>OX336393.1:386604715-389004715 GCA_946902985.2 Meconema thalassinum | reverse complement strand
AATACCTCAAGATATTTCAGAGATAATACTCGACAGTACAACAATGCTATGTCCTTTGCTTCCTTTGGTGCCAATGTTACCTTGCCTCATGAATACGGTACATATTGATTTAAAATTTCTGAAATGTCTCAACATTGCTTTTCTTCCTTATATTCAACAAATAGTTCCGTGAAGAACTATACAGCCTATTTTCATATATCCTACTTATGTTAATTGCCACTATCAACAAACACAATTTCTGTTTGATTGCTGTAATAGATTCGCAGATATTGAGAACCGACTAAATATTTCGGATGGTCGCCATGTTGGATTTTATATATGTAGGTCCTAGAGTTATGTACTGTTACATGCAGATTATTGTGAACGTGTAGTATTCAAACTTCAATCGCATAATTAGGACACAAGAAAAAACAAGGAGATTTAAAAAAATTTCACAGCTGCCATCTTGAGGTTATGGAAACAATTGAAATAAATTAGATACCAGTGGATTAACATTGGGATAAAGATTTTCTGTACCAAGTTTCACTGCACGCGGATGGTTAAATCGCCAGAAACGTCCATGTGAATATTTATAATTCGCGTCACCGCCATGTTGGATTTGTGATCACCAGGTTATTTAAAGTCCTATAGGTGAACTTAAGTTCATAGCCCCTATGAACATTAAAAAATGCAGTTTGATTGCTAAAATAGATTCGTAGATATTCAGTATCGTCTAAATATTTCGGATGGTCGCCATGTTGGATTTTTAAATGTATAGGCCATAGAGTCAATTACCATTAAAGGAAAATTATTGCGTAGGTTCATTATTCAATCTTTCACTTCGATCGCATCACAAGAAATAAAAACTTAATTTTAAAATTCGCACTGCCGCCATCTTGAGGTTATGTAAACAATTGAACTAAATTAGATACCAGTGGATTACAATGTGTATAAATATTTCCTGTACCAGGTTTCAGTGCGCTTGGAACATTAAATAGCGAGAAAGGTCTATTTAAAATGTTCAAATTCGCTTGGCCGCCATGTTCGTTTTGTAGTTAACCGGTTTTTGAAAATCTTATAGATGGACTTCCAGTAGTGCCCTTTATCTCCGTACACAATTTTAGGGAGATACCGCTAATAGTTTCAGAGATATAGAATGTCGGTGAAATATTTCGCACATCCGCCATCTTGTGATTATGTAAACAATTGAACGAAGTTAGATGTCGGTGCATTACAATGTATATAAACATATACTGTACCTAGTTTCATTGCGTTTGGTTGGTCAAATCGCGAGAAACGTCTATATAAATTCGCAAATTCGCTTGGCCGCCATGTTGGTTTTGTAGTTACCAGGTTTTCAAAAGTCACATAAGTGAACTTATAGTAGTTCCCTCTATCACCATGGAAAATGTCAGGGTAATATCGGTAATAGTTTCGGAGATATTGAATGCTGGTGAAATATTTCGCACAGCCGCCATGTTGGATTGGTGAGTCGTAACATGCCGTTTAGATTTTATTAGGGGGGGACACACACACGAATCACACACACACACACACGCACACGCACACACACACGGACAAAAGGTGATCTCATAAGCCTATTTTTTCAAAATTGAAAATAGGCTAAAAATATAAGCGACTGTTCTAACGGCCAGTTGTATATATTAGACTCCTCAGAAGCTAATCAAGTCAGATCTGTAAATCAAGTGAATTTTTGCATCAGGGAGGGCACACTTTACAATTTAGACAATATTTTGCAAGGGCATAAGCCCTACATTCAGCATTCAAAATACATCTCGACTTAAATGAGAGTTCAGTTTCTATATAAAATTAAATTGCTATCCAGCGGACAATATTCGATTACCATCGCTCATAATATGGGGTGAAGCCACAATGGCAAATATTCATTCAATAATGTGTGTGTGAATCGACTTCTAAAAGATATTATACGTATCAACATTATTCTCCTTTGTAGGAAAGCTATTGCTCTTGGAGGAGACTTCAGGTAGGTTTTGCCTGTTGTGCCTTCTCGCCAAACAGTTATTCACAATTGTAGTAAATACTCTTCTCCCTCGCCCTTCGCCAAAATACGCCCATTACATAAAAACACGCGATCGAAACCAGCTAAAATGGAATATTCTAACTTTTTGGTACAAGTTAACGACGTACCCTCCGTGGATGGTGAGGAATCAAATGTTATTGAATTACCAGCCAGACTTCCCACTCATGATGATATCGTGGCTGAGATTTACGGCAAAACATTCACTTCTGCGAAGGAAGCTCGAATTCTTACACCAAAAAATTTTAAATTTTAAAGTCATTGAACAGATATCCAGTAATTCAAAAATATACGCCAGCGTTAACAGATTAATACTGAAGATGAAATAAGTTACTTCAGTTTCCTACAGAATTCTTGAATTTCTTGGAAATAAGTTATTACCTCCACATATATTTACTCTAAAAGTTTGAGCCATAGTTATGCTCCTTAGAAATTTGAACGTTCCCCAAGGTCTCCTAAATAGAACCAGATTATTTGTAAGAAATATGTATAAATATTGCTTGGATTTGTAAATAATAACATCAGATAGTATAAGGCCGAGAGCTATAATCCTTGGACTTGATTTAACATCATCCGATAAAACACTTCCTTTTTCAAATTTCCAATTCGCTGGGCGTACTTTATCACAATCAATAAAGCTCATGGGGAAACCCTGGAACGTGTAAGTCTCTATTTACCTCATCAAGGTTTCAGTCAGGCGGCTTCGGTGGCGTAGTCGGTAGCATGCTGAGCTTCTATGCCCAAGATCGCGGGTTCAAATCTGGCCGAAGTCGTCGGATTTTTTAAGAGCGTTAAAAATCCCTCAGTATGCCTTCCTTCGGAGGGGAAGTAAAGCTGGTGGTCGCATGTCATAGATTTATGGCATGTTAAAGAACCTTCCACTAATTGCACCTGTGTGAAGCTAAATTGGATAGGTTAAGAATGTAAACAACGCTCTTAGGTTTCTACGTTCGTTGCCAAGAGCCGACTGCGGTGGCGTCTAGTAGCTAAGTTCTGAACTTGGCCTAGTAGTCGCTGACGGTGGCGCTCAGCGGGAAAAGTAGGAACTATTTGAAAAATTCTAAGTTGCAGTACTTAAATTAAAACAAGATGTTCAGTAAAGAACATATAGCCTACTTTCTCCTAAATGCATGGGTATTTTATAACTCTTTGTCCTTTTCAAGGAGTATGATTGAATGTTGGTTGTAGGAGCTTGTTGAAATACAACGTGTTATAGGGATATTAAACATGAATATGAGGTGCCCTTTGCTAGTGCTATCTCTGTACCAAATTTCGTTCAATTCGGTTTCACCGTGTTTGAATTGATAGGGGGAATCGATTTGCACACATACTTGGCCACCATCTGCAAACTATTGGGCTGATGTTCTTGCAGTTTGGTCAGAATATGTTTCCCACATAAAGATATGGTGTTGCAAAATTAGGTAGAGACTAGATTATTAGGTTGGTCGTAATTACATTTTAGCTTTTAACATTTAGGTGGCCGCGATTACGTTTCCATCAAGATAGCGGTGATATAAAACATGACACTGAGGTGCCCTTTGCTAGTGCTACCTCTGTACCAAATTTCGTTCATTCGGTTCCACCGTGTTCGAAATAATAGGGGGAATCAATTTTGACATAAAGATGGCCGCCATCCGCAAACTATTTGGCTAATGACCTATTAGATTGGTCAAAGGATGCTCCCTCCATAAAGGTATGTTGTTGCAACGTTTGGTAGAGTTCGGATGGTTATGTTAGTCGTAATTTGATTTAAGCTTTAAACATTCGTGTGGCCGCCATTACGTTTCTGTCAATATGGTGGCGATATTAATCATGACACTGAGATGCTCTTTGCTAGTGCTATCTCTGTACCTAATTTCGTTCCATTCGGTTTCAGCGTGTTTGAATTAATAGGGGGAATCAATTCTGACACAAAGATGGCCGCCATCCGCAAACTATTAGGCGAATGACCTATTAGATTGGTCAAAGGATGCTCCCTCCATAAAGGTATGTAGTTGCAAAATTAGGTAGAGATCGGATGATTAGGTTAATCGTAATTTGATTTAAGCTTTGAACATTCGTGTGGCCGCCATTACGTTTCAGTCAAGATGGCGGCGATATAAAACATGACACTGAGGTGCCCTTTGCTAGTACTACCTCAGTACCAAATTTCGTTCCATTCGGTTCCACCGTGTTCGAATTAATAGGGGGAATCAATTTTGACATAAAGATGGCCGCCATCCGCAAACTATCAGGTGAATGACCTATTAGATTGGTCAAAGGATGCTCCCTCCATAAAGGTATGTAGTTGCAAAATTTGGTAGAGATCGGATGATTAGGTTAATCGTAATTTGATTTAAGCTTTGAACATTTGTGTGGCCGCCATTACTTTTCCGTCAAGATGGCGGCGATATAAAACATGACACTGATGTGCCTTTTGTTAGTACTACCTCTGTACCAAATTTCGTTCCATTCGGTTGCACCGTGTTCGAATTAATAGGGGAATCGGTTTTCACACAATGATGGCCGCCATCCGCAAACTATTACGCTGATGACCTATTGGTTTGGTCAAATGATGCTCCCCCCATAAAGGTATGTTGTTGCAAAATTTGCTAGAGATCGGATGATTAGGTTGGTCGTAATTTGATTTAAGCTTTGAACATTTGTGTGGCCGCCATTACGTTTCCGTCAAGATGGCGGCGAAATAAAACATGACACTGAGGTGCCTTTTGTTAGTACTACCTCTGTACCAAATTTCGTTCCATTCGGTTGCACCGTGTTCGAATTAATAGGGGGAATCGATTTTCACACAAAGATGGCCGCCATCCGCAAACTATTACACTGATGACCTATTGATTTGGTCAAAGGATGCTCCCCCCATAAAGGTATGTCGTTGCAAAATTTGGTAGACATCGGATGATTAGGTTAGTCGTAATTTGATTTAAGCTTTGAACATTTGTGTGGCCGCCATTACGTTTCCGTGAAGATGGCGGCGATATAAAACATGACACTGAGGTGTCCTTTGCTAGTGCTACCTTTGTACCAAATTTCGTTCAATTCGCATTCACCGTGTTCGAATTGATAGGGGGGGACAGACATTCAGAGTACACACACTCACACACACACAGACACACAGACACACACACACACAGACTCACACACACACATACACACACACAGACAGACACACTTTTTTTCGCCCTGTGTTGATCTCATAAGTCTACTTTCATTTTTTGCAAAAATCGAAAGTAGGCTAAAAACAGATAACACACACTAATACAGTCATCACAATTAACACCGGTTATCAGACAGATTCTACACACACCCAAAGTACACGGGGCTACATGACCGCGTTGTCGCAGCCCCTAAACTTAAGAACCAACCAACCAAGGTTTCAGTCATGGCCAGTTATATGTTGCGAAGTCGATCTTTCGACGCCCTTAAAGTTGCAACAGTGTCAATAAGTAATCGTTCAAAAAATGCACATAAGAGAATCCTTCAGTAAATATTTTTCCAATGACCGTCATATTTTGACGGGTTTCAACTAGTAAGCCAGCCTATTGATTTCTTCACGGAACTACGTATTTAAAATTTATTTCAAATGGAGTGTTGTGATGAATTTTGATAATGGTAATATTGACAACAATAATAATTATCAAATATATAACAATGATTAATATGATCCAACAATGATATAATCTGGCCCTCCCTAAAAATGTACCCAGGTACATCAGCTTTGTGGGAGCATGCGCAGCGCTGTGCTGTAGAACTCCATCAATGACTCAGCCTTCTATCTACTACAATGGGTGTTTGTAAAAACTGAGGTTATGTTAATGCTTTATTTGGTGGAAAATAAATAATAGTATCTGAAAAAACAAAACAAGAATTTCCGTGACGAACTCAAGAGCCTACTTTTCCAATGATTAATCTATATGGACCTAGACTATCTAGAATAATTACGAAATAAAGTTGGTAATATAGAAATTTCTAATTAGTTCGAAATATACCTGGCATTATGTAGCCTGATAGAGCACTACAGTTGGCAACCCTGGTGACTGAATATATTCTTAGTTCCATCTCTTAAGGTACAGAATAAAAAATTTGGTTGAAGTCCAATGGATAGCATGGACTTTACATGCATTGGACTTAATGCAGCGTGCGGAAAAATGATATTGGCAACAATATGCATGTGTTGGTCAGATAATTTGAGATATTATCATCTATTGTTGTGCCAATTTTGGATGAAATCCATTTGTTAGTATAGTAGTTACTGGTATTTTAAAATTCGACCTATCAGCAGGCTTAGAAAGATGTTGGTAGCACTGACGTACATTAGTTGCTCCAAATTAATCTAGAATGGCAGGTACTATACGTGCGCAAAGTTTAGAGCTGTTGGCTTGCATACTTTCTGATAGCCTATTTTGATATTAGGGTAAAAATATTAACAGCATTAATTAACAGTTGGCAGCCCTGATTGCTCTTAACAATACGCATAGTCATATATGTTATGGTACACATAGCACATACGAAATTTGGTTGAAATCGAATTGATAGTATAGAAGTAACATGTATTTAAAAATTGGTCCTATCAGCAGGCTTAGAATCATGTTGGTAGCACTGACACATATTAGTTGCTCCAAACTAATCTAGAAAGTCAGGCACTATACGTGTGCAAAGGTAAAGGCTGTTGGCTCACATACTTTCTGATATATTGGTATTTGGATAAAAATAGAGAGAGCATTTATTGACAGTTGACAGCCCTGGTGGCTCTTAAGAATTCGCTCAGTCATAGCAGTTTATATACACATAGTACATACGAAATTTGGTTGAAATTCAATTGATACTGTAGGAGTTATATGCATTTAAACATTGGACATATCAGTAGGCTTAGAATCATGTTGGCAACACTGTCATGTATGGCCCCATGAAAATTAAACTGAAGTATTATTATCTATATATGAGCCAATTTTGGAATTGTTCCCGTGTATATTTTCCAAGATATCCAACATGGAGCTGAAATTTCAATTATGATTTTTCAGCAGTTGGTAGCACTGACATCATTTTCAAGTATGACGTTGTGATGTCCCGGTATAGATCTTTACTCATACCAAATTTGGTTTCAATTGCTGCAGCCGTTTAGGAGTTGATAGGGGACACACACACACACACACACAGTTTGACAGACAGACAGAAGGACAGACAGACATTTTCCCGGATCGATCTCATAAGACTACTTTTTCCTCAATTTTGCCAAATTTGAAAAGTAGGCTAAAATGTGTAGCAACTACTTTAAAAAAATCTCTTAAATAATAACATTGCGGTCTGAACTCGCAAATGCAAGACAACCACGGTAACATAAATAAACTTAAAACCAGGTGATCTACATTCATTTCCATTCTGTAGAGTTTTTGGAATGCCCTCATACGGATTCGTTGCATATTGTTATTATGCTTCGAATTGCAGGGCATGTATTAAAACTATGGGAACTTGTGCAATATACTGGGTCCGCCGCCATCAGAATCGGGAAAATTTCCCTTAGAAATAGGTAATGAGACTAAGATAAAGGAGTTGAACATTTTTAAATTCTAGAGGGCATCCTGATAGTATCCCTCCCTATATTATTCTGCTAAGTTCCCATTCCAATTTTGTACCGAAAATAAGGTCCCATTAACACCTACCTACAGGCTTAGCATAACCCAATGCGTAAGCGAAACGCACTCACTTACTGTTTAAAGCCTCACAATTAAATAAATACCTTAAAACATGTATATTTACTATGAAATTATGCAACACGGTAACCATGGTAACAGAATCTAGTTAGTTAGTTAGTTATTGATGTTTTAAGGGGTGGAACTACGAGGTCATCTGCCCCTAAATAACAGAATCTCACAAGTCCATCTATTTCTGTAAAACGCAATGCAATTCCAATTATTATATTACTGTGAAAGTTTCCAGACGGTTATAAGGTTATCACTGAACCAAATTAAGCTGTAAAATGCATCAATACATACAGTATAATGCGCTTAAGGGGGTCAACGGGCACTATATAATTTTTTCACGCAATTTTCACGTGTGAGTGTGGTATGAAAGGTCTTTTTCAACCGACTATAAAGGGTCTCCGAAAACCACATTTAAAGGCCCTTAAATTAACAATGTCTGTGATATTCCCAGAAAACTAACTTCGCTCTGATATACCTATAAAGGGATGAGAAACCCCTAACCACTGCACCAGTGGCTGAATTGATAAAGTCCGATTATTCATACCAAGGATTAATCAGTCATAGCATTCATGATTGAAATTTCGCTAAGTGTACTCTTTACAACTAGAATATTCGCGGGCGAAGCCCCGACGGGTAATGCTAGTATTAGTAACTTTCTTCCATACAGTCGTCTAACCACGATACAAGGGAGTGTGGTGAAGTTGGCAGCATTACCTGACTGACGAGTTGGCTGCACGTTCGACTCGATTGCTATTTATTGAAATTCATGCGGGGAGATACCCGAGTTATATTTAATAATGTGACTGGAAACTTGCCATTCTACTCGTGATCCTGTGTGTTTGTGTTCACTATCAATTCGTACTTTTTGTCAGTCAACACACTCTTGACCAACTAGATTAAGCGGGACAACTATAGACTACATACAACACACTTCCAGATAAAAGTTCAATGTCTAAAGAGCATAGGTTCCCATTAGGAATTTTTCTCGAACCCCCTAAAGCGATCGTTATTCAAGCACGGAGCCCCTGCTCCAAAATACTGTATTCTAAGTCAAGACGTAAAATATTTAAATTGCTAATGGGAACCTCTACCTTGGAGTACTGTGTCCAATTATTTGCATGTTAATATTAATTTATTTTATCCCATTACATCATCTAATTTTCATTAGTCGTAAAGGTAGGTAGTGCTACAGACCTAAAAAATAACAATGCAGTGGTTGAGAAGGACAAAGTCCTATTTATTATCATTTTGTTAAGAGCACGAATGTGTAAATCGGGCCGGCGTTCAATAAGACGAACGCAACCCATTTTTCCCAAAATGATTTATCGAGGACGGGTTGCAATTTCAAAATCTTCACCCTGATATCAGGCCCCATATCTAGTCTATTTCAATATTTGCTTTTCATTACGCACATTGTGGAAAAAGCTTGTCCGCACAACTAAGTTATTGCGAACAGAAGAATAATTTTTACTGCCTTATCACTGATTCCCATGTAGTCCTTTCGAGCTGCACCCAGAATTCTGTTAGCTTTTTTTTTTTTTTCATTAAATATTTTCTTCATTTCACCTCTTGAGGTCAATTCAACGAGTTGGCGTGTTCCTCCTCTGATAGTAGCTGAATATTTTCAAATTTGAGATTGGTGCTGAATTTAACTCCAGTACAGCAGTTATCACCATCGGGCTCAGGAAAAATATTCCCGAAAAGTAGTTGCAAGACTACGAGGATGATCTGTTATATTTTCTTTACTTCGCAAGGCAAACCTTCGTTAGATGACTGCATCAATGTTTTTTTGTGTAGGGAAAAAGGCATATGAGCCATTTTGGACCCTTGCTCCCCAGATATTACACTTTTTTTTACAATCGCACTGATCTTCTCTTCAACTCTGAAGACATCAACGTAGTCACTTTGCAAATTCAAAACATTTAAGTGTTCAAACACGTCAGCCAAGTAAGCAGTTCTGCAAAGCCAAGAAATATAATTGAGCCAATCCTCATGTATCGCCCCAGGAAGAAAGATCCGTACCTCATCTTTCATCTCGAAGAACCTCGTTAAGATCCTGCCCCTTGAAAGCCTTCGCACTTCAGTATGAATGAGAAGCTGCTCATGCTCGCTACCCATGTCTTTGCAGAGCAATGCAATAATAACCTGCATTTAAAGGAGCTGGTTTTGACATTGTTTATTATTTTCACTACTTCATTAAGGGTGCTCTGCAACAGATCAGGCAGTCTTTTGGCTATTAATGCTTCCTGGTGAATAAAAGCAATGTGTCCAATGTGTACAGCAATGAAGTGAAAAAGGTAGCTCCAGATATGAAGGCCCTTCCGGCATTCGGACAGAGCTTTCGCGCCATCTGTAGACAGACCCACACATTTCTTCCAGTCGATATCATGTTAATTACAATAATCGTTCAGAACTGTGAAAATATCGTCTGCTGTTGTGTGTACTAGTTCACAGGGAAAAAAATCTTCATATATTTCGTCATGACCTAAAAAAACACAAAAAACAACATTATCGCCTTTTTTGATATGTCGGTACTCTCATCCAATTCCAGAGCAAACATGTCACACATGTGGAGCCTTGCCAACAACTTCTCTTCAATATTGCTGAACAGATCTGTAATTCGCATTTGCACAGAATTTTTAGACAACTGGACGGTACTTACAAGCTTTGTGGCAACATCGCCCAGCATTCTCGTGCACAAAATAATTGCTGAAGGTAAAATGAGCTCTTCAGCAAGTGTATGATTTTTGGCAGGTTTTGCGACAAGCTGAGGTACTTCGTATGTTGCAAGTGTTGAATTTTCATTCACATTTGCACCAGAACCCATGGTAATTACTTTCTGGCATGATTTTAGTTCGGCTAACTTCATTTTGAAGAATTCAATGGATTTACCTTTGTGCTCCGAGTGTTTGGTATGTAAATACTGTAAATGCCTCCGGAGGTATACATGTTTCATACTCTCGTTGGCAAGGGTTTCAAAGGACATCACGCATTGAGGATTAGGACAATCTTCAAGTCCACAATACTGAAACAGTTTCTATAGCCCTCACTTTGAGCGACAAATGTAGCAGTCTTGCTAGCCCACACTGTTGGGAGATAAATGTTACTGTTGACCTTTGCCTAAGCTATGTTGTTTTAATGGGCGCCAAGACATCAACGCAATGCTGAAATCTAAATTTGTATTTAACAACGTCTAGCTCTGGTAGAACACCTTCAAGAATCTATTCACTCAGATCGTGGTATGATTTGATCATTAACCCAACAAACAATTGTATCAGGAGAAGGAATTGGTCTATATCTAATGCTACCTACTGAAAGCAAAGATTGCATTGTCAAAGAAATGAATTTATTATATAAAACAAGTATAGCAAAATTAATAATAATAATAAGTTTAAAATTTAAATTGGAGCGTTGCGATTTTAATATTACCGATAGAAAATTACGTGAAAACGGAGTCTGATAAATTGATTTTACTCTTATTTCCAAGCTATGAAGTTACTGAAATATGAAATGTAAAACAAAGAGAAATGAGAGATTGCGTATTTCTGCGTCATTTGCGCTTACCACTGGAAATTGCTAAAGCATTTCCCTCGTACTGGATGATGCTGTGTGCTTCCCACAGTCTCCTGGACGTCGCCATCTTCTTCGTTATTTGATGATATTCTGGTAGATTAGATAATTCTATGGTCCGTACATCGGACCCAAACACTCGTCCAACCGCACTGGTTAAGTTTTACAAAAGTTAGTCCTCCAATCCACGGAACATCGGAGCGACTCCCGCGTGCAAGCGTACTCGGCAAGAACTATACAGATTGTCCGTTCCACGGAACATCGGAGCGACCCCCGCGTATAACCATACTCCGCAAGTTCTACACAGATAGTCCTCGTCCCACGGAACATCGGAGCGACTCCCACGTATAACCACACTCGGCAAGAACTACACAGATTGTCCACGTTCCACGGCGCGTCGAACGATATATGCACCTGTCGGCTCCCCCACTCTTCAGCCGACTCCTAGCTTACGTGGTCTCCACTGATTGGCTGCACCCTACGCGCTAGATCCCCACTCTGGCTTATTACACTCGGCGCGCGAGAGGGAGAAGTCGAATTCCGTTCCATCAATTCGCCTTTTCTTGACGATGCGACCCAAGATTGCGTCATGCTTCCCGACAAGATTCAGCGTGTACTTGAATTCCCAGTGAGTCATGTCTCTCGATATACCCTAACTGACGAAACTCCGTAAAATTCCGTAATCATGTAATTTTCTTTGATATTGTCGTTCGTAATAATTTGCTTGATAGCGTTTTCTAAGACATAGAAAACCTATCTGTATGCTTATAATTTTTATAAAATGCTCCGAAAATATCTAAATAATAATTATAATAAATTAATAATAATAATAAATTAACATGAAAAATTATCTTGGCTGAACAATTTGCCGCGTAAATAATTATAGAATGGCTTCCTACTGACTTATGCCAGTGGCATAAAAAAAACCTCGAAAAACAAGTTACATATTCGCCTCGGATCATCGGATGATTTACCGTGACGACGGTCCATTATCCGATTATCCCAGACACGTTAATAAACCCCATCCAAAATACATATTACATAAATGAAATCACCCTAAATTACAGATATATACACTCATAATTTTTCTTCACGCACTTTGCGTCAAAGTTTGTTGTCACTATGGATTGCACTTTGCAACCAGTCCAATGTTTTACATATAGAATAGTGTTCCATGGATATTTCCGCCTCTCAAATTGCTCTATGTTGGAGAAATAGACATAATTAATGTGTGAGCACTATGTATCTATGATGTCATATCACACGCATTGAAGGTGTTCTGATATATTTATATCACCATAGAACTTCCTAATTCCACTCGAGGTCCCCTCCTTATGGTGACATTTAATCTCACTTATCACTGAGCACACGATCACACTATTGTGGCAGCGCCTCATGACCATAATACTTAATCTCTCTTTAAAGTAGATTAAATTAATATTGACTTCTGAAAAAAAAAACAGTAAATGCGCATTACATATAACACCAAATATTTCTGTGCCGTAATCGCCCTGTCTTGTTAAGTTCCCGTAGACCATATTCTACTTAATACTAGTTCTCAACACAGACCTTTTCTCCTCACACAAATAATACCTTACATGGCGAGGCCGTAAACAGAAATCACGTGTGCTGATATGTATGAGTTTCATGAAGGACTGTCTCGCATTCTGATGGCCCATCTTTTGCCTCGTGGACGCCTTAAGCAAAAATACCCTGTCCAAGCGCTCACCCATGTCTTGGAGGCAAATGGGAATTCACCAGCGCTACCAAATTCTGGCCTTGGTGTATCGAGACATTTTAGTGCTCAAGAGCATCCGACAATCCCGTCATATTTCCCTGTACCTTAAAAACTCTCATTTACTTACATACTACCCCCCTGTGTGACTTCTGATACGCCTGCCTTGAAGACCAGATCTTCCACGCACCAGACACTACACTTACTCATTTGATAGGCTGGCTCGCCAGCTAAACACACTCACTTTATGACACATATTTTCGTAGACTATGTATATTATACGTTCCGTATAATCTGTTTCCCTCACTATTCTTCAGTACATATGCTGTTTTGTGGAAACTATAAATGTTTCTGCGTCACCTGCTTCCAACCTTGCAAGTGGCTCCCTTTAAATGAACGTCATCACGTTGCTCCACTAGCATATTTCTCAGTGTCTGTGACGATGCCCTGTTGCTACTGTCCACACATGCACATATTAAAATACCGTCCTCTGCTTTAACCACAGGATAATCCCTACATAAATTAGTGTCCCTTGATAGCATGTCTGCAAGAATGTTATCTTTACCTTTAATATATTTTACTGTAAATTCGTATTCCTGCAGAGCAAGAATCCACCTACTAACTCTGTTAGAACTGAGTTTACAAGTCCTCATATACAGTAGTGCATGGTGATCTGTATGGATCTCAAATTTCCCCCCTACTAAATACATTCTAAATTTCCCTAAACTGAAAACAATACCTAAAAGCTCTAACTCAGTAATCGTGTATCTTTTCTCTGCTGCTGTCAGTCCTCGCGAGGCTAAAGATACAATGCACAGATTACCCTCATCATCTTTCTGACATAATACTCCAGCAATGCCTATATGTGAAGCATCTGTCATAACCACATATTCCTTATCTTTTAACGGATATTTCAGCACTACAGCTTTCTCAAAACCTTCCTTCAGCGCTCTAAAAGCCTGATCATGCTTGGACTCCCATCTCCACCGAGTCCCACTTTTAAGCAATTCCCTGAATGGTTCTACCAACCCTGAGTATTTAAGAACGAACCTCCTGAAAAAGTTGCAAATTCCCAGGTAAGTTTTTAACTGTTTAACATTCTGTGGCACCTCTGCGTTAAGTATCTTATTAACCCTACTTTCCTCTGGTGTCACACCTCTACTTGACACTCTATGACCTAAAAATGTCACTTCTGACTGACAGAATGACGACTTAGACAGCTTCAAAGTGAACCCTGCCTGATCTAACTTCTGAAAAACTATATCTAAATGACGTAGATGTTCCTCAAAACTGCGTGAACTAATTACCATATCATCTATGTAAATGGTTACAAACTCTCCTGTGTCATCCCCTAATGCGATGTTTAAAGCCCTAATTAAAGCTGCTGAACTACTCTTTAACCCATAAGGTGTTCTACAAAATTGATAAAGGTTATATTTATGACTAAAAGCTGTAAATGGTCTATCTTCGTACATAAGTGGCACTTGCCAAAAACTGGAACTCAAATCTACACAAGTGAAATACTTCTTCCCCTCAAATGTTTGCATTAATTCTTCTATTGACATAGATTTCTGCTGATCTGAACTAATTCTACTGTTAACCAAACGAGCGTCTAAACAAATACGAACAGTGCCGTCGGTCTTGGGTACCGTGATCAAAGAATTAACATATGGACTGTTCGAGTGCTCAATAATCCCATCTTCAAGCATCTGGTTAATTTGTGCCTCAACTGCACTCTGATAAGCGAAAGGTACAGGATATCTATGTCCTGTGAATACTGACCTATCAATAACGTTCAATGAATGTGTATAGCAATTGGCCATACCAATGCGATCCTCAAAAACTCTCCTATTACACTATAACACATCATAGAGCCGAACACATTGTTCCACCTCTATATCTCCCTGAAATGCAGCATCACGTAACGAGTCCTCTAGACTTCCGTTCGTAATCACACTGCCCACAAAACATGGAGAACCCCGCTCTACGGCTGGCGATATCTCATTCAAAGTACAAATCACACCTACAATACTACTTCTCTGAATTTGGTCATTGAACGCTACTTCTACTTCAGAATCTCCCCATTTAAATTTCAAACTCCCTACATCATAACATAAGTTACCAGACACTCTACTTAGCCACTCTGAACCCAAGATAACACTGAACACTAAATTTGGAATTACAAGGCAAATCTGCTTCTCTACATGATTATTAATTTTAATGTCTACTAAAACTTGCTTAGAAATTACTTTAGACCTCTTCCCAACAGCTGTGATAACAAAAGTGCTTTTAATTGGCATCTCCTCAAAATTTACTCCAGTTCCTTTCATTTTATCATAAAATGCACTACTTATACAACTCTTCATACAACCACTATCAATTAAAACATCTGTGTACGCCTCGGACACGTTAAATTTAACTATGGGGCTCTTACTAACCACTTCCTGAATAATACCTTCATCATTTAGTTCATGTAATAATTCATTTCTTACATTTAGGTCATAGGGTTCCTGTATAATTGTATGGACAGGGCATGCTACAGACTGAGATTCTGACCTTACTTCGCAGCCTGGTTCGCGTTTAAAGAACCGCTACAGCTGGCCGTAGTACTACTAACTACTGAACTGGTCTGGTTGTTCTGGGCTGTGTTATCATTGTTTGGCTGTATATTACTACCACTAGGCTGTCCTCTTCCTTGACCCCTATTCTGGTTGTAATTATTGTCATTATAATTTCTCCCTTGATTTCCCCTGAAATCATTGTTTCTCCCTTGATTTCCCCTGTAATCATTGTTCCTCCCTTGATTTCCCCTGAAATCATTGTTCCTCCCGTGATACTGATTACCATAGCCATTTCCTCTGTTCTGATTTAGCTGATTATTATTATTTCTATTTTGAGCGTTGGCCCCTTCGCCACCGTTCCCTTGAACTTCTTGATGCCTGGCTTCATTAGGTCTATTATTATTATTACCCTGGTTCCGATTGAAATTGTCCTTATAACCCCCTCTCCCTAGTGCATCAAATGTGCTTAACAAATTTTCTACTTGTGATATAGTCTTTACATTCTGGATACAAGCAGCCTCCTTGATCCTATAGGGAAAGTGCCTAAGTAGCAACCTCACCAAATCACTTTCCTCCTTCAAGCCATCCAGATATTTACACACTAATACCTGCCCTAAAAAGTATTCGGTCATGGTGGAGCTTCCTTTAGGGTTATATTTACCACACACTACTCCCTCACGATGCTGCGACTGAATAACCTCATTCCAGAACTTTTCACAGAATTTCATTTTAAAATCATTAATATCAGTAAACTTGTCTCTATAGACAGCAAACCAATTCCTCGTTTCCCCCACAAACACTTGTTCTAAAATTTCAACTACCTGGCACCACTCAATACTACCATTTTCCAACCTCTCCCCGAATTTATTTTCTATAGTGTTCATGAACTCCATTGGGCACCCCTGTCGATTGCTGAACTTACCCAGTTCTACCTCCCTGTGTGTGCTATTCACAAAAACTGGCCTATTCTGACTATTTTCTTGCCTGATCCTAGCTTTTAATTTTAACTCTAATTCTGCGATTTTCTCCTCAGCCTTCCTCTCAATACTGTTTACTGTTAATTTAATGTTTCCTTCTGATTCTTCTACTTTATCATATAGCTTTGCTTGTTTCTCCTCAATCTTGCTAATGCTCTCTCTATTACTCTCTCTTAAATCATTTACTTCTGCAACTATTTGCGAGTGGACTTTCTCAATTCTACCCCCCAGCTGTTCCTTAACCTCTTTAGTTGCTACCTGAATTTTGTCAATTTCTCCCCCCAATTGCTTTTTGACCTGCTGTGTTTCCAGTTGCACTAGTTCTTTTAAATTTTCAGCCTGTGTACTGATTCTAATTTCCAACTCCTCCTGTACTTTTCCTAATTTTCTGTCTACATCTGCAATAATCTCTTTAGCCTTTTCTTCCATCACCCCCCTGTTCTCACCTCTAATCAGTTCGAATTTGTCACTCATTTCCCTACTGTTTTGTTCTAATTTATCATTTAAAGTTTCAGTACTCTCTCTATTTTCCTTACTGTTTTGTTCTAATCTGGCGTTTAAAGTTTCATTACTCTCTCTATTTTCCCTACTGTTTTGTTCTAATTTAGCATTTAAGGCATCACTACTAACTTTGTTCTGATACATGAACTCGAGAAGTAAAGTTTTTAATTCTGGTTGGCCACCTACACTCCCTGTTTCAGTATCGGGATTTACCTCCGCTACCCCGGTACTACCATCACTCGACATACTGCTCGTATCATCACTCTCCCGTTGATGACCACTACGTAACCTCATCTGTCTTTCTTTCTCATCCCCCCTAATGATATACACTGATACAGACAATTAACCCCCAAAATACAGTCACAGAAATATATACCCTTCTCCTTCCACAAATGTTATTAGGTTTTCAGCCCCAAGTTGTCGGCGACAAATGAAACGGTTTCTATAGCCCTCACTTTGAGCGACAAATGTAGCAGTCTTGCTAGCCCACACTGTTGGGAGATAAATGTTACTGTTGACCTTTGCCTAAGCTATGTTGTTTTAATGGGCGCCAAGACTTCAACGCAATGCTGAAATCTAAATTTGTATTTAACAACTTCTAGCTCTGGTAGAACACCTTCAAGAATCTATTCACTCAGATCGTGGTATGATTTGATCATTAACCCAACAAACAATTGTATCAGGAGAAGGAATTGGTCTATATCTAATGCTACCTACTGAAAGCAAAGATTGCATTGTCAAAGAAATGAATTTATTATATAAAACAAGTATAGCAAAATTAATAATAATAATAAGTTTAAAATTTAAATTGGAGCGTTGCGATTTTAATATTACCGATAGAAAATTACGTGAAAACGGAGTCTGATAAATTGATTTTACTCTTATTTCCAAGCTATGAAGTTACTGAAATATGAAATGTAAAACAAAGAGAAATGAGAGATTGCGTATTTCTGCGTCATTTGCGCTTACCACTGGAAATTGCTAAAGCATTTCCCTCGTACTGGATGATGCTGTGTGCTTCCCACAGTCTCCTGGACGTCGCCATCTTCTTCGTTATTTGATGATATTCTGGTAGATTAGATAATTCTATGGTCCGTACATCGGACCCAAACACTCGTCCAACCGCACTGGTTAAGTTTTACAAAAGTTAGTCCTCCAATCCACGGAACATCGGAGCGACTCCCGCGTGCAAGCGTACTCGGCAAGAACTATACAGATTGTCCGTTCCACGGAACATCGGAGCGACCCCCGCGTATAACCATACTCCGCAAGTTCTACACAGATAGTCCTCGTCCCACGGAACACCGGAGCGACTCCCGCGTATAACCACACTCGGCAAGAACTACACAGATTGTCCACGTTCCACGGCGCGTCGAACGATATATGCACCTGTCGGCTCCCCCACTCTTCAGCCGACTCCGGGCGTGGTGGCTCAGCGGTCTAGCTGTATGCCTCTCACCAAGGCGGTCCGGGTTCGATTCCCGGTCAATGCATGTGAGATTTTCAAAGTGAAATGCCATGTCCTGTGGTTCGGATTCCACGTAAAAAGGAGGTCCCGTGGCTTATAATCACAAGATTCACGGTCACGTAAAACTACAATCTTCCTTTTTCTTAGCTTACGTGGTCTCCACTGATTGGCTGCACCCTACGCGCTAGATCCCCACTCTGGCTCATTACACTCGGCGCGCGAGAGACAGAAGTCGAATTCCGTTCCATCAATTCGCCTTTTCTTGACGATGCGACCCAAGATTGCGTCATGCTTCCCGACAAGATTCAGCGTGTACTTGAATTCCCAGTGAGTCATGTCTCTCGATATACCCTAACTGACGAAACTCCGTAAAATTCCCTAATCATGTAATTTTCTTTGATAATGTCGTTCGTAATAATTTGCTTGATAGCGTTTTCTGAGACATAGGAAACCTATCTGTATGCTTATAATTTTTATAAAATGCTCCGAAAATATCTAAATAATAATTATAATAAATTAATAATAATAATAAATTAACATGAAAAATTATCTTGGCTGAACAATTTGCCGCGTAAATAATTATAGAATGGCTTCCTACTGACTTATGCCAGTGGCATAAAAACACGTTACAATACGTAAAGTCCATTTCAAAATATTTTATGTCGTATTTTCTACTTTTTGCAGAAGGCTTACTCTTTGAATGGCTATGCTCAAGAGAGGCAGTAGATGGCCTATTAACTTCCTGATTTATAACCACAGATTTATCTTCGTCACTATCTGTAGCAGTGGGCCTACTTCGTTTTAAAGATCCACTTTTCAACCAACGATCCATATTCAATGGACTTTATTAAAGCAATTTAAAGTTTCTACTTTCAAAACTCATGTAAATACAGTATGTAAACACACAAAATGGCTGCGGAGTAGAACACAGAGAAACAGGAGCAGAACGCTCTCTAGCGGGAAACTTGAAACGCTCAAATTACGCTGCGCCACTCATACTCATACTCTTTGCACTTTCTTCGTATTCCATTTTCATTATTGCGTTACTTCTTGACGACTCTTTGAGGACCCCCAGGGGTCCGCCGACCACCTAATGGGAACCTCTGCTATAGAGCATCCAGCGTTGAGAAAAGACTGTGGAGCCTTCTGGCGACAGTGTTGCTAACACTAGGCAGAGCCAGCGCTGACGTAATACGGTATGTTCACCCGCTTCGAGTACTGCCCTTTTATAAATTAGCGAGACAACACAACCCCCACAGCTACCGGAGATAGAACACGCCCAGGAGGGAGCAGTTTTGCAGGTGTAAACGGATTGGACATGTATTAAGGATACCGTACGCGAAGAGAACCAATAACAACATTCATTTAGTTGTGATATGACGCATTACTAAGAGCCTCCGTGGCTTAGGCGGCAGCACGCCGGCCTCTCACCGCTGGGTCCGTGGTTCAAATCCCGGTCACTCCATGTGAGATCTGTGCTGGATAAAACGGAGGCAGACAGGTTTTTTTCCGGGTACTCCGGTTTTTCCTGTCAAAATTTCATTCCAGCAACACTCTCCACTATCATTTCATTTCATCTGTCATTCATTTCAACATTGCCCCAGAGGAGTGCGACAGGCTTCGGCAGCCGGCACAGTTCATATCCTCGCCGCTAGTTGGGGGCTTCATTCATTCCATTCCTGACCCGGTCGGAGACTGGAAGCAGGCTGTGGATTTTTCATGACGCATTACTGATTGGCAGATGTCGAGAGCACAACCCTTCCATCCTTCTCGAATGTACTGTATGCTGACGATGTTAACAATTTTTATGTCAGCAATACGGTTGATCATCACCTTTTCTGTTATTAGTTGGCTATAAATTAGTTTCTTTCAATTTTTTTCTTGTTTTGTTTAGATTACTATTTGTAATATTAGGGGCGGGCAGCTGTGAGCTTGCATTCGGAAGATAGTGGGTTCGAACCCACAGTCGTCAGCCTTGATTCGATCGGACAGAAAATAAAACGGACACACAACAATAACACCAATGACGGATAGTGCTTCAGAACTTATGTTGCCGATGGAACTGAGCTCGTGCTCCACTCCGGGCGAGCATGCATCACAGGACGAGGCTCTTATTTCCAGCGTGCTAACCTAGAAAATTTTTAAATTACTAAAGCGTAATATATACGATACTTGCATGCAATAACGAAGGTAATCAACTGGCAGATAATTAATTGTAGGAAGCTATTATGACGAAAAATATATATGTTCAGAGTGTTAAGAAATAATTATGTTGGTAACAACAAAATCTTTATTGATACTCAATTCACATGTTGGCATTACTGCATATTGTAATTTGTTCAACAATAAATTTATTCCTCATTGCAAATGGCGTACCAGCTGATTGTCCCATATCACCTGTACGATAAAAACATAAAACTTTAACAGGTTATGAGCCCAGGTGACTCTAAAATACAAGTAAAAGTGAAAACAGGTGACAGTAAAAACATTTAAAAAGTAAACTCAGTGAAGTGAAGTCCAAAAAATGGCCACAAGACCCGAAGACGGAGCACATGTCGAGAAACTCAAGGGAGTCGACACATATCCTATGTGGGTGTTTGAATTAAAAATTCTGCTTGCCGCAAAAGAACTGATCAAGATTGTCGACGGGATAGACGTGTTGGTGACCAATCCACCCAGAAATCAAGCTTCAACAGACCAGTGGAAGACACGAGATGCAAGAGCCCAATACTATATTGTCACATCCATTGACAAACAAGTTAGGCCACATATCCTAACATGTACAACTTCAAAACAAATGTTTGATACTCTTCGAAACATATATCAGAGAGACTCGAGCCAACAAAAATGTTTGCTGCTACGAGACTTTTACAACTTCCAATTTGATGCGAAGAAGGGCATGATGAGCAACATTAGTGATCTCCAAAACATCTCCTTCAAACTGAAAAAACTCGACCAGAAAGTTGACGAGATTATGCTAATTACCAAGATCCTGTCCGTGCTGCCTGAAGAATATACCCATTTTAGCACAGCATGGGACTCTACTGCAGAGGCGTCCAGGACCATATAGAACCTGTGTTCGAGGTTACAGATGGAAGAAAACAAGTTGAGGCGCACTCCGACAGAAGAGCAAAATGTATCCTTTAAAGCAGAGTTAAAAAACAAACAAGCTAGATCTAAATCTAAAATCAAATGTATGAGCAGTAAAAAGTGTAATATATGTAAAAAAACAAACCATGAAACCAAATTTGTTTTCTCAAAGACAAGCATCAATGCTCAATATGTAAAAAGTTCAATCATGAAGAGAAAGACTGCTATTTTAGGGATAAAAATAATTCTAAGGTGGAAAATAAAGTGTCATTTCTTGCAGCTGATTGCAAGGGCTCACATAACGCTATACTAAAAGGAACCAGGCGTCTAGTAGTAGACAGTGGATGTTCAACTCACATGGTAAGTGATGAAAATTTGCTAACAGGTGTTGTGAGCTGTAATGAACACATATTAGTGGCTAAGAAAAATCAGGCTATGTCTGTAGTAGGTAAGGGAACCTTCACCTCTGAGCAGTGTGTTCTCAATGATGTTCACTGTGTGCCTGATTTGCCTAAGAACTTGATGTCAGTAAGTAAGATAACAGAAAATAATGGCATTGTTGTGTTCACAAAAGATAATGTTAATATATACCAAGACAACAAAGTGGTACTAAAAGGTAAGAAAAATGCAGTAGGACTGTATACTGTTGACCTTGATGTTAATATGCAAAATGAGGCGCTGTGTGCACAAGGTAATGATGTAGGTAAAGAGTGGCACAGAAAACTGGGTCATTTAAGTTACAGCTACCTTAATAAACTGCCTAATATTTGTGATGGTGTGTCCCCCATTGTCGCACATACTAAAATAGATGAAGTGTGTGAGAAATGTGTAAAAGCAAAACAGATCCGGTTACGATTTAATACAGAAAGGACTAGGGCAACAAGACTGTTAGAAATAATACACACAGATGTTTGTGGACCTCTAGATCCACCCACCCATGACGGATACAGGTACATTCTGTGCTGTATAGATGATTACTCACATTTCAGTGTTATCTATCTGTTGTTAAATAAAAGTCAAGTTCCTATGTACTTAAAACAGTATGTGACAATGGCCGAAACCAAATTTGATCTGAGAGTAACCATGATAAGGTGTGATAATGGAGGAGAGTATTCCTCACATGATCTGAAAGATTGGTGTAAAAACAAAGGTATTATGCTGTACTATACAATTCCATATACACCCCAATTAAATGGAACAGCAGAACGGTTCAATCGTACTCTTATGGAAAGAACAAGAGCTATGCTTTGTGATTCTAACCTAGATAAAGAGATGTGAGGGGAAGCAGCACAAACAGCTACATACCTGATTAATAGAAGCCCCACCAGTACTGTTGACACATCCCCAGCTGAAAAATGGACATACAAGAAACCAAATCTGTCTAACCTACAAAATTTTGGTTGTGTTGCCTATGCCAAAAATTTGGGTTATCTCGAGAAGCTTGACAGCCGAAGCAAGAAGTGCATTTTTGTATGCTATGCACCAAACGGATACCGACATGGGATGAAGAAAACAGGAATATATTCGTCTCTAGAGATGTGGTATTTGAGAGAAATATAATAAAATTAGATCAACATAACCCTAAAACTGAAATCTAACAGGCAAATGTTGAAGAAGAAGAAGAAGAAGAAGAAGAAGAAGATGATGATGATGATGATGATGATGATGATGATGATGATGATGATGATGACTTCGTAAATTCAGATCACGAACAGAGAGAAGAAAGATGTCATGAACTTGGTTTACGACCAAGAAGAACATTAAAGAGACCTAATAAATATGATGACTATCAACTAGATAGCGGAGAAGATGAAGAAGCAATGATGGCATACAGGGAGTCGCAAACAAATGATGACAAAGAAAAATGGAAAATAGCCGTTAAAGAAGAAAAAGACTCTTTGAAGAAAAATAAAACTTGGAAATTAGTAAGCCCTGAGGCAGCAAGAGGAAAAGAAGTTTTGTCAAGCCGGTGGGTGTTCAAAGTTAAGGAAGACGGTAGATATAAAGCTAGACTTGTAGTACGAGGATGTGAACAAAGGAGTGGAAATATAAATTATGAAGAAATCTTCAGTCCAGTTGTAGACACAACTTCACTAAGAGTCCTTTTTGCTATCGCAGCACACTATAACCTGCACATTAAAACGTTTGATGTCAAGACGGCCTTTTTGTATAGAACCCTAGATAAGGACATCTACATGAAAATACCAGAAGGTTACAAAGAAGAAGGGAAAATATGCAAACTGCAGAAAGCCTTATACGGACTGAAGCAAGCCCCCTTTAGGTGGAACAAAACTCTCACAGAGTTCCTGAAACAAGAAGGCATGACACAAACTAAGTCAGACCCCTGCATCTTCAAGAATTCTGAGAACAGTTTGTTTCTAGCAATTCATGTAGACGATGGCATTATCATGGGCAAAGACATTCAGAAAATGACACTGCTACTCTCTAAACTTGAGAGAAATTTTGAAATGAAGACAACTCATGAACCCAAAACTTATTTGGGGATAGATATAAACAGAACAGAAGATGGTATCTTGATTTCTCAAGAGAAATATGCTCATAATGTGCTGCAACGTTACAACATGCAAGAATGCAAAGAAGTTAAAACCCCAATAATCCAAAATGAAGAAACAGGTGCAACAGAGGACAGCGTGAAAACAGATTACCCCTATAGACAAGCAGTTGGGAGTCTGTTATATTTGTCTTGTAAAACCAGACCAGACCTGGCTTATAGTGTGAATTATGAAAGCAGGTCTATGGAGAAACCAACAGATCAAGATATACAGAATGTTAAAAGAACACTTCGATATCTGAATGGAAGCACAACAAGATGTTCAGTAAAGAACATATAGCCTACTTTCTCCTAAATGTATGAGTATAGTTATAACTCGTTGTTATTATCAAAGAGTATAATAGAACTATTCTTTGTTGAAGACCTTAGAAACGATTTACCTCTACCAAACGCCACAACCTAGATAAAAACTGCTACCATCATTGAAGAAAGAAAGATAAGAAGTATATCAAGAATGTTATGGATCTGGAGACATAATCGACCGGACTGGCTGCGTGGCTCAGCGGTAACGTTCTCGCTTGCTGGGCCCTAGGTTGCAGGTTCGTATCCTGGCGCAGTCAGCTGGCATTTGAGGGTGCACAAATGCGAGGGAGCCGTGTCAGTACATTTACTGGCACGTTAAAGATCCCCTTCGGGCCAAAATTCCGGCACCCCGGTGTCTCTAAAAGCAGCAGTAGTTAAAAGGGATGTAAAACCAATAACATTATTATTATTATTATTATTACGACCTGCCGTGGGCAACATCCAACTTTGAGTTGAGGCATGTCTTTACACGTCTGGTTGTGCATGGCTTTCACAACCCTAATTCAATTAACAAATCTTTCCATGACCCTACAGAGACGTGTGCATACAAACTATGTGGATATTTTCGATAATATAATCCTAACAGAGCGAGTGCATTCTAGCGGCCAGAAGAAGAAACTTTTCAATAAAATCTGGAAGTTCCCTTTTTGGCAGCTAGATGTCTCGAGTAAATCTGCTGGCGAACTATGTTTTAATTAAATATATATTTTACACCATAATGTGCACAATATAACGCTTAATAACATTTTCAAGTAACGCAAAATAGGCTGTTACAAACCCTTTAAAATAAAAAGTTAAAATGTATCGTAGTATCATCTTGTCATTCTTCAAATTCGATGCGCATAGAATGATAATGGTATAGTAATCAATGGAGCCCCACGTAGACTAGTCGGGACATCTAGTGGTGAAATATCGAACAATATAATCCTAACAGAGCGAATGCATTCTAGCGGCCAGAAGAAGAAACATTTCAATAAAATCTGGAAGTTACCTTTTTGGCAGCTAGATGTCTCGAGTAAATCTGCTGGCGAATTATGTTTTAATTAAATATATATTTTACACCATAATGTGCACAATATAACGCTTAATTTTAAAACATCTGAGTCATTACAAAACAATAAACATATAACATTTCAAGCAAAAAACCTAGCTCTGATCGGGTTTGAACCATAGGTAATTGGGCGATAGGCTAATGCTCTACCACTGAGCTAATTGTGTCAACGAATATCGTTCTATTTAAAATGACTTACATAGAACTTGTTAGCAAATAATGATTTATACTAAACGATTTCATCACTGGAGTATATTATTTATATATAAAGCATTTCATACAAAGTTTATTTATTTTTTATCAGTACGCTATATTGCATGCAATACTCAAATTAGTGAAATATAAGTCAGGCACAAGATATCCGCTGCCATCTTGTCTTATTACTGAATCAGTTCAGCTTTTTAAAATCACGTCTGCACTATAGTATTACAAAATAAACTTTTAATTTCGAACGTGCCTCTTCCTTTAGAACAGTTAAAACGATTCTCGGCTCGATAATCGGAACTGGTGGGTCCCATGATATGGATTATAAAGTTTGCATTATTTGCACGGCCGCCATCCTGAAATGGTATGGCGGACGACCTTGTAGTTTGGTCACAAGACGCATCCTATACGAAGGTATGTTGTTACCAAATTTGGTAGAGATCGGATGATTTGGTTAGTCGTTATTTGATTTTACGTTTTGAACGTTTGAGTGGCCGCCATTCAGTTTTAGTAAATATGGCGGCGATATAAAACATGACACTGAGGTGTCCTTTTCTAGTGCTACCTTTGTACCAAATTTCGTTCAATTCGCATTCACCGTGTTCGAATTGATAGGGGGGGACAGACATTCAGAGTACACACACTCACACACACACAGACACACACACACACAGACTCACACACACACATACACACACACACACAGACTCACACACACACATACACACACACAGACAGACACACTTTTTTCGCCCTGTGTTGATCTCATAAGTCTACTTTCATTTTTTGCAAAAATCGAAAGTAGGCTAAAAATGGGAATACACTATGCACCAAAAATGAAAGATGATCTGAAAATAATTGCATACAGTGATTCAGATTTTGTTGGTGATCATAAGAAAAGAAGGAGTACTGTACTACAGGCTATGTCATAATGCTGGCAGATGGACCGGTGGCATGGCGGTCACGCAAGCAGAAAATTGTGGCACTGTCATGCACAGCAGCCGAATACATTGCTGCAGCAGACTGCTGCAAGGAGTTAGAGCATCTGAAATACTTGATACAATAACTAACTGGAAAGTCTGTTCCCATTGTTCTTAACATAGACAATCAAAGTAGCTTAAAGTTGGTGAAATCAGGACAAATGAGAGGAAAGTCAAAGCACATTCAAGTGAGGTATCACTATCTGCATGAGAACTATAAAAATGATTTGTTTTCTCTTCAATTCTGTCCGACCCATGACCAGGTAGCTGACATTTTTACAAAGCCTCTATTGTCTACTAAATTTGAAAAATTCAAAGATGTTCTGTTGAGGAGTGGAGTAGAATAGGTCCAAAGAAAGTATTTGATTTTAAATATGTCAATAACAATTAAGACTATTTCGAAATTGTGACATTGCATGATTTATTGTTGAAATATCAACGAGTATGTTATCCATATAATTATAGTCATATTCTAGTTTAAGTCATGGTTGGGTTGGTTGGTTCCTTAGTTTAGGGGCTGCGACAACGCGGTCATGTAGCCCCGTGTACTTTGGGTGTGTGTAGAATCTGTCTGATAACCGGTGTTAATTGTGATGACTGTATTAGTGTGTGTATCTGTTATTTAATACAAGTAGAGACTGCAACTTTGAATTTTCAAATAGTTCCTACTTTTGCCGCCAAACGCCACCGTCAACGACTACTAGGCCTAGTTCAGAACTAGCTACTAGACGCCACCGCAGTCGGCTCTTGGCAACGAACGTAGCAACCTAAGAGCGTTGTTTACATTCTTAACCTATCCAATTTAGTTTCACACAGGTGTAATTAGTGGAAAGATCTTTAACATGCCATAAATCTATGACATGGGACCGCCGGCTTTACTTCCCCTCCGAAGGAAGGCATACTGAGGGATTTTTAACGCTCTTAAAAAATCCGACGGCTTCGGCCGGGTTTGAACCCGCTATCTTGGGCATAGAAGCTCAGCATGCTACCAACTACGCCACCGAAGCCGCCTAGTTTAAGTCAAATATTGTTTGTACAACTTCTCATAGTTTGAATTATGATAAAAATTTTGTTAAGATTATGTTAAGAAATAATTATGTTGGTAACAACAAAATCTTTATTGATACTCAATTCACTTGTTGGCATTACTGCATATTGTAATTTGTTCAACAATAAATTTATTACTCATTGCAAATGGCGTACCAGCTGATTGTCCCATATCACCTGTACGATAAAAACATAAAACTTTAACACAGAGTTCCTTCATGATAAAAAGTGAGGTAACAAAACCAGTGTAAGGCGACTGCTAATGAAGAGAAGAGATAGGCCCTAAATTGGTAAGACACAAACTGTACTAAGACACCCAGGAATAATAGACTTAGCTATGGAAGGAAAGGTTGAGGGCAAGAACTGTAGGGGTAGACCAAGGTTAGAATAGCCTATGTTAAAAAGATTGTCTTGGATGTAACGTGTGGTCGCTAGGTATTTTATTTATCGTATGGCTTTTAGTGCCGGGAGTGTCCGAGGACATGTTCGGCTCGCCAGAGGCTGTAGCTGCTTCAAGCGGACACCCATAGGGTGAGCTACAAGTTCCTTTCAATTTCAATTAGTTCCAACTTTCGCTACCAGATGTCATTGATATTGTTTTGATACGGCCTCTACCATCGTTTGATAGCAATGTTGCGTCTCTCCTATAACGGCCCTGCCTGAGTGCATGGACTTACGCCATAGGCCGCTCAGGGGTTCTTTAACTTTACTTACCTGGATCGTTATAAGGGGGGGTTCTTCTTGCTCAGGTAACGGGGTCGTTACCGTGTCCTTGCCGATTGTCTTACCCACGATTAACAGCACAACCCTTAAGCTAAAAGAGGGGGAACTGAGGGAGAAGTGGGAACACGGGGTTGTTCCCCAATAAAAAGAGATCTCTGGTGTACTGCCGATTTATTCCTTCTAGGTATCCGAAGGAATCCACCGTGCAGGTACAAGGCCCGTCTCATAAGGTTTCGTCACACTGAATAAAAATAGACACTGTTTGATCTCACCTGATCCTTCACTCAGCCTCTGCTCAATTGCTGCTCGATCTCAGTCCCCTAGGTCGCCGGGTGCCCGGTCACAGTTACACGATCCCCGATCGTGAAAATTACGCTGCCCTCGTTTCCACTGCCTTCACGGACAGTCCTCCACTCTCGCAGTCTGCTCCTGGTGCTCTCACTGACTGAACCCCAACCACATGTGAGGTCGCAGCTTATAAGCACAAAAATCGCAACTCGTGCGTGCTTGCGTAGCACCTCCTTGCAGATTCTCAAGATCTGGATTGAACCGGGGTTGCACGTCCGGTGTGGTTCAAGGCTAAACCAAAACCGGGACATGACAATATCTATAGGTGAACGTTGGAACTTCGATAGAGCGTTCCAACGAAATATAAGCTAGAAATGTAGTTTCACACACGTTAAGTCTGTGGAAGGATCTTTTACATGCCATAAATCTATGACATGGGACCGCCGGCTTTACTTCCCCTCCGAAGGAAGGCATACTGAAGGATATTAACGCTCTTAAAAATCCGACGACTTCGGCCGGGTTTGAACCCGCTTTCTTGGGCACAGCATTTCAGCATGTAGATATCTACATTTTACAAAAAGAGAAGTCAGTATTATTCGAGATATTAATAGAATATCAAAATAGCATTTTAAGGTAATTTTCCATTTGCATGTCAGTTGTTATATTTGAATGTTTTCATTATTTTAAATTTAAAACTGTTTTGTAAGGATACCCATTTTTAGCCTACTTTCGATTTTTGCAAAAAATGAAAGTAGACTTATGAGATCAACACAGGGCGAAAAAAGTGTGTCTGTCTGTGTGTGTGTATGTGTGTGTGTGAGTCTGTGTGTGTGTGTGTCTGTGTGTGTGTGTGTGTGTGTGTGAGTGTGTGTACTCTGAATGTCTGTCCCCCCCTATCAATTCGAACACGGTGAATGCGAATTGAACGAAATTTGGTACAAAGGTAGCACTAGCAAAGGACACCTCAGTGTCATGTTTTATATCGCCGCCATCTTGACGGAAACGTAATGGTGGCCTCACAAATGTTCAAAGCTTAAATCAAATTACGACTAACCTAATCATCCGATCTCTACCAAATTTTGCAACAACATACCTATATGGGGGAAGCATCCTTTTACCAAACCAATAGGTCATCAGCGTAATAGTTTGCGGATGGCGGCCATCTTTGTGTGAAAATCGATTCCCCCTATTAATTCGAACACGGTGCAACCGAATGGAACGAAATTTGGTACAGAGGTAGTACTAACAAAAGGCACTTCAGTGTCATGTTTTATATCGCCGCCATCTTGACGGAAACGTAATGGCGGCCACACAAATGTTCAAAGCTTAAATCAAATTACGACTAACTTAATCATCCGATCTCTACCAAATTTTGCAACAACTTACCTTTATGGAGGGAGCATCCTTTGACCAAAGTAATAGGTCATCAGCTTAATAGTTTGCGGATGGCGGCCATCTTTGTGTGAAAATCGATTCCCCCTATTAATTCGAACACGGTGCAACCGAATGGAACGAAATTTGGTACAGAGGTAGTACTAACAAGAGGCACTTCAGTGTCATGTTTTATATCGCCGCCATCTTGACGGAAACGTAATGGCGCCCACACAAATGTTCAAAGCATAAATCAAATTACGATTAACCTAATCATCCCATCCCTACCAAATTTTGCAACAACATACCCTTATAGAGGAACCATCCTTTGACCAAATGAATAGGTCATTAGCCTAATAGTTTGCGGATGGCGGCCATCTTTGTTTGAAAATCTATTCCCCTATTAATTCAAACACGGTGAAACCGAATGGAACGAAATTTGGTACAGAGGTAGCAGTAGCAAAGGGCATCTCAGTGTCATGTTTTATATCGCCGCCATATTGACAGAAACGTAATGGCGGCCACACAAATGGTCAAAGCTTAAGTTAAATTACGACTAACATAACCATCCGATCTCTACCAAACTTTGCAACAACATACCTTTATGGAGGGAGCATCCTTTGACCAGTCTAATAGGTTATTAGCCTAATAGTTTGCGGATGGCGGCCATCTTTATGTCAAAATTGATTCTCCCTATTAATTCAAGCACGGTGGAACCGAATGGAACGAAATTTGGTACAGAGGTAGCACTAGCAAAGGGCACCTCAGTGTCATGTTTTATATCGCCGCCATCTTGACTGAAACGTAATGGCGGCCACACGAATGTTCAAAGCTTAAATCAAATTACGATTAACCTAATAATCCGATCTCTACCAAATTTTGCAACTACATACCTTTATGGAGGGAGCATCCTTTGACCAATCTAATAGGTCATTCGCCTAATAGTTTGGGGACAGCGGCCATCTTTATGTCAAAATTGATTCCCCCTATTAATTCGAACACGGTGGAACCGAATGGAACGAAATTTGGTACAGAGGTAGCACTAGCAAAGGGCACCTCAGTGTCATGTTTTATATCGCCGCCATCTTGATGGAAACGTAATGGCGGCCAAACAAATGTTTAGAGCTTAAATCAAATTACGACTAACATAACCATCCGATCTCTACCAAACTTTGCAACAACATACCTTTATGGAGGGAGCATCCTTTGACCAATCGAATAGGTCATTAGCCTAATAGTTTGCGGATGGCGGCCATTTTTATGTCAAAATTGATTCCCCCTATTAATTCGAACACGGTGGAACCGAATGAACGAAATTTGGTACAGATGTAGCACTAGCAAAGGGCACCTCAGTGTCATGTTTTATATCACCGCTATCTTGACGGAAACGTAATCGCGGCCACCCAAATGTTAAAAGCTAAAATGTAATTACGACTAACCTAATAATCTAGTCTCTACCAAATTTTGCAACACCATATCTTTATGTGGGAAACAAATTCTGACCAAACTGCAAGAACATCAGCCCAATAGTTTGCAGATGGTGGCCAAGTATGTGTGCAAATCGATTCCCCCTATCAATTCAAACAGGGTGAAACCGAATTGAACGAAATTTGGTACAGAAGTAGCACTAGCAAAGGGCACCTCATATTCATGTTTAATATACCTATAGCACGTTGTATTTCAACAAGCGACTACAACCAACATTCAATCATACTCCTTGAAAAGGACAAAGAGTTATAACAATACCCATGCATTTAGGAGAAAGTAGGCTATATGTTCTTTACTGAACATCTTGTTTGATACTATTAGTTAGTTCTTTTTAAGGTCTAGTATTTTTTCACGCTGATGATGGAATAATTGATATTCCGAAACATGCACGTTTAATACTGGAATTAAACCACAATATTTAGTGTTTGACTAGGCGGTTTTATTAAGATAGTTCTATTACAGCAATCAAACTGAAATGTTGTATGTTGATAGAGGCTATTTATATAGACTAATTTCATCTGTTGAACTACCGGGTGAGTTAGCCGAGGTCGTTGCGGCATGACTGTTGGCAGTCGCTCACATCCGGGAGGCGAGGAGGTTCGAATCCCCCCGCCGGCAACCTTGAAGATTGTCTTCTGTGGTTTCCCATCTTCCTTCCAGGCAAATGCCGGGGTTGGTCCTTAACTATAGGCCACAGCCGCTACCTTCCAATCCTCGACCCTCCCTTCCAACTTTCCTCCCCAACGGTACTTGTAGCTCACCCATTGGGTGTCCATCTCGAAGCAGCTACAAAACTGGCGAGCCGAACATGTCCTCGGACACTCCCGGCACTAAAAGCCATACGCTAAAAAAAATCTGTTGAACTTTAAACAACCTGGTGAGCACAATACCAACATAGCGGCCGAGCGAATTTAAAACAATTAAATTGATTTTACTCGCGATATAATCATCCGAGCGCAGTGAAACTTGGTATGGTAAATGTTCATGCTAAATTTTATCAACTGGCAACTACAGATCTGTTCATAATATTACACTCAAGCACTTGTTTTTACTAAATTTACCTTCAATCAGCTGAGCAATAATAACTGAATCTTTACATGGGGAGATGCCTGTCCCCAAAAAGAATCCAATTTTACTGTATACTTTATCATAATGAAGCCATTTTTAAATGTTGCCTGAGTTATACAGGGTCTTTCATATAAAATACGAGCGCCAAGCGGTGGCTTTGTTAACCGCGGCTGCGGTCACCATGGCCGAGCTTTTGGCGCGCCAAGGCCCCCTGATTTAAGCGTGTGTACAATCCTATATGATGCAGCGGCCTTGCTAGCGTGTGTACAATGCTGAAATCTTACTTTAGTTAGTTAGTTAGTTATTGTTGATGAAACCGAAACCCCTACTTGTGCTAATTGTGTGAGTGATTTATTCGGAGACCGTTCAAGATTCTCGCCAATGTCATCTAGCTCATCCTCTGTTAAAACTGTTCGTGTGCGGGAATGTTTTTATTAAGCACCGAGCCAGTAGTGTCAAACTTATTTTCAATTACGTGAATCTGTGCTAGTGATGGTGGCATTTCATCAGGAAATTGCTGAACAAATGCATCACGTACCCGCCGAGCCGACTCGTACTTAAAATAAGTTTTACATAACAAAAATACAATGATAACTGTCTCACCATGTTAGCACTTGAGGTTTAGACTGGCGACTGAACAACTGCACGCTTATTGCAAGTTCAAGTTTGGTAATGTCAATATGTTATTTTTTACAGTTCATCGAAACTTGAAAAAAAAACAGCCATCGTATGTACTATGCGCGCGCTTTCAATACTAGAGGGGTTTCGGTTTCATCAACAATAACTAAAGTAAGATTTCAGCATTGTACACACGCTTAAAGCAGGGGGCCTTGTCGCGCCAAAAGCTCGGCCAAGGTGACCGCAGCTACGGTTAACAAAGCCGCCGCTTGGCGCTCTTATTTTATATGAAAGACCCTGTAGAAACGAAATGCTTTTCAGTCGGTCACCACGATTGTGATTCCCTAAACATGGGAAGGAAAGAACAGATTAAATTAACGACACTTCAATAGTAGCGGTGATAGATAACTAGACGTCCGTGGCAATTCCCTTTCAACAATCCATTCCACCAACAATGGCATAACCTCACTATTTCATTGCTGTTTTAAGCAATAATCTGGCTGTTATCTTCAGTCACAGAGCAGTGAGTGACTCTCCCTCCAAAACAAAACAGCTGAAACTCAGATCCGAGTTGCCAATATTTTGAATGAATCCATAAATCAAGTGGGAACTGTTATTGCACATTATACCAACAATCTGACAAGAACATTCCCTTTCATTAACTGCCATCTTTAAATATATTTAAAAATGTCAGGGATTTGTTTGTAGAGTCTAATTAATTTGAACAGATCTGTAATTAAATTCAATTATTTTCATAACCTCAAGATGATGGGAGTGCGAAATTTTAATATCTCGCTTTTATTTCATGTGATCGAAATGAACGTTGGAATAATGAGCCTATGCAATCATCTTCATATAATGGTACATGATTTTATGTCTTACATACTGTTTTATCCCGGTGTTGGGGGATGGGATAAACAGGGTAGTGTAGATGTATTATTTTAGGGGATGTTTCCGAAAAGGGGTAGTTTCCCGTAATTGGGGGAGACTACTAGTGTAATGTGTTGGTGTGAGGATGTGATCTGTTGGGGTGCGTTCCTATAGGGTGCGTCTACCTGTTAGGGGATGAACGTCTAAGACTGAGCTATTAACTTAGCCTGCCAATTAAGTATGAGCGAGCGTTTAGCGAGCTCACGTGCAGAGTCGACAACTCGGCACGCTTCAGTCTGGCTGCCTACTCGAATACAATGAAATTCCTGACGGTGCAGTTCCTGGCCTTCACGGTCAGGGGCAATTAGGACTAAGGTCAGGTTGGGTGTAGGGATGTAAAACTAGGTGAAATGAGTAGTAGATGTATGTGTTTACTGACCAAGTATTTATTGGTCAGTGGTGATAATGTACTGTCCCTTTAAGTGGGGGACAAGTATAAAACAAAGTACAAAGTGTGTGAATACAAAAGTGTTCTGGGTTAGGTGTTACAATAATTAGGAAACTGAGCACACGGCTAGTTCTCACCTGGTGACGATGGGCTGATCTGGAACGGACCTTGAGGAGCAGAGCCGCCGGCCACGAATAGATAATTGGGCTCTTCTGGGTCTAGCTTTTAAGGCTTTCCCCCACTGCTTACTCGGCGTTTCCTCACTGTTGCTGCTCCAGATAGTGTGTTTGTGTATGTGTTGTGCAAGCGTGGCTGTCAGCAATACTGCTGTGCCTGCTCGTATCAAAGAAGTGTGTAAGGCTTATGGCATGCCTATGAGGGTGGCTTACGGTGAAAGATGAAGGGGTGGGTCCTAGGGGTACTGTCCCTGGGCTGTACAATACTGAACAATCCAACAAGGCGATTCTTTTCATAGGCCGGAGCATTTTAATAGAGAAGACCAATAGGATACCGTATGAAAATGGGCTATGTAGTTCTTCACAGAACTACTTGTTAACTATTTGTATTACTTTGTTGTAGTAATATATATCATTTCGTACAAAATATTGCAATATTGCCTTACCTTGCTCTAGGTCTTTCCAGAACTAAAATGCCTACATATTCTTCGATTCATTTATGCCCTACGAATTAATAGGTGCTTCCAGACTTGAAATAACCTATGATCCCGACATTTGCCAGGAAGGAACGTTGAAAATCACGAGATAACATCGCTTTCAGTTAGCGTCCGGATTCCAACCTTCTATATTCGGGCTTTCAACTCTCCGTGTCAGTGTAATGTACGCTGTGGAGTTCAATATTTTAAAAAAGATGGTATATTGGCCAGTGAATTAAAACTCAGCAATTTTCATAAAAAGGGAGATAGCGTGCAGTTCGCTACTCCTGTGGGGGGTCCAGGCAGGGACACCAAGAACCCGCTGATGAGCCAGCTTGGTATCCTAGGCGAAACCCCATACAAGACCTAGAAGCATTGCTGAGTTTCGATATTTTAAGTTCATTGGCGTATATTGTCGTAAGGTTTGCCTTCATTCTCAGGGAGAGAGGCTTAAATAATTTTCTTTTGAAAGTAATTTACACTAATGTATAACTATCGGAATTTAATAAAAGGAGAAATAGGAAATGTCCCTGTATTATGTGCAGTTCCTTTGTGTTTGCTAGATACTGTGGAAGTAAATAATAATAATAATAATAATAATAATAATAATAATAGCTGTATGGCCACCTCCAGATTGCCCATGAAACTACTCGGTATCATAACTCAGAGTAAATGCGGCACAGAATGGCTTAAAGAGGTACAGAGAGACTTACAAGTAATCATTATACAAAATTTCGAAGACCGAACTGAGTTGTTGTTTTGTTGTTGTTTTCCTTCGGCTTTTCCCAATTAATTGGGGTCGCCGGAGCCAACCAGGCTCAATTTGGTTTTGGCTGGGGATTTAAGGCCGGATGCCCTTCCTGACGCCACGTGATTTTTCAGGTGAAAATTCCACCCCGCTGTCACCGGGATTCGAACCCAGGTCGTCCGGGTGAAAGACGAGCAGCTAAGCCACTGCGCCATCACGCTCTCCGAAGACCGAACTGAGTGCCTGACGAAAATCGAGAATGTTAAGTTCGAACCAAGATCATCACGACAACCTGGGAAAAAGTGGACGGATGAGAGGAAGAGGGAGCATTCCGCGCGAATGAAGAGATTTTGGGAGGAGCGGGGGAGACACACCTCCAAATGACATCATGTTATCAAGTTTAATCGCTCTCCTGTAGGGGAATTTTCGCTTAAATAAATACATAATAATAGCTGTAAAATGTGAACTTCTGGATGCAAGCGTGGTGTACAATTACCAGCCTGCCAAATGCTTCAGAATGACTATCAAAAATGTATTGGGATTGACCTATTTTATCGACCAGACAATCTTGGTCAATCGACCCGATATTGTCTTAACTCAATAAATTAAACCAAAAGGCCTACTTGCGAGAAGTTGCTGTCACACTTAGTCATAATATGCTAACTATCCATGCTCAAAAAGCCAACAAGAACGCACCATTGGCTGAAGAAATACGAAAAATATTGGGACTAAAAATACGTGGGAATTTTACCAGTTAGACTTGTTGCGTGGCTCAGAGGTAACGATATCGCCTTCTGTGCCCAAGGTTGCAGGATACAAATCCTGGCGCAGTCAGTTGGCATTTGAGAGTGCACAAATGCGAGGGAGCCGTGTCAGTTGATTTACTGGCACGTTGAAGAGCCCCTTCGGGGCAAAATTCGGACACTCCAGCGTCTCCAAAAGCCGCAGTAGTTAAAAGGGGACGTAAAACCAATAGCATTAATTATATTATTATTATTATTATTATTATTATTAATTTTACCAGTAGTGATCTCTTCCACGGGAGTTGTTCCAAAGGTGTAGGTGAAACTGCAAATGAAACACCTGATTGTCAGAATACAGAAGACAGTGTTGCTGGCTATTTGTCGTATTGTTAGGCTATTTTTAGCCTACTTTCGACTTTTGCAAAAAATGAAAGTAGACTTATAAGATCTACACAGAGCCAAAACTTTGTGTGTCTGACTGTGTGTGTGTGTGTGTGTGTGTGTGTGTGTACGCTGTATGTCTGCCGCCCCCCTACTCCTATCATTTCAAACACGATGAAACCGATTTGAACGGAATTTGGTACAGAGCTAGCACTAGCAAACGGCTCCTCAGTGTCATGTTTTACATTGCCGCCATCTTTACCAAAACATAATGGCGGCCTCTCAAATGTTCAAAACTTAAAATGAAATTACAACCTAACTAATCATCGGATCTATACCAAATGTGGTAAAAACATACCTTCATATGGGATGTGTCTTTTGCCCAAAGTACACGGTCATCAGCCGTACCATTTCAGGATGGCGGCCGTGTGAATCATGCAAACTTTATAATCCATAACATGGGTCCCACCAGTTCCGACTATCGAATCGAGAATCATTTATACTGTTCTAAAGGACGTGGCCCTTTCGAAATTAAAAGTTTATCTTGTAATATTATAGTGCAGAAGTGACTTTAAAAAGCTGAGCCGTCTCGGTTACTAGACAAGATGGCAGCTGATCTCTCGTACCGACCTATATTTCACTAATTTGAGTATGTTGCATGCAATATAGCCTACTGCTAGAAATAATATGAGCTTTGTATGAAATTAACTTTGTTTGAAACACACAGAGCCAGTGAAGAAATCGTTTAGTCAAAGTCATTATTTGCTGAGACGTTGTATCTAAATCAATTGATAACGTACATATTTGGCTTTGAGGTTAGAGCTTTGGTCTTTCACCCGGCCGCCTATATTGCGTTATATTGTGCATTTTGCAATGGAAAATATATATTTAATTAAAACAAAGTTCTCCAACAGATCTGCGCGAGTGATATCTACTAGCAACCAGTTTAACTACAGTATGCGGGAGCTATCCACGGCCTACTAGATGCGAGCTGCGCTCTATACCGGCCAGTTAGTGAACTCACGTCTACGGTGTAATTGAAAATGTCCTCTTGTTTCCGATAGAGCGCACTCACAAGGATAGGCGCGATTAAAAATTAGGTGTGCAGTAAGTATATAAAATGTGTTCCTCCCAGTGATACGTTTAGACGAACGAAGTTTCAATTATTGTAAGTAGTCGGTGTATATATGTCGTAGGCAGATAGTGAAATCCGTCATTTCATGAAGATCCTAGGCACTTCATGAAAAGCCGGCATATGATGTAAAATGAGATAGTTACACTATCTGACGCGTGGTTTCATGAAATGACTAAATTTGGCCGTCACATAGTGTAATTCTTTTTTACACTATCTGACGGAAAGTCCCGCCCGTCACTTCATGAAGAAGCGGTAGCGTTGTCCTCGTGGTGAGATAAGTGTGCTTTAAAAGAATAAATAGTGGCAATATAGCCTACGATATGGAAGATACCGTGGAAGTACAGAGGCAGTTGTTTCTTAAGAAAATTAATATGTATTATGAAAAAAAACACTCATAAAAAACCTTGGTCTCAAGAAGAAATGGATAAGGTAAGAAAGACATGTTTGGTATATTTTAGGTTATGTCACTTGTAGCCTGCCTGTTTTAATCATTTACAAGTGTTATATTCATCTCATTTGGATGAGCATGATACTGGTGGCTGATTAACAGAGAATTAATGGGTTTTTATGCAAATACCAGTAGCATCACAAGTCCGAGAATGAACGGCATATGTCCAGACGAAATACAGTATTACACTTAAACGAGGTTTAAGCAGTGATGATCATCCTACTTCTAGTGACTCCTTTCGCCTCCATTCCCTTCAGTCTATATGTCGTAGGCATAGGGTGTACAGTATGTTGTCTGATAAGGTCATCAGCCCAGTACATTAGGATGTACAGTATGTTGTCTGATAAGGTCATCAGCCCAGTACATTAGGGTGTACAGTATGTTGTCTGATAAGGTCATCAGCCCAGTATATTAGGGTGTACAGTATGTTGTCTGATAAGGTCATCAGCCCAGTATATTAGGAAGCACAGTATGTTGTCTGATAAGGTCATCAGCCCAGTACATTAGGGTGTACAGTATGTTGTTACATGGGGTTAGTTAAAAGGCGGGATGTCAATAGAACAATGCGATGTTTATATTAATGACATTATTAGAAAATTTTAGGACATAGCCTACACAATAGTCAGCTTATTTCGTGTTTCTGTAGTCTTACCGCAATGAAGAAATCAGGGCTTTACCCAGAAAATAATTTCGGGAGGGTTTCTGTATTTAATTTTTTTCAGTCCGCACATTTTAATATATTTGTAGTTGTTTTATTGTTGTAAAAACGGGCTAGGTACATCTTGGTCATCAGCCCAGTATACTAGGTGTATGTTGTCTGATAACGTCATCAGCCCAGCATATTAGGGTGTACAGTATGTTGTCTGATAAGGTCATCAGCCCAGCATGGGTGTACAGTATGTTGTCTGATAAGGTCATCAGCCCAGTACATTAGGGTGTACAGTATGTTGTCTGATAAGGTCATCAGCCCAGTACATTAGGGTGTACAGTATGTTGTCTGATAAGGTCATCAGTCCAGTATATTAGGGTGTACAGTATGTTGTCTGATAAGGTCATCAGCCCAGTATATTAGGATGAATAGTATGTTGTCTGATAAGGTCATCAGCCCAGTACATTAGGGTGTACAATATGTTGTCTGATAAGGTCATCAGCCCAGTACATTAGGGTGTACAGTATGTTGTCTGATAAGGTCATCAGCCCAGTACATTAGGGTGTACAGTATGTTGTCTGATAAGGTCATCAGCCCAGTATATTAGGATGTACAGTATGTTGTCTGATAAGGTCATCAGCCCAGTACATTAGGGTGTACAGTATGTTGTCTGATAAGGTCATCAGCCCAGTACATTAGGGTGTACAATATGTTGTCTGATAAGGTCATCAGCCCAGTACATTAGGGTGTACAGTATGTTGTCTGATAAGTTCATCAGCCCAGTATATTAGGGTGTACAGTATGTTGTCTGATAAGGTCATCAGCCCAGTACATTAGGATGTACAGTATATTGTCTGATAAGGCAATCAGCCCATTAGGATGTACAGTATATTGTCTGATAAGGCAATCAGCCCATTAGGGTGTACAGTATGTTGTCTGATAAGGTCATCAGCCTAGTACATTAGGGTGCACAGGGTGCAACATATGTCTAGAAAATGACAGCATTTCCAGCAACTATGAAATTCATGTAAGTAATGATGATTATTACATACGTTAAAAAGTGCAAATGCGTTGAACTACTGTACTTGGGCGTTACGCTGCGGGCAGCGGCAGTGCCTTGCAAGTGCTACTACACACAGTGGCCCATCCGACACGTGGCCTCTGCGAGGCTCTATCAATTAGAGAAGGACTTCACTGTATAAATACTGCTGTGTTAACTAGATATCGTACATAATGCATCATGGTCGACGAAGCTTTATTTGACACACGTCAGGTACTCAGCATGAATTTCCTTTCACTGTCAGTTGTTCAACATTTCTTGCTGACCTAGCTATGGATCATCTGGTAGAGAGGTCTCACACAACTTTGCCTTAAGCAAATAACCCCTTTTTTATGCAGCCAGTGGCCATTTATTTTATTTTCAGGACGGTTCAGGAAAGGGATTTTGGAAGGAAATCGGCCGTGAACCTATTGAAAAGAACCGTCCCGGCATTTGCCTGGTGGTGAAAATGGGAAACCACGAAAACCATTTTCAGGATGGCTCTCCCGATGCCAGCGAGACACGAGGTAGCGCGTTATCGCTCTCGACCACCGCGGGCGATAAGCAAAGACCTTATGACTCACCTTCAGACAAAGAAGTGAAGCCGTTACCATCTTTACAACCAACAGAAATCACTCGAAAAAGATTTTACAGTACACCTGGAACTGCGGGCTATGGGACGGGCAATTGGGCAGGGTGACTTGGTATTCCTGTTAGTAAGATGGAGACAGGCGTCACGTTTTGATTGATTTATATTTTCATTATTTTATCATATATATTTAATGCCTTATTTAACAATACTAAGGTACAGGCATAAGCTCAATTACGTTCCTTCTTGACATTTTAAGTTCAAAAATACAAAATACATCAATGAGGAAAATGAAGAGAGAGAAAGAGATAAAAAGAAAGGGTACACATTTTAGGAAATACAGTAAAGAGAAACCACAAAATAATTTATGAAAATATACATTAAGAAAAAGTATATTGCACAAATTGGGAAAAATATAAGCTTCTACAAAAAGAAGAAAGTGTACCTAGTATTCCACGATTTGATTTTCAGTCTTACGTGGAAATTAATTACGAACATCATAATAAACGATCATCAATTTATTTCTCGGAATAATTCGTGTATGACACAGAAAAATAATGTACAACTCCACTGCGGCAGTCATTTAATTCTGATTAGAAAAGGATTAATGCAGGTCTACAAATAGAAAAAATAAACATAAACAGAAGAAAAAACAAGAGAAAAGCTTACCCAGTGTTCCAGGATTAGATTTTAGGTTGTACGTGGAAATTGATTTCGAACGCCATAGTAAACAAGCATTAATTTATTTCTTGGAATAGAACAATTAAAGGAATTAATGTACGACTTCGTCGCGTCAGTCATTTCATGAAGAGCCGAATCAAAATATGCCGGATCTTCATGAAGTGCCTCGGCTGATAATGTAAAATGATTTCTTACACCATCTGCCTAAGGCAGCCCGTCACTTCATGAAGAAACGCGTCAGATTGTGTAACTATCCCATTTTACATCATATGCCGGCTTTTCATGAAGTGCCTAGGATCTTCATGAAATGACGGATTTCACTATCTGACTACGACATATATACTGAATTCCTACGTTGTTTGGAGTGTTTGCTGATGAAATTGCAAAATGCTGGGGTAAATTATAAACTATGGTTTGAACGCCATTGTTCAAATCCAGTGTGCCAATTTGCACTTCGAATAGGAAGAAAATAGGATGTGATCAGGACGAAGAGTTATAACTATAGCCATACATTTAGGAAAAAGTAGGCTATGTGTTCTTTCCTGAACATCTTGTTATCACAGAAGATTGACATGATACTTGACAGTGAAATCTGTGTATTGTAGACTGCGTTGCGCCATATTTATGAGAATTTAAGATAATTAATTATTAATAATACAAATAAATTGCAAGCTAACCAGTGTAGTTGAGTGCGTTAAAGGCATACTCACAACTACAAATTGGAAGGTACATATTGGAAATTTAGGGTTCGAATTCCGGTGGTAGAGATGTAGCCAAATATCTGTGATGCGCAACACACTAGCCACGTCGCATGTCGATTTGTTTACATCTTCAACAGTTGTGATCCTGAGTGAGGTTTTTCCTGTAATTATTCCATATTCACTTCAGTTGAATACCGGAATACTATCAAATTTCAAGCCCCTGAACATGTACACTGAGGTAGTGCTTGCAATCCCCCTGATTGAAAAAATGCTACCTATTCATGAATAGTCAGCGGCTTCGGTGGCTTAGTTGTTAGCATGCTGAGCTTCTATGCCCAAGATCGCGGGTTCAAACCCGGCCAAAGTAGGCGGATTTTTAAGAGCGTTAAAAATCCCTCCTTATGCCTTCCTTCGGAGGGGAAGTAAAGCCGGCGGTCCCATGTCATAGATTTATGGTATGAAAAAGAACCTTCCACTAACTACACTTGTGGAAGCTGAAATTTGTAGGTTAGTTTGATAACACTCTCTCAGTTCCAACGTTCGCTGCCAGGTGCTGACTGCGATGGCATTTAGTAGTAGCCACTTCCGCAGCTAGGTGTCGTGGATGGTAGCATTTGGTAGCAAAAGTTGGAACTACTTGAAAAAATGAATCGTCTGCAGTCCTTCTACCTGAACCACAGATAGTGCACACTAATACAGCCATCACCATTAACACCGGTTATCAGACGAATTCCACACACACCCAAAGTACACGGGGCTACATGACCGCGTTGTCGCAGCCCCTTAAACTGAGGAACCAACCAACCAAATACATGAATAGCACCACACCCTCACGTCAGTTCTCTTCCATCCACAAATTTGATACTTAGGCACGCCAATATCTTTAGGTACACCACTACGAAACCTGTCCTTAAAAGCAACAGTCCATACGTAATCCTCTTTTCAGTACTTATTGAAGTATTCTCTTTAGAACCTAAGAGACATCGAACCTCGACCATGTTGATGAAAGGGAGCCTTTTATCTCCGGGACGCCAAGCGAGTATTGATTCTCTTCTCCTGCTGCGTGGCTTGTGCTGCCGTTATCCCGGAAAACCTATGTTGGGAAGAGACTTTCTCATTTCAGTCTGGAGAAAAACTACAAACCGTATAGGTTTTATATTACAAGATGATGATGATGATGATGATAATTGTTGTTTTAAGGGGCCTAACATCTAGGTTATCGGCCCCTGATGGGTTGGGTGATCGTGAAGATGAAAATGAAATGCAAACTTAAAACTAAAACTAACTACTAACTTATATACTAGAAGAAGAAATGGAAAACTAAAGGAGAATATGGCAAATAAAGGACAGGAGGAAAAGAAATGCCCTCAACCCTCGAAGAATGCGCATTGAGGGACTTGGAAGGAAGGAGAGCCATGAAAGGCAGATAGGAAAGTGAAAGAGGAGAGGGTCCGCCCCAAAGGTAAGGGACAAAAGGGGAAAACGGACCCAGCTCAGGAATCCCTCGGGGTCGCCAACTCCCGAACTCACCAGCCGTGAGCCCCTGAGGGTGTAGCATTATCTAGGGTGCACCAAAAGTGGTGGGGCTACATACAGCCAGCCTCCTTGAGGGCCTTGAGCAGAAGGCAGGAGATAACAGGAAAAGAAAAAAATTCCTCTCGGCACGCCGGAAGGCGGAGGTAGATTTCACCGGGCAGACTAGAGGATAGGCTAAAATAGGCGTAGGTGGATCAGACCTCATTTATTGCGAGAATGTATTTTACAATTGGAGGTTAATTAACCTTTCTTTCGTCTTTCTATGCATATTTTTAACATTTTATTGTCTTATGGGGATGGTAACTTTCTTGTCATATTTGGGGTTCATTTTAATACTTTTGATCACAATGTCCTTATGCAAGGTTTGGAACTGATGTGTAACTATCTAACAGTCTGTTACTTCTTCGCGCAAAATTTTATCTCCCGCAGAGATGTTGGTTGGTTCCTCAGTTTAGGGGCTGCGATAACGTGGTCATGTAACCCCGTGTACATTGGGTGTGTGTAGAGTCTGTCTGATAAACGGTGTTAATTGTGATGACTGTATTAGTCTCTAATTCAGTTAAGGTCTGCAGAAGGTCAATTTTAAGTAGTAGTACCTAATTTTGTACCAAATACTACCGTCAACGACACCTACTGTGAACTTGGCTGCTAGATTCCACCGCAACCAGCAACTTGCAATGAACGTTGGAACTTCCCCTCCGAAGGAAAGCATGCTGAGGGATTTTTAGCGCTCTTAGAAAATCCGACGACTTTGGCCGGTTTTGAACCAGCGACCTTGGGCATAGAAGTTCAGCATGCTACCAGTTAGCCGCTTCCCACATAGTCAGATGGAACAAGACGTTCCGTGCGGAACTAAAGAGCCTACTTTTCTTAAAATTATGATTCATGCCAATGATTAATCTACAGTATATGAACCTATCTAGAATAATGACGAAATTAAGTTGGTAATATCGGAATGTCTTAATTAGTTCGAAATACTGTATACTAGGCATAATGTAGCCTAATACAGCAATACAGTTGGCAGCCCTGGTGACTGAATATATTCTTAATTCCATCTCTTAAGGTACAGAAAACAAAATGTGGTTGAAGTCCAAAGGATGTTACATTGGATCTATCAGCACACGTAAATGCACGTTGGCAACAATGTCATGCGTATGCTGGTCAGAAATAATCGGAAATATTATGATATATTTTTGTGCCAATGAAATCCATTTTTTAGTATAGAAGTTATATGTATTATAAAATTGGAGCTATCATCAGGCATAGAATCATGTTGGCATCACTGACTTATATTAATTACTCCAAATTAATCTAGAATGTCAGGTGCTATACGTATGCAAAGTATAGACCTGTTGGCTTGCATACTTTCTGATATATTGATATTAGGGTAAAAAATATAGACACCATTTATTAACAGTTGGCAGCCCTAATTGCTCATAAGAATACTTATAGTCACATCTGTTATATTACACATAGCACATACGAAATTTGGTTGAAATCCAACTGACAGTATAGAAGTTACATGTATTTAAAAATTGGTCCTATCAGCAGGCTTAGAATCATGTCGGTAGAACTGACGTATATAAGATACTCCAAATTAATGTAAAATGTCAAGTACTATACGCGTGCATAGTTTAAAGCTGTCGACTTGCATACTTTCTGATATATTGGTATTTGGATAAAAAGTAGAGAGAACAATTATTAACAGTTGGCAGCCCTGGAGGCTCTTAATAATACGCACAGTCATACCTGCTTATGTGCTTATATTACATACATAATTTGGTTGAAATCCAATTGATAGTGTAGAAGTTATGTGCATTTAAAAATTGGACATATCAGAAGGCTTAAAATTATTTTGGCAACACTGTCATGTAAGGCCTCCTGGAAATTAAACTGAAATAGTATTATCTACATGTGTGCCAATTTTTGAATTGCTCCCATGTATGCCTTCCATGATATCCAACATGGAGCTCAAATTTCTAATGCGTTTTTTATCAGTTGGTACCACTGACATCTTTTTCAAATACGGGCTTGAGATATTCCGGTATTCATCTTTACTCAAACTAAATTTGGTTTCGATTGCTGCAGCCGTTTAGGAGTTGATAAGGTGGGGGGGGGGGGGGGGGAGACACACACACACACACAGCCAGCCAGACAGAAGGACAGGCAGACAGACAGACACATTTTCCCGGATCGATCTCATAAGTCTACTTTTTCCTCATTTTTAGCCTATTTTCAATTTTGAAAATATAGGCATCTCCGAAACTATTACCGATATTACCCTGGCATTTTCTATGGTGATAGAGGGAACTACTATAAGTTCACTTATGTGACTTTTGAAAACCTGGTAACTACAAAACCAACATGGCGGCCAAGCGAATTTGCGACTTTTAAATAGACGTTTCTCGCGATTTTACCAACCAAACGCAATGAAACTTGGTACAGTATATGTTTATATACATTGTAATGCACCGACATCTAACTTCGTTCAATTGTTTACATAATCACAAGATGGCGGATTTGCGAAATATTTCACAGGCATTGTATATCTCTGAAACTATTAGCGGTATCTCCCTAAAATCTTGTACGGAGATAAAGGGCACTACTGGAATTCCATCTATAAGATTTTCAAAAACCGGTTAACTACAAAACGAACATGGCGGCCAAGCGAATTTGAACATTTTAAATAGACCTTTCTCGCGATTTAATGTTCCAAGCGCACTGAAACCTGGTACAGGAAATATTTATACACATTTTAATCCACTGGTATCTAATTTAGTTCAATTGTTTACATAACCTCAAGATGGCGGCAGTGCGAATTTTAAAATTAAGTTTTTATTTCTTGTGATGTAGGCATGCGATCGAAGTGAAAGTTTGAATAATGAACCTACGCAATAATTTTCCTGTAATGGTACATGACTCTATGGCCTATACATTTAACAATCCAACATGGCGACCATCCGAAATATTTAGACGATACTGAATATCTACGAATCTATTTTAGAAATCAAACTGCATTTTTTAATGTTCATAGGGGCTATGAACATAAGTTCACCTATAGGACTTTAAATAACCTGGTGATCACAAATCCAACATGGCGGTGACGCGAATTATAAATATTCACATGGACGTTTCTCGCAATTTAACCATCCGCGTGCAGTGAAAGTTGGTACAGTAAATCTTTATCCGAATGTTAATCCACTGGCGTCTAATTTATTTCAATTGTTTCCATAACCTCAAGATGGTAGCTGTGAAAAATTTTTAAATCTCCTTGTTTTTTTCTTGTGTCTTAATTATGCGATTGAAGTTTGAATACTACACGTTCACAATAATCTGCATGTAACAGTAAACTCTAGGACCTACATATATAAAATCCAACATGGCGACCATCCGAAATATTTAGTCGGTTCTCAATATCTACGAATCTATTACAGCAATCAAACTGAAATTGTGTATGTTGATAGAGGCAATTAACATAAGTAGGATATATGAAAATAGGCTGTATAGTTCTTCACGGAACTACTTGTTGCAAAGTGTGAAAAGTAGGCTAAAAATGAATGTGATCTCGTCAATGGCGTTGTCTTGGCAACCTCTGATAGCTCATCCCTGATCAATTTGGAAGCGTTGTCATGGTAACCTCTGATGGCACTTGGCATTTTCTTTAATTCCGAAATGGTTTTTCTCATCCCTTGGCGTAATGGTGGGTCATATCAAAATTTCTTTCAGACAAAAGTTTTAGGTAATTATTAGGGGAATATTTTCCATTTTGTACGGTTTTGATATTATGCCTATTAATTGAGATATGATTAATGTTTCCCGAAAAACCCACTTTTTTCCACCCCTTTGGTCAATGGTTGGTGCTATCAAAGAACTTATTTGACATAAATTTTTGGCACTTATCCGACACATATTAAGAACTTTGAATGGATTCGATATTTCATGTATTAAGAGAGTTATAGTGATATTTCACTTTTTCGAAAAAAGCCCCCCATTTTCACCCCCTTTGACCGATTTTGCCCATTAACGAACTCGACCGAGAATTTAATGGGACACTTATTATGTAAAAAATTCAAAGTGATTGGGGCAAAATTACGGCAGCTATCGTGTCCACAAGAAACTGATATACATATACGAGGCACGTCCAGAAAGTAAGTTCCGTTTGGTAATAAAATTAAATTGTGTACAGATACAGAAAAATTATTTATTGCACAACATTCTACACCTCTTAAACTACTTTTCCACATAACTGCCGAACTTTTGCAGGCATTTGTCATAGCGTGGCACAAGTTTTTGGATACCTTCTTCATAGAAGTTTGCCGCCGACCCGTAAACGGGAGTGATGGCACCCCTGTAAGATATCCTACCGTTTGGCAACCACTGTTAGGCAAATTGCGTGCTTACCAGGAGAACTGCGTATGTTTAGGAGTTCTCCTGACCACATACGCAATTTGCCTAACAGTGGTGGCCAAACAGTAGGATATCTTACAGGGGAGTCTTCACTCTCGTTTACGGGTCGGCGGCAAACTTCTATGAAGATGGTATCCAAAAACGTGTGCCACGCTATGACAAATGCCTGCAAAAGTTCGGCAGTTATGCGGAAAAGTAGTTTAAGAGGTGTAGAATGTTGTGCAATAAATAATTCTTCTGTATCTGTACACAATTTAATTTTATTACCAAACGGAACTTACTTTCTGGACGTGCCTCGTATATATATATACATATATACATACATAAATTATATATAAACTTTTGAACTGACGGTGGTTTTGGGGTCTGGGGGATGTGAAACGCGAAGATATGTCGAAATTTTCCGGAAGTCGAAACATGGGACCCATTGCAATTGTTAGCTTTCTAATGAAATCTACCTAAAAGAAGGCTGACCCCTTGCAGAGGGAGGGAATCAGAAAAGATGAGACAAGGGCCAATTAAGGCGAGAAAGGAAGAGACTCCCTAGGTCTTGGATACCCTAATACCGTCGGGGTCGGAAGAGAACAAGAGTTGACCAAGTGAGGTCGACAGAAAAGAAGACAGAGAGGAGTCCGTCACAGGTAAGTGGAAGCAATGCCGAACTCAGCTGGGGTCCCGTGGGCGCCAACCCACGTCCCACTAGATGTGAGCCCCTGGACGAGGGACTGAAGACTAAAACCAGGGATGATAGTCAGTGGCCACGACAGTGTGTTGTTTTAAGGGGTGGGAGAGCGAGGTCAACTCCTAATAACACAGTTCAAATAGAACGTTTTATATTTTAAAATATTTAGAGGTAGCCCTCCACTTGTGAGGTGGTATTACTGTGACGTACAGTACATTTAGAGTTACCAGACCTTCCGTATTACAATTCCGTGTTTTCTTGTGTTGTTCCGCGTTCCGTTTCAATCTTTAACGGAACGCCAAATACACGTGGTTTTTTTTTGGTTAATTGGATAATATATTCAATTTCGTACCATTTTTCAAATGTCTCGCTTCAGAATTGATTGTAATATCTAGCTTGTTTTTTGTGATACAGGTGCAAGTTTGAAAGAGAAAATGATTTCTATGACTGTGTCAGTTAGATGGGTACATGCAGGACTGGATTTGTGACGATACGCACCGGTACGCCGTACCGAAACATCTGATCGGGGGAAAAGTCGATTGTATAACATCATTTTTAGCCTACTTTTCACATTTTGCAAAAATGAGGAAAAAATAGACTTATGAGATCGATCCGGGAAAATGTGTGTGTGTCTGTCTGTCTGTCTGTCCTTCTGCCTGTCGGTCTGTCTGGCTGTGTGTGTGTCCCCCCCCCCTATCAACTCCTAAACGGCTGCAGCAATCAAAACCAAATTTAGTATGAGTAAAGATGTGCACCGGAATATCTCACGTCCATATTTGAAAATGATGTCAGTGCTACCAACTGCTGTAAAGACGCACAAGAAATTTGAGCTCCATGTTGGATATCTTGCAGGTATGCATGGGAGCTATTCCAAAATTGGCACACATGTAGATAATACTATTTCAGTTTAATTTCCAGGAGGCCAACCATGACAGTGTTGTCAAAATAATTTTAAGCCTTCTGATAGGTCCAATGTTTAAATGCATATAACTTCTACACTATCAATTGGATTTCAACCAAATTTTGTATGTAATATCTGTACTTAAACAGATATGACTGAGCGTATTCTTAAGAGCCACCAGGGCTGCCAACTGTTAATAATTGCTCTCTTTATTTTTTTTTATCCAAATACCAATATATCAGAAAGTATGCAAGCCAACAGCTTTAAACTATGCACACGTATATTCTGACATTTTAGATTAATATTGAGTAACTTATATACGTCAGTTCTACCAACATGATTATAAGCCTGCTGATACGACCAATTTTTAAATACATGTAATATCTATACTATCAGTTGGATTTCAACCAAATTTCGTATGTGCTATGTGTGCCATAACAGATATGACTATAAGTATTGTTAAGAGCAATCAGGGCTGCCAACTGTTAATAAATGGTGTCTATATTTTTTACCCTAATATCAATATACCAGAAAGTATGCAATCCAACAGCTCAATGCTTTGCATACGTATAGCACCTGACATTCTAGATTAATTTGGAGTAATTAATACAAGGCAGTGCTGCCAACGTGATTCTATTCCTGCTGATATGTCCAATTTCAAAATACATGTAACTTCTATACTAACAAATGGATTTCATCCAAAATTGGCACAACAAGATATCATAATATTTCAGATTATTTCTGACCAGCACACGCATGGTATTGTAGGCAACATGCTTTTACGCGTGCTGATAGATCCAGTGTCTAACTGCATGTAACGTCCATTGGACTTCTACCAAATTTTGTATTCTGTACCTTAAGAGATGGAACTAAGAATATATTCAGTCGCCAGGGCTGCCAGCTGTAGTGCTCTATTAGGCTACATTATACCAGGTATATTTTGAACTGATTAGATATTTCGATATTACCAACTTAATTTCGTCATTATTCTAGATAAGTTCATATACTGTAGAATAATCATTGGCATGAAAAGTAGGCTGTATAGTTCTTCACGGAACTTCTTGTTAAAACTGTGGATCGCTAGTTGTGATCAAGGTCAACTTGTTCTTTGACTGGACTGTACTTCAAAGTACGTAGAATCTTGGCTCTTTCGAGGACGGCACTTCGCTCTGGATACTAACAGCAAGGTGAGAGACGAAAACTTTTCTAAACTTTGGAAAATTGTATAAACAGTGAGGTAAAACATGTTTAAGTACAGTACCTTTTATAATAAATAATTAAATCAGAAAACTGTACAGACAAAACTATAAAACAAGAAATAAAAGATGAATGAATTTATTTATTTAGATTACGTTAAAAAAATGAAATAATGTGCATTGTTTGAATGGTAGCATAGTTGGCCTACATTCAAATTTAATATAGGCCAACTGCTATGGTAGGAAAAATGTTGCTACAGCAGTCTCAATTTAATTTAAAATTGCAATCAAAATTAGATTGCTATTTTGACCACTGATTAATTTTTCAAGGTGTTCAGAAAAGCGTAAAAATATCGAATTTAGAACTCTATATTTCAATATTATTTTCATAAATCCCCCACCCCTCTCCCACCACCACCCGGTAGCCCACAGTACCGGAACCTCTTTTATTACAAATCAAGCACTGGGTACATGTTATAGATTTATTAGGGGCAACAACATTAAGGAATATCTTAGTCCTTGTGAAGTTCACACTCAACATTTTCCCCTCCAATGTTTTTACGGAGAGAGTTTTTTCTGTCATGAATATCAAATGGAGAGATGATAGAAACTGAAGCTTCATTAGTTTGATAAAACAAGAATTGTTCACATATTACAATTATGACGAAATTTGTAGTGAATTTTATCAGAAGGTACATACAAATAAAAAAATCTTTGCAAAGGGTCGTTCAAATGAAAAGTATTTGTAAGTTGCTGGTGTCATTGGCCTATATGATATGTCAGCAATATCTAGTTTTAATTTTGTGTATTTGATTATGTTATTTAATAAATATGTGTATTATTTATTACAACAATTAACAGTCTTGATTTAAAAAACACAATGCTTTGGGACGTGTGTTCCGTTTGTCCATTCTTGAAATCTGGCAACCCTAAGTACATTACGAGGTGAGGTCTTAGTCTGTCTGTTAGGTAGTGAGCCCGAAGGCTGGTTGGATCTTCAAAAAGCACCGCCGTTAGGTTATGTGGGTAGATACCCACAAAACCCAAGGCAGCGCTATATTGAGGCGTACTATTGAATGGTATGGACTCCGTCTTACGGAATGAATACATGATGAAAATTAATAAATGTAAAACAAAAATACTGGAATGCAGCCGAAATAAATCAGAAACCTCTATGGACATGAAATTGGCAGGTGAAAAGCTGAAGGAAGTTGGAGACTTCTGTTACTTAGGAAGCAAAATAACCAGTGATGGACGAAGCAAAGAGGATATAAAAAGTAGGTTGGCTCAGGCAAAGAAAGCCTTTCTACAAAAAAGGAATCTGTTGACATCGAATATAGATTTAGGTATTATGAAGTCATTTTTGAAAACCTTTGTCTTAAGCGTGGCACTCTATAGAAGTGAAACTTGGACTATTGGTGCAGCAGAAAAGAGGAGAAATGTGGTGTTACAGGAGAATGATGAAGATCAGATGGGTAGATAGGGTGACAAACGAAGAGGTATTTAAGACGAGCGGGAGATGAGAGATGTTTCTGGCGACTGTTAATGAAGAGAAGAAAAGGTTAATAGGACACATACTAAGACACCCAGGAACAGCAAGCTTAGTTATGGAAGGAAGAGTTGAGGACAAGAACTGCAGGGATAGACCAAGGTTAGAATATGTTAAACAGATTGCTTCGGATGTAGGGCGTGGTAGCTGTGTATAGATGAAACGATTAGCTCAAGACAGGGAGACATGGAGAGCTGCATCAATCCAGTCAAAAGACTGATGACTCAAACAACAACACTAGGCAAGATGAGGAGAGAGGTAGTTTGCCATTGCTTTCCTCACTGAGTCAGAACAGCAGTACTAAACCTGTGAGTAGAACCTTTCACAGAATCCACAGGCACTGACTGTGCCCAAAATGACATTGGCTCTCATATAATCACAGCCTTGAATGAGACTGAGGCATCGGTGAAAAGCCACATTTTACTCTAGCCTGTGCCAACAGACAAATGCATATGTACTGCATTCATCAAGAGATGGCAAACAGGCCTGGTTGACCGGCGATAAATCTTGTTTGCTCATAGACACACACAATGAAACTATTTACTTGAAATTGAAATTTTTACGTTGGGAAAAGAAACTGTTCGCTACAGGCAGCGTGAAGGACAAACCAAGAAGTGGCCGACCATCAACAAGAGAGGAACACTGCCGAGAAGTCGCGAAGTCAGTGGAAAGATCACCAACGAAGTCAACTCGTAAACGATCCGCGGAACTGGGTATACCCCGGTCAACTCTGCGCAAACACATGAAATATGTGTTTGCACCCATATCGACCATATCGAACAAAGAGTTGTCTTTTGAGAAGGCTGTCGTCCGAATCGGTGCTCAAAGTCAGTACGCACCTGTTCCAACGTTTTCCCTGTTCTTGGTCTCTCATGAACCCAAGTGCTTGTGACAATGCGTTCTTCAATGCTATAGTCACTAGTATCAGCCATTGATTATATCTGAAACAGAAAATATTAAAACAATCATTGTATTTCCTGAAATGTATAGGGGTAATGGGACTTTGTGCCCACCCTGTATGTACTGTAACAGGCCTAGCCTATACCGTTCATATTTATGATTTGAATGAAAGTAATGTTAAATTTTTCAAGTGATCGGTTTCTTTTGCCGGTCAGTGTAGTTGCAAGGTATACATTACTTTTAGCCTATTTTCATTTTTGAAAAAATTGGCTTGAGATCACCTTTTGTCCGTGTGTGTGTGTCCCTAATAAAATCTAAACTGCTAGAGCGATTTCAATGAAACTCAGTAAGTTCATAGCACTATTCCCGGCGACCTCGACCGTGCCCTTCAATTTTTGTTACGTCTCACCAATCAAACATGGCGGCTGGGCGAAATATTTCACTAGAATTCAGTATCTCCGAAACTATTACCGATATCGCCCTGAAATTGTGTACGGTGATAAAGGGCACTACTAGAAGTTCACCTATGAGACTTTCAAAAACCTGGTGACTACAAAACCAACATGGCGACCAAGCGAAGTTGAGACTTTTAAATAGACTTTTCTCGCGATTTAACTATCCAAACGTAATGAAACTTGGTACAGCAAATGTTCATACACATTGTAATGTACTGAAGTCTAATTTAGTTCAATTGTTTACATAACCTCAAAATGGCGGCTGTGCGAAATATTTTACTGACATTCTATATCTCCGAAACTATTACAGATATCACCCTGCAATTTTGTACGGTGATAAAGGGTACTGATACAAGTTTACCTAAGCATATTTCATAATCCTGAAAAGTAGAAAACGAACATGGCGACCAAGCGAATTTGAAATATTTCAATAGACTTTTCTCGTGATTTTACTCTCTGAGCGCAGTGAAATGTGGTACAGTAAATGATTTTGCAGATTGTAATGCACTGCCATCTAATTTAATTCAATTGTTTACATAACCTCAAGATGTCGGCTGTGCGAAATTTTAAAATTAAGTTTTTATTTCTTGTGTCGTAATCATGCGATCGAAGTGAATGTTTGAATAATGAACCTAGGCAATAATTGTCCTTGAATGGTACATAACTCTATGGTCTATACATATAACAATCCTAAATGGCGAGCTTCCGAAATATTTAGACGGTTCTCAGTATCTAGGAATCTTTTACAGCAACCAAACTGATTTTTTTTAATGTTCATAGAGAATATGAACATATGTTCACCTATAGGACTTTCAGTAACCTGGTAAGCACAAATCCAACATGGCGGCGACGCGAAGTATAAATATTTAAATGGACGTTTCTCGCGAATTAACTATCCGAGTGCCATGAAACGTTGCACGTTAAATGCGTATACAAATGTTGATCCACTGGCATCTAATTTATTTCAATTGTTTGCATAATCACAAGATGGCTGCTGTGCGTAATTTTAAAATCTCGTTTTTACTTCTTGTGTTTTAATCATGCTATTGCAGTTTGAATACCACACGTACACAACAACCTTAATATAATAGTACAAAAATAAAAATCCAACCTGGCGACAATCTGAAATATTTAGACGGTTCTCAATATCTACGAATCTGTTACAGCAATTAAACTGAAATTTTGTATGTTGATAGAGGCAATTAACATGAGCAGGATATATGAAAATTGGCTGTATAGTTCTTCACGGAACTACTTGTTTTATTTTTTATATGAAGGGGCAGCCGCAATCTGAATTAACTTTGCGAAATCACGGAAAACCGCTTGCATGATGGCCAAAAACAGTGTACGAACCCGTAAAGTACCGCTCTTCTCAACTACGCTCCAGTCTAGAGTCTGACCAACCTCATACTACGATTAAAATCCATGACAGAGCCTAGAATCGAACCCCAGACAATCATTACCAACTCGAGTATTCTTGGCTGTCGCCTAGGAGGTCCGGGTTTGATTCCTGGCTCTGCCAAGAAATTTTAATTCTGGTCGGGGAAGTGGAACGGGGTACACTCAGCCAAGTGAGGCAAAGCTGAGAAGAGGAGCGTTCGCTTCCCATCTCAGCCATCATGGAATATTGGTTTTTCTTTCCCACTTCAACTTCAGTCAAATTCGGGGTGGTTCCTAACTTAAGGTCACGGCTTCCTCTTTCCCAATTTTATCTGAATTACAAAAGCACACAATAATATAGCCATCACAATAACACAGGTTATCAGACAAGCCGCTCTTTGGAATAAACAGCCAAGCATACCCCAGATGGGGGTTGATTCGCATCAGGTTTCGGGGAGAAATTCCTCTTCACAACCTGAACAGCGTGCTTTACAGGTCTATACTGTTCTTTGGAATGAACGCCTTAGAAATATCAAAGCACGACAGCTCAAAAAAAAAAACTGGAAATATTTATTGTAATATTTGACAATTAATTCATCTTTTTTTCTGATAAATGATTATTATTATTATTATTGTTTCGAACAGGCCATCTATGGACCACGACGTTCAACTGTTACATTTGGAGTGGACTTTGATGTTTGCCCAGTAGTTACGCATCCTCTGGCTGTGTTGTTCCCTCCTCTCCTGGGTCCAGAGGGCACCTGTCTTCTTTCTTGGCGGTTTGTCCTGGAACCTCAATTGCTGAAGCATCTTCCTGAGAGATGTCCGGTCTTTTAAGACTCTTTCCGTCCCTCCAAGTTCTTGCAGATCTTTGCTCACTTCCCACAACCATGGTGACTTGGTCTTCCGCTTTTGCCAGTAACCGAGGAGCTGATTGGTCAACCTGGTAGGATGCATCCTGTAGACGTGTCCATAAAATGCTAGACGTCGTTTTCTAACAACATCCGTGATTCTTTCACAGTACGCGTAGAGCTCTTGATTAGGCCGCCTTCATTACCTTCCTTAACAGGTCCCAATATCTTCCTCATTATCTTTCTCTCCTGTACTTCGAGTTTGTCCGTGAGTCCCTTCCGGTTGAATACTAGACATTTTGATGCATATAAGGCTTCAGGACGTATAACTGTCTGGTAGTGTCTCATTTTAGTCTTTCGGGAGAGACACTTCTTATTATATGTGTTCTTGGTTAGTTGATAAGCCATTTCTAACTTGTTAACTCGAGTTGATAATGCCCTTACTTCCGAGAGATTCGGTTCAAGCCATTCTCCTAGGTACTTATATCTGTCAGTTTTCTTGATCTCTCCCTGGTCCAAATGCAGTGTACAAGGAGATTCACTGATGTTAGTGATGTACTGTGTTTTTTCAAGTGACACATATAGTCCTACCTTAGCTGCTTGTTGCATGAGAACATTAAGTTGTTTCACAGACGTTTTTATTGAATGAATTATTATTATTATTACACACATCAAAAAAAGTTTTGCATCACCTCGGTTCCAAGAGTTCCGGAACCGTTAAATACAAAGGGAATAGAGATCAACACAAACAACATTTCAGCTCGTTTTATTGCTCATGAGACCCACACATTGCATGTTGTACCATCATACAGCTAGACTTTCAGCATTTGTGGTCCAGATTGCAGTACACACCACTACCTCTAATACCCAGTAGCACGTCCTCTTGCATTGATGCATGCCTGTATTCGCCGTGGCATACTATCCACAAGTTCATCAAGACACTGTTGGTCCAAATTGTCCCACTCCTCAACGACAATTCGGCTTAAATCTCTCAGAGTGGTTGGTGGGTCAAGACGTCCATAAACAGCCCTTTTCAACATATCCCAGGCATGTTCGATAGGGTTCATGTCTGGCGAACATGCTGGCCACTGTAGTCGAGCGATGTCGTTATCTTGAAGGAACGCATTCACAAGATGTGCACGATGAGGTCGAGAATTGTCGTCCATGAAGACAAATGCCTCTCCAATATTCTGCCGATATGGTTGCTCTATGGGTCGGAGGATGTCATTCAGGTATCGTAAAGCCGTTTCGGAGCCTTCCATGACCACCAGTGGCGTACGTCGGCCCCACATAATGCCACCCCAAAACATCAGGGAACCACCACCTTGCTGCACTCGCTGGACAGTGTGTCTAAGACGTTCAGCCTGACCAGGGTGCCTCCAAACACGTCTCCGACGATTGTCTGGTTGAAGGCATATGCGACACTCATCGGTGAAGAGAACGTGATGCCAATTCCGTGGGGTCCATTCAGCATGTTGTTGGGCCCATCTGTACCGCGCTGCATGGTGTCGGGGTTGCAAAGCTGGACCTCGCCATGGACGTCGGGAGTGAAGTTGCGCATCATGCAGCCTATTGCGCACAGTTTGAGTTGAAACACGACGTCCTGTGGCTGAACGAAACGCATTATTCAACATGGTGGCATTGCTGTCAGGGTTCCTCCGAGCGGCAATCCGTAAGTAGCGGTCATCCACTACAGTAGTAGCCCTTGGGCGGCCTGAGCGAGGCCTGTCATCGACAGTTCCTGTATCTCTGTACCTCCTCCATGTCCGAACAACATCGCTTTGGTTCACTCTGAGACGCCTGGAAACTTCCCTTGTTGAGAGCCCTTCTTGACACAAAGTAACAATGCGGACGCGATCGAACTGCGGTATTGACCTTCTAGGCATGGTAGAACTACAGACAACATGAGTAGCGTACCTTCGTCCTGGTGGAATGACTGGACCTGATCGGCTGTCGTACCCCCTCCGTCTAATAGGCCCTGCTCATGCATGGTTGTTTACATCTTTGAGCAGTTTTAGTGACATCTATGAACAGTCAAAGGGACTGTATCTTGGATACAATATACACAGTCAACGTCTATATGCCGGAGATCTGGGAACCGAGGTGATGCAAAACTTTTTTTGATGTGTGTATTATTATTATCATCATCATTATTATTAAATTATATGAAACATCTCCTATCAGTAGAAATGGATATGTGAGGGAGATCAGCAAGAAGATTTTTTTTAAAATATAGGGTACGGAGCACAGAAATTCTTCTGATGATGTATCTCGTATTGATACAAATAACCCATGCAGGTCTTGCCACGGTGCGTGAGTGGTTATCGTGTCGGTCTACCAACCCCAAGCTAGAAGGTCCGCTCCTGGCCATGGTAAGTGATTTTTGAAAGGCGACAAAAATCACGACACGCATGTCATACGTTGTTGGCATGTTACAGAACCCATTTGAAATCAGTAGGCCGTGTTCATAATGGCAAATTTAACCTCGGAATTTTCCACCATCACCAAAGTCCCTCCTTTCTCTACTAGAAAGCACTATAGTGTCACGGAGCTTAGGTATCTAACCTTCTTGACTTTCATAGCGCTCAAAGGAACAACGAAAATTCGACTTGCAAGCTGCCCTCTGGGTATCAAATAACAAAGCATGCAGCCGGCATCCGAGCCCATACGGAAAAAAGGGACAAAATTAAACTAACGAGACTAATACGGTATGGGGATATGAGAATAATTGAAGACACCTAGTTAACAAAAACTATGTAAGAATGAAAATGCCCAGAAGAAGAAGTCGAAGGAGTGGACAGTCAACAACCTGGACGAATAATGGTATTAGCTCAATGGAGAAATTTCGTTTTAATAGGCCTACAGATGGGGTCAAAAATAAGGAGAATTGGAAGAAGTCTTCATAAAGCAGAAATCATCTGTATCATGGATACGGTAATACGAGTTTGTTAGAATTATTCTTTGTGCATATACTGTGTGTATATTATGTTCTTGTATGAGAATGTACCGCACGTATTGTTCCGTGGAGAAACACCTTATCACTGAGGAAAATTCACAATAAGAAATAAAAATGATATTATTAAAATATTTATTCCGGCTTTTGGGATAATACCGCTTTCAAATAAAATTTTAAATTCTAGACGTTTGGAGGAACCTTGCCTCCTTTTTCAATAGAATTAAAACATCGTTGTTGTTGTTGTTGTTTTTGTTTGAGTCTTCAGTCTTTTGACTGGTTTTATGCAGCTCTCCATGCCTCCCTATCCTGAGCTAATCGTTTCATCTCTACGGTATATAATTATCTACCACACCCTACATCCGAGGCAATCTGTTTAACATATTCTTACCTTGGTCTACCCTTACAGTTCTTGTCCTTGTCTATTCCTTCCATAACTAAGCTTGCTATTCCTGGGTGTCTTAGTATGTGTCCTACCAACCTATATATTCTCTTCATCAGCTGTCGCCAGAAACATCTCTCCTCTCACACTCGTCTTAATACCTCTTCATTTGGTACCATAGCTACCCATCTGATCTTAATCATTCTCCTGTACCACCGCTGCACCGCCTTTCAGCGTACCACGGTGGGTGAGTGGTTATCGTGTCGGGTTACTAACCCCCAAGCTTGCAGGTTCGCGCCTGGCCATGGTAAGTGATTTTTGAAAGGCGGCAAAAATTACGACACGCATGTCATAAAATGTTGCCATGTTAAAGAACCCATTTGAATTCAGTAGGCCGTGTTCATAATGACAAAATTAATCTCGGGATTTTCCGCCAACACAAAGTTCCTAATTTCTCTACTAGAAAGCGCTATAGTGTCAAGGAGCTTAGATATCTAACCTCCTTGACTTCCATAGTGCTTCAAGGAACAACGAAATTCGACATGCAAGCTACCCTTTGGGTGTCAAATAACAAAGCTTGCACCTGGCACCCGAGGCCATACGATATTTGTTTATTTTTTGCATTTCAAACATTTAAAACAATGTGGCCAAAGAATGTGTGTCTATGAGCTTACAAAGTACAAGAGAAATTCCTCTGTTCGTCACCAGAGAGCAGCCAGAAGCTACTGTTTGGACCTTGGTAGAAAAAAGCGCCATATTAATTAGAACGGTGGACAGAGTAGTAAGTAAGGAGAAGGAAAAGGGGACGGGGAAAAATTGAGACTCCTCGAAGAATGAGGATGTCCAAAATAAGGAGAAAGGACGGGGGAGGGAAGAAGGTTGGATGGACATAAGGAAACTAAAACAAAAGGGAAATGTATCTGTAATATACCCAACGTCATACAGGGCACGGAGAAAAAATAGATGGAAACTCCTCCAGTGACGAACAAAGGAGATCAAATAACGGCCCTGTAGCCATAGAGGAATCCGTACAATTTGAAATAGGTGAAGAAATAGAGAAACTGAGAATTATCTTCCCAAATCTTTAATAACTGGCAGTCAAGTGTCACTTAGCTGATAGCCAGTGTCTCTGTTCAAGTTATTGGGGTTTTTACGAATTTCAACCGCCTTCCTATACTATTAATTTTATTATCTGTCTATCTTTCTATTTACCAGAGGGGGCGTGGTGGTTCAGTGGTCAAGCTGCTTGCCTCTCACCAAGGCGGATTGGGTTCGATTCCCGGTCAATGCATGTGAGATTTCACAAGTGAAATATCAAGTCCTGTGATTCGAATTCCACGTAAAAATGGAGGTCCCGTGACTCATAATCGTGAGATTAATGGTGACGTAAAGCTACAAGTCTCCTTCCTTTCTTCTTTCCTTCCTTCTATTCACTGCAATTGAAGAAAATAGAGTATCCTACATTGATATTGTCTGTAGCGGCTTCGGTGGCGTAGTTGCTAGCATGCTGAGCTTCTATCCCTAAGATCGTGGATTCAAGCCCGGCAGAAGTCGTCAGATTTTTAAGAGCGTTAAAAATCCCTCAGTATGCCTTTCTTCGGAGGGGAAGTAAAGCCAGCGATCCCATGTCATAGAATTATGGCATGGAAAAGAACCTTCCACTAACTACACTGGTGGAAGCTAAAATTTGAAGGTTAGTTTGATAACGCTATAGATTAGTTCCAACGTTCGCTGCCAGGTGCTGACTGCGATGGCATTTAGTAGCCACGTCCGCAGTCAGGTGTCGTGGACGGTAGCAAAAGTAGGAACTACTTGCAAAAATTAATCGTCTGCAGTCCTACCTGAATCACAGATAACACACTCTAATACAGTCATTACAATTGAGTCGTCGAGTTGCAAAACTCGTTTAATCCATTTGTGAATAAGGATCATGTCGTAAAATTATTTATTTAATTATTTTATTTCATTTCATTTTATTTTATTTTATTTTATTTTATTTTGTTTTATTTTGTTTTGTTTAATTTTATTTTATTTTGTTTTATTTTGATTTTGTTTTGTTTTATTTTATTTTGATTTATTTTGTTTAATTTTATTTTATTTTGTTTAATTTTGATTTTGTTTTGTTTTATTTTATTTCGTTTTATTTTGTTTTAAATTGTTTTACTTAATTTTTGTTTTGTTTTTTGTTTTGTTTTATTTTATTTTGTTTTTATTTTGTTTTATTTTGATTTTGTTTAGTTTGTTTTAATTTGATTTTCCAGAAAACAAACATAAAACCAAAAACAAAAAACACGAAGCAAAAAGAAAAATTCAAAAACAAAAGCAAAAGTAGAAAACAAAAAACAAGAAACACAAAGCAAAAAGCAAAATTCAAAAAAAAGCAGAAGCAAATAACAAACACAAAACCAAGAAAGAAAAGCAAAAAGTAAAATTCAAAAGCAAAAGCACAAAGCAAACATAAAACACAAAGAAAAAAGAAAAAGTAGAAAACAACAAACACAAAAGATACGCGAGGCAAAGTCCAGAGAAAAGTTTCTCATGAAAATGATTCTTATTCACAAGTGGATTAAACGTGTTTTGCAACTGTACGACTCAATTAACACCGGTTATCAGACAAATTCTACACATACCCAAAGTACACGGGGCAACATGACCGCGTTGTCGCAGCCCCTAAACTAAGGAACCAAGCGATATTGCCTGCCTTTGCAATGATTCACTGTAGGCCTATCGCAAGTAGAAATAAAGGGATAGTGGTAGTCTGGGGGCTCTTCCTACATTTTGTGCGGGAGAAACTCTTGCTCACGTCGCGTGGGATGCATCCATTCCAGCGCGTGCCTTCTGAATTATTACTACAGTATGTAAGCGTTAGGGTTATAAAGTAGACGATTTACAAGCGCTCAGTTCTGCTTCTCAAATTGAAACGGTGGGGCATACCGTGTGCTCCACATGAATAGGACTGGACAAAGAGAAGGCAAGATTCAGCTTTTTTTTTTTTTTTGGTCGTGTGACCTCCTGAGAGGCCGAGTGCAGGTCTTTCTAGTCGACGCCCGTGGGCGACCTGCGCGTCGGGATGAGAGATGGAATGGATGAAGGTGAATGAATGAAACTGGGCAAGGATGTGGAAGGAAGCGGCCGTGGCCTGTCAGACGGTACCGTCCCAGCATTTGCCTGGTGTTGAAAATGGAAAACCACGGAAGACCATTTCATGGACGGCCGACGGTGGGGCTCGAACCCACGCGTCTACCGAGTCAGCAGAGGGCTTGGCCCCAAAGATTCAGATGACCGTCAGAAGTAACAACATAGCCTATTGTTAATATGAGTGTTGAAAATTTTGGCCCTATATTTTCAGCCTACTTTCGATTTTTACAAAAAATGAAAATATACTTATGAGATCTACACAGGGCCATAAATTGTGTGTCAGTCTGTGTGTGAGTGTGTGCGTGTGTATGTGTGTTTGTGTGTGTACTCTGTACGTCTGTCCCCCGCCTCCTATCAATTCAAACACGGTAAATCCGAATTGAACGAAATTTGGTACAGAGGTAGCACTAGCTAAGGGCATCTCAGTGTCATGTCTTATTTCACCGCCATCTTTACCTAAACTCAATGGCGGCCACTCAAACGTTCAAAACGTAAAATCAAATAACGACTAAACTTATCATACGATCTCTACCATAATTGGTAATAATATACCTTCATATGGGACGCGTATTTTGCCCAAACTACAAGGCCATCCCACGTATCATTTCAGGATGGCAGCCGTGTGAATTATGCAAACTTTCTAATCCATAACATGGGACCCACCAGTTCCGATTATCGAGCTGAGAATCGTATAAACTACTCTAAAGGACGTGGCCCGTTCGAAATTAAAAGTTTATCTTGTAATATTATAGTGCAGAAGTGACTTTAAAAAGCTGAGCCATCTCGGTTAGAAGACAAGATGGCAGCTGATATCTTGTGTCTGACCTATATTTCACTAGTTTGAGTATAGCATGAAATATAGCCTACTGATAGAAATAACGTAATCTTTGAATGAAATGCTTTATATATAAAAAGTATACTCCACTGAAGAAAACGTTTAGTCTAAATTATTATTTGCTAAGACGTTGTATGTAATTCAACTGATATTGGCAAAGTTTTGTTGGCTTGTTTGGCTGCGTGGTAAAGCGTTAGACTTTCACTCGTATGACTGGGGTTCTAATCTTACCAGCGTTGTTAGTTTACTTGTTTCTTTTATATTTATTGTTTTGTAATTATTATTTATTTATCGTATGTTGGTAGAAGGAATAGATAAAACAATTATTTACAAATACAATTGCTCAGCTGTTTTAAAATTAAGCATTATATTGTGCATATTACAATGGAAAATATGTATTGAATTAAAACAAAATTCGCCAGCGTATCTGCAAGAGACATCTAACAGCAACCAGAGGAACTATCATGGCCAACTTATTGCGCAACGTCCCACAGATAACCTTTCAGCTTTAATTGAAAAGTTTCTTTTTATGGCCGCTAGAATGCACTCTCCCTATTAGGATTATCTTGTCCGCCAGAGGTCATGACTGTTCTACGTGGGACTCCACTGGTTGGCATTCTATACGCATCGAATTAGAAGAATCAAAAGTTGATAATCCGATACATTTTTAGCTTAATTTCGATTTTTGCAAAAAATGAAAGTAGACTTATGAGATCACTACAGGGCGAAAAAAGTGTGTCTGTCTGTGTGTGTGTATGTGTGTGTGTGTGTCTGTGTGTGTGTGTGTGTGTGTACTCTGAATGTCTGTCTCCCCCCCCCCCTATCAATTCGAACACGGTGAGCGCAAATTGAACGAAATTTGGTACAAAGGTAGCACTAGCAAAGGACACCTCAGTGTCATGTTTTATATCGCCGCCATCTTGACGGAAACGTAATGGCGGCCACACAAATGTTCAAAGCTTAAATCAAATTACGACTAACCTAATCATCCGATCTCTACCAAATTTTGCAACAACATACCATTATGGAGGGAGCATCCTTTGAGAAAACTAATAGGTCATTAGCCTAATAGTTTGCGGATGGCGGCCATCTTTGTGTCAAAATCGATTACCCCTATCAATTCGAACACGGTGAAACCGAATGGAATGAAATTTAGTACAGAGGTAGCACTAGCAAAGGGCACCCCAGTGTCATGTTTTATATCGCCGCCATCTTGACGGAAACGTAATGGCGGCCACCCAAATGTTCAAAGCTTAAATCAAATTACGACTAACCTAATCATCCGATCTCTACCAAATATTGCAATAACATACCTTTATGAAGGGAGCATTCTTTGACAAATCTAATAGGTCATTAGCCTAATAGTTTGCGGATGGCGGACATCTTTGTGTCAAAATCGATTACCCCTATTAATTCGAACACGGTGAAACCGAATGGAATGAAATTTGGTACAGAGGTAGCACTAGCAAAGGGCACCTCAGTGTCATGTTTTATATCACCGCCATCTTGACGGAAACGTAATGGCGGCCACACAAATGTTCAAAGCTTAAATCAAATTACGACTAACCTAATCATCCGATCTCTACCAAATTTTGCAACAACATACCTTTTTGGAGGGAGCATCCTTTGACAAATCTAGTAGGTCATTAGCCTAATAGTTTGCGGATGGTGGCCATCTTTGTGTCAAAATCGATTACCCCTATTAATTCGAACACGGTGAAACCGAATGGAACGAAATTTGGTACAGAGGTAGCACTAGAAGAGGCCACCTCAGTGTCATGTTTTATATCACCGCCATCTTGACGGAAACGTAATCGTGGCCACCCAAATGTTAAAGGTTAAAATGTAATTACGACCAACCTAATAATCTAGTCTCTACCAAATTTTGCAACAACAAATCTTTATGTGGGAAGCATATTCTGACCAATCTGCTAGATCATCAGCCCAATAGTTTGCAGATGGTGGCCAAGTATGTGTGCAAATCGATTCCCCCTATCAATTCAAACACGGTGAAACCGAATTGGACTAAATTTGGTACAGAGGTAGCACTAGCAAAAGGCACCTCAGTGTCATGTTTTATATCGCCACCATCTTGACGGAAACGGAATGACGGCCACCCAAATGTTAAAAGCTTAAATCAAATTTCGACCATCCTAATTATTTGATCTCTATCGGATATTGCAACAACATGCCTTTTTGTGGAAAGCATCTTATGACTGACTACAAGGTCATCAGCCCAATAGTTTGCAAATAGCGGCCATGTATGTGTGCAAATTCATTCCCCAGATCAATTCAAACACGGTGAAACCGAATTGAATGGTTTTTTTTTTTTTACAGAGGTAGCACTAGCAAAGGGCACCTCATATTCATGTTTAATATCCCTATAGCACGTTGTATTTCAACAAGCTACTACAACCAATATTCAATTATACTCCTTGAAAAGGACAAAGAGTTATAACAATACCCATGCATTTAGGAGAAAGTAGGCTATATGTTCTTTACTGAACATCTTGTTATTTTAAAGCGTTTGTAACAGCCTATTGTTTGTTATTTGAACTAAAGACAAAACTATCTCACATACTACCTGTGCTATATCTGTTGGTGCTGGTTCAGGATATGAATTAATAATTTTATTGCAGCCAAATGACAATCGAAAATAAAGAATGAACTAAAATTGCGCTCTGGGGATTTGAATTGCATAGATTTGATTGATTGATTGATTGATTGATTGATTGATTGTTTCCTTTACTACAGAGTTCTAAGTTGTAGCGTTCACATGCTTGTCCACATAGTCGGCATACACGCGTCACTTTAGGGTCATGAAAATATTTGTTATTGCAATTAAGGTGGTGAAAACCATGGACAGCCACACGTGTAAACACATGCCTCAGATCAAAGTTGTATGCTGCCCACGTCCGGTCAATGTCTTCAGTTCCATAACATTCTTGAGATAAGTCTTCTCTTTCTTTCTTTCTTTCATTCTTTCTTCAGTAGTTTTTCCGAGGTTCTGGTGTTTGGTAGAGGTAAATTGTTTCTAAGGTCTTCAACCAAGAAATGATTCTATTATACGCTTTGATAAAGACGAAGCGTTATGACTATACTCTTAGGAGAAAGCAGGCTATATGTCCTTTACTGAACATCTTGTTTAAAATTATCTCAACTTAGTATAAAACAAAGTCCTCGATTCTTGGATGTGACGGGTAATCTCGAGAACCACTGGATGGATTTTGATGCGGTTTTCACTATTCTGTAAAGGATATCTTGAGGAAGGTTTCTGAAGAAAATTATTTATTTACGATTAAAGGAAGCCAAGCAATAACGATTTCAGTGAAGAACTCGAAAAAAAAAACCTGGCATCCGTTCGCTTTTTAAGCTTACGCTGGGCAAACCGTTAAAAATATCAATATACTATGAGTGTAAGAGCCAGCCCCGTGGTGTTGGGGTAGCGCGCCTGCTTCTCACCGGGAGGCCCTGGGTTCGATTCCGGGCTCCGTCAGGGATTTTAGAAACTGGCGTGAAGGCTGGAACGGGGTGCACTCAGTCTCGTGAGGATAATTGAGTAGCTGTCTGACAGTGAGGCAGTGCCCCGAACACGGAAACCAAGATTAACGGCCGAGGGGACCCGATGCGCTGCTCACGCGTCACCCCAATATCTGCAGGCCAACTGGCTGGGCAGCGGTCGCTTGGTACGCCTAGGCCCTTCACGGGCTGGAGTGCCAGGAGTTATGAGTGTAAGAATTGTTCAGTATAAAAAATTCTACAAAATATCCGCGAGAGCAAATCTCTATCTTCAATACATCGCCCAGTATAAGTGTGTTTACGTTTCCATTTCTTCCAACAATCTCCATTCAATTACAGAGATGACAGTTTATGAGCTAGCTAGGGGTGAGGCCATCACCCTAGTTACAGCCTAGCTAGCGGGCGAGCCTATTATCCCAGATACAGCCAGCAGCAAACCGTAGAGTCGTGTTGAGTAATGACATCAGAGAAGAGTGGTTGTGTTTGGAGTTTCCCTGGAAGTGCAACTCGGCTTCTCTTCATTTCGCCTGTGAACTTTTCGTTCAAGTTAAGATTGGACGGAAGGGGGATTTGTGTTTCCTGCACCTCGCCATTCTTAAATTACGTCTGACAAGAATTCGTTGCACATGCATCTCCATGATAATATAATTAATAGTCCAGTCAGTGATTTTAACCCATCATGCCAAGACGTAAATCGGATATAGGTCGTAGTTCATTGATATCGAAGAAGAAGCGCTTATCACGTAATGCATTCATTACTGTTCCCGGGCGAAGCCGGGTCGGGTTGCTAGTTATTAATATTATGGACTATTAAAGACAGAGAAAACAAAGAGATGACATATTTCGCTCGTCAAGCGAGTATCATCAGATCCAAATTTACAAGATGCTATCTACAAAGCACTACCAAACCTACAGTGACACCCACAGATAGTCTCTGCCCTCCAAAATAAGAAATAAAATACCTGTGTATAAAATTCTAGTGCTGTCTGTCTGTCGATTAGCTGCGTTGCTCAGAGGAAATGTTCTCGCCTGCTGTTCCCAAGGTTGAAGGATCGAATCCGTGGGCTTTTAAAGGTGCGCAAATGCAAGAAAGCCGTGTCAGTAGATTTACTGGCACGTTAAAGATCCCCTTCGGGGCAAAATTCCCACACCCTGGCGTCTCTAAAAGCCATGGTAGATAAAAGGGACGTAAAACCAATAACATTATTATTATGTATGTCACTCATTCACATAAAAACTGCTCAACCGATTTAGCTGAAATTTGGCATGAACATATTTTATATACCAGGGAAAAACATAGGACTTTTTCATTCCGAAATTGTTCACCGTTTCAATATGGAGACAAAAGTCACGTTCCATTTCTGTATCAGGTACAGTCCCGTTCCATCTGGCTAACAGGAATCCATGGCAGGTTGCATATACTGTATTCGACAGACGATGGACACATGCAAATGTAGAGATAAGGCATGTGGTAACAAGACTCGCCATGCACGGCTTCCATCATAACATTTGACTGTGTCTGTTAGGTAGTCAGCCCGAAGGCTGGTTGGATACTCAAAAAGTACCGCCGCTAGGTTATGTGGGTAGTTACCCACAAAAACCCAAGGTAGACCTATATTGAGGCGTACTAGGCAAGAAGAGGAGTGATGTAGTTTGCTCTTGCTTTCCTCACTGAGTCCGAACAGCAGTACTAACCCTATGCGTAGAAACTTTCACAGCATCCATAGGCACTGACTGTACCCTGAATGTCATTACTAACCACCACCCACACCTCAGTAGCTTCCATATAAATACAGCCATGAGTGAGACTGAGACATCGGTGAAAAGCTACATTTTACTCTAGCCTGTGCCAACAGACAAATGCAAATGCACTGCATTCATTAATAGATGGCAAAAAAAATGTAAGAACATTAAAAAGAATCATGAACCGACCAATGACTGCGTGTGTACTTTATGTGATAAGACATGTGACAATAATACAATATAACATTATGAGTGTGGTAACAAGAAGAAGAGCATAGTGGAATATAGCAAAGATTAATCTAATCTGTTTCATATGTAGATCTTAGAGATTGTGTGATGATTTTTAGCCTATTTTCATTTATGAAAAAAAAAATGGCTTATGAGATCACCTTTTGTCCGTGTGTCTGTCTGTGCGTGCGTGTGTGTGTGTGTGTGTGTGATGGTGTCTGTGATGGTGTCCCCTCCCTCACACTAATAACATCTAAACGGCTGGAGCGATTTCAATTAAACTCGGTAAGTTCATAGCACTATTCCGGGCAACCCCGAGCGTGCCCTTCAAATGTTGTTACCTTTCACGAATCCAACATGGCGGCTGTGCGAAATATTTCACCAGCATTCAATATCTCCAAACCTTGTACCGATATCACCCTGAAATATTTTACGGTGATATAAGGAACTACTAGAAATTCACCTATGTGATTTTTGAAAACCTGGTAACTACAAAACCAACATGGCGGCCAAGCGAAGTTGCGACTTTTAAATAGACGTTTCTCGCGATTACACCAACCAAACGCAATAAAACTTGGTACAGGAAATATTTACACACATTGTAATGCACCGGTTTTTAAATTTAGTTCAGTTGTTTACATAACCACAAGATGGCGGCTGTGCGAATTTTAATTTTTTTTTTATTTCTTGTGTCGTAATCATGCGACCGAAGTGAAAGTTTGAATAATGAACCTACTCAATAATTTTCCTTTAATGGTACATGACTCTACATATAACAATCCAACATGGCGACCATCCGAAATATTTAGATGGATCTCAATATCTACGAATCTATTACAGCAATCAAACTTTATTTTTAATGATCATAGGGGCTATGAACATAAGTTCACCTATAGGACTTTCAATAACCTACTGATCACCAATCCAACATGGCGGCGACGTGAAGTATAAATATTCACTTGGTCGTTTCTCGCAATTTAACCATCCGAGTGCAGTGACACTTGGTACAGTAAATTCTTATACAAATGTTAATCCACTGGCATCTAATTTTTTTCAATAGTTTCCATAACCACAAGATGGCAGCTGTGCGAAATTTTAAAATCTCGTTTTTACTTCTTGTGTCCTAATCATGCGATTGAAGTTTGAATACTACACGTACACAATAATATTCATGTAACAGTACGTAACTCTAGGACCTACATATATAAAATGCAACATGGCGACCATCCGAAATATTTAGTCGGTTCTCAATATCTACGAATCTATTACAGCAATCAAAATGAAATTTTGTATGTTGATAGTGACAATTAACATAAGTAGTATATATATAAATAGGCTGTATAGTTCTTCACAGAAGTACTTGTTATGTTTATTCCATTACTCTTATCATAGTTGTAACTCACTATATGGCATGTTTACCATCTCTTGATGAATGCAGTACATCTGCCTTTGTCTGTTGGCACAGGCTAGAGTAAAATGTGGCTCTTCACCGATGTCTCAGTCTCACTCATGGCTGCGATTATATGGAAGCTACTGAGGTGCTTAGTAATGAAATTACATTCAGGGCACAGTCAGTGCCTGTGGATGCTGTGAAAGGTTCTACTCATAGGGTTAGTACTGCTGTACTGACTCAGTGAGGAAAGGAAGGACAAACTACCTCACTCCTCTTCTTGCCTAGTATGCCTCAATAATTATAGCGCTGCCTTGGGTTTTTGTGAGTATCCACCCACATAACCTAACGGCGGTACTTTTTGAGGATCCAACCAGCCTTCGGGCTGACTAACTAACAGACAACTCACTAGTTGGCCATCTGGCTGCAATAAACTATTAATACATATTCACCCTTGCCCCTAACTAAACTTGTGTGAAGTTAAATTTCATTGAAACGCTACCGACAGTAGTGGCTACGCAGGCTAAAGTGCAACGTTAGGTCATGGGGCCAAGCTCTCTGCTGACTCGGTAGACGCGTGGGTTCGAGCTCCACCGTCGGCCGTCCTTGAAATGGTTTTCCGTGCTTTCCCATTTTCAACACCAGGCAAATGCTGGGACGGTACCTTCTGACAGGCCACGGCCGCTTCCTTCCACATCCTTGCCCAGTTTCATTCATCTTCATTCCCCCTCTCATCCTGACGCGCAGGTCGCCCACGGGCGTCGACTAGAAAGACCTGCACTTGGCCTCTCAGGAGGCCACACGACAAAGAAAATTAAAAAAATTGAAACGCTCTTTCAAAGTTCCAACGTTCACCAATAGGTGTCAGTGACATCTGGTAGCGGAAGTTGGAACTACTTGAAATTGAACGTAACTCGTAGCACACCCCATGGGTGTCCGCTTGAAGTAACTACAGCCTCTGGCGAGCCGAACATGTTATCGGACACTCCCGGCACTAAAACCATACGCTAAATAAAATCCTTGTCTACGTTTCTCGCTGCTGAATTTTTGCTCTCGATTGAGAGTTTATTTACTCAGGTAGAACAGTAAAAGTGTAAGATACACACACGCGCGCACATTTGTAACCGTTCGAAGGACGAGTAAACAGCTACATACTATAAAACAGTGTCCCCGATTCTTGGATGTAACGGGTAATCTCGAGAACCACTGGATGGATTTTGATGCGTTTTTCACCATTCTGTAAAGGTTTTCTCGAGGAAGGATTCTGTAGAAAAACATTCACTTATGACCAAAGGAAGCTGAGCAGTAACGATTTCAGTGAATCGAGTCAAAAAGAAGCCTGCCGTCCGTACGCCTTTTAAGCTTACGCTGGGTAAACCGTTAAATACTATATATCTATACTGTGAGTATAAGAATTGTTCAGCATGAAATGTTCTTCAAAAAGCGGCTTCGGTGGCGTAGTCGGTAGCATGCTGAGCTTTTATGGCCAAGATAGCGGGTTCAAACCTGGCCGAAGCCGTCGGATTTTTTAAGAGCGTTAAAAATCCCTTAGTATGCCTTCCTTCAGCGGGGAAGTAAATCCGGCGGTCCCATGTCATAGATTTATGGCATGTTAAAGAACCTTCCACTAATTGCACCTGTGTGACGCTAAATTGGACAGGTTAAGAATGTAAACAACGCTCTTAGGTTTCTACGTTCGTTGCCAAGAGCCGACTGTGGTGGCGTCTAGTAGCAAAGTTCTGAACTTGGCCTAGTAGTCGTTGACGGTGGCGCTTGGAGGCAAAAGTAGGACCTATTTGAAAAATTCTAAGTTGCAGTACTTATATTTAAAAACAGATAACACACACTAATACAGTCATCACAATTAACACCGGTTATCGGACAGATTCTACACACACCAAAGTACACGGGGCTACATGACCGCGTTGTCGCAGCCCTTAAACTTAAGAACCAACCAACCAACGTTCTTCAAAAGAGACCTCGACGGCATATCTCTATCTTTAATACATCGCTCACAATAAGTGGTTTTAGGTTTGTATTTCTTCCAACAATCTCCATTCAGTGGAAATTTAAATTACTAGCTTCGGAACGAGTGTACGAGCTAGCGAGCGAGCCTCATCAGACTTCTCCCCTGTCGAGTCGTGTCGAGTTAAGACTTCAGAGAAGAGTATACGTGTTAGGAGTTTCGCTGTTCACTCTCGGCTTTTCTGAATTGCATCTGCGACCTACCGTCCGTGCACCTTTTAAGCTTACGCTGGGTAAACCGACCGGGCGGGTTGCTAGTACAGTATATTATAAATCAGCGTGATTGTAGTACATTGTTAGTAACTTATTTATGGTAACGCGGGCCATAAGCGTTTTACCACTGATCAAGTGGTTTGTAATACTGCAGAAGAATGGTTTTCTTCTTCGCGGACGGCGGCGTAGGGAAACTTGTTCAGCGTTAGGACAGGGGCCTCAACAGTGGAGGTGAATATCTGCCGATTCTCTCGAACTGTTATCTGTATGCTGTCGTTGTCTATTGTCAAATTCAAGCTGTTCCAAATCCACGAGTTTGAGTATGCGTACACGCGAGTACTCAGCAGTGATGCTCGGAGCACGGTTGGAGAGGGACTGGAGGTGATAGCAAATACGTCACTGGGCGAAGGTCATAACACAAGTCCATGCGCTTCCTGCCAGTCTTGATGTATCCACCGCACAGTGACGGCAGCCCTCACAGTAGAGCTGTATTGCATATTGCAGGTTTTCTCACGCAAGGCTGCGAGTACTCCTCTGCACACTGGCGAGCAGCTCGGTTGGAACAGCCTGGTCCAATTCATATTGCGTTCTTGTCTAGACATGAGTCTGTTTTATTTGAACAACCCTTATAGGCTGTTTGCTTCAGTGTCCTTCATCAAACAAATAAACAAGACGATAACTCCTTCCAGAACTGTGTTACGTTGAGCCCACATAACAGTAAAGCCAAGTCCGTACATAGCCAGTCCCTGCCAGAAATGTGTCGTGTTGAGCCTTACTGTTTTGCGAGGCTAATGCACAAATTGATGTTGAAATGCGAGATCTCTCACACAGATCCCCTAATATAGGTTATCCCTCCCTATATCATTCTGCAAAGGTCCCATTCCCATTTTGTACCGCAAATAAGGTCCCATTAACACCAACCTACACATATGGGGTACCTACAGGTTCAGCATAACCCAGTGCGTAAGCGAAACGCACTCACTTACTCTTTAAATGCCTCGTAATTAAATGATAATGAAAATCCACAGCCTGCTTCCAGTCTCCGACCGGGTCAGGAATGGAATGAATGAAGCCCCCATCTAGCGGCGAGGATATGAACTGTGCCGGCTGCCGAGGCCTGACGCACTCCTCTGGGCCAATGATTGAATGAATGACAGATGAAATGAAATGATAGTGGAGAGTGTTACTGGAAAGAAATTTTGACAGGGAAAACCGGAGTACCCGGAGAAAAACCTGCCTGCCTCCGTTCTGTCCAGCACAGATCTCACATGGAGTGACCGGGATTTGAACCACGTACCCAGCGGTGAGAGGCCGGCGTGCTGCCGCCTAAGCCACGGTGGCTAACTCGTAATTAAATAAATACCTTAAAACATGTATATTTACAATGAAATAATGAAAGAATGCAACACGGTAACCATGGTAACAGAATCTCACAGGTCCTGTAAGATGCAAAGCAATTCCAATTATTACATTAGTTAGTTAGTTATTGTTGATTTAAGGGGCGGAACTACGAGGTCATCTGCCCCTAATTATTACGTTACTGTGAACGTTTCCAGACGGTTATAAGGTTATCACTGAACCAAATTAAGCTGTAAAATTCGTCAATACGTACAGTATAATGCGCTTAAGGGGGTCAAGGGGCACTCTAGATTTTTTACGCAATTTTCACGTGTGGGTGTGCTACGAAAGGTCTTTTTCACCCGACTATAAAGGGTCTCCGAAAACCACATTTAAAGGCCCTTAAATTAACATTATCTGTGATATTCCCAGAAAACTAACTTCGCTCTGATATACCTATGAAGGAATGACAAACCCCTAACCACTGCACCAGTAGCTGAATTGATAAAGTCTGATTATTCATACCAAGGATAAATCAATCATAGCATTCATGATTGAGATTTTGCTAGGTGTACTCTTTACAACTAGAATATTCGCGGGCGAAGCCGCGACGGGTAATGCTAGTATAAGTTATATCAGTAGTATAGATCCCTTTTGGAGCGCACATAAGTGACCGATCGTAACAAATGAGCATACAAAAGAAAAATAATTACCCGGCACAATGAATTGCACACTGATTTCATAAAATTAATGTTGTCAATTTGCTTATAAACAGATATTCAGTCAAATATCCCAACTTAAGTCCCTGCCAGAACTGCTGGGCGAGGTTAATGCACAACGACAATGATGCTGAAATGCGAAATTTCTTGCATGGGTAGTGTTTATACAGTATATTCGATGCAAATTTTCTCCTTCACAATGGAGTAATATCGTATCTTAATATTTTGTTCTTTTCAGGTGGGAGAGAAATATCTTCACTCTTGGCCGAATAAATCAGCAATTCAACATCGTACTGGAGGTAGTGACGAGTGGAGAAGTGCCATCCCACTTAGCCATGGACAATATCCAGCTCCTCGATTGCTTTCCTGGTAAGGTACTTCGTTCATTATAATTAGGCCTATAGTAGTCTACGTTCTTTCAATGTCATTAATATTTATTTATTTATTTATGCAACCAATGGCCATGTACTTTTCTTTTCAGGACGGGTCAGGGAAGGGATATTGGAAGGAAATCGGCCGTGGACCTATTGAAAGCAACGATCCTGGCATTTGCCTGGTGGTGAAAATGGGAAACCACGAAAAGCATTTTCAAGACGGCCGAGGTGGGATTCGAACCCACGCTCTCCCGATGCCAGCGAGGCACGAGGTAGCGTGTTAGCGCTCTCGGCAACCGCGGCCGGTTCAATGTAATTAATCATACACGTTTTAAACTGGTCATCCATAAAACTTAATCTTACGGCATTTCAAATACAGTAAAACCCCTCAAATCCAAACCCCAGTAATCCGAAATCCCGGGTAATCCGAACGACTTCTTTCCGACAATTTTGAGTTTGAAAAAACACACGCAAAAAAGAGAAACTTATTTAGTCATAAAACAATATTCTACATTCTAATCTTAATTTACATATTTATTTGAGAAATGAACAAAGAAGTACAGTTAGCATACCTAACGAGTGTAAATGTGACTACAGTAGCCTACATACTTATCTCATCCAGGATTAAGAAACAGAATAGTTGGTTTTTGTAATCCCTTAGGTTAGTAACTTTGCAAAAACAATGAAATGACAATAGAAACACACAAAATATCACTTAATCTTTCACTTGAAATCGGTCATCTTCAATTTGTCAAAGCGACGAAGGCAATTGCGGAGGCAATTGCGCATAAGCGTCGCATGAACATGACATCGTTTGGCGTGGCTGCTGCGTCTTGTTCTACGAAGCGCAATGTGATGTCAAGAGCAGATGGAGCTTTAGTATAAGTCACATTGTCTGTCGAAGTTTCTTCATCCTCACTGTCACTAGCCTATCTCGCTCAATGTGCAGTCCTATACCGTAACGAGGGCTGGTTATTATGTTAGGCTATGCATATTTTTCGGCTAATCCAAACAAATTGAAACAGCCCCAATTAGTTCGGATTTGAGGGGTTTCACTGTATAATTATGTGCAAGGCTTTACCGTGAGAGCAATAAAGCGTGCGAAGAAATATCATTAAATAAAGAAGAAGAGCATGTTGTTGTTGGAAACATATTTAAATGTGGTTGATTCTTTAAGGGGCTTTGCGACATCATGGTCATGTAGCTCTGTGTACTTGGGTGTGTGTGTAGAATTTGTCTGATAAACATGTGTAACTGTGATGTCTGTGCTAGTAAATGTATTTGTATTTGAAGACCTCACGGAAAGAACGGGGTAGGTCCATTTTTTTCGGAAATTAGTCAATGCGCATTCTGGTGGCCAGCCATCGTAACTAAAGATCAGTTGAAATTAATTTCAAATAAAGCGGTGTTGTTGTTTGAGTCTTCAGTCGTTTGACTGGTTTGATGCAGCGCTCCATGTCTCCCTGTCCTGAGCTAATCGTTTCATCTCTACATAGCTACCATACCCTACATCTGAGGCAATCTGTTTTACATATTCTAACCTTGGTCTACCCCTACAGTTCTTGCCCTCGACCCTCCCTTCCATAACTAAGCTTGCTATTCCTGGGTGTCTTAGTATGTGTCCTACCAACCTATCTCTTATCTTCATTAGCAGTCGCCAGAAGCATCTCTCCTCTTCCACTAGTTTTAATACCTCTTCGTTTGTAACCCTATCTAAACATCTGATCTTCATCATTGTCCTGTAACACCACATTTCAAACGCTTCAATTCTCCTCATTTCTGCTGCACCAATAGTCCAAGTTTCACTTCCATAGAGCGCCACGCCCCAGACAAAGGCCTTCAAAAATGACTTCCTAATACCTAAATCTATATTCGATGTCAACAGATTCCTTTTCTGTAGGAATGCTTTCCTTCCCTGAGCTGACCTACTTTTTATATCCTCTTTGCTTCGTCCATCACTGGTTATTTTGCTTTCTAAGTAACAGAAGTCTCCTACTTCCTTTAGTTTTTCACCTGCCAATTTGATGTCCATAGAGGTTTCTGATTTATTTCGGCTGCATTCCAATATTTTTGTTTTACATATATTAATTTTCATCATGAATTCATTCCTCAAGACGGATTCCATACCATTCGAAAACTCATTCAAATCAAAGCGGTAAGCCACTGAGATACAGAGGTTTTTATTTTTAGTGGAAACAGAAAGAACGTCCCACATCCGCTCTCTTTATCATAATTTAACTTTAGTTTTTATTTGTAGGCCTACTTCCTTTAAAAGAAATAAATTTGGCAAAATATCTATATTGCTTCCCCTCAATTGGGGCGTTTTAATTATTTCTTTGTAGTGTTGATAGTTTAAATACGCTCTCCTAATAAATGTACATAATGTTGCTTACCCCGTTCTTCCCGTGGAGTCTTCAATTGAGATAGGATTTGGATAGGAAGCGGCCGTGGCCTTACGTTAGGTACCATCCCGGAATTTCGCTGCAGTAGAAGTGGGAAACAACGGAAAACCACTTCCAAGATGGCTGAGGTAGGAATCAAACCCGCCTTTTCTCAGTTTTGCCTCACGAGGCTTACCGTAGTGTACCCCGTTCCAGCCCTCAGCCCTGAAGTCTTGGCAGAGCTGGGAATCGCATACGGGCCTCTCCGGTGACAGCCAAGACTCGTTAAAAAACAAAATTGAGCACAAAGCAAAAAGTTCAATTTCAAGTAGTTATAACTTTGGCTACCAGACGCCACTGTCCCTTATATCAAGTTGTAACTTGACAGAGCGTTTCTAACCAAATAACCTACAAATTTTGGCTACACACTAGCAATTTGTAGTGGTAGGTTCTTTTACATGCAATAAATCTATAATATGGGCCTCCGAAGGAAGGCATACTGGACGATTTTAACGCTCTTAAATATTCAACGACTTCGGCTGGGTTTGAACCCGCGATCTTGGGCATCGCAGTTCAACATACTACCGACTATGCCACCGAAGCCGTCAACATATTTCCATACATAGATTGAGGGTTGGACATATTTTAAAGAATTTTTGTTTACACAATGTTCGAAGTTATAATGGAATCTGCTTGCAAACCACTTGGAATAAATAATGAATAAGGCCGTTTGATAACCGGAGTGCAGTTGGTGGATGAAAGTGTAACTCTTACGGGTATGCCTTCTCTTCGTTGGCAGACCGAATTGATCGGTAAGTTACAAGTTATTCTAGTAAACAAATATGAAGGTGGTTCCCAAAGTAACCAAGTGTGTTTACCTGAATGCATTTAGTTACTGTATATACTCTTTCTCTGTGCAAAGGAAGGTGGGTATATCCACTGCTATTGACATAGTTATTAATAATTAATTTATTGCATCAATTAGCCCTACAAAATTAATAATAACACGCTGCTCAACAAAAGTTTGGAATAGCATAGATTGTACAACAATGACTTCTTATAGCAAACCCATTGAGGTTTATATTTAGGTCGTTCAATAATGATTGGCACTCCCCCTCTAACTCCTGCAAAATAGCAGTTTGAAATGTGTGTCGTTGTATAGCCTACGTCAGGGTGGTTCAACCTTTAGTTACCCGAGGGCCAATCAAACTTTAGTATAGGAATGTGAGGGTCAGAGACATTCCAGAAAGAAAACGTATTACATATTTTACTCAAAAATATTTATTAAAATGTATATTAAAAGAAGTTTAATAGCACTAGTTTAATATACCACTTCATTTTACAGTCGAGAAATCAAAGTGATGATTGACACTGCTTTCCTGATACAAGTGTATCAATGTCCACTGTAAGTTCAGTAAGGCAAAGTCTCAGACTCGATTCCAGTGAAGCACTTGCAATTCGATTTCTCGTTTTTGATTGAATGTGTTTGAGAGCAGAAAAAGCACTTGTGCACTCAGACGTACTGCCAAACAGCGATAACACTTGCAGAGAGAATTTAAGCAGTTTGGGAAAACGTTCTTTAGAAATAAGTTTCCAGAAATTTTAGGGATATCACACTTTTTAGTCAGGTAGAATGGGTCTGCCTGAAGATCACAAATTTCCATTTGAAGGTCGCAGGGCACCTCACTAACTTCAATATCCATGGGGTTGTTGAACAGTGCACGTTTTGGTTTTAGGGAGTCAAAATCCTGGAATCTGTTCTGGAACTCTATTGATATCTATGATTATTATTTCATGAAACCTACTAAAATTTATGTAACTTCTTTCTTCTCTCAACTGCTGACAAGATGGGAAGTGTGCCATATTATTTGCCTTCAATGCAATTTGCATTACATCAAGATTTTTGCGGAAGCCCTCAATATGTCCATAAGGCTGGGATATTTTTTGTTTTCTGCCTTGTAGTTTCAGGTTTAAAGCATTTAGATGGGATGTTAAATCTGACGGAAAAGCAAGATTATTTAACACTGGATTTCTTCCAGTTTTTCTTGATACTCACGCCCAATGTTTTCATTTTTGAGAAGTAAGAAGTAAGAGGGGCAAGGGCCAACAAAAATACACAGGCGGGCGGCATGCGGCCCGAGGGCCGCGGGTTGGACCACACAGGCCTACGTGAAGATGACTATAGTACTGTCAAATGCCACCAGATGCTGTTGCTGCTTCCCATAGGTAGCGCACTAGAGCGGCAAATGATCCTGCGTGCGAGTACGTTTATGGACATCGATGAAACAACATGGGAGCCGACAAGCACGGGCAAAGGTGGACAGTGTGGTTTTACTGGAGGGAAGGTGTGACTACTTCAGACATCTACACGAGGTTAGCAGCCATATGTGGAGAGGTAGTACCAAGTCGCCAGACCATTGCCACCATTCGTGAACTAAGGTTTACAGTGCTGCCACATAACCTCCATAATCGCCCGATCTGGCTCCTAGCAACCTTGCCCAATTCGACGCAATGAAAGAGGGCATGTGGGGTAAGAAGTTTTTTTTTTTTTTTTTTTTTTTTAGCGTATGGCTTTAAGTGCCGGGAGTGTCCGAGGACATGTTCGGCTCGCCAGAGTTTTGTAGCTGCTTCTTTACGGACACCCATTGGGTGAGCTACAAGTACCATCGCGTGTGGAGTGTTGTCTGGGGTGGAAAGTGTTAATGTAAGGACGAGGAATTGGAAGGTAGCGGCTGTGGCCTATAGTTAGGGACCAACCCCGGCATTTGCCTGGAAGTAAGATAGGAATCCACAGAAAACCATCTTCAAGGTTGCCGGTGAGGGGATTCGAACCTCCTCGCCTCCCGGATGTGAGCGACTGGCTACAGCCACACCGTAACGACCACGGCTATATCACCCGGTGGTAAGAAGTTCACCACCAACGACGAACTCTATGCAGTTGTCCAACAGAGGCGCCTGGATACCCACCCCAAAGAATGGTTTGCTACGCAAATACGGAAGCTGCCAGAACGATGGACCAAGTGCATTGGCGGAGAATACCTGTGATGTAATCTGAATAAGTTTGTTCAATAAATGGTTCCTGTGAATGACAAGAAATGTAGTGCCAATCATTTTTGAACGCCCCAAGTACAATAACTTATTAACAAACTAAACATCAGTCCTTCTGAAAACAATAATAATAATAATAATAATGTTATTGGTTTTACGTCCCTTATAACTACCCTGGCTTTTAGAGACGCCGGGGTGCCGGAATTTTGCCCGAAGGGGATCTTTAACGTGCCAGTAAATGTACTGACACGGCTCCCTCGCATTTGAGCACCCTCAAATGCCAGCTGACTGCGCCAGGTTTCGAACCTGCAACCTTGGGCTCAGCAAGCGAGAACGTTACCCCTGAGCCACGCAGCCAGGCCTGAAAACAATAACAATCGTGGTTAGATAACAATGAAACGGTACTAAAACATAGCGAACCCTCTTCTAAGTGTCCCTTTTGAAAATAAAAGCACTGAAAATCTCTATCTCATGATGATCAGTGAAAATCCACAGCCTGCTTCCAGTCTCCGACCGGGTCAGGAATGGAATGAATGAAGCCCCCATCTAGCGGCGAGGATATGAACTATGCCGGCTGCCGAGGCCTGACGCACTCATCTGGGGCAATGATTAAATGAATGACAGATTAAATGAAATGATAGTGGAGAGTGTTGCTGGAATGAAATTTTTGAAAGGGGAAAACCGGAGTAACCGGAGAAAAACCTGTCTGCCTCCATTTTGTCCAGCAGAGATCTCACATGGAGTGACCGGGATTTGAACCACGGACCCAGTGGTGAGAGGCCGGCGTGCTGCCGCCTAAGCCACGGAGGCTTCATGATAGTCAGTATCAGTCTTTAGTAGTCCTCCCCGTACACGGAGGAGACATGCTCTGAATGAGATTGAGACCATGAAGTTTATCTTGGGGTAAAATGTCACACTCCTCAATGTCAGCGTTAGCATACAATTGATGGTGGTAGCCCAAACTTTTGTTATGTAGACCGGGTTCGATTCCCGGTCAATGCATGTGAGATTTTCGAAGTGAAATGCCATGTCCTGTGGTTTGGATTCCACGTAAAAAAAAAGAGGTCCCATAGTTCATGATCGCATGATTAACGGTCATGTAAAACAAAAAAGCGTCCTTCCTTCCAAACTTTTGTTGAGCAGTGTAGATACACTAAAACCCCCATTAACTTTCACTACAGAATGAAGTCAAAGATTCTCTTCTTTGTTCACAGTATACAGGGTGATTCTTATTAACGTTTAAAACTCTCTGTAGCGACGTAGATGGCATTAAGACGAGTCATTTCATATGGGACACTTAGGGTCGCAAGTGTCCAGAAATACCTTAAAAGTGAACCACAACTGTTAAACATATGACGTCATCAGGTGACGGCTACGTTCGAGCGGTCTGGCCCATACTCTCTTACGCACACCAAAGCATCCAAAGCAAACGTTGAATGTCATATCACTCTGGCTACGAGTCTGCGTGTGCGACTCGGGCGCGTGGGGTTCGAGGTTCAAATCCGGGGCCTATCCTTCAGCTTTCTTTGTTCTCTCTCTTCTCCTTTCAAGTGGAAGCAGGACACGGAACCAGAGTGATATGATATTCAACGTTTGCTTTGGATGCTTTGGTGTGCGTAAGAGTGCACGGGCCTGACCACTCGAGCTGAGCCGTCACCTGATGACGTCATATGTTTAACAGTTGTGGTTCACTTTTAAGGTATTTCCGGACACTTGCGACCCTAAGTGTCCTGTATCAAATTGCTCGTCTCAATGCCATCTACGTCGCTACAGAGAGAAACGTTAATAAGAATCACCCTGTATAATAATATCGTATGGCCTCGGGTGCCGGGTGCAAGCTTTATTATTTGACACCCATGTCGAATTTCGTTGTTCCTTGAAGCACTATGAAAGTGAAAGAGCTTAGATAGCTAAGCTCCTTGAACACTATAGCGCTTTCTAGTAGAGAAATGAGAAACATTGTGTTGGCGGAAACTCCCGAGATTAATTTTGCTATTATGAACACGGCCTACTGAATTCAAATGGATTCATTGACATGCCAGTTCGCAGTAATTGCGTGGCACTGACCACACTGCTCATATGTGCAATCTGGACCTGGTAGATGAAAACTTTATACTGTACAAAGTTTGTGGTGAAAACCATTCACAGCAAAGCGCGTTACAACGTGTCTCAACTCAAATCCTCCCCTTTTCCAGTCATAAGAAGTCATTGCTTCCGTCGTGTAAAAGTCCCACCATTACGTCACTCTTCTTTAAGTGGAGTATTTTCCATGAGCTACAAATACCCTTGTGTAGAAGGTAGCAGTAGCTGAAGACGGAGTTCATCCACGTAAAATAACTCGCGAGTCAAGGCATATACCAACCTCGAAGGGATATATTTCGAGACGCACAGGGCCTTCTTTCAAAAGAGTGATTTTAATAATTCTAACTGTTCGAGATGTCCCATGCGTAGATATGACCAGAACCTTGAGATTAAAATGTTTCAGCGCTGTATTGATGGAAAGTTTCGGCAATAATTGTCTTCTATCATTTATGGCCGCAATTGCTGTATTGACCCTATCTCTGACGTAGTAGTGGTTACATTTTATCATTTTAGATGATCTTGACGAGTTCGTCATTACGCTGAGGTCTGGCGTTACGTTACGGTGACGGGACGAAATTTACCGAGAATGCACTGAAGTGTGTGACGTCATAGTACGATGTAGTAACCGAGTACCAAGAAGGCAGTGCGAGAACAGAGTTTCAAGAAGGCAGTGCGAGAACAATCAAGTAGGCAGTGAAGAAACAAAATAGAATCTTGAAACTCTGTTCTCGCACTGCCTTCTTGGTACTCGGCTGCTAGCATTTAAAATTATATGAAGTCCAGTCTTCCAGACTGACTATTCGTGTCTTTTTTGAATATATGGTTAATAAGGCTATTTGATAGCCGGAGCGCAGTAGGCGGATGAATTTGAATTGAATTTGATTTCGAATTTATTCATAGTGAACTGCCACTGAGGCAAAGCGCCCCTTTATGTAGCGTATAATATGTTCTGGATTGAAGTTTTGTAATTATAAACTAAACCTAGCTTAACAAATAATAAAACAAAATATAAAATACTAGCAGGTACCCGCGTCTTCGCTCGCGTCATAGTCGTGTCATATTGTTATTCAATGAAATGCAGGTTTAACCCCGTTAACACCCCTTTAGAACCTGAATATCGAATAATCCCTCCTTAGTAGACGTTTTCGACACTCAACAAACATATCCCCAAAATATCATTCTTCTAACTTAAATAGTTTTGGTTGGTCGATGAGAGTGAACTTCCAAAAATCCTTCCTTAGTGGACGTTTTTCTCCCAGAATTTCACCCCTCCCCATAGGCCCCTTAAATTGGATTTAAGGAAAAAAAAACGGTCGAACACCTATTTTTTTTATTTATTTACTTACTTTTAAGCTGATTGATTTCTCCGAGTTTCAAACTCCTCGCCTATGTCGTTTAAGAGATACACGCTCCGTTAGGAATCTTTCAACCCCCAATTTCATAATATACACCACATCGAAAAACCATTAGACATGTGTCAGCTTATTTTTAACGATTAGTATATATGCCAAGTGAAGCCTCCGTGGCTTAGGCGGCAGCACGCCGGCCTCTCACCGCTGGGTCCGTGGTTCAAATCCCGGTCACTCCATGTGAGATCTGTGCTGGACAAAAAGGAGGCAGACAGGTTTTTCTCCGGGTACTCCGGTTTTCCCTGTCAACATTTCATCCCAGCAACACTCTCCACTATCATTTCATTTCATCTGTCATTCATTTAATCATTGCCCCAGAGGAGTGCGTCAGGCCTCGGCAGCCGGCACAGCCCATAACCTCGCCGCTAGATGGGGGCTTCATTCATTCCATTCCTGACCCGGTCGGAGACTGGAAACAGGCTGTGGATTTTCATTTCAGTATATATGCCAAGTATCACATCCCCAAATGAAACCACTCGTGAGATATTGTTATTCAATGAAATGCACGTTTAACCCCTTAACAGCTCTTTAGAACCTGAATATCCAAAACACTTTCCTTAGTGGACGTTTTCGACATACAACGAACGTAACCCCAAAATGTCATGTTTCTAACTTCAATAATTTTGGCTGGGCGATGATGAGTGAGTGAGTAAGTCAGGACATTTTCTTTCATTTATTTTTCAGAATTTCACCCCTCTCATGATCCCCTTAAATTGGATTTATGAAAAAAAAACGGTCCAACACCTATTTACTTATTTTTGAGCTGTTCTTCCCCCTGAGTTTAATGAGTGAGTGAGTCAGGACACTTTCTTTCCTTTTTTCCCCCAGAATTTCACCCCACTCCAAGGGCCCCTTAAATTGGATTTATGAAAAAACGGTCGAACACCTATTTACTTGTATTTTAAGCTGTTCTTTCCCGCCGAATTTAAAACTTCTCGCCAATGTCGTTTCAGAGATACACGCTCCGTTAAGAATCCCTCAACCCCTCATTTACACCCCTTTCACCTCATAATCTACACCACATCGATAAACCCTTAGACATATGTCTGATTATTTTTAATGATTAGTTTATATACCGAATACCACATCCCCAAAGAAACAACTCATGAGATAGCCTATCGTTATTCAATGAAATGCACGCTCACCCCCTTAACACCTCTTTAAAACCCGAATAAACAAAAATCCTTCCTTAGTTGACGTTTTCGACATACAGCGAACATATTCCCAAAATGTCAAGTTTCCAATTTTAATAGTTTTCGCTGGGCGTGATGAGTGAGTGAGTCAGTCAGGACATTTTCTTTCAATTATTTTTACCAGAATTTCACCCCTCTCCATGGGCCCCTTAAATTGGATTTATGAAAAAACGCTTGAACACCTATTAAGTTATTTTTAAGCTGTATTTTTTCCCCTGAGTTTGATGAGTGAGTGAGTTAGTTAGTTAGTCAGTTAGGACACTTTCTCTCCTCCCCCCCCCCCCCCCAGAATTTCACCCCACCCCATTGGCCCCTTAAATTCAATTTATGAAAAAACGGTCGAACACCGATTTACTTATTTTTTAAGCTGATTTGTTTTCGCTGAGTTTCAAATTTCTCGCCTATGTCGTTGAAGAGATGCACGCTCCGTTAGGAATCCTTCAATCCCCACCTTTCACCCATTTCACCTCATAATATACACCACATAGAAAACCTCTCAGACATGTCTTCTTATTTTTAGCCTACTTTTCACATCTTGGAAAAATGAGGAAAAAGTAGACTTATGAGATCGATCCGGGAAAATGTCTGTCTGTCTATCTATCTGTCATTCTGTCTGTGTCTGTCTGTCTGTCTGTCTGTCCTTCTGTCTGTGTGTGTGTGTGTCCCCCTATCAGCTCCTAAATGGCTGCAGAAATCGAAATCAAATTTGGTATGAGTAAGGATCTATACCGGGACATCTCAATGTCACACTTGAAAATTATGTCAGTGCTACCAACTGCTGAAAAATCGCAATTGAAATTTGAGGTCCATGTTGGATATCTTGGAATGTATCCATGAGAACGATTCCAAAATTTGCCCACATATAGATAATAAAACTTCAGTTTAATTTTCAGGAGGCCATACATGGCAGTGTTGCCAAAATGATACTAAGCCTACTGATAGGTCCCATTTTAAATGCATATAACTTCTAAACTATCAATTGGATTTCAACCAAATTATGTAATATGCGTACATAAACAGATATGACAGCGTATTCTGAAGAGCAACCAGGGCTGCCAACTGTCAATAAATGTTCTCTCTATTCTTTTATCCAAATACCAATATATCTGAAAGTATGCAAGCCGACGGCTTTAAACTATGCACACGTATAGTACCTGACATTCTACATTAATTTGGAGTAACTTACGTACGTCAGTGCTTCCAATATGATTCTAAGCCTGCTGATAGAACCAAATTTAAATACATGTAACTTCTATACTATCGATTGGATTTCAACCAAATTTCGTATGTGCTATGTGTACCATAACAGATATGACTATGCTTATTCCTAAGAGCAACTAGGGCTGCCAATTGTTAATAATGGCTGTCTATTTTTTTACCCAAATATTAATATATCAGAAAATATATAAGCCAACTGCTTTAAAATTTGCACACGTATAGTACCTAACATTCTAGATTAATTAGGAGAAACTAATATACGTCAGTGCTGCCAACATGACTCTAAGCCTGCTGATAGGTCCAATTTTAAAATACATGCAACTTCTATGCTAACAAAAGGATTTCATCCACAATTGGCACAACAAGAGATCATAATATTTCAGATTATTTCTGACCAACGCATGCATGACATTGTTGCCAACATGATTTTAGGCGCGCTGATAGATCCAATGTCTAAGTGCATATAACATCGATGCTATCCATTGGACTTCAACCAAATATTGTATTCTGTACCTTAAGAGATGGAACTAACAATATATTCAGTCACCAGGGATGCCAACTGTAGTGCTCTATTAGGCTACAGGTATATTTCGAAATAATTAGAAATTTCGATATTATCAACTTAATTTCGCTATTTTTCTAAATAGGTCTATATAGATTGGCATGAATCTTAAATGTTAAGAAAAGTAGGCTCTTTAGTTCGTCACGGAACTTCTTGTTTAATGATGAGTTTATATGCCGTGTATCACATCCCCCAATGAAACCAGTCGGGAGATATTGTTATGCAATGAAATGCAGGTTTAACCCCCTTAAGATCTCTCTAAACCTGAATATCCGAAAATCCTCCCTTAGTAGACGGTTTTTACATACAATGAACATATATCCAAACTGTCATGTTTCTAACATCAATAATTTTGGCTGGGCGATGAGTGAGTGAGTGAGTGAGTGAGTGAGTGAGTCAGGACATTTTCTTTCAATTTTCTTTTTTCAGAATTTCAGCCCTCCCCATGGGTCCCATAAATTGGATTTATGAAAAAACGCTTGAACACCTATTAACTTATTTTTAAGCAGTATTTTTCCCCTGAGTTTGGTGAATGAGTGAGTGAGTGAGTTTGTCAGTCAGTTAGGACACTTTCTCTTCTTTTTTCCCCTGAATTTCACTCCACCCCATTGGCCCCTTAAATTGAGTTTATGAAAAAAAAACGGTCGAACACCGATTTACTTATTTTTTAAGCTGACTTTTTTCGGTGAGTTTCAAATTTCTCGCATATGTCGTTTAAGAGATAGGCCTACACGCTCCGTTAGGAATCTTTCAACCCCCACCTTTCACCCCTTCCACCTCATAATGTACACCACATCGAAAAACCTTCAGACACGTGTCTTCTTAATTTGTAATGATGATTTTATATGCCGTGTATCACAAGCCCCAATGAAACTAATCGGGAGATATTGTTCTTCAATGAAATGCAGGTTTAACCCTCTTAAGATCCCTTTAAACCTGAATATCCGAAAATTCTCCCTTAGTAGACGGTTTTGACATACAATGAACATATATCCAAACTGTCATGTTTCTAACTTCAATAATTTTGTCTGGGCGATGATGAGTGAGTGAGAGCGTCAGGACATTTTCATTCAATTTTCTTTTTTCAGAATTTCACCCCTCCCCATGGGCCCCTTAAATTTGATTTATAAAAAAAAACTCTCGAACAGCTATTTACTTATTTTTAAGCAGATTTCCCCCCTTAGTTTGATGAGTGAGTGAGTCAGTCAATCAGTTAGAACACTTTCTTTCCTGATTTTTGCCCCCAAGAATTTCACCCCTCCCCATGGGCCCCTTAAATTTGATTTATGAAAAAGCGGTCAAACACCTATTTACTTCTTTTAATGTTGATTTTTTTTCGCTGAGTTTCAAACTCCTCGCCTATGTCGTTTAACAGATACACGCCCCGTTAGGAATCTTTCAACCCCCACTTTTCTCCCCTTTCACATCATAATATACACCACATCGAAAAACCCTCAGACACGTGTCTTCTTATTAATGATGAGTCTATATGCCGAGTATCAGATCCCCCAATGAAAGCAATCGGGATATATGCTATTCAATGAAATGCAGGTCTACCCCCCTTAACACCCCTTTAGAACCTGAATATCCAAAAATCCTTCCTTCGTGGGCGTTTGCGGCCCTTGGGGAAGCCGCATACCAAATTTCATTCCAATCCGTTTGGTGGTTTCTGAGATTTCGTGATGAATGAATGAATGAGTGAGTGAGTGAGTGAGTGAGTGAGTGAGTGAGTGGTATTTGACAAATACTAGCAGATACTTATAACTAAACAAGCAAATTAGCGAACATTTTATACAAGATGAGTAATACAAATTAGAATATAAAAAGATACGAGCCTTACAGTAGTCGCATATGATGTGTAACATCTGACATGTTATCCTATTGGTATACTACACAGCTTGGACATTCTTAAAATGTTAATTTACGCTCTATTTTCAGACTGGTACTATGATGAATGTATAGATCGAATTGGAGATATGCTACTGTCACAATTGTAGCGCAGCGGTCAAGCTGTTAGTCTCTCACCAAGGTAGACCGGGTTTGATTCCCGGTCAATATATGTGACATTTTCGAATTGAAATGCCATGTCCTGTGGTTCACATTCCACGTAAAAGGAAGGTACCGTGAATCATGATTGTGAGATTAACGGTCACGCAAAACTACAAGCTTCCTTCCTTCCTTAATAATTCATAATAACAAAGTGACACACAACGTCGACTGTACTCTCAAATACTGTGAGCACACTCCTCAGTAACTATATCATTCATTATTCACAAGACTCTCATACAATTCGTCGTAAACAATCAAAACATGCCTTCCTACAGTCATGAAATGACCTATTCTCAGCTTTTATTCCACTCATATAACAACATTCTGTTATGCATTTAATATTTGACTAGCCTACTCAACCACAGCTTGACAATAATGCCGCTTACTTACATGTCATTTGTCGTCTTTGACCTACTCCATGTGATGTTCAACCTTGAACGTGAAGCTTCATAAACTGCTCAATGACAAATTAAAGTCGGTGAAACATTTGCCACTGTGCTCGTCAAACCAGTGCCTGCTAAATGCACTGCCTACTGTATTGTAATAATATTCTCGCGCTACAGAGCACACACTGCCTTGTTTCCAATACACACATTTTCAATTGTAATTGTAAAAGGGAGTGTTTTACAGATATTGTAGTTTATAATACGGAACTCATTTTATTAGATGATTTGTAGCTTTCACCAGCACTAGCCTAAATAAAGAATACGATATGGATCAACTAGATTAATAGACGCGACACCGCTCATAACCTTAAATTCCTTATAAACAGGTCCTCTTCATTTACAGACCAACACGTAATTTCATATGGATTCTGTTGAAATGAGTCATATTGATATGATAAATATCGTTTAAAATGGATCGATCGATCGAGCGGGCAGTGCATACTTCCGTTTTTCACCACCGCCAGCTAGTAGACTTCGGTCCGATTGATCGAGCGGGCAGTGCATACTTCCGTTATCCACCACTGCCAGCTAGTACACTTCCGTTTGATCGATCGAGCGGGCAGTGCATACTTCCGTTGTCCACCACTGCCAGCTAGTACACTTCCGTTTGATCGATAGAGCGGGAAGTGCATACTGCCAGCTCGATCGTTCCGATCCACTTCCGTCCCCAATTTTCAAAATCACTCCCCAAAACTATCCAGCAACCGAGCGGAAAGATGTTACACATCAATAATTAAATAAATAACCTACCGAATGTATTATTAAATCTATTGAAAAATTACAAACTAATTATAGTACGTTAATAAAAGGGCTACAATTTTTATGTGAATTATAATTTTCTGATGTGTAACATCTTTCCGCTCGGTTACTGGATAGTTTTGTGGGAGTGATTTTGAAAAAATGGGACGGAAGTGGATCGGAACGATCGAGGTGGCAGTGGTGGATCAAACGGAAGTATGCACTGCTCGCTCGATCGATCAAACGGAAAGGTACTTGCTGGCAGTGGTAGACAACGGAAGTATGCACTGCCCGCTCGATCGATCAAACGGAAGTGTACTAGCTGGCAGTGGTACCATGCAAAGGCAGCGTGATTTTTGTACAATTGAAAATGTGTGTATTGGAAACAAGGCAGTGTGTGCTCTGTAGCGCGAGTATGTTATGATAATATAGTAGGCAGTGCATTTAGCAGGCACTGGTTTGACGAGCACAGTGGCAAATGTTTCACCGACTTTCATTTGTCATTGAGCAGTTTATGAAGCTTCACGTTCAAGGTTGAATATCACATGGGGTAGGAAGTGAGAACTTGAGACTAATGTTGTTGAGTGTATGATAAAATAAAGACGACAAATGACATTTAAGTAAGCGGCATTATTGTCAAACTGTGGGTGAGTAATCAAATATTAAATGCATAACAGAATGTTGTTATATGAGTGGAATAAAAGCTGTATTTTCATCATTTGTGAGACTAGGTCATTTCATGATTGTAGGAAGCCATGTTTTGATTGTTTACGACGAAATATATGAGAGCCTTGAGAATAACGAATGTTATAGTTACTGGGGAGTGTGCACACAGTATTTCAGAGTACAGTCGACGTTGTGTGTCACCTTGTTATTATGAATTATTCATGTAAAGGGAAGGAAGGAAGCTTGTGGTTTTGTGTGGCCGTTAATCTCACGATCATGATCCGCGGTACCTCCCTTTTACGTGGAATGCGAACCACAGGACATGGCATTTCAATTCGAAAATCTCACATGTATTGACCGGGAGTCGAACGCGGTCTACCTGGGTAGATTATTAGCTTGGGAATAACCTAACCCCCAAGGGAAGATGATAAAGAAAAGGAAGTGTGTTGCGGACTGGAGAAAAAGGATGGAGAAATAGGAGGAGAGCCCTACAAAAGAAATAATTTCAACTTTAAATGTACTCAAAGGCGACTGCCACTGCAAATCCGCTCTCCGATACCTAAGGTGAGTAGGGACCTGGGCAAAGCTAACGGGAAACGCAGCTGGAACTTGGGCACTTTGCAAGAGAGTGGCTTTACCATATTCCCGCTCAAGCATGCATATGCCTACTATGGGGAAGGGTGATGGTCTGGCAAGACAAAGAGTAACAGATTTATTGTGTATCTGTTTAAAGGAGTTTGTTTTTAAACAAGTAATTTGAAGAATGCCAATAATTTGAATCGGTTTCGATATTTTTTGTTTTTGAAATTGTAGAATTCCTAAAGAGCGACTAAATGCTTCCAAAAAGGATAGGGATAAAGCAATTATACCTTTGGGAATAATTTTGGTAAATAAACCAATAGTTGCATTTGGAAATGGCTAAGCTTTTACCCAGCAAGGAGCCGACTAAAAGTTTAGGCAAGGAGAAACACTTATATTTTGAAAAACCAACCATAAGTGTTGGAGAGAATCTCCACAAGCAGGAAGCTGGCGTAGCGAGCTATGCTTGCCTTACTGGCCTGTTAGAATTAGCTTTTAAAGCTAAGAGAGACTTTACCAAGTTACCAACTAAGAGTTTTTGCTCAAATGCAACAAGTGGTGAAAGCCCTATCAATAGATTTATTTGCATTAAGTGGGAAGAGTCAAGGAAGACAGGATCTTGCCTAACCGTTATGTTAGAGAAATGATAAAGCAAAAAAGAACGATTGAATTTATTTAACAATGTTGGGTAGTAGTTTTTTGACAAATATATAATTTAGATTTTGTAACAAATGGGGTCACAGACCTCCGAAAAACATCTAAAGCTTGCGCCAGGCAATTAACAATTATTTTGGTTTCAAACCTTTTATATATTTTACAATCTTCGTAAGATTTTGAAATGGCGAAGATAAAATGAAAAATTTAAAGATAATTAAAGTGATTAAGGTTAAACAATAAATCAAGTACAAGGTGTGTACTTTAAGGAATTTCTAAGTAAATATCTTAGAAAGAGTAACAACTTCGATAGTTACAACAACGAAAAGCAGGAAGAATAAAAATAGGAGTTTCTATAATTTCTTATATTAATGCTGAATTACTTGGTTGGCTTATGCAAATAGGGCAGGTCACTTATTGCGAAACCTGAAGAGAAAAATCGAAAGGAAGTTTCTAGACCTCCTATGTTTAAGTAGGAATCACGAGACAAATGGGGCAAGTTTCCCTTTCGTGAAACCTAGAAATAACTCACTTATGAGTTAATAATAATAATATTAATAATATCGTATTGCCTCGGGTGCCTGGTGCAAGCTTTGTTAATTGACACCCAGAGGATAGCTTGCATGTCGAATTTCGTCGTTCCTTTGAACGCTATGAAAGTCAAGGAGGTTAGATATATAAACTCCTTGACACTACAACGCTTTCAAGTAGAGAATGGAGGAACTTTGTGTTGGCGGAATATCCCGAGATTATTTTTGCCATTGAACACGGCCAACTGAATTCAAATGGGTTCTTTAACATGCCAACAACGTATGACATGAGTATCGTGATTTTTGTCGCCTTCAAAAATTACTTACCATGGCCAGGGGCGAACCTGCAATCCTAGTGTTGGTAGTCCGACACTATAACCACTCACCCACCGTGGTATGTACTTCTGAGTTGAAAGAATTGTATTCCCTAATTAGAAGGGAGAAACAAGATAATTTGAGACGTGTACCAGACACGTAGTTATGCAGACATTAATTCGTTTTAAATAAATCAAGAGAGGGAGGGCACTTATTGAGAGTGACACCTCATTGGAAAAGACCTAAAATAACAATTTTATTATTATGGTTTGTTAGTAAGAGGTTTGGGAAAGATCAAATGGGATTGAGGGTAAGTGTTCATGGCCGTATTTATAATAATTGGACGAACGCGACGCGGATGAAATATTGAACAAACACTGTTTTTCACTATAGTCTGTTGAAATAGATGAAAAGTTCACTGTAGTAGCACGAAAGTTTATGGCAAAGAAAGTTATTGCAATGATGGAAAATAACTAGTTACACTAGATATGCGAGAGTCTATTGCTTGAGAAAGTTGTAGATTATCGTTGAATGCGCCAGAGAAAATCCCAACGGAGGAAGAAAAATTAGCTATTGATCAGTAATTCATAAGGAAGATTCCTTATTTAGAAAAGGTGTAACGGGACTTTTGGTTGTGTATGTAAATTTGGAACAATATATAAGATCAAAACCTGCCAGATTATTAATTTCTGTATCCATTTTTTTTTACCTGACTTACCATTTGATATGACCCATCAGTGGTCACCGGATCTGAAGTTATATGTAAGAGTGTTGGGCGCCAAGGGTTCGATCTGAGAGCGATAACCCAATAAATCATAAATAACTTTACGTCCTAGCTCAGGTAGAACATTCACCAGACTCCATCGACTCAAGTCGTGGTATGACTTAGTCATTAACCTGAATAACATTTGCTTCGGGGAAAAGAGGATGGCTTATATCTATTTCTATCATCTAGAAAGGAGACAGACTGCATTTACTTTAAATAAAAATTTAATGGCATCAAAAACAAACAAGTTAGGAAAATGCATTAATTAATGACTTAACGTAGAAAGTAAACAAAAGAATTTAAGACAGGCAAAAGTTGCAAGAAAACGGAGGCGTTATGAATTTAATTTAATCTAGATCTGAATTTAATACTTTAGGTTGATTTATTCAAGAGTGAAGAAAGAGAGCTTGTGCATAAAGTCAATGAGCTTACCAAACGATGAATCGGCTTTATTGAAGAGTCTCTCCCCAAGAGAAAGCTGCTGTCGTAGGTGGTAGAAGTCCATCTTCATACGAGGAATTTATCTTAAATAACTGGCTACTATTAATTCTGAGGTATGTAGGCTACTCAGAATGAATAATGGTGGTGGATTGTAAGTCCCTAAACCACTCTTATGATGTTGGCGAATGACACTGCCAACACCATAATGTATCGGACTGGCCTAAGTCTTGAATACCACTCCTGCAATACTGTTCTACCTGCGACTGTCTTCCACCAAGTCTCGTTGAGTTGTCTCCCTTCACATAAAGGAGTCTCGTCCCAAGTCGTACCTCGACCGTCTGTATTGTTCAGCTCACCTCTTTCCACTCATCTACCCTCGTCCTTGGCCGCACCCTTACTCATTACCGTGGGCTCGGCACGCGGCTATTGTTGTTGAGTAGGTACGCAGGTAAGTTATTTCTTCACATCGTGCTGTTCTGGGAGAAGACGTAAGCTCAAGAAATGACCCTTAGTGCTCAAGCGCTAGCTAATTACAAAAACAGCCTCTGACTTCTGTCAACTTAATACCGTAACAAAACCTAATCATGATAATACATTATGTGGACTAACCCTACACTTAATAACTTGTGGCTAATTAACTGCCGAAATAACACATGATATAAATAACGAATGTCAAAATTTTGACATAACGTCAGTGGCGTAATCGTACCCTTCAAAATAAGGTTACATTCGTCCCGGAAAATCACGCAGACTATTGTTTACTATATTCCGCGTGATCTTCCTAAGACACGTGTAAATTAACATAGAACCCTAATATAACATAATACACATAATAAATTACCCTCATAGACATTTATATATACAATCAACATTTCTTCTTTTGGTTTAACACCAATGTTTTTTGCTTAGGCTTTTATGTCTCAATCGCATATAGCTTATTGTTTTCTTTTTATTGTCTTGCGGTCATTACCGCTCATTGTTTATTTTACCTATATGTGTAAAAAAAGACATATATGTGTTCTCTTATTTCCCCTTTGTCACATTTTCTTATTTCAAATCACACGAGTTCACTTTGTGATCTGCAGTTTGATTTCCCAAACCACCTTGTATTGCAAGTTCGTTGATTTTGGAATTCCCATTTTGAGTGCTTTGAGTAAGGTCAATCACACACACAATCACTAGTAATTTGGTTGTGCTATATGACTCTATCACCCAAACTCTCTCTCATATGTCATTACGTGTATATCACTGAAAAAAAACAACACTAGAAATACATACAAACCATCATATTTCTGTCCTGTTTGTCCCTTTAGATATAACTCCCTTTAAGTACCAAACTCCATACCAGTTCTCCCTTCATCTCGATTCCCTCTCCTCTTTAACAGTTCATCTCTCACAGATCAATGATACTGACCACATCTGATACCTTATTAATACCTAGGTATTTACCATTTTGATTTACCTGCTCAACAGCATAATGTTTGCAATATTGCCTGTTTCTGGGTCACTTAAGATATATACTTCCGAAGGCTATTTATGTTGTACGTGCCGTATAATCGAGTTGACGTATCGTCTTCTAGTACATAGGCAGTATTGCCTATACGTTTGGTAACCGTGTAAGGGCCTTCATATAAAAAAAAGAACTTGCTCATCACATTCTCTAATGTATTCGACTGCTTCGGTACTCTTAACAGGACTCTTAAAACAACTGCTTGTTCAAAACCTCGTTTCAGAGCTTGAAATGCCTCGTCATGAGTCACATCCCATCTCCATCTGCTTCCTTGCTTTAAGAGGTCCCTGAATGGTTCTACTAACTTAGAATATTTTAACACAAAACGTCTAAAAAAATTACAGATTCCTAAATACGTCTTCAGCTGTTTAACATTTTGTGGCACACTTGCATCGAGGATTTTGTTAATCCGACTTTCTTCTGGAGTTACCCCTGAACATGACACACTATGACCCAGGAAAGTTACTTGTGACTTACAAAACGTAGATTTTGACAATTTCAGGGTGAACCCTGCTTTATCTAGTCTCTTAAAAACCGTGTCCAAGTGAACCAAATGCTCTTCAAAAGTACGCGAACTAATTACAAGATCATCAATATATATAGTTACATAATCTCCCGTGTTATCACCTAAAGCTATGTTCAGTGCTCTTATCAGCGCTGCTGAACTGCTCTTTAATCCATAGGGTACCCTGCAAAATTGGTACAGATTGTACTGATGACTAAAAGCGGTAAAGGCTCTATCTTCAATTTTAAGAGGAACTTGCCAGAAACTAGAACTTAAATCAACACACGTAAAAAATTGTTTTCCCTCAAAAGTTTGCATTAGCTCCTCTATAGACATAGATTTTAATTGGTCTGATGAAATGTGTGCATTAACTAAACGCGCGTCTAAACATATCCTGACTTTTCCATCTGCCTTAGGTACTGTAATAAGTGATTTTACATAGGGACTGTTAGAATACTCAATTATACCGTCCTGAAGCATCTGATTGATCTGACTTTCTACGGCTTTCTGATAGACAAAAGGCACAGGATAGCGGTGACCGGTAAATACCGAATTGTCAACAACGTTCAAAGAGTGGACATAACAATTGGCTCTACCAATTCGATCTTCAAATATCCTACTATTATTTGACAAAACATCGTAGAGAAGCATACACTTATCTTCCTCTACATCTCCAAGAAACGCAGCTTCACGTAACGAGTCATCGAGGCTGTCGTTCGTAACCACACTGCCTACAAAAGTTACTGACTCTTGCTCTATAGCTTGAGACATCTCATTTAACGTACACATCACTCCTACTACGCTACTCCTATATTGTTCATTGAACGGTATCACCACTTCCGCACCACCAAATTTAAATGTAATACAGCACTCTTCATAACATATGTTTCCTGACACCCTAGTCAGCCAATCAGAACCCAAAATAACGTCGTACACTAGATTTGGAATTACAAGGCACACTTGCTTCTCTACGTAACTGTTTATATTTATTTCTATTAACACCTGCTTTGATATAATTTTAGACTTCCTACCCACGGCTGTGATTACAAAAGTACTCTTAATTGGCAATTCTTCGAAGTTAACCCCAGTTCCCTTTAATTTATCTTAATAAGCATTGCTTATGCAACTTCTTACACAGCCACTGTCTATTAACACATTCGTACACGTCCCGGACACGTGTAACTTAATGATCGGACTTATATTACCCGCCACTGGTAATATTGCTTCGTCACATAGTTCACTTAACAAATCATTCCTTACGTTTAGGTCATAGTGTTCCTGTATCAGGGTTAAAACAGGGCACGTTGCAGACTGAGATCCTGACCTTATGATGCAGTCTGGCTCGCGTTTAAATTACTATTATTGTCTCTAGCTTCACAAGTGGTCGCAACGCTGGTCTGGCTATTACTATTCACATTCTGTTGGTTACTATTTTCATTATTACCTACGGGATTACCTCTCCCATATCCTCGGTTCTGATTAACATTAGGGTTATTACCGTAGTTACCGTGCCCGTGTCCGTTGCGTCCATCATTACCCCTACCTTGATTTCCTCGCGAATCATAATTCCTGCCTTGCGAGTAATTATTCCTGTTTTGATAGGGCGTCACAAAATTATTACCCCGGTTTTGGTAATTGTTTCCACTCTGACCCCTATTTTGATAATTGCCTCCTTCGCCACTGTTTCTCTGCATTCCTTGATTTCTTGCATCCTGAACCTGATTATTATAATTACCCTGGTTTCTAGTGACTGTTTCCTCACTTGAACCTTTCCCTAGCGCATCAAAGGTACCTAGTAAGTTCTCTACTTGCGTGACAGTTTTTACATTTTGTATGCATGCCGCCTCTTTGATCCGGTAAGGGAAATGCCTTAACAGGAGCCTTACCACATCTTTTTCCTCTCTCAGTCCATCCAAGTATTTACAAACCAACACTTGCCCCAGGAAATACTCCGTCATATTGAGATTACCCCTTGCGTTGTATTTTCCACACACGATTCCCTCACGATACCGTGATTGTATGCTCTCACTCCAAAACTTATCACAAAATTTATGTCTGAAGTCTGTGATATCTTCAAAACCGTCCCTATAAACTGCAAACCAGTTTTTGGTTTCCCCTACGAAGGCCTGTTCTAATATTTCAACAACATTACACCATTCGATGTTTCCGTCCTCCAATCTTTCTTTAAACCTCACTTCAATAGTATTTAGAAACTCCATGGGGCATCCTTGCCGATTGCTAAATTTCCCTAACTCTATTTCTTTATGCGTGCTATTCATATATGTCGTTCGACTCTGACCTGCTTCTTGTCTTATTCTAGACTTTAATTTATTTTCAAGCTCGGCAATTTTCTCCTCTGCTCGTTTCTCTATACTACTAACTTTTGCGTATATGCTCCCATCTGTTGCTTCAACTTTATCATTCAGCCTATTCTGTGTTTCTTGAATTTTACTTATACTTTCCTTACTCTGTTTCTTCAAATTTTCAACTTCTTTACTAATTTCTGCTTGAACCTTGTCGATTTTGCCGCCCAGCTGTTCTTTAATTTCCGTTGTTACTCCCTGAATCTTTTTAATTTCTCCCTCCAGCTGTTCTTTAACCTCCATAGTTGTACTCTGAACTTTTTCAATTTCTCCTCCCAATTGTTTCTTTATTTGCTTCGTCTCTAACTGTATTAACTCTTTAGATTCCTCTGCTCGCTTACTTATTTTATTCTCAAGTTCATCTTGCACCCTCCTTAATCTACTCTCCATGTCAGCTAGGATTTCTTTCGTCTTCTCTTCCATCACACCCCTGATTTCACCCTTAATTTGCATCTCTTATCCATCTCCTTACTGTTTTGATCCAATTTACTATTAAGTTCTTTATTACTATCGTTTAGTTTACTACTAATTTCTTTACTGTTTTCCTCCAATTTATCGTTTAGTTTACTACTAATTTCTTTACTGTTTTGATCAAATTTCGTATTTAATACCTGTATAAGACTCGCAAACATGCTCTTCATATCTCCCGGACTTTCTTTCTCACCATCATTACTGGGATTTACCTCCGACATCATCCCTGTGCTGCTTTCACCTTCCTTTACTAACTTACTACGTGCTTCATCCTCTTTCTCCTTCGTCATCTTACTCCCTAGCTGTTTTTGACTACGTAGTAACATATCGTCTTCTGAATCACTCATTCTGACTCACGTTGATATATAAAATCCCCCAAAATGCAGGTACAGAAATATGTCACTTTTCCCTCCACAAATGTTATCAGGTTTTCGCCCCACGTTGGGCGCCAATGTAACAGGACTTTTGGTTGTGTATGTAAATTTGGAACAATATATAAGATCAAAACCTGCCAGATTATTAATTTCTGTATCCATTTTTTTTACCTGACTTACCATTTGATATGACCCATCAGTGGTCACCGGATCTGAAGTTATATGTAAGAGTGTTGGGCGCCAAGGGTTCGATCTGAGAGCGATAACCCAATAAATCATAAATAACTTTACGTCCTAGCTCAGGTAGAACATTCACCAGACTCCATCGACTCAAGTCGTGGTATGACTTAGTCATTAACCTGAATAACATTTGCTTCGGGGAAAAGAGGATGGCTTATATCTATTTCTATCATCTAGAAAGGAGACAGACTGCATTTACTTTAAATAAAAATTTAATGGCATCAAAAACAAACAAGTTAGGAAAATGCATTAATTAATGACTTAACGTAGAAAGTAAACAAAAGAATTTAAGACAGGCAAAAGTTGCAAGAAAACGGAGGCGTTATGAATTTAATTTAATCTAGATCTGAATTTAATACTTTAGGTTGATTTATTCAAGAGTGAAGAAAGAGAGCTTGTGCATAAAGTCAATGAGCTTACCAAACGATGAATCGGCTTTATTGAAGAGTCTCTCCCCAAGAGAAAGCTGCTGTCGTAGGTGGTAGAAGTCCATCTTCATACGAGGAATTTATCTTAAATAACTGGCTACTATTAATTCTGAGGTATGTAGGCTACTCAGAATGAATAATGGTGGTGGATTGTAAGTCCCTAAACCACTCTTATGATGTTGGCGAATGACACTGCCAACACCATAATGTATCGGACTGGCCTAAGTCTTGAATACCACTCCTGCAATACTGTTCTACCTGCGACTGTCTTCCACCAAGTCTCGTTGAGTTGTCTCCCTTCACATAAAGGAGTCTCGTCCCAAGTCGTACCACGACCGTCTGTATTGTTCAGCTCACCTCTTTCCACTCATCTACCCTCGTCCTTGGCCGCACCCTTACTCATTACCGTGGGCTCGGCACGCGGCTATTGTTGTTGAGTAGGTACGCAGGTAAGTTATTTCTTCACATCGTGCTGTTCTGGGAGAAGACGTAAGCTCAAGAATAGACCCTTAGTGCTCAAGCGCTAGCTAATTACAAAAACAGCCTCTGACTTCTGTCAACTTAATACCGTAACAAAACCTAATCATGATAATACATTATGTGGACTAACCCTACACTTAATAACTTGTGGCTAATTAACTGCCGAAATAACACATGATATAAATAACGAATGTCAAAATTTTGACATAACGTCAGTGGCGTAATCGTACCCTTCAAAATAAGGTTACAAAGGTATTCCCACATGCGAGTGGAAAAAACATGACGGTATAACTGGTTGATAGAATGCAGATTCTGGAAGGTTCCAGAGCAATCCTGACTGAAGAATAGGGCAAAAGTTAATCCAGCGCTGGAACGAGCTAAGTATTTTATAGACAGTGGGTAATTCAATGGTATCCCACGTTGTGAGAAGATCTCTCATTTAATAAGCATAAGAAATGCTGCTTCCTATTAAGATTGGCTTAGACAAACAAAAGCCCAACATAGAAAATCCCGCGAATGATGATTATTGCCCCAAATATAGTAATCGCACACTGCCTATAAAATGATCATTAATAGCATGTAGCTATTTAAAATCCATTAAAATTAGTTGAATAACGTAGAAGTAGTACTTAGCTTGGCTTCATGGCGAAGGTGAAGTTCCCTTTTACGGTTGAGATTAAAATTCCAACATGGCGTGGAATTAAAAGATTGCCTCTTGAGTTGAGGAGGCGAGCTCTAGTTGAGCTTCAACTGACTGAGTCGACTGCCGGCGTACAAGTGAGACACGCTCAGCGAAGCACGGAGGGACCAGGGAAGGGAAAAGAGTGGGGGTAGGAGATAAAAGGATTACATATAAGAATAGACAACTTAACAAAAAATAAATTTTCTCTTGATGAAATGGTCTTCAAAGAGTTGATAGCAGGCAACACTAGCGCAGCCTGGAGGGTGAAAAAGTAGACGAAGTTCTCTTGATCACGGAGATGATAGCTGGCGATGGCGACGAGATCTGGTGGCCAGATTGATAAGGAAGTCCTCTTGTACAGGGAAGAATTAAGGAACTTCAGAGATTCACTGCTAGATGACGCTAGGTGGGTCATGGAAGATATATATCTAGAACAGACTCACAAGTAACATGAGAACCATAAACAGCAAGGAGAAATTAGAAGATCACTGTTGGTGTTTGAGAAAAAGGAAGGAATGAACTAGCAAAGAGAAGTAAAAGTTTACTCTATCTTACCGTGTATTCCAAAGAATACACCACTACCTTGGTGAGAGACTAACAGCTTGACCGCTGCGCCACAAGTGTGACAGTAGCATATCTCCAATTCAATCTATACATTCATCATAGTACCAGTATGAAAACAGAGCGTAAATTAACATCTTACGAATTTCCAAGCTGTGTAGTATACGTGTAGGATAACATGTCAGATGTTACACATCATATGCGACTACTGTAAGGCTCGTATCTTTTTATATTTTATTTTTTTCGCTATCATTTTACCCTCCAGCCTCGGCTTTCCCCCCGGACGAAGCGAGTGATCCCACCTCTACCGCCACTGAGGGCAGTGTCCTGGAGCTTGAGACTATGGTCAGGGATACAACTGGGGTGTGTGACCAGCACGACGCCCAAACGGCCTCACCTGCAAAGCGAACAGGGTCCTGATGAAGGGATGGGAAGAGTGGGAGGGTGTGGCAAGGAAGTACGAAGGAGGCGGCCGTGGCCTTACGTTAGGTGCCATGCCGGCATTTGCCCGAAGACGAAGTGGGAAACCACAAAAAACCACTTCGAAGATGGCTGAGGTGGGAATCGAACCCCCTCTACACATTTGGGCCACCCGAGGCTGAGTAGACCCCGTTCCAGTCCTCGTACCACCTTTTCAAATTTCCTGGCAGAGCCGGGAATCGAACCCAGGACCTCCGGGGAGGCAACTAATCATGCTGACCGCTACGCTACGGAGGCAACGAATTATAATATGATCTATTATTAAAACAAGTACGTGAGTGACATGATTACTCGAACTACTATCAATTCCACGGAAGTTGTATCTTGGATGGTAAAAAATATTATAAAAAGCTGTATGGCACGGATATATTTCAAAAATGTTGTATGAACAATTTATATTTTTGATTCGTATTCCTTCAGGAACCTTGATATTAGGTATTTCTTGAGTTGTGTAGTGTTAACAGAGTTTGTAAATGAGTGAAGGTGGAATGTATTAAAGTGCCGTGAAGCTGTGCAATGGAATGTTTTATTGTATTTAGTTGTACGGTGGACAGGAATCTGTAGAGTAGAATCAGTAAATCTATTCTCTCTGTTGTGGACGGAGTTCGTTGGTTGAAAGTGGAACGTCTACGGGGATGCCCGAGTTCCTAATTCAAACAACACGAACAACACTTCCCGATAGTAAAGCCAGGATATCATAATCAAATGATTACCAATACAAAAACGTGTACAGAAATGTGTGTGTTATAATTAAATAGGATGTTGGTTGGTTGGCTCTTAAGTTTAGGGGCTGCGACAACGCGGTTATGTAGCCCCATGTACTTTGGGTGTGTGTAGAATCTGTCTGATAACCGGTGTTAATTGTGATGACTGTATTAGTGTGTGTTATCTGTTTTTTAATTTAAGTACAGACTGCAACTTAGAATTTTTTAAATAGTTCCTACTTTTGCCGCCAAGCGCCACCGTCAACGACTACTAGGCCAAGTTCAGAACTTAGCTACTAGACGCCACCGCAGTCGGCTCTTGGCAACGAACGTAGAAACCTAAAAGCGTTGTTTACATTCTTAACCGATCCAATTTAGCTTCACACAGGTGTAATTACAAATAGGATATAATGAATCACCAAGCATAAAAATGTAACAAAAATTGGCAGACAAATAAAAATCTGCCAAGGTGGGATTCGAACTGTCTCAAATTAATACTTGACTTTACAGAGAGAGAACATCCTAGGGCTTCGAGTCACCACATGTTAGCGGAGAAAGCTGAACCGTGACGATCGATTGTGAAGTGAGAAGAACCATCAACAACAACATGTTCTCTTGAGAAAACAAAACTGACATCTTGTTTCAATGGAGTCGGCGATAAGATGCGATGAATTCATATGCAGCGGATAATTTTCACGGCCAGATGTCCTTCCTGACGCGAACCTCATGGGAGGAATTAACGATAGATGAAGGTGAATGAAACTGATCAAGGAACTGGTAGCTGGTCTTGTTACTAATTCATATTAGGGGGCCTGGGACAGCTTTAGTCATCGGCCCCATGTACTTAGGTGTGTGTTTAATTTGTCTGATAACCTGTGTATCTGTGGTGACTGTAAGGCCCCGTTCATACTAAAGCGATATAAGATAAGCGATAAGTCGTAAGCGATACACGATACGCCACATGCACAGACAGATACGTGAAATGTAAAGGGAGGCGATGAAAAAGGTTCACAGCCGCACGATTGCACAAGATATCGCAAGTGACATATATCTCGATTAGTATCGTACGATAGTTCGAGTTGTAAACATGATGACGGGAAGAAGAAAAGACAATTCTGTAATTCCTTTCATTAATTTAGTGAAAGCTCATGAGTGCATCTGAAGCTATTCAATTGCCGCATACAGCAAGACAGATGTGATGAGTGCTGAATTTTGATTCGTGTTGAGACAGTTCTCGAGAAACAACGGCCGAGCTATGGTGCACGTTGGTGTTCCCAGTACTTCCTTCTTCTTCTTCTTCTTCGTCTTCTCCGCATCCTACGCCTGATCCAATAGGCCACTGCAATGCCTTCCTCACTTGAGCTCATATTTGTAATAAGCAAAAATATTTGCCATAATAGCAAATTGTTTAGATCCGTATTGATTGAATAATTAAAAAACATATATATTCGCCAAATCAATACTAAAAACACTTAAATGTCAATATTTGATAGACAATGTGATGTGTACATGTTTTGAAACCTGATGTTCTGATTTTGATGTTTTCAAGATTCGAGATGCCGCTGCGTATTGGCTCATATGAACATCGTATGGAATATTTATGGGTTGCTGATGTGCATTGTCATAACAAGAGATATAAAAAGGGCAATAGCAAGAATAGCACCATGTTTACTTGATGCTCTGAGTAGGATCATAGGTTGTTTCAGTTCCTGGAGGTTTGACTACATGCGACGTCCATCTCCGTGGTGCAACTACTTTTAAGCTTTGCTTATTAAATTTTGAAGATACTGTTTATATTCAGTGGAACACATAATAACCAATAATTTTACCAGATGAGGAACATTTACAAAAAAATCATAGTCATTTTTTCAGAAGATTATCCCTGTAATTGCCTATAAAACAATATGAAATATATATTTTCAAAAGATTATTTAATTATATAAAAAATTCATGGATTTATTAATGTTTTTCTAAATAATCTCTTAAAAAAGTAGTATAAGGATACCCATTTTCTTATTTTAAGTCTCCTTAGGATATGTTTTCTCTTAATGTGCTGATGGAGAAACCAACGTGTTTCGAAACATGTACACATCACATAGTCTTTAAAATATTGACATTTAAGTATTTTTAGTATTGATTTGGCGAATATATATAAGGGTTTTTTACTCATATTTGTAACTGAAGTAGTGAGAATTGTGTTCCCACCAAATTTTTATTGCCCAGGTCTCGCCGATTTATCGCCCGCTATATGAACCTTCAATACCAATCATCGCAATATATTCCTTACGACATATCGCTTATCTTATATCGCATTAGTATGAACGGGGCCTTATATGGTTGGGGAACGGGTTGGTGCCTTGAGTCTTGAAATAAGGTAGGTATTTTCCTGGAGGAAGTGTGAAAGAAACGGGGAGGAAATCACACTCAGGATAGCCACTGTCAGCACTGGAATTCGAACCCCTGATCGTCGGACTTACCACCCGCCTACCGAGCCCGGAATTAACTTGGTCTCGTGGCCTTGCACTACGCCTTGGCAAGCATAACTACGTGGTTGATATTTTAGAAAAAGAGAAAGAAACGCAAATTTTATGTCCCTTTTGTGTATGTAGTTAGAGTAGAGCTGCTCTCAAAGGGAGAGAGGCAGTGGCGTTATTTGCCTCCTCTGAGATTTTGGGCTCCAATCGATATTACCATGTTGGACGCTATACTGTATATGAACCACTTTGATCTCCAGTATGAAGTAGGCGTTCCCGTTTCTGCATGATCGAGGAAATTAGCCTATAATAATAAGTAACTTTCCCCACGACATTCTACCCTGTAATAAATTATGAAATCTTATTAAATCTTATTCAAGAAGAATGTTATCATCCCTATACCGAAGAAAGTGGGAGCTGACAGATGTGAAAATTACCGTACAATCAGCTTGATTACTCATGCTTCAAATATCCTGTCAAAATAATTTACAAGAGGATGGAAAGCCAGATAGAAACGGAGTTGGGTAAATACCAGTTTGGTTTCAGGAGAAATGTAGGAACAAGGGAAGCTGTGCTAAATCTTAGGCTGATTTTGGAAGGTAGCGTAAGGAAAGATAATAAAACGTTCATGGCATTTGTAGACGTAGAAAAGGCTTTTGATAACGTTGATTGGACTAAATTGTTTGACATTTTGAAAACGATTGGAATAAAGTACAGGGGTAGGAGGGTGATCTACAATCTATACAAAAACCAGACAGCAGTCATTCGAGCTGAAGGACATGAGAGAGAAACTGGTATTCAGAAAGGTGTAAGGCAAGGCTGCAACTTATCACGGAACTACAGCGGTTAACTGTGATCAAACACCAATTTCCTTCATCCGTACAAACTGGAACATCCAAAATGCATTGTACACCTGTACTTCGAGAGAGGTGAGACTTAGCCAATGTATTACTAACAGGCACTGCCTCCGTGTAAAAAGAGAATGTCCCAAAGTGAATAGGCAAGACTCAAGCACCGCTAGTGGCTATAATGAAGGGGTCTGTCGATTAGGTAGTCAGCCCGAAGGCTGGTTGGATCCTCAAAAAGTACCGCCGTTAGGTTATGAGGGTAGATACCCACAAATACCCAAGGCAGCGCTATATCGAAGCGTTCTAGGTGGTTTGCCATTGCTTTCCTCATGGAGTCAGAGCAGCAGTACTAACCCTATGAGTAGAACCTTTCAGAGCATCCACAGGCACTGGCTGTGCTCTGAATGCCATTGTTATAACCGTTCTGGTAATAGAGTGGTTTAGCGTAGGCTTTTATATTTAACTAGCTATTGTACCCGGCGTTGCCCACGAGGTATCTTTATATGTTATGGAAAGATACATGCACATATATTTCACAGAGTAATTCATTTTGTCCCTAAGTGAGTTTAGAACTTACAATTAGTTCTCCTAGACTCTGATGTTACTCAAGTGCAATATTAACTCACTGTAAACCTAGTCGGTCGAACAATACCGTGGAATACAATAACGTAGCAGAGCCTGGAACGATAGCGAAAAGGGATGTATAAATTATACACAATTCCTCGAGAACTCAGTCTCAAAATTACTTTCCTGAGAGTGGTTTTTTGTTTGTTTTAATGGGGAAAATAAGACGTCTTAGAGCAGTGTTCACATAATTATCTCTATTATTTTTCAAATGTAGCAACTACCTTCTTGGTAGGAAATAATATTTAAATCATTCAATGATTGGAAGATAAAGTTTGTTATCATTTTGGAGTCAAATATACTTAATATTTTTAATCCCGCACAAATTACGTGAATAATGAGAAATGATTTATTCCTGTACATAGGTCACTGCGTACTATACTAATCTTGTAGCAGCATATCAAGGTACAGTCTTGCTGTATGAATAATTGACATGCATATGATCTCATTCATATCAAGTTAAAATAAATTTAGCAACGTATAATCCCAGTATGTATGTCTACCCCTTATTATTCCCGTTTTTCCAACGGGGTCGGGGTTGAGATGCGATGAGACTTTGTGGCGATGGTTTTTACGGCCGGATGCCCTTCCTAACGCCAACCTCATGAGAGGAGTTAATGAGGAGAGATGAAATGAATGTTGGTGAATGAAACTGGGTAAGGATGTGGAAGGAAGCGGCCGTGACCTGTCAGAAGGTACCGTCCCAGCATTTGCCTGGTGTTGAAAATGGGAAACCCCGGAAAACCATTTCAAGGACGGCCGACGGTGGGGCTCGAACCCACGCGTCTACCGAGTCAGCAGAGAGCTTGGCCCCATGACCTAATGCTGCGCTTTAGCCAGCGTAGCCACTACTGTCGGTAGCAACGTATAATTCCAGTATAATGTTAAATATGTTGCTTAGATTATGAACACATTGGACTTCCTTCGCCTCTAAAACGTACTTCGTAAGATAGGAAATAAATTCTCTAAACTCATTATCTCTAAATTGCTATAGTGGAATCCAGTGTGATTAGAACTCATGATAAGTATAACATTAGGCTATTCAATAACTTTTGTCAGTAAGCACTAAAATGGCTAATATAAATACATAAACAAAGGAAATAAATTGTGAACGATTAGTAGTTTATGTAGTTATGTTATGTAGTTTGTTATTAACATGTTGTCAACTAATTTCATATTTTTACGCTAGGTTCCATTACAAATTAGCATAGTTATAGAGCAGGGTAATTACCAATTACAATATAACCCGAATAACAAAGGCAAATACTATTCATAGAACAATCTGCATTATCACGCAAAAGTTACTGTATTTCTTATTTGTAATAAAAAAGACAGCTTGTAGAGGTATGCACTGTCAACAATAAGAAGAATGCAGCATGAAGACATCATGATTAATAAAACATGAACGTCACTATATCAGTAGTAGAACACACCTTAACGGTGTGTATATCACTTCAATTCTAGTAGATATTAGATACAATATATTGCACGTTATACATTTCGTCATAAGGTAAAGATTTTAAATCTTCCGTAACAGCATCGGCCTCAAGAGTATAAAATTAGACTCAAAAGTCACATAGGTTTCTGTGCCTTAAGAATAAATAAAATTATACATAAAATGCAAAAATCATTTAGACGACCACGTGTATTAACGGCTAACATTCTTGGCTTTCGCCTTGGAGGTCCGAGTCTGAATCCCGACTATGTCATGAATTTTAATTCTGATCTGAGAGCTGGAATGGGCTACACTGTGTCTCCCGAGGCAAAACTTGGTAATTGTTTTCCGTGGTTTCCCATTTCTACTCGAAGCAAATTCCGGGATGGTTCCTAACTGAAGGCCACAGGCAAAACTTGGTAATTGTTTTCCGTGGTTTCCCACTTCTACTCGAAGCAAATACCGGGATAGTTCCTAAATGAAGGCCACAGCAACCTCCTTTCCAATCCCCATTTTGAATTACAAATGCACAAACCACTACAGTCAACACAGTAACACATATCATCAGAAAAGTTCCATACACACTCAAGTTCATGGGGCTATATGACCATGTTGTCGCAGCCTCTATATTATCCAACAACAACAGAATCATTTAAAGGTACGGTTTGGCTACAGCGATGATCGTCGGCGCACATCGCTGGCGATGATCGCTCGGCGCACAAAGCCAGAAAAGCGGTTTCCCTAGCCGGCGATCATCGTCCTTCGTCCACTGCCTCCTACAACAGGATCACTTTCACTTCTCAGCAGTTCAGTAGCCTACTCTTTGCTTAAACAGGTTCGTGGGGGTAAATACTAATCAGCTGATCATAGTCTGAAATAATATAACGTTGCTAGAACGACCTTAAGCAGAATTACATCAGCGTTAATATTGCTTCTTTTAAAAGAGGAAGAAGAGATGCTGATCGAATTAGGTATATGTACATGGAACGAAAAATACTCCAAACTAATAATGGTGAGCGATGTTTGTAAAGGGTGTTCCCCCCATGAGCTACATTCTGTACCCAATAAATAATAACATGTACAAAACTAGGCGTACAGAAGCATGTTTTAATGCCCTGATTCATAGACACCTGCTTAGTGACCAAATAAAATTTAAGGAATACTCAAGACCAGTCGCGTAACTTCGGGGGGTGATCAGAACCAATTAATGAAAATATTAAATATTAAACTTATGAAGTTTTAAGTTTTAATAGAACCAAACTTTGGATTGAAGACATCTTTGAGTAAGGGCTATGAAATTATCATACCATGTGTTACATGATAACTTATGTCACCGTGTGTCTGTCCTAAATAATATTGAACCCTTATTGATCTTCGATAAATAAGTATTCATATTTATTATTATTATTACTACGGCCTAGGCAGCACATAAGGAAGTCGACTTGGATATTAGGGAGGCCAGCATTTCGTAATGATTGCAACAGAAGCTGAGTTGGTAGCTATTCCTGGGGGACGGCCAGAATTAGTCGAGTTCAAGGCCAAATTGTGCAACTACTGTACCAAAATTGGAGACATAAAGGAAGAATCACGAGGTCCTCTCAACGAACATACGATTGAATCAGCCAATCGCAAGAGACCAAGCCGTGACCACGAGGTGGACGGCGTCAGTAGTAAAAAGCGCGCGGAAGTGTGTATCTAAGGAACCGCCGAACGGATTAATCTCCGCTCGAGTAATTTGAGACGTTGGATTTATTTGGAGAAGAATGACACTAGCCCCATCTTTGTGAGACAAAAACTCTGGAAGTTTTTATCCGACTCCGCCCCACTCCGCCACCCTTGTCAGTTTCTCATAAATAGTTTGGCCTGACGCCAATCTAAGTCTATTCTTGTGGAGCCTTCAGAGGCATACTCCACGCCAGTTTGAAGTGTGATTTTGACGCTCGAATTTATCGGAGTACTTATTGTGTGGAGCCTTCAGAGACATACTCCACGCCAGTTTGAAGTGTGATTTTGACGCTCGAATTTATCGGAGTACTTATTGTGTGGAGCCTTCAGAGGCATACTCCACGCCAGTTTGAAGTGTGATTTTGACGCTCGAATTTATCGGAGTACTATTCTTGTGGAGCCTTCAGAGGCATACTCCACGCCAGTTTGAAGTGTGATTTTTACGCTCTAAAATCAGTGAAGCTAATTTATTTTCTGAGCTCTGGGGAGCTAAAGTCGCAGCGTTTGCAATATCGAATTTTAAAAGCTATAATACATTTTGTTCTAAAATCAACTAAATTGTGTGATCTAAATATTTCACGCCAGCGCGTGATAAACTGTAACATTCTTTTAAAGACGACGAGTTCAACTTTAAGGGGGAGGTATCGTATCACCCTAATTAGCGCTTACCAGAACCGAAGTCCAAGACGGGACGGAAATACCGGACGAGATAGCGACTGCTGGTGCAGCCAGGATTTTGAACTTGTTAACGAGCCAGTGGCGCGGACTCGAGATGTATATTTTGTGTATAAATTGTGTGTATTGTATGTGTGTTTTTATAGTGCGTATGTGCGATATAATTAGGGCCAGTCTTCGCTATTAATCGCAGTAGGACAATTGTGGGTGAACTGAGTAGCCTGCAAGCGATTATAGATAGGCAAATATTTAACATTGAACTTTTCTGCCAAGGAGTCGAGACCAAGATGATCAGCACGTGGTTTGAAGTTGGGATGAGCTTCAAGAAATCAACGCAGACGACTACTATGGAGTGCTAAATTGTCCATAGGGCAATGGTTTGAGGAGGATGTCCTTAGTCCTACATGCAGAAGCGGTGATGTACTAAAATTGGATTATTTCAATTATGTAGTTAGATTTGGCCGGGGAACTTTGTAAATAGTCATGTTTTTCTTTCTTGTTTTTATAGCTGTTTTTCTTGTACCGACACTATATGTTTAAATGTCCGTTGGCGCGTGGCCAATGTGTTTGTTGATATTTTGATTTTTTTTCTTGAGTCATGTGTAATGTACGCGGCGTGCGTGCGTGATTTTTATCCTTGCAATTGCGGAACCCGTTACATTCGATAAATGGTGCTTTATTAACGTTAATATTTGAAATAGGAATGGGAGGAAATGAGTGTAAAACATTTTGCTGAACAGGTTATTATTCATGTTAGGGTAGCCGAGTGCACCAACTTAAAAGTAATTGTAGAACACCTTCGTTCTAATTTTGATAGATTTTTCTTGAGTCCTTTTCAGGTGACTAGTCACGGCATAGAACGATGGCGCCAGCATGTGGATATTATTTGTGTCTTTTATTTCAGGGTCTGTCACAACCCATACGTGTGATTAAGTGTGTGTTGATGTGTCTAGTGTGTGTTGATTCTACGTGAGGAGGGGGTAGTTGTCCTACCGCCCTTATATATTTTTTGCTGCTGTTGTATTTTAGATGGAAAGACAGAGTGCTCTTGGGAGACTGCTGATTCTTGTCCATATGTTTTTCTGACACACACGTATTATTGTGCTTTGGGGCACATTTCTTCGAGGTTCGACCCCATGCTCTGGGAGGTCGAGGTTATTGACACGTGGGTTGACAGACATGCAGAGTTCCACAAACCGCCCGTTTTGCCTGTGACTTATTTTGATAGGCAGTCCTTTTTGTCCGACTGAACCCTGTAAGCTTTCATGCAGCAAACCTGTTCATTGTGATGGCTAATTTTTAAGCCATAATTAATTGGGGAGTTCGCCATGTGTGTAACGGATTGTTGTACCTTGTATGGATAAGAATATTGTGATTAACGTAAATGTTGGCTGTTTGCCTATTGCTTTGTTGATGACTCGACTTCATGTAACTTTGTTTGTCACACCCGTTTGGTGTAGTGGTAGAGTATTTGTAAATTTTGACAGCGGTCATTTGAGTATTTTTCTATTGGTCACGTGTTAATGTACTTGTGTTGATTTGTGTGAGAAGTCCTAAGTTTTTAGGCAGTAAATGTTGCTACGGCAATTCAAGTCCAATTTCACACGGAAATTTTGTGTTTGTTTATAGTAGATTTAGGAAGTGTCGGTTTAATTTAAAGTATTGTTGTTGTGTTCCCTCGTGTCGGTCTAGCTCTAGGAAATGCGGATTCGTTGTTTGAAGGGTCATTCTGGATGATAACGAATCACGCATTCAAAGTACACATCGTGGTGCATGTAGAACGGCGTACGCACTTATATGGTCACTTTTTGTATCTTTTATTTAAGGACACTTGGTCCAGGTAATTAATCTCTCCAGAGATATCGCCTAAGTTTTTGGCATTTTTATTAAGCGGGAGTCAGTTGGGAGTTTTTGTTGTTAATTGTTTATGTGTAAATATGGTGATTTGTTATTAAATTCAGTTGTTTTTAACCCTGGCTTCACTCTTTCCTGCATGTTATTTTGTTATATGTTACCCTGCAAGTTAATGAAGCGCCCTGACAGCAACTTACGAATATGACCTGTTACGCCCCGAATCTGAGTCTCATATGCTTCTTTGCAAGGGTTCAATATGTATTAAAATACAGGTGAACAAATAAGCACACTTACTACCACGTTTCTGGGACAAGCAACATAATTTATTAACAGATTAAAAATCATCAGTTTATTTGGGAAATTACAAAATACTGTCTGTATGGAAGCCATGATTCTGTTTCCCAAAGAGATGAGAGCTTTATCGTTATTCTTTTGTTCACGAAATGGCCATCTGCCGAAATGCAATGAATTGACGCCAGCGCAGATCACTGTAGGGAAACCAGTCCCATTTGTTTACATGCGTTCATAAAGCATCGAAGATCGCCAGCGATGTGCGCCCGGCGATCATCGCCGTAGCCAAACCGTACCTTAAGCTCATGTAATCTTAATATTAAGTTTCGTGATGAGATCTCCAGCTGTTGTAACGTTACGCCACATGCATGGTTAGGCAATGTATTTCTTTTTTAATTTCAATTCTTTACAACGATACCTGTTAACATTTTAAAAAACGTATTCAGATCTTTATGGCGTTCAGATTCCTAATGTTCTTATCATGGGTTGGTTAGAAAATGGAGTGCCATGGCCTCTTACATAGATAGATGGAAACCAGGTGTTCATGTATTGACTTTTTGTTGCCGTGGAAAAAAAATGAATGCCATGGTATCTTGCAGAGATAGATGGAAACCTGGTGGTCATATTTTGAAATGCTATTGTCATGGAGGAAATGTAGTGGCATGGCCTCTTATTAGAGAGATAGATGGATACTTGATGTTCACGTCTTGAGCTACTGTTGCCATGGAAACGACCAGCCTTGCCATTCCATTATCTGTTAATTTTTGACTTTATTGGCCTTTGCTCGAGTGCCAAAAGGCCAAAATCAGAAGAATGAGAAGGACTATCGAAAATTCATGTAGCCAGCGGTTTCTTCTGGGTCTTGAACTATGTGTATGCAAAATTTGGTTGTGATTAGTGGAACGGTGTAGATTTGTATACGGAACAAATATACATACTGTACCCATGTGAGTAATCTCGGTGGATAATATGCATCTGCCTCCAGCTAGCATCAGCTCTCAGGCGTGTACGGTAACCCCAATTTAGCAGTGCATATTTTGGATTTGAGGCTAAAAGGTATCAACTCTACAATGATAAGGCACAACTCTATTCTAAAACTTTAATTCATTGAAATAAATCATGGCTTCAAACACAAAACAATACCCAAAAAAAGCATAAAATAAAGCAAACAAAAATTTTTACTTCCACAATCCACAAGTAAACAAATATAAAATCACAACAAAATCATACCTAGCCATAAGGCTTTACCCTTCTGTGAACTTCACAAGGATATACTAGTGCGCTGATGCACCTACGACTTCAAAACAAACTGTACATTAACATAACAGTCATACAATGTGACTTCTTTAATATTACAACAAGGATTATTCCTTAAACCTCTTTATGTTAAACAATTATGTGTGCCGTGCGTGTTTTGATATTTTTCTTCTCACCAATGAAATGCTTTGCATGCATTTACCTATTTGGACGTCGCACCAAAATCGACGTGCAACTCCATAATTATGTAAGCTACCCCCTACACATCCTCCAATTATATGGTTTCACCGCATGCTGTCTGTGATTCCTAGATAAAACGTTACGTTATAGCTTATGTCGGATTGTACGATAGACTACCTCGCGCTCATGGCGATTGGCATCTAGTCACCAACTACATGACTTGGCTCCAGTGACAGTACAAATATATCATGTAACTATTCGTCAGATAGCTAAAATAATGAACCATCAGGATGAACTATAATTATCCATGTGTTCACAAACCACATGGCTATAATACTCAACATAACAATCTTGCATTATATGTCATTTCAACAAGGTCTAGAATCTCTTCCCTTTATAACTTGCCTGAGCGGCCCGGGTGGCTAGCACCGACCCTCGGCTAAGGAAGTCGCTACACAATAGAAAGTGGAATGGGTCGTTTCACCAATTATCTCGACCTTTCTAAAAGTTTGAAAGCCTCCCTCTCTCTAAGCAGTGACGATTTACAAGACAAATACTGTGTCCTGACCGACACACATGTTCCCAAAGGATCTTAATTGACTATTATGCCAACAGGTATTGAATGAGCTTTTATTATTATTCCTACGTCGAGGATAACGATTAATTAATGGCCTCACATGGGTCCATTCAACATGAAGGTTCGGGGTTCGCAATGCATGAGCCTGGCGGTTGACCGATGTCTCAAGTATAATATAGGCGCAGAAAACCACTGTCGCCATGAGTTTTCGCTGCCAACGAGCGTAAATAACTCATCAATAAGTTCTCGGGAAATCATAGAGCTGCGAGGTGTCCTTGTTTCCTCGACTCTATCAAGATTCCAATCCGGAACACATTTCAATCCTTTCTTCAGAGTTAGGGTCCAACACTAGAACTCTGGAATAAATAATATCTCCAACAATGTCCACGACATAGGAGAATTCATACGTAGAATAGACTATCTGGCCCCTAATGCTCCATGCTACGACACTCCGACCTATAATATTAAGAGAAATCTAACATTTACTCTATAAGCTTCTCAATTAAGCTGCAAATTCAATTCACTAAAAGCTCTTTCATTACTGGTATCATTACTGAATATGCAATATTCTGATATAAAACTTCTTTCCATAGTTACTGTAATGTAATCTCACTGTAACATCTTCCTGCTTAGATTGATAAGTCTTGCACTTAGCGTTAATAATTCTCGCTTACAACATTTATTTGTTTCCTGATGTGTTCATTCATACTCTTAATAACCATTATTATTATTATCATCATTTCTCACTGACATAAATGACCAAAATCATCCTTTATTATTATTATTATAAATCTCATTGACATAAATGACCAAAATCATTATTTATTATTATTCTCATATAAATTACCAAAATTTCCGACATAGCTAGACGTTTTAAACTCGAACAATCGCGTTCGTTGCATTTACATAACTGATTGCCATTCTTAATTCATAGTGGGAATAATTACTCCACTTAATGATGCAAATTAACATCTCAACTTTATCAAAATCAACTCAATACTGATTAAACATGGAGGATCAGCCTCCTAACTGATTTTTACTGGCATCTATAAGGAATTCACAATACCTTTACGGAATCACAGACATGCAGCGGTCCATACTTCTACATAATCATAACCATAATTTGTGGGGTACTTACATCTCTATAGGCATCTAAGGTGGCTCCGACCAATCATATTCTTCCATGTCGCCCGCCATAATGGGTTTAACGCGACATATTTCTCTTGTTTACACACATTTGATTACACATAATTTCTATCACCAACACGACACGTTGCATACCTTTCAGGAAGTTATCACTCCCCAAACAAGTGAAACACTTCATCAAACACTACTTTAAATGATATTTTTACATATACATTACACTGAACACTCGTCACTTTATACACACTTCAATGCTGAAATTCCCTAGCAGAGATCGAAATTGCAGGTGTCGACGGCATCTTACGTTACCAACTCCTGATTGAAAGTCTGGTTATCTGCTCTCGGAACTCTCCAACAGTTTTATGACGATCATTACTCCTACAGTAAGCGTCCTGCGTTACATCAATACGCTGGCTCCCAAACATGAGCGTTAACATCTGGTACTCTCATGGCAATACCAAACACTTAGTAGAGTTTCTTTCGCGCATTCTATCGTAGTTACACATACACGATTAGTTAATACTATACACATTGCGCTTAATACAGTTCAACACTTTCACAAATAATTATATACAATATTTCTACCGTTAGTCTATACGGTGCTTCGTAACTGAACACGTCATAGTTCGTGCTGCTGATTATGCCTGTATCACGACTATTATTCATACAAGCATATTTACTGGTTCTATTACACATACCAGTCTTTGTTCGGCGTCTTGATGAATAGATCCGTCATGCGTTGTGCCTTGACGAACTTGCTTCAACCTGGCTGTAGCTGACTGAAGTTTCACTCGAAGACTGCACGTAGCTTATTTGAAGACTTCTGTATGCGACTTACACGCTGTCTCGTACTGCTGCATATTTGCTGCATACTGATTGCAACTTATTGCCATTGTGCTACAATTGACAATTGAGTAAGACTGTAACTGGCTGTAACTGCGCTTGGCGGCATGTAGACTGCGTGACAACTGAGTTAGACTGAGTAACACTGAGAGCTCCTCCTGGGGTCTACTCCCTTATATCGGATTTCCACAGAAAGTAGAGCAACATCTTCCCGCGTAATCTTGGCTCCTCTCACAGCATGATTCAGGTCTTCAAACCATGATCATTGTGTTCCTCTCTCTTCACAGGTCCCAAAACTATCTGTGTGCAAAGGAATCGCTCGTCCAATTAATTAATATTAATTCCTTTCTCCATGGCGTGGGACGCTACCTAACGGGAAACCCCCGGCAACATCTTCACATCCATCCGCGAACAATGGTCGTTTTACAGTCCTTACGCACATCATTAAATATGCACCAATTTCGCAGGTAAAAGACTCTAAAATTATCTTCTTGCCAAAATATTCACCTGTGTGCAACTCTCATCTCGATTCGTTACTCCAATCACGAGTAATCAATGATTTTTCTGGGCATTTCTCCGCCCCTACTCCAAATCCATTCTCCGTCGGGGAATAACTATGTCATTATTCAGGCCTCGCCCCTGCTCTAGACGACATATTGGGGTCACTGAGATGGACGTGGCGCCGCTGGTTCCAACCCACAATTCTGGGCCAATTAGTAAATGTCAGCTCTGCCCTCCTCTGTGCTTCAAGCCTCCAATAGATTACACCAAATCGTCTTATAATGATATAATCTGCTCATTATTTCCTACATTATTTTAATAAATAATGCCATTTCATCAAAAATCACACCAGTGATTAATTATACATTTCTTTCGAGGGGTTTTTTACCAAGAAACTCCCTGTACAGATCTCTGGTTCGCTTCCTGGTGGAACCTTTATAGTGAGATCACAGTCTCTGAGAACCATGTTCGATTCCAGTCAGCATAACCCCATCGGGTTCAATACATGCATGCATACATACATACAGACTTTCACTTTTATATGTTAGATATGCACAGTTTAAAGTGACAGCAAAAGTGAGAGCAAAGTGGTAGAAAAGTGGTAGCAAAGTGGTAAAAAATATTACTTGTATTGTTAGGAAATACTTTAACCGGTTACGTGAATCCATTACACAATAATTTTAGCACGACGAAGCTCATTTTCTATATCCAATAGTTCTTCCTCATATTCAGTATGACCAGCCTCTTTACGGGCATGCAAGTGCTGAAGCCGCTGGATTAGCTTACCGGGATTGTTCCAGTAAACAAATTTAACAAATGATTTTAGGGGTAAACATGATATGGCTTTTCCTTTTTATAGACTCCTTGATCTCTATGGATCAGCCATAGTTAATTGTCTTTGTTTCTTCTGTATTCTTTGGTAGATGTCTGATACGCATCATGTACCCGTATGAGTTAAGTTAAGATTAATAAAACCTAACAAACAGGTTTATCAAAGTGTTCATATTTATTTCAATTTATTAATCTTAACTAAGAATGGTTCGTCTGAACATCGACCCAGAATCTAGCAACGCACAACAAGAATGGTACAGCACGTTCAGGAACTTCATAGTGTCTTACCAAGCAAGTGACGCCGACAAATTAAGAATCCTGATAAATCATGTCTCACCTTCAGTATACGAATATTTCAATGAAGCTAAAACGTTCAATGACGCAATAAGCATTTTGGTTAGCACGTTCACAAAACCGGTGAACGAAATATTTGCGCGTCATAAATTAGCAACCAGGAAGCAGCTAGCTGGAGAAACAGTGTCGAGATATATAGAATCTTTGAAGCTTCTGAGCAAAGATTGTAACTTTAAGGCTGTAACAGCGGAAGTAAATAGAGATGATTGTATTCGCGACGCTTTCATTGCCGGTCTTCTTAACTCCAATATTCGTCAGAGACTATTAGAAAACCTTAACCTCACTCTTGAGGAGGCTTCAATAAAGGCAAAGGCTTTAGAGTCAGCGATGGAACAGTCCCTTCAGTATCAAGAGCCTGTTTCAGTCAGTGCTGTTCAGAACCGTCGTGCTAGTTCACCCAGGCCACCCTCAATTACTTATGCCAGCCGTGATAGCTGCTCAGGGAATAGTGAAGCCTCTTGTAAAGTTGTTGCAGTGACAAACAGGAAGTGCTATTTTTGTGGACTTGACTATCATAAGAGGAATGAATGCCCTGCAAGGGAAGCTATTTGTCGTGTATGCTCGAAAACTGGTCACTACGCCAAAGTTTGTAGAAGTGCCAAACCGAATAGTTCCCAAAAATCTTACCATTGCCATACTGCAGTCTTATCTTCTGCCTCTTCCAGCCCATCTTGTCTGGAAAAAGCAATAATTCCCATTCACTTAAATGGAACGAAAGCCAATGCTCTGGTAGACACTAGTAGTTCTACAAGTGTTATTTCTGAGAGGTTTGTCCGGAAACTCCGGCTCCCCGTGTGTGCTAGTAGTCTCACAGTAACAATGGCCTCAACATCTCTTAGCTCATCTGTTAAGGGAGTTTGCTCAGTCAATCTGAAAGTCAAGGACAATGTATATGAAGACGTTCAGCTAAATATACTGACAGATCTATGCTCGGACGTTATTTTGGGTCACGACATTCATGGTCGCCATTCATCCATAGAAATAAAGTTTGGTGGCAGCAAAGAACCGTTGAATATCTGCGGATTGACAGTGGCTAATGTAGAACCTGTCCAACTTTTTCATAACATCCCTCCAGACTGTAAACCAATCGCTGTTAACTCTCGACGTCACACAGCTTCAGATGCCAAGTTCATTGATCAAGAAATTCAACTACTCCTAAAGGAAGATGTCATAGAAGAAAGCTTTTCTCCATGGCGTGCACAGGTTCTTGTTACCCACACCGAGAACCACAAGCACCGCATGGTAGTCGCCTATTCTCGGACAGTAAATCAGTACACCCAACCAGATGCATATCCACTTCCACGCATTGAGGATATCGTAAACAAAGTGGCAAATTATGAAGTGTTCAGTGCTATCGACTTAAAGAGCGCCTATAATCAAATCCCTTTCTGCGAAGAGGACCGTCCGTACACAGCATTTGAAGCTAGTGGTAAACTTTGGCAGTATAAACGAATTCCATTTGGCCCTACTAATGGTGTGCCCTGTTTCCAAAGAACTATCGATTCGATCATCCTGAAAGAGGAACTCACTGGGGTAGCGGCTTACCTAGATGATGTCATAGTAGGAGGCAAGAATCAGCATAAACATGACATGAATCTGAAGAAGTTCCTAAAAGCCGTAGAAAAGTACCGCTTGACAATTAATGATAAGAAGAGTGTCTTCTCAGCTCGTACAATAAAGCACTTGGGTTATATAATCTCCAATCATGAAATTCGTCCAGATCCTGACAGACTCACATCCTTGAGAGAACTTCCAGTTCCATCTGATACTGCTTCTCATCGAAGAGCAATGGGCATGTTCGCACATTTTTAGCCTACTTTCGATTTTTGCAAAAAAATGAAAGTAGACTTATGAGATCAACACAGGGCGAAAAAAGTGTGTCTGTCTGTGTGTGTGTATGTGTGTGTGTGTGAGTCTGTGTGTGTGTGTGAGTCTCTGTGTGTGTGTGTCTGTGTGTGTGTGTGTGTGTGAGTGTGTGTACTCTGAATGTCTGTCCCCCCCCCATATCAATTCGAACACGGTGAATGCGAATTGAACGAAATTCGGTACAAAGGTAGCACTAGCAAAGGACACCTCAGTGTCATATTTTATATCGCCGCCATCTTTACTAAAACTGAATGGCGGCCACTCAAACGTTCAAAACGTAAAATCAAATAACGACTAACCAAATCATCCGATCTCTACCAAATTTGGTAACAACATACCTTCGTATAGGATGCGTCTTGTGACCAAACTACAAGATCGTCCACATACCATTTCAGGATGGCGGCCGTGCGAATTATGCAAACTTTATAATCCATATCATGGGACCCACCAGTTCCGATTATCGAGCCGAGAATCGTTTTAACTGTTCTAAAGGAAGAGGCACGTTCGAAATTAAAAGTTTATTTTGTAATACTATAGTGCAGACGTGATTTTAAAAAGCTGAGCTGATTCAGTAATAAGACAAGATGGCAGCGGATATCTTGTGCCTGACTTATATTTCACTAATTTGAGTATTGCATGCAATATAGCGTACCGATACAAAATAAATAAACTTTGTATGAAATGCTTTATATATAAATAATATACTCCAGTGATGAAATCGTTTAGTATAAATCATTATTTGCTAACAAGTTCTATTTAAGTCATTTTATATAGAACGATATTCGTTGACACAATTAGCTCAGTGGTAGAGCGTTAGCCTATCGCTCAAATGCCTATGGTTCGAACCCGATCAGAGCTAGGTTTTTGCTTGAATTGTTATATGTGTATTGTTTTGTAATGACTCAGATGTTTTAAAATTAAGCGTTATATTGTGCATATTATGGTGTAAAATATATATTTAATTAAAACATAATTCGCCAGCAGATTTACTCGAGACATCTAGCTGCCAAAAAGGTAACTGCATGCCGACATTCTTATTAACTTCCAGGTTTTATTGAAAAGTTTCTTCTTCTGGCCGCTAGAATGCACTCGCTCTGTTAGGATTATATTGTTCGATATTTCACCACTAGATGTCACGACTAGTCTACGTGGGGCTCCATTGATTACTATACCATTGGCATTCTATGCGCATCGAATTTGAAGAATGACAAGATGATACTACGATACATTTTTACTTTTTATTTTAAAGGGTTTGTAACAGCCTATTTTGCGTTACTTGAAAATGTTATTTGAAGTAAAGAACAAAACGATTTCACATAGTAACTGAATTCAAGCCGTTCGTGTTAGTTCAGGTTATTAATTACTACTTTTATTTCAGGCAAATAGCAATCGAAAATATCCACATAGTTTGTATACACACGTCTCTGTAGGGTCATGGAAAGATTTGTTAATTCAATTAGGGTTTTCGATTCCCGGTCAATGCATGTGAGATTTTCGAAGTGAAATGCCATGTCCTGTGGTTCGGATTCCACGTAAAAAGGAGGTCCCGTGGCTCATAATCACAAGATTCACGGTCACGTAAAACTACAATCTTCCTTCCTTTTTTTTTTTCAATTAGGGTTGTGAAAGACATGCCTAACCAGACGTGTAAAGACATGCCTCAACTCAAAGTTGGATGTTGCCCACGGCAGGTCGTATATGTAATAATAATAATAATAATAATAATAATAATAATAATAATAATAATGTTATTGGTTTTACATCCCTTTTAACTACTGCTGCTTTTAGAGACACCGGGGTGCCGGAATTTTGGCCCGAAGGGGATCTTTAACGTGCCAGTAAATGTACTGACACGGCTCCCTCGCATTTGTGCACCCTCAAATGCCAGCTGACTGCGCCAGGATACGAACCTGCAACCTAGGGCCCAGCAAGCGAGAACGTTACCGCTGAGCCACGCAGCCAGTCCGGTCGATTATGTCTCCAGATCCATAACATTCTTGATATACTTCTTATCTTTCTTTCTTTCTTTCTTTCTTTCTTCAATGATGGTAGCAGTTTTTATCTAGGTTGTGGCGTTGGTAGAGGTAAATCGTTTCTAAGGTCTTCAACAAAGAATAGTTCTATTATACTCTTTGATAATAACAACGAGTTATAACTATACTCATACATTTAGGAGAAAGTAGGCTATATGTTCTTTACTGAACATCTTGTTCAAACTTCATTCCCAGATTTTCACAGAAAATACATATCCTTTCGAGTGGTCACTTTCCATTAAACGAAAAGGCTGTTGAAGCGTTCAATACTCTGAAAGAAGATGTGGAAAACGCACTCGTCTCAGCTACAGATGAGAAGGTTATGTTCACCGTGGAGACTGATGCTTCAGAACATTCTATTGGAGCCACCCTGTCACAAAATGCGCGGCCTGTAGCTTTTTTTTTTCACAAACCCTCAACAAGTCAGAACAAAGACATTCATCTGTGGAGAAGGAAGCTCAGGCTATTATCGAAGCTGTCAAGAAATAGAGGCATTATTTACTAGGAAGACATTTCCGCCTCATCACCGATCAGAAGTCAGTGGCCTTCATGTTCAACAGCAGGCATCATGGCAAGGTAAAGAATGAGAAGATACTGCGTTGGAGATTGGAACTTTCATGTTTTGACTATGAAATCATCTAAAGACCTGGACAACACAACGAAGCAGCTGGTGCTTTATCCAGAATATGTTCGGCTACCCAGTGCTATGGATTATGACTTAAGAACATTCATGAAGCCTTTGTCATCCGGGATTGACGAGAATGAATCACTTCGTTAAGTCAATGAATTTGCCCTATTCGTTGGAGGATATAAAGAAGGTTTTATCAGCGTGTAAAGTCTGTGCTGAGCTAAAACCCAGATTTATCCAACACGAGGGAAGTCTCATCAAAGCTATCCATCCATTTGAACGAATAAACATGGATTTCAAGGGACCTCTCCCATCCACTTCCAGAAACCGATACCTCCTCATCTTAGTAGATGAATATTCCAGATATTACGGATGTTACTTCCTCCACCGTTATATCAAAATTGAAAACCCTTTTTTCAATTTTTGGATTTCCTTCCTATATTCATTCAGATCGAGGTTCTGCCTTCATGTCCCAAGAATTGAAGTCATATCTCACGACTGTTAGGGTAGCGACGAGCAGAACGACTCCGTATAATCCCAGAGGCAATGGTCAGGCAGAAAAATACGTAGGCATTGTCTGGAAAACTATTCAGCTTGCCATAAAATCAAGACAATTGGATATCCGACAAGGGGAAAAAGTTTTATATGTTACCCTCGATTCTATCAGGTCATTACTTTGTACTGCAACTAACGAAACTCCCCATGAGCGTATGTTTAAACGCCAACAGAGATCGACTTACGGACAAGCAATCCCTTGATGGTTATTGACTCCAGGACCTGTATTTCTGCGGAATCATACCAGGCATTCAAAGTATGAACCATTTGTCCAAGAGGTCACTCTTGTAGAAGCGAACCCCGAGTACGCTCATGTACAACTTGCTGATGGACGGGAGACTACTGTTTCAACTAGAGACTTGGCTCCAGTACCTTCTCCAGGCAACATTTCTCAAGAATGGGAAGAAGAAAGGGAGGTAACAGAAGAGCAGCATTCCAACAGATCTCTTGGACATCACTGGCCTTCAACATCAATGGTCCCTCCTCGACCTTCGGAATCTTCGACTCTGGTTCCCCACGTCCTGGCTTCTCCAGAATCCCAGAGGTCGTTAGGAAGTCCAGTTGCGACTTCTCCTCCTGACCAGCAACCTAGGCGAAGCACCAGATTCCTGACTTCTCCAGAATCTCAGGGGTCGACAGAGAGTCCAGTTACACTTCCTCCAAGCCAACAACCTAGGCGGAGCACTAGAATCCGTCGCCCTCCCCCTTACCTCAAGGACTATACTTATCAATTAGGTGGAGGTGAATGATATGGATTTTGCTTTTTATAGACTCCTTGATCTCTACGGATCAGCCATAGTTAATTGTCTTTATTTCTTCTGTATTCTTTGGTAGATGTCTGATACGCATCATGTACCAGTATGTGTTAAGTTAAGATTAATAAAACCTAACAAACAGGTTTATCAAAGTGTTCATATTTATTTCAAAACAGAGCATTACCATTATCATCATCATAATCATCATCATCATCATCATCATTATCATGATTATCATCATCATAAATATAACCATCATCTTTATTATCACCACTATTAGTATCTAATCCTTTTTGTTCCTCTTGCAATGCAACAACCTTTGGCATAGTTTGTGATGCCTTTAATAGTGTTAGGGGTTTCTTAGACGTTAACAACGGTCCTAACATGTCTTTTCAGGAGATAATAAATGCTTTTTAACAAACAATGCGCTATCTTGAGCCACAATATTTTTTTCTTGGACTTACTTTTTCTTTTTTTACCTTGGTTAGAGTATTTTGTCCATTTAAATGAGTATTATTTTGAGATGTACAATGATGATCGTTTGAAATATGTTGGAGCCTTTTGTCTTAAGCATTCCTCGACACTGTTTTGAACGTTACCTCTGGGGCGGACCCTCTCCTCTTTCACTTTCCTATCTGCCTTTCATGGCTCTTCTTCCTCCCAAGTCCCGTAATCCGCATTCTTTGAGGGTTGAGGGCATTTCTTTTCCTCATGTCCTTCATTTGCCTTATTCTACTTTTGTTTTTCATTTCTTCTTCTAGTATATAAGTTATTTTTTTTAGCGTATGGCTTTTAGTGCCAGGAGTGTCCGAGGACATGTTCGGCTCGCCAGTTTTTTTGTAGCTGCTTCGTAACGGACACCCAATGGGTGAGCTACAAGTACCGTTGAGGAGGAAAGTTGGAAGGTAGCGGCTGTGGCCTACAGTTAGGAACCAACCCCGGCATTTGCCTGGAAGGAAGATGGGAAACCACAGAAGACCATCTTCAAGGTTGCCGGCGGGGGATTCGAACCTCCTCGCCTCCCGGATGTGAACAACTGCCAGCAGTCATGCCATAACGACCACGGCTAACTCACCCGGTAGTTAGTTTTAGTTTTAGTTTACATTTCATTTTCATCTTCACGATCATCCAAACAATTAGCGGGCGATAACCTAGATGTTAGGCCCCTTAAAACAACAATTATCATCATCATGTTTTGAGCGTTGTTTCAAACAGCACCAAATAACAGTTCCATTTTTAGCCTATTTTCAATTTTGAAAAAATAGGCTTATGAGATCACCTTTTGTCCGTGTGTGTGTGCGTGTGTGTGTGTCCCCCCTAATAACTTTTAAATGGCTGGAGCGATTTCAATGAAACTCGGTAAGTTCATAGCACTATTCCGGATGACCCCGACCATGCCCTTCAAATTTTGTTACCTCTCACCAATCCAACATGGCGGCTGTGCGAAATATTTCACCAGCATTCAATATCTCCGAAACTATTCCCGATATCAACCTGGAATTTCTTACGGTGATATAAGGAACTACTAGAAGTTCAGCTGCGTTACTTTTGAAAAACTGGTAACTACAAAACCAACATGGCGGCCACGCGAATTTGCGACTCTTAAATAGATGTTTCTCGCGATTTAACCAACCAAACGCAATAAAACTTGGTACAGTATATGTTTATACACATTGCAATGCACCGACATCTAACTTCGTTTAATTGTTTACATAACCACAAGATGACGGATGTGCGAAATATTTCACCGGCATTCTATATCTCTGAAACTATTAGCGGTATCACCCTGAAATTTTGTACGGAGATAAAGGGCACTACTGGAAGTTCATCCATATGACATTCAAAAACCGGTCAACTACAGAACGAACATGGCGGCCAAGCGAATTTGAAAATTTTAAATAGACCTTTCTTGCGATTTAATGTTCCAAACGCAATGAAATCTGGTACAGGAAATTTTTATACACATTGTAATGCACTGGTATCTAATTTCGTTCAATTGTTTACATAACCTCAAGAAAGCTGCTGTGCGAATTTAAAAATTAAGTTTTTTATTTCTTGTGTCGTAATCATGCGATCGAAGTGAAAGTTTGAATAATGATCCTACGCAATAATGTTCCTTTAATGGTACATGACTCTATGGCCTATACGTTTAACAATCCAACATGGCGACCATCCGAAATATTTAGACTGCTCTGAATATATAAGACTCTATTATAGCAATCAAACTGATTTTTTTAAAGGTCATAGGAGCTATGAACTTACGGACACCTATAGGACTTTAAATAACCTGGTGATCACAAATCCAACATTGCGGTGACGCGAAGTTTTAAATATTCACATGGACGTTTCTCGCAATGTAACCACCTGAGTGCAGTGAAACTTGGTACAGTAAATCCTTATACGAATGTTAATCCACTGGCATCTAATTTATTTCAATTGTTTCCATAACCACAAGATGGCAGTTGTCCGAAATTTTTAAAATCTCCTTGTTACTTCTTGTGTCCTAATCATGCGATTGATGTTTGAATGCTACACGTACACAATAATCTTCATGTAACAGTACATAACTCTAGGACCTACATATATACAATCCAACATGGCGACCATCCGAAATATTTATTTGGTTCTCAATATCTACGAATCTATTGCAGCAATCAAACTGAAATTGTGTATGTTGATAGTGGCAATTAACATAAGTAGGATATATGAAAATAGGCTGTATAGTTCTTCACGGAACTACTTGTTATTAGTTCTTTTTACAATATATGTATATCCTTTATAGTATGCACATGGCTTACCGTAGCTAGTCGTTGATACTTTCATGTCAACTGTTAAGCATAAACTAATCTCTAGTAAAGTTAACTCGGTAGTTAAAAAAATAGTTTTTAGTATGTGCAGTTTAAAGTAAGAGCAAAAGTCAGAGCAAAATGGTAGAAAAGTGGTAGCAAAGTGGTAGAAATGTGGTAGAAAAGAGGTAGAAAAATTGTAGAAAAGTGGTAGAAGCAGTTTGTAGTAGTCATGATTTTTACTAGAATGCGATTCGAGGTAGTAGGGGGCTAGGGCAGGGCCTAACCAAGGCAGGTTCTACCCAAGGCGGGTTCTAACCAATGTCAGGGTAGTAAGAAATAAAACAGTATTGATTATTATTCAGCATTAGAGTTCTTTAATTCATTAAAACGTACAATACATCTATTGTTTTTTATACCCTCATAAATTATATAGAGAGAATGTACACCACGATTTACATCCTTGAACACACTCTCTGACATATCATAAAACCGTGTAGGAAGAAATGTCTGAAAATTCTCACTAATACATAGTACACGTTCACCATACATCGGTTCCCCTTTCTTAATGTTGATAAAGCGGAATGGAGTATGCATTGGTATTTCACTCAACTTTTTTTCTCTCTAAACCTCAGGCTTGTCCCATAGCATTGAGAATATTCATTGTAGTAGCCTATAAACAAAAGAAATCATGTCTATTACACTCTAGCTTATACGTTACCAGAACCACTATAATATTTTATGCTTATAAAGAGCTTTCCATAATGATAAGACAAGAGCTTACCATAATGATGGATTGTGTAAGTAAACGTCCTTTGCTGCTTGATGCCACTACTTAAGTGATACTCATACAACAGACAAGTGAGTTTATGTTTCGCTGACGTAATCGTATGTTCCCACGCATCCTACGTCACGCACTCGTAACGCAAAAAGTAGTGGTCTAAGGCCTTTGGCGTGAGCGCCTGCTTCGCAAACGATCATCATTGTAAATCTCAAAATAATACTCATTTATATGGACAAAATACTCTAACCAAGGTTAAAAAAAAAGCAAGTTCCAGAAAAAAATACTGTGGCTCAAGATAGCGCCTTGTTTGTTAAAAAGCATTTATTATCTCCTGAAAAAAGACATGTTAGGACAGTTGTTAACGTCTAAGAAACTCCTAACACTATCAAAGGCATCACAAACTATGCCAAAGGTTGTTGCATTGCATGAGGAACAAAAAGGATTAGATAGTAATAGTGGTGATAATAAAATGATGATTATATTGATGATAATCATGATGATGATAATCATCATGGATGATGATGTTTATGATTATGATGATGATAATGGTAATGCTCTGTTTACACCTAAAATATTATTTGTAAAATTTGTTTACTGGAACAATCCCGGTAAGCTAATCCAGTGGCTTCAGCACTCGCATGCCCGTAAACAGGCTCGTCATACTGAATGTGAGGAAGAACTATTGGATATAGAAAATGAGCTTCGTCGTGCCAAAATTATTGTGTAATGGATAAACGTAAACGCTTAAAGTATTTCTTAACAATACATGTAATATATTTTACCACTTTGCTACCACTTTTCTACCACTTTGTTACCACTTTTCAACCACTTTGCTACCACTTTTCTACCGCTTTTCTACCACTTTGCTCTCACTTTTGCTGTCACTTTAAACTGTGCATATTAAATATAAAAGCCAACGCTAAATCACTCTAATACCAGAACAGTTCTAACCTTTGTATTGTGCAAATCATGCCTACAGGTTAGTTGCTACTATGGAACTTACTACAACTAATCGAGGTAAACAGCGTGTACTCTATAAAGGCTACTCTTATAACTATAGACGAAAAAATATAAAAGGAATAATATTCTGGCGATGCTCAAAACAAAAGTCAAAAAAATATCGAGGCGATATGAAAAGTTAAAATGGTGAGGTTTTAAGTGTGAGTAATCATCAATGTAGTGCTTCAGACAAAACACTATTAGTGTTGATAAAAATCATTGTAATGCTAGTACAAGAAAAGTTGTTACTACTCACGATAGACCATTGTTTATTGAGCAACGTTTAAAGCCTCTTCTAAAAGTTATGATATATCCATCTTCCACGTCTCAAGAGCCATCAACATCACAGACTATGCAAGAGGTAGTGTTGTTGTTGTTTTAAGGGGCTGAACTACGAGGTCATCTGCCCCTAATATGCAAGAGGTAGTATTGCAAGAGGATCAAAAAGGACTAGATAGTAATAGTAACAAGAAGTTCCGTGACGAACTAAAGAGCCTACTTTTCTTAAAATGTAAGATTCATGCCAATGATTATTCTATATGGACCTATCTACTGTAGAATAATGACGAAATTAAGTTGGTAATATCGAAATTTCTAATTAGTTCGAAATATACCTAGTATAATGTAGCGTAATAGAGCACTACAGTTGGCAGCCCTGGTGACTGAATATATTCTTAGTTCCATCTCTTAAGGTGCAGAATAAAACAAGAAGTTCCGTGACGAACTAAAGAGCCTACTTTTCTTAAAATTTAAGATTCATGCCAATGATTAATCTAAATGGATCTATCTAGAATAATGACGAAATTAAGTTGGTAATATCGACATTTCTAATTAGTTCGAAATACTGTATACCTGGCATAATCTAGCCTAATGGAGAACTACAGTTGGCAGCCCTGGTGACTGAGTATATTCTTAGTTCCATCTCTTAAGGTACAGAATACAAAATTTGGTTGAAGTCCAATGGATAGCATGGACGTTCCATGCAGTTAAACATTGGATCTAATAGCGCGCGTAAAATCATGTTGTCATCAATGACATACATGTATTGGTCAGAAATAATCTGAAATAATATGATCTATTGTTGTGTCAATTTAGAATGAAATCCATTAGTTAGTTGAGAAGTTACATGCATTTTAAAATTGGTCCTATCAGCAGGCTTAGAATCATGTTGGCAGCACTGGCGTAGGCCTATATTAGTTACTCCAAATTAATCTAGAATGCCAGGTACTACAGTATACGTGTGCAAAGTTTAGAGCTATTGGCTTGCATACTTTCTAATATATTGATATTAGGGTAACAAAAATAGAGACAGTATTTATTAACAGTTGGCAGCCCTGGTTGCTCCTAAATATACGCATAGTCACATCTGTTATGGTACACATAACACACACGAAATTTGGTTGAAATCCAAATGATAGTATAGAAGTTACGTGTATTTCAAGTTGGACCACTCAGCAGGCTTAGAATCATGTTGGTAGCACTGACGTATATGTTACTCCAAATTAATATAGAATGTCAGGTACTATGCGTGTGCATAGTTTAAAGCTGTCTGCTTGCATACTTTCTGATATATTGGTATTTGGATAAAAACAATAGGGAGTGCATTTATTAACAGTTGGCAGCCCTGGTGACTCTTAAGAATATGCTCATTCATATCTGTGTATGTACACATAGTACATACGAAATTTGGTTGAATTCCAATTGATAGTGTAGAAGTTATATGCATTTACAAATTCGACTTATCAGCAAGCTTATAATCATTTTGGCAACACTGCCATGTATGGCCTCCTTGAAATTAAACTGCAATATTATTATCTATACGTGTGCCAATTTTGAAATAGCTCCCATTCATACCTTCCAAGATATCCAACATGGAGCTCAAATTTCAATTGCGATTTTTCAGCAGTTGGTAGCACTGACATCATTTTCAAATATGGCCATGAGATATTCAGGTATAGATCTTTACTCCTACCAAATTTTGTTTCAATTGCTCCAGCCGTTTAGAAGTTGATAGGGGACACACACACACACACAGCCAGACTGACAGACAGAAAGACAGACACACACACACACACACATTTGCCCGATCTCATGTCTACTTTTTCCTCATTTTTACAAAATGTGAAAAGTAGGCAAATGAAAATGACGTTTTTACACCTATAAAACCATTAAAGCTCTGTCTGTTTTTAAAATCATTGGTCATTGCTAGCCGTAAAAAAAACATATACCGCTGGCTTTGTGTTGAAAAATCTAAAGCAAGCATTGTTAAAAAGAGAAAAGAGAGTTGTATTTTGTATGTAAATATTGTACACATACTTACATAAAATAAATTAAAATATTGTATGGATATTGTCTGTTTTTAGCCAACTTTCGATTTTTGCAAAAAATGAAAGTAGACTTATGAAGTCAACACAGGGCCAAAAATTGTGTGCCTGTGTGTGTGTGAGTGTGTGTACTCTGAATGTCTGTGTCCCCACCCCCTATCAATTCGAACACGGTGAAAACGAATTGAACGAAATTTTGGACAGAGGTAGCACTAGCAAAGGGCACCTCTGTGTCATGTTTTATATCGCCGCCATCTTGACGGAAACGTGATGGCGGCCACCCAGATGTTAAATGTTTAAATCAAATTACGACCAACCTAATCATCTTATCTCTACTAAATTTTGCAACAAGATTCCTTTATGTGGTAAGCATCTTTTGATCAAACTACAAGGTTGTCAGACAAACAGTTTGCAGATAGCGGCCATGTATGTGTGCAAATCGATTCACCATATCAATTAAAACAAGATGTTCAGTAAAGAACATATAGCCTACTTTCTCCTAAATGCATGGGTATTGTTATAACTCTTTGTCCTTTTCAAGGAGTATAATTGAATGTTGGTTGTAGTAGCCTGTTGAAATACAATGTGCTATAGGGAAATTAAACATGAATATGAGGTGCCCTTTGTTAGTGCAACCTCTGTAAAAAAAAAAAAAAACATTCGGTTTCACCGTGTTTGAATTGATATGGGGAATGGATTTGCACACATAAATGGCCGCTATTTGCAAACTATTGGGCTGATGACCTTGTAGTCAGTCATAAGATGCTTTCCACAAAAAGGCATGTCGTTGTAAAATCTGGTAGAGAACAAATTATTAGGATGGTCGTAATTTGATTTAAGCTTTTAACATTTGGGTGGCCGTCATTCTGTTTCCGTCAAGATGGCGGCGATATAAAACATGACACTAAGGTGCCCTTTGCTAGTGCTACCTCTGTACCAAATTTCGTTCAATTCGGTCTCACCGTGTTTGAATTGATAGGGGGAATCGATTTGCACACATACTTGGCTACCATCTGCAAACTATTGGGCTGATGATCTTGCAGTTTGGTCAGAATATGCCTCCCACATAAAGATATGTTGTTGCAAAATTTGGTAGAGACTAGATTATTAGGTTGGTCGTAATTAGATTTTAGCTTTTAACATTTGGGTGGCCGGGATTACGTTCCCGTCAAGTTGGCGGTGATATAAAACATGACACTGAGGTGCCTTTTGCTAGTGCTACCTCTGTACCAAATTTCGTTCCATTCGGTTTCACCGTGTTTGAATTAATAGGGGGAATCTATTTTGACACAAAGTTGGCCGCCATCCGTAAAATATTAGGCTAATGACCTATTAGTTTGGTCAAAGGATGCTCCCTCCATAAAGGTATGTTGTTGCAAAATTTGGTAGAGAACGGATGATTTGGTTAATCGTAATTTGATTTAAGCTTTGAACATTTGTGTGGCCGCCGTTACGTTTCCGCCAAGATGGCGGCGATATAAAACATGGCACTGAGGTGCCCTTTGCTAGTGCTACCTCTGTACCAAATTTTGTTCCATTCGCTTTCACCGTGATCGAATTAATAGGGGAAATCGATTTTGACACAAACATGGCCGCCATCCGCAAACTATTAGGGTAATGACCTATTAAATTGGTCAAAGGATGCTCCCCCCATAAAGGTATGTTGTTGAAAAATTTAGTAGAGATCGGATGATTATATTAGTCGTAATTTGAATTAAGCTTTGAACATTTGTGTATTCGCCATTACATTTCTGTCAAGATGGCGGCGATACAAAACATGACACTGAGGTGCCCTTTCCTAGTGCTACCACTGTACCAAATTTCATTCCATTCGGTTTCACCGTGTTTGAATTAATTGGGGGAATCTATTTTGAAACAAAGATGGCCGCCATCCGGAATCTATTAGGCTAATGACCTATTAATTTGGTCAAAAGATGCTCCCTCCATAAAGGTATGTTATTGCAAAATTTGGTAGATATCGGATGATTAGGTTAGTCGTAATTTGATTTAAGCTTTGAACATTTCTGTGGCCGCCATTACGTTTCCGTCAAGATGGCGGCGATATAAAACATGACACTGAGGTGCCCTTTGCTAGTACTACCTCTGTACCAAATTTCGTTCCATTCGGTTCCACCGTGTTCGAATTAATGGGGGGAATCGATTTTCAAACAAAGATGGCCGCCATCCGCAAACTATTAGGCTGATGACCTATTAGTTTGGTCAAAGGATGCTCCCCCACAAAGGTATGTTGTTGCAAAATTTGGTAGAGATCGGATGGTTAGGTTAGTCGTAATTTGATTTAAGCTTTGAACATTTGTGTGGCCGCCATTACGTTTACGTCAAGATGGCGGCGATATAAAATATGACACTGAGGTGTCCTTTGCTAGTGCTATCTTTGTAGCAAATTTCGTTCAATTCGCGATCACCGTGTTCGAATTGATAGGGGGAGACAAACATTCAGAGAACACACACTCACACACACACACACACACACACACGCAGACTCACACACACACACACACACACACATACAAACACACACACAGACACACTTTTTTCGTCCTGTGTTGATCTCATAAGTCTACTTTCATTTTTTGCAAAAATCGAAAGTAGGCTAAAAACGGTGAAACCGAATTGAATGAAATTTTGTTCAGCGCAAAGGGCACCTCATATTCATGTTTAATATCCGTATAACACGATGTATTTCAACAAGCTACTACAACCGACATTCAATTATACTCCTTTAAAAGGACAAAGAGTTATAACAATACCCATGCATTTAGGAGAAAGTAGGCTATATGTTCTTTACTGAACATCGTGTTCTTAATTGCTATCCACACGTCCCACTATTAATACTATTGTTAACCATCAACAGTCTCCGACAATGTTCGGATAGAATGGTCTTAAATAATACACTTTATGTTCGAACCTGACTGTTATATGTCTGAAAACTGTATCATAATGATGGTCATTATAACACTATTTTTTTTTCATTATGAAACAGTTTCTCCCACCAATCACAGCTCAAGCAACAGTTTTTGACCAATTAGATAAGGATACCTTCGCGCATGCGCTCAAAATCCAACATGTCTGTATAAATTACCGAAAGTGCACCGTGCATATGTTCGAGTAAATAAACTGGTGACTATGAGACAAGAAATAGCACTGTACCTTAATATCTTCAAATCCAATTTCTACACAGCGCGTTGTTTTCAAACGCATTCGGTGACATTTTTACTGAATACTGGCGCTCAATCTGACATATGGCATTTAAGCACACAGAGCGCATGCGTCGGTCGATCAGAGAGCTTGGAAATCAGAGATATCCTATACTCAGCGCAGCACCCGATCACAAAATTCTAGTGACAATCTCAACGGATATTTATGAATATTTATGTTAAAACATTATAATAAAGTTATAATTATCGTCGAACATAAACAGTCGTATGCAACTCGCCTATAATGGTAATTAAGACCCTCGTATTGAAATTATAAAACTCCCATACGCTCGTTTTATAAAGATACTCGTGTCTTAAATATAGCCATTATAGGCTCGTTGCATAATGTACTATTATGTTAAAACATATAATAAAGTTATAATTATCGTCGAACATAAACAGTCGTATGCAACTCGCCTGTAATTGTAATTAAGACACTCGTATGGAAATTATAAAACTCCCATACGCTCGTTTTATAAAGATACTCGTGTCTTAATTATAAGTTAGCCATTATAGGCTCGTTGCATAATGTACTATTATGTTCGACCCTAACTATTATGCGTCAGAAAACTGTATCATAATGAGGCTCATTATAACATTATTTTTCATTATGAAACAGTTTCTCCCACCAATCAGAGCTCAAGAAACAGTTGTGTGACCAATTAGATAAGGATACCTTCGCGCATGCGCTCAAAATCCAACATGTCTATATGAATTACCGAAAGTGCACCGTCCATATGTTCGCGTAAATAAACTTGTGAACATGAGACAATAAATAGCACTGTACCTTAATATCCTCCAATACAATTTCTACACAGCGCGTTGTATTGAAACGACTTCGGTGACAGTTTTACTGAATACACAATCTGAAAACATATGGCATTGAATCACACAGAGCGCATGCGTCGGTTGTCCAGAGAGCTTCGAAAACAGAGATATACTTCTCACCGCAGCACCCGATCACAACATTCTAGTGACTGAACAGATATTTATGAATATTCATGTTAAAACATATAACAAAGTTATAATTTTCGTCGAACATAAACAGTCGTATGCAACTGGCCTATAATGGTAATTAAGTCACTCTTATGGAAATTATAAAACTCGCATACGCTCGTTTTATAAAAAATACTCGTGTCTTAATTATAGCCATTATAGGCTCGTTGCATAATGTACTATTATTTGTAGTTTTGTATATCGAATATCATAATAATACAGTGTCGCCAAGCCATGTTCAGGCAATAGTTATGTCAGGTAAGGGGTTCGAACCCTTGCTTTCTTAACCACTCGGCCAACCTGAGCGTTAATAATTTAATTCGTTCTGTGCACCTGAGTGTTTACAAAACTTTCCAGTGTACAATGACTCAACAGCTTGTTCGTGTTTGAATGCTAAATTTTTTGTTTTTTCATAACATTGCGGTTATCAGTCTTGTGAACTGGGTGTTTAATATAGGATTAAAGGCATCTTAAAATAATTTTAGAAAACCTCTCACGTATCGTGTCATGGGTTTTAGTAATGAGTCACTGACCGTTGACTAGCATTTACCGTTACACAACGGCGTTTTAATAAGCTCTACATAAGTATCCTAATCGTATCTGGTATAATGTCTTGTTTTTGTAAGAAAAAGCAACATGCTCGCTTGGTTTCAATACAGGTCTAAGCATCTGTTGTATATAACACAAAATAGCTGGCTGATGTCTAAAACCCTATCCACTAATCAATGACAGGCATAGTCGTCAAAGTGTTACCTCGTAGCTAACTCGTGTCTGGTTAGCAAATTCTAATCACAAGGCCGCTCAAAACCTAACAAAATTAGTTTTAACTTATACTGTGACTATTTTTCTACCTACTTAACCGTGTGTAATAAACAGTTAATATTAGTTTGGTCTTTTCATAAAATCAAAAATCTAAAATCTAAATTCTAAAATCTAAAGTCTAAAATCTAGAATCTAAAAATACATTATTCATAGTAAAGGGAATATAATTCCTTATATGTGTTTCTTTAATAATTAATTTTCTAAAATTTTGATTCAATGCCTTAACAGTTTGGTTTTTTGGCTAAATAAAAATCTAAAATCTAAAATCTAAAAATTCTTAGTAAATGTAATTCCAAGTAATACAAATACTTATATGTCTTTCCTTAATAATTAGTTATCGAAAATTTCAAGTCATGACATTAAGGTTCGGTCTTTTTGCAAAACTTAAAATCTAAAATCTAAAAATAAATAATTCATAGTAAAGGGAATGTAATTCCAAGTAATATAATTCCTTATATGTCTTTCTTTAATAATTAGTTATCGAAAATTTCAAGTCATGACATTATGGATTGATGTTTTCACAAAATCTAAAATCTGTAATCAAAACTCTAAAATCATAACTCAAAAATCAAAAAAATTGAAATATCTAAAATCTAAAATCAAAAATCGAAAATATAAAAATTCTTACATACATTAATTTAAATCCTAAATCAGGTTTTTATAATTATAAATTCAACAAATCTTGGGTTCGCAAAATCTCCAATCAAAATCTAAAAATATTAGATCCATTAATTTAAATCCAAAATCAGATTTTTACAATAATGGGTTGAGAAATCCCAGGTCAATCACCTTACAGTTTAGTGCTTTAATAAAATAAAATAAAAATTAATACATAATCATTTAAAATGCCTGCCATCTTCCAACAGCCGCAAGTTCGTATACATATTAAAAATCACTATTTCACCTCTGAGTAAGGGTAGTTTTTATCCTAGGGTAAAATAAGTAGTTGATAAAAATCAGGGCTTCGTCTCAAGTAATATAATACACCATACAAGTCTCTAGCATTATATGTTCACTAAATATTGGGGGAAAGAAAGCTGTGCTGCTATCTACATCGCCAAGCGCCTAGTGTCACTAAAAATATAGCGCCTTCTCTTTCTAAAGCGGTTTGTTCTAGTTCCAAAGCTAGGAATCAAGTTAAAACCTCAAGTAACAATAACATAACCCCTGGCACTAAAGCCCACAAAGGCCTAAGCCTACCAAGCGACCGCTGCCCAGCCATTTAAGCTGTAAATATTGAGGTAACGCGTGGTCAGCTGTTAGTTTTGGTTCTCCTTGCCTCACTGTCAGACAGTTACTCAATTGTCCTCACAAGGCTGAGTGCACCCCTGTTCCAGCCTTTACGCCAGTTTCTAAAATCCCTGACAGAGCCAGGAATAAACCCAGGGCTTTTGAGTGAAAGGCAAGCGCGCTACTCAAACACCACGGGACCGGCTAAAACCTCAAGTGCAGCTGCCTAAACTGTTAACCAGTACATCATAAATTGTTCCATTTTCACTCTTGTATCATAGTAACTTTTACTAAGGGTCAATGTAAACAATTTACATAAAAGCAGGAACGGATTATATTACTGCAAACTCATCAACAGTGCATGTCAAACAAGGTAGTGGCTGATAGATACAGTACAACTGTTCCGTCTTGTTTGATTCCGGGCTTGCTAAAAAAATGTCAATACTGGGGGTCGAACTCGTGTCTACTAAGTCAGTAAAGGGCTTGGTTTCATAATTTGACATCAGGCTTTAGCAAGCATAGGCACCTCTATCGGTTTTGTAATTCTGGCAATGATTGGAAAGGAGGCGGCCATGGCTTACTGGAACACTGTCGCTCATAACTGTAGGTTAATAATAATCATACATATATGCGCTCAGTGTTAAAAATGTTTTATACAGTAACAGTATATCGGCTATGTAATAGAAAGGTATAGATAAAAGAGTAAGGGTTTGTAGTCTTATGTGCATATTTGTCATTCAAGTGAGAGTTAAACAAGAAGTTCCGTGACGAACTAAAGAGCCTACTTTTCTTAAAATTTAAAATTCATGCCATTGATTAATCTATATGGATCTATCTAGAATAATGACAAAATTAAATTGGTAATATAGAAATTTCTAATTAGTTCGAAATACTGTATACCTGGCATAATGTAGCCTAATAGAGAACTACAGTTGGCAGCCCTGGTGACTGAATATATTCTTGTTTTCATCTCTTAAAGTACAGAATACAAAATTTGGTTGAAGTCCAATGGATAGCATGGACGTTACATGCAGTTAAACATTGGATCTAACAGCGCGCTTAAAATCATGTTGGCAACAATGACATACATGTATTGGTCAGAAATGATCTGCAATAATATGATCTCTTGTTGTGTTAATTTTGAATGAAATCCATTTGTTAGTATAGAAGTTACAGGCATTTTAAAATTGGACTTATCAGCAGGCTTAGAATCATGTTGGCAGCACTGACGTATATTAATTACTCCAAATTAATCTAGAATGTCAGGTACTATACGTGTGCAAATTTTAGAGCTATTGGCTTGCATATTTTATGATATATTGATATTAGGGAAATAAAAATAGAGACACCATTTTTTAACAGTTGACAACACTGGTTGCTCTTAAGAATACGCATAGTCGTATCTGTTATGGTGCACATAGCACATACAAATTTTGGTTGAAATCCAAATGATAGTATAGAAGCTACATGTATTTAAAGTTGGACCTCTCAGCAGGCTTAGAATCATGTTGGTAGCACTGACGTATATAAGTTACTCCAAATTAATACAGAATGTCAGGTACTATACGTGTGCATAGTTTAAAGTTGTCGGCTTGCATACTTTCTGATATATTGGTATTTGGATAAAATAAATTGAGAGCATTTATTAACAGTTAGCAGCCCTGGTGGATCTTAGGAATACGCTCAGTTATATCTGTTTATGAACACATAGCACATACGAAATTCGGTTGAATTCCAATTGATAGTGTAGAAGTTATATGCATTTAAATATTGGAGCTATCAGCAGGCTTATAATCATTTTGGCAACACTGCCATGTATGGCCTCCTGGAAATTAAACTGCAATATTATTATCTATACGTGTGCCAATTTTCAAATAGCTCCCATTCATACCTTCCGAGATATCCAACATAGAGCTCAAATTTCAATTGCGATTTTTCAGCAGTTGGTAGCACTGACATCATTCTTAAATATGGCCGTGAGATATTCAGGTATATATCTTTACTCCTACCAAATTTTGTTTCGATTGCTGCAGCCGTTTAGGAGTTGATAGGGGGGGACACACACACAGCCAGACAGACAGAAGGACAGACAGACAGACAGACAGAAGGACAGACAGACAGACAGACACACATTTGACCGATCTCATAAGACTACTTTTTCCTCATTTTTGCAAAATGTGAAAAGTAGGCTAAAAATAGCGGCCATGGACTTGATTTATATTGTCTAAATGTGTGAACTTAAAATCATGCAACTGAGGGTGATAACTAGGGCCCGGAGGTTGATGGCGTAAAAAAGATTAAAAAATTGCACTTAAAATTTTCAATAATGACTGTAATAAATGACCAAAAAAATTCGAAAAATGCACTATAAAATGGAGAAAGCGGCAATGAACGATATCTCTCGCCGTGAACTATGCGGAACTGAGAACTTTTCTACCCCGCCACAGCTGACCTTGGTCAACAGACCAGATTACATTCCATTCCTCCAATAACTGGTTTGAGACGAAAACGGTACCCTTCTTCTGCGTCCAAGATATATATTTTTCTACTAATAGCAATAGCCTACTGAAATATTTTGTTTCAATATTTTAAATTATCTTGTATCAGCTACTAGCTTCTTCTTCCCTCTAAGAGACGTCAATCCCTCATATAAAGCTGTGATATGAGTAAATTGGAAGAAAATGACCTTAAAAGGCCGATTTCTCTAAAATATGTCCAAAAAATCGTACCGAACTTTAAAAAATGCTCTCAAAATGGAAAAAAAGCAAAAAAAATGCAAAAAGATGCAAAATAAAAACAAGATGTTCAGTAAAGAACACATAGCCTACTTTCTCCTAAATACATGGGTATTGTTATAACTATTTGTCCTTTTCAAGGAGTATAATTGAATGTTGCTTGTAGTAGCTTGTTGAAATACAACGTGCTATAGGGATATTAAACATGAATATGAGGTGGCCTTTGCTAGTGATCCTCTGTAAAAATTTCATTCAATTCGGTTTCACCGTGTTTGAATTGATATGGGGAATGGATTTGCACACATACATGGCCGCTATTTGCAAACTATTGGGCTGATGACCTTGTAGTCAGTCATAAGATGCTTTCCACAAAAAGGCATGTTGTTGCAAAATCTGGTAGAGATCAAATTATTAGGATGGTCGTAATTTGATTTAAGCTTTTAACATTTGGGTGGCCGTCATTCCGTTTCCGTCAAGATGGCGGCGATATAAAACATGACACTGAGGTGTCCTTTGCTAGTGCTACCTCTGCACCAAATTTCGTTCAATTCGGTTTCACCGTGTTTGAATTGATAGGGGGAATCGATTTGCACACATACTTGGCCACCATCTGCAAACTATTGGACTGATGATCTTGCAGTTTGGTCAAAATAAGCTTCCCACATAAAGATATGTTGTTGCAAAATTTGGTAGAGACTAGATTATTAGGTTGGTCGTAATTACATTTTAGCTTTTAAAATGTAATGGCCGCGATTGCGTTTCTGTCAAGATGGCGGCGATATAAAACATGACACTGAGGTGCCCTTTGCTAGTGCTACCTCTGTACCAAATTTCGTTCCATTCGGTTTCACCGTGTTCGAATGAACAGGGGGAATCGATTTTCACACATAGATGGCCGCCATCCGCAAACTATTAGGCTAATGACCTATTAGATTGGTCAAAGGATGCTCCCTCCATAAAGGTATGTTGTTGCAAAATTTGGTAGAGATCGGATGATTATTTTAGTCGTAATTTGATTTAAGCTTTGAACATTTGTGTGGCCGCCATTACGTTTCCGTCAAGATGGCGGCGATATAAAACATGACACTGAGGTGTCCTTTGCTAGTGCTACCTTTGTACCAAATTTCGTTCAATTCGCGTTCACCGTGTTCGAATTGATAGGGAGGGGGGGGGGGGGGACAGACATTCAGAGTACACACACACACACACACAGCCTAACACACATACACACACACACACACACACTTTTTTTCGCCCTGTGTTGATCTCATAAGTCTACTTTCATATTTTGAAAAAATCGAAAGTACTCTAATAACATAGCCTATTTGAAGACGGGGTGGCCCGTCCGGAGTTTCTATGTACTTCAGCATTGTTTTAGACAGCTCAGTAAAAAGATGACATGTCATCAACATCCGGGCTCAAGTGATAACAGACCAATCGTAAAGGAAACCACTAGCTCGGGTCTAATTAAAAATAGGTAAAAAAAAAAGACTACCGGTACCGTGGTCCTAAGCTATAAACCATCTCAGAAACCACTTCCAGAATGGCTGAGGTGGGAATCGAACCCGCTTCTTCTCATGTTTGCCTCGCGAGGCTGAGTGTACCCCGGGCCATCGTGGTGAGAGGGAAACATCTTGACCACGAATCTATTACGGAATTACGCCCTTTTTAGCCTATTTTCAATTTTGAAAAAATAGGCTTATGAGATCACCTTTTGTCCGTGCGCGCGCGCGTGTGTGTGTGTGTGTGTGTGTGTGTGTGCGTGTCTAATAAAATCTAAACGGCTGGAGCGATTTCAATGAAACTCGGTAAGGTCATAGCACTATTCCCGGCGACCTCGGCCGTGCCCTTCAAATTTTGTTACGTCTCACCAATCCAACATGGCGGCTGTGCGAAATATTTCACTAGCATTCAATATCTCCGAAACTATTACCGATATCGCCCTGAAATTGTGTACGGTGATAAAGGGCACTACTAGAAGTTCACCTATGAGACTTTCAAAAACCTGGTGACTACAAAACCAACATGGCGGTCAAGCGAAGTTGAGACTTTTAAATAGACTTTTCTCGCGATTTAACTATCCAAACGTAATGAAACATGGTACAGCAAATGTTCATACACATTGTAATGCACTGGAGTCTAATTTAGTTCAATTGTTTACATAACCTCAAAATGGCGGCTGTGCGAAATAATTCACTGACATTCTATATCTCCGAAACAATTACAGATAACACCCTGCAATTTTGTACGGTGATAAAAGGTACTGATACAAGTTTACCTAGGTATATTTCATAAACCTGTAAAGTACAAAACAACACATGGCGACCAAGCGAATTTGAAATATTTTAATATACTTTTCTCGTGAATTAACTCTCTGAGCGCAGTGAAATGTGGTACAGTAAAAGATTTTGCAGATTGTAATGCACTGCCATCTAATTTCATTCAATTGTTTACATAACCTCAAGATGGCGGCTGTGCGAAATTTTAAAATTAAGTTTTTATTTCTTGTGTCGTAATCATGCGATCGAAGTGAAAGTTTGAATAATGAACCTAGGCAATAATTGTCCTTGAATGGTACATAACTATATGGCCTATACATATAACAATCCTAAATGGCGAGCTTCCGAAATATTTAGACGGTTCTCAATATTTATGAATCTTTTACAGCAACCAAACTGATTTTTTTTATGATCATAGAGACTATGGACATATATTCAAGGACTTTCATTAACCTGGTAAGCATAAATCCAACATTGCGGCGACGCGAATTATAAATATTTAAATGGACGTTTCTCGCGAATTAACTATCTGAGTGCCGTGAAACGTTGCACACTAAATGCTTATACAAATGTTGATCCACTGGCATCTAATTTATTTCAATTGTTTGTATAATCACAAGATGGCTGCTGTGCGTAATTTTAAAATCTCGTTTTTACTTCTTGTGTTTTAATCATGCGATTGCAGTTTGAATACCACACGTACACAACAATATTAATATAATAGTACAAAAATAAAAATCCAACCTGGCGACCATCTGAAATATTTAGACGGTTCTCAATATCTTGAATCTGTTACAGCAATTAAACTGAAATTTTGTATGTTGATAGAGGCAATTAACATGAGCAGGATATATGAAAATAGGCTGTATAGTTCTTCACGGAACTACTTGTTTTCTCTAGTGTTGCCTGTTCTAGTCCTAAAGTCTGGATTAAAGTTAAGATCTCAAGTGCAAAAGCTGAGAGTACTCACCACTGGACCATTGAAATGGTCGATCTTAGTTACATAATAATGTTATTCCATGTCTGTATAATAAAGCTGGGAAACTGGGTCAGTGAACAGACTAGTGTTGGGGGGGGGGGGGACTGAGAATTCTTTTCTCAGTTCTTTCACCTTTCTGAATAACATTCAGGATTGTAATTCGAGGATTTATCCTCCCCTCAAGGTGTAACCTTAGATAGTCGACCATGAAAAGTCATTTGAAGAATAATTCCGCCGTCTGTAATGATAGATTACAGAAAAGACAGCATTCGGATACGGTGGGCTGTCATGCGGAAGATAATGACGAATCGGAGCGTCTGAAAACTCATCAAGTAGCAAACAAACAAATACTATGGAAAATCAAACCTAAACAAGTCTCATTCTTTTCTACACATAATGTTAACTCTCTGGTTCAAACTGGAAAATTGAAGATCATCACGGATATCATGAGAAGTCATAAAATTCTAATTATGGCCCTTCAGGAAATTAGAAATAGTGATCAAGACCATCTGGAATCACAAGGATACAGACTATATAAAGGAATTCCAGGGAAACGAGTTATGAAAAATTGTCCACAATTTGGTAACGGATTCTTAATAGATCTCAGAATCATTGACTCGATAACAGAATTTAAATCTCAATCCTCCAGACTTACGACCCTAACTTTGAAATCGGCAAATAAAACATATACAATTATTAATGCACATGCTCCTACTAATCAAAAAAACAACACCATTAAGGACAGAGAAGAAGTACAAAAATTCTGGGATCTTTTGGATCAAACTTTAATAAACATCCCTTCATCAAACATCAAAATTCTCCTTGGTGATTTCAATGCGCAACTCGGACAAGAAAGAAGATATAGAGATATCATTGGAAAATGGACAGCACATAAACAAACCAATAAAAATGGTCAAAGATTAGTCGAAATTTGTAGAAACCACAAATTAATCTCTAAATCAACATGTTTTAAAAGACAGCCCCATAAATTGAAAACTTGGAAACATCCTGACTTCAGAAGGGGTGAATGGCAGTTGGATCATGTCTGCATGGATAAATTTCACCATCGCGAAATTCACAATGTCAAGGTTCTAAGGGGAGTTGACTCAGGATCAGACCACTATGTGGTAAAGATAAAAATAAAATTAACTCCAATGGCCAAGAAAAAACCTAATAATAACAATAGGAGGAAATTTGATCCATCTACCTTAATAAAAAATATAGAGTACTGTGAAAGAACAGGAGAAGAATCTCTCAACACTAAAACATTGGACGAATTAATCACTAAATTAAAATCAATAGCAGAGGAGTTAGCACCAATAAATCCAAGGAAAAAACATGAATGGTGGAATGTAGATTGTGATCAAGCAATAGAGAAAAGACACCAAGCATGGATAAAACATCAAGCTCTAAAGTCAGAAGAATCAAATTTAGAACTAACTATACAAAGAAAATTAACCCATAAAATCATCAGACAAACGAAACGTAATCATCTTAAGAATACACTGGAAAAGATAGAAGACGATTTCAAGAAAAAACAATCTCGAGATTATTACAAAACATTTGGTAAATATCTTAAAAAATTTGAAGCTCCAACATTAATGTTGAAAAATCAAACGGGAAAGTTAGCACATTCTAACCAAGAAAATACAGAGATCCTTGCAGAAGCATTCGAGAAACTGTTAAATTGTGATGATCCACTGGAAACCCTGCAAGTAAACACTGATACACCTATTTTAACTTCACCTGATTTAATAAATCCTCCAAACATTAATGAAGTAGAACTCGCAATTAAAGAACAAAAAAATTACAAAACTTGTGGCGAAGACTTAGTCTTTGCTGAAATCTGGAAAAATGCTGGTAAACCTGCGATTATAAATCTTCATCAACATCTAGTTAAAATGTGGATTACTGAAGAAATTCCTGCACACTGGACCATAGGAATAATCCATCCATTATTTAAGAAAGGAGACAAAACGAACCCAGATAACTACAGAGGAATTACCCTTCTGGACTGCACATATAAAATTTTCTCTCGCATAATTTACAACAGGATCAAAAACATTCTGGAACCACAACTTGGAGAATATCAAGGAGGATTTCGCCCTTACAGAAGTTGTCCAGACCAAATCCTTAGCCTGAAATTAATAATGGAATATTACAAAAACAGAAATAAGCAACTCTTTATCTCTTTTATAGATTTCAAAAAAGCCTATGATAGTATTCATAGACTGACACTGCTAAAAATCCTCAGATCATATGGTCTCCATCCTAAATTGATAAAAATCATTCAATTAACATTAACAAACACAAATTCGAAAGTTAAATTTAGGGGAGAAATATCAACAGCTTTCTCAGTAAAAACTGGTCTCAGACAAGGTGATGGATTATCCCCTCTGCTTTTCAATGTGGCTCTTGATTATATCATGAAGGTTTGGCAAAAGGAAAACCCTCCTAACATCAAAATTGGAACAAAACCATCAATAAAAATAAACTGCTTAGGATTTGCAGATGATTTGGCTCTTTTAGCACTAGACAAGGAAGAGGTTTGTACTCAGATCACTAGTCTCCAAGAGATTGCTCAAGGGATAGGATTACAGATATCCTTTGAAAAAACTGAGATCATGCCTATGAAACCCTTAGATATAAATGAAGTCTATATAAATGATCATAAAATTAACCTAGTTCCTCAATTTAAGTATCTTGGAGAAATTATAACACATAACTTAAACGAAAAAGTAACTTGGATAAATAGAACAAATAAAATGAAAAAGGCACAATCTCTAACCTGGTCAACATATAATAAAAAATGCCTATCAATAGCTACTAAGATCCAACATTATAAAACTGTAACTCTCCCAGAAGCCACTTATGCTTGTGAAACACTGTTCCAAATTAAAAATGAACAAAGAACTGATCAGCTCCTCAAAACGGAAAGAAGAATCATTAGAACGTGCATAAATAAAAAGTATCAGGTTGAGGGAGTCTGGAGGATTCTCCCAAATGAAACTGTCTATCGTGAGATTGATCCAATCACCAGCACAATGAAGAAGAAAAGAATTTCATATTTTTTTCACATCTTACGGCTTCCAGAAAACAGAATTGTACGCCAACTGGTGATGAGAAATCTAGGAAAGAAAACTGGAGGAAAATGGATCCAAGGAATCCAACAAGATCTCAAAGCAGTTGGACTTAAGATAACAGATGCCGAGGAGAAAAATAAAATTAACACCATTCTTAAAACTCACAAATTTTCTGCAGAAATGACACATAGAAAGCCTATGGAGATTTCAGATGAGTTGAGAAAATCCCGATCTGAAAGAATGAAAAAGTACTGGAAAGAGCGCAAGAACCAAGCAGTACTACCTTCAAAGAAGAAGTGATTGTGGAACGACTCAAGTGGTCCAATGTGACCAATCAAGATAATAATAATAATAAAGCTATTTAAACAGGTTTGCTAGTTCATAGCACATCACGACCGGAAACAGATTATATTTCTGCCAACGCATCAACAGTGCCTGTCGGGCGATGTAGTAGCATACAAACAGTCTTGTTTCTGGACTTGCTAAAGGAATATTTCGTCATTAGTCCAGAATGTTTAAGTGCATAGAAAAATTGGAATAATGCGGCCGTCAGGCTCATGTGTTTACATGTATGTAGGGACATTTCTGCCATCAGCCCCGTGTGTTGTGTTTTTAAGTTTCCCGCCACTAGTCGCATGTAGCTTGAAAAAAATATATATAGGCTGTCAGCCTCGTAAACTTAGGTGTGTAAAAAACTTGGGACATTTTGGACATTAGTCCCATCCTAGGCGTTGGCTCCGCTAATACTGTTGGTTTTGTGAAAAAATAAATTGTTGCCCAACGAATATCGACAAAGAAGAACTTTTTCCAGATAAGTAAAACAATATTCTAAACATTTTGTGTTGAAAATGTGTTTATGTTCGACCCTGACTATTATGTCTGAAAACTGTATCATAATGAGGCTCATTATAACACTATTTTTCATTATGAAACAGTTTCTCCCACCAATCACAGCTTAAGAAACAGTTGTTTGACCAATTAAATAAGGATACCTTCGCGCATGCGCTCAAAATCCAACATGTCTATATAAATAACCGAAAGTGCACCGTCCATATGTTCGCGTAAATAAACTGGTGAATATGAGACAAGAAATAGCACTGTACCTTAATATACCCAAGTCCAATTTCTACAAAGGGCGTTGATTTCAAACTACTACGGTGACAGTTTTACTGAATGGTTCACGATCTGCACATATGGCATTGAAGCACACAGAGCGCATGCGTCGGTCGGCCAGAGAGCTTGGATCACGGAGATATGCTACCTAGCGCACCACCCGATCACAAAATTCTAGTTACTGAACAGATATTCATGAATATTTATGTTAAAACATATAATAAAGTTATAATTATCGTCGAACATAAACAGTCGTATGCAACTCGCCTATAATGGTAATTAAGGCACTCGTATGGAAATTATAAAACTCGCTAAAGCTCGTTTTATAAACATACTCGTGTCTTAATTATAGCCATTATAGGCTCGTTGCATAATGTAATATTATGTTCGACCCTGACAATTATAAGTCTGAAAACTGTATCATAATGATCGTCATTATAACACTATTTTTCATTATGAAACAGTTTCTCCCACCAATCACAGCTCAAGAAACAGTTGTTTAACCAATTAGATAAGGATACCTTCGCGCATGCGCTCAAAATCCAACATGTCTATATAAATTACCGAAAGTGCACCGTCCATAATGTTCTCGTAAATAAACTGGTGAATATGAGACACTGTACCTTAATATCCTTAAATCCAATTTCTACACAGCGGGTTGTTTTCAAACGATTTCGGTGTCATTTTTTCTGAATACTGATGCTCAATCTGCACATATGGCATTGAAGCTCACAGAGCGCATGCGTCGGTCGGTCAGTGAGCTTGGACATCAGAGATATCATACCCTGCTCAGCACCCGATCACAAGCTTGCCACGGTGGGTGTGTGGTTATAGAGTCGGAGTACCAACCCCAAGATTGCAGGTTCACTCCTGACCATGGTAAGTGATTTTTGAAAGGCGACAAAAATCACGACACTCATGTCATACGTTGTTGGCATGTTAGAGAACCCATTTGAATTCAGTAGGCAGTGTTCAATGGCAAAATTAATCTCGGGATTTTCCGCCAACACAAAGTTCCTCCATTCTATACTTGAAAGCGCTATAGTGTCAAGGAGTTTAGATATCTAACCTCCTTGACTTTCATAGCGTTCAAAGGAACGACGAAATTCGACATGCAAGCTACCCTCTGGGTGTCAATTAACAAAGCTTGCACCAGGCACCCGAGGCCATACGATATTATATTATTATTATTACCCGATCACAAAATTCTAGTGACAATCTCAACAGATATTTATTAATATTTATGTTAAAACATAATAAAGTTGTAGTTATCGTCGAACATAAACAGTCTTGTGCAACTCGCCTATAATGGTAATTAAGACATTCGTATGGAAATTATAAAACTCGCATACGCTCGTTTAAAAAAAAATACTCGTGTCTTAATTAGAGCCATTATATAATAATAATAATAATAATAATAATAATAATAATGTTATTGGTTTTACGTCCCTTTTAACTACACTGGCTTTTAGAGACGCCGGGGTGCCGGAATTTTGCCCCGAAGGGGATCTTTAACGTGCCAGTAAATCTACGGACACGGCTCCCTCACATTTGCGCACCCTCAAATGCCAGCTGACTGCGCCAGGATACGAACCGGCAATTATAGCCATTATAGGCTCGTTGCATAATGTACTAGTATAATTTTAAATTAAACCATTCGGGTATTTAATAGCGGTCGGTTTTTATATAAACATTTTATGTACTGTATCCAAACCAAAATGACAGGCCGCTCTCGAGAACCCTATCTACTGGTCACATAGCCGTGCGTGTGCCATCCTCTGCTACCAGCATTGTTAGCTGACTAGATTCATTCATATCCCTATATCTATGACTAGCATAGTAAAGAACCCCTGCTATAAATAAATATTCAATACTTACCGATTGTCAACGTTATCTCTACCCATTCCAACTATTCCTTCCACCATTCCTCCCCGCCTAGCAGTCGCTGCCATGACCAACAATCCATCATTAACCAATAATCATTATCGATTATGCCCTTTTGCAGCAAATCAAAAATAAATAATCTATCCACTGTTAAGACAGCTTCGCCCTATAGTTCCTTGGTAAAAAAAAAGCAAAGTACTGTCGGGTTCAAAGAAAAAGAACCACACCCATACTGTGCCCAATTCTAGGAATGGGTATTCCAAGATTCAGACACCTAGGTATCAAGGGAAAGGCTACAGCCGCTTTTGAAAGTTGAGATATTTGAATATCGCGCTCCTTTCCTTCTAGATTGAAATGGAAACTTTATGCAGCCAAGAAGATGTTAAGTGACGTGGCAAATAGTAGCAGAGGTCGAGACTATTTGGTGATTAAATACTTAGCCATGGAGTAGAGACTTGATTCTTGGATCAGATTACTGGCACGGCCAAATGAAAGAGGATGCACTTAGTCTCAAGTGAATCAGACCAGAGACACCGGAGATATGAGGATTTACAGATTTCAGCGTGATCCAGCGTGGAGCCGACCGTTTTGTATAAAAGCCGCTCGGCCCAAGCATAAGCAGCTCACTTCAAACCAAGCTCTTGTAGGACAAGGTGCTGCTGCTACGTCGAGCCAAGGCACATGGTTGCCGAATCTACGCAGAAGATATCTTTGAATTGTGATAGTCACAAAAGTGCTACGATACGTGGGGAACGTAGTAAGTTTCCGGTAGAGGGAATCACTAAGGTGATTGTTATTTTCTACGGACATTGGTGAAACACTTTGATTTTATATGGACATATGCTAGACTTTGTGTGGATATTTTTCTGTCACAGTCCAGTAAAAATAATTCAATACTTGGATATTTTAGTCCAACTTGTCAGTTTCACAAATTGTAACTAAATAACCACTCAGATCTTTCAGTATATTGAAGGCCAGTCTATCACGGTGTTGTTCATTAGCCGACAAAGGGAAACTATATGTTGCTTCGCGCATGATAGATGGTGTGAAGCCATGCCCAGGGAACGATCTTCAGAACAGCCGTTGATTGTTATAGACTATCAGTGTTTTCCTGTACTGAAAAGATTACCGTGAGTTATGTTACAACTGACGCTTTTGAGAAGAGATCATTTGGATCTGACCCCATTTAAGCGAACTGCTATGGATTTAATTGAAGTCAATATTAAAATGGATCAGCAGTTACTTCAAACTTCAAGAAATATTTCCACTATGTCGTGCTAGACAGATTGTGGGTATATAATGGCGGCCGATATAAGGATTAGACGTGCGTGTCCAATAAAGCCTCCGTGGCTTAGGCGGCAGCACGCCGGCCTCTCACCGCTGAGTCCGTGGTTCAAATCCCGGTCACTCCATGTGAGATCTGTGCTGGACAAAACGGAGGCAGACAGGTTTTTCTGCGGGTACTCCGGTTTTCCCTGTCAAAATTTCATTCCAGCAACACTCTCCACTATCATTTCATTTCATCTGTCATTCATTTAATCATTGCCCCAGAGGAGTGCGTCAGGCCTCGGCAGCCGGCACAGTTCATATCCTCGCCGCTAGATAGGGGCTTCATTCATTCCATTCCTGACCCGGTCGGAGACTGGAAGCAGGCTGTGGATTTTCATTTTCATTATGCCTAGCTAATTGGAACAAACTCATTTTCTGCAGATGACAAACACATTTATTTTTTTTCGTATTTAAATCTTGCATTGATTTACGCAAGACACATTAGGGTTATTCTGAGTATTTTCAGCACTCAGAACAGTTTAGGATCGATGACCGAGCCTACCGAGCATTTATTTGAATGTTCATTTTGTTTGAGAATCACGGTAATCAGCCGATATAACTGTAGAAGTTAATATTTATTTTTGTTGAGGAATGGATATTTTGTCCATATTCGAAGAGTCGAACATGTGGTTTTTTCTCATAAGGAAATAATAATTAAACATATTTAAGAAAATAATAACAATAATAACCCAATAATAATAATAATAATAATTTTCATAATTTTTCTAAATAATTATTGGATCTTACATTTTCTAATAATCACATTCGTTGAGAGAGAGCTTAAGGATTAGTTTAATCATTCCTAGTTTGGAACAGGTGATTTTCCGAAAGCTAGTGGATAGCGCAAGCCCGTATTCCACCAACATTATAGTTCTGGTTGAACAGTTAATATTTGCATTGAGCAAAGTATATTTTTCAGATATCACGGAAAGGCATGAAACAGGAAGCCAATGATATTTGTATCAATTAGGATTTTTTTTTGGTGTTTATATAAAATCATGACGTAGGCTCACATTCGAAAGTGAAATAGAGAATATCACAAGTGTGGTAACTTCACGGTTTGAACTGAATGGTAAAATAAAATAAACTTGTAAGTTTATAGATCTTCCAGTTTTGATAACAAGCAGAGGCTTGATTTATTGTATAAATTTTGGGAAGAAAATATATGTGTGTAGAGTAGTTGAAATGCCATTCCCAGGTGCACATGTTTAAGTCGCAGGAATGAGGAGGGGTTTTTTTGAGCATCAATCAAATAGCAGGTTCGATGGCTCAGGTTTATAGGAGGAGTATTGGAACCACACATTTCGTCGAATAAATGACCAAACCATCAGTAATTATTTCAAACTTGTTTACGTATTCCATTAATACTTTGGATTTGCTAGAACCCGGTTTTGTCATGATAAAATTTTATTTCTTCTTCAGAGCCGTTGTTGTTGGGATATTGTGTTCTTACACAAATAATTGAATGGGCCACTGCCAATTAAAAAATAATTCTGTATCCACGAATTACTTAAAGGATGATTTCAATCCTATTGTCATGAACTAAATGAATTTATTATAAAGCTACAATTCTTATTTCCGCATTCTGTTCAAGAATTGCAAGTTGTGAAAGTTACTAAAATAGCAACAAATATAAATATTTTTCTTAATAATAATTCCAAGTGGAAAATCGAATAGTTGAATGGTTCAACAATTGTTTTTTGATCAAGTTGATGATTCAGAAATCATATTTCTTTGGAATTTGAAGTTCATAATCGAGTCACTTCTCGAAATGTTTAATTTTGGAAGAATAATAAATTTTGTTGTGCTTCGCACAGTTCTTCGATGCTATGCTCAAGGGTCAAATACTTTTCAGATGTTGTTATTAATATGTGTACATAATTAGTGTTGGGTCAAAGATAATGTTTTTGACAATATTTTTGAAACTGGAAAAATAAGTGGAAGTTAAAAATTCTATAAACAATTATAAACAGTGACAATTTCTACGAGTGTTAATATCATGTTAGAAATTCAACCAGTGAACTACAATATTTCCAGTAAAGACAATTAAATTTGAACTGGATTTCATCGTAAATAATTGATATAATTTTGGAACACAGTCTACAGGACTGATAATCAGACTTGTGTCTCCAAGGACAATTGTTCAATGTGTTGGAAAATGTCTGTACATTGTGTAAATAGTAGTGTGTGCCGTCGCACGGGAATGATGTTACCTTGAGCATCATTTTGCAGACAATTTTAAAATTTAGAATAAAATGAGATAATTTTACATGTTGTGTTATGCCCAGTTGAATCTCCTTCTATCCTTATTGTTGCATTGAGCCAAAAATCAGTAAAGCATTTTTTTTATTTGATGTCTTTTTTTTTGCGATTAGCTTTAACCCATCTGACGCCCCGGGATATTTTGACTCTCGTGCTGACTGATTCTTGGTAAAATGCATATGTGGTCGTGCGGACTCCGGACTAAACGGGCACATAAAATAAGATAGAGAGAGAAAATGGCGCCCAACGTGGGGCTTGAGTTAGACACGGTCAATCGCATGCCGATTTAAATTGTGATAATTTTTATAGATATTTTGGGAGTTGACAGATGTCTGGTTTGGATGAATAAATTAGTAGGAAACCCAATTAGTGGGGAAAATTAAAAATTAACTGGGTTAATAATTAGAATGGGTATGATTATTTTGATAATGGCTTAACCATTAGGGCGTGAAGTAAATTCAGCAGTAAACGTTCGATGACTGGACATACGCATTAGTAGAATCCAGGTGGAGGATATTTGAGGACTTGCATATTTTTCTTGTGATATTGTGGTAAATTTAATTCGTAAAAGTAGAGAAGTTTTTTTCCATCGCGTCGACATTAGGACAAATCTCATTTTATTAGAGTGTTCCAATTAGCTATTCATATTTCTTGTTCTAGTTATAATCTTGTGTCTGCCAACATGTATACCCCTAAGTATTGGCTAATACTGAAAATTTTGGAAGAGATGATGAGGATGATGAGGAGTTTGGAAGAGAGTTCCAAAGAAGCTGGACTGCGCGTAGCAGCCATCATGAAAGAAAATACAGAGGCTTTGGAAAAGAAACTTAAAGAAAATTCCGATATGTTAGAAAGCAGGTTAAAAGATAACTTAAAAGATAGTTTAAATGGTAAATTTAATTCTATGGAAAATAAATTTAAAGAGAATTCCGAAATCTTGAAAATGTCACTTGAGGGTAAAATGACTAAATTATGCGAAAAAACACATGAGCTCGAAACTTCATTAGCTACTAACGCAAGTTTAATGGACGATAAATTTCGCGATGCCGATCTAAGATCCCAAAGCTTAGCTGATAGGATAAAAAGTGGTCTTAGGAAAGTTGGTGAAGACATGGTCAACCTAGAAGTCAGAGTGAAGAAAGAGAGCAATGAGATGGCAACTCTAGTTGTTCAACGTTTGACAGACCAATTCAAAGAACTCGTAGTGGGAGAAATAAGAGAAGGTGTGATTAATGAATTACAAACTGAAATTAAAACCACAGTTATCGATGAGATTAAAAACACACTCAAGCTGGAGAACCAAGATGGAGTCAAGGAGATTAGAGAATCTTTGTCATCCCATATTCAAGTAATTTCCAAAGATATTCAAGCGACTCAGAAGGACATATCAGATATGACAGGGTCATTGAGGAGTCACGAGGCTGTTATGAACCAGATATCCACTGATGTCAAGGAGAACTATAAGGAAACAGAAGAAATAAAGAAGGAAACCGAAGGAATTAGAAAAAAGGCCGAAGAAAACCATAAGGCAATTGAGGCTATGAAAACCCAAGTTAAGGACGAGAAACAGGCTGACCATCTGTTGAAAATGCCAAGTATAAGAGGAGAAGAACAGATACAGGTAAACCTAGGAGCAGCTAGAGGAAATGATAGTCAATGACAGGATGAGGCCAGGACAGTATTTCAATCCAACCCCATAACTGTATTCAAGAATGTAGAGGATAAGCCTTCTAAATTTTCAGGGCGAGATTCTGTGGCACCCGTAGAATTCTTGAGAGAAGCAGGTGATTACCTTAAATATTCCAAAATCCCTAAGGAAAGACTAATCCGAGTGATAGGGAAATTTTTGGAAGGGCCCGCACTTCTCTGGTTTAGAGCATTCAGGTCAACTCTCACCAATTTTGAGGAGTTTTCCCGTGAGTTATTGAAAAAGTTTTGGTCCCCGGAAACCCAACAGCAAGTCAGAGCAGAATTATATTCGAAGAGATTTTCGACGTCACAACCTACTCGATACTCTTCGTACTTTTCTGTACAGCTTTCTAAACTTCAACATTTAGATCCGCCGATGCCAGATAATGAATTAATTACTGCATTAATACGTCAGTTTCCAGCAGAAGTCCAAAGAACTTTGATCGCTGCTGACATTTATAATATGGAGCAATTTGACGAGGTATTGCAGAAACTTGATCACACGAACGCTCAATTCTTCCATCAGAAGGGAGGAAAGAATGGCAACGCTGTGTACACTGTTATGGCCGACAGTTATTCCCAAACACCTCGAGAGATTCGAGAGGGGCGAGAAGAGAAAACGCCGAGGGAAGAGCCTGATAAAAGAGGATGGAATCAGAACACTAATAGATACAGTTACAAGCCGTATGCGAGACTAAAGGGTGGATATCGATATGACAATCTATGGAGAAAGCCAAGGAATAATCAAGGAAGATAACAGGAAAGAAGGTACTATGGTAGAAACAATAACTACAATAACAGAGGGAATGAGAACACTCGTCAGCCCAATGAAGAGTTCAATAAGGAGACGAGGAAGATCTTGGAAGAAAGACACCAAGAAAACTCGCAGATCTTGGAACAGAAGTCCAATGAACCAGGTCCATCGGGAACACAGCAATCCCGGGGGAATGAAAAAAAAACTTCGAATTCACAGTAGGAGATAGAATTTTAAACATTTTCACTTCCAGGATTATTAAATGGCAAACAGAGGATGATGACTTAATTCAACATAATGACGAACGGAAAGAAATGGGTACAAGAATTAAACTGCCAATCATATCATGCGAAGTATTCGGCATGCCTGTCGATACTTTAATTGATACTGGGGCTATGCTTTGTCTTGTGAGCGAGAAGCTTTATATTCTGTGGAAGCTCAAAGAGAATTTAGAAGAGATTCCAGTATCAGGAATTAAAATCCAAGGAATAATACCCAACAAAATATCGCTGTGTAGAACACAATTATACTTATGTGTTACTATTGGGGGACATGATTTCCGACATGTGTTTGTAGTAATGAAGGACATGGCTTTTGACATGATCTTGGGAGCGGATTTCATCCAGAAATATCGAGCCGTGATAGACATGAAGACAGAGACGGTCAGATTCCAGTATACCGAAGAGATAAACTTCGAGGGAAAGGAAGAGGAAGACATCGAGGGAGACGCTCAATGGTCTCTGATTTTTCGGGAAGCTGAAGGAAAAGAAGTCTATACTGAGAAGGGGTCCCCAGAGCTAGGGAAAATTTTGGAAGAGTACCATGATATTTTTGATATTAAGCCTGGTGAAATTAAAGATTTTGAATATCGAATTCGTGTAACTGATGATGCACCTTTCCATGCTAAATTGTATCCGGTAGCGGAAAAGCATCGGGAAAAGGTAAAAGTGCTTATCAAAGAGATGGAAGGTAACAATGTGATTGAAAAGTACACTACCTCTTATGTCAATCCATTAGCAGTAGTGTCTAAGCCGGATGGAAGTCTGAGACTGTGTTTAGACGTGCGAAATTTGAATTCAAGATTACTGCCAGAGTATGACAGACCACCAATCATTAGGGAACTGTTAAGGAAATTCCAGGGCAAGATCTGGTTCTCTAACATTGATCTCACTTCGTCCTACCACCACATTAGGCTTAGTGAAGATTCCAAAAAGTTTACAGGGTTTATGTTTGACCAACAGACATATGTATTCCGCCGTCTACCATTTGGGATCAAAACATCTGGATCTGTTTTGATCAGAGCACTGGAACAAAATTTGAGTCCTGAAGTAAAAGAGATAGCGATTCGTTACATAGACTATATCCTAATCGCATCTGAGACTAAGGAAGAACATTTCATACATCTTCAGATGTTATTCGCAGATTTAAGAAAAGCGAACTTTAAAGTAAACCTTCGAAAATGTCAGTTCTTTCAGAAGGAAATAAAATTTTTGGGCCATATTTTAGATGGTGAAGGATACCGTCCCAATGAGACAAAGATACAAGCGATTGCGAATTTCCCTAGACCTACTAGGGTGAAGAATGTCCGCAGTTTTCTCGGAACATGCCAATTCTTTGCAGGGCATTGTCCAAGCTTCACCAAGACAGTTGCTCCCTTGCAGGAAATATTAAAAAAGGGAAACAAATGGAAATGGAATGAAGATTGCGAACAATCATTTCAAGATGCCAAGAGGTTATTGGTAAACAGTGTGAAATTAGGGTATCCTGACTTCACCAAGAATTTCATCATAGAATCCGATGCATCCACCGTAGGGATTGGAGCTATTCTTCTTCAAGAAGATGACGATCACAGGAGATATTACCTGGCTTTCATAAGCAGGAAACTTCGTCCATCAGAAAGTAACTATTACACCACAAAGTTAGAAGCCCTTGCTGTAATCTTCGCGTTGGAGTCTTGGAAGAAAATGTTAATTGGACATTCAGTAATTGTGAGGACTGATCACCATGCATTGGAGTTTATCTTAAGAACAAACTCTGCCAGTGATAGAATAACTAGATGGTCACTTTTTATTCAACAATTCAACCTAGTTATCGAACACACTCCTGGAAAGTTGAACATTTGGGCCGATTTATTGAGTAGAGCAGTGGAGTCTACATCCAAGGTTTTTCAAGCTAACCTGGCGCATGAGGATGAGGATACCTTAAGAAGGTTAAGATTGTTACATTTATCCCAGAGGAGAGACCGACGTCTTAGAAACATTTTTCGTTTTCTTCAGGGAGATATGGATCCCAATGACGATGATTTTGTGGAAACTGAAAGAATTTCAAGAGATTATTTGATGTTAGATGGTCTAGTCTACAGGTTTGCAGATTCCGACCATACGAAGCTGAGGGTAGTGGTACCTCCACGAATGCAAACACCCATTATTTGGATGGCGCATCGAATTGCAGGTCATGCTGGAGTAGATAGGACAGTCAACTTGATACAAGAGAAATTTTCATGGGAGCGAATGCGACAAACTGTCAGGAACACTATTCGGGAGTGCGACTTATGCCAAAGGAGTAAATATAATTCTAAATTATTGAGAGAATTACCAAGGCCTATTATTCCTTCTAAGCCTTGTGAAATCTTAGCGACTGATCTTTATGGTCCTCTCCCAAAGTCTAAAAGAGGTAACCGATATATTCTGGTGACCATAGATGTTTTCAGCAAATACACTATGTTACACCCAATTCAGAAGGCAAACGCAAAATATTGTGTGAAGAGAATTAGAGACAGCGTAATTCCGGAAGCAGGCAAACCGGAATTCCTTTTATCAGATCACAGACCCCAATTTACATCTTTAGAATTCAGGGCCGTCATGAATAATCTTGGGATTAGACAATTGCTTTGTTCTATCAGACATCCTGAAAGCAATCCAGCAGAACGCGTGATGGCTGAAATATCTAAATTTTGCCGCCTCTATTGTCCAAATGAGCATTGGAAATGGATGGATGTTCTCTCTTTAGCATCCGAATCCTTCAACTCTACGATTCATGAGAGTACTGGACAGATTCCCATGTTGCTTCATCATGGAATTAAACCAACAAGATTATGGGATCGAATCATCTCTATTCCACCCGAGATTGAACCTAGTCGTCAGAGGAAGGAGAATCTAGCTTAGACAAGTTGAGGAGCCAAGCTGAGAAAAGAGAGCGCAGAGTGAGAGGATCGCGTTTTCGCAGACCATTGCGCGTAGGAACTCTTGTTTTAGTAAAAAAAAACCTACACCCTCCGACGTGCAAAATCGAGTGTACTCGAAGATTGCAAGCCTTTACGATGGACCCTATCGTGCTGTGGAGGTAAACAACAATGGAGGCTATAAAATCGCCAATACACGAACTGGTAACATCGTGGGAATTTATAATGCAGCGAATTTGAAGATTTATTATTCAAGAACCAGATGATTTAATGAGTAGATGGGAAAAATAAAAATTTTTCAATTTTTTTTTTTTTTTGCTAGGTGTGGGGTGGATGTGCCCAATTCTAGGAATGGCTATTCCAAGATTCAGACACCTAGGTATCAAGGGAAAGGCTACAGCCGCTTTTGAAAGTTGAGATATTTGAATATCGTGCTCCTTTCCTTCTAGATTGAAATGGAAACTTTATGCAGCCAAGAAGATGTTAAGTGACGTGGCAAATAGTAGCAGAGGTCGAGACTATTTGGTGATTAAATACTTAGCCATGGAGTAGAGACTTGATTCTTGGATCAGATTACTGGCACGGCCAAATGAAAGAGGATGCACTTAGTCTCAAGTGAATCAGACCAGAGACACCGGAGATATGAGGATTTACAGATTTCAGCGTGATCCAGCGTGGAGCCGACCGTTTTGTATAAAAGCCGCTCGGCCCAAGCATAAGCAGCTCACTTCAAACCAAGCTCTTGTAGGACAAGGTGCTGCTGCTACGTCGAGCTAAGGCACATGGTTGCCGAATCTACGCAGAAGATATCTTTGAATTGTGATAGTCACAAAAGTGCTACGATACGTGGGGAACGTAGTAAGTTTCCGGTAGAGGGAATCACTAAGGTGATTGTTATTTTCTACGGACATTGGTGAAACACTTTGTTTCTATATGGACATATGCTAGACTTTGTCTAGATATTTTTCTGTCACAGTCCAGTAACAATAATTCAATACTTGGATATTTTAGTCCAACTTGTCAGTTTCACAAATTGTAACTAAATAACCACTCAGATCTTTCAGTATATTGAAGGCCAGTCTATCACGGTGTTGTTCATTAGCCGACAAAGGGAAACTATATGTTGCTTCGCGCATGATAGATGGTGTGAAGCCATGCCCAGGGAACGATCTTCAGAACAGCCGTTGATTGTTTTAGACTATCAGTGTTTTCCTGTACTGAAAAGATTACCGTGAGTTACGTTACAACTGACGCTTTTGAGAAGAGATCATTTGGATCTGACCCCATTTAAGCGAACTGCTATGGATTTAATTGAAGTCAATATTAAAATGGATCAGCAGTTACTTCAAACTTCAAGAAATATTTCCACTATGTCGTGCTAGACAGATTGTGGGTATATAATGGCGGCCGATACAAGGATTAGACGTGCGTGCCCAATAGGACATGTATCTGGATAAATCTGGTACAGACCAGGTTCACTACGCTTCAAGACCAACGAGAAATGTAAGCCACATTTGACTTTTATATTATGCCTAGCTAATTGGAACAAACTCATTTTCTGCAGATGACAAACACATTTATTTTTCTTCGTATTTAAATCTTGCATTGATTTACGCAAGACACATTAGGGTTATTCTGAGTATTTTCAGCACTCAGAACAGTTTAGGATCGATGACCGAGCATACCGAGCATTTATTTGAAAATTCATTTTGTTTAAGAATCACGGTAATCAGCCGATATAACTGTAGAAGTTAATATTTATTTTTGTTGAGGAATGGATATTTTGTCCATATTCGAAGAGTCGAACATGTGGTTTTTTCACATAAGGAAATAATAATTAAACATATTTAAGGAAATAATAACAATAATAATCCAATAATAATAATAATAATAATAATAATAATTTTCATAATTTTTCTAAATAATTATTGGATCTTACATTTTCTAATAATCACATTCGTTGAGGGAGAGCTTAAGGATTAGTTTAATCATTCCTAGTTTGGAACAGGTGATTTTCCGAAAGCTAGTGGATAGCGCAAGCCCGTATTCCACCAACATTATAGTTCTGGTTGAACAGTTAATATTTGCATTGAGCAAAGTATATTTTTCAGATAACACGGAAAGGCATGAAACAGGAAGCCATTGATATTTGTATCAATTAGGTTTTTTTGTGTATATATAAAATCATGACGTAGGCTCACATTCGAAAGTGAAATAGAGAATATCACAAGTGTGGTAACTTCACGGTTTGAACTGAATGGTAAAATAAAATAAACTTGTAAGTTTATAGATCTTCCAGTTTTGATAACACGCAGAGGCTTGATTTTTTGTATAAATTTTGGGAAGAAAATTTGTGTGTGGAGTAGTTGAAATGCCATTCCCAGGTGCGCATGTTTAAGTCGCAGGAATGAGGAGGTTTTTTTTGAGCATCAATCAAATAGCAGGTTCGATGGCTCAGGTTTATAGGAGGAGTATTGGAACCGCACATTTCGTCGAATGAATGACCAAACCATCAGTAATTATTTCAAACTTGTTTATGTATTCCATTAATACTTTGGATTTGCTAGAACCCGGTTTTGTCATGATAAAATTTTATTTCTTCTTCAGAGCCGTTGTTGTTGGGATATTGTGTTCTTACACAAATAATTGAATGGGCCACTGCCAATTAAAAAATAATTCTGTATCCACGAATTACTTAAAGGATGTTTTCAATCCTATTGTCATGAACTAAATGAATTTATTATAAAGCTACAATTCTTATTTCCGCATTCTGTTCAAGAATTGCAAGTTGTGAAAGTTACTAAAATAGCAACAAATATAAATATTTTTCTTAATAATAATTCCAAGTGGAAAATCGAATAGTTGAATGGTTCAACAATTGTTTTTTGATCAAGTTGATGATTCAGAAATCATATTTCTTTGGAATTTGAAGTTCATAATCGAGTCACTTCACGAAATGTTTAATTTTGGAAGAATAATAAATGTTGTTGTGCTTCGCACAGTTCTTCGATGCTATGCTCAAGGGTCAAATACTTTTCAGATGTTGTTATTAATATGTGTACATAATTAGTGTTGGGTCAAAGATAATATTTTTGACAATATTTTTGAAACTGGAAAAATAAGTGGAAGTTAAAAATTCTATAAACAATTATAAACAGTGACAATTTCTACGAGTGTTAATATCATGTTAGAAATTCAACCAGTGAACTACAATATTTCCAGTAAAGACAATTAAATTTGAACTGGATTTCATCGTAAATAATTGATATAATTTTGGAACACAGTCTACAGGACTGATAATCAGACTTGTGTCTCCAAAGACAATTGTTCAATGTGTTGGAAAATTTCTGTACATTGTGTAAATAGTAGTGTGTGCCGTCGCACGGGAATGATGTTACCTTGAGCATCATTTTGCAGTCAATTTTAAAATTTAGAATAAAATGAGATAATTTTACATGTTGTGTTATGCCCAGTTGAATCTCCTTCTATCCTTATTGTTGCATTGAGCCAAAAATCAGTAAAGCATTTTTTTTATTTGATGTCGTTTTTTTTGCGATTAGCTTTAACCTATCTGGCGCCCCGGGATATTTTGACTCTCGTGCTGACTGATTCTTGGTAAAATGCATATGTGGTCGTGCGGACTCCGGTCTAAACGGGCACAATACTGTTAAACCTTTTGAGCACATTGTAAAAAAAACTTAGCCCATAAACAAGGGGCTTTTATCCCAAATAAAACAAATCCTAACATGGCTTTCTAAACTTAGGGGTTCCAAAAATATTAAAGGGATAAAAAATACCTTTTAATTTCGGGCATTTTTCATATATTCATGGACCAGTCCAAAGGGATCAGTCCAAAGGGACCAGTCAAAAGGGGACAGTCGAAAGGGGCCGATCGAAAGGGATCAGTCGAAAGGGACACTCGAAACCAACCGTCACGTCGCCCCGAGGCCTGACGTGACCCTCTTCGATTATCGATTTGCGAGATATTGACTTGCCTATCAACAGGGGTCCACTGTCAATCGCGTGCGCGTGGCGGCCATGACACTCGTTAGACCCCGCCTTAGACCACTACTATGAAATGGTAAGAAAATAGGCGAAAGAAATTAATGAAATGATGTTCTTTAAAACAGACTAATATGAAGCATTATGATGATGTGTGATGAGTAGCGGCCGTCCTGAGGAATGTATGGTATGGTATGAAAATAGGTGGATGAAATGAATAAAATGATGTGCTTTAAATGATGAGTAATATAACGCACGATGATAAGGTGTGATTAGGGGCCGTCTTGAGGAATGTATGGTATGGTATGGTATGAAAATAGGTGGATGAAATGGATAAAATGATGTGCTTTAAATAAATAGTACCGTAATATAAAGCACGATGATAAGGGGTGATGAATAGCGGCCGTCTAGAGGAATGTATGGTATGGTGTGAAAATAGGTGGATGAAATGAATAAAATGATGCGCTTTAAAGAGCAGTATGCTATAAAGCACGATGATGAGATGTTTTGAAGGTGCAGGCTCTGGAGTGCAGTATGAGTTAGAGCAGTGAGACACAAAGGCCTGTGCGAAGAAATGAATAATTGTGTCACGAGCGTTTCCCGGCAGACGCAAGTTCGATCAATCGATAGACAGATTACACCCGAATCAATGAATATCGATCATTACACTTCTAGCGTTTTTCATATAATAAAATGTAAACAAGACGTTTTCCTTGCGTTCTTGTGATTAGAAACAATAATATTACTTACCAAATAGTAATGCATGTTGAATTAGATGTCAAAAATACAATTTCATTTACACAGATGATTATCCCGCCATCTATCGGCTGCAAGCAGAAGTAAAAGGCCTGCGATAACAGCTAACGCTTTCAACGATGTCTAGTTGAACTACTAAAAAGAGTTAGCTTCAATTCAAAACTATAATTATATCCTCTTTGTTCAAAACCTTCATAAGAGTTTCACCAACGCGAACTATGAACTATCGAAATACCTGCACACTTTTCTATTTTGGCTAAAGATTACTATATCGTTCGGCGAAAAATAATTATATCGTTCTAACAGTTTCATAAAAAGTAGAATATATAAGTCAATGCTTGGTGCATTATGGCTTTCAATTATAAACACCAGTATGTTTCGGATTAGTCTCGAGGTATAAGAAAACAGACAGGAATTTTTTCGTCGAAACAATCGTCGAAAATAGTTCAGAAGAGTAATGATAATGTCAGCAAAAGTTGGATGGCGCAGCCATGCGGTAGAATGTTGAAGTGAAACATAGTGACCGGTGATGTTTATTTAAATGGTGAAACATTGACGTCGTGATGGTAACAGAAAGGAAATTGTCAAATTCGAGGAGGTGCTGCTCTGTATAGGGTTGCAAATAGTATAAAACGGATACGACACTACTTTCCTGTTCAAAAAGTGCAGAGAGAAAGACTGGCTTCGGCGCTGTCAATTGGAAAACGTGGTACGCGTTACATGACAGTGTGCAGTCTGCATTTTTGTGAAGACGAGTTCTTTCCAGAGCGTAAGTACCGGTACTGTTGATTATTGATAGTTATTGTCTCTAATTTGTATTCACAAGGATTTAGCTACATCAAAAATACTGATAAACTTGTAGCCTAATGCTTCTGTGCCATACATACAGTAGAATGTAATCCGCTCTTTGTAAACTTGCATTCCTCACGTGTTCCTTATTTATTATAGGGGTTCTTCCGATTGACAATAGCCGAATGGTTAGAAAACTTAAGAAAAATGCTGTTCCTAGCCTTAATTTGCCAGAGAATTTATATTATTGCCTTTGAACAGCTAGTATGTAGGTCAATATTTGAAATATTGAAGTACCGTATGATTTGGCTTAAATTGTGTTTTAGGCTATGATCTTCTTACTGTTGAATGTAATTAATTATTGTGTAAAATCTTAGTTTTATGTACCGGTTTGGTGACTCATCATCCCAGGCAGGCCGGTAACACCTATACTACTCAGGCAGATAGGTCACTTAGCCGTAATATGGAAGTTATACATATGCGGTAATGTTACAGGAGACCTGATCGGCCTAGGCTATTGTAAATTTAATTAGTTCCCATTTCGGATTTTTCAGTTTTGAGTGCGAATAGTTGGTTTGAAAGTTGTACAACAGTAATGAGAGTATGTTTTGTATAGGTTTTAATTGGTATTATGGTTTATGTCGAGCTGAGGAGTGAATTTGATTTGGCTTAAAGTGTAGTTTTTGATCTGTTCCGTTTGCTTATGACAAGTTCAAATGGAGACTCCAGCTTTGTTAAGTATGTGTATTTTAAATATTTCATTAAATATATTGATAAAGAGGATGCCTCCATTTTAACTTGCCCGTGGCAAGAGATTAATAAATTTATATTCTTGCCTTTGAAGAGCAAGTATGTAGGTCAACATTTGCAATATTGAAGTATGATTTGAGCATCCCAAGTAACGCTTCTTTGAACCCAAAACATTCATGCAAATTCATGGTTGCAGGATTCAATTTATTTTCAGCGAGTCGTCCTTTGTGTTATGTGAGATATATATATATTGTGAAATTAATAAAAAAAACATCGATACCGCTAGGCTCCCTGGTACAGGCTTCATATATGTAACAGCAGACAGTAAATTAACTATCTACATGTGGGTAATATTTTTGACTGGTAGTAATTAAGGACTGTGATTTAACAAGAGTTTAGTGCTTTTCAGTCGGTCAACACGAATGTACCCAAAAGAGATGGGTTATGCCCTAATCCTGAAATAAATTACATGAGATTAATAAAACACTAGGATGACCAGTTTCGATCGTCAAGCGATCATCATCAGATCCATTACACTTAGGCTACAAAATCTATGTTTGAAATACAGGTGAAAATATTTACAATATGTACAATTATTTAGTTGCAGTATTGGTACTGCAACTGTCAGTGTATGCTAAATGCAGTATACATATATGTTAGGTGAAATGCTAAATGGTGATAGCTATCCGTAGATTGTACTTTAGAGAGATTATATGGTTGTAAACTATGGTTAAACTATACAATTTTAGGCTAACTACTTATCTGATTGTCCTCCGTATAACAGCTACTCGCAGTTTTCGTGCTCACTGGAACTCACTATGCGGTAGACTGCGGTGGTTATCTTAACGACTGGTTTTCCCCTGCTTTCTCCCCCCTGCTCCTACGTGCTGTGGGGAGTGATAGCGATGTGTTTATGTGAGGTGTTGCCAACCTAGATAAGATGTATGTTATTGAATGAGGTGGGTCTACAATTATTAAAGACCGTGGATTAGCCCTCGCCACGCGTGGAGCATAACCCATTCGAACTAAGCGTTGACGGTCTTATGAGGACGTCCCGGCACCTTTAATACTGCCGCGAATATGGGCCTTGGTTTATTGCAGAAGAAAAGTACATCGTACACCTGATCCAGATAACATTTACCTATTAATAACCCCCTAATTTCCCCCCTTTTTTATCTAGCTTGGCTGTGTCGCTAAATTGTGTTTTGTTTCCGACAGGGTGTGTTTTTTAGTAGCGTGAAGAGGGGTGAGCTCTCCATGAACGTGTGTTCATTTAGATTGTTGGGATTGTTTCGTTTGGCTAGGTGTATCTCGATTGCTTCCTTTATGTCAAGAGCTCTGCCTTTCGATTCGTGATGGATTATTTTAAGGTCCGACTCTATGTTGGTAAAGCTGTGCCCTGCGTCACACATATGTTCGCACACGGCTGAATGTGTTCCGTATCTTATCGCATTCCTATGTTCATTATATCGTGTGTCTACTCGCCTTCCACTCTGCCCGATGTAATTAGCTTGACAATCGGTGTCTTGGCACGTTATAGAATATACCCCTGACCTTGAATACGGGTCACGTTTATTTAGATTACTATTTAGGAGGTGCCTAGCGGTTGTGTGTTTCGTCGTGAAAGCTATCTTTATGCCTTGCTTTTTGAATAGGTTAGTGATTTTATATGTATTCGCATTCACATAGTTGAAACGCGCAAATTTTTTCTCATTACTGTCCGGTTTGGGAATCGTTTTATCTTTATTTTTATGTTTGGCTATAATTTGATTTATTTTGCTTGGCGAGAAGTTGTTTTCCTTTGCTATTTGCATAATAGTTCTTATTTCCTTATTATAGTTGTCTTTTGACATGGGTATGTTTAAAGCCCTGTGCACCATTGAATTGAAACCCGCTAGTTTGTGCGTACTGGGGTGATTAGACTGATTGTCGATTGCATGCGAGGTTTGTGTTGCTTTCCGGAATATGGAATATGAAAGGTCGTTGTCTTTACGTTCAATAGTTATATCGAGATAATTTATTTTCCAGTCTATTTCGGATTCCTTAGTGAATTTGATAGAGTGGTGAAGGCTATTAATGGATTGGAGAATTGTTTCTTCGCTTGAGGTGTTTGCAGCCTTATTTTCAGTGTTGCCTTAGTAAACAAGAGTTTAGTGCTTTTCAGTCGGTCAACACGAATGTACCCAAAAGAGATGGGTTATGCCCTAATCCTGAAATAAATTACATGAGATTAATAAAACACAAGGATGACCAGTTTCGATCGTCAAGCGATCATCATCAGATCCATTACACTTAGGCTACAAAATCTATGTTTGAAATACAGGTGAAAATATTTACAATATGTACAATTATTTAGTTGCAGTATTGGTACTGCAACTGTCAGTGTATGCTAAATGCAGTATACATATATGTTAGGTGAAATGCTAAATGGTGATAGCTATCCGTAGATTGTACTTTAGAGAGATTATATGGTTGTAAACTATGGTTAAACTATAAAATTTTAGGCTAACTACTTATCTGATTGTCTTCCGTACAACAGCTACTCGCAGTTTTCGTGCTCACTGGAACTCACTGTGCGGTCGACTGCGGTGGTTATCTTAACGACTGTTTTTCCCTGCTTTCTCCCCCCTGCCCCTACGTGCTGTGGGGAGTGATAGCGATGTGTTTATGTGAGGTGTTGCCAACCTAGATAAGATGTCTGTTATTGAATGAGGTGGGTCTACAACTATTAAAGACCGTGGATTAGCCCTCGCCACGCGTGGAGCATAACCCATTCGAACTAAGCGTTTACGGTCTTATGATGACGTCCCGGCACCATTAATACTGCCGCGAATATGGGCCTTGGTTTATTGCAGACGAAAAGTACATCGTACACCTAATCCAGATAACATTTACCTATTAAAAAACCCCTAATTTCCCCCCTTTTTTATCTAGCTTGGCTGTGTCGCTAAATTGTGTTTTGTTGCCGACAGGGTGTGTTTTTAGTAGCGTGAAGCGGGGTGAGCTCTCCATGAACGTGTGTTCATTTAGCGTGTTGGGATCAAATTCACTAAGGAATCCGAAATAGACTGGAAAATAAATTATCTCGATATAACTATTGAACGTAAAGACAACGACCTTTCATATTCCATATTCCGGAAAGCAACACAAACCTCGCATGCAATCGACAATCAGTCTAATCACCCCAGTACGCACAAACTAGCGGGTTTCAATTCAATGGTGCACAGGGCTTTAAACATACCCATGTCAAAAGACAACTATAATAAGGAAATAAGAACTATTATGCAAATAGCAAAGGAAAACAACTTCTCGCCAAGCAAAATAAATCAAATTATAGCCAAACATAAAAATAAAGATAAAACGATTCCCAAACCGGACAGTAATGAGAAAAAATTTGCGCGTTTCAACTATGTGAATGCGAATACATATAAAATCACTAACCTATTCAAAAAGCAAGGCATAAAGATAGCTTTCTCGACGAAAAACACAACCGCTAGGCACCTCCTAAATAGTAATCTAAATAAACGTGACCCGTATTCAAGGTCAGGGGTATATTCTATAACGTGCCAAGACACCGATTGTCAAGCTAATTACATCGGGCAGAGTGGAAGGCGAGTAGACACACGTTATAATGAACATAGGAATGCGATAAGATACGGAACACATTCAGCCGTGTGCGAACATATGTGTGACGCAGGGCACAGCTTTACCAACATAGAGTCGGACCTTAAAATAATCCATCACGAATCGAAAGGCAGAGCTCTTGACATAAAGGAAGCAATCGAGATACACCTAGCCAAACGAAACAATCCCAACAATCTAAATGAACACACGTTCATGGAGAGCTCACCCCTCTTCACGCTACTAAAAAACACACCCTGTCGGAAACAAAACACAATTTAGCGACACAGCCAAGCTAGATAAAAAGGGGGGGAAATTAGGGGGTTTTTAATAGGTAAATGTTATCTGGATCAGGTGTACGATGTACTTTTCGTCTGCAATAAACCAAGGCCCATATTCGCGGCAGTATTAAAGGTGCCGGGACGTCCTCATAAGACCGTAAACGCTTAGTTCGAATGGGTTATGCTCCACGCGTGGCGAGGGCTAATCCACGGTCTTTAATAGTTGTAGACCCACCTCATTCACTAACATACATCTTATCTAGGTTGGCAACACCTCACATAAACACATCGCTATCACTCCCCACAGCACGTAGGGGCAGGGGGGAGAAAGCAGGGAAAAAACAGTCGTTAAGATAACCACCGCAGTCTACCGCACAGTGAGTTCCAGTGAGCACGAAAACTGCGAGTAGCTGTTGTACGGAAGACAATCAGATAAGTAGTTAGCCTAAAATTGTATAGTTTAACCATAGTTTACAACCATATAATCTCTCTAAAGTACAATCTACGGATAGCTATCACCATTTAGCATTTCACCTAACATATATACTGCATTTAGCATACACTGACAGTTGCAGTACCAATACTGCAACTAAATAATTGTACATATTGTAAATATTTTCACCTGTATTTCAAACATAGATTTTGTAGCCTAAGTGTAATGGATCTGATGATGATCGCTTGACGATCGAAACTGGTCATCCTAGTGTTTTATTAATCTCATGTAATTTATTTCAGGATTAAGGCATAACCCATCTCTTTTGGGTACATTCTTGTTGACCGATTGAAAAGCACTAAACTCTTGTTTACTAAGGCAACACTGAAAATATGGCTTCAAACACCACAACTGTGATTTAAATTGATTGTAAAAATATTTCTATCAATGAAAGAAAATAATATGTAGTATTTTGCCATCATAAATTAGAAGCCATAACAAACGCACACCCAATCACTCTCTTGCTTATTTCTCGTCACTATCTCGCCGCCATATTGGAGACAGCTGACCGTAAGCTCCTCCCCCGTTTCGGACGTCATAAGTTACATTTCTGATGTAGTCGACCTGATTAATAATTATCAGGGAATGGATTTATATAGAGACGAGCTTAACCGATATTTCGGGATATCGGTGACCGGCGTATCGGTGACAGAAGAATATCTGTGACTCTGTCACAGGAAGCACGTAATATTCAACTTTTATAATTTAAGTGTTTTTAGACCAAATGCATAGGGAAATGTTTGTTAACATGATGTGCAATAAATTAACAAACGGAATGTCATTACCCGTGTCGTGTCTCTGAGATACCAATTATTTACAGTATTTAATGTAGGTTTAAAAGTAAAATGACTAACTTTTATGACGAGTGTTCTCCGGGGGGAACTAGATTGAGAGGGGCTTTAATAAGAGTTCAATGCTGCAAGGAACAGTGCTGTTTAGGAACATGGAATGTGAGATCCATGTATCAAGGAAAAATAGATGTAGTCAAAAGAGAAATGGAGAGAATCGGCCTCAACAAATTGGTAATAAGTGAAATGAGGTGGTCTGGAATGGGAGAGTTTATTTCGGATGACTACACAGTATACTTTTCTGGACAAGACAACAACAAAAGTAATGGAGTAGCCTTCATAGTTAGTAACAGAGTAGGTAAAACTGTGATGGGTTGCAACTATAAAAATGATAGAATGATATCCATCAGATTTCAAGGTCAACCTCTCAATGTTACAGTCATTCCAGTTTATGCACCAACCATTGATGCTGAAGAGGACGTAGTTGACCAATTTTATGAAGATTTGCAAGAACTACTACGGTCGACACCAAACAAGGATATCGTGTTCATAGTTGGAGATTGGAATGCTAAAGTGGGAAATCAAATAGTAGATGGTGTAACAGGACAATTTGGTCTTGGTACAACAAATGAAGCAGGTCAGAGACTCTTCGAATTCTGCCTAGATAATTCACGGATTATTACAAACACACTATTTCAGTTACCCAAAAGACGTCTATACAATTGGACTTCACCAGATGGCCAATACCGGAATCAAATTGATTACATAATTTGTAATAGTAGGTGGAAAAGAGCTATTCAATCTACTACAACAAGACCAGTCGCTGACTGCGGATCAGATCATGAATTATTAATTGCAAAATTCCGGTTGAAGTTGAGGAAAACGGCTAGAACTGCCTCATCATACAGATTTGACCTGGGAAGAATTCCTTGTGATTATACAGTAGAAGTCAGGAACAGATTTAATACATTGCAGATTGGAGACAAAACCCCTGAAGAGTTGTGGACAGAAGTATCTGCTGCTGTTAAGCAGGAAGCAGAAAAATATATTCCCAAGGAAAAGAATAAGAAGAAGGCCAAATGGTTGTCGGGTGAGGCACTGCAAATTTCAGAAGAACGAAGGAATGCAAAAATTAAAGGGGATAGATCAGCAATGTATGAGTTTAATGCAGAGTTTAGAAGATTAGCTAGAAGAGATAAGAATATTTTATAACTAATCAATGTAAGGAAGTTGGGGAAAATAACAGAATGGGAAAGACGAGGGAACTTTACAAGAAAATTAGGGATATCAAAGGAAAATTTCAGGCAAAATTTGGGATGGTAAAAGAAAAAAATGGCAATGATCTAACAGAAGCAGAGGACATTAAGGAAAGATGGATGGAATATGTAGAAGATCTGTACAAGAAAGAACCAGGTATTATGGATAATGAAGTTCATGTGCCCTTCGAACCAGAACCAGATATTTTGGAAACTGAAATCAAATGGGCCCTAGAGAATATTGCCAAAAACAAAGCAAGTGGACATGATGGAATTCCAATAGAAATGTTCAAAGTAGTTGGAGATAGTGCAGTGAAAATTTTACATTCCATATGTCAGCAAATATGGAAAACCCAACAATGGCCAAAAGACTGGAAAAGTTCAGTACCGGTATTCATCCCAATTCCTAAGAACGGAAATTCTAAAGAATTCACGAATCACCGAACAATAGCACTTATCTCACATGCTAGCAAAGTCATGCTTAAAATCCTACAAAATAGACTACGCCAGTATGTAGACCGAGAGCTACCTGAAGAACAAGCTGGATTTCGTAAAGGAAGAGGGACCAGAGATCAAATCGCCAACGTACGATGGATAATGGAGAAGGCAAGAGAATTCCAGAAAGATGTATATTTTTGTTTTATTGATTACTAGCAGTAGTACCCGGCTTCGCCCGGTGGAATGATGATAATATTCCAGTCACTATAACACTCAACGTCATAAATTATATTTATTTACGTATTCATTTCTTACATTATCAAACCCAGTGAAAATGTTTATACCTAAGTCACTATGGGAAGGCTCTGTAAAATAATGATCATTCTCGTGATATTTGTCTTCAGTCCAAGTTGAGATATTTCGTTAGCGGTCCCAGAATTCGTGACATCTCAGTCGTAGAAGACTTTATGTGGTGGTGATTAGTGGTATAATGGGCGTAACATCTAGGTCATTTGCCCTTATGATAATAATAAGGTAATGAAAAATGACTACTAAACGAACATGGTGTAATTTTTAATCCGATAGAGGTAATTCAGATTTCTAACTTCGATGTCTTTCAAAGTCTGAACGTTATTTTCTGGCTTAGGCCTATACTCGATGCATGTAGTGAAAGAGCTTATCGACTACTGCTCGGGTCCCAGCTGCACGAACCTGAGAATATCGCAGATGATGACGATATATGATGACAGACGTTCGGGGGGGGGGGGGTTCCCGGTCCTATTCATATTGACTCATTCTTTCGTAACACTACAGTGGTTTGAGCAAAGACTCTGTATGAACATCAGGATAGTCAGCAACACCAGGTAACATGGCGGGGTCTGGACATTCCTCTCATGTCACCTCGCGATGAAACAGCAAGCTATTCTCACACCTGCCCCCTCCTCCCCCCTCCACCCACCAGGGTCTCACAAGTTATGGGACGTGGGTTTGCGACCACGGGACTCCAGCTGAGTCCGGCATTGCTTCTTCTTACTGGTGCCGGGCTCCTTTCAGTTCTCTTTCCTGTCAGCCTCCCTTGGTCAAACTCTTGTTCTCTTCCGACCCCGATGGTATCAGGGTATCCGAGGCCTAGCGACTCTTTCACTTTCCCGCCTTAATTGGCCCTTGTCTAATCATTCCTGATTGCCTCATTCTTCGAGGTGTCAGCCTTCTTTTTCTTTTCTTAATATCTCATGTCTTCTGCTCAAGACCCTCAAGGAGGCAGGGTGTGTGTAGCCCCACCACTTCTGGTGCACCCTGGATAGTGCTACATCCTCAAGGGCTCACGGGTGGTGAGTTCGGGAGTTGGCAACCCTGAGGGTTTCCTGAGTGGGTCCGGTTTTACCCCCTTTTTTCCATTGCCTTTGGGACGGACCCTGTCCTCTTTCCGGGAATGGGGTGGTCTGTCCGCAATTTCAAGCAGACAGTGTTACTCGCAGGGTACCAAAGGGTAAGTATACAAATATTGGTTCTGATCGGTGAAACGGTGTAGATTTGGGCCAAAGGGCCCAAATGCAGGGAATGGGGTGATCTGTCCGCAATTTCAAGTGGACAGGGTTACCCGCAGGGTTCGAAAGGGTAAGTATACAAATTTTGGTCTGGATCGGTGAAACGATATAGATTTTTGCCAAAGGGCCTAAATGCAGGAAATGGGTTGGTCGGTCCGAAAATGTAGGTGGACAGTGATATTCACAGGGTTTCAAAGGGTAAGTATACACATTTTGGTTCAGATCGGTGAAACGGTGAAGATTTGAGCCAAGGGGCCTAAATACAGGGAATGGAGTGGTCTTTCCGCAATTTCAAGCAAACAGTGTTACTCGCAGGGTACCAAAGGGTAAGTATACAAATTTTGGTTCTGATTGGTGAAACGGTGTAGATTTGTGCCAAAGGGCCTAAATGCAGGGAATGGAGTGGTCTGTCCGAAATTTGAAGCAGACAGTGTTACTCGCAGGGTTCCAGACGGTAAATAACAAATTTTGGTTGAGATCTGTGAAACGGTGTAGATTTGGGCCAAAGGGCCTAAATGCAGGGAATGGAGTGGTCTGTTCGCAATTTCAAGCAGACAGTGTTACTCGCAGGGTACCAAAGGGTAAGTACACAAATTTTGGTTATGATTGGTGAAACGGTGTGGATTTGGGCCAAAGGGCCTAAATGCAGAGAATGGGGTGGTCTGTCCGAAATATCGAGTGGACAGGGTTACTCGCAGGGATGCAAAGGGTAAGTATACAAATTTTGGTTCGTATCGGTGAAACGGTGTAGATGTTTGCCAAAGGGCCTAAATGCAGGAAATGGGGTGGTCTGTCCGAAATTTTAAGTGGACAGTGTTATTCACAGGGTTACATAGGGTAAGTACACAAATTTTGGTTGAGATCGGTGAAACGGTGTAGATTTGGGCCAAAGGGCCTAAATGCAGGGAATGGGGTGGTCTGTCGGAAATTTCAAGTGGACAGGGTTACCCGCAGGGTTCCGAAGGGTAAGTATACAAATTTTGGTTAAGATCGGTGAAACGGTGTGGATTTGTATACATAACAGACAGACAGACAGACAGACATTGAGCTTTATATATATAGATAGAAGATGCTAAAGCTTTTGACTGTGTTGATCATAATTAGTTATGGAAAGTACTAAAATACATGGGAGTACCAGAACATATCATTAACCTCATCCGGAACTTATACTCTGATCAAGAAGCTACAGTGAGAACCATATATGGTACAACTAAATGGGTTAAGATTCAAAAAGGAGTACGGCAAGGCTGTATATTGCCACCTTACCTTTTCAATCTGTATGCAGAACACATTATGAGGAATGTGGGGTTAGATGAAGAAGAAACAGGAATCAAAATAGCTGGGTTAAATATAAACAACCTGAGATATGCAGATGATACAATCCTGATGGCTGAAACTGAAGAAGATTTAAAAAATCTCTTACTGAAAGTGAAAGAGGAAAGTTCAAAGGCTGGACTAATGTTGAATGTCAAGATAACAAAAATTATGACAACTACAACTGTCAATTCATGGCAAGTAGGAGGAGAAAAAATGGAGATAGTCTCTGTTTTTAACTATCTTGGCTCACAGATTTCTGCCGATGGTGACTGCAGTCATGAGATTAAAAGACGATTGCTACTTGGTAGGCAGGCATTTTCAAATCTGGACAATATCTTAAGGAGTCGAGAGCTAACCTTAACAACAAAGATCCGTATCGTAAGGACTATGTTTTTTTCCAGTTGTGATGTACGGATGTGAGACAAGGACCGTAAGAAAAGCTGAACGCCGTAGAATAGATTCCTTCAAATTATGGTGTTGGAGAAAAGTTCTTAGAGTTCCATGGACTGCGAAGAGAACCAATAAGTCAGTTTTACAGCAAATTAAACCAGTGTGTTCCTTGGAGGGCTTAATCCTGAAACAAAAACTGGGCTACTTTGGACACATCATGAGAAGACATAATTCATTAGAGAAGACCTTAATGCTGGGGAAGACAGAAGGCACAAGAAGAAGAGGGAGGCAAAGAATGAGATGGATGGATGGCATCACAGAAGCACTAAATTCCAGCTTGGAAAATCTTCGAGAGGCAGTGCAGGACAGAAGAAATTGGCGTAGTCTAGTACATGGGGTCACGGAGAGTCGGAATCGACTAAACGAATAGAGAGTTCATACAATATAATATCATACAAGTACAACATACAACAGGGACTGGTACTTAACCTGGAGGTTTGTTACAGAAACAATCTTAACCTTATTTATGTACAGTTATACATTACAATTGAAGAAAATGGAACTGAAATATTATATAACTTAGAGTATTGATAGTTTCTTCGCTGAAAATGGATAAGAAATTTATTAACTTAATACAAAGATTCGTCCCAAATATCTTTATCATTAGGCTCTTACACAACCATAGTCAGTATTGTACAGGGTGGGCACAAAGTCCCGTTACCCCTTCTTAACTGGGAGTATACATATACTATTGATGCACGCTGCAATCTCTAATGTCCAAACGTGTTTAATGGACATACCTTTGCTGCTTAAATGTCTAAAACATCAGTCTGCAAGCCATCGTTTTCAGAACACAAAATAATGCGTCGCCACGTTCGGTGAGACATTCTTCGCAGCATTGCTGGAGTAACCCGTCTGAAAGCAGATCTCACAGCTTCTTTTAAGACTTCAACGGTGTCATAACGTTGCTCTGCAACAATATTCTTGATAAAACCCCAGAGTGCATTGTCGCATGTCGTTAGGTCAGGACTTAGAGGCGGCCAGTCAAGTGGAGCTGGCAATGCAGGAGATCCACGCCCAATCCAGCGTTCTGGTAACACATCATTGAGATATTCTCGCACCGTAACGGCGAAATGAGGAGGCGCTCCATCTTGCTGAAACCAACATTCATCCTTCACCTCTCTGGTTTCCAAAAGGGGAATGAAGCACTCCCTTAGCATAGCAAGATAGGCATGTTGGTTGACAGGTCCATCAAAAAAATATGGACCGTAAATTTGTCTGCTGTCGATGCCAGCCCATATCATGACATGTGGAGGGTTATTCTCAATCTCCTCGTAAAAGAAAGGTTTCTCCTTTGACCAGAAGACGATATTACGTGAACGGGAGCTTCGGTATATGGCGCATTCATCGCTAAAAATCACTTTACCACGCTTAGGGACAGTGTCAAACACCTGCAAAAGTGCGTCACAAGCTACCTTCCTTCGATTTAAATCATTGTCAGATAATTCTTGAACACTCGTTGGTCGATATGGGTGCAACTTTAAGTCATGTTTCATGTGTTTGCGCAGAGTAGGCCGGGGTATACCCAGTTCCGCGGATCGTTTACGAGTTGACTTCGTTGGTGATCTTTTCACTGACTGCGCGACTTCTCGGCATTGTTCCTCTCTTGTTGATGGTCGACCACTTCTTGGCTTGTCCTTCACGCTGCCTGTAGCGAACAGTTTCTTTTCCCAACGTAAAAGTGTTGTCTTTTGAGGAGGCTGTCGTCCGAAACGCTGCTCAAAGTCAGTACGCACCTGTTCCAACGTTTTCCCTGTTCTTGGTCTCTCATGAACCCAAGTGCTTGTGACAATGCATTCTTCAATGCTATAGTCACTAGTATCAGCCATTGATTATATCTGAAACAGAAAATGTTAAAAAAATCAATGTATTTCCTGAAATGTATAGGGGTAACGGGACTTTGTGCCCAGGATGTACATCTATCTCAAACTCACGGTCGCTGTTTGTTCGTTTCTTAGTAGGCTAGTAAGCTGTAGGATATAGTGGCCAAAATTGGAAGTATGTAGAGCTTATTTTGTCACAGATACTTCCGTGACAGCGTATCTGATATATCGGTGACAGAAAAATATCGGTGGCTGTGATTTATCGACCATCTCTAGATTTATATGTGCTAATAATTCATGAAATATGTACATATATATTTAGTTATTTTTATTGGAATATGGACTTAAAATTACAAAAAACTATCATTTCTATTTGATATCAAAGTTTAAAAAAGCTATAGAAGGTAGATCAACATGAACCATAATGCTGTACTCCTCATTTTAATATGATCTTTGAAGAACACGCAATATTTTAATCTCTGATACCAAAACAATGGATCACAAAATGTTCGTTTAAGTGCTGGAACGTGAATCTTCTCCTATTTTCTCTAAGTACGGATTTATATTGACTGAAACTTCGTTCAACGTCAGAAGAGGTAATGGGGGCATATTTAAACTTTACAACGTCTGCTGGGGTTAAATCGAACATTAACTTGACACTTAAATATCCACACATTGCAGCAACCTATCCCGTTCTTTCATATCCAGGGTTCTTTGAAAGTACAGTGTCCATCTTCATTTTTACTACATCTGCAACTTTACCTGTACCATGATTTAGCTGCTCCACACTTCTATTCACAATTTCGAATCTTTCAGAAAGTTAGAGATGCGAGTTTTGGAGACTTTTTAGTGTTTTTGTGATGCATGAATAATTATGCTGAATGTAAATCAAGTCATTCCTCACACTTGTGTCGCAAACAACTGTTTGCGCAGCTTCAATTGAGGCTGCATTTTCAGAGTCCATAGCATGCAGAACGTTCTTAATGGAGTCTATATATTCAGCATAGTATTCAACCGCTTGAAGCCACGTTTCCATCTAGTTAGAACCGGCTTATGTGGCAATGGAATTTCTGGGTACATTTCTTTCAAAAGATTAACTCTTTTGTGGGCCTTGAGAAAAACGTTTTTCACTGAGGAAATCAATAGATCTACTTTGGGGTAACTGCCTCTTACCACTTCTGCCACACGATGAAGGGCATGTGCTACACAAGTTAAATGAGTCATCTTAGGATATACAACACACAATGTTTCTCCGGCTTTCATCATATAAGGTGCGGCATCGCTAATAAAAAGTAACACTTTATCATACTGAACGCCCTGTGGCCAGAGGATACCCATAGCTTCATTGAACAGTTTTGCTATAGTTTTGTTATTGCACTTTCCTAGAACATTACAGTGTAAAAGAATCCGGTTACAATAATCTTCACTTAACAAACCAATGATTACGTTGTCAATTAGCCTACCTTCTTTGTCTGTCGTCTCGTCAATGGAAACCCAAATCGGACCGTCTTTAATTTCTTGTCTTATCTTCTAAACAGTTTCATCGTATATGGCTGAAACATAGGTTTTTCTGACCGTTGACTCATCCGGGATAGTTCGGTTAGTATATCTCTCGAGGAATTACCTGAAGTACTGATTATTCAGTTTGGAGAGAGGGATGTCAGCAGAGATGAGAGCGCGGAAGAGATCGGCGTTAAACTCGGAGGCACTTGAAGTTGATGGTTGTGTCAGAAACAACTGTCTCAACTTGGAATTTCGTAGTTTGTTAGTCTGATGTTTACTGGTTGAAATTTGTTGTTGCACCAGGAACCTTTGAGTAGATGCCACTGAACATTGACACAAATTACAAAATAATACTTTACTGTCAGTTGATAAACCATCTTCTTTAAATTCCGTTACGTAACTTTTTAATTTTAAACTGTTTGACTGTGCTACTTTAGGCATCTTGTAACAATGTTAATGTCTGCAATGAATGTCAATAGGCAACTGAAAACACTGCACTTGTAGACATAGCGGTACGTACATGAACACTACGATCCATCTCACTGCTAATTCAAACTGTGAATCACTGGTAGGAACTACAGTAGATGGAGGTATTGAGCCGTCAAGGGGAATGCCCGAATTACGAAATAATCCGGAAACTACTGGCATATCGTCGATGAATGGGATTTCCTGAGTATTTTTTATAACGAAATTATGGGACAGACATAGTCGATGTTATGTGTGATTCTGATGCTCAGCTGATCTCACGTCTTCCGAGTTCAATCATCTCTCTTACACCACGCCGTTTATCACCTTACCTTATCAACTCAGACGTGGACAGGCGTGATGATGAGTTGCACCCCAGTTAAAATATTAAATGTTTCTCCATTAATGACAGGACTGCTAATTTAATAGAATTTAATACTTTTTTGCCGAAATATGGGCTGTATTGACCTTAATTACTAAGAATATGGAACATTATGTGATAAACTCCAAAATATGGAAAAATATCGAAAATAAATACTCCATTTTTCAACTCCACACACCATGATTTGTAATGATAATACAAAATATAATTAAGTTTAGTTTCACAAAGAGATATGACATTAACATTTAAATCCGTTCCCTGGTCATTACTAAGCACCACCCATACCTCAGTAGCTTCCATATAATCACAGCCATGAGTGAGACTGAGACATCGGTGAAAAGCCACCTTTCACTCTAGCCTGTGCCAACAGACAAATACAAATATACTGCATTCATCAAGAGATGGCAAACAAAAAGCTTGTAGTTTAACGTGACCGTTAAAAGATGGCAAACAGGGCTAACGAAGGGGTAGCAAGAACAAATTCTAGCTGAGAGCTGTATGAAGGACAGGTCTTATTATTCCCGTTTCAACAGGGTCACGGATGAGATGCGATGAGTTTGTATGTGGTGGTTGGTTTAACGGCCGGATGCCCTTCCTGATACTAACCTCATTAGAGGTAATTTATATTAGCGTAAAGTGTTTAGTTCCGGGAGTGTCCGAGGACATGTTCGGTTCGCTAGAGTGTGTAGCTGCTTCTATGCGGTCACCCATGGGGTGAGCTACAAATAATGTCGCATGTGGATGAGATGATGATGAATGAAACTGGGCTAGTTCAATTTCAAGTAGTTCCTACTTTCACTACAAGACGTCACCAACACCCAGCAGCGAACTTTTGAACTTGATAGATTGTTTCTAGCCAAATAACCTACAAATTTAGCTACACACTACCAATTGTAGTGGTAGGTTCTTTTTCATTCCATAAATCTATGACATGGGCCCACGGACTTTACTTCCCCTCCGAAGGCAGGCTCATTTGAGGTGTTTATGAGATACGAAATGCGCGAGGAATGAAACTTTCATTCCCTCCCTCCCTCTCTGTGTCTGGTTAGTTGGTTGGTTCCTTAGTTTAGGGGCTGCGACAACACGGTCATGTTGCCCCGTGTACTTTGGGTGTGTGTAGAATCTGTCTGATAACCGGTGTTAAGTGTGATGACTATTAGTGTGTGTTATCTGTTTTAATTGAAGTAAGGACTGCAGACGATAACTTCAAGTAGTTCCTACTTTCGCTGCCAAATGCTACCGTCCACGACACCTAGCTGTGAACTTGGCTGCTACTAGATGTCATCGCCACCAGCACCTGGTGACGAATGTTGGAACTTAAAGAGCATTAATCAAACCTAACCTAAAAATTTTGCTTCACACAAGTCTAGCTAGTGGAAGGTTCTTTTACATGCCATAAATCTATGACATGGGACCGCCGTCATTACTTCCCCTCAGTAGGAAGGCATACTGAGGGATTTTTAACGCTCTTAAAAAATCCGACGACTTCGGCCGGGTTTGAACCCGCGACCTTGGGCATAGAAGCTCAGCATGCTACCAACTACGCCACCGACGCCGCCTCTCTCTGTGTCTGTCAGTCAGTCACTTAGGTCGTGAACCGAAAGCTATTTAGTACATCACATGGAAAATTATTGTATATGCTGGAGAGTTTCTAATGAAAACTACCAGTAGAATATATGAAAATAGACTACTTATTTCTTTACATATCATGAAGGCTGAAAAGAAGACGAACCGTTCCAAAGTCTATCCAAAAAGGGAATTTAATTGACTCAGCTCAGAAATTCCTCAGGGTCGCCAACTCACGAGTTCACTAGCCATAAGCGCTTGAAGGTCTAGTCTAGACCACTGATTGTGAGTGTTACAGAACGGACGTTTGTTTTAGACGAGTGAAAAATCTTAATGGAAGCCTGGAGGCGAGTAACTACAGCCCGCTCAAGTTAGACATGCAAGGTTACCAAAATTCGAATAGAGCTGAAAATTTGTAGACTACTAATGGTCAAAAAACCATTATAAATGAAATGTGAACAGTCCCCATCGATCCGACAACGGCAAACAAAAGTTATTCAAGGTCAAAGTTCGCAAATATGTTTTTTTTTTCGCGTTTTCAGCCAAACGGTAAGTTTTATCATAAAATTAGATCAGACTAAAATTATATATCATGCAATTATCTATAAAAATCGTCTCAACACTTTTTCTCATAAGAGGCACCGTTTGTGAGATATAACGATTCAGAAAAGTTGAAAAAGTTGTATTCTACATAATAGGCACACGTTTCCACGCCACCTGTGAGGTAGTGTACTTGGCGTTGGTTTTTTTACGTGGTTTCTCCGGTAGGCCTATTCCACTATCTATTGTGATCCTGTTTAATTCAATAATATGTAATAACAAGTAGTCCCGTGAAGAACTACACAGCCTATTTTCATGTATCCTACTCATGTCAATTGCCTCTATCAACATACAAAATTTCAGTTTGATTGTTGTAATAGATTCGTAGATATTGAGAACCGTCTAAATACTTCAGATGGTCGCCATGTTGGATTTTTATTTATATACTATTACATGCAGATTATTGTATACGTGTGGTATTCAAACGTCAATCGCATGATTAGGACACATGAAGTAAAAACGAGATTTTAAAATTTCGCACAGCTGCCATGTTGTGGTTATGAAAACAATTGAAATAAACTAGATGTCAGTGGATTAACATTTGTATAACCATTCGGTTGGAGTTCAAGCAGTAAGTAATATCAGTAAGTCAACGTCTTCGCCAACAACAATAGTTGTATTTGTCAAGTTGAACTGTGTTCTATTGCAATCAGCAATTGAAAAAAGGGATGTATTGCTAAATGCGGCTGCAAGAAAGTTGGATTATTTTGTTCATTAGCATGCACCAGTTGTCAAAGCCAGTCATGCTCCAATGTTGATTTGCCATCTTCTCTGCCTTCAGAAGAGTGTTCATACGATATAAGCGAGGAGACATTTGATTCATCGCTGTTAGGACAATTTACCTGCACCCAACAGGAAGGAGAAGAAGAAGAGCAAGAAGAGGAACAACAAGAAGAAGAAGAAGAAGAACAAGAACTTGAGGAAGCAGAAATAATAGATGATTCCGAATAATTTCCCCAAATTTCATAAAATTCACACCGCTTTCATCATTTCCAATAGTACCATTTTTTATTATTAAATATTATTGAATTAAATAGGATCACAATATATAGGCTAGTGGAAAAGGCCTACCGGGGGAACCACGATGAAAAAAACGCGCCGAGTACACTACTTCACAGGTGGCGTGGAAACGTGTGCATATTATGAAGAATACAACTTTTTCAAATTTTTGAATCGTTATATCTAAAAAACGGTGACTCTTAGGGAAAAAAGGTGTTGAGACAATTTTTATAGATAATTTCATTATCTACAATTTTAGTCTGATCTATTTTTATGATACAACTTACCGTTTGGCTGAAAAACGCAAAAAGACCATATTTGCGAACTTTGACCTTGAATATATATATATATGGGGACTTTTCACATTTCATTTATAATGGTGTTTAGACCATTCGTACAAATGTTCAGCTCTATGCGAATTTTGGTAACCTTACCCCTACTTTTTGGGCTAACTTGACCGGGCTACTACAGTACCTGTGTTGTTGTCAGCTGCCCCATGCGGTCAGATGATTGACAAAGCTATCTCACGCTATTGCTGAAATCCAGTCATTAGCAAATATAATGGCGTTCTGTTTATAACTATGTAACGTGTACTTCCGCGTCACACAATACTTCGACGAGGACTGTACTGTCTGCACGGTGGTGTCGTCGCGTGCTTAAGTCTGGAATTACATTACATCCGACCAGTGGTGACAAATGTGAAGCGAGAGAGCTAGAGAGTGACTGTATACACACATAGGCTCACCCGCAAGCTTCAAGGTCAAGTGTATTCGTCTAAACCAAACGTTCGGCTTGTACCCACGATGTGCCATTCGTGGTGGGCTATACAAACCCTGCCCCTTTAGGTAATCTTTCAGAAGGCAGGGACTACCGTGAAAATAGCTTCCTTGGTTGATCAGTGGTAGAGTGTTCACTTCATGATCTCAAGATCGATTCCCGGGTAGTGAAGTCGGAGGTTTGAAGGGCATTCCGAGCCTTACAATAGCTGGCTTGTAAAAGATCTCTCGTATGACATTTGGAGTTTACAAGACAAAATTAATTATATCTCAGTCATAGATCAGATGTCGTTGTTGTTAATTAATTTAAGGGGCTTGGGACATCTTCGTTATCAGCCCCGTCTAATAGAGTTCCACTGCTTACAGTATGCCAAGCGTGTGTAATGTGATTTGTGGGTCAAACAACACGAACTGGTGTAGAATTTTGTTGCGGCAGTGAGAATTATCGACACTTTTCGCCACTAGGAGTCAGTAGACTACACGCGGAAAGTCACAATTGAAGAGTAGATCATTCAGATCACAATCCCGTGTACATTCCTTACGCTACGCCACTGTCCACCCAGCCTCCTAGTGATTTTCAGAAGGAAGGATAAGAAGAACATGAATTATATTCATCAAGGAGAATACCCGGGCTCAATATGTGAGGACGTAGATGAGCTGTAGTGTGGGTGGATAATGTTAGTGTTGTATACAGATCCTTAATTAATAGCTTGAATGGTCATCAATCGCTCATCCAGAAACAGCAGTATACAGAGGACATCCCTCAGGGCAGCGTAATCGGAACTTTGTTATTTTTGGCGTTTATAAATGACTTACCAAATGGGATTTGCAGTGACTGTCGATTGTTTGCGGATGATTGTATAATATATCGAAAGATACATGACTCACAAGACAATGCAGTACTTCAAGATGACCTGATCCTGGTGGGCGATTGAAAATAAAATGAAAATAAACACAAGAAAATGTAGTCTAATAAAAATAGGGAAAGTGCGAAGGCAAGATTTTCAATATAACATTGGCTCGGAAATACTTGTAGAAGAAGATTCTTGCAAATATTTGGGCGTTCACGTAATAAATGATATGAAATGGAGTAGTCATATAGGATGTATAGTTTCTAAAGCTTACAAATCCCTGCACTTTGTAATGAGGGTATTAAAAGGAAGTAGTACCTCTGCTAAAGAATTAGGATATTTGACACTTGTAAGACCTATTCTGGAATACGCCTCGGCGGTTTGGGATCCATATCAAGTAGGGCTCATAAATGAGTTGGAAATGGTACAAAGAAAGGCCGCTAGATTTGTGCTCAGTGACTTTAATCCCAGGAGCAGTGTGAGCCGTATGTTAAAGAAACTTCGATGGGAATCACTTGAGGCTAGGAGGATGAAATCTAGACTCTGCGCTATGTACAAAACGTATACAAATCAACCAGCATGGGGTGAGCTTAGCAAACGTATGGAAAAGCCTACTTACATGGGTAGGAGCGATCATCCTTTCAAAGTTAAGGGCCGACCACAGCGAACAAATTATGGTAAATATTCTTTCGTAAACCGTGCCATTGATAATTGGAACTCTCTACCTGCCGCAGTCTTGGAGCCTTTTCCCAAACATATAGGTGTGTTTAAGAAAAGACTGACTATTTGTGTAAATACTCCAGTTTAATTGTTAGTGAAGTGTTATGTACAGTTATCTATTTGTTATGTATATCAAATTTGCCACCGGGGGACACACCCCCAATTGCAAATAAACGAATGAATGAATGAATGAATGAATGAATGAATGAATGAATGAATGAATGAATGAATGACACATCGACATAATGATTGGCATTCTCCAATGATGATAATGATGATGATGATGATGATGATGAGCGTATGGCCTGGAGTAGATCTTTTGAGTGGCAGCCGTCTAGCTGTCCAAGTGATCTACTCTTAAATCTCAAAAGTTGAAAAACGGGAGCGGAAAATTCTGAGGATAATATACCGTACGCCCGATGCGAGTAAATGGCATAAGGATTAAGAGGAGAACTGCCGATCTCTTTCTATAAATTACAAAAACCTATCACATACCTACAGGGCAAGGGCCTCCGACCATCCGGTAGTTCAACTGAACTCACTGGGTGAGCTAGTTTGTTTCTCCTATAATGTTATGTTCCAAGCTATCAACACATATCAATAATCACTGCAGTAATTGTCCATTGACCTTATTCCAATAATCTTAAACCAAAAGTTCTGACTGTTCATTTTAAGATCATATAGCCTATTATCATAAGACATACAGGAAAGTCGCAACTGCGATAAAAATTCGAATTTTACTTTTTTTCTCTCGATTTTTCATCTAATTGTTGACTATTATGACAAAATATAATCCACAATTTGCAAAAATGAATATGCGAAGAAGTGCGAAAACTATGGGTTCTAGTGATTTCCCCCCGTAAATGCGACAAATAATGCCCAATTTACGGAAAAGTATTCAAGATGTTTTCTTCTTACAACATTTTCGCGGCGCAGTTTGTAATTTGCAAGTTCATAGCGATGAAGAGCAATTTCTAATTTAAGTCGGTATTTAGGTGGCATTAGCCTATGTGGCACTAAGAGGAAATTAAGAGGTACATTAAGAATCCCTGCCAAAAAAAGATTAGTGGGCTGTAAAGCGGCACATGCAGTAGACCATGGGGGAGATAAGGTGGCAATTAAGAGATATTTAAAAGGCACTAAGGGGGAAGTAAGTTCCAATAACTAATAAACAGTTCGAAGTATGCTCGAATCCCTTTACCAGAATATTACTGTCCGTTGTTCGCGATGATGTTCGGCGCTTTTCATACGCTGATTTGCGTGAATATGACTGCTGAGATATTCGGCTACTGCACTGCCCCTACTAAATAAAACGTAGTTCGCGAGGATGTTTGATATAGCTCTCGTGCCGTTTAGCGGCAAATTTACTGACCCAACTTCGTGGGAAAATTCAAACGCATTGTTGATCTTAGGGTAACTTAATGTGGATAGGCCTACTGCAAAGACGAAAGTATAGAAGGTATTCACAATAGGCTATAATCTTTCCCAAGGATTCTCCTATTGACGTCCGAAACGGAGGAGGAGCTTACGGTCAGCTGATTCCAATATGGCGGCGAGATAGTGACGAGAAGTAAGCAAGACAGTGATTGGGTGTGCGTTTGTTATGGCTTCTAATTTATGATGGCAAAATACTACACATTTTCTTTCATTGATAGAAATATTTTATAATCAATTTAAATGCATTGCCTAATTACTACCAGTTAAAAATATTACCCACATGTAGATAGTTAATTTACTGCCGGCTGTTACATATATGAAGCCTGTACTTGGGAGCCTAGCGGTATCGATGTTTTTATTAATTTCACAATATGTATTGTACCCTTCAATGTTTTCTAGGATGCCGACTCTAGCTCTGGTAGTGGTCTGTTCGGGGTGGCTCTAACTTATTCTAAACATCCTAGGAATATCGTCAAGGATCACGAGAGGCTTAACTTAAAATCAGTATGTCAGAGAACTCCTAATATAAAATAATTTTATTCACAAAACATCATCTCCCATTTACTCCCATCCATAGACAATAAAACGACAAAATATACTCCCTTAAATTATTCTAATCAACAACATCAAAATGCAAAAGGTAAATTAATCACACTGGCTGAAACCAGGAAAAGAAAAACAATCTATTTCACTGCAGTCCACTGCTTCAAGTTCAAAAATAAAACGTCAACAGACTTAATTTATCAAAACTATGGCCTGAATAACCCAGCCATTCTATCAAAAAAAATATGCGCACTCATGTTTATAACTTGCAAAATTGGTTTCTGGGGTTCGGACATGTTTTCTCGTACAATCATCATCCTTCCTCACAAGAGTCAGACAATGAAGGCAATAGACTTATTCTGGGCCACAGGCATGTGTGCACGTTCTAGCTTATAAACAATTAATTCACTCAGAGCCATGACTCTGTTAATTACGGTAAAACAAACAAGTCAAATACATGAAGCATCAAATAAACACATTTCGGTGGCCGATGCCCCGTTACTCTTAATAAATAAACAACGATAATGAATGCACTCAAAATGACAATACAAGACGTCGCTTCCTGAAGCGGTACAAAAAGAAACCCTGGGAAGCCAGACTACCTTCCCTCAAAAGGAAACAATACCATCCAACCTGGTCCCTCGATCTTGTGACAGACATTCTCACACCACACTAACCAGCTGGTCGGGCAATAACCTTCACTGCTACTTTCAGAATTCAGACGGCTGGCCGCAGTCTTATACCTGCTCCCTAATGACTACCTTGGGCTCGAGCTGTACAGTTACCCTTCCGACGGAGCTATAGCGCACTCTCATCAGACAATGAATTCAATCATTTCACTTACCAATTGTATCATCGTAGACTTGCTGGAATTTCGCCTCCGCCTTAATTCACTTACCATTTTATATCATCGTAGAACACGGGAATACCACCTCCGTTATTAATTTCAGCTCAACCCAGGGTCAACTCTCAACCTTTTCTGAATATTATATTATCATCCAGCCATTTTGTCTTACCTTTCTTTACCTTAGTGTGATTATCAATTACCATACTTACTGTTCACATAATTTCAGTGTCACTACTGGTCTTTGTCACAATATCGAGCTGTCTTCCCCATATTAGCTTTTACGTTAATATCGTGCGTAAGCACTATCAACCCAATTATTCCCTTAATTGTGCATTCAGCAAAGTTACTGACACCCTCAAACAAAACACATTTAAACAAAATTTTGATGCTCATATACTAATTTACGTTATAAAACACACAAAAATAATCATAACTGACAAATACACACAAATCTACACAAAACATGCCTGCTATGCCCAAAATATCTATTTTATCATAATTGCTTATGATCGAGATAAACTTATCCGATTCCCATGATGGGATACGCTATGGCAAACATGCCCCATACAATATCTACTTATCTCGTATACATCCTGACGGTAATGCTCTGGTCCTTGCTATCAGTCTTCTGGATCAATTGGTTCATCTTGCAAGGAGGATAATTTACACACGGTTTCCAAAAATTCACCAAAGCAAAGGTCCACTGTGAATTATTATTATTATTATCACAATGCACGGTTCTCGCGTATGTAGCTCCTACCTCCTACAGCTATCATCAACCTACTCAATTCAGCTGATAGTTCAATAGCTTCCTAGATCACTGACTTAGCTACTAATAGCTCGTACGGCTATCTCTATCATATAACTGTGTCGTACTGTCACGGTATGCACTGTTCCAATTCGCACTCGCGAATACTTAGCGATATTCAAATGTCCAAAGATAGAACTGCTTCTACTTATAAAACTTGTAAAAAAAATTGTTGCTTTTCTTAAAGGCTCGGGCGTGGGCTTACGCCTCTGTAGCGCCCTGATACGAACTTATAACACTTGTAAAATTGTTACTTTTCTTAAGGCTACGGGCTTGGGCTTCCGCCTCATGCAGCGCCCGGATACGAACTTATAAAACTTGTAAAATTGATACTTTTCTTAAGGCTAAGGGCTTGGGCTTCCGCCTCATGCAGCGCCCGGATACGAACTGTTTTCGCTGCGTCTCCAGCTATTATTTATATGATTTCTCGTAGAAGTACTTGGAGTGGGGAGCTTTTAGAATGTATTTCCATAATAACACTCGCATGAATATACAAATTAGCTCCTTTGAACGTCCTCATTTCTAATGTCTCAATGGCTTCTTTTTATCCAAAATCCGATCGTTGGATCCTTATATAATGAGCTCCGTAATTCCCTTCATTGTTCCTTAATTTTGGCGGGATTTGGTCGCGTCTCGCGTCCCTCGCTGCTATTGGTAGTTTCAAATCCACCCCCTGATTTCATTTTAATTCTGGCAAAAATCACAGAATGATCCAATTTAAATTTTGACGATACTTCTGAGAGGCTGGGATTGTCCCCTATACGATGGTGTAATTCCTGTTTCTGTATTTTAATTACTGCTCCAATTTCTCTCAAATGGGCGGGGTTTATCTAGTGAGTGATCGTTGAAATTTTCGTATTTACCCGCTTGGTTGAAATACCGTTTCGCGTTGTCTGAGCGCATGTGGCTACCAGATGTTGGCTTTCTCTTCCTATCATCATTGTCTGCGCTAGGTGAAAGTTACAGCAAGGCACGTACGGGCCTCCCTTTGTTGTGCTCTGGTCCACAAGCAACGTCTTTTCTCACACCAGCTTTGAAACATGAATAAAATCTTGTTGAAATAAATATGTAGAATTTATGCAATCACAGATGCATAAAGGTTACAATATATCTCACATAACACAAAGGACGACTTCCTGATAATAAATTGAATCAAGCAACCCTGAATTTGCATGAATGTTTTGGGTTCAAAGAAGCGTTACTTGGGATGCCTAAATCATACTTGCTGTTCAAAGGCAAGAATATTAATTTATTAATCTCTTGCCACAGGCACGTTAAAATGGAAGCATCCTCTTTATCAATATATTTAATTAAATATTTAAAATACAGATATTTAACAAAGCTGGAGTCTCCATTTGAACTTGTCATAAGCAAACGGAACAGATCAAAAACTACACTTTAAGCCAAATCAAATTCACTCCTCAACTCGTCACAAACCATAATACCAATTAAAACCTATACAAAACATAATCTCCTTACTGTTGTACAACTTTCAAACCAACTATTCGCACTCAAAACTGAAAAACCCTGAAATGGGAACTAATTAAAGTTAGAATAGCCTAAGCCGATCCGGTCTCCTGCTACATTACCGCATATGTATATTTAACATCACTATAACTTCAAAATTACGGCTAAGTGACCTATCTGCCTGAGTAGTGTACGCAACTTAGATGAAGTAATAGTAATAAACATATACTTGCGTACGCAGCAGACGTCAGTGGAAACGTAGCTGAAGCTCTTCCCCTATCCCCGAAGAAATATAAAATAAAATAGAAGAAAGAAAAACGGGGAGATCGCAGTCTTGTTTGGCTTTCGCTGGGCCCAAATTTTAAAAGGCAAACCAGAAAGCAATCCCAAAAGGAAGGGGGAAAGCTAAATAAAATTAAACTACAGTAAAATCCAAAGATGAACAAATTTAAATCAGAGGCCATGTAGGTCGTATTAACGTCACAAGTACGCTAATAAGACCGACAAACCAAAATATAGCAAAAACCAGACAAAACTCGAAGAAGGTTACTAAAATTAAAATAAGGCATGACGCAAAAGCAGAGATACTTAGGCAAAGATAAAATGTATTAAAATAACAACCACAATGTACAACGATCCCAGAGATATTAAAAGCAAGAAGAGAAATGACCAACAAATTAACCACAAAATTAGTTTACCGCAAGAAAAATACAAATTAGGAATAAAATCGAAAATATACTAAATTAAATTATATTAAAATGAAATAAAATAAGATAAGTTAAGATAACGTGTTCAAGGCAAGATGAAACGATGACTAAATGTAAGTATGTCGCAATTAGAGAAAAAGACAAAACTCAGAAACGACTACACTCAACGAAGTCAAGATACGTTCTAAAAATTTAGACAAAGCGTGTCAAAGGGATGACAAAAATAGGAGGGGGTACAATGGTTCAGAATGGGGCGGAGAGGGGTGAGAGGGAGGGGAGGCATGAGGAAAAAAGATGCGGAGGCACATGCAAGATCGAGTGAGTTACGAGAAAAATAGGAATTTAGACAAAAGGAAAAATTACATTAAATTATCGGCAAAACCAAAAATATATTTTAAAAATTGAAAGTATGCGTAGGAGATACGGGCACACAATGACGACAAAAATATGTGATGCGCAAAAATATGGGCATGCACAGATACAAGAATATCACAGGTTAGGTCACCAACAAATAGCAATGGTGAGACCTCCTTTTGTGAACTCTTGAAGATAAAGAACAAAGCATTACGGGAAGCAAGAAAAATAATCTCCAATCCCGTTATGTTGTTCTACGATAAGATACACTCTGGATGGCAGACCTAAAGGTGCCCCCTACAAGGTAGGCAAACCCACCGTCACGCACACCAGAGTAAAACGAAGACAGCCCACATACATAATAGTCCGGTGTCAAATGTACATCCGTGTGCTCCTTGATTATGCAAGTGTGGAAGTAGTCTCAATCTCTTCGTTTGACCTTGGAGAAACATAATTTTGATGGTGGCACTCTTGAAAATGGTGCGTTTGAATGCTGCGGGCAGAAAAACAAAATGGCCGCCATCACAACACGTTTACCTACTTATATCAGTAACCGTTGGGATTACCGAAAAAAGGTTCAAACAAAAAATGTAGCTACGCATATTCTGCACAGAAAAGGTTATTACAACTTTTTATGTAATATCAACCGTTTCCTCATAAAAAGTACTTTTATATTTTTCGAAAATAAAAATGAATATGTCTCAGTATGAGGGTCTTGCAAGCCCATATGTACGTACTTGACATTATTTACATGGCCACTGAATAATTCGAATAATAAATAATACACTAAACACTAAAAAATTTAAAAATATCCCCTTTCCCTTATGTTGTGCCGTAGGAAACTGAAAGATAAAAAGCACCACTGTAGCTTTAACCTTTAATGAAAATACTGTGGAAGAAATACTATGTTTACAGATTTATACAGACAGAGTGGAGGCAATAATACTTGTTACTCATACAATTATATTTTTAATTACAGTCATCGTCACTTTCAATGCAAATCCCACTTAGACCTAAATCTTCATCATCTTCTAGCTCGCACTCTGCCATATTGTCACAACGGTCGGGATTACCTTCTCACTTGCACATTTCAGTACACCGGAGTTCATTTGACTGACATGTACATGGAGAAGAACAACGTCTTTTGGAGCATGAGCAGCGACAAAGTTCCAAGATAAGCTCTGGTGCACAAGGGTTGGTACAAGCAACAGGCTCGTATGCACCCCCTACTTTGTTCAATCCAAAATCTGAGGGTGGTGGGGTATTGGGATGCTGAATTAGGTCTTGATTCCACTCAAAACACTGAAGGTGAGCCCTTAGCAATGCAGGATCCAGTGCAGATCTTGTTGGAGGAAGATTCTCATCTTGAAATTGTTTCTGTGTAAACAACAACCATCGCACAGCTCCTATGTCGGTCAGTGTTGTTTTGGGGATATAAAGCTGACAAATGAACGCTTCCAAGTTTGTCCTGATATCTTCAGTGAGTGACGGTGTAGTCCTCAATTTAGCTAACGTTTCTAGCAGGGTATCACTTGCGGAATTAAAAGCTTTCCACCACTTTATTTTTCCTTTGCCAGCAAATGATCCTGTTACATCCGCTCCTGAAAGAGCGTGTAATCCAGGGAGTGCAGAGGCTTTCAGAGGTCCGAGTGCTCTGTAAATTGAACCTATCTGAACGAACCTTTTCATGCCATGGCCCAGGAAAAACGCAAAATTTTTCTAAAGTTGAGGATATCGCCTTAGTGCTAAAATCAGGACATCAGTATCGTGGGAGAACACATGAGTAGTTTTAATTCCTTTCTGTTCTAAATAAGCTGCATGTAATATGATCTTTGTGTTGACCTCCCCCTGCGTACTTGCAAGACTGGATATATCATCACCATGTGATGAAGCTGCTTTGTCCCTCCAACTAAGTACGAACCTTCTGTTGTTTATCACGCCGAATTGAAGAATCTGATCGGAAAGGAACTCTGTTAGTTTGTCTTTCGTCTTATCATGGGCCAATAATTTGTACATTGGTATACTTCCAATTTTCGTTTCTGGTCCGATTTTGTACCTCATTGGATCTGAGCCCTTTTGCCGAGTCTCTCGCATCGCTTTCTTCAATGAGTTGTCTTTGTAAGAGTTAAAAACTATATGTACCTCACTGTAATTGCCGAATTTTTGTCCAATCCCTTGGCTGAAGCTTACACCGAGGTCACTACAAGTCTTCACTGTGTTAGGTTTGTGGTAGGTATGAAGAAGCGCCATGCCATCTACTATCACAGCTTTTCCCTGTAGCTCTTCATTTTTTCTAAAACATCACGTGTGGTGGAAGCATGATTATCTTCGTTTCCTTCGGCTGGTATCTCTTGCATTGATTCAAGAGCATCCGTAAGTTTGTACTTAGCTAGACAATGGTGCATACTCCCGTCAACTGCAAACAACGACTTCGGTAGTGCTGAAAATTCGTAGTTGCTCATATTGTGCCTCAAATCTATATCAGGTCTGCTTCTGGAAGCTATCAACAATCATGAAATAAGAGATAAGTCTCTCTTTATGGCAATGGTTTTGTCCTTGATGGTAATTTTAACCTTTATCGCTGCTGTTTTACACGTTCTAATGACATTCTTTTTCATAGGAGCCCAGAACGGAATGTTGTTAGTATGAACTCGTTGTTCTAAGAAAATATTATGCAGATCTTGACCTACTTCCGCAACACTGCCTAAAGACACTTTTATTTCCTGTGGAAAGACTCGCTGAGTTAGGATATGAGTGAGGTCATCAGTTTTGCATTGGAAGGGAATTGTCGAGTTTTGAAACGCTTCCTTTAGTTTACGTACATTATCATCCTGGCGCTGTTGAAGTTTAACAGACACTTCATGATGTTTACTTCGTGCTCTCAGTTCTATAAGTTTTTCGGTTTCGCTTGCAATTCTAGTTAGTTCCGAATTAGCAAGGAAGAATCGATTTCGAGCATTCTCATTAAGTGTTATACTAACCAGGCCCCCATGTACCTTTAATTTTCGATTTTGGTGTTCCAGAGCTTCATCAGCACCTAGAGCACAAAATGGAACTTTACTTCTGTTCACAACCCAATTACCTTCCATAAATTGTTTCCAAATCTCTGGATCTGTGGATTCCAGGTTTTCCATCTCTGAAATATATAGGGTGATCATCCGAGCATAGTTCAATCTATTAAATGTAAAGAAGTATTTAACAAACAAGTGGAGAGATGCTAAATACAGCATCCAATCCGATGTTCTGACAGCTCTTATGAAATTCATCATAGCTTGGACCATATCCATATATGTGCAGGCTAGTTTGAAAACAGGATGCTTGAACTTTCTTGTTGCTGAAAAATGTTCTATTTCTTCAACAAGTCTTCTTTCTTTAATGGTAGAAACTACTGCGGCATGTACCTCTTCCAGATCTTTGATCTCACTAGCTGTGAGTTCTTCTACCAGTTCTTGCAGATGAGGCTTCAAACAGTCTAATTGTCCTGGATATTCATTCTCAAATTCTTCTAGACGTAGGATAGTTAGCGCAGAGGCAGTAGTTATGTGAGCTTCAATTGTTCTTCTGATGTGTTTACCGTCAAGGATTTGTTTCATTGTTGCAGCAGAATATAATCCACATTCAACCCACACTTCAGGAATACCAGAACCTTCAATGACCTCTCCAATTGTTCGGAGCTGAGCAATTATAATATGCAGCTCACCAGGCTTCAAAAGCCATTTTCCCTTATAGTCATTGACAGCCATTTCCAGCTGTTTTATTGGTTTGTGGAGAAGTATAAGTTCTGACCTAAAACTTCCCCATACGGGAGAACGAAACGCATCAGGCGAAAGCGTGGACAAAATAACTACTGTGGTCAAGAAAATTAGACTGAAGCGGTGCAGGGTAGTGGGCATGAAATACGTGACTAGAAAACCAATATAGGGAGCAATACATTAACAAATTTTATTCCTAATAATAAATTTATAATGAATAAACAAATTGCACTTAAGTGCTTATCACAGAAATGAACAATTATAAATGTAGCAAAGTGTGAGGGCCTGATGACAGAAACCCAGATTATAGAAAGGTCCATGAAACAAGCTTGCTTGATTGGAGAAAAGTTGAGCTTAACATATAAAAATGCACTTTATAAAAAGAGAGAACCATAAAAAATAATTAAGAGTGTAAAATAACTGGTATGATATAAGTTCTTCATAAAAGTAAACTTATCTTTGTAGAGGGTTGAAGAGCCAGCTCCTTAAAAAGTTCCAGATAGCATAAATGTTGATTTAAAAGAGTCCTCACGGTTTTCTCGGAAGGAGGCGTACATGGCCTAGAGATAGGTGCACCATCGATAAAATGTCAACTCTCTCTTCTTTTCTTGCGCAGGAATGACATTTATAGTTTCCAAGAGATGATCCAGCAATATTTCGAAAGACGATTCCAAGTATCCTCTCTAAGGTGAAGGTGAAGAGTACAGCGGCTGGCAATTATTCTTGCCATCTTGAGCAATACGTCATGGTGCAGATCTTGTGACGTAACTGCTCGGTAGCGTAGATATCAGCGATGGTGTCATGAGATGCAGTAGCGGTGACCAGCAGGTTGAAGTGATCCAAAGTGATGATTGATCAGAAGTGGTGGATCAGAAGTGGTGAAGAACGCCAGCAAGCGGCGTCTTAAATAGGGACCATGGAACTCTCTCGAAGTTTGGAGATAGCCCGACCAGACAAAGACCTGCCATTGGTCGAACTAAAGTCAGGGTGACGCCAGTCGACACTACTCAGCGGACAGTGGATCAACCAGTAGAAGCCCTGTATGTCGGGAGTGAGGACGCCTGAGGTAGCGAGCGACTGTAACACTCGAGGTGAGAACTATAATATCTATGAATAAGTGATTGATAACAAGATTATGCATATGGTTTAAGCAATTAACATTTGTAAAGAAATAATTACCATTCGGGGATCTCAGTAACAATAAATAAAATTTGACCGACAAATGGGCCAAGCTAAACATTGAAAGTATCACAAAAGTGATCAGTTTGTAAAGAGCCATGTCAACTGTGACAACTACCTTCTTCCTTTTCTTCGTGGCCTCTACATCTGAAATTGTATCATGGACTAAAGTATTCAGTTTCTCCAACTGCTTCATCACAGTAAGCTGCACTGATAGATTGGTTGATGAAATATTATATAATAATAGCTTAATAGTTAATAACAGTTCCTAAGAATAATGTCAAGCATATAAATATGCGCTTGCAAAACCCTCATACTGAGGCATAATCATTTTTATAAAAAAAAAGATAAAAGTACTTTTATGAGGAAACGGTTGATATTACATAAAAAGTTGTAATAATCTTTTCTGTGCAGAATATGCGTACCTACATTTTTGTTTGAACCTTTTCCGTAATCCCAACGGTTACTGATATAAGTAGATAAACGTGTTCCGATGGCGGCCATTTTGTTTTTTGCCCGCAGCATTCAAACGCACCATTTTCAAGAGTGCCACCATCGAAATTATGTTTCTTCAAGGTCAAACGAAGAGATTGAGACTACTTCCACACTTGCATAATCAAGGAGTACACGGGAGCCTATTTTTGTACAATTGACACCGGACTATAACTTTCAACCCTTAAAGTACAAAAACTACGTTATCAAAATAAATTAAAATAACACTACCATACAAAACATAAACTCACCAGCAATTACACGCACACAAAGGGCGGAGGGAAAATATCGGGAGGGGGGCAAGTACACGCGACCAAAAGAAAATAACACAGAATAAGAGTTTTAAATTGCCGAAATATGAAACTGAACTACAGTTGATTACGACATACAGACACCTCGCCATGGTTTCACCTTGAACACGGGCACTTCCCCTAGAAAATGGGAATACGTCTAACCTACTTGGCTGCAAGAAAGAAATGCCTCGAGACAAAGCAAATGACGACGCAACACAAAGGTAACTGCGTGGTAAAATTTGATTGGTCACGACCCCTTCCAATATATAAATCACTGGCCAATAAGGGGACAAGATGTAGATATGTCCATATATGGTATTAAGACATCAGAGGGCTATTAATAGATTCACAGACCAAGGTTTCACGCACCACAAAGGCGTAGATTCATCACATCAGATAAAATGGCACAAAGAAGTAAATCATAGTTCTCATAAAAATGGCTCAGTAGAATAGATGTTACCAGCCTGCCTGGGATGATGGGTCACCAAACCGGTAGGCCCACTTAAAACTAAGATTTTACATTTTAATTAACAAAATTCAACAGTAGGGAGATCATAGCCAAAAACACAAGTTAAGCCAAATCATACTTCAATGACCTACATACTTGCTGTTCAAAGGCAAGAATATAAATTCTCTAGCAAATTAAGGCTAGGAACAGCATTTTTCTTAAGTTTTCTAACCATTCGGCTATTGTCAATCGGAAGAACCCCTAAAATAAGTTTACGAAGAGCGGATTACATTCTTATGTACGGCACAGAAGTAATAGGCTACAAGTTGATCAGTATTTTTGATGTAGCTAAATCCATGTGAATACAAATTATAGACAATAACTATCAATAATCAACAGTACAATCAACAGTACCGGTACTTACGCTGTGGAAAGAAGTCGTCTTCACAAAAATACAGACTGCACACTGTCATGTAACATGTAACACGTTTTCCAATTGACTGCGCCGAAGCCCATCTTTCTCTCTGAACTTTTTGTACAGGAAAGTAGTGAAGATATTTCGTACCCGTTTTATAAGATTTGCAACCGTATACAGAGCAGTACCTCCTCGAATTTGACAAATTTCTTTCGGTTTCCATCACGACGTCAATGCTTCACCATCTAAATAAACCTCACCAGTCACAATGTTACAGCTTCAACATTCTACCGCGTGGCTGCGCCATCCAACTTTTCTGAAGTTATAGCTCTTGCATTCATAGTTCATATTAAGTATTGTTTTGATACCAATGTTGCGTCTCGCCTATAATGGCCCTGCCTGAGTGCATGGACTTACGCCATAGGTCACTCAGGGGTTCTTTAACTTTACTTACCTGGATCGTTATAGTTGGGGGTTCTTCCTGCTCAGGTAACGGGATCCTTACCGTGCCCTTACCGATTGCCTTGCCCACGATTGACAGCACACCACTTATGCTAAAAGAGGGGGGGGGGGGATGAGGGAGTTCAGGATGCCGAGGTAGCTCCCCAATAAAAAGAGATCTCTCTCATGTACTGCCAGTTTATTCCTTTCAACAGCTTCAAGGAATCCACCGTGCAGGTACAGGGCTTGCTCAAAAGACTCCCTCCAACAAAAGAAACAATAATACAAGATTTCACCTGATCACTCAGCCGTCTCTCTCTGACGATGCTCAGCACCAGTCCCTTTGGTCAACAGGTGCTTGGTCGCAGTACTACGATCCCCCGATCGTCAAACTTACGTCGCTCTCGTTTACGCTGCCCTCACGGACAGTCCTCCTCTCTCTCAATTCTAACTCACTGCTCCCCACCACACCAGAGGTCGCAGCTTATAAGCACAAAAATCGCAACTCGTGCGTGCTTACTTAGCACCTCCTTGCAGGCTCTCATGATTCGGATTGAACCGGGGTTGCACGTCCGGTGTGGTTCAAGGCTAAACCAAAACCGGGCCATGACAGTATGTTACATTAGGCCTACACATAATTTCACTATGGGAACACAACGGTAACCTCTAAATCTTATCTTATATCTCTCTCTATATAGGCTACTAGCTGTTATGCCCGGCGTTGCTCGGGATCACAATTGGACATTAAGAGATCGTACCTTTGGTCGCATTGTCGTAATGTGTGCAACCCGGAGGAAGGTCATTGTTATAATGAGCAATAATATTGACACTCAAAGTCCTCTAGCGTGATTTCCATCTGATCAAAAATTTTGCTGAAGTTATTAAATAGGAGGGTACGACGGCTTTATACTGCTTGTATCTTATAGATTAAGCCTGATGTTTCGCTAATATAACTGAATATTTAAGGAGCCTACTTCAGTCATTGTATGCATTATTATTCAAACACATTTTAAGGGTCAATGAATTTCTTTTTCTTAATTGTATTAGCCTTGCGTGTTTTGTCGAACAGCAACATTTGAAGTGGATAATGGAAGTCCGCAAATAAACGCTTAGAATCCCAGCTTCATGATAATATATATATATATATATATATATATATATATATATATATATATGCATTTGATTATGGAAACATTGAATACCGAAAATAAGAAATACATACTAAATATCATCTAAGAATCTGTATGTCCACTTACACTTAAATAAGAACTACTCATTCGGGTGCAGAGAAATCCTGTGGCCAAGAGACAAACTAAGCCTACTCAAAACACCATATTACACAGATGACCAAATCTGGAAGTGAAAACCATAGGCCTACACCAAAATGACGCAGGTTCTATGAGATGAAAAAATTTACGAAAAAAATAATATGATAAGTAGTCTAAGAAATTGTATCTAATCTATATTTACCAAAACTCTCTTTCCTCAGGTGAAATCAATACTGACACCCTCATACACGGAAAACAACACACGTAGAATATTAAAAGACCCTAAAACAAAAGAAAAGAATGAAATAAAGTATGATTATAGTCATGAACCACACACCCAGCGGTGAGAGGCCGGCGTGCTGCCGCCTATGCCACGGAGGCTTCTATGTAGTAAAATTTAAATAATCTTTCTTAAATATTGAGCACCCATCGTTTAACGTCCCCATACTACTGTACATTTGGAAGTGAATAATAGTATGCTAAAAATACATCAAACTTTGTAGCAATTGTCATCTCCGCTGTAAGTAATATTGTGCAAACTATGTATAGGCTTGCCATACGTCCCGGTTTGACCGGGACAGTCCCGGTATTTTTCTCTTGTCCCGGTGTCCCGCCCGGTTTTATCAATGTCCCGGAAAACGGCTGTAAGATGTAAAAAGTAATGAATTTATCTGTTTAAGAATATTTTATGAATCGGTCACTTTTCAACAATCAGCATCCTTTTTAGCCTATTTTCAATTTTGAAAAAATAGGCTTATGAGATCACCTTTTGTCCGTGTGTGTGTGCGTGTGTGTGTGTGTGTGTGTGTGTGTGATTCGTGTGTGTGTCCCCCCCTAATAAAATCTAAACGGCTGGAGCGATTTCAATGAAACTCGGTATGTTCATAGCACTATCCCCGGCGACCTCGACCGTGCCCTTCAAATTTTGTTATGTCTCACCAATGCAAAATGGCGGCTGTGCGAAATATTTCACTAGCATTCAATATCTCCGAAACTATTACCGATATCGCCCTGAAATTGTGTACGGTGATAAAGGGTACTACTGGAAGTTCACCTATGAGACTTTCAAAAACCTGGTGACTACAAAACCAACATGGCGGCCAAGCGAAGTTGTGACTTTTAAATAGACTTTTCTCGCGATTTAACTATCCAAACGTAATGAAACTTGGTACAGCAAATGTTTATACACATTGTAATGCACTAGAGTCTAATTTAGTTCAATTGTTTGAATAACCTCAAAATGGCGGCTGTGCGAAATATTTCACTGACATTCTATATCTCCGAAACTATTACAGATATCACCCTGGGATTTTGTACGGTGATAAAGGGTACTGATACAAGTTTACCTATGTATATTTCATAAACCTGTAAAGTACAAAACGAACATGGCGACCAAGCGAATTTGAAATATTTTAATATACTTTTCTCGTGATTTAACTCTCTGAGCGCAGTGAAATGTGGTACAGTAAATGATTTTGCAGATTGTAATGCACTGCCATCTAATTTCATTCTATTGTTTACATAACCTCAAAATGGCGGCTGTGCGAAATATTTCACTGACATTCTATATCTCCGAAACTATTACAGATATTACCCTGGGATTTTGTACGGTGATAAAGGGTACTGGTACAAGTTTATCTATGTATACTTCATAAACTTGTAAAGTAAAAAACGAACATGGCGACCAAGCGAATTTGAAATATTTTAATAGACTTTTCTCGTGATTTAACTCTCTGAGCGCAGTGAAATGTGGTACAGTAAATGAGTTTGCAGATTGTAATGCACTGCCATCTAATTTAAATCAATTGTTTACATAACCTCAATATGGCGGCTGTGCGAAATTTTTAAATTAAGTTTTTATTTCTTGTGTCGTAATCATGCGATCGAAGTGAAAGTTTGAATAATGAACCTAGGCAATAATTGTCCTTGAATGGTACATAACTCTATGGCCTATACATATAACAATCCTAAATGGCGAGCTTCCGAAATATTTAGACGGTTCTCAATATCTATGAATCTTTTACAGCAACCAAACTGAATTTTTTTATGTTCATAGAGACTATGAACATATGTTCACCTATAGGACTTTCATTATCCTGGTGAGCACAAATCCAACATGGCGGCGACGCGAAGTATAAATATTTAAATGGACGATTCTCGCGAATTAATTATCCGAGTGCTGTGAAACATTGCACGTTAAATGCTTATACAAATGTTGATCCACTGGCATCTAATTTATTTCAATTCTTTGCATAATCACAAGATGGCTGCTGTGCGTAATTTTAAAATCTCGTTTTTACTTCTTGTGTTCTAATCAGGCGATTGAAGTTTGAATAGCACACGTACACAATAATCTTAATGTAATAGTACAAAAATAAAAATCCAACCTGGCGACAATCTGAAATATTTAGACGGTTCTCAATATCTACGAATCTGTTACAGCAATTAAACTGAAATTTTGTATGTTGTTAGAAGAAATTAACATGAGCAGGATATATGAAAATAGGCTGTATAGTTCTCTACGGAACTACTTGTTGTTTTTTTTGTATTTGTTTTTGTTGTTAGACAAAAACTTTTAGTTTTTCAAAAAATAATAAAACTTAGTAATTGTTCAATTAAACAATTATATGAAGTATTTTAAATTGTATTTTATTAACACCTCTTTCTAGATGGTAGACCAAAAAAAATATCATTAAAAAGGAAAAATTATATTTTATTGTGTAGCAAAAATTCCTTCGTTATTGTTAAAAGGTGTGTAGAACTAACAATTTAGGGTGCCAGATCCCCTTCCCGTCACTTGCAAGGCTTAAAAAGAAAGTCTCAAAACTCACAATTTTGCTTCTAATTTTTTAAACATTTCCCGGACCCCTCGCTCAACAATACCCCCCAGACCCCCCTCCCCCCGGTAAGGCCATCCTATATTAATGTGTCCCGGCAAGCCTAACTATGTATCATGCCATGATTCTTAAACACATCAATATTTCTAAGTTTTGCCGTGTCTTATGAGTGGTTTTGCCTAGCAAGACCGAGATGGGTAACCAGCGAACTCTTGTTGTCAATTTGGGAACCCAAAAAGGCCCAGCGAATGCCTTGCCTTGCCTGACCCATGCAAGCGAAGCCGGCTTCGTTGCATGTTGTTTTAGCCTTTCAGCTCCCAATTTGGGGCCATTAGAGCTATATCAAGGGTTAAGGAACTAGTTTGGATTTAACTTGATAGTTTAGGGATGTGGGTTCGGTACATTAGAGTCTTTAACCGGCCAGAATGTGACCTGAGGGTAGGGTAGTGGGAAGGAGCAGGAATTTAGGAAGGGTAGGTTAGGATGCAGCTAGCATTTACAAATCAAAGAGAGCCTAAGCTCATGGCGTGCTTAAAAGTTGTCGTGCTCTACCTAAACAAAAAGATTGTATATTGGCAATCATGGCCAAGCAATTAAAATTCAGGTACATTTATAGGTTAACGCTGTGTCTTGTGCGGGGTTTCCTTGGTCGTGAAAGAATAATTACCAATTTTATTGAAATATGTTAGCGCAATTGACCAGTGAGATTTATAAGGCAAACTTAATAAACTAATGGGAGAGTCGGTGGAATACGTCACAGTACCGGTAGTCAGTGAATTTAGGTTGCACATAATGGTAGAACACGACAAAAATCAGTTAATAATTTGCAAACAGAAGAATTCAACTAACAAAAAATAAATCTATAAGAGTAAGAAAGCATATCGTACAAAATAGAAACAATAATAATACCTTGGTAAACCGTCGTAAAGATCCAAATACTCACATACAATAAGCGACGCAGAGACTATAAAATCAGACTCAAAATCAGACTCAAAATCACGATCGTTTTCGACCTCATAATCCACATATATAAATAAAACCGTTCATGTTCGCGTGTAGCAATGCACAGAGCAATATTCGGTGGGAGCCACGAACCCCGCGTTTTAAGGCCCTAAAACGAACGGTTTTCGAGATATTGGAGGAAAACTATACCCGCTATGCGAAATTGATTAACGTTGCCATGCCAACGCCATTTCATGAGGTCTCATTCTGGTTTCATTCAGTCTCTGTAAGAGATAATATTTGCATGAAGGAATAACAGACTGTTAAACAGATAGACGTCAGTGTCGAGACTTTCGTACGAACAAGGAAGGAAGGAAGCTTCTAGTTTAACGTGACCGTTAATCGCGAGATCATGAGCCACGGGACCTCCTTTTAACGTGGAATCCGAACCACAGGACATGGCATTTCACTTCGAAAATCTCACATGCATTGACCGGGAATCGAACCCGGACCGCCTTGGTGAGAGGCATACAGCTAGACCGCTGAGCCACCACGCCCCGGTACGAACAGTGCCACCATCTGTATAAAAGAAAAGACCCTAAAATATGTTATTGATTCTGACCGCAAAAGAGAAAAATCGTGGAAAATAAATACTTCTTCGTTACTGGAAGTAATGAGGTTAATCTTGCTGTATAGAGCTATAAAAGACCTTTCGTACGACATATCACACGAGTAAATCGAAGGTAAATATAATAGGGCACCCACTGGTCCCCTTAAGGGCATTGGATGGTTTGTTGAAATTTACATCCTAAAGTGATTCCGGGATATTCTTATAGCCATTTGCAAATTTTGAACGAAATCTGTTGATCCGTTTTCAATTGATGGAGGAACAGACAGACAGACAGACAGACAGACAGACAGAAGGACAAAAGTACAATTTTATATATATAGGGACTTCATTCATTCCATTCCTGACCCGGTCGGAGACTGGAAGCAGGCTGTGGATTTTCATTTTCAGGGATAAATGAAAGTTTGTCTGTTTTTTTTCTGAATTTCCACGGAAGTTTGAGTTATTATCGCGTTTCAGACTGGTTTATGACGGTTGCGCCCAAAAACAAAATTTTTGTCTGTCTGTTTGTCTGTGTACAATTTTGCACGCGCATCACTCGAGAACGGCTGAGTGGATCAACGTAAAATTTAGTACAGATGTCCATCAGAGGAACGAAAGTAATCATTGATGTAACTCTTCTCCATACCTCCTTAAAATGTATGCTGAAATGGGCGTAGAAAGACGAGACAAAGCTCATTTTCAGCATCTCAATGTGAGAAACAAAATTCGGGAGCCCTACGGGCCCCGAAAACCACATTTTAAGGTCCTAAAACCAACAGTTTTTGAGATATACCCAGAAAACTAATTTCATTTATTAAGCTATTGAAAGAATGCAAGCTGGTAACCATGGCAACACAAGACGCAATGGCATTCCAGTTATTACATTACTGTGAACGGTCGCAAACGGCTATAAGGTTATCACGGAACCAACTTAAGCTGTAAAATTCATCAATACGTATATAATGCGCTTAAGGGGGTCAAGGGGTACTCTTGAATTTTTTCACGTGATTTACACGGGTGGGTGTGGTACGAAAGGTCTATTATATCGCTGTCCCTATATTATTACATTATTATTATGATTATTATTATATTATGACGTACAAGGACGAGGCTCGGAGGCTACTACGTTTTAAGGCTCTAAAACCACGTTTCTGAGATATTCCCAGAAAACTAATTTCATTTAATAAACTAATAAATAGATGACGAGTACAGAAGAACACCAAATCAGGAGCTGTATAGATATACTAAGAAAATCACAGATGTGGCCAGGAAGAGACGTCTGGCTTTCTACGGACATGTCTCATGGATGAACCCAACAAGACTAACCAACCGGCTTCTCAACTACTGGGGGAATAGAAAGATCTTGACACCGTCGCTAACAGTAGTTAACAAGGGTATCCAAGAACTGAAGATAATGAAAGGTGGCATTAGAAGCCGATCACATCTCAGAAAGATACTTAAACAGAAGAGTTTTCAGGACAGACCATCCTGTAAGAAAACCGGCATCATCTGGACAAAAGAGAGAAAGGAGCAACATAGCCAGAGAATACGCGAAGATTGGACAATCATCAAGTCCCTCGCCAAGCTGAAAAGTTCAACGTCGTGGTTCTCAGCTGGCCCATCCGAAAGAAGAAGAACAAGAAGAAACTAATGAATTAATGCAAACCGGTAACCATGACAAGAGTATCACAAGAGGTGACAGCCAACTTTCCATCTATTTGTGTAAGAAGCAATGCCACTCAAATTATTACATTTCTGTGAAAGTTTGCAAATGGCTATAGGGTTATCGTGGAATCAAACATAGACTGTAAAATTCAACAATGCGATTAAGGGGTTCAAGGGGGACCCTAGAATTTTCACACGTGACTTACAGGTGCGATATGCGATATGTTGTACAGAAGGTCTATTATATTTCCAAACAGCAACATTATTTTCAAAAATTCCTGGATTGGAATAGTGTTTTTTGCAGCTTTTGGGAATTTGGGCCTTTGGAGGCTAAAAATCCCGAATTTTCATGCACCACAAGCCTTTATAATTTATGAATGGGGTCTTCCTGGGGATGTGGGCTTTTCCATAACGGTGAGGGTCAGTTTTAATTTGACATATATTGCATTTCGTCTACGAGGTTTTCAATATTATTTTCACGTCAGGAAGTACACGTTAGGTGAATTTAGTTTGAGAGCACATTTTAAGTAATCATATTTTTGTCGACAAACGGGTTCATCGTAAAGATGATTTTGTTTGATACTGTGTGGTTGATATATATTTATGTTTATGTACGCCTATAATTCATGTTCGGGTGTTGGAGCATCGTAAAATTAGGTATTGTAACCATGAGTCAATACACCAATCATTTAGAATACTCTTCAACGTACTTCTTATAGAAGGGTGCGTATAATGAACAACTTTTCAAAATACATGCTAAAATAAGCGAAAAATAAAAATTATCCTAGAAGGACGACCATAGCATATGTTGCGCTTCTCAATGTGTGACACTAAAGTAGGGAATCTATAAAGGGTCTCCGAAAAACACATTTTATGGCCCTTAAATAACAGTGTCTGCGATATACCCAGAAAACTAACTTCGTTCTGATAAACTTATGAAGGAATCACAAGCCCCTAACCATTGCAACAGTAGCTGAAATGATAACGTCTGGTTATTAATACCGAAGACCGTTCGAAGAGTGGGTACTTCTGCTAGTATATATACAGTATCTCTTATATACACACATCAAAAAAAGTTTTGCATCACCTCGGTTCCAAGAGTTCCGGAACCTTTAAATACAAAGGGAATAGAGATCAACACAAACAACATTTCAGCTCGTTTTATTGCTCATGAGACCCACACATTGCATGTTGTACCAGCATACAGCTAGACTTGCAGCATTTGTGGTCCAGATTGCAGTACACACCACTACCTCTAATACCCAGTAGCACGTCCTCTTGCATTGATGCATGCCTGTATTCGCCGTGGCATACTATCCACAAGTTCATCAAGACACTGTTGGTCCAAATTGTCCCACTCCTCAACGACAATTCGGCGTAAATCTCTCAGAGTGGTTGGTGGGTCAAGACGTCCATAAACAGCCCTTTTCAACATATCCCAGGCATGTTCGATAGGGTTCATGTCTGGCGAACATGTTGGCCACTGTAGTCGAGCGATGTCGTTATCTTGAAGGAACGCATTCACAAGATGTGCACGATGAGGTCGAGAATTGTCGTCCATGAAGACAAATGCCTCTCCAATATTCTGCCGATATGGTTGCACTATGGGTCGGAGGATGTCATTCAGGTATCGTAAAGCCGTTTCGGAGCCTTCCATGACCACCAGTGGCGTACGTCGGCCCCACATAATGCCACCCCAAAACATCAGGGAACCACCACCTTGCTGCACTCGCTGGACAGTGTGTCTAAGACGTTCAGCCTGACCAGGGTGCCTCCAAACACGTCTCCGACGATTGTCTGGTTGAAGGCATATGCGACACTCATCGGTGAAGAGAACGTGATGCCAATTCTGTGGGGTCCATTCAGCATGTTGTTGGGCCCATCTGTACCGCGCTGCATGGTGTCGGGGTTGCAAAGCTGGACCTCGCCATGGACGTCGGGAGTGAAGTTGCGCATCATGCAGCCAATTGCGCACAGTTTGAGTTGAAACACGACGTCCTGTGGCTGAACGAAACGCATTATTCAACATGGTGGCATTGCTGTCAGGGTTCCTCCGAGCGGCAATCCGTAAGTAGCGGTCATCCACTACAGTAGTAGCCCTTGGGCGGCCTGAGCGAGGCCTGTCATCGACAGTTCCTGTATCTCTGTACCTCCTCCATGTCCGAACAACATCGCTTTGGTTCACTCTGAGACGCCTGGAAACTTCCCTTGTTGAGAGCCCTTCTTGACACAAAGTAACAATGCGGACGCGATCGAACTGCGGTATTGACCTTCTAGGCATGGTAGAACTACAGACAACATGAGCAGCGTACCTTCGTCCTGGTGGAATGACTGGAACTGATCGGCTGTCGTACCCCCTCCGTCTAATAGGCCCTGCTCATGCATGGTTGTTTACATCTTTGAGCAGTTTTAGTGACATCTATGAACAGTCAAAGGGACTGTATCTTTGATACAATATACACAGTCAACGTCTATATGCCGGAGATCTGGGAACCGAGGTGATGCAAAACTTTTTTTGATGTGTGTATAATCCAAAACTGACTCATCACCGCAGGGCTCAAACCACTAGACCTAGGAAGCTGAAATTTTGCATGTTGGTTGATCCGAGTATGTAGAGGCTTACGAAGAAACGGTTTTTGAAAATTCAATTTGTAAGTGACTTTTTTCGGCCCTTTGGCATTGACAATCCAAAATTGACTCATCGACGCAGGGCTCAAACCACTAGACCTAGAAAGCAGAAATTTTGCATGTTGGTTGATCCGAGTATGTAGAGGCCCAATAAGAAACGGTTTTTGAAAATTCAATTTGTAAGTGACTTTTTTCGGCCCTTTGGCACTGAGCAAGGACAGTCTGTAAAATGTTCGGATTTAGCTCATTTTAAGCCGCCACATACGAGAAACAATACTCGGAGGTCCTGTCGGGACCCCGAAACACACTTTTTAAGTTCCTAAAATGAACGGTTTCGGAGATATTCCCAAATAACTGTGTTCCCTCTGAGAAACAGATCAACGTTACTATGGCAACCGCTGAAATTTCACAGACCGGGGATAGTTTTCTGGCAATATCTCGAAAACCGTTCGATTTAGGGCCTTAAAACGCTGGGTTCGGTTCCCACCTCTAACCACGAACGTTGCTCCTCGCATTGATACGCTTAAAATGAGATATACTTTATATATAGAGGTTGATTTTGGGGCTCGGATGCGATCGTGATTTTGAGTGTAATTTTATACTCTTTTAGCTGGTTGTTGTAAGCGAGCTTTCAGAAGTTTACTCGAATTTACAATGTTAAGATACTTTCTATTTTGCACGGTATGCTTTCATTTTCTTTATAAATTTGTTTTTTCTTAACTGAATATTTTTGTTTGCCAATTTTGATCTGCCCTTTTTCGTTTTTAACCATGATCTGCAACGTAGATTCACAGTCGAATGTGTCGTATTCTACCGGCTGTCACGTTAATTATTATTGTTTCTTAATTACTCTTACTGAGGAATTGGGCAAACTTATTTTAATAAAGTTGTTGTTTTGTCTTTCACGGCCATTGAATCCCCGCACAAGGCACGGCTTAAACCTAGAAAAGTTGCTGAGTTGTACTAATGGACTAATGGTGCAGCAGAAAATAGGAGAATTGAAGCTTTTGAAATGTGGTGATAAGGGAGAATGATGATCAGATGGGTAGTTAGGGTATCAAATGAAGAGGTATTAAGACGAGTGGGAGAGGAGAGATGTTTCTGGCGACTGCTAATGAAGAGAAGAGATAGGAGGGTAGGACACATATTATGACACCCAGGAATAGCAAGCTTACTGTCGACCAAAATATTATGTGCACTCGAGTTTGAAGGTTGTTTGTGAAGTAGCTAATAGACCTTCATAAAATCCAATGACATCATCATTTTCGACGTTCGATTTTACGTTAGTTCATGTAGGTTTGGAATTTTTAATTTATATTTTAATATTTTTTTTATCGCAGTTGAAACACAAAAAGTGCCCCTTTTTAAGCGTGTTTCAACCATGCGTCACATTTAAGAATTATTATCTCACAAACCCGTAATCAGATCGAATCCGAATTTTAACACAATATACACTGGAATGTTGTATAACTGGTTTATTAATTTCAAAATGTTGTGTGTTCAAGAACGAATGTTGTTATTATTTTTGTAAGGTAACTCTTTCTCGGCTCGGGGTCGTTGGAAAATGTAGTTCTTGGTTGCGTTGTAATCCTTATACATCAAAAAGTTATGCTGTATGACTGTGAAATAGGTAAATTAATTCACTTATTTTATATCGGTTTGTATTTGTACGGAGAATTAAGACATGCTTCACCAGCTAGCCGCTCCGGGAAATGCCATACAGCGTTGCTGATATGGAGCCCATCACTTCCGAACGAGACGTGCCATGACGCGTGATGTAGCTCATCTTGGCAATGATGTACTGCTTTCACCGGAGCGGCTAACTGGTGAACCATGTCTTAATTCTCCGTACAAATACAAACCGATATACAATAAGTGAATTAATTTACGTATTTCACAGTCATACAGCATACCGTTTTGATGTATAAGGATTACAACGCGACCAAGAACTACATTTTCAAACCATCCCGAGCCGAGGAAAAGTTACCTTACAAAAATAATAACAACTTTGTTTCTTGGACACACAAAATTTTAAAATTAATAATCCTGTTATACAACATTCCAGTGTATGTTGTGTTAAAATTTGGATTCGATCTGATGACGGGTTTGTGAGATAATAATTCTTAAATGTGACGCATGGTTGAAAAACGCTTAAAAACAGGCACTTCTTGTGTTCCAACTGTAATAAAAAAAATATTAAAATATAAATTAAAAATTCCAAACCTACATGATCTAACGTAAAATAAAACGACGAAAATGATGATGTTATTGGATTTTATATAGGTCTATCGGTTACTTCACAAACAAACTTCAAACTCGAGTACACATAATAGTTTGGTCGACAGTAGTTATGGATGGGAGGGTCGCAGACTAGAACTGTAGGGGTAAACCAGGGTTAAACAGATTGCCTCGGATGTAGGGTGTGGTAGCTATGTAGAAATGAAACGATTAGCTCAGGAGAGGGATACATGGAAGGCTGCATCAAACCAGTTAAAAAACTGAAGACTCAAACAACAACAATCAGGAATTTTAATTACTTAGAGAGGCATGTGGGGCAAAAGGGTCGTTGGAGAATTTCAATCACTGGGATGTAACACTGGAAGAGACTGCATAATGTACATCAGCGGCCAAGGTGAGCGATATTTAACTATAGGTCTATTAATAGGGATATGTTTACGTTCAAATCATCAATTAGCATGGCCAAATTACATCCAGAATAGCTTAAGTAAGAATACATTTAATTCCCCATATTCCGATAGATTTGCCATTCCAGTGTGCAAGAGTGCAGTTCCCTCTTCAAACAATATTCGCAATTTCTTTAACAAAGCGCAATGACACACACTTAACAGTAGCACGTGTACATTTAGACAAAACAATTTTTTCCCATGGCCAACTGTATGTGGCGTGCTCGCGAGCATCCGGACAACAAAATCGTTATGTCTCAGCAGAAGATGGCAAAACCATAAACGTAATTTTAAAATGTGTTAACATAATGTAACAACGAACCCTGCAGACGTCACAACTCGATAAAATTCCCACTTTGCTGATCATATCAATATACTGTATGTATCAGAATATTCAGAATTAGAAATGACACACCTATAGCCGCGATTGCTGTAATAGAATAGACCAATTATCAGCAATAATGCATCGTCCCCATTGTCTTGATCGCGGGCGAAGCCGCGGGTACCTGCTATATATATATATATATGAATGTTCGTTTGTTCGTCTTTTATGCGTTCATAAACCATTCATCCGATTGCGATCAAATTTTGGTGTGTTGTTGTAAACACTTCCGGAATGGTTATAGGCAATGTTAATCCAATTTACAATAGAGAGCGCGCGAGTAGTTTAAACATATGAGTGTTGGCGATGCGTTCATATAGCCTACAATTCATCCGATTACGACCAAATTTTGGTGGGTTGTTTAGCACACTTCCGGGATGGTTATAGGTAGGCTTGCCATATTTTCGGTGAGTGAAACCGGGACAGTGGCCGAGAGCGCTAAAGCGCTACCTCGTGTTTCGCTGGCATCGGGAGAGCGTGGGTTCGATTCCCACCTCGGCCGTCCTGAAAATAGTTTTCGTGGTTTCCCATTTTCACTACCAGGCAAATGCCGGGACGGTTCCTTTCAATAGGTCCACGGCCGATCTCCTTTCATAATCCCTTCCCTGACCTGTCCCGAAAAAAAATACATGGCCATTGGCTGCATTAATAAAATTAATTAATTATTATGAAATGGCCTTACCGGGGGTTCTGGGGGTTAAGGAATTTTAAAAATTAGAAGCAAAATGGTGAGTTTTACGCTTTTTTTAAGCCTCGCAAGTGACGGGAGGGGGGAATCTGGCACCTAAATTGTTAGTTCTACACACCTTTTAATAATAATTTAAAAAAATTGCTACATAAAAATATATAATTTTTCCTTAATGATATTTTTTCTGGTCTACCATCTAGAAAGAAGTGTTAATAAAATATGATTTAAAATACTTCATAAAATTGTTTGATTGAACAACTACTAAGTCTTATTATTTTTTGAAAAACTACAACTTTTTGTCTAACTACAAATACAATTACAAAAAAAACTTTATTGTCAAACTAAAAAACAATTAATATTAATGAGCTAACAATGTTAATCTTTGCCTTCAAACCATTCATATTTTTGACTTGAATGTACTTTTTTCAAAATGTCTTTCTTTAGCTTGACCTTTTCATAAAAATCATAGCAAGAAAGGCCAAAGTTGATTTTACTGACAATCAATGCTCTTGCAGAGGACTCGCTCATTAATGCTCTGCCATCCCGTCCACCCCCACCCCCCACGCTGAATTAGCAGTTTGGGCTTTTGTTTTGTGTCATTCGTTTGAATACTTCTGACTTCTTTGACGCTGTGCGCGATAGTCAACGATGTTGATTGTTGAATAGTAACCGATTCATAAAAGATTCCTAAACATATAAATGCATTACTTTTACATTTTACAGCCGTTTTTCGGTAAATTGATAAAACCGGGCGGGACACCGGGACAAGAGCAAACTACCGGGACTGTCCCGGTCAAACCGGGACGTATGGCAAGCCTAGTTATAGGGATAGTTAATCCAATTTACAATAGATAGCGCGCGAGTAGTTTAAACAAATGAGTGTTGGCTATGCCTTCATATACAATTCATCCGATTGCGATCAAATTTGGTGAGCTGTTGTGCACACTTCCGGGAACGTTATAGGCATAGTAAATACAATTTACAATATATGGCGCGCGAGTAGCTTCAACAAAATGGCGTGCGATTCGTTTCAACAAAGACCACATGCGTTCATATACCATTCATCCCATTGCCATTAAACTTGGGTTAGATGTTGTGTACACTCCAGGGAAGGTTTCTGGCTTAGTAAATCCATTTTACAATAGGTAGCGCACGAGTAGATTCAACAAATGAGCGACGACGCGTGAAACGATTCAACAAAGTCCCGTATGCGTTCATATACCATTCGTCCGATAGCGATAAAACTTGGGTGAGATATTGTGTACACTTCAGGGAAGGTTTCTGACTTAGTAAATCCATTTTACAATAGGTGGCGAATGAGTAGATTCAACAAATGAGCGATGACTTGCGAAGCGTATCAACAAAGTACCGTATGCGTTCATATACCATTCGTCCGATAGCGATGAAACTTGGGTGAGATGTTGTGTATACATCAGGGAAGGTATCTGGCTTAGATCATCCACTTTTCAATAGGTAGCGCACGAGTAGATTCAACAAATGAGCGACAACGCGTGAAGCGTTACAACAAAGTTCCATATGAGTTCATATACCATTCGTGCGAAAGCGATGAAACCTAGGTGAAATTTTGTGTACACTGCAAGGAAAGGTTTCTGGCTTAGTACATGCATTTTACAATAGGTAGCGCACGAGTTTATTCAACAAATGAGCGACGGCACGTGAATCATTTCAACCAAGTACCGTATGCGTTCATACACCATGCATCCGATTGCGATGAAACTTTGGTGAATGTGCACTCCAGGAAAGTTTTCTGTCTTAGTAAATCCATTTTAAAATAGGTAGCGTACGAGTAGATTCAATAAATGAGCGAAGGTGCGCGAATCGTTTCAAAAAGTCCCGTATGCGATCATATACTATTCATTCGATTGCGATGAAACTTTGGTGAATTGTTGTGTACACTCCAGGGAAGGCGTCTGGCTTAGTACATGCATTTCACGATAGGTAGCGCACGAGTAGATTCAAGAAATGAGCGACGGCAGGCGAATCGTTTCAAAAGAGTCCCATATGCGTTCATATGCCATTCATCCGATTGCGATGAGACTTTGGTGAATCGTTGAGTACACTCCAGGAAAAGTTTCAGGCTTAGTAAATCTATTTTACAATAGGTACCGTAGCGTACGAGTAGTTTCAACAAATGAGTGACGGCGCTCGTATCGTTTAAACAAAATCCCGTATGCGTTCATATGCCATTCATCTGATTGCGATGAAACTTTGATAAGTTGTTGTGTACACGCCTGGGAAGGTTTTCGACTTAGTAAATCCATTTTACAATAGGTAGTGTACGAGTGGATGCAACAAATGAGTGACGACGCGCAAAGCGTTTCAAAAAAATCCCGTATGCATTCATATACCATTCATCAATTGCGATGGATTTTTGTTGAGTTGTTGTGTACACTTACCTGAAGGTTTCTAACTTAGTAAATCCATTTCACAACAGGTAGCGCAAGAGACATTTTTAAAAATGGGTGACAGCGCACGAATCGTTTAAACAAAATTCCGTATGCGTTCATATCCCATTCATCCAATTGCGATGAAACTTTGGTGAATTGTTGTGCACACTCTCTCGAATGTTTCTAAATTAGTTAATCCATTTTACGATAGTTTAGAGACAGTTACTGGAAATTGAAAAAGATTGTTTCCAAAAGCACTTCAAGAAACAAAATTACAACGCCAACACTTTGATTGGCATTGCAACGCATGCCGGGTACAGCTAGTTACTTATATTACTTTTTACCATAGTTCATGTATTTTCTTTAGCCTCCTTTCGATTTTTGCAAAAAATGAAAGTAGACATAATGAGATCTACACGGGTCAAAAGTTGTCAGTCTGTCTCTGTGTGTGAATGTGTGTGATTTTGAATATCTGTCCCTCCCCCTATCAACTCAATCATTACGAAACCAAATTGAACCAAATTCGGTACAGTGGTAGCACTAGCAAATGACACCTCAGTGTCATGTTTTATATCGCCGCCATCTTGACGGGACCGGAATGGCGGCCACCCAAATAGTCAAAGCTTAAATCAAATTATGACTAACCTAATCATCTAATCTCTACCAAATTTTGCAGCAATATACCTTCATGTAGGAAGCGTCTTTTGACCAAACTACAAGGTCATCATCCAAATAGTTTGAAGATGGCGGCCGTGTATGTGTGCAAATAGATATCCCTTATCAATTCAAACACGACGAAACCAAATTGAACCAACTTTGATATAGAGGTACGGTAGCACTAGCAAAGGACAACTTAGTGTCATGTTGTATATCGCCATCATCATAACGAAAAAGAAACGGCGCCCACCCAAATGTTCAAAGCTTAAATCAAATTACGACTAACCTAATCATCAGACCTCTACCAAATTTTTCAACAATATACAGTACCTTAATGTAGGAAGCGTCTTTTGCCCAAACTACTAGGTCATCAGCCAAATAGTTTCGAGATGGCGGATGTATGAATCATGCAAGTATTACCTAACCGTAACACGATTCAACAAGGCTTGGCCTCAACAAATCAGCGTATCGTACATAAGGAGGTTTAAACTGTCCTCAAGGAGGTGACCGGTACGATATTAGCATTTTGGTTGAAGTGAGTAACAGGTCAGGCAGATCGTGCCATATCGTGCTGGGCCGTGCCGTCCCGTTGGGTCAAAATGGAGGCTATTATTTGCTGGCTAGTCCATATTTTTGTAACTTCGTAAGTTTCTAATGAAATCGTTCATTCCGAGATATAATACCGGTAGCCTATGTTATGCAGTTATACTAAACGAGTTGTTAACCTAATGCCAGTACTGGGCGTGTTTAGCATACTGGTAGCGTTCTAGACTCATAACTTAGAGGTCTGTGGATCGAATCCAAGCAGGTTAAAAATTCTTAACTTGATTTTTGTTGTAGGCTTATTTATTGGTTTATAACTACTCACACGTTTTAATGTTAAGCATATATAGGCCTACAGTAACTTAGTATATAACTTATTTGCAATCTAAAATAATATACTTATAACAGCACATATTTCAACACTTGACTACAGCGATTAAAATTCGTTGTCCTTGATCCGCGGTAGAATCTATTGTTGTTGGTGTTGTTTTTGTTGTTGATTCTTTAGGGGCTTTGCGGCATCATGGTCTTGTAGCCCTGTGTACTTGGGTGTGTGTAGAAGTTGTCTGATAACATGTGTCACTGTGTTGTCTGTAGGCTTAAGTTACTAGTGTACTGGTATGTACTTTTATACAAGGGAGGATTTTGGGTATGAAGCTGTTGTTGTTCTTTAATTTGAGATGCATGGACATCAATGTTATTTAGCCCCGTGTACTTGGGTGAGTGTTGAATTTTGTCAGGTAACCTGTGTTATTGTGATGGCTCTATTAGTATGTGTGTAGCCTATATATAATTCAGGTGAGGATTCAATCAATTAATGTATAATATCCGTAAACTATAGCACGTTCAACATTCAATTATACCCCTTGACAAGGACAAAGAGTTATAACTATACCCATGCATTTAGGAGAAAGCAGGCTATATGTTCTTTACTGAACATCTTGTTTCCTTTCATTTTATTTTTACATTCTATACATCAAGGTTGGTACGGTACCTTGGGTGCATATTCTGAACATTATATGTTTTAAATATCTCTTAACTACCTCCAGACAGATTGAAAGGTTAATTTTAAAACTATTGGAACTCCTGTTACGAACAGAAACGTCACTTCGTAACTTACTTGAGAAAATTAAAGATATTTATTTACAAGAAAATACACAAACATTACAAATAGCACTCAAAAGACTCCATCTTGGATGCCACTGTTCCTTGTCCTTCTTTTCTCACAAAAAAACAAAAATAACTGTTGCCAACTGTCTGTCACATCCTCCCACCGTTGAAGAAAGACATCCTCAACTACTCCACATATCTTGCAGGAACATTGACAGTTCTACCCGAACGTGTGATCTTTGGGGGTTGAACACCAGTTCCAGTCGGCTCTCCTAAAGCAGTAGCTGTTTTCTTATTCAAGCCAGTCCTCAAAGGTGTGCTGTCTTCATCAGGTACTTCTAGTGGGTAGAGTCGCTGTATCGATCTCAAGGGTTCTCCTTTAGATGTAACAACCCTTGCAAGTCTTGTATTGCCATCAGTTCCAGGGAACAAGTCAACAATTTTTCCAAGGGGCCAATCTCTCCTCTTAGTGCCATCTGATCCAACTAGGACAATGTCACCTGTCTTGAACAAAAGAGTTGGTTTACAACTTGGTTTACCGAGTGCCAAAAGTCCCAGATATTCCTGCTGGAATCTTCTCTTCAATGCCATTCTTAGGTTCAGAAGATGACGATTTCGTTGATTCAGGGTTATAGCATCCAATGCATCACATTCTGGAACTCTAGTTGTCTTAATTTCTTGTAGAAAGCAGGGAGGGGTGAGTGGACATATCTTCACATCCATCGGTCAGATATGTTAGCGGTCTCGCATTTATGGTGGCTTCTATACTGCAGAGAAGGGGAAGCATTTCTTGGTAGGTTAGACAGGCTTTCCCCAAAACTCGTTTCAGAAGCTGTTTAATTAGACGTATTAACCTTTCCCAGAAGCCTCCCCACCAAGGAGCACTAGGGGGATTAAATCTCCACGTAATACGTTCAACCGAATAGTGTTTGGAAATAATCTCCCAGTCAACACTTTGAAACGCGTTATCTGTACCCGTGAAATTTGTACCATTGTCTGAGTAAATCACAGAGGGGCGTCCTCTTCTTGCTACAAACCGCCGGAACGCTTGCACAAACGCCTCTGTGGAGAGAGAAGTAACCATTTCGAGATGCACAGCGCGATACACTGCACATGTGAAAACCACAATCCAAGCTTTACTTTCATCCCTCAGGAACACCGGACCTGCCAAGTCCACTCCTATCACTTCAAATACACAGGCTTCCCGTATGCGGTACAGGGGCAGAGGGGCCTGAGCAATTTCGGTATGTTGTCCATCATGCCTTCGGCACTTGACACATTTTCTTATATTTTTTTCTAACTGTCCTCCTTCCACCGATGATCCAGAAGCGTTGTCTCAGATGATTAAGAAGAAGTTGTACTCCAATGTGATTTTCTTTCACGTGCTCATCCATAATCAAGCGAGAGGTGATGACATGATTCGCCGGGAGAATCATTGGGAACCTGAATTGCTTCAAATCTTCTCGCAGTAGTAGTCTCATTTTAACCCTGAGAACACCATCTTCCCGGAAGGGATGTAGTGAAGATAGACGTTTATCAACTAATCCGTGGAAGCTTTCTCGTTGAATTATAGCAATGAGTCTAATTTCAGCCCTTTCTAACTCTTCAACTTGCAGATTTTCTTGCGAGATCCTCTCACGTCTAAGACAATTCTTACAGAAACGAAGAATCCATGCGATTAGATGAACTATTCTGTGATAACTGGAAAAATACCTGGCATACCAGAGGGGACCTTCATTGGTTACAGTCATAGAATTTACAGGGTTTTTCTTCATTTCCTTTGCGATACACTCTTCGTCATACACCACTTTTGTTTAAGGCCAACAATCTGGAGATTCGTACAACCAGGCAGGTCCCTCCCACCATCGAGAGGCTACTAATTGCGAAGCAGAAGAGCCACGTGACGGGAAATCAGCTGGATTCAATGAACCTGGAACATGTCGCCAGCAGTTTAAATCGGTCAAGTTTCTGATCTCATTCACACGATTGCAGACAAACACCGACCAGTTCTCAGTCCTGCAGATCCATGCTAGAACTGTGGACGAGTCAGACCAGAGAAAAAACTCATGAACTTCCAGTGAAATAGATTCCAACACACATTTAAGCAATCGTGCACCAATTGTAGCAGCCAGCAATTCCAATCTGGGGATTGTCACTTCCTTGAGGGGGGCCACGCGAGATCTTGCATCACATAACTGTACACTCACTTGATTGTTGGAATCACATCTTATGAAGACTACTGCTGCGTATGCAAGTTGGCTGGCATCACAGAAGACATGAATTTGCACATGGTCACTTCTTCCAAACCATCGAGGAATCTTGATTTCTCCCAGGTGAGGTAGATCCTTTATCCAGGCCAGAAACTCGTCTCTGGACTTCTCATCAACTGCACTATCCCATCTTATATGAGCCTTCCAGGTCCTTTGAATCAACAGTTTGACACAAATGGTGACAGGACATGTCACACCAACTGGATCAAAAATTCGATGTGCGAGTGATAGAATTGTCCTTTTCGTCACTTCTCCCACCTGCATACTATTCAACCAATGCAAAATTAAAGTAGGTGTATTCTCCTGTCGATCCCATAACAGTCCCAAAACAGATGAAAGGGTAGCAGACTGGTCATCATCCTGAGAGAACTGCCATCCCCTCAAATTAAAACTGCCTTCTGATAATACCCTACTAGCTTGATTGATAAACTCGCCCACCTCCGATTCCCTGTCAAGGCTGGTGACAACGTTGTCCACGTAGAAGCTCTGTGGAAGTCTCTTGATGAATAGGGGTTTGAATTGCGGGTTTTCCAAGTACTTCTTCAGGTGATACAGCCACCAGGAGAATCGGACTACAAGTTAAGCCGAAAACCAGCCTGGCATGCTTGAAGATCTTGTAATTATTCCCAACGTCCTGCCACATCAGGAAGCAGATATAGTTTAAATCTTCTTTCCGTATGCTTATCTGAAGGAAGGCCTTCTCAATGTCTGCAATAATTCCAACTTTCCTCTCTCGGAATCTAAGAAGAATAGCAGGGATTAGCTCATTCAGGTTGGGGCCATCATACGAACAATCGTTCAAAGCAGGGGTTCCCACTTCCTTCACTGAGGCGTCAAATACAGGACGAACAGGTGTCGTTGAACTACTTTCCTTCACTACAGCTCGATGCGGTATATAGTGTCTGAAGTTTTCATCCTCCTGAACCGGTTCAATAACACCACTCCTTTCCCACTCGGTGAAAATATTTTCATACGTCTCGCCTAGTCCAAAATTTTCCACTTTCTTCCTTGTGTTGACTAACCTCTTCTCATCCATGCCCCTATTAGATACAAGAAATGATTTGTTTTCTTTCCAGGGTAAATGGACTTCATACCTAAATTCTCCATTAATAGACACGGTTTCTGAAAGTGCTCCATTGTTGCAAAGTTTTCTTCAGTTTTAGTTTTCCTTACGGCAGGATCGCTGATACCTAGCACGTCCAGTTCCCACAGATTTTCAACTGAAGCATTTCTGATAAAGAGAGAAGTGACAAGGTTGGTCAAGCTTGACTGATCTCCGGAATCTACTTTACCCATCACAGTCCACCCCAGCAGTGTCTCAATACATACAAGACTATTGCTTAGTGTAGGCCTACACGTTTGTCCAGTCTTTAACTTTCCAGCTACATCAGCGCCTATTAATAGTTCAATGGGACCTTCAGTATCATAAATCTGTATCCCTTTTGCTCTTAGTTCTTGCAACCATGGGCCCTTTAACCTAGTATTGTACCCTGTAATTACTTGTTCCCCTAAGACTTCAAAATTGCAGGCATAAGGCTTTCCTAAACTCTCTATGTAGATCCTATAGCACATATGCTGGCTCTCTTCTGTGACTACCCCACCAAATAGTGAATGGCGTAGCATTTCTGTGCGATGACTAGTGTAACCTAACTTCTGTGCCACTGATTCAAGCATATAAGATCTCTGACTGCCAGTATCCAATAGAGCCCTTACCTCCATTGCAGAGGATTCTCCAATGACCTTCACCTTTAATGTTTGCAAAATAACACCTTGCATACCACTACGTGCTTCATTTGAAATCAAAGAATGAGACTGAAGTTTCTCATTGGTAGCTTCAGAGGAATGTGTTGGGCCTAGACATATTAGGCTGTTATGTTTTTTGCTACAGGAATCACATTTTAACTGACTTCTGCACATCTTTGAAACATGTCCTTTCTTCAGACAGAGAAAGCATGCTCTCTTATTCTTCACAATTGAGACTCTCTCCTTTAAAGCCATCTGCTTTGCCACGGAGCAGTTTGAACTAGCATGGGACCTATCACAAAATATACAGTTTAGTTTAAGATAACAATCCACAAGTGCAGCTGCGGTAGGTGGCGATTCACTGTAAATGTCAATTTTCTTCGTACCTTTTGACTTGTCAGGATTCACATTGATGTTACCTATACTTGGGATGGCCAGGTTGATCCTTTCCTCACTCTCTACTTCATTCTCCAGGAATTTCATCAAACCTTTAAGACGTTCACTAGGTTCACATTCCTTCCCACCGCCACTCCTCTGCCAGGCACGTAACACATCTATAGACAAGCATGATTCAATCATAGGAAATAACATTGCTGCATATTTCTCAGAAGTTACACCTAGGCTCTCCAAAGCACCAAGTTGAGTTTCGAGTCTGTCATATAATGATGAGATGTCAAGACTACTACAAGAATTCATCATTGTCAATAGTTCTCTAGTGTAGACTTCCACCAACAAAGAATCATTGCCAAAACGTGATTTAAGTTTCTGTATTAATTTAGGGTAATTTCCACTTGTGGCTGGAAAACTGTCAACGATGTCGCGAGCTTTGGAGTTTGGCAATGTTGCTTGGATAAGATATTCGTATTTATCGTCATTATCTAACTCTTCATTTTCATCAATCTTTTGAAATTGATTCCAGAAACCTAACCAATCTCGTAGATTTCCACCAAATTTTCGGAATTCGATCTTTGGAAGGCGATATTTACTTCTTAGGTTATGAGTGTTACTGGTGCTTACTGTTGACTGGACTTCGTCTTCACGTTTTCTCTCCATTGCAAGAGCATTGGAAACAGCCGCTGCTAACATATGAAACTTGCGTTTATAGTCATCTACTCCGTCTACTTCTGTGATCAGGTCTTCTTCTGACACCGCATCTTCCATGAGGTGTTGGAAGATCTCCTGGTCCAGATCACTTATGAGGTTAGCCTTCTCTTCTACTAAGGCGTAATCTCCTCGGATAGCGACTATGACCTTTATTTCTTTCTCCAACAAAACTTGAAGTGAAGCTACAATTTTCGTGAACGATGCACGGTATAGGCTACACCACGTTTTCTGATCAAACTTCGAATATCGCTCATTTTCCTTTCTATGTCCTGTCACGGTCGCCAGATGTTACGAACAGAAATGTCACTTCGTAACTTACTTGGGAAAATGAAAGATATTTATTTACAAGAAAATACACACACATTACAAATAACACTCAAAAGACTCCATCTTGGATGCCACTGTTCCTTTTCCTTCTTTTCTCACAAAAAAAAAACAAAAATAACTGTTGCCAACTGTCTGTCACAACTCCATTATGGCCTCATCTTATATACTGCTCAAAAAAATTAAAGCACCACTTTTTTCAAAGGCCACCAAATTTTGAAAAGTTGACCTACAAGCTCGAAATCTCAGTATGACGTTTGTCCTGACGCCTACCAAGCATGTGCTTCAGCTCAACTCCCCAACTTGAGTAGTTTCGGGGTTGCACCCCGAAAACCAGCCCATTTTCGAAAACCGCAAATTGAAGTTTGCGAAAAACGCTGCAGGACTTGTCGCAGGTTGCCAAAGCAGTCGAAAATGAATGAGTCTTGCTCTTAAAGGTTCCACAAACACGTTGAAATCGTTATTTGACGTTTGGGCATTTTCAACCCCCTTCATCATCCCCTAAACATGGACTACCATTGGGGGCGTCTGAGGAGGTACCGGGTGTGTTTAACCACCTGAAAACCTGTACACCGTCCTCAGTTGCCGATTGCAGTAAGTTCTTAAGGCCTTCGGCAATGTCCACACCCCCTAACACCCTCAACTAGCATGGGACCAAACCACCCCTTCTCGATTCACCCCTAAGGAAGGATTTAATCGAGATGTTTATCAGTGCTGCTAATGGGGGGGGGGGGGGGGAGTCTTCCCCTAACGTTTCAAAAAAGGAACTGTGCCTTTGTCACCACCCCTTCCCCTGCAACCCCCGTTTGTATGATTTTTCGAATCAGGCCCTTTTTAAGGGCTGAAACGACGTCTTAATCGCTGAAAGGGCTGTAAAGGTCCTTAGAAGTAGTGGTGACACGAAATCAACCCCTTCCGATCGATGATTGACAGTCCGTCCCCCAAATTCGAAAATTTTGCACCCCCAGCCCTCCCTGTCTGGACGCGTAATGCGTCATGGCAGAGTTTTCAGAGTTGGATGAAAATTAAGCTTATGCCCTGCAATGGAGCCCAAAACAGCAGGCTGGATAGAAATTCATCGGTAGGTTGGGAAACGGGACCAAAATTTTTCAAAAAAGTGTACAGCCTACAGTAAGTACGCCCATGCATAGGCAACCCACATCACGTCCGTGCACAGATTACCTACTACTGCGTCCGTGCGTGTGGGTTGCCTATGATCGGCAATAGGTTACAAAGTTTGGCATTGGGAGAAAAATGACGTGATGTGGGTTGCCTATGCATTGGTGTACTTACTAGAGGCTGTTAACTTTTTTGAAAACTTTTTGGTCCCGTTTCCCACCCTACCGATGAATTTCCATCCAACCTGCTGTTTTGGGCTCCATTTCAGGCCATAAGCTTCATTTTGATCCAACTCTGAAAACTCTGCCAATGACGCGTTACGCGTCCAGACAGGGAGGGTTGAGGGTGCAAAAATGTCAACTTAAGGGGATGGAATGTCAATCAAACATCGGAAGGGGTTGATTTCGGGTCACCACTACTTCTAAGGACCTTTACAGCCCTTTCAGTGATTAAGACCTCATTTCAGCCCTTAAAAAGGGCCTGATTCGAAAAATCATACAAAAGGGGGTAGCAAGGGAAGGGGTGGCGACACAGGCACAGATCCTCTTTTGAAACGTTAGGGGAAGACCCCCCATTAGCATCACTGAAAAAAATCTCGATTTAAACCTTCCTTAGGGGTGAATCAAGACGGGGTGGTTTGGTCCCTTGCCAGTTGAGGGTGTTAGGAGGGGTGAACATTGCCGGAGGCCTTAAGAACTTACTGCAATCAGCAACTGAGGACGGTGTGCAGGTTTTCAGGTGGTTAAACACATCCGGTACCTTCTCAGGCGCCCCCAATGGTAGTCCATGTTTAGGGGATGATGAAGGGGGTTGAAAATGCCCAAACGTCAAATGTAACGATTTCAACGTGTTCGTGGAACCTTAAGAGCAAGACTCATTCATTTTCGACTGCTTTGGCAACCTGCGACAAGTCCTACAGCGTTTTTCGCAAACTTCAATTTACGGTTTTCAAAAATGGGCTGGTTTTGGGGGGCGCTATCCCGAAACTACACAAGTTGGGGAGTTGTGCTGAAACATGAGCTTGGTAGGCGTCGGGGCAGACGTCATACTGAGATTTCGACCTTGTGTAGTCAACTTTCCAAATTTGGTGGCCTTTGAAAAAAGTGGTGCTTTAATTTTTTTGAGCAGTATATATAAAAGTGAAAGTCTGTATGTATGTATGTATGTATGTATGTATGTATGTATGTATGTATGTGGGTCTGTTCCGTATACAAATCTACACCGTTCCACCAATCTCAACCAAATTTTGCATACATATAGTTTAGGATCCAGAACGAACCGCTGGCTACATGAATTTTCGATAGACTTTCTCATTCTTCTGATTTCGGCCCTTTTGCACTCAAGCACAGGCTAATCAAATCATAAAATATACTCATGAAGGAATGGCAAGCGAGATAGTTTCCATGGCAACATAGCTAAAGTCGAGACACGGCCGACTGGATGCCAGTTCTGCTCTGCACTACCGGTATAGAAAATGAGGATCTTTACTTGAAATCCCGTTAGTTACTCAACTACTAACACAGCACTGTCAACCGAGTTTAGCATAACAAAGACTTGACCCTATCATCTACTATATATTTGTCAAATACCACTCACTCACTCATTCATTCATCACGAAATCTTAGAAACCACCGACGGATTGGAATGAAATTTGGTATGCAGCTTCCCAAAGGGCCGCAAATGCCCACTAAGAGAGGATTTTTGGATATTCGGGTTCTAAAGGGGTGTTAAGGGGGTAGACCTGCATTTCATTGAATAGCAATATCTCCCGATTGGTTTCATTGGGGGATGTGATACTTGGCACGTAAACTCATCATTAAAAATAAGAAGACACGAGTCTGAGGGTTTTTGGATGTGGTGTATATTATGAGGTGAAAGGGGTGAAAAGTGGGAATTGAAAGATTCCTAACGGAGCGTGTATCTCTTAAACGACATAGGTGAGGAGTTTGAAACTCAGAGGAAAACAAGTAGTTCCGTGAAGAACTATACAGCCTATTTTCATATATCCTACTTATGTTAACTGCCACAATCAACATACAAAATGTCAGTTTAATTGCTGTAACAGATTCGTAGATATTGAGAACCGTCTAAATATTTCAGATGTTCGCCAGGTTGGATTTTTATTTTTGTACTATTACATTAAGATTATTGTGTACGTGTGGTATTCAAACTTCAATCCCATGATTAGACAACAAGAAGTAAAAACGAGATTTTAAAATTACGCACAGCAGCCATCTTGTGATAATGCAAACCATTGAAATAAATTAGATGCCAGTGGATCAACATTTGTATAAGCATTTAACGTGCAACGTTTCACGGCACTCGGATAGTTAATTCGCGAGAAACGTCCATTTAAATATTTATACTTCGCGTCGCCACCATGTTGGATTTGTGCTCACCAGGTTCCTGAAAGTCCTATAGGTGAACATATGTTCATAGTCTCTATGAACATAAAAAAAAATCAGTTTGATTGCTGTAAAAGATTCATAGATATTGAGAACCGTCTAAATATTTCGGGAGCTCACCATTTAGGAGTGTTATGTGTATAGGCCATAGAGTTAAGTACCATTCAAGGACAATTATTGCCTAGGTTCATTATTCAAACATTCACTTCGATCGCATGATTACGACACAAGAAATTAGAACTTAATTTTAAAATTTCGCACAGCCGCCATCTTGAGGTTATGTAAGCAATTGAATTAAATTAGATGGCAGTGCATTACAATCTGCAAAATTAATTACTGTACCACATTTCACTGCGCTCAGAGAGTTAAATCACGAGAAAAGTATATTAAAATATTTTAAATTCGCTTGGTCGCCATGTTCGTTTCGTACTTTACAGGTTTATGAAATATGCATAGGTATACCTGTATCAGTACCCTTTATCACCGTACAAAATTGCAGGCTGATATCTGTAATAGTTTCGGAGATATAGAATGTCAGTGAAATATTTTGCACAGCCGCCATTTTGAGGTTATGTAAACAATTGAACTAAATTAGACTCCAGTGCATTACAATGTGTATAAACATTTGCTGTACCAAGTTTCTTTACATTTAGATAGTTAAATCGCGAGAAAAGTCTATTTAAATGTCTCAACTTTGCTTGGCCGCCATGTTGGTTTTGTAGTCACCAGGTTTTTGAAAGTCTCATAGGTGAACTTCTAGTATGCCCTTTATCACCGTACACAATTTCAGGGCAATATCGGTAATAGTTTAGGAGATATTGAATGCTAGTGAAATATTTCGCACAGCCGCCATGTTGGATTGGAGAGACGTAACAAAATTTGAAGGGCACGGTCGAGGTCGCCGGGAATAGTGCTATGAACATTCCGAGTTTCATTGAAATCGCTCCAGCCGTTTCGATTTTATTAGGGGGGGACACACACACGAATCACACACACACACACACGCACACACACACGGACAAAAGGTGATCTCATAAGCCTATTTTTTCAAAATTGAAAATAGGCTAAAAATTAGCATACAAAATACGTAAATATGTGTTTGACCGTTTATTCATAAATCCAATTTAAGGGGCCCATGGGGAGGGGTGAAATTCTGGGGGGGGGGGGGGACAGGAAAGAAAGTGTCCTAACTGATTGACTGACTCACTCACTCATCAAACTCAGGGGGAAAAACAGCTTTAAAGTAAGTAAATAGCTGTTCGACAGTTTTTTCTTAAATCAAATTTAAGGGGTTCATGGGGAGGGGTGAAATTCTGAAAAAAGAAAATTGAAAGATAATGTCCTGACTCACTCACTCACTCACTCACCCACTCACTCACTCACTCATCATCGCCCAGCCAAAATTATTGAAGTTAGAAACATGACAGTTTGGGGATATGTTCATTGTATGTCAAAACCGTCTACTAAGGGAGGATTTTCGGATATTCAGGTTCTGAAGGGGTCTTAAGGGGGTTAAACCTGCATTCCATTGAATAACAATATCTCCCGATTGGTTTCATTGGGGGATATGATACACGGCATATAAACTCATCATTAAAAAGGAAGAAGACACGTGTCTGAGGGTTTTTCGATGTGGTGTATATTATGAGGTGAAAGGGGTGAAAATTAAGAATTGAAAGATTCCTAAGGAGCGTGTATCTCTTAAACGACATAGACGAGGAGTTTAAAACTCAGCGGAAAAAATCAGCATAAAAATAAGTAAATATGTGTTTGACCGTTTTTTCATAAATCCAATTTAAGGGGCCCATGGGGAGGGGTGAAATTCGGGGGGGGGGGGGAAACAGGAAATAAAGTGTCCTAACTGATTGACTGACTGACTCACTCATCAAACTCAGGGGGGGGGGGGAACTGCTTTAAAGTAAGTTAATAGCTGTTCGACAGTTTTTTTTGATCAATCAAATTAAAGGGGTTCATCGGGAGGGATGAAATTCTGTAGGAAAAAAAATGAAAGAAAATGTCCTGACTCATTCATTCATGATCGGCCAGCCAAATATATTGAAGTTGGAACCATGGCATTCTGGGGATATGTTCGTTGTATGTCAAAACCGTACACTAAGGGAGGATTTTTTGATATTCAGGCTCTAAAGGGGGTTAAACCTGCATTTCATTGAATAACAATATCTCACGAGTGGTTTCATTTGTGGATGTGATACTCGGCATATAAACTAATCATTAACAAGTAGTTCCGTGAAGAACTATACAGCCTATTTTCATATACCCTACTTATGTTAACTGCCACAATCAACATACAAAATTTCAGTTTAATTGCTGTAACAGATTCGTAGATATTGAGAACCGTCTAAATATTTCAGATGTTCGCCAGGTTGGATTTTTATTTTTGTACTATTACATTAAGATTATTGTGTACGTGTGGTATTCAAACTTCAATCCCATGATTAGACAACAAGAAGTAAAAACGAGATTTTAAAATTACGCACAGCAGCCATCTTGTGATAATGCAAACCATTGAAATAAATTAGATGCCAGTGGATCAACATTTGTATAAGCATTTAACGTGCAACGTTTCACGGCACTCGGATAGTTAATTCGCGAGAAACGTCCATTTAAATATTTATACTTTGCGTCGCCGCCATGTTGGATTTGTGCTCACCAGGTTCCTGAAAGTCCTATAGGTGAACATATGTTCATAGTCTCTATGAACATAAAAAAAATCAGTTTGGTTGCTGTAAAAGATTCATAGATATTGAGAACCGTCTAAATATTTCGGGAGCTCACCATTTAGGAGTGTTATGTGTATAGGCCATAGAGTTAAGTACCATTCAAGGACAATTATTGCCTAGGTTCATTATTCAAACTTTCACTTCGATCGCATGATTACGACACAAGAAATTAGAACTTAATTTTAAAATTTCGCACAGCCGCAATCTTGAGGTTATGTAAGCAATTGAATTAAATTAGATGGCAGTGCATTACAATCTGCAAAATCAATTACTGTACCACATTTCACTGCGCTCAGAGAGTTAAATCACGAGAAAAGTCTATTAAAATATTTTAAATTCGCTTGGTCGCCATGTTCGTTTCGTACTTTACAGGTTTATGAAATATACGTAGGTATACCTGTATCAGTACCCTTTATCACCGTACAAAATTGCAGGCTGATATCTGTAATAGTTTCGGAGATATAGAATGTCAGTGAAATATTTCGCACAGCCGCCATTTTGAGGTTATGTAAACAATTGAACTAAATTAGACTCCAGTGCATTACAATGTGTATAAACATTTGCTGTACCAAGTTTCTTTACATTTAGATAGTTAAATCGCGAGAAAAGTCTATTTAAATGTCTCAACTTCGCTTGGCCGCCATGTTGGTTTTGTAGTCACCAGGTTTTTGAAAGTCTCATAGGTGAACTTCTAGTAGTGCCCTTTATCACCGTACACAATTTCAGGGCAATATCGGTAATAGTTCAGGAGATATTGAATGCTAGTGAAATATTTCGCACAGCCGCCATGTTGGATTGGAGAGACGTAACAACATTTGAAGGGCACGGTCGAGGTCGCCGGGAATAGTGCTATGAACATTCCGAGTTTCATTGAAATCGCTCCAGCCGTTTCGATTTTATTAGGGGGGGACACACACACGAATCACACGCACACACACACGGACAAAAGGTGATCTCATAAGCCTATTTTTTCAAAATTGAAAATAGGCTAAAAATAAGCAGTCATGTGTCTAAGGGTTTTTCGATGGTGTATTATTATGAGGTGAAAGGGTTGAAAAGTGGGGGTTGAAGGATTCCTAACTGAGCGTGTAGGCCTATCTCTTAAACGACATAGGCGAGAAATTTGAAATTCAGCGAAAAAAAATCAGCTAAAAAATTAAGTAAATCGGTGTTCGACCTTTTTTTTTCATAAATTAATTTAAGGGGCCAATGGGGTGGGGTGAAATTCTGGGGGGGAAAAGGAGAGAAAGTGTCCTAACTGACTGACTAACTCACTCACTCATCAAACTCAAGGGAAAAAGACAGCTAAAAAATAAGTTAATAGGTGTTCAAGCGTTTTTTCATCAATCCAATTTAATGGGCCCATGGGGAGGGGTGAAATTCTGGTAAAAATCATTGAAAGAAAATGTCCTGTCTGACTCAATCACTCATCATGCCCAGCGAAAACTATTAATGTAGGAAAAATGAAATTTTGGGAATATGTTCGCTGTATGTCAAAACGTCAACTAAGGAATGATTTTTCTTTATTCAGGTTTTAAAGAGATGTTAAGGGGGTAAACGTGCATTTCATTGAATAACGATATCTCATTAGTTGTTTCTTTGGGGATGTGATATTCGGTATACTGTATAAACTAATCATTAAAAATAATCAGACATATATCTAAAGGTTTATCGATGTGGTGTATATTATGAGGTGAAAGGGGTGAAAATTGGGGGTTGAAAGATTCTTAACGGAGCGTGTATCTCTTAAACGACATAGGCGAGGAGTTTGAAACTCGGAGGAAATCAATCGGCTTAAAATAAGTAAATAAGTAAATAAATAAATAAATAAATAAAATAAATAGGTGTTCGAACGTTTTTTCATAAATCCAATTTAAGGGGCCAATGGGGAGGGGTGAAATTCTGGAAGAAAAACGTCCACTAAGGAAGGATTTTTGGATGTTCACTCTCATCGACCAACCAAAACTATTAATGTTAGAAGAATGATATTTTGAGGATATGTTTGTTGTGTGTCGAAAACATCTACTAAGGAGGGATTTTTGGATATTCAGGTTCTAAAGGGGTGTTAACGGGGTTAAACCTGCATACCATTGAATGAGAATATGACATGACTATGACGCGAGCGAAGAGAGACTAAAAATGAGATGGTGTGTGTCTGTGTCTTACTCAATCACGCAAGTACCACTGGTCCGATTTACATGAATTTTACATGGAAGTAGCAGATTTACCTGGTTAACATACAGGTTACTTTTGATTTCAATACTTTGCACTATTTAAAGATGGTGACCATTTTAGTGACGTCACTCTACCCTTTGGTTTTAAACTTTCATGTTTCCATTTCAAATAAAAAGAGAACGCTAAGAAATAGCAAATTTTGATGGCATATACGAGGTTAAAAATTGCATTTTCTATCCGAAATGTATCTCCAACCGTTAGCGAGTAAAACCTAAATGTGTGCTATAAAACACGGTCAAGGCAGAGCGGTGTAGTTGGACAAAATGTTCCATCCTTAATCTCCCTCTGCGCAGCACCTCGCCTATCCCCTGTTTTAACTGTCACCTTCACATTTTAATTTATTTACGACGCGTAGCGAAGCACGGGTACTTCAGCTAGTAACCTATAAAAGGCTAATCGACTACCACCTAAGTGCCAACTTGCTGCCACCTTGCTGCCTCTTAATAACTGCCACTTTCTAAGGAGACAAGCTCCCCTCCTCTGCTACCACCTCAGTGCTATATTGCTGTTACTGTAAATAATGTGACCTATTATATTTCTTTCTCCCAGAACCCCCTGAAAATGGCTGCAGTGAATACAAGTTCCACTGTAATAACATGACTTGCATTGGCCGGGACCAAGTGTGTGACATCACTGTTGACTGCCCTGATGGAGAGGACGAGGAACCTTCGTTTTGTGGTAAGTTATTATTATTATTGTTTGGTTGTTGTTGCATGTCAATCATTGGTCACTGACTGGCCCTGTAGTAAGCAAAGGCAGTCCTACAATTCAGTAGTGTGTTAAAAGTTGCAAGTTTTCCTATGATACAGACTACTGTACATCTCTCTATATAAATATGAATGTTTTGTGATAGTTTGTGTGTGTGTGTGTGTGTCTTTTATGCATTCATATACCATTCATCTGATTGCGATGAAACTTGGGTGAGTTGCTGCGTGCACTCCTCCTAAGGTTCTTGACTTAGTAAATCCATATTACAATAGGTAGTGCAGGAGTAGATTCAATAAATGAGTGATGGTGCGCGAATCATTTCCACAGAGTCCAGGGAAGGTTTCAGACCTAGTAAATCCATTTTACAAAAGGTAGCGCACGAGTAGTTGCAACAAATGAGTGACGGCGCGCGAATCGTTTCAACAAAGTCCCGTATGCGTTCATATACCATTCGACCGATTGTGATGACACTTTGATGAGTTGTTGTGTACACTCCCGTGAAGGTCTGACTTAGTAAATCCATTTTACAATAGGTAGCGCACGAGTAGTTTCAACAAATGAGTGACGGCGCACGAATCGCTTCAACAAAGTCCCGTATGCATTCATATACCACTCATCCGATTGCGATGATAGTTTGATGAGTTGTTGTGTACACTCCCGTGAAAGTTTCTGACTTAGTAAATCCATTTCACAGTTGCTAGTGCACGAGTAGATTCAACAAATGTGTGACGGCACGCGAATCGTTTCAAGTCCCGTATGCGTTCACAAACCATTCATATGATTGCGATGAAACTTGGTAGCGCAGGAGTAGATTCAACAAATGAGTGATGGCACGCGAATCGTTTCCACGGAGTCCCGTATGCGTTCGTAAACCATTCATACGATTGCGATGAAACTTTGGTGAGTTGTTGTGTACACTCCCACGAATGTTTCTGAATTAGTCAACCCATTTTACAATACTTTAGAGGCAGTTAACGGAAAAAGAAAAAAAAATACGAACCTTACAGTAGTCGCATATGATGTGTAACATGTGACATGTTATCCTACTATGTGAGTGCCGGGAGCGCAAATCCCTTGTTTACAGTGAACTGTGTTGGTCATTGAAATAACTACTTGTAAAACTCCTGTGCCAAATCCTTGAAGATATCTTTAATGGGGCCTCCAAACCTGGAATTAAACCGTATGCTATATATATATATATATATATATTCCACATAGTGCTGTATTTTGGCCGACAGTACCTCGAGTGCTTACATTAAATAAGAATACAGCAAAAGTAGTAAAATTTAATAAATCATAATTGTTTTCAGCAAATGTGATATAATGAATATTTTCACACCAAAGAACGACAATTTCAAGATTATTTATTGTTGGAATCTCTTTAATGGGGCCTCCAAACCTTGAAGTAAACCGTATGCGATTTACATTCCACATAGCCACGTGGCCGACAGTACGTCGTGGTACCAATCTCCGCCACCGCGCGCGCTCATTGTTTCCGTTGCATTGCCGTCCCATTTCCGTTTCATTTTTCAAAATCACCCCCACAAAAAATATACAGCAGCTGAGTGGAAAGATGTTACACATCAAAAATTGTGTATCCAAAAGCACTTCAACAAACAAAATTTCAACACCAACATTGTTTTTGATTGGCATTGCAATGCTTGCCGGGGACAACTTGTAGGCAAATAAACTTGAAGCATACAGTATCCAATTAGAATAGAGAAGAATAGAGTGGACAAGGTGTAGCGAGTGCTTATGCAGCGCGTGAAGCAGCGAAAAGGCTGTTTCCCCCACTACTATGAGACCAAGCAGCAAAGTTCTATACCAAACGTCAGGTCAAGTCCTGAGGAAAATATCCCTCCGCGCATCTCCTCTCTCTCTCTCTCTCCTTTCTTATGTTTCCGGCATGGAAACTCTAGATTGTCATCCCTCAACCTACGAGGGCTGTTTTTTAAGTAAGGGCCATTTTTTTAAGCCCGTAGTTAGTGCACACGCCGCAACAAGCATGCGCGCTACCTCCCGGCATCCTTTGCGAACAAGCAGGTGTCAGTTGCAGCTGTGTAGCTAACCTGTACGCTGAACTGTGCATCTTTACAATGTTCAAGATTATTGATTCGCCCGCTGCGTGTGAGGTACGATCTGTGATACGTTTTTTGAGTGCAAGAAACATGTCGGCTGCAGACATTCATCGTCAGCTTTGTGAGGTGTATGGTGATAATGCAATGACGGAAGGTAAAGTGCGAAAATGGGTTCGCGAGTTCAAAAGTGGCCGTGAAAATGTTCATGACGATGAACGCTCAGTTCTGTGATCTCAGATGACTTGGTGACTGCAATTAACACGGAAATTCACGAGGACCGAAGATTCATGATAACCAGTCTATCAATGGATTTTCCTCAAGTGTGAATTCTAGGTTGTCAGAGCAGGCGGCAAACTTTTATGCAGAGGGATTTCAGAACTTAGTTTTAAGGTATGACAAGTGCCTAAATAAACAAGGCAACTATGTAGAAAAATAGAGCAAGGTATGTAAAACCTAAAACTAAATGTGGTTTAAAAATAAAATGTTTGGTTAATTTAAAATAAAAACATCCCTTACTTAAAAAACAGCCCTCGTACTATATAAATTTAAAATCATTTGCATGCTCCTTTTACTCAACTTCCCTCCAATTTTATTACCTTTGAAGTATTTTATTGGTGATTCAAGCTTTACGTCTCGAGTTTGAACACGTTGTCTACTTGAGGAAACCATGTTGAACTTGGAGCATTTGTAGCAGTGTTGCCAACCTTTGAGCCTGATTCGCTATAATATCGAATTACTCATGTGCTATTTTGCCGCTCAAACAAGGTTTGTACAAAACAAAATGTAACTTAATATCAAATTCGTACTGAATTACTCTGCTTATAGTTCCAAATGCCACTAAGAACTATGTTCACACACACAATTATACATAACAGGAAAAGCAAAGTTGGTAAAGCTTCCAATTAACGTGAAAATAAAAATAATATTCATAGATTTTTACAAAGGAAATTCTGGAAACACAGTAACACAGGCTGGAAAATCTTGTGCACCAAAACAAGCAGAAAAAGTGGCATGTTAGCCTCTTCATTGACCAAAACATCAAAGAGAGCGCTTAGGTCTTGAGGTGACTAGAGGTATAGCCACAATCTGCATAGTCCGCGATCAAGTACAGATGATCTTCTATCCGTTGAAACTTGATGTGACTTTGAGGATGGTTGGTGTGGCTGGAACAATACACAAACACACAAGAATGTGGAGGGTTCTTCATATGACCCCAGCGTAATGGCTCACAGGGTTCATTTTTTCTTTGTCAATGTGTGGCATGATTTTTATCTATACATAGTAGTTTTGAAATACTTTTAATGAATATCAGGACAGATATCACTGCAGGAATAGAAGGCAGACTGTGCAAGGGGCATGTCTGGGGAGTACTGCAATTCAAGGAAATAAGTGGTTGTAAAAGAGGTACAAAAGTTTTAAAACAGGTCATGAGAATGACTTTGTGTGTGGCATTAGTCAATATGACAGTGAATGTGAGACTGGTAAGGGAAGTGGATTAGGCAGTATGCGGGGATGCGTACAAACAGGCGTATGAGATGCTTTTGATTCTCACAATATAATACTGTTGCATTTAAGAAGCATAATATTTTAACAATAATTTCATTGTATATTTTCAAAGTTATCTTGCTTGTAAGGGAAAATCAACATAAAGTTGTCACAATCAACAATGTCCACAATCATGAAACCAGAGGGCAGAATGACTATTTTCAAAAGAGGGTAAATAAACAATATGCAGAAAAGGATCCTTTCAAAAAAGGAGCTATATCCACAATAAGCTGCCAAACCACTTAAAATCTTTGACTGGAACTGGATTTAGAAAGTCTCTCAAGATATACCTAGCCCAGAAAGTATTGTATTCTTTAAGTGAATTTTAATGAAACATGTAACTGTTTAATTAAGTAAAAAAGTTGTTAATACTTCAATTTAACTGTGAGTATGTTGTGTGACGTATCCAATTCTGTATGATGCAGGTTCTGGAAATAAAGAGTTTTGTATTGTATTGTATTGTATTGCTTTGCTTTGCATGTAAGAACACCTCAAACTAAAGAGCAATACAGAATTATGCTTTACCATAGTTTATGGTTACACTGGTTTGTTTACAATGGTTCATAAGGACTGTCTCATCTTCCCAGACAGTCAGCATTCAGGAAACCAGTGCTGCCACAGTATGACCCTTGGAACATTATAAGTACTTGGGCTGTGTATTCTCTCAAGATGGTAGTAGGGGGAAGAAACTGAAGTCACGGTGTGGAAAAGCCAATGCAGTGAGTTCTCAGCAAAGCAAAGCAAAGCCAACTCCGTACAGGCCATGGAGGCCCTGGGAGTAGTGGAAGGTAGAAGCTTCCACCCTTTGGGACATCGGCACTAGATGGGATGGAGTTGTTAGCTCCACGCCCGGCCGTCTTTGCTCCCAGGAATTACCCTGGTACTCTTTTCTGCTGTAGGCCGAGTTAACCCCAGGGCCATTTGCGTTTCTGATAGTGGTAGTTTTGCTTCTAAAATCCACTACCTGGGTGGGGATCGAACTCACTCCATTTCATTTAGAGGCTCAGCACCTCTACCGACTGCGCCACGCAGCCCCCTGAGTGAGTTCTCAGCTGCGACCTACAATATTCTGTAGGAAAGAAGTTAGTGTAGCGACAAAACTCTCCCTACATCGCTCAGTATTTGGACCGACCTTGCTATATAGCTGCGTAGATTCGTGATATCTGGTACATAAGCTAGAGATAAGAGATATGAGGATAGCACAATTGATTGCTGGGATAAATAGATGGGAGCAATGGCAGGAAGGTACTCGTAATGAAGAGATAGGCTAAGTTCGAAATTAACACGCTAGATGAAGCTGTTCATATGAGCCAACTTTGATGGTGGGGTAATCTGAAGAGAATAGGGAGGAGAGAGAGGTAAGAAGAACGAAGACTTGCTATCATGGACACGAAGATGCTTCGGAGGATATCTGGTCTGACACTTCACGATCATGTCACCAATGATGACATCCGTAGGCGATATGGAGTAGCACCAGTCATTGAGAAGATGAGGGAAAGCCGTCTGCGTTGGTATGGTCATGTGCTTCGAGCGTACAAAACAACAGTTGCTAGCACTGGATTGACTTTGCTTGTAGATGCGAAGCGACCAGTTGGACGTCCTAGACAGCGATGGCTTGACACACTACATGAAGACCTTAAAATTGCTGGACTCCATCCAGGGCCGGATTTAAGAGTATACCGCCTATAAGCTAAAGTCCGTTTGTCACCCCCTCAATAGTTCACATTTGCTTAATACATTTGTTTTATACAACAAAAGGATAGAGTTCATTGGTGTTTTCATCTTTTTTTAGATAAAACTACAAATTTAATGGCTTACTTCTTCTTCTTCTTCTTCTTCTTCTTCTGCTTTTTCGGCCTCATTGGACCTCTTCAGTCAATCATTTCTTGGTCCTCTTCTTCAGTAAGTTTCCTTTCCGAGTCGCCCAGTAGCTTTTCATTCGCTCTGATCTTCTCAGGCGTTCCTCATCTGTAAATACCCTTTTTACTGTATTACGTTTGTCTATTTTAGCCTGAAATCTTATTTTTATATCTCTCAGTTTTTTTTTATTTTTTTGTTTTGTTTTGCAAGTCATCCAAGGTTATTTCGAATTCTTTCATATCTTCTCTAATTTCCTTAATCCATCCTACTTGTTGTTTCATATTCCAAAGTTTCACTACAATTTTTCTAGATAACCTGGTTTCTGGTGTCCTCATGATGTGACCTAAAAAAGAAATCCGTTTCTTCCGAATAGTATCAGTGATAGGCTCCAGTTCTCTGTATACCTCTTCATTTGGTACTATCCGCCACTGTCCATCTTTCTGATATTTTTTATTTATGCATGTTCTAGCTATTCTTCTTTCTACTTTTAAAATTTTGTAATGTTTTAATTTTGTTGGCTTACATAATAAATGTTATAATGAAATTAGTTATCTACTTGTTATTTTTTACTTACTTCTTTTAAGATTCGTTAAAAAACGAAATGGGTTTCGAACTTAATTAATTAATTAATTTATTTGTTCTTGGAGATCAGCTGTTTTACACATATTTTTATATTTTAATGCTAATGACTATCTTTTGCGTAATTGAAGAACTTTGTTCAATTTTAATTAAGTTGCCCTACACGGTGAAATGAAATTACACAAAATATAGTCAATTACTGGTTTGTTTGTTGAAAAATATACAAACTTCTCTAAAACAACTCACCCCCTGTTATTTATTTATTTATCGTATGGCTTTTAGTGCCGGGAGTGTCCGAGGACATGTCGGCTCGCCTGAGTATGTAGCTGCTTCCAGCGGACACCCTAAAGGGTGAGCTACAAGTTCCGTTCAATTTCAAGTAGTTCCAACTTTCGCCACCAGATATCAATGATACCTAGTGGTGAACGTTGGAACTTTGATAGAGCGTTCTGACGAAATCTAACCTAACAAATTTTGCTTTTACACAAGTTTAGTCTGTGAAAGGATCTTTTACATGCCATAAATCTATGACATGGGACCGCCGGCTTTACTTCCCCTCCGAAGGAAGGCATACTGAAGGATTTTCACGCTCTTAAAAAATCCAACGGCTTCGGCCGGGTTTGAACCCGCTATCTTGAGCATAGAAGCTCAGCATGCTACCGACTACGCCACCGAAGCCGCTACTCACCCCCTGTAATCTTTGTATTCAAATTTACATAGCTTTCTTACGAGATTTCTTAATGACAAACTCGTTAATACTGTCGTCATATGAAAGTGTTTTTGTTGTATTTGCCTCAATATAAAGTAGTGAAAGTGAGTTTAACCGTATTTCAGAAATACTAGTTCGCAGATAGTCTTAACTATTCTAAGGCAGGAAGAACTGTATAAGGACTAAAACATATTTTAAAGTAACTCGTATTCTTAAATTCGTACGGGAAATATTATTAACGTCTGAAATACTTAATTTCAACTTTTGAATAAATTGCCAAACTGCCGCCCCTGAAAATTTGCCGCTCTAGGCTGCAGCCTACTTAGCCTATTTAGAAATATGGCCCTGACTCCATCCCGATATGGCCTAAGATCGTATAAAATGGCGATAGTGAGCCAGAATAGCAGACCCTGCCTGTGTGCGGGACAAATGATAGGAAGAAGAAGAAGTTAATGAGTTCAGTTGTAGAGGGTAAGAGAAGCAGAGGTAGACCTTGGAGACAATGGTTAGATTCAGTATTGAACGATTTCAAAGTGAGAGGTGTAGAAGCAGAGGGGGCCGCAGTGCTAACTGCTAATAGGGGATCGTGGATGCGACTTGTTCACAAACAGAGGCTCGCAGACTGGACTGGATGCTGAAAGGCAAAACAGTCTCAAATGAAAATGTAAAATGTATGTTTACAAAAAAACATTTCAGTTATCTTGAAGTTGAACAGAAACAACCAGTTTACCTGAAAGTTATGTTCTCGTAAATGTCGAATAGTAAAGAATTAAGTAATAACATTGGCTGTCAGGTTAGAATAATGAATGTTTTCTCTCAATTTTGTGCAGATGATCTTCCATCGGTTGCAACTCGATGTGACTTTGAGGATGGTTGGTGTGGCTGGAACAATACACAAACACACAAGAACTTGCAGTGGACTTTGAATAATGCTTCACAAGCATCAAACTATACTGGTCCATCTTATGACCACACCTACAAGAACTTGACAGGTAAGTAAATGGGCTTTCTTTGCCTTTTGTAATATTATTTATTGTGTCCAATTGTGCTTGACTCATTTTGAAGCCCAATGCAAATAACGTAGCCAACAGTGAAATCCCATTTATCTGACTCTAACTTGTGTAATAAGTGAACTAATGACAAAAACAGGAGATAGTTTTAAATAGGCTATTAACTACGATACCGGTAATCACTATAGCCCGGTCAAGTTAGACATGCAAGGTTACAAAAATTCGCATAGAGCTGAAAATTTGTACTAATGGTCGAAACACCATTATAAATGAAATGTGAAAAGTCCCCATCGATCCGACAACGGCAAAAAAAATATTCAAGGTCAAAGTTCGAAAATATGGTTTTTTTTTGCGTTTTTATGCAAACGGTAAGTTTTATCATAAAAATAGATCAGACTAAAATTGTAGATCATGCCATTATCTATAAAAATTGTCTCAACACTTTTTCTCCTAATAGTCACCGTTGTTGAGATATAACGATTCAAAAAGTTTAAAAAGTTGTATTCTTCATAATATGCACACGTTCCCACGCCACCTGTGAGGTAGTGTACTTGGCGCGTTTTTTAGCCTATTTTCAATTTTAAAGAAATAGGCTTATGAGATCACCTTTTGTCCGTGTGTGTGTGTGTGTGTCTAATAAACTCTAAACGGCTGGAGCAATTTCAATGAAACTCGTTTTTTTTTTGTCGTGTGGCCTCGTCAGAGGCCGAGTGCAGGTCTTTCTATTCGACGCCCGTGGGCGACCTGCGCGTCGGGATGAGAGATGGAATGGATGAAGGTGAATGAATGAAACTGGGCAAGGATGGGGAAGGAATCGGCCGTGGCCTATCAGAAGGTACCGTCCCAGCATTTGCCTGGTGTTGAAAATGGGAAACCACGGAAAACCATTTCAAGGACGGCCGACGGTGGGGCTCGAACCCACACGTCTACCGAGTCAGCAGGGAGCTCAGTCCCATGACCTAACGCTGTGCTTTAGCCAGCTGAGCCACTACTGTCGGTATGAAACTCGGTAAGTTCATAGCACTATTCCCGGCGACCTCGACCGTGCCCTTCAAATTTTGTTACGTCTCACCAATCCAATATGGCGGCTGTGCGAAATATTTCACTAGCATGCAATATCTCCGAAACTATTAGAGATATCGCCCTGAAATTGTGTACGGTGATAAAAGGCACTACTAGAAGTTCACCTATGAGACTTTCAAAAACCTGGTGACTACAAAACCAACATGGCGGTCAAGCGAAGTTGAGACTCTCGCGATTTAAGTATCCAAACGTAATGAAATTTGGTACAGCAAATGTTTATACACATTGTAATGCACTGCCTCACTCCTCTTCTTGCCTAGAACGCCTCAAAATAGCGCTGCCTTGGGTTTTTGTGGGTATCTCCTCGCATAACGTAACGGCGGTACTTTTTGAGGATCCAACCAGCCTTCGGGCTGACTACCTAACAGACAGACAGAATGCACTGGAGTCTAATTTAGTTCAATTGTTTACATAACCTCAAAATGGCGGCTGTGCGAAATATTTCACTGACATTGTTTATCTCCGAAACTATTACAGATATCACCCTGCAATTTTGTACAGTGATAAAGGGCACTGATACAAGTTTACCTATGTATATTTCATAAACCTGTAAAGTACAAAACGAACATGGCGACCAAGCGAATTTGAAATATTTTAATAGACTTTTCTCGTGATTTAACTCTCTGAGCGCAGTGAAATGTGGTACAGTAAATGATTTTGCAGATTGTAATGCACTGCCATCTAATTTAATTCAATTGTTTACATAACCTCAAGATGGTGGCTGTGCGAAATTTTAAAATTAAGTTTTTAATTCTTGTGTCGTTATCATGCGATCGAAGTGAAAGTTTGAATATTGAACCTAGGCAATAATTGTCCTTGATTGGTACATAACTCTATGGCCTATACATATAACAATCCTAAATGGCGAGCTTCCGAAATATTTAGACGGTTCTCAATATCTATGAATCTTTTACAGCAACCAAACTGAATTGTTTATGTTCATAGAGACTATGAACATATGTTCACCTATAGGACTTTCAGTAAGCTGGTGAGCACAAATCCAACATGGCGGCGACGCGAAGTATAAATATTTACATGGACGTTTCTCGCGAATTAACTATCCGAGTGCCGTGAAACGTTGCACGTTAAATGCTTGTACAAATGTTGATCCACTGGCATGTAATTTATTTCAATTGTTTGCATAATCACAAGATGGCAGCTGTGCGTAATTTTAAAATCTCGTTTTCACTTCTTTTGTTCTAATCATGCGATTGAAGTTTGAATACCACACGTACACAATAATCTAAATGTAATAGTACAAAAATAAAAATCCAACCTGGCGACCATCTGAAATATTTAGACGGTTCTCAATATCTACGAATCTGTTACAGCAATTAAACTGAAATTTTGTATGTTGATAGTGGCAATTAACATGAGTAGGATATATGAAAATAGGCTGTATAGTTCTTCACGAAACTACTTGTTTTCAACGTGGTTTCCCCGGTAGGTCTATTCCATTATCTATTGTGATCCTGTTTAATTCAATAATTTTTAATGATAAAAAATGGTACTATTGGAAATGATGAAGCGGTGTGAAATTTAAGAAATTGGGGGAAATTATTCGGAATCATCTAATATTTCTGCTTCCTCATGTCCTTCTTCTTTTTCTTCTTTTTCCTCTTCTTGATCTTCTTCTTCTTCCTGCTGGGTGCAGGTAAATTGTCCTAATAGCGATGAATCACATGTCTCCTCGCTGATATCGTATGAACACTCTTCTGATGGCAAATCAACATTGGAGCATGACTGGCCATGACAACTGGTACATGCTAATGAACAAAATAATCCAACTTTTTTGCATCCGCATTTAGCATTACATCCCTTTTTACAATTGCAAAAAAACTTTGTTGAGGAGTTTTCCGGTGAAGGTGGGAGTAAAGTCTGGATTGGCTCCAATGTATTGTCGATTAACTTCCAACCCCACTCTTCTGGGTCTAGTTGATTACCAAGCCACACTTGATAATATACCCGAAAGAGATGTTGATGAGCAGAAGCGGAGGTTGGAGGAAGACTAGGTAATTGCACTTGTTTTTTGTTCCAACTGATGTTGAGCTTTCCCAGGTTTTGAAGAATAAATAATTTCTTCGGTTGGAGTTCGAGCAGTAAGTAATATCAGTAAGTCTACGTCTTCACCAACAACAATAGTTGTATTTGTCAAGTTGAACTGTTCTATTGCTCTTTCAATTATCAGGACATCAGCAAATGTAATGCTAAATGCGGCTGCAAAGAAGTTGGATTATTTTGTTCATTAGCATGTACCAGTTGTCAAGGCCAGTCATGCTCCAATGTTGATTGCCATCAGAAGAGTGTTCATACGAAATCAGCGAGGAGATATCTGATTCATCGCTGTTAGGACAATTTACCTGCACCCAGCAAGAAGCAGAAGAAGAGCATGAAGAGGAGGAACAAGAAGAAGAAGAAGAAGAAGAACAAGAAGAAAAAGAAGAACAACAACATGAGGAAGCAGAAATATTAGATGGTTCCGAATAATTTCCCCCAATTTCTTAAAATTCACACCGCTTTCATCACTTCCAATAGTACCATTTTTTATTACTAGCGCACCCGTGCGAGAAATCTCGCACGTTCATAAACCACACTTTCCCCAATAGGTTTATAATGAGAGACTTAAGGAGAAAGATTGTTATGATTTTATTTCAGCCAAATGATCATACAGTAGATCACTATTTACATTTCATTTCAGAATTCCAAGTTCTACGTTCCCTAACTTAAGAAGGCAATCACTGAAAATTGAATCATCATAACACTCACCAGTTATTCGATATTTATGAAATTATACGATTTGAGTATTCATTTCTTTGATTTATTGTTTCTAACATCCATGAACAATGATAAAGGAAAGACCTCAGATGTTAAAAAAAGACATGAAACAGGCGTCACTGCGGTTAAAATGTGAAGTGGACAGCAATTATGGGGCGTGTTTTCCTACAGCAATAGTATCTGCAAATAGCACACTTCGTACATTTTTTGAAAGTCACTTTTTAAAGAAAGTATAGATATTTATGAAATTAGAGTGCAATTCGTCACTGCTAATGTATATTCTCTTTCATTAGAATGCTCATTTGTCACGATCGGTCTCTTGTAAGCCCCGGAGGAGGGATCTATACTACTGTAATACTATATATGATTAAATATTATTGAATTAAATAGGATCACAATAGATAGTGGAATAGGCCTACCGGGGAATCCACGTTAAAAAAACGCCAAGTACAGTACCTCACGTGTGGCGTGGAAACGTGTGCATATTATGAAGAATACAACTTTTTCAACTTTTTGAATCGTTATATCTCAAAAACGGTGACTCTTATGAGAAAAAGTGTTGAGACAATTTGTATAGATAATTGCATGATCTACAAGTTTAGTCCAATCTATTTTTATGATAAAACTTACCGTTGGGCTGAAAAACGCAAAAAAAAACATATTTTCGAAATTTGACCTTGAATATTTTTTTTTGCCATTGTCTGATCGATGGGGACTTTTCACATTTCATTTATAATGGTGTTTAGACCATTAGTACAAATTTTCAGCTCTATGCGAATTTTTGTAACCTTACCCCTATTTTTTGGGCTAACTTGACCGCCCTATGGATAAAATGCAAATACAGATTAACAGGATCTAGATAAAACTAGGTTTTGGATTATCTGTAAAATGCACAGGGCTGTTTTCTTATTATACTGTAGAACACGATTGAATAGAGCTTTGAGTTTGAACAACAAATCTATCAAATTCAAATACTGAGTAAGTTACAGTAGATTGATTTCAACACACCTCTATAATTGAGTGTGTCGAATCTCACTCTCATAGTGAACAGTCAGATGATCAGAGATCCAAGATTCAAATCCATGTGTTGACAGTAGACATAGTCTACCAACACTCATCAGCGACAATCCTCAGGTTTTTCACACTGATGTTAGGTGGTACCTTATTTGTAATCCTTCAGACTTGGCTTAAGACTACAGCTAAGATTCTAAGAAAGAATGTTAAAAGAAATGTTGAGCCAGGAAGAAAAGGAACGGATGACCGTATCATTCCTTGCGTTCTGAATAATCTATATATTTAAAACACTAAGCTGATATTTGTTACCGCGAGATTGAGATAACGTCTTAACCGATTTACTTTGTAATGCATTCTAACAAGAGCTCTTGGCATGTAGATTTTCAGAGTGTCTTTAAAAGGAAAATAATATGGTAGGGTATATTTTTTAATTATTAAAGAAAAATGTAATATTTGTTGCTCCCGCACTTGTGCATAATGGCTCTATTCCACCAGAGAAATCGGTTCCCACCGCGTCTTACTGAGATTTTCGTTTATGACAATTAAAAAGGGGGGAAATATTGCTGTGGCTTTATGGCTCAAACTTTTAGAGCAAGTGTATGTGGAGCCAAATCACTTAATGGGCAGAGAGCTATAATCCTTCGACTTGACTTAACATCTTCCGATAAAACACTCAATTTTCCAATTTCCAATTCGCTTGGTGTACTTTATCACAATCAATAAAGCTCAAGGGGAAACTCTGGAACATATAGGTCTCTCTTTGCCTCATAAAGGTTTCAGTCATGGCCAGTTATATGTTGCTAAGTCGATCTTTCGACGCCCTTAAAGTTGCAACAGTGTCAAAAAGTAATTGTTCAAAAAATGCATACTGTATAAGAGAATCCTTCAGTAAATATATTCCCAATGACCGTCATGTTTTGATGGGTATCAACTAGTAGTGTTTAAATTCACATTGAAAGAGAAATGTGCAAGTATGGAAAATTGTCTGAAATTAGGAAAGGTAGATACAGCGGATCGAAGGATTAAGAGTACTTTTGGGGAAATATTAAAGACTCAAATGGAAAACCTCTAACAGATAGAGGAGAAAAGATTGAGAGATGGAAAACACACAGTTTGTACAAGGGAAAGGAGACTGAGGATCATGTAATGGAAAGAGGAGAAGAGAAAATGGATGAGGATGAGAAAGGAGATTAAATATTCAGATCTGAATTTGACAGAGCATTGGAAGACTCAAGCATGAACAAAGCACCAGGCATAGATGATATACCGATTGAGTTGCTACGCTGCATAGGTGATGAAGGTCTGATCAGGTTATTTCACTTGGTGTGTTGGATTTATGAGACAGGTGAGGTACCCTCTGAGTTCAAGAAGAATGTTATCATCCCTATACTGAAGAAAACGGGAGCTGTCAGATGTGAAGATTACCATACAATCAGCTTGATCACTCATGCTTCAAAGACCCTCACTAGAATAATTTACAAGAGGATAGAAAGACAGATATAAACAGAGTTGGGTCAAGAACAGTTTGTCTTCGGGAGAAATTTAGGAACAAGGGATGCTGTACTAAGTCTTAGGCTCATTTTGGAAGGTAGAAACAGGAAGGATATGAGAACGTTCATGGCATTTGTAGACTTAGAAAAGGCTTTTGATAGCGTTAATTGGAGTAAGTTGTTTGACATTTTGAAAACCATTGGAATAAAGTACATGGATAGGACGGAACTCTACAACGTATACAGAAACCAGACAGCAGTTATTCGAGCCGAGCGAGAGAGAAGCTGGTATTCAGAAAGGTGTAAGACCAGGCTGCAACTTATCACCCATACTTTTCAATCTACCATACATTGAACAAGCAATGAAGGAAATTGGAGAAAAATTAAAAGCAGAAGTAAAGATTCAAGGGGAAATAATTTCAACTCTGAGATTTGCTGATGACATTGTCATCTTGGCCGACAAGCCTGAGGATTTGAATGAGTTTTTAAATAGTATGGATTCTGTCTTGAGGAAAGAATTCATGATGAAAATTAATAAATGTAAAACAAAAATATTGGAATCCAGCTGAAAGAAATCAGAAACACCTATGGATGTCGAATTGGCTAAAGGAAGAAGGAGATTTCTGTTACTTAGGAAGCAAAATAACCAGTGATGGACGAAGCAAAGAGTATATAAAAAGTAGATTAGCACAGGCAAGGAAAGCATTTCTACAGAAAAGGAATCTGTTGACATCAAATATAGATTAAGGTATTAGGAAGTCATTTTTGAAAGCCTTTGTCTGGAGCGTGGCGCTCTATAGAAGTGAAACTCGGACTGTTGGAGCAGCAGAAAAGAGGAGAAATGAAGCGTTTGAAATGTGGTGTTGTCGGAGAATGATGAAGATCAGATGGGTTGATAGGGTTACAAATGAAGAGGTACTAAGACGAATGGGAGAGATGTTTCAGGCGACTGCTAATGAAAAGAAGAGAGAGGTTGGTAGGACACTTACTAAGATACCCAGGAATAGCAAAGTTAGTTATAGAAAGAAGGGTCAAGGATAAGCAACTGTAGGGGTAGACCAAGGTTCGAAAATGTTAAACAGATTGCCTCGGATGTAGGGTGTGGTAGCTCTGTAGAGATGAAATGATTAGCTCAGGACAGGGAAGCTTGGAGGACTCCATCAAACCAGTCAAAAGACTGAAAACTCAAAAGCAACAACAATTCACACAAGTGTGTAAGTCTTTGATTATTCATTTATTTCAATAAACTATGCTTTTTATTTCGATCCATACCCTGCAGCATTCAGCAGAGTACCATTACTGACAAAATTAAACAAAGCCACAACATGTTGCTATGTGTATTTCATTTGTTCTTGTTATGCAGGTCTGTACATGTATGTAAACATGTCAAAGTCACCCCGGTTTGCTGAAGAGGCGGTCACCCAGAGTCCAATCTTCTACCCTCCTCCCTTGTACCACAGTAACGCATCATCACCATACTTCAAGTCCTGTAAGGTGAGTCAAAGCATAAGTATGGCTTCTTTATGGTGAGTAATTTTTGACCCAGATACGATCAAAAGCAAGATAACCTAGTTCATTCAGGATTATGATATGCTTCGAGCTGAAAATGTCAGATGCCTTCCGCAATCTCCATTAGACCATGGTTACCCAAATTTATTAGGCGTATGACTTTTAGTGCCGGAAGTGTCCGAGGACATGTTCGGCTCGCCAGAGGCTGTAGCTGCTTAAAGCGGACACCCATGGGGTGAGCTACAAGTTCCATTCTATTTCAAGTAGTTCAACTTCCTCTACCAGATGTCACTGACATCTAGTGGTGATCGTTGGAACTTTGATAGAGCGTTTCAATGAAATCTAACCTAAAAAAATAGCTCCACACAAGTTTAGTTACAGGAAGGATCTTTTAAATGCCAGAAATCTATGACATGGAACCACGGGCTTTACTTCCCCTCCGAAGGAAGGCATACTGAGGGATTTTAACGCTCTTAAAAAATCTGATGACTTTGGCCGGGTTTGAACCCGTGATCTTGGGCACTGCAGTTCAGCATGCTGCCAACTACGCCACCTGAATGCACGGATGAGAGCCGCATGGCTTGATTTGGCTCTATATTTCAGCTCCAAGCTAGCTCCCACTTGCTGAGGTTTGCCCCTAGCCACTTTCCCTCCTATGTCCACTTATCAACATTGTCAGATCCACTCGCTTTATGTTAATTGTAGTGGAGTGCTGATCCTGGATTCTACACTTGCACTTGTTTCTTGCCCATTCAACAACAATTGCCGTGTTTGTCAGGTGCGCGAGGTCTCTTCAACTGCCACAGATGTGCACATATTGACATCACATTACCGTTACCAACATGAAATGAAATTCCACAGCCTGTTTCCAATCTATCCGACGGGGTCAGGGATGGAATGAATGAAGCCCCCTTCTAGCGGCGAGGATATAAACTCTGCCGGCTGCCGAAGCCTGTCGCACTTTGTTATTCGCAGTAGACTTAGAAAAGGCTTTTGATAACGTTGATTAGAGTAAGTTGTTTGACATTTTGAAAATATTTTTTTATTTAGTCAATTTACCCTCTAGGTTGGTGGTTCCCACGGACTCAGCGAGGGAACTCACCACTACCGCCTCTATGGGCAGTGTCCTGGAGCTTGGAACATCTGGTCAGGATGGATACAACTGGGGAGGTGTGATCAGCACTTCGCCCAGGCGGCCTCACCTGCAAAGCGAACAGGGGCCTCATGAGGGATGGGAAGGTATGGAAGATGGGGATGGATAGGCTAGGAAGAGGGAAGGAGGCGGCCGTGGCCTTACAGTAGGTACCATCCCGGCATTTATTTTTATTTATTTATTTATTTATTTATTTAATAATTATTAGATACAACCATGAATAGGTCATTTTACACTAATATTTTAACAATTTTAAATAATATTAACAAAACAACAACAACAACAATAACAGGTAACAAATGGCAGTGATGGCAGCAAGGGACAAATCTCGGGAAAGACGTAGGGAATGATTGGGGTAGTGGGTGATTAGGAGGGTGAGGGGGTAGGGATTGAGGATGAAAGGGATCTTCTAATGTTATGTTTGAATGTTCTATAGGGAGAGAATATGTCAATATTTGGAAGGGAGTTGCTAAGGGTTGGCAGACGGTGGAAAATAGAGCGCTTCTGTACTTCAAGACGTGGGCGAGGTATGTGGTGTAAATGGTTCTGACGTGTTGAACGGGAGGGAACGTGGAGTGGGAAGTAGCTTAGTAGCATGTTACATTTTGTGTAACCATTCATAATTTTATGTAGGAAACACAGGTCAGTAAATTGTAGACGGCTTCTCAGGTCGAGTACATTGAGCTGATTTAAAATGTCGGATTTGGCAAAGTGCTTTAGTGAAGGATTGCGAGCTTTGACTATTGATATGAAGAAATTAAAGACACTGTTCAATTTAGAAATATTGGTTATTGCCGAGGCAGACCAAATTGGAGAAGAGAAATCTAGGATAGGGAGAACATATGTGGTGAAGTATAATTTAAGTGCAGTGAGGTCTTTAATTTCTGTGAACCTGTATAGAATGCCGAGACTGTGCATTGCGCGAGATTTGATGTGGTCAATGTGGGGAGAGAATGTCAGTTTATCATCGTGAATAATTCCTAAATCTCTTACCTGAGAAGCCGTATTTGCCCGAATACGAAGTGGGAAACCACGGAAAACCACTTCGAGGATGGCTGAGGTGGGAATCGAACCCCCTCTACTCATTTGGACCACCCGAGGCTGAGTAGACCCCGTTCCAGTCCTCATACCACTTTTCAAATTTCGTGGCAGAGCCGGGAATCGAACCCAGGACCTCCGGGGGGCAGCTAACCATGCTGACCGCTACGCTACGGAGGCGACCATTTTGAAAACGATTGGAATAAAGCACATGGATAGGACGGTGCTCTACAACGTATACAGAAACCAGACAGCAGTTATTCGAGCCGAATGAGAGAGAAGCTGGTATTCAGAAAGGTGTAAGACCAGGGTGGGATATAATTTCTTTTTTTCTTTCTTAGTTGTTTTACCCTCCAGGGTTGGCTTTTCCATCAGATTCTGCAAGGGATCCCACCTTTACCGCCTCCAGGGGAGTGTCCTGGAGCTTGAAACTTCGGGTCAGGGGATACAACTGGGGAGGTGGGACGAGCGCCTCGCCCACGCGGCCTCACCTGAAAGGCGAACAGGGGCCTTATGAGGGATGGGAAGGGATGGCAAGATTGGGAGGGATAAGCAAGGAAGAGGGAAGGAGGTGGCCGTGGCCTTATGTTAAGTACCATCCCGGCATTTACCTGGGTGGGAAACCATGGAAAACCACTTCGAGGATGACTGAGGTGGGAATCAAACCCCCTCTACTCATTTGGACCACCTGAGGATGAGTATACCCCATTCCAGTCCTCATACTACTTTTCAAATTTCGTGGCAGAGCCGGAAATTGAACCTCGGATCTCCGGGGTGGCAGCTAAGCACGCTGACCACTACACCACGGAGGCGACTACGGGACACAAAATACACCTTTAGCCCAGGCATTTTAGTCTAAAAATCGTCAAAACCTAGACAAAAATCATGTACCGGTAAAGCTAATTTTCTCAGAATTTGATAATTTGACCCTGGGGAACAACATACTAAAATTCTCCAAGCTTCCGATTCCGGCTTCCTTGTTCTCCAGGCCTGGAAACCTGGAATTTCAGAATATTCCTGGAGCGTCCACAAAAACCGAATCGTTTATCCAAAATTGACAAAGTATGGTATCAAATGAAAGAGGAAAACATGCAGTTTCTAAACAACTCAAGAAAAACAACATTTGGTCACTTGCGGTCGAATAAAAAAACAAAAGAACGCGAAAAATTCATTTTTTTAATATTTTCTTTCAATCAACGCGTTTTTAAGTCACCAAAACATGGGGTTAAAGGAAAATAAGGTAAACAGAACGAAAGAGCATGTTTTTAGCTTTCCAGAAGTGTCTTTTGTTTGTTTGTACGTAGGGGAGAGTCCTCTAGCCTCGGACACATTACTTTTTTTGCCAATACTGCTCAAATTGTTGAATTTAAAAATCAAGTAAAACATGTGTGACATCCTTCATGTAACATAAGACAATATTCCTGATAGCATAATTTTCAACAGTGGCAGGATTATTGGGAATTTAAATAAACGTACTTGTGGCTTTTTTCCCTTTTTCCCTGTAATACCGGACAGTTTAGAACTTTTTCGGATTGTTACTTGAATACTGTAAATTCTATGCATATCTATGATCTTATAAAAGGATGCGGTAGTTGACATGATAGTGTCTTATAGGAACTTCATACTTGAGATCTATGGACATATTATGGCCCTAAAATAAAGAGACCTTTGAAATTTAAAAAATAATATTTTTATTTTTAAAACATGGTAAGAACTGAAGATCTCAGTGCAAGTTCACGATGTCTCTTCATGAAGCTGTAATAGAAAGGTTTCCCTGGAATTTTGTTGTCCTTATTGAACCTATGAGGCAGCTTTAAAGTTGCAGCTAAATCATAAGCAAGTTTCAGGAAATCTCTTCTGGTAAGGGGCATGAGCATGCCATCTAACAGCTTGATATGGGCGACTAATTGTTCTTCAAAATTGCCTGCAAATGTTCTCTCGAAGCGCCTTAATTTCGGCGTAGTTTTAATTTCTCCTCCACTCTTTAGTTTTATTAGTCTGTCCTGCAAAGTGCTCTTTGGAACACTAAAACTACTTGCAGCTTCCCTAACACTCAACTTATTAGCAAGCACGCTGTTCACTGCCAGTTTCATAACGTCTTCGGACCACGTTCCCCTCCTCTTCCCATTTTTGTCGTCTTTTGGCATGTTTTTATTTGCGATTCAACCTGCAAATAATAATATGACAGCTAATTACGTGTCCGATGGTACAGGACATAGTACTGTCCGGTCTTACAGGACAAGCATGCATCTAAAGAAACACCTGCCATTTACTAAATAAGTTTCATTTTCAATTTATACTTTGTGAACATGTTATTAAGACCACATTAAACAACTACTCTCAGTACAGTAACAATTCACTTACCTAGTTCAGTACAATGCTCTTCCAAAACTTACTTGAGACACATGAATGAGCACAGGAAATCAGAAAATACCACGTAGCGTGGTTACTGCTTAAGTGACAAACTCACACTGCTTGCGCTGACGTACACTGGAAGAAACCTTTGAAATGCACTCTACATGATGGTGACATCTAGCGAGATTTTCGTGAACTATAGTGTGTCCGGTACTACATGCCGTCCGGTGCTACAGGACTTCCCCCTACGTCTAATAGTGTACGAGCTACAGCCAGAATAAATTGAACACCAAATTAAGTTGGTAGCGCCGTCGCGTCGCGTCGTGTACATTGTTGGGTCGAAGGCTCGTTGCTGCTCCTGGGCTGCGGCTTACGCTGTGCAAGGGAAGGCTTGTTGTTGCTATTGTGTTGTTGTTGAGTTTAACGTTTTTTGGTGGTACGTTGCGATATAGGCCTACTATAAAAGTACAGTGAAGAAGGTTGTGTGAAAATGTGGAATTGCGTTTTATGTAAAGAACCTTTAAATCCACTTCGAGGATGGCTGAGGTGGGAATTGAACCCCCTCTACTCATTTGGACCACCCAAGGCTGAGTAGACCCCGTTCCAGTCTTCTTACCACTTTTCAAATTTCGTGGCAGAGCCGGGAATTGATCCCAGGACCTCCGGGGTGGCAGCTAACCATGCTGACCGCTACGCTACGGAGTTGACTTACACTCATTGATAAAGTCTTAAATGTTGAAATTGAACGGATTTCGACCCAACTGAAATTGCACAATTTACATTTGCTTTGTCGCGCAAGGGAAGGTATGCCAGGAAGCTATGTGCACAGCCGTCGGCCTAGCGGCTTAAAGTGCTAAAGAGAGAGAAAAAAATTGCTGGGTTGGAGTGAGATTTGAACCCAAGACGCACTCAAGCTCTGCAGCGTAAGGGGAGCGCCTTAGCACCCGCGGCCGCCAGGCCGACACCTGTAAGCTATGCTTGCTGGGATAACTTCGCTCATGCGACAAAGCAAACGTGAATTTCATGTTTTTAATCGGCTCTAAATCCGTTAAATTTGAGCGTTTGGAATTTTATCATATACCACCGAGTTCGCCTTAACGAGACCTATGCAATGGTAAGGGTTTTTGTAAAAAGTAAATCCGTTAGCTTTTTTTTACGTTAGAAATTGGGATTCCGTCCAAAGCTTTTTTACAGCTTACCCCGCCAACCTGGGCCCAATGTTTGGGAAGCCAGGCTCTGCCTGTCACAAGCCAGGACAAAGTGGTGAGTGATAGAGGAGTAACACCTCTTTAAAAAAACCTCGGTCCAGCTGACCCGGCTGGTAGTACCTTGTAAGGGTCCCTTGCCAGGGTTACGGTGAAGTCCTCAACGGCATAGACAGTGGAGTAGATGGACTACGGAACAGTGTAGATGGCGGAAGAGGCAGCCCAGTACTCGGGATAATGAGTAAAAGGTATATGTCCATATAATAGGCATATATCAGACACCGAACTACTCCCGGGATAAGGAGACCACCTTCTATCAAGTGCCAACGGTCTTTTAGGAGGGCGGATGAGCGGGTAGAAGAAGGGCACTCTCTTGCCCTTGGGGTGGGAAACTGCTCCTAAAGGCGGAAGAGCCGACAGATGGCCAACGGCATAGAATGGAGAAGGCAACGGGAAACCACTCCATTAAAGATCCGACTGGATATCCCAAGAATCAGCAGCTCATGATGGAAAGCTCTTTGGTTAAATTCTCCGGAGGTAAAATAGCTCCCCATTCGGATCTCCGGGAAGGGGGCAACTAATGGAAATAATGGTATTATTAACAAACGCAAGAAACAGAAATGCGTAAGGAAAATAGGAACATGGAATGTTAACACATTATTAAAGGTGGGGAAGCTGGAAAACCTGAAAATAGAAATGAAGAGATTAAAAATAGATATTCTCGGTATTTCTGAAATGAGATGGCCTGGTACGGGTGACTTTCGGTCAGATGACTACAGAATAATCTACTCAGGGCCTGAAGACGGACCGCTCGGAAGAAATGGGGTAGGAGTGATTATGGAAAAATCCATGGGACTCAGAGTAGCGGGACATGTGCAGCATAGTGATAGGATAATTCTAGTCAAGATAAATACGGAGCCAAACAATACTGTTATAATTCAAACATATATGCCAACTACAAATGAAGATAACGAGGAAATTGAAAGAATGTATGAAGATCTAAATCACCTGATAGAAGGAACAAGAGCAGAAGACAATGTAATCATTATGGGGGACATGAATGCAACGGTAGGGGAAGGAACAGAGGGAACAACTGTTGGGCAGTTTGGACTGGGAGACCGAAATTTGAGAGGTGAACGATTGATAGAATTCTGCACTAGGCATAAATTAGTCATAACAAATACACTCTTCAACCATCCCAAGAGAAGACGATACACTTTTAAAGCTCCTGGAGACACGAGAAGAGCGCAATTGGATTACATAATGGTAAAAGAAAGGTTTAAGAACCAGGTTAAAAATTGCAGAAGTTATCCAGGTGCAGATATTGTAAGCGATCATAATCTAGTCATGATGCACGCGGAACTCAAATATAAGAACATCGTTACGAGAAAAACTGAGTATCTACAGGTGACAAAACTTAAGATGCACAATATTAGAGATGAGTTCCAAAGAAGAACAGATGAAATGATTGAAAGAAATACTGACATATTCGAGAAACCAATAGAAAGTCAGCGGGGAATTCTGAAGGAGGAAATACTAGGAACTGCAGAGGAACTGCTAAAAAATAAAAATAAAAACAGCAGGAAAGCATGGATAAGTGAGGAAGTTGTAGAAATGATAACTGAAAGAAGAAGGTTCAAAATCGCCACAAGTGACGAAGGAAAACAACAATATAGAAGACTGAGAAATGAAATTGTTAGGAAAAGCAAGCGAGACAAAGAAAAATACTTATATGATATATGTGATGAAATAGACGCCGATTTTAAAGCAACTAACTTAGAAAAAGCATATGGAAATGTGAGGCAATTTTTTGGTGAGAAGAAACAGAAGACGTGTGGTATTAAAGATGAGAATGGACAATACCTGTATGAAGAGGGAAAGGTTGGGAAGAGATGGAAAGAATATCTAGAGAGCCTCTTTGGAGATGAAGTTATGAATAAGGAAGTAATAGAGGAAGAAGACCAGACAGATGCAGAGAATAGAGGTGACCAAATACTAAAATCGGAATTTAAAAGAGCACTGAAAGATTTAAAAGACAAAAAAGCACCAGGTGTAGATAAAATCCCTGCAGAACTATTAAATAACTGCGGAGAGAAAGCTGAAGATGCAATGTATGGAATGATATGCAAAATGTATGAAACTGGAATAGTACCAACTGACTTTACTAAGTGCATAATAATTCCAATTCCAAAGAAGGCCAGAGCACAAAATTGCGATCAATTTAGGACATTAAGCCTGACAACACATGCATCTAAAATTCTTACACGTATTATACTTAGGAGAATAGAGAACAACCTTGATAACTACATTACAGACGACCAATTTTGATTCAGAAGGGGCATTGGAACAAGAGAAGCAATATTAACTCTAAGACAAATAATTGAAAAGAGAAATAGAAAAGGAATACCGACATATCTAGCATTCGTGGATCTGGAGAAAGCTTTTGACAACGTGAATTGGAATATACTGTTCAAGTTACTAAAGAAAGTGGGAATCTCTTATAGAGATAGAAGAATAATAAGATCTGGCAATAACCAGGAAGAGATTGAAATAAGAAAAGGAGTACGACAAGGATGCTCGCTAACTCCTTACTTATTTAATTTGTATGTCCAAGATGCCATAAATAGGATAAGAGAATATATTCAAGTTGGAGTAAATATACATGGGGAAAAGATTGACATGCTCCGATTCGAAGATGACATTGCTTTAACAACAGATAATGAAGATGATCTTCAACAGATACTTCATGTAATGAATAACATCCTCAAAAACGAATTTAACATGAAGATGAATAAAAATAAAACAAAAATACTCGTATGCAGTCGGAACGAGGAAGATCATAGAAGAGCACCAGCAATTTATATCGAGAATGATAGAATACAACATGTGAAGGAATATAAGTGTCTGGGAAGCTTGATAACGTATGATGGAACTAGCAAACGAGAAATTTGGAGTAGAATTATTCAGGCAAAGAACGCCTTTTATAGAAAGAAGAATCTCTTCACATCCAGAAGTATAGACCTAAAAATAAGAAAAAGACTGTTGAAGACATACGTGTGGAGTGTGGCTTTGTATGGTAGTGAGACCTGGACAATAGGGAAGTCAGAAGAGAGGAAGTTGATGGCTTTTGAGGCTTGGTGCTGGAGAAGAATGCTTAAGATCAGTTGGATACAACATATGACAAATGAAGAGGTATTCAGAAGAGCAGGAGAAAGTAGAAGCTTTATGAAGACCCTGAAAACAAGAAGAGCAAATATGTTGGGACATATTCTCAGACATAATAGCCTGCCAGCAAGAGTCACCGAAGGGATGTTAGAAGGGAAAAACACTAGAGGAAGACCACCACTTGCATACATCACACAGTTAATGACAGACACGAACACCAAATCATATCGTGAATTGAAGAGGATGGCGGAGAATAGAGAAGATTGGCGAGTTGCTGCAAACCAGCCCCAGGGCTGTTAACTTAAGAGAGACTTCTTACAGTTTTTACAGATTTCTGTGCATGTTAGTAACGTTTTTAGTCGAATTAGGGCTTAATGAAGTTTAAGTTAGGAAAACTGACCAGGAGTTTGTTTTGATCTTAAAAACTCTGCTTCAAAGTTGGGGCCCACTTTCTCGTAGTAGAACCAGGTAAATATTTAACTCATTTTACTTATTTTATTTTTATGATCGCTTATACACGGCCTGGTTCGATAAAGGCATCTTTCGATAAAAGGCCCGAAGGAGAACTATCCAATGAGGAAACGCTCTTAAACCCTACTCTTCGTTCTTCTGTTGACCCTTTCAACATAAAATAAGATTGTCTATTCTGTGGCAAAGAAGCCTCGTCTTGGAAGGAAACAAAAAAGGAAGTTAAGTACAGATGTATTATCCTCGAGATCCGAACGATTCCGGTTATAACAGGCATCCGACTCCGAGTAATCGAACGTGGCGATGAATGGGGACGTACTCTATGTGCTCGTGTGGACAGCATAATAGACCTTGTTGTTGCCGAGGCCAAATATCATCGAGAATGTCATCTCCGATTTGGATCTGGAGGCGTTTTGGAGGTGATTGTAGCAGCGTCAAGACTGGCCGTGGCCGTCTTGCGGACCCCGAAAAACACGATGTCTTTGAAAATCTCTGTACGTTCTTGGAGACCAATGAAGATTGCCAGTTCGCGCTTGGTGATCTTCATGACTACCTTGAGAAAGTATGTAAAGAAATGGAATGTGGCCCATACGCGCAAAAGTATCTCAAAGAAAAACTACTTACTGTAGCCACTATGGACAGCGAATCTTCATCATCGAGCTGCCAGGTCGAAACTGCATTGTAAATATGAAAGAAACGGCAGAAAACATCTTGCACGACAAATGGTACGAGGAACGTGGGAAGTCAGAGGCCAATGAACGTCGGCGAATCGTAGAAAAGGCCGCTCAAATTAAGATATTCGGACGCGTGCATATAATCTGGAGGAATATCCGTCCGCAGAAGAGCAGTCATTCGATGCCGACGTTCTGCCGAATACTTTAGCTCTGTTTCTTGATCGGATCATCAGGACCAAGTTAGAGGGCACAACCGGCAAATCCGCCAAGGAAAAAACCATTGGGCAGGCAATTATTTCAGCTTGTCGTCCGAAGTCCTTTTGATCTCCTATCTTGTTGGCAGTTGGACAGTGTAGGTATTACTACTAGTGGAGTGATACAGTGTGGTGCAATAGCACCTAGTGTAGTGTTATACAGTGTAGGTATTACTACTAGTGGAGTGTTACAGTGTGGTGCAATAGCTCCTAGTGTAGTGTTATACAGTGTAGGTATTACTACTAGTGGAGTGTCACAGTGTGGTGCAATAGCACCTAGTGTAGTGTTATACAGTGTAGGTATTACTACTAGTGGAGTGATACAGTGTGGTGCAATAGCACCTAGTGTAGTGTTATAGAGTGTAGGTATTACTACTAGTGGAGTGTTACAGTGTGGTGCAATACCACCTAGTGTAGTGTTATACAGTGTAGGTATTACTACTAGTGGAGTGTTACAGTGTGGTGCAATAGCTCCTAGTGTAGTGTTATACAGTGTAGGTATTACTACTAGTGGAGTGTCACAGTGTGGTGCAATAGCACCTAGTGTAGTGTTATACAGTGTAGGTATTACTACTTATTTATTTATCGTATGGCTGTTAGTGCCGGGAGTATCCGAGGACATGTTCGGCTCGCCTGAGTCTGTAGCTGCTACCCTAAAGGGCGAGCTACAAGTTCCGTTCAATTTCAAGTAGTTCCAACTTTCACCACCAGATATCAATGATACCTAGTGGTGAACGTTGGAACTTTGATAGAGCGTTCTGACGAAATCTAACCTAACAAATTTTGCTTTACACAAGTTTAGTCTGTGAAAGGATCTTTTACATGCCATAAATCTATGACATGGGACCGCCGGCTTTACTTCCCCTCCGAAGGAAGGCATACTGAAGGATTTTTAACGCTCTTAAAAAATCCGACGACTTCGGCCGGGTTTGAACCCGCTATCTTGGGCATAGCACTTCAGCATGCTACCGACTACGCCACCGAAGCCAAGTGTAGGTAATACTACTAGTGGAGTGACACAGTGTGGTACAATAGCACCTAGTGTAGTGTTATACAGTGTAGGTATTACTACTAGTGGAGTGTCACAGTGTGGTGCAATAGCACCTAGTGTAGTGTTATACAGTGTAGGTATTACTACTAGTGGAGTGTTACAGTGTGGTGCAATAGCACCTAGTGTAGTGTTATGCAGTGTAGGTATTACTACTAGTGGAGTGTCACAGTGTGGTGCAATAGCAGCTAGTGTATTGTTATACAGTGTAGGTATTACTACTAGTGGAGTGTTACAGTGTGGTGCAATAGCACCTAGTGTAGTGTTATGCAGTGTAGGTATTACTACTAGTGGAGTGTCACAGTGTGGTGCAATAGCAGCTAGTGTAGTGTTATACAGTGTAGGTATTACTACTAGTGGAGTGTTACAGTGTGGTGCAATAGCACCAAGTGTAGTGTTATACAGTGTAGGTATTACTACTAGTGGAGTGTTACAGTGTGGTGCAATAGCACCTAGTGTAGTGTTATACAGTGTAGGTATTACTACTAGTGGAGTGTTACAGTGTGGTGCAATAGCACCTAGTGTAGTGTTATACAGTGTAGGTATTACTACTAGTGGAGTGTTACAGTGTGGTGCAATAGCTCCTAGTGTAGTGTTATACAGTGTAGGTATTACTACTAGTGGAGTGTTACAGTGTGGTGCAATAGCTCCTAGTGTAGTGTTATACAGTGTAGGTATTACTACTAGTGGAGTGTTACAGTGTGGTGCAATAGCACATAGTGTAGTGTTATACAGTGTAGGTATTACTACTAGTGGAGTGTTACAGTGTGGTGCAATAGCACATAGTGTAGTGTTATACAGTGTAGGTATTACTACTAGTGGAGTGTTACAATTTGGTGCAATAACACATAGTGTAGTGTTATACAGTGTAGGTATTACTACTAGTGCAGTGTTACAGTGTGGTGCAATAGCACATAGTGTAGTGTTATACAGTGTAAGTATTGCTACTAGTGGAGTGTTACAGTGTGGTGCAATACCACATAGTGTAGTGTTATACAGTGTTGGTATTGCTACTAGGGGAGTGTTACAGTGTGGTGCAATACCACATAGTGTAGTGTTATACAGTGTTGGTATTGCTACTAGTGGAGTGGGGCAGTGTGGTGCAATACCACATAGTGTAGTGTTATACAGTGTAGGTATTGCTACTAGTGGAGTGGGGCAGTGTGGTGCAATATCACATAGTGTAGTGTTATACAGTATAGGTATTGCTACTAGTGTAGTGTTAAAGTGTGGTGCAATAGCACATAGTGTAGTGTTATACAGTGTAGGTATTGCTACTAGTGGAGTGGGGCAGTGTGGTGCAATAGCACATAGTGTAGTGTTATGCAGTGTTGGTATTGCTACTAGTGGAGTGGGGCAGTGTGGTGCAATAGCACCTAGTGTAGTGTTATTCAGTGTAGGTATTGCTACTAGTGGAGTGTTACAGTGTGGTGCAATAGCACATAGTGTAGTGTTATACTGTGTTGGTATTGCTACTAGTGGAGTGGAGCATTGTGGTGCAATAGCACATAGTGTAGTGTTATACAGTGTTACAGTGTGGTGCAATAGCACATTGTGTAGTGTTATACAGTGTAGGTATTGCTACCAGTGGAGTGGGGCAGTGTGGTGCAATAGAACATAGTGTAGTGTTATACAGTGTTGGTATTGCTACTAGTGGAGTGGGGCAGTGTGGTGCAATAGCACATAGTGTAGAGTTATACAGTGTTACAGTGTGGTGCAATAGCACATAGTGTAGTGTTATACAGTGTTACAGTGTGGTGCAATAGCACATAGTGTAGTGTTATACTGTGTAGGTATTACTACTAGTAGAGTGGGGCAGTGTGGTGCAATAGCACCTAGTGTAATGTTATACAGCGTAGGTATTACTACTAGTGGAGTGTTACAGTGTGGTGCAATAGCACATAGTGTAATGTTATACAGTGTAGGTATTTCTACTAGTGGAGTGTTACAGTGTGGTGCAGTAGCACATAGTGTAGTGTTATACAGTGTTACAGTATATATATGTAGTATGATCAAGTAGGGAGTGATAGAGGAGTAACCTCTTTAAAAAACCATTGTCCAGCTGGCCCAGCTGGTAGTACCTTGTTAGGGTCCCTTGCCAGGGTTACGGTGAAGTCCTCAACGGTAACTGCAGTGAAAGAGGTGAACTCTGGTACAGTGGTTGGCGGAAGGGGCAGCCTATTGCTCAGGTTTAATAGGGCAAACTATTGTCCATAGTTATGATGGGCAGGTTTTGGCCCAACTGCAAAATGAGCGGACGAGGAGCCAATCACTCTCATGGCTCCCAACGGTCATAGAGGCGGAAGAGGCCACGCCAGACGGACTGGCTGTAAAGGCGCACCTCAGTAGTACTTGAGTATGCGGCAGTTCGTTGCAGTCTCTGTGTTCGGTCCTGCATGTCTCATTCTTTGTGAGCCGCAGGATAAGGCTCAGAGATCATAGTGTGTGGGTCTCGTCCTGGCAAGCTGAGATCCACCCTAAACAAATTCACGCCAGTGGCACTTCTTCCGAACGTCACTTTTCAAAGTCCAACGGCGATGGGATATGGACGGTGGGGGCAGGTTATGGGTGTAACTGGAAGCCCCTAGTTCGGACCTGCACGTTGGCAGCAGATGTGTGATGGTCGTCTTCCGGAGACTCTGTGACTACTCAGGAATTCGGTCCTACATCTGTGTTTGTGCAGGCCTATTTAGGATCACTGCTGCCCACCCCACACGGGGAAGGCCCTAGAAAAGGTGGGCTAAACATCGGAAGTCACAATCTTGGTCCGGCTGGGCAACCGCACTCAGCAGGTTACCCCTCATGCGGTCGAAACTTAAAAACAGTAAAGAATCACAAATTGATTATTGGATCATGGAACATCAGAACCTTGCTTGATTTGGACAATAACATTAGACCTGAGAGAAGGTCAGCTCTCATAACCCATGAGTTATCAAGACTCAACGTTGACATTGCTGCTCTCAGTGAAACTAGGCTGTCTTCTGAAGGCAAGATTACTGAATCTGGAACAGGATATACCATCTTCTGGAAAGGAAAGGAGGAGGGTGAATGTCGTATTCTTGGTGTGGACTTCGCTGTGAAGACCAAACTGGTAAATTATCACCAACTTACACCCATTGCAATCAGCGAAAGGCTCATGACTCTCCGCATACCACTCTCAGGAGGTTCCTTTATGACACTCATCTCTGCCTATACACCTACCTTAGATTCTGATGATGAAGTAACGGCTCAGTTCTATAATCAGCTAAGTGAAATCATCTCCAAGGTACCATCTGCAGATAAACTCTTGCTCCTCGGTGACTTCAATGCCAGAGTTGGGAAAGATCACAGGCTATGGAATAATGTGATGGGCAAACAGGGACTTGGAAAATGTAATCCCAATGGACTGTTGCTTCTTGGTCTTTGTGCAAAACACAAACTTTTCATTACCAACACGCAGTTCCGGCTACCTGACCGCTTCAAAACCACGTGGATGCATCCTCGTTCCAAACATTGGCACATTCTTGATTATATCATTACCCGGCAATGTGATAAGGACACTCTTATTACCAGAACAGCAAGAAATATAGACGATTGTTGGACAGATCATAAACTTCTTATATGTAAGCTCAGGATATCCATCAGACCTAAACCACCTAGGAACATCAAAAATTTGCCAAGAAAGAAGTTTAATACATCCAAACTTCAGAATGAATCCATGTACAAACATTTTGGAAACAGGATCGTCACCCAGTTATCAGAAAACCCAGTAACAAATGATATTCAGCAAGAATGGGCCACATTACAGAAGATTATCACACAGTCAGCTGAGGAAACCATTGGTTTTATAGTGCGGAAAAGACAAGACTTGTTTGATGACAACAATGAGGAAATTCTGTCTCTCATCAATGCCAAAAGGAATGCCTATCTTGCCCATCTGCAAGACCCAACTTCCAACACAAAGAGAGATAAACTACTGGAACTCAAGGGTAAATGCCAGACGCAGATAAGGCAGATTAAAAATACTTGGTGGCAACAGAAGGCTCATGAACTGCAGAGATTATCGGATGCTCGAGACTTGAGGAACTTCTATGCCGTACTCAAGGAAATATATGGACCATCTCGCTCATCATCAGGTACACTGAAAAGCGCTGATAATTCTACTACCTTTACTGATAGTCAAGAAATCTTGGAACGCTGGAAGGAGCACTTCTCCAATCTCCTAAATCGTCCATCAGAAGCTGCTGAAGACTTCCTCTGTGATGTGCCGCAACAACCTGAACAACTGTGGTTGGCAGTACCTCCTACTTATCATGAATTCAGTGCAGCTCTCACCCAATTGAAACCCAGAAAAGCACCTGGCCCAGATAACATCCCTCTGGAACTAATTCAAGCCGGAGGTCATTCCCTCAAAACAAGAATTTTCATCCTTATCCTCAGAATATGGGAATCAAGAAAGGTACCTGGAGACCTAAAGAATGCCACTATCGTCACTATCTTTAAAAAGGGTGATCGCAGTGTTTGTGGCAATTACCGTGGTATATCACTGCTTTCAATTGTGGGGAAGATTCTTGCAAGAATTCTACTTAACCGCCTCAAGGTTATCTCTGAGAGGATCCTCCCAGAGTCACAATGCGGATTTAGAACTTCCAGAAGCACAATTGACTTGATTTTCTGTGTGAGACAGCTACATGAAAAATGTAGAGAACAACAGAATCCACTCTTCTTAGCCTTTTATGACTTGGAAAAGGCATTTGATACGGTTCCAAGACCAGCCATGTGGGCAGTGCTGAAGCGGTTTGGTTGCCTTCAGCGTTTTGTAGATCTAATCAAGGCTCTCCATGATGGCATGACAGGTCAGGTTTGCCATCAGAATAAGATGTCCGATGAATTTCCCATTACCCATGGACTGAAACAAGGATGTGTACTGGCTCCAACGCTTTTTGCGCTGTACTTGGCTGCAATGCTTTATGATTCACCCACAAACATCCCAGGTGTGGAGGTCAAGTATCGTTTTGATGGAGGGCCTTTCAACCTAACTCGTCTCCGCTCCTTGAGGAAAACTCAGGTTACTAAGGTTACTAACATGTTGTATGCAGATGATGCTGCGTCGCCAACTCTCACACCAGAAGAGCTTCAAGAGTCAGTTAACTGTTACAAAAGTGCATGTGATCGCTTTGGTCTTACCATAAATGTCAATAAGACTAAAGTCTTGGCACAACCTTCACCAGGCACACCTCTTCCTCAGTTCAATATCTCCATCTCAAATTTGCCATTAGAACAGGTTGACCACTTCTCGTATCTGGGCAGTACCATTTCTGTGAGCTGTACCTGTGAGCAGGATGTGGATAAGAGAATTGGCGCAGCCCATGCAGCATATGGACGATTAGCACACCGTGTCTTCATGAATAAAGATCTGTCCATGAGTACAAAGCTTATGGTGTACAAAGCAGTAGTCATTTCTACATTGTTGTATGGCTGTGAAACGTGGACCCTTTACCGACGTGATCTTAGGAAGCTTGAGCGTTTCCACCTACAAAAACTTCGATCAATCCTGAGGATTAAATGGGAAGACCGCATTACCAATATTGCTGTTCTGGAAAAGGCTCAAATCAACAGCATAGAATCATCCATAATTGGTCACCAATTTAGATGGATTGGTCATGTCCATCGGATGGATGATGTGAGATTACCTCGTCAAATGCTATATGGTGAGTTATGCTATGGAACCAGACCTCTTGGTGGTCCAAAGAGGCGCTACAAGGACCAATTTAAGCAGACCCTGAAATTGACAGGTCTTGATTCACAAACCTGGAACATGCTGGCTGAAGACCGCTCAACTTGGCGCCGTACCATCTCGGATACTGTAAAGGCGTTTGAAAGGGATCGACGCATACATGAAGAGGCCTAGCGTCAAGCTAGGAAACTTCGAGCAGCCCAACCACGTCCTCGTCCAGCAATACTATGTGACTTGTGTGGTCGCTTGTTCCATGCCAGGATTGGACTCTTGAGTCACCGTAATCACATCCACAAACTGGACTGAAGGAAGAAGATTTATACTCGGATTCGAGTTAAAGCCGATGATGATGATGTTGGCAGTTGGCGTGTATGTCCACCGACACTACGGGTCGCGGCAGCTTGTAGATATTCTTCATAACATGGGTTTCTCCGTGTCCTACAACGAGGTTCTTTGTTACGAGAATAACGTAATAGCTTTCACGACCAGTGAAAATGACACAGGCGAGGAACAGCTTGGCGAAACAGAACCTAACAAAGAATTTGTTCAATATTCCTTTGATAACACTGACGTTAATGTGCGCACGCAGACCGGACACGGGACGTTCCAAAACATGGGTGGTGTTATGATGTCTACACCAGCCCCTACTTTACCTCGGAAAGCAGTACCACGGCAACGAAATATATCAGCTGTTGCTGTAACATTTAGTTTATAGATTTCATGTTTCAACATGCTTTTATGTGTCTGTAAGTCTAGGATTTATTTATATTTTTTATACATATTTCTGTCATTGTAATCATTCGAACGATTTCGCGAAAAAGAGCTATAGATTTTCTTTTTACTTTCCAGGAGGAGGCCGTGTCAGCCATAGACACCGACGTAGGACATTAGTCGACCCTACATGTACAATATTGCACCAAATATATTTTTAATTTCACAAATGTTATTTTTTAAATTTTTATAATTGTCGCTGTTAAAACCACAAACCAAATGTCCATTAAAAAGCATGTTATCAACTGTACATGTGAGTGTGTTATTTTGTCGGTCTTTGTTATTCATTTAGCAAATCTTGCGTCGTTTTATGAATTTTACATGGGCGTCGCGTAACCAACTCAACATGACGTTCAACTTATTCTGGCTGTAGCTCGTGCTTTATTAGACGTACTGTAACGTTAATTATTGCCCCATGTTGGTAGCGACAAAGTGTAACGGTTTTGCTAGCCCACACGTTGAGCGACAAGTGTAGCAGTTTGACTGCCCCTAACTGTTGGGAGATAAATGTAACTGTTTACCTTTGCCTAAGCTATGTTGTTTTAATGGGCGCCAAGACATCAACGCAATGTTGAAATCTAAATTTGTATTTAACAACGTCTAGCTCTGGCAGAACACCTTCAAGACTCTATTCACTCAGATCGTGGTATGATTTGATCATTAACCCAACAAACAATTGTATCAGGAGAAGGAATTGGTCTATATCTAATGCTACCTACTGAAAGCAAAGATTGCATTGTAAAAGAAATGAATTTATTATATAAAACAAGTATAGCAAAATTAATAATAATAAGTTTAAAATTTAAATTGGAGCGTTGCGATTTTAATATTACCGATAGAAAATTACGTGAAAACGGAGTCTGATAAATTATTGATTTTACTCTTATTCCCAAGCTATGAAGTTACTGAAATATATAAAAAAAGAAATGAGAGATTGCGTATTTCTGCGTCATTCCCGCTTACCACTGGAAATTGCCAAAGCATTTCCCTCGTACTGTATGATGCTGTGTGCTTCCCACAGTCTCCTGCACGTCGTCATCACCGTCGATATTTGATGATATACTTGTAGATTTGGTGGCTTTATGGTCCTAACAACGGAGCCATACCCTCGTACAACCAAACTGGTTAAGTTTTAAACAGATAGTTCTCCACTCCACGGAACATCGGAGCGACACACACTTGCAACCGAACTAGTCAAGTCTTTCACAGATTGTCCCCCACTCCACGGAACATCGGAGCGACTCCCGCGTGCAACATACTCGGCAAGTTCTACACAGATTGTCCTCGTTCCACGGCGCGCTGAACGATATATCCACACGTCGGCTCCCCCACCACGGTACCTTCTTCCAGCTTACGTGGTCTCCACTGATTGGCTGAGCACCCCGGTACTTCCCCTTCTCTGGCTCATTACACACGGCGCGCGAATGAAGAAGTCGATTTCCGTTCCAACTATCCGCCTTTTCTTGACGCTGCGACCCCGCTTGCGTAATACCACGTGACAAGAATCATCCTGTATCTGGATTTCCAGTGAGTCATATCTCCCATAATATCCTAACTGACGAAACTCCGCAAAATTCCGTAATCACATAATTTTCTATGATATTGTCGTTCGTAATAATTTGCTTGATAGCGTTTTCTAAGACATAGAAAACCTATCTGTATGCTTATAATTTTTATAAAATGCTCCGAAAATATCTTAATAATAATTATAATAAATTAATAATAATAATACATTAACATGAAAAATTCTCTTGGCTGAACAATTTGCCGCGTAAATAAATATAGAATGGCTTCCTACTGACTTATGCCAGTGGCATAAGAACCCCTCGAAAAACACGTTACAGTACGAACAAACAAAATACACTTCTGGAAAGCTAAAAACATGCTCTTTCGTTCAGTTTAGCTTGTTTTCCTTTAAACCCATGTTTTGGTCACTTAAAAACGCGTTGATTGAAAACTAAATTTAAAAAAATGATTTTGCGCGTTTTTTGTTTTTTTATCGACCAGAAGTGACCGAATGTTGCATTTCTTACGTTGTTTAGAACCTGCATGTTCTCCTCTTTCATTTGATACCATACTTTGCCAATTTTGGATAAACGATTCGGTTTTTACGGGCGTTCCAGGAATATCCTGGAATTCCAGGTTTCTAGGCCTGGAAAACAAGGAAGCCGGCATCAGAAGCTTGGAGAATTTTAGTATGTTGTTCCCCAGGGTCAAATTCTCAGAAAATTAGCTTCACATGATTTTTTTTCAACCTTAAATCCTAAAATGCCTGGGCTACTTGTAATTATGTGAAAAAGCATTAATGGGCAAAAGGATTGGTCTGGATTATTGATGTGCGATTACTCCCACTGTGCGTGACAAAACCCAGGGAGTATATATTAGCTAACGCAGCCCTAGTAATTATTGATCTAGGCAAAACCATTGGTCTGGATAAAGATTATTGACGAGTAATTATGTTGGCAATATTCTATTTGTCCCATAATTCACGTGTATAATGGCCGACATAACTGGAATTTCGAGATCTAAACGGGGGAGGTGGGTGGGTTCAGAGCCGTGGAGAGCAAGTGCGGGCCCCCTCCGTATTTATCGCCCCATGACATCGTGTAAATATCAAATTTGCTTTTTTATTTTTAAAGCCCCCTAAAAAACTTTGTGCATTCTTTTAATTTACTTTTTTTTTGGAATGTACTAATTTTCTTGATTGTAAATTGGCAATGTCGTTTCTGTTGTATCTGACCGAAAATTTTACTCTCTCTCATCACAAGAACAAGTTCAACGCCTTTTACAATATTATCTCTACTTAGTATAAAACTAAGTCCCCGATTCTTGGATGTCACGGGTAATCTCGAGAACCACTGGATAGATTTTGATACGGTTTTCACCATTCTGTAAAGAATATCTCGAGGAAGGTTTCTGTTGAAAATAATTTATTTATGATCAAAGAAAGCCAAGCAGTAACAATTTCAGTGAAAAAGTTAAAAAAAAACCTGGCGTCCGTGCGACTTTTAAGCTTACGCTGGGCAAATCATTAAAAATATATATACTGTATACTACGAGTGTAAGAATAGTTAAGCATGAAAAGTTCTAAAAAAATGTCCACGAGAGCATATCTCTTTCTTCAATACATCGCCCACTATAAGTGTTTTTACGTTTTCATTTATGCCAACAATCTCTCTTCAATTACTTAGGCGACAGTTTACGAGCTAGCTAGGGGGAAAAAATGCGCTTGTCATGTAATGCATTCATAACTGTTCCCGGGCGAAGCCGGGGCGGGTTGCTAGTGTACTATAATTTTCGCGAAGGTACATTAATGTAGCTGAGCGGCAATTTGGTCGATTTGAAAGGTTAATTAGAAACTTTCCTCCCTATAAACAGGGTGTAATATATTATAAAACTTACCCCTTGTTGGGCTACCATTAACCACTTATGATTTTTATCAGCTCAGGTAGTGGGGCAATATGCTTGCTTTAAATAATACCACACAAAGACTAGGACACCAACTTCTATATCTTCACACACTATTTATTTATCAATTATCTTATCTATCCACATGTGAGCATTGCATTTATTGCCTGGAAAAAAATAGACCAACTGGCCTCCATCTTGCTTCAAATCATATTCTAACAAGCCCATCCCCATGGCAACGTCCACATGCCAAGGAACCTTTGACCTCATCTGCCAAGGCCACCTGCTCCAAACACCGGCCAACCACCATCAGAGAATCTCAAGGTAGGGCACACAAGATTCTCCATGGGGGCCGACCAACATACTAGCGCTTAAAGACAGCCCAGCGGGGCTAACGAAGTGACCCGAATACTCACGACCGCAACCGATCATCCATCCCCCTCGAGACAGACCAGATACTCACGACCGCAACCGATCATCCATCCCCCTCGAGACAGACCAGCGGGACAGTCAGCTGTTCCTCGATGAGGCAGACCAGCGCAGCGGGGCAATAAGACCGTACCCGAAACTTCACAACCTAGACCGATCATTAGGGCTAGGAATTTTATGTAAATACATATTCTTTCCCTTTGCTTCTACATAACTAAAATGCTAAATGTCCATGAATTAGAACCATAGCTATCATATAATTGCACTTTATTGTTACATATCTGATCACAATGACATTTGTTTTACATATTTTTAATTTTTAATGTAACATTACATATTCAGTGTTTTTATTTTATATATTTGATCAAAATGACATTTTTAAAACATAATTTCACTTTATGTATTTAAAATTACATATTTTGTCTCTTACTGCAAAAAAAGTATTTATTCGCAAGTGAAATATACGGTGATTCTAAACATGATGATGATGATAATTGTTGTTTTAAGGGGCCTAACATCTAGGTTATCGGCCCCTGTGATTCTAAACAGTCTGTATGACAATATTTGTTCAATAGAAACTCGGGTACATGAAACGAATTTCCAAGCAATTCATAAGCTTTTGAGAAAGGTCAAGGGAAGAATATCAAGAAATATATCAGTGGAGATAAGTGGATGGGAATTCACGTAGCACCCTGTCGGAGACTTAGCGGCTGGACTTCAGTTTATTTCAGTTGTCCAGTGAGTGCCTGAGACTCTACTTTTCAACCTGTTAAACCTCCCACCCCGGAAACAAAAAGTGCTCCAAACAATACTTATTGTTGACTTCCTAAACATTTTCTCAGCCATAATGAAATGTATTTATCTTTGCTATAATATGGGCATGCTTAATTAATTAATTAATTAATTATTGTACACCACTTTTGTTGTATTGTTATTGTTTTAAGGGGATGAACAGCAAGGTTATCTGCCCCGTACCACACTTTATTTTGCATAAAAATATAATGAATAAAATTAGGAATCTTCAAGCAATATCATGTGTAATATATATTATTTATATAAAAATCAAATTAATATTACATATTTCACCTACTATAATTACATAAATAAGTACATATTTTGCATGTTGATATTATTATGTCTCAGGCACTATCTGGACAACTGAAATAAACTAAATTCCAACCGGTGAGTCTCCGGCAGGGTGCTACGTGAAATCCCATCCCCTTATCTCCACTAATATATTTCTTGATATTCTTCCCTGACCCTTTCTCAACAGCTTATGAATTGCTTGGAAAATCCGTTTCACGTAGGTACCGTACCGTACCTGAGTTTCTAGTGAATAAATATTGTCATACAAACTGTTTAGAATTACCCAATAATTCATTTCATCTCTCATTATCTCCTCTCATGAGGTTGGCGTCAGGAAGGGCATCCGGCCGTAAAAACCATCCGCCACCACTACATCCATGGCATCTCATCCCCGACCCCGTTGGAAAATCTGAAATAATAAGGGGTAGACGTACATACACTGTTTAGAATTACCGTATATTTCACTTGCGATTTTTTTTTACAGTAAGAGGCAGATGTGTAATTTTAAATAAAAGCAAAATTATGTTTAAACAAAATGTCATTTCGATCAAATACCGGTATGTAAAATCACAGAATATGTAATTTTACATTATAAATGAAAAATATGTAAAACAAATGTCATTGTGATCAGATATGCAACATTGAAATGTAGTTATATGACAGCTAAGGTAGTGGAGATAAGGGGATGGGACTTTTAGCAATTTTAGTTATGTAGAAGCAAAGGGAAAGAATATGTATTTACTTAAAATTCCTAGCCCTAATGATCGGTGTAGGTTGTGAAGTTTCGGGTACGGTCTTATTGCCCCACTGCGCTGGTCTGTCTCAACGAGGAACAGCTGACTGCCCCGCTGGTCTGTCTCGAGGGAGATGGATGATCGGTTGCGATCGTGAGTATTCGGGTAACTTCGTTAGCCCCGCTGGGCTGTCTTTAAGCGCTAGTACCAACATGTGTCCATGGCTGGCAACCCGATAAAAATAAAAATAACATAAAATACCAAAAAGAGACTCTCTAACCTAGAATTGTTAGGTTACAAGGGGAAACTTTACTATTTCTCTGGCTGCAAAAATATGAAGATAATGGTTATTTACATGATCTTTTGATAGTATTTTGTAGCATATTCTATTGATTCATTGAACTGAATATCATAAAATGTCGAATTTATTGGCAAATACGTAAAATTGTATACTCTGGGGTTTTCTACTCTCGGGGGCCCCTCAGCAAGAGCGGCCCCCAGGGCTACAGCCCCGTTTGCCCCTCCCTCTCGTCGGGCCTGGGTGGATTATAGACAGCAGAGGAGAAAACGTCTGTTGCCACATCATTTCCACAATTATTCCACGGCTTCAGTGGCACAGTTGGTAGCATGCTGAACTGCTATGCCCAAGATCGCATGTCCAAACCCAGCTGAAGTTGTTGGATTTGTTGTTGTTGTTTCTTATGACTAGCCCGGATTCCAATCCATCAGCTTTTTTGCGTTCCAATAGAGTTGTGTGAGGTTTCCTGAAGTTCTAGCAGTCACATCAAGTTTGTTGCAATGTAGCAGGTGCCCCTTATCCATTTTACTTCCAGGTTCGTGACAAAGTGTGCATTTTTCAAATCTCAGGATGTTGATTCGTTTCAGATGAGCTGCAAGGCAGTCATGGCCAGTGTTAAGTCTGAAGAAGGCTACAGCTTCTCTTCTTGGTGTTAATTTATATAGATCCCATTTAGCATCATTGTCCTTCCATTATTTGGTTTCTGATGTTTTCTTTGCCATTTCTTCATACCTGTTTTTGATAGTATTTTTCAAAATCCTTTTTGCTGACATAAAATCAGTCTGACTGACAGGTTGTTGTAGTGTGGTACCTTTTTAGCCTACTTTCGATTTTTGCAAAAAACTAAATGAAAGTAGACTTATGAGATCAACACAGGGCGAAAAAAAAGTGTGTCTGTCTGTGTGTGTGTGTGTGTGTGTGTATGTGTGTGTGTGTGAGTCTGTGTGTGTGTGTGTGTGTGTGAGAGTGTGTACTCTGAATGTCTGTCCCCCCCTATCAATTCGAACACGGTGAACGCGAATTGAACGAAATTTGGTACAAAGGTAGCACTAGCAAAGGATACTTCAGTGTCATGTTTTATATCGCCGCCATCTTGACGGAAACGTAATGGAGGCCACACAAATGTTCAAAGCTTAAATCAAATTAAAACTAACCTAATCATCCGATCTCTACCAAATTTTGCAACAACATACCTTTATGGCGGGAGCATCATTTGACCAAACTAATAGGTCATCAGCCTAATAGTTTGCGGATGGCGGCCATCTTTGTGTGAAAATCGAGTCCCCCTATTAATTCGAACACGGTGAAACTGAATGGAACGAAATTTGGTACAGAGGTAGCACTAGCAAAGGGTACCTCAGTGTCATGTTTTATATCGCCGCCATCTTGACAGAAACGTAATGGCGGCCACACAAATGTTCAAATCTTAAATCAAATTACGACTAACATAATCATCCGATCTCTACCAAATTTTGCTACAACATACCTTTATGGAGGAAGCATCCTTTGACCAATCTAATAGGTCATGAGCCCAATAGTTTGCGGATGGCGGCCATCTTTGTGTCAAAATCGATTCCCCCTATCAATTCGAACACGGTGAAACCGAATGGAACGAAATTTGATACAGAGGTAGCACTAGCAAAGGACACCTCAGTGTCATGTTTTATATCGCCGCCATCTTGACGGAAATGTAATGGCGGCCACACAAATGTTCAAGGCTTAAATCAAATTACGATTAACCTAATCATCCGATCTCTACCAAATTTTGCAACAACATACCTTTATGGAGGGAGCATCCTTTGACCAAACTAATAGGTCATTAGCCTAATATTTTGTGGATGGCGGCCATCTTTGTGTGAAAATCGATTCCCCGTATCAATTCGAACACGGTGAAACCGAATGGAACGAAATTTGATACAGAGGTAGCACTAGCAAAGGGCACCTCAGTGTCATGTTTTATATTACCGCCATATTGTCGGAAACGTAATCGCGGCCACCCAAATGTTAAAAGCTAAAATGTAATTACGACCAACCTAATAATCTAGTCTCTACCAAATTTTGCAAAAACATATCTTTATGTGGGAAGCATATTCTGACCAAACTGCAAGATCATCAGCCCAATAGTTTGCAGATGGTGGCCAAGTATGTGTGCAAATCGATTCCCCCATCAATTCAAACACGGTGAAACCGAATTGAACGAAATTTGGTACAGAGGTAGCACTAGCAAAGGGCACCTCAGTTTCATGTTTTATATCGCCGCCATCTTGACGGAAACGGAATGACGGCCACCCAAATGTTAAAAGCTTAAATCAAATTACGACGATCCTAATCATTTGATCTCTACCAGATTTTGCAACAACATGCTTTTTTGTGGAAAGCATCTTATGACTGACAAAGTCATCAGCCCAATAGTTTGCAAATAGTGGCCAAATTGTGCAAAGGGCACCTCATATTCATGTTTAATATCCCTATAGCACATTGTATTTCAACAAGCTACTACAACCAACATTCAATTATACTACTTGAGAAGGACAAAGATTTATAACAATACCCATGCATTTAAGAGAAAGTAGGCTATATGTTCTTCACTGAACATCTTGTTTTGCTAATCTGTCTGCTTCTTCATTACCTGCTATTCCAACATGAGAATGGATCCACTGAATTGAGATCTGTTTGTGGAGTCTTTGAAGGGTTTTTATCATACAAAAAAATTCTTTCAGTTCTTTATTTTGAGGCTTATAATTGGTCGGATTTTTAAGAGCGTTAAAATCTTCGGAGGGGAAGTAAAGCCGGCGAGACCATGTCATAGATTTATGGCATGTAAAAGAACCTACCACTACAATTGGTAGTGTGTAGCTAATTTTGAAGGTTATTTGATTAGAAATACTCTATCAAGTTCCAATGTTCGCTGCTAGGTGTCAGTGTCAGTCACATCTCTGCTACCGGTAGCCAAAGTTGGAACTACTTGAAATTGAACTTGATGGGGAGCCGATGGGCGTTCAATTAAAATACCCCACTATGGCCATTGGCTGCAATTTAAGTATACCGTAATAACAATTGAATAGGTCATTAGGAAAAAGGCCCAAATCCACAATTCCAAACTTTTCAGGAGAGACAAAACAAAAGAACTGCGACTTCTTGTAGCTTACGGAGCTCAGTGATTTTTTCTCTCATAGTAGATAGTGTATCCACACACATGCGTGTAATGTTTGAATGGTCTGCTTGCTTTAGTTTATGAAATAAATGTTTAAATTCTGCAAATTTGGGCCCTTTTTTCTACTGAATTAGTTTAGACAATATAAAGTAACGAAATTTGGAAACAAAATTATTTATTCTGCTATCATTGCGTAAAAAACAGTTAACTACTAGTTATATAGAATATATGTATTACGTTTAGAAACTAAGGAACAAAAATTAGCAGTTATGCGCACTGAAAAGCAATCGTTGTGTATTTACTCGTCGTCTGCAGTAGTGTTAATGGTAGTAATTAAGCATCTACAGTGAAATTCTTTTGCTGGAGCAGGGGCCGGCGGCCGACTGCCGGGCGTGCGTGCCTTCCGCCAGCCAACCGAGCTCGGTCCGCAGGGTTGCGTGAGGCCGAAGTGACATAACCAGGGTCATTAAAGTCATTAAGTAACTAAACTTTCATCAACGAGGGTGTGTAGTGTCAGCGCATAGATAAGAAGGTAACATAAACAACAGCTGCAAGATTTAATTAAAGAAGCACAGATGTTCTTTTTTATTTATTTCTTGGGAATCTGGCTGACATCAAGTCACCAGTTAAAGAACTTTTCTTTTCACGGAAGATACTAAAATTGTTCTTCAGTTGACAGAGAGTAACTTTGGAAATTACATCGTCACATTATGTAGATACTCTTGCACCTCCCTGCGTGTTTACTGTAATTAATCAAGGCATGGACCTAAGCCCGTTTGATGTTCAATTGTGGGTTAATTTAAAATACAAACTGTACAGATCAATTACCCATACTCTAGTGGAGCTGGAGAACAATATACAACAGCAGATATCCCTCACAACAGAGGGCAATCACGTGTACGCTAATTTATTTACACGGTATAATGCCTGTCTGTCAGCTGAAGAAGTTCACTCTCAGCATCTCCTGTGGATAGGTAAGTTCTTTAATCATGATTTGCTGGTGAATTTACCATTAATTAATGTACTTTGTTACGGTTTCCACCTGCGCGCAATCCGCGGTGCGAGCTCGGAGAGTTAGCGGAAGGCGCGCTCTCCCGGCAGCTGGCCGCCGCCCTGCTCCAGTAAAAGAATCACCCTGTATAATGTACTTTGAGTATAAGAACATCTTTGAGTTTTTTGCATTTATGGGTAGCATGGCAGTATACAAAGGCTGTGTTGGGAGAGGTACTGATTTAATACTACATCTTCATTTCCCGTTTACAGGTTCCTGGGTTGGGTTGTGAATTAAAGACTGTCTGTCTCTCCACCACTCCTCTCCTTCATTAAGTACATCTTCAGGTTTTCTTCCCCTCTTCTCTATGCACTCCCAGACTGTATCTGTCCATCTCTTTGGGGTCTTCCTCGTTGTCTCTTCCCTGTCATCTTTTCGTAAAAAGCTTTCTTTGCTACTCTCTCCTCTTCCATCCTCATCATGTGACTGAAATTATTATTATTCATCATTACAAAAGGTATTTCGGCTAATTTTAATAGTTTGTAGAAGGATTAGCACTCCACTACTGTTACCCACTTTGTCTGCTCAGGCAGCGATTTAGATATGGTAGACTAACATTGTGGTCATAGGCAAGTGCAAGACAATGTCAGTGGAAGGCCCAGTTACTAGAGGCTCTGAGTGAATAAAATACCACCTGCATTAAAAGAGTGGTTGGTTTTTTATTTTTATTTTTTAAGTATCAGTAACCCCTGAAACTATGGTTTTACTGTCTTCTTCCTCTTCTTCGTGAATGGATCACTTAGGCCGGTATTACACTATCAAAGAAATTTGTCAAATATCTTTGATAAAAGATCTTTTATAAACGATATGACAGTGTAATGGGGAAATCTTTTATAAAAGGTGGTTTTAAAAAATTTATTTTATAAAATGTATGAGCATCATGCTACTGTATCTTTGATAAAAGATTTAAACCAAAATGGCGGATCATAACAGCTGGGATATTACCACAACAAAGATGCTCATGTCAGTGTGAAATGCATTAAATGTTTCATAATATGTTACATAATGAATGGTATACAATGTAAGACATAAATAACACATAGAAAGTGTAGGTAAAAATAACCGAAAATATAAGCGCTGCACATATAGGGCGCACATTTCAGGACATAAAGAGGAATTAAATTGTTAAATAGGCTGAAATAAGCCGTGAATAGTAGTGTGTTTTATGTTATAATACAATTTGTTAATTTCACTTATGGTATTACAAGCGAATGTAAAAAAGCACTTTATCTTTACCAGTACGTAATGCATGTGACCAACCACCGTAAGCATGTGCCTAGTTGGCTGAACGAGTCGAGCGCTCGACTCCGGACGGAAAAGACCTGGGATCGAATCTCACCTAATCTATAGTTTTTTACTTGGTATGTTTCAATTTTATTTGCTCGGGCAGTGGTTGTTTCGAACGTCACCATCATTAATTTCATCATAATTATTAATAATTAAATAATAATGCAATTTTTCAAGTCTTCGTACTGCAGCTCGTTCACCAAGATTTTACTCGTATAAATATCTTTCCTGTCACATGGCGACCCACGGTTTAACCCATAGGCATTTAGTTTATCTTTCCGTTTCTTTTACATACCGGTATTGCCATTATAGAATTTCAACTACTGTATCATAAAACAGTCAAGTGAACAAGGAACTGTCCTTCATCCATTTTGCTGAACTAGGATAAAATATTTGATGTAGTGTAATGGTGTGATTATTACTTTGTATAACTTTTATAACTACACTCTGATACTTCCTAATTTATAAAATTAATAAAACCTTGAATAGTAACTTACTGTCATTATAAAATACTCTGTAACTTTGTTTTTGTATGTTAAATAATATTTAATATTCCTTATTATGTAACAATGTATAGTCCTACTATAGGGCCTTGCCCTCAAGGACATCCTCTGTATGAAAATAAAATAAAAAAATACAAAATAAAATATAAGTTCAGTTTTATAAAATATTTTTTAAAATTTCTTTGACCAACTTCTTTGATAGTGTAATACCGGCCATAGGACCACGTGGAATGAACATTTTGCGAGCTTTCCTTCTTTCCCAATAGTTCTTCATTTTCACTGATTGTTGTAATCTCTATTCCTCCGTCCAGATATGACGTGTTGGTCTCTTCCTATCTTCCTCAAATCCCCTTGTGTGGACAATTTTCCTTATCACGTCTCTATCCTGATGATTCGGTGATCCTAACTCGCTGAGGTCTTTCTTCACTTGTTTATACCATTTTGATCTCGTGCGTTTTACTGTATATGTATGTTAAACTAAAAAATGAAGTAAAATTTATGAATTTATGGTAAAATTTTTGGAATTATTACTTATTACTAGTATTTGGAATTATTGATTAGTTTCAGGAGGTGTAATTGATAGGTCCTCTTCAAATATTGTTTAACAATTAGTTCAGTTGACCTTTCAAGATAAAATAAAGAAAAGTGTATTATACTTAAATGTTTTAAATTATATTGATGGAAATGTTTTGGCTGTATGGTTAGATTATTCTGTGGCTATCCCGCATAATTTCCCAGTTGAAATATTCTAGACATGCTACTGTTACAATCCTTCTTATACCTCATTTGCTAATGCAAAATAGCATCTCTTCAAATAATTTCTCATCTTTAGAAAGACAAGAAAGTCGCATAGACTTATATGCTTCATATTAGCTTGCTTTTGACATATTTTAATCAATCTTCTGTATTTCAGTTCCGGTTTTACTATCATCAGTATGGACCACACAGTGGAGCGCTAAAGCTTATTCTTGTCGAGTTAGACCGTAAACAGAATCATCGAGAGCTGTGGAGGACCTTTGGTGGCAAGAACAACTTATGGTACCGGAAAGTGATCCCCATACCCAACGTCTCAGAGAGGTATGACTGGAGTTTTCACCTACATGAAAAATGGTTTAATGTGTTGATTATAGTTGCAATCACTCTAGCAATTTGAAAGCATCAGAAGTAGAAGGTGTAGGTTTTCACAGATTCCCTAACCAAGAAAATCTCCAGAGGGGCAATTGAGCTTGGGTATCAATTTCTCACCAACCTGATAGCCTATAACTGCGCATGAAATATACGGCATAATCTAATGCATGTATTTTATTTGAATTTATTTTGTTTATGTAATCAAGAGCTACAGGAAGTTTGTTACATCACATCTACTATAAAAAATTGTTCTAAATATAAAAATATTATTAACCCAGGCAAGCCTATGGTGTGAAATTAAGAAGAAACTGTGCTGAGTCTAGTCTGCAGCACTTTTTCCTAGCTAGTTCAACATCATGTAACACAACAAATTATGGGAATATAGAAATATTTTAGATCAGAGCCTCTTTAACCCGGGAGAGGTGGCGCTTACTTGAGCAACGTTAGAGGTGGCGCGGAGTCATTTCCTACCCCTCGCAATTATTTATCTGTAGTAACGACAATTATTTCCTTTATGCTACTGAGATGGCATGAGAACATTCACTTGACTAATGAATAAGTATATTTGTCTAAATTGAAAATCTTGCACATATTATAAACGGGTATTTACACTATAACAGAAATGGCGCGGATCTGACAGGTAATCATCTATTTTTATGAAATATCTGATAATTCTTACTTCAGTTTGCCTATTAACAATTTCAAAATGAATGATTAGACAAGTTTTAGATAATGTATGATTCTAGTTTTTCACCAATCGCACATTTTAGAGAAGTCTTGTTGTATTGTATTGGGGTTGTATTGTACTGCATTTTGTAACTCTCTTTCTATTGCAGTAAGGGTACACATCCGCTCTTCCTTTTTTTCTTCATAATACTCTGCCCAGCATCACTACAAGATTCTACTTTCTAGTTCATCTTCACTATCACTGTTGTCAGCTCCTAATATTTCTACCTATTTCTTGCAGAAGAGATAACACCCTGGATTCCTGCTCTTCGTAGGTCAGACGATTCATAATGTTTTATTTTAACACTTAACTACAATCAATTCTATTTCGCGATCAGACAGCTACATTCCCATGGAGTACGCGTAAGACTGGAACAGCTGTTCACTCGGCCAGTGGTACTGGTGGCGCGGGGTCTTTCGGAACACATTGCAGAATGGCTCGACAAAAATACATTTATCTTGGCCCTCATACCTTCCACTAATAGGTTACTGCCCTGAGACAATAGATAAGGAATGTGGGGAAAGGTATGTGGCAGGTAGGGTCTGTGTGTAGTAAAAGGTAGAAACCGCAGCTTAACGAACGAAGGGTCACAAAGTCCCCCGCGCCACCTCTCCCCGGTTAAAGGTGGACATTTTTTTTAAAAATTTCTTAATATTTTAATCATATAGCATCAGCTACCGCCGATTTGATCGTTTGTTTAGCACTACTATGTGGCAGAGAAACAGGATCTCTATTGGGTGACCTGTGGTTGACATTTAATTAGTATGTCTCGTAATCACCAAATGTCGTCAAATTTCAAAGATTTCAGAAATTAATCCGGTTAGCTCAATTCAGTGTTGCCAGCATTTTGCCCCACTGAATTGAGTTAACCGGATTCTTTCTTCAAATCTTGAAAATTTGATGTGTTATTATGCTCATTTAGAGAAAAAAAATATCCTGGATCCTTCGGGAAACAGTTATTCCAAAGTCACCAAATGTGTTAGAGATAAACCTCAGCAATTTTTCTAGGTTTATGCCGTGTCTTGTGTGGGGTTTCGCCTAGGACACCAAGCTAGGTCATAAGCGGGCTCTTGGTGAACCGCCCCCGGACCCACAGGAGTAACAAACTGCTCACTATCTCCCTTTTTATGAAGGGCACCTGCGCCTCTTAACTGCGAGAGATAATAGCTCAAACAGCTTTAGTCTCCTTATGAAGGCTTTCAAAAAGATGTATATTGGCTTTCACAGCCATTGAATTAAAACTCAGCAATTTTTCTAGGCTTATGCCATGTCTTGTGTGGGGTCTCGCCTAGGACACCAAGCTGGCTCATCAGCGGGCTCTTGGTGTCCGTGCCAGGATCCCCACAGGAGTAGCAAACTGTTCGCATAAACCTAGAAATATTTGCTGAGTTTTAATTCACTGGCCATGAAAGCCAATATAATTAACATGTTATGAGATATTTTTCTATGAGCCAACATCTTACGACTAAGAGTGCCATGGATCTTTCCTGCCCTCCAAAAACTGACTTCCTTGGACGGGAATCAATTTCTCAATCTTGAGACTAAGAGACAGGCACTCCACCACTGATCTACCAAGAACGATACACTTTGTAGTGGATGGCTACTTTAGGGATAAGAATTGAAGGGTAAAGCATAATCGCAGCAGATTTTGGTGATGTGACAATTATTTGTCTTTTAACTACAGGGTCATTATCTATGTGCGTCCCCATAAACACGGCAAGGTAAGCCGGCTGTGACTGGCGCAGATCACGAGCATTCATACCCGGTTCAGCCGGTGGTTGGTGCGCACTTTCACACTTCTACCAAATGATGTTCAATAATGTGTACTTACAGTGCTCATTGGTGATGCTGAGAATGTCTTCCCTCTCTTGTGACATTTTCTGATGAAAGAATGTCTGTCAACTCTTTTATTATTTACGGAACCTGTTTCCTTGAATCGTTTAGCGAGCCTCCTAATTGTACTGGCATTAGGCACAGGTCTTCCTGGAAACTTAATTCGAAATTTTCGTCTCGTTTCAGAATAAGATTTTCTGCTTTTCATATACGAATTATGGATGTACACATGTTCGCGCAATGTGAATTGGTGTCTAGGCATGACCAACAATCACAGTAAATGTGCAACACTAACGTCTAAACTTTGCAGATACACGTCCATATGAATGACAAAACACCTGTGAACTAACAATATGAATTAGCAGAGCGCGCCAACCACCGGCTGAACCGCGTTCGCGCGCCCACGATTTACGCCAGTCACTGCCGGCTTAGCTTGTCGTGTTTATGGGGGCGCACATAGATAATAACCCTGTATTAGAATAATTTGGTTCATGGATATCATAAAAGTGGAATAAATATATTTTTAAAGAATATTCCTTCTCCTTGTTCTCAGGTACTTTTTACGCTTCGAAGCAAGGAGAGGTATTGGTGGGCTGGGAGATATAGCTATTGATGATATATCAATGAGCCCAGAGTGTTTTGGAAAAGGTAAGTGCTGATAAACTCATTTTGGTATTGCGTTTCAAAGTAAACTATCAATCAAAAACTAAAATTCTGTGCACAAATATCCTCAAATTTCAAAACATATTTTGTTACATTGTTTACAACTGAAGGTTTTTAAGCTCACAATTAGTTCTTGCACCTAAACTGTCAGAGGTGAAATAAAGAAGGAAGCCCTTGCCAGAACTATGCAGTATATAATATCCCTTGTTGTTGCACAGAAAAATATGTAGAACATTTGTTCTAGGTCCACAGAGACTCATATTAAGGAATATGAGAGGAACATCTGTCTCAACCAATCAGACACAATTATATGATATATACCAGTACAAGCCCTTTCATTGGTCCATATTAGTCCCTTCATCACCAGGTCATACTAAAAAAAGAAAAAGCCAATGCCTTTAGTCAAAGGTCAACATGGTTGCTTATCTTTAAAGAAAATGTAGGTTTTATTGGTTGGACATAATTTTGAAGTATTAGAAGCCATTTTTCAGTGTTGCCTAGTTGTATTATAGAAAGCTTTTCAGTCACTGAACACAAATTGTGTCCAATTACATTTTGGCAGGAAAACAAGTATTTAAATGCCATAACCTGAAAGAATTGCAAGAACAGATCAAACCATGGACAGAAAGAGCAAAGGAATATGGTTTTATGTTTAGTGTAGAAACAAGTGAGGTACTAGTTATGCAGAGAAACGGCCAACCGGAGGGTTCCATTGAAATTGATGGCAGACAGCTTAAATTTTCTCAAAAAATTAAATATCAGGGAAGTGTGATATCAGCAACAGGTACCATTGATGAGGAAATCACCAACAGTATTTCGGTTGGAGGTACATTTTATAGAGCTGTTCAAGACCTCATATGGAACCAGAAAGTGCCTCTGCAATGTAAACGAGCGATCTATCAGACTTATTATGTACTAATTTTGACCTATGGCTGTGAAACTTGGACCATGAGGAAGAAAGATGAGAGAAGGATTCAGGCAGCAGAGATGAGATTTGCCAGAGCCATGGTTGGTAGGGTAAGACAAGAAAAGACAGAATTCGCAATGAGCATATCAGAGAATTGGTTCAGGTCGACAAACTACAGGATAAAATAACCTTGAAAAGGCTCATGTGGTTTGGTCATATGCGAAGGATGGATGTTACCAGAATTCCAAAACAAATGTATGAACTGCAGCTTCATGACCGAAGACCAAGAGGATGGCCAAGAAGGAGATATGCAGACATGGTGAGAAATGACATCCAACGATTGGGCCAGGACTTGGACAGCATTGAAGAAGAAGAGAAGTACAGAGACAGAAATTGGTGGAGGGGCCTCATTCACCGACCCATCTAATAGATGGAACGACGTGGGATATGTATGTATGCATGTAACCTGAAAGAAATATTCCATGAATTATTTATCACTAAAGAAGCCTCCGTGGCTTAGGCGGCAGCACGCCGGCCTCTCACCGCTGGGTCCGTGGTTCAAATCCCGGTCACACCATGTGAGATCTGTGCTGGACAAAACGGTGGCAGACAGGTTTTTCTCTGGGTACTCCGGTTTTCCCTGTCAACATTTCATTCCAGCAACACTCTCCACTATCATCTCATTTCATCTGTCATTCATTTAATCATTGCCCCAGCGGAGTGCGTCAGGCCTCGGCAGCCGGCACAATTCTTATCCTCGCCGCTAGATGGGGGCTTCATTCATTCCATTCCTGACCCGGTCGGAGACTGGAAGCAGGCTGTGGATTTTTCATTTATCACTAAAATAACACAAATTTATGTACCCCCTCTTTTTATTGTAGGGCTACATAACAGTTATTTTAATAATTATATGTTAACCCGCTTATTTTTTTTACACATAAACGTGTGTTATTTTAGTAATAAATACTTCATGTAGCCTAATATCTCTTTCAGGTTATGGTGTTTAAATACTAGTTTTCCCACCTAATATAATTGGGCACAATTTGTCTTGACCAACTGAAACGCTCCCTATAATCATCATCATCTTGAGCAGTTTCCAACCACTGGTCGGGTCTGCTTGGAACATTAGCCTCTCCATTGTTTCCTGTCCATCCACCATCTCTCGTCTTTCACTGTATCCCAGCACACTCCTCTTTCCTCCACACTCTTCTTATCTCCTTTTGTCCATCTGTCCCGTGGTCTTCCCCTTGGTCTCCTTCCTTTCCTTTCCATTCCAAACATCTTCTTCGGTATCCTCTCCTCTCGCATCCTCCTCACATGTCCATACCATTGTAGCCTAGACCGCTCTTTTCTATTTTGCAATGGTTCCTCTCTTACCATCTCTCTGACTCTCTCATTCCATACTCTGTCCATTCTTGTTGCTCCTACCGTACTCCTCTGGAACTTCATTTCCACTGCTTGTATTTTACACTTGTCCCTTTCCTTCATCACTCATGTTTCTGAACCATACGTCAAAATTGGCACAAAGTAGGTCTTGTAGATGATTCTTTTACATTTTTGTGGTACATCTTTATTCCATATCATCCCCCTAACACTCTTGAAAAATCCGTCTGCGCACCTTCCCCTTTCATTTATTTCCATCCTATTGCATCCCTTTTCTTCAATTATGCTTCCCAAGTACTTGAAGCATTCTACTTTCTGCAACTGCTGTCCTCCAAGTGTTATGCCCATATCCAGTCTGTTCTTCCTCCTCGTTGTGATGACCACTTCACTTGTTTGTGCTGAGAACTTCATCCCATATGATAACACTACCTTCTCCCACTCATCCGATTGCTCTTGTACGCCTTCCTCATCCTCTCCCCATACCAGAAGGTCATCAGCAAACAACATTGCCTTCATGATCCTTTCCCCAATGCTTTTTACCACTTTTCGTATGATTTCATCCATCACCACTATAAATAACAGGGGTGAGAGGGCGCTTCCTTATTTCAGACCACTCTCCAGTTGAAACCATTCCGTTCTCTCCCTTCCCACCTTTACACAGCTTTACTTCCCTCATACATTGCTTTCACTCTTGCCACTGTCTCCTTGTTCACTGCTTTTGCTCTCATTGCGTCCCTTTCCTTGTTTCTATTAATACTATCATATGCTTTCTCCATAACCAGATCTTTCCCATATTCATAATGGTGTTCTTGTAGCTGTCTTACAGCAAAGATGATAATGAGCATAATTTTTCTTATCACGCTTTCTACAAAATGAAACCTATATATCCATCCAATGTAATAATAATCATTACATCATTTCTATAAACAAACTTGTGTTGATTGTGGGGTTTGATTAATTGTGTGGAATAATTGAAATCTTTAAATAGAATACAAAGCTGTGAAAACACATTAAAATAGAATGCACACACGTAAGGTTACTACTGTCAACACTTCTTCTTCTTCTTCATCATATCAAGTGTTAGGCCAGGTGGCCTGTTACGGTCTCGTTCCATCTCTTCTGCCTACGTCTCTTCTGCCTCTAGGTTGGTATTTGAGGACTCGTCTGGTGATCCGGCTGGCCTTCATACGTAGTACATGGTCCTTCCAAGCTGATCTGTAATTCTGCACTGTGTTGATAATTGGTTTTACTTTTAGTTCTTTAAGGATATCCTCAGATCTTTTCCTATCCCATAGTATGTATCCAGCTGTTCTCCTAATGAACCGCATCTCGGCACTCATTAGTCTCCATTCATCTCCTTTGCGAAGGGTCCAAGCTTCGCTGCCTGTTAACACAAAAATACAAATTATCAGACAAATTCAACACACACTGAAGTACATGGGGCTGATGAGCAAGATGTCAAAATTCCCAAACTCCTACAAATTAACAACCCTGTATTTCAAATGGAAGATATTCTTCCTCCAGATAGACTTTCCCAAATCACAATCTGCAGCATACCGTACTACCGCTAGTCTGTAATATGGTAACAGCCTGTGAGGGGAGAGTTTATAGGCCTGTCACCCGTCATACTGCTGCTCAAGTTTTTGTCCATAATCTTCATTTGTGTCCATAGTTGTTTCTCCCAAATGTCTCTAAGCCTTCGTCATGGTTGTTTACCTGGGTCAATCGAATCAAAGTAGTTGCTGACTGTGTTATTGGGGACCATTATCTTCGTTATGTTCATACCTTAACTTTTGTTGTCCACTGTTCAATACAATTTAATTTTTGAGTACTCTTTAGTAAATCTTCCGGTTCTACTAAGAACCTTCATCAGCTAACATAACAGTACTGGTATTCAATCTGTGATACAAGAAATAAAAACATTGGTGCACTTTTCTATGACAGTTTATCATTGGTTATGAGCAGGCCCGACGAGAGTGGGGGTCAGGCAGGGCTGGTGCCCCGGAGCCCGACCCTCCCAGGGGGGCCTGGCGTCCTAGGAGAATGGGCCCGATTGGGCATTGATTTATTATTGCCTTTATGTGACTTGAATTTGATACTGGCAGTCATTTAGTGAATGCAATGAACTGTCTGTGAACAAAGTTACAAGGATTGAGAAACGTATTCTGTCAAGTGGGCAATATTTTCCTTTACAAAGCGTTTGTGGGAAGAACAACTGTCTCAAAGTGGTCAACTTAGGTGATGGGGCTTCGCTATGTATTGTTCTCAGAATATACCAGAAGACAGAGAGAGCATTCCAGTTGTATAAATTTAGCTTATTCGGCTTATGCACCAATCCTTCAAATAACTTTCTCATCCCTTCACTTATTTCGCCAAGGCCATGAGAGCCTGGGCTGTCCTCGTGTGTTTGGTCAGCTAGCTCAAGAGTTTCAAGTTTGGTGCGTCACATCGAGCTTAGATTAGTGCCTGAAATGAATATTGTGTAGTTAGACGTATCGTATGCCGTGCAGACAGGTTAGTAAAATAAATTTTCAAGTAGCGTCCACATAGTAATTCACTTTATAGTTATTGTTGATTTAAGGGGCGAGACAGCGAGGTCATCGTCCCCTAGTAATTCACTTTCGCATTATGTGAAAAATTATCATTGCTGGCTAAATATCATGCGAAGGGGTGGGATGATTCTGTTGTCAAACGTAGATAGAAGAAATGCATGCGAAATTGTTCATCTTCTCGTATACTGAATTGAGAAAACAATGCTAACATTTGAATAATCTGTATGTTTAGGTGCAGTATAATTAATATTATAACTGGCTCATTAAATACGATCAACAATCCCAGATACTTTGGTTCGTGCGAAAATCATTCATGATTGAGGGATTTATTGAAAACCTATATTACTATTGGTACTAGAGTTGGGAAATGTATCCAAAGACTGAAACTAAGGTAACATTCCAGTATTTTTCTGGGCTTAGTGTTAACCAGGATAAAAATGACAATTAAGCTAGGGCACTGAACCACTCAACTTTGTTTTCCAATTCCTCTCATGGAACTTCAGTGGTAGGGACAGATGGCCTACCGTAGCTGTTCCGCCCCATAAAACAACAATAAGTAACGAAAAGCAAGGTATACACTCTGCTGTGCTATTGCCTCTGTGACATGATCAATCACATGCCATATTCTTAGTTGCCAACCGGGAATAGTGGGAATGCGTTGCCCATCACGACTATTATAGGGCTAAGAGTAGGGTATGTGTCCCTGGACTTGAAATAAGGTACTATACCGGCATTTGTCTGGAGGGAGTGTGAAAAACAATACACAGGATAGCCGCTGTCAACACCGGGATTCGAACCTCTGAGCTGCGGATTTGCTGTAGGGCCCTATCACGGTCATTGGTGAGCTACACCGCGGGGTCTTACTTGAAGGTGCGAGAGATTTTACTTCAATATCGGAGAGTCTTTTCTATAGCCACTAATGTCAATGGTTACCAACTTTTACTCCAAAATATCTCAAAAATAACCACCCAAATGACCTATAACCTATAACTCAATAATTTGGACCTGATTTTTGCAAACTTTTCCGGAGGAGGACCCCCGGACCCCACTCTGAGCTTGGTGATATTCCATACCCCCAGATCCCCGGTGTGTCCACTCTCCCATATTCTTGGCTTAAATTCGTCCCCGATGGTCACCAGTCATAGATAGGAATGGGGATTTTTAGGAGAACCTGGCTCTAGGTTTGCTTACTGCAAAGCAATATTAAATTATAAGAAGTCCACAGACTGCAAATTACAAAATATAGTTCAAATTCACATTTTCTTCTTTTGTGAAAACAATCACTGATCAGCTGCAATCTACTGATAGCACATTAAAAAAAAAAGATACAAGCCTTACAGTAGTCGCATATGATGTGTAACATCTGACATGTTATCCTACTCGTATACTACACAGCTTGGACATTCTAAAAATGTTAATTTACACTGCATTTTCATACTGGTACTATGATGAATGTATGGATTGAATCCACAGTGGATTTGATTTTTGCTGTAAGGCAGTTACAAGAACAGCACTATGAGTATGGAACAGATCTACTGATGGCCTTCCTGGACATTGAGAAAGCATATGACAGTGTATGCAGAAACAAAGTATGGAAGTCCCTGGAGGATAGAGGAGTAGAGAAATGGACTATAAAGAGGATAAAGGAGATGTACAAGGGAAGCGTGAGCTGTGTGAATGTGGGAGGAGAGAGATCAGACTGGTTGGAACAGAGAAACGGCCTGAAACAAGGAAGTGCACTGTCACCGTTACTTTTCGTTGTGGTGATGGATGACATAATGACCCGAGTGGCACAAGTAATTGGGGAAGGAAAGATGGAAGCAATGGTGTTTGCAGATGATTTGATGATTTGGGGAAACAAGGAGGAGGAGGTACAGGAACAGTTGGATGTGTGGGAAGGAATAATACAAGGATATGGGAGGAAATTTAGCATATATAAGAGTGAGATGGTGATCACAACAAGGAAGAAGGAAAGAACCACAAAGGGAACAACAATTGGTGGGGAACAGCTGAAGAAAGTGGAGAGTTTCAAGTATCTGGGAAGCCTGATACAAGATAATGGAAGAAACAATAGAGAAATAAATGAGCGGGGGAGACAGGCAGAAGCATTCCGGAGGAGTGTGAGAAGCATGTTATGGAGCAAGGATGTCCCTCAGAACAGCAAAAAGATCATATATCGGACGTACTATGTCCCTATCCTGACGTACGCCTCGGAGACCTGGGTTATGAAAGGAAGGGAGAAGAGCAAAATACAGGCCAGTGAGATGAGGTTCTTGAGAAGCAGTATTGGAGCTACAAAGATGGACAGAATAAGAAATGAGAGGACCAGAGAATTAATGAAGGAGGAACCATTACAGGATGGTATAGAGAAATATAGACTTATATGGTATGGACATGTAAAACGAATGGAGGAGAAGAGGATACCCAGGAGAGTACACGAGACGAAGTGGGAAGGAAAGAGACCGAGAGACAGGTGGCTGAAGGGGGTGGAAGAAAGCGTGTAGAAGAGAGGAGAAGACTGGACAAGGGTGGAGGCTGAGAGATGGTGGGAAGACAGAAGACGTTGGAGAGGCTTGTGTTCCAAACAGAGCCGGCCAGTGGCTGGAAACTGTGCAAGATGATGCGTTGTACTCTTTTGCTGCCCTTCAGATCACACCTACTTAATGCCACACGCACCGAATGCTTACATTTTGTAGGGTGAAGTCTATCATGGTACGAATATATCAGAAGAAGCCAGGCTCTGCTGGGAAACGATATTATGATGTTCAGTATTTGAACAATGCTGTGCAAGAAGTAAAAAGGGGGGACAATAAGCATCAGAAAAGCCTCTGAATGATCTTCTACTCTAAAAAATTGGATCAGGGGTAACACAATACTTTGCTAAATGATTGGGTCAAAGGTAAACACACTAAAACATTTGGAGGACAACCTGCATTGAATACCAGTGATGAAAATTGTTTGGTGGAAGGTTTAGTGAAGTGTTCAGAGTGGGGGTTACCTCTGAAATGTACTGATGTATGAAAGGTAGAGGGAAAGAAGGCTATTATTGGAGAAAATTTGTCAAGCCAATTGTCTCTGAATGTAATTCGTTTGTGCAAAGAAAATAATTGCTCTCAATGAGTTTAAAAAGGGGATGCTACATCTTCCATAGACTACAGTATGTGGGGTGAAGTTGATAACACTTCAAACAGTGATAATTTCATAATTTCTGGAAGTTGTTACGTTGTTATCCAAGCTTTAGATAAGTGTTTTTCAAAATTCCATTCCGTTATTTTCATACTGTGATATGCCAAAAATACTTATTTTTGATCGACTTCACCCCATTCTACGGTACTTCGCTGAAAGATCAATCTAGCTTATCTAGCATATCATAACCATCATTCACTACAATATGTAGGTACCTAAGACTTATTGATTAACATCGTAAAACAAACTCTCACACTATGAACATGATTAGAAACCTAGGAGTAACTTATACACCTTCTTTAACAGTCATGCCCAAGTATATTCGTAATGTGTTCCTTCCTCGCTGTGTACACATTAATTTCCCTTCTCACACCTGCTGTACACCCTATTTTCTCCCTTCCCACGATAGCCTATATCCATTGACGGTCAGTGTTGGAAAAAGATCTGTGCTCAATTTTCTGCCACCCCTACAGTTAACTAAACTGTTGATCAATTTGCTCATTCAAGTGGTTAGGTTTCGGGTAACGATAAAAATTTTACGTGAGTGAAAAGAAATGCTTCAGATTTGTAAGTATCAGCTTGCAAAATCCAATTGTTATCAATCTGAAGCTTGGTTTTATTCAAAATTCAAAACTTAAATAAATTTATTTTTATTTTTTTTAAGTTGATTTCCCCTAATCGCTCTGCTTTGTTATGTCACTGAAAACTGGTGTCTCACAACATGCTTGTAAAACCATAACTATTCGTAAATTTCGTATGGTGATGGAGAATATTACAATTACTTTACCTCATTAGAAATCTTGGTATTCACAAAACCATCATGGCGGCCAAGGGGCCAAGTGAAATTAAGATATTTAAATGGCATTTTCCCGCGATTTAATAATCCGAACACAGATAAACTTGGTACGGCACATAATTATACATGATTGAAGCTACTGGCATGTAATTTTATCGAATTACAAAATTTGTTCTTCAGTAAAATTAGAAAATGCTAGTTACGATAGTATTGAACTGAACCGTCGAAATACTGAATGATGGTACAATGTAATATTAAATTTAAAAATTAATTTTTTAATATTTTGTGGCCTAATCAAGTGATCGAAATGAACGTTTTAATAATTAGCCTAAGCAATAATCTTCATCTAATGATACATAACTCTATGATCTACATATAGAACAATCTAACATGGAGGCGAAGTGATTTTCAGATATTCAAAATAGTATTTCTAGCGATCTAATCATCCAAGTGCAATGAAACTTGGCACAGTGAATTTTTATTCAGAGCTTACTATAGAGACATTTAATGATAATTAATTGTTTTCATAACTTCAAGACGACGTCTGTTCGAAAATCTTCTTTTTTATTTCTTGTATCATATTCAAGCGATTGGAAAGATGATTCGTATAAAGAGCTATGATAATAATCATTATATAATGGCACTAAATTCTGTAGCTTACTTTTGTTATTCATAGAAGCCAAGTATTTGGGTTTTCTAAAGATTAATACCATTGGTTCATCACGGAAAGATGCCACCGAGCAGGAGGTGTCTAATCATCGAAATTGAAAACTAGCCTATATAGCACATTACTGTTCATTGTAATGGTGTTGGTGAAGACATGCAGTAGGTTGTGAACCAAACGCTATTTATAATAGGCCTATCACATGGAAAATCTTTTTAATAGGCAGGAGAATTTTAATGGAAGAGATCAGTGACACATGAAAATAGGCTATTTAGTTCTTCACGGAACTACTTTTTTTTTTAATTTACAAATCATTTGGTACGTGGATGTGATACGACAGAAGCTCAACCTGAACAAACTTCTCAATACAGCACCTGTCACAATTAACATTTCTGGTGCGTATTTCAGAGTACATTAACACCAACGTAACTTTGCCTCAACAAACGGTTGTTTGGCAGATCGTTGAAACATAATCGTAAAAGCAATTACGATGTTAGGTCATGCAACTCTAGGACAATACCGGCAATACTAGTACAACAATATCGTAACATCACTTACGTTGTTGTTTCACTGACAACTGGCTGATTTTGTAGTTATGATGTTAGGACATCCGTTTTTTTTCCATGCAGTTTCAGTAACAGGAGCAGATATGTTCTTATTGCATTGGATGGACATTATGTTGGGCGGCAAAATGACATCGTAGCATTATCTTCCCCGAAAATGTTAGTTACGATAGTATTGCTCTGAGCCGTCGATTTATTTGAATATCCGGACCGGGTTCGATTCCCGGTCGATGCATGTGAGATTATCGAAGTGAAATGCCATGTCCTGTGGTTCGGATTCCACGTAAAAAGGAGGTCCCGTGGCTCATGATCGCGAGATTAACGGTCACGTTAAACTACATGCTTTCTTCCTTATTTGAATATCATTTTAAATACTGACTATTCACCTAAGAGTAATCAAGTACTTATTCTCTGATGTTTCTGAAGATAATTTCAATCAAGTTCTTTTATAGAGTGTAGGGAGAATCAGGCCCCTCCATAAAAATAAAAAAACTCTGTTCATTGGCATTGTCTTACAATGTCCTGTTTAAATGCTAAACATATTTCTCTTTGCTGTTAAAGTCAAAATTTGGTGAAAATCATAATTTTATTTGACCAATCATAGAGTGACATAAGGTTAATCTTTTGCAATATCAATTTAAGTACCGTACATTTATTGATGGTGACCATGCAATAAGAGCAACATTCTTATTTCAAATAGTGGCTGAATAGTTATTGAAAGTTAGGAGAGTGCCTGGAAGATGCCCCACTTTATCATGCTATTGCTTCTCAGATTGCAACTAGCTTGAAAGTTGGGAGCATACCCAAAAGACAAACTTTTATCAGAGCAAGACATCATTAGGGTTCGGAAGCTTATGACCTAAAGAAGTACAAAATATGCAAGCAAATAAGCCCTAAAACTATCAAATATTACCTAAAAACTATGAAATATGACATGAATTTTTGAGATAGGTAGAGTATCACTAACATACAGTAAACGTCTTAAGTGCCAAAACAATTTTCCAGTGTATTGGACATGTGATATTTTGATTTTACAAGTGACTTTTTTAATGAACTATGTGTATTTGCAATGTATTTTATGCCCATAAGTGTTTACAATGTGTGTATCTGGCTGATGAAGAACAACATTATTGTTCGAAACATGTACCAGTACTAAAAAGTGATAATAACATTACAAGTATTGAAAAGACGGTAATAAGAGTAAGTTATTTAGTGGAATTTAAATTCAATACTGACCATTATGGATAAAAACAATTTCTTTGTTTGCTACTTGCTTCTGAGCTAAATATATCTACTGGAGTGACATCTTGTTGAAAGGCGGAAGCACACTATCGTCATGTTCCGTAACCACATGCGTACAGTGTCGCAATCCAACTTGTCCAGAAAGATGTGCTAAAAGACGTCCGTAGAGGAGCGCCTTCTTGGAATCAGATCTTCTAAACTTGCTATCTGCCTGTTCCGGGAAAAGAAAGAAAAATATATCTACTGCACTATTGGGAAATCCTGTGTTTGAAACTCGACGCAGATAACATGTACCTTGTTAACGACGCCTCAATTTAAACAAAAATGCTGAAATTATAACCAAATATGACCTTATATCACTAAAATATGACCAAATATGACCAAAACAATAAAAATGGCCGAAATATGCATTAATAGGCAATTTCAAATTTTCTTAAACGTGGTCAGGGACCTGTCATTCAAACTTATTTTTCAGATTTCGGGTAAAATGAGCTCAGGAAAAAAATATGACTTTTCCTTAACATCCGAACCTTAGACATCATAAAATGCGGACAGCATTGACCATGGTCCTGAAATAATTGAATTGGGAAGTATATGAGGAGCCCCATTCTTTGTTGTCTGATGCCTTCTCAAGAAGAGCAGACATTGTTGTCATCAATTTCCCATCAAGAATAGCAGTGATTCTTGACTCAAGCAGGCAGATGAGATGGACTGTGAAAAAGAAAAGCCCATGTCTACCACATCTTGCAGTACGGTAATACAAAATCCATCAAGACAAATGGGCAGTAGTGCGTTTGCTGTTTGACAGTAGAGTAACCATTGCTAAATTCACATGGAAAATTGAGTTGTCTAGTATCAAAACCGGCCAAGTCACTGAAGGCATATTTTTCAGTATGGATGAAAAACCACTAGAGACAAAGCAATGGCGGTCACAAAAGGTTTTATTGCATAGTTATATCCGTAATGGATAAATATTTAAGTTCTGCTATTTTGAGAAATCTGATTCATAATGAACCCATCTTTTTTGCTAGTATTAATTTTGACTTGACCGTTTTTGTTGCAATTTGGTATAATTTTAGTCTTTTTTTGTAAAACTTTTCATTTTAAATTCCAAATTCCAGTGAAATAGGCAATTAAATTAAAATAAATTGACTTTGTAATTACCTGTTTTTATTGCAATAAAAACGAAAGCATTCTGCTTAAAATGGATAGTAATATATGAAGATGAACATCAGAAAGCTGAGGAGAATACAAAATAGGTATTATATCATTAAAAGTTAGTAGTTCACTTAGATCTTGAACACAGTAAAAGAAAATGAGTCACTTATTAAAATAGGAACAATATACACGTTACACTTCACAATAATGACAAAATACGAGCTCACAGGATATATGATTGCTTTCGCGCCAATGCGGTAAGAAGCCCGCGAATACGGAAGTCAGTGTTGCAAACGAACAAAATACAAATTATTATGACTTCGAAGGGTATACAATATAAGGAACAATGTTGCCTACTGATATTATCACATTCTTGCATAATCTAACAACGCAAGATTCCAAACAATAATGCTGCGACATGGAGATTGCTACTCGTTCTTTGACATGGCCGGTTATGAAAGCACTGCCTGCATGACTTGGCCCATTTTGTTGCACGACCAAGAATTCAGTGCTCTGTAACATGAAGACATGGACGATTTTGAAGCATATTCTTGTTTCACCTGATAGTGCTATACTTCTACTTCAAATTGATAACCATAACTCATTTTCGTAAATTTTGTGACTTGGCCGGTTTTGATACTAGACAACTCAATTGAAGTTTATGTTTAATTAATATTAAAAGCATTAATATGTTATAGTACGGTAGTAAATGTGACTATAATACCGGTATAAGATGTGGTACCATTGATATCTTGCCTACAAGAATTCACAAAAATTAACTTCAATAAATATCAATAATGGCTGTGAAAGACTGAATTATTGCATCATTATTATGAGTTTTACCTTGTTTCAGGTGTTCCTCCAAGTGTAATTGGTGGATATAACTACAGTGTCTCTTACTGGAGAGATAGTGAGTATGCACATAGTTTCAACTAAGTTGTAGTCACAATAAGCTAAGAATAATACGGCATGGTACTATTAAGAAAATCTGTGTATCTTTTGTCGAATCATCTTCAACATCATCATCAAATTCCAGCTCCAGTCGCCCGGGTGCTGTTAACGAGTCCTCTCCACCTTTTTCTGTCCGTGAATAGTTGGCCTTCATGAGTCCTCCTGTCTAGTTCTTTCTTCAAGATCATCTTTGATTTGGTCCATCCATTTGTTCTCTCGTCTTCCTACTGGTCCTTTTCCTGTGATAATCTTGTTGAAGTGAGCTTTTGGTGTCTTCTCGTCCCCATCCTTTGAAGATTCCCATACCATCCTAATCATTGCTTATACTTTGTAGCACTGATATCTAAGCCAGCTTGTGTCCTATTTGTTTAATTTCTTTCTTTGTCTCTCCATCTCCTTTGAAGCATTGTTCGTATAAACTTAATTTCGGATGCCAGGATCCTATTTTCTTCTACTCTGGACATGGTGTGTTTCTACTCCGTAAGTCAGAATTAAAATGTAGTATGACTTCAACAGTATATGTTTACACTTCCTGGGCACTTTATTATCCCAGAGTAGTGTTGTACCTTGTGAATAGAAGTTGGCTGCATTACTGGTTCTATTTGTTACGGTACTCCACTGTTGTTGTTGTGTGCTACCAAGATATTTAAATTGATTAGCAATTTGTAGAGGCTGATTATTCAAGTAAATGGTTGTATTAGACAGTTCTGTTGTCATCACTATGGTCTTACTTTGACTTAGGCCTACTGTATTTTCAACCCATATTCCTTGAACAGCTTGTCCCATGCATCCAGTTTTTCTTGTACCTCCCTAGCACTTTCTCCCCAAATCATGACATCATCTGCAAAGACAAGGGCCTTTGTTTCATTACCATTTTCTTCTTTTATTCTCATCATGATTATGTCAGAATGATTCATTAAATAATCCTTGTCTTTTCTTACAGGATTTGTTCCTCCTACTGAGCAGCATCCTGATTTTGCAAATAAAACATGTGAGTAAACTATATCTGGCATTAGAACATTGAAATATTGCACTGTGCATTATCTCTATAAATAAAGTAAGCTTTCTGACTGAACATTCTGAAGTTTCAGCTGTAACTTGTATTTATACTCTCAACATTCTCAACAATACAGAATGGCAGGCTCATTCTTCAGCTTGTCTGTTAACAAATGGAACATTTTACATGAATGATGAGCACTACTTTTCAGCTTATATCTTAAGTTTTTACCTATTTTTTTCCTTACTTCTAAATACAAAAATACTTAATTACATTTCTGAATCACACTCAAAAGAGTCATATTCATGAATTCTGTAACACCTAAAGTAACCTAAATGATATGCAAGTACCAAAAAGTACCTAATTGCTGTTTTGTATCATTTATTGTAGTTTATTTGAATTTTTAGCCCATAATTATTACAAGTAAACCACAAGACAGTGTTTATTCCTAGCTCTAGTTGATTGAGAGAAATCCTACCTGCCAGAAAGTTCAAATACTTTCAGCACTTTCTTATTCTTTGGTTATTTACTGCCAGGAAAGTGGGGATAAATCTTTTATTGTTTCCAAGTTCCCTATATTCTAAATAACCAAAGTTAATTAAACTTGCTAGAATGTGAAAATCACCTCTGGCATCCTTGGTTTTATTGAATTTTAATAATTAATATATTTAAGGAGAGCAAATATTCCTTAAGTTCTCGGTGATGATTTAATAAAAGACATACCATTATGTAAAATATTTACACTCTTGTTACAATCAGATCTTCTACAAACAATTAGGCATTAAGTTAATGGTTAGCTTTGCACAGTTTATGTCAACTTTTGCTACACTTTAAAAACCTACTAAAAACCGAAAAAGACCTATTTCATGTTTTTGAAATCCTAAAATGATAATTTTAAGAACCTAAGAATCTGGTACTTAATGATGATGTGACCCAAAATGAGTTGCCTAATCATTAGTGAAGGCTAGATTCTTAAGCCTCACAGGGGCACGATAATAATATCGTATGACCTCGGGTACCGGGTGCAAACTTTGTAATTTGACACCCAGAGGGTAGCTTGCATGACAGGGGTACTAATATAATAATGATGATGATGGTGGTGATGTGAAATTTGATCTTCCTACCTGAAGGGATTTCAGAGATCGGTGAATAAACGATTGAATGCTGTGGACCACAGCCAAAAACGCAAGAAAGTTAAAATTTTCTTGAAAACTATAATGAAGAAAATGCGTACTATGACATATCCTATAGAAAATATAATTTCAAGAACACACGGTGCACTTTATATTTTGACGGGGCCAATTTTAGTTGATGTAGGACTAAAATTTCCCAATTCAGGCCACCCCTGGAAAATCCCCCACTAATTCAAAACAGTGACATACAGTGTCTTTATATTTGCTTGGCTAGGACTTTCTTGCTCACGCGCTCCGCCAGTGACGCCTCAGTTGCCGGCTGTCACGTGCGCGTATGTACGACAGAATACAATGCTTAAAATCAGTATCATACATTCTTACTCACCATGCTTACAGTAGATACTTAAAATGTTTTCCATCTGCTGCCAAACATAATGGGCATCTACTTATGAAGTTTCCGGTTATTCCGGTTAATTTAGCTTCTATTAGTATTAATATTTTGCAAAAGTTCTGCCTAATCAATACCTTTATTGTACTAAATATAAATGATCACTTAGTGGTCATTGGTACATGTTTCGGGGCCTAATTGTTTTGGCCCCTTCATCAGCCTGTGTAGATAAAAAGTCAAGGCAAACAGGTGGTCGAATAGCTTAACACTCATAAAATATTCCCTTCAAAAAAACCTATTATGGTGCACCATAATGAAAGGGGAAAGATGTTTATCCAAAGAAACATAAGGAAATAAAATACATAAATAAAAATTTAAAAAAATAAAGAAAGAAGAAAAGGAAGAAAGAAATAGTTGAAATTTGGAAAAAACAAAAAATATAGTGTGAACACACTCTAAAATTTGACCCTTTCTTGTTGATCACAGAAATTGTGCATTCTTCAAGTGGTCCCAAATCTTCTGAAATACAGCATGTGAACGACAATAACACATTTGAAATAAACCATACGCTATACCGTGGCTTGCAGATGTCAACGAAAATACAATGGCTCAGCTTTGTGGTAGTTCAACTTACTGCGGTCTGTAGATGCTAAATGAGACATAATCTGCTCCGTGGCAGCATTCCAGATTATATTAATATTCCAAATACAATTCACCAGTGATAAATGTCATGGATCACAATACTTCACCATAGATGAGCTCCAAAAAACCATGAAGCTGCAATTTTGTGCCGAAACATCATCTTGCCAGAATGCTTTGGAATAATTAATGAAGGAACAGGTCTCCAGTTTGAGATTAAACCATTAAGAATGGAATATGTCACATATAAGTCTATATCTGTGATGATATTTAGCAATATGGCAACTTACTTTAGGTTAAACGATAAGTTTATGTTGGCTAAGGCTTGTCTTTTGTTACACGTTATTGTCATCATCATCGGCTTTAACTCGAATCCGAGTATAAATCTTCTTCCTTCAGTCCAGTTTGTGGATGTGTTTACGGTGACTAAAGAGTCCAATCCTGGCATGGAACAAGCGACCACACAAGTCACATAGTATTGCTGGAGGAGGACGTGGTTGGGCTGCTCGAAGTTTCCTAGCTTGACGCTTGGCCTCTTCATGTATGCGTTGATCCCTTTCAAACGTCTTTACAGTATCCGAGATGGTACGGCGCCAAGTTGAGCGGTCTTCAGCCAGCATGTCCCAGGTTTGTGAATCAAGACCTGTCAATTTCAGGGTCTGCTTAAATTGGTCCTTTTAGCGCCTCTTAGGACCACCATGAGGTCTGGTGCCGTAGCATAACTCACCATATAGCATTTGACGAGGTAATCTCACATCATCCATCCGATGTACATGACCAATCCATCTAAATTGGTGACCTATTATGGATGATTCTATGCTGTTGATTTGAGCCTTTTCCAGAACAGCAATATTGGTAATGCGGTCTTCCCATTTAATCATCAGGATTGATCGAAGTTTTTGTAGGTGGAAACGCTCAAGCGTCCTAAGATCACGTCGGTAAAGGGTCCACGTTTCACAGCCATACAACAATGTAGAAATGACTACTGCTTTGTACACCATAAGCTTTGTACTCGTGGACAGATTTTTATTCCTGAAGACCCGGTGCGCTAATCGTCCATATGCTGCATGGGCTGCGCCAATTCTCTTATCCACATCCTGCTCACAGGTACAGCTCACAGAAATGGTACTGCCCAGGTACGAGAAGTGGTCAACCTGTTCTAATGGCAAATTTGAGATGGAGATATTGAACTGAGGAAGAGGTGTGCCTGGTGAAGGTTGTGCCAAGACTTTAGTCTTATTGACATTTATGGTAAGACCAAAGCGATCACATGCACTTTTGTAACAGTTAACTGACTCTTGCAGCTCTTCTGGTATGAGAGTTGGTGACGCAGCATCATCCGCATACAACATGTTAGTAACCTTAGTAACCTGAGTTTTCCTCAAGGAGCGGAGACGAGTAAGGTTGAAAAGCCCTCCATCAAAATGATACTTGACCTCCACACCTGGGATGTTTGTGGGTGAATCATAAAGCATTGCAGCCAAGTACAGCGCAAAAAGCGTTGGAGCCAGTACACATCCTTGTTTCAGTCCATGGGTAATGGGAAATTCATCGGACATCTTATTCTGATGGCAAACCTGACCTGTCATGCCATCATGGAGAGCCTTGATTAGATCTACAAATCGCTGAGGGCAACCCAACCGCTTCAGCACTGCCCACATGGCTGGTCTTGGAACCGAATCAAATGCCTTTTCCAAGTCATAAAAGACTAAGAAGAGTGGATTCTGTTGTTCTCTACATTTTTCTTGTAGCTGTCTCACACAGAAAATCAAGTATATTGTGCTTCTGGAAGTTCTAAATCCGCATTGTGACTCTGGGAGGATCCTCTCAGAGACAACCTTGAGACGGTTAAGTAGAATTCTTGCAAGAATCTTCCCCACAATTGATAGCAGTGATATACCACGGTAGTTGCCACAAACACTGCGATCACCCTTTTTAAAGATAGTGACTATAGTGGCATTCTTTAGGTCTCCAGGTACCTTTCTTGATTCCCATATTCTGAGGATAAGGATGAAAATTCTTGTTTTGAGGGAATGACCTCCGGCTTGAATTAGTTCCAGAGGGATGTTATCTGGGCCAGGTGCTTTTCTGGGTTTCAATTGGGTGAGAGCTGCACTGAATTCATTATAAGTAGGAGGTACTGCCAACCACAGTTGTTCAGGTTGTTGCGGCACATCCCAGAGGAAGTCTTCAGCAGCTTCTGATGGACGATTTAGGAGATTGGAGAAGTGCTCCTTCCAGCGTTCCAAGATTTCTTGACTATCAGTAAAGGTAGTAGAATTATCAGCGCTTTTCAGTGTACCTGATGATGAGCGAGATGGTCCATATATTTCCTTGAGTACGGCATAGAAGTTCCTCAAGTCTCGAGCATCCGATAGTCTCTGCAGTTCCTGAGCCTTCTGTTGCCACCAAGTATTTTTAATCTGCCTTATCTGCGTCTGGCATTTACCCTTGAGTTCCAGTAGTTTATCTCTCTTTGTGTTGGAAGTTGGGTCTTGAAGATGGGCAAGATAGGCATTCCTTTTGGCATTGATGAGAGACAGAATTTCCTCATTGTTGTCATCAAACCAGTCTTGTCTTTTCCGCACTATAAAACCAATGGTTTCCTCAGCTGACTGTGTGATAATCTTCTGTAATGTGGCCCATTCTTGCTGAATATCATTTGTTACTGGGTTTTCTGATAACTGGGTGACGATCCTGTTTCCAAAATGTTTGTACATGGATTCATCCTGAAGTTTGGATGTATTAAACTCCTTTCTTGGCAAATTTTTGATGTTCCTAGGTGGTTTAGGTCTGATGGATATCCTGAGCTTACATATAAGAAGTTTATGATCTGTCCAACAATCGTCTATATTCCTTGCTGTTCTGGTAATAAGAGTGTCCTTCTTATCACATTGCCGGGTAATGATATAATCAAGAATGTGCCAATGTTTGGAACGTGGTTTTGAAGCGGTCAGGTAGCCGGAACTGCGTGTTGGTAATGAAAAGTTCGTGTTCTGCACAAAGACCAAGAAGCAACAGTCCATTGGGATTACATTTTCCAAGTCCCTGTTTGCCCATCACATTATTCCATAGCCTGTGATCTTTCCCAAATCTGACATTGAGGTCACCGAGGAGCAAGAGTTTATCTGCAGATGGTACCTTGGAGATGATTCCACTTAGCTGATTATAGAACTGAGCCTTTACTTCATCATCAGAATGTAAGGTAGGAGCATAGGCAGAGATGAGTGTCATAAAGGAACCTCCTGAGAGTGGTATGCGGAGAGTCATGAGCCTTTCGCTGATTGCAATGGGCGTAAGTTGGTGATAATTTACCAGTTTGGTCTTCACAGCGAAGCCCACACCATGAATACGACATTCACCCTCCTCCTTTCCTTTCCAGAAGATGGTATATCCTGTTCCAGATTCAGTAATCTTGCCTTCAGAAGACAGCCTAGTTTCACTGAGAGCAGCAATGTCAACGTTGAGTCTTGATAACTCATGGGTTACGAGAGCTGACCTTCTCTCAGGTCTAATGTTATTGTCCAAGTCAAGCAAGGTTCTGATGATCCATGATCCAATAATCAATTTGTGATTCTTTACTGTTTTTGAGTTTCGACCGCATGAGGGGTGACCTGCTGAGTGCGGTTGCGGAAGGGGCAGCCTATTGCTCAGGTTTAATAGGGCAAACTATTGTCCATAGTTATGATGGGCAGGTTTTGGCCCAACGGCAAAATGAGCGGACGAGGAGTCAATCCCTCTCATGGCTCCCAACGGTCATAGAGGCGGAAGAGGCCACGCCAGACGGACTGGCTGTAAAGGCGCACCTCAGTAGTACTTTAGTATGCGGCAGTTCGTTGCAGTCTCTGTGTTCGGTCCTGCATATCTCATTCTTTGTGAGCCGCAGGATAAGGCTCAGAGATCATAGTGTGTGGGTCTCGTTCTGGCAAGCTGAGATCCACCCTAAACAAATTCACGCCAGTGGCACTTCTTCCGAACGTCACTTTTCAAAGTCCAACGGCGATGGGATAAGGACGGTGGGGGCAGGTTATGGGTGTAACTGGAAGCCCCTAGTTCGGACCTGCACGTTGGCAGCAGATGTGTGATGGTCGTCTTCCGGAGACTCTGTGACTACTCAGGAATTCGGTCCTGCATCTGTGTTTGGGCAGGCCTATTAAGGATCACCGCTGCCCACCCCACATGGGGAAGGCCCTAGAAAAGGTGGGCTAAACATCGGAAGTCACAGGTTATTGTCAATTTTATGGGTACAGCATAAACTCATTACTCAGATATATAGATTACAAGCTGTACCCGGCATGCGTTGCAATGCCAATCAAAGAAAGTGTTGGCGTTGAAATTCTGTTTCTTGAAGTGCTTTTGGATACATAACATGTTAACTGCCTCTAAGCTATCGTAAAATGGATTTTCTAATTTAGAACCATTCGTGGGAGCGTGCTCAACAACTTTCAAAAGTTTCATCGCTGTCACTCATTTGTTGAATCTACTCGTACGCTAGCTATTGTGAAATGGATTTACTGAGTCGAAACCCTTCCCTGGCGTGTACACAATAACTCATCAATGATTCATCGCAATCGGATGAATGGTATATGCACGTATAGGGGTTTTTGTTTAAACGATTCGTGCGCTGTCACTCATTTGTTGAATCTACTCGTGCGCTACCTATTGAGAAATGTATTACTAAGTCGAAGCCCTTCCCTGGCGTGTACACAATAACTCATCAAGGTTTCATCGCAATCGAAGAATGTTATATGAACGCAATGGGGGATTTTGTTGAAACGCTTCGCGTGTCGTCACCCATTTGTTGCATCTACTCTTGCGCTATTTATTGTGAAATGGATTTACTAAGTCCCCTTCCCAGGCGGGTACACAATAACTGATCAATGTTTCATCGCAATCGGATGAATAGTATATGAACGCATACCTGATTTTGTTTAAGCGATTCGCGCTCCGTCACTCATTTGTTGAATCTACTCGTGCGCTACCTACTGTAAAATGTATTTACTAAGTTAGAAACCGTCACGTAAGTGTCCACAACATCTCACCCAAGTTTCATCGCTATCGGACTAATGGGATATGAAGACATAGGGGACTGTATTGAAACGCTCCGCATGTCGACGTTCATTTGTCAAATCTACTCGTGTGCTACCTACTGTGAAATGTATTTACTAAGCCAGAAACCTTCCTTGGAGTGTCCACCATATTTCACCCAAGTTTCACCGCTAACGGCAGAATGGTATATGACCTTATACGGGACTTTGTTGAAACGCTTCGCGCGTCGTCCCTCATTTGTTGAATCAACTTGTGCGCTGCATATTGTATAGTGGATTTACTAAGCCAGAAATTTTCCATGACGTGTACACAACATCTCACCCAAGTTTCATAGCTACGGACGAATGGTACATGAATGCATACGGGACTTGGTTGAAACGCTTCGCGTGTCGTCGCTCATTTGTTGATTCTGCTCTTGCGCTACATATTGTAATATGGATGTACTCAGCCAGAAACCTTCCCTGGAGTGTACACAACATCTCACCCAAGTTTCATCGCAATCGGATGAATGGTATGTGAACGTATACGGGACGTTGTCGAAACGCTTCGCGCGTAGTCACTCATTTGTTGAATATAAACGTGCGCTTCTTACTGTAAAATGGATTTACTTAGCCAGAAACCTTTCCTGGAGTGTACACAACAATTCACCAAACATTTATCACTATCAGACGACTGGTATATGACTTTATACGGGACTTTGTTGAAACGCTTCGCGTGTCATTGCTCATTTGTTGAATCTACTGGTGCGATACCTATTGTAAAATGTATGTACTAAGCCAGAAACCTTCCCTGGAGTGTACACAACATCTCACCCAAGTTTCATCGCTATCGGATGAATGGTATATGAAATTATATGGCACTTTGTTGAAACGCTTCGCGCACCGTTGCTCATTTGTTGATTCTAATCGTGCTCTACCTATTTTTAAAGGGATTTACTAAGCTAGAAACCTTCCCTGGAGTGCACACAAAATCTCAGCCTAGTTTCATCGCTATCGGACGAATGGTATATGAACGCAAACGTGACTTTGTTGAAATGCTTCGCGCGTCGTAGCTCATTTGTTGAATCTACTCGTGCGCTGCCTATTGTAAAGTGGATGTACTAAGCCAGAAAATTTCCCTGCAGTGTACATAACATTTTACGCAAGTTTCATAGCTATCGGACGAATGGTATATGAATGCATACGGGACTTTGTTGAAACGCATTGCGTGTCGTCGCTCATTTGTTGAATCTACTTGTGCGCTATCTACTGTGAAATGTATTCACTAATTTTGAAACCTTCACGTAAGTGTACACAACATCTCACCCAAGTTTCATCGCTATCGGACGAATGGTATATGAACACATACGGGACTTTGTTGAAATGCTTCGCGCATCGTCGCTCATTTGTTGAATCTACGCGTGTGCTACCTATTGTAAAATGGATTTACTAAGTCAGAAACCTTCCTTGGAGTGTACTCAACATCTCACCCAAGTTTCATCGCAATCGGACGAATGGTATATGAACGCATAGGAGACATACATACCCACAGACAAACTATCACATTACATTGATTTTTATATATAGAGATTAAATCATTGGAAAACCAATTATGGTATTAAACTGGGTGTAGAGTTATGTTATAAGAAAATTCTCTAATAGTAAAATATTGGCAAAATTTGAAATAATGTAGGAATAAGATTGAAAATTAGGTGGCTCTTATGAAATTAGAATTTGTTGCTGCAATATGTGTATGATTTAGAGGAAAAGAATTTAAAATAAGTATGGCTTCATGCTTAAAATAGCTAAAATGCTTAAGGGGGTTTATTTTTGTTGTTGAATTTTAACATTATGTTGTCTGTGAGGGTATCAAACAAAACGTTTGAGTCAAAAATTATCTCATTGAGATTTTTAGGGTCTGTAATTTTATGTGCTGTGTTGATTTCTATGGATTCTAGTACATTCATCAGGGTTCCCTTGTTTGTATAATGTAAGATTTTCAAATCTTTTTCTATATTTGTAAATTTATGACCTGACTCTCCCATATGGGTAGCCATAGCTGAATATTTTCTGTATTTTTTGGCGTTTATATGTTCATTATATCTTATAGCAAAATTTCTTCCGGTTTGGCCTATGTAGTTAGTATTGCATTCATTGCAAATCAGTTTATATATACCAGATTTGCTGAATTTATCTTTCTTATTGATTGTATTAGAATTAAAAAACAGGTCATGATTTGTATTATTGGTTTTGTACGCTATCTTCATATTCTGCTTCTTAAATTTGTTGGTTTTAAACCATATGTAAATATATTGAAATATGTGAAAACTGCGTATGTTGACTTTTCCTTTTGCTCCGGTTGGAGGTGTGTCGCGGGTTTATTTTTTTATTTATTAATTATATTTACAATGTATCGACGTTTGTAGCCATTAATTCTGGCGAGCTGATGAATTACTTTAATCTCATTATTAAAATCTTGTTTGGATAAGGGTAAATTCATAGCTCTGTTTATAAGGCTGATGAAAGTGGCTCTTTTATGACAGCCAGGATGGTTTGAATCGTGTCTTATTGCAGTGTGGGTTTGTGTTGGTTTTCTGGAAACTTGATAGTGTTATCTGTTGTCTTTTTTAATGATGGTTGTATCCAGAAAATTAATCGTATTATTTATGGCTGATTCCATAGTAAATTTTATGTTATTATCAATGTTATTAAGTTGGTCTAATATTTGTTCTATTGTTTGAATATTGTCATCAACTATGATGAAAACATCATCTACATATCTTCCCCAAAACATAATGCCTTTTACACACATCAAAAAAAGTTTTGCATCACCTCGGTTCCAAGAGTTCCGGAACCTTTAAATACAAAGGGAATAGAGATCAACACAAACAACATTTCAGCTCGTTTTATTGCTCATGAGACCCACACATTGCATGTTGTACCATCATACAGCTAGACTTTCAGCATTTGTGGTCCAGATTGCAGTACACACCACTACCTCTAATACCCAGTAGCACGTCCTCTTGCATTGATGCATGCCTGTATTCGTCGTGGCATACTATCCACAAGTTCATCAAGACACTGTTGGTCCAAATTGTCCCACTCCTCAACGACAATTCGGCGTAAATCTCTCAGAGTGGTTGGTGGGTCAAGACGTCCATAAACAGCCCTTTTCAACATATCCCAGGCATGTTCGATAGGGTTCATGTCTGGCGAACATGCTGGCCACTGTAGTCGAGCGATGTCGTTATCTTGAAGGAACGCATTCACAAGATGTGCACGATGAGGTCGAGAATTGTCGTCCATGAAGACAAATGCCTCTCCAATATTCTGCCGATATGGTTGCACTATGGGTCGGAGGATGTCATTCAGGTATCGTAAAGCCGTTTCGGAGCCTTCCATGACCACCAGTGGCGTACGTCGGCCCCACATAATGCCACCCCAAAACATCAGGGAACCACTACCTTGCTGCACTCGCTGGACAGTGTGTCTAAGACGTTCAGCCTGACCAGGGTGCCTCCAAACACGTCTCCGACGATTGTCTGGTTGAAGGCATATGCGACACTCATCGGTGAAGAGAACGTGATGCCAATTCCGTGGGGTCCATTCAGCATGTTGTTGGGCCCATCTGTACCGCGCTGCATGGTGTCGGGGTTGCAAAGCTGGACCTCGCCATGGACGTCGGGAGTGAAGTTGCGCATCATGCAGCCTATTGCGCACAGTTTGAGTTGAAACACGACGTCCTGTGGCTGAACGAAACGCATTATTCAACATGGTGGCATTGCTGTCAGGGTTTCTCCGAGCGGCAATCCGTAAGTAGCGGTCATCCACTACAGTAGTAGCCCTTGGGCGGCCTGAGCGAGGCCTGTCATCGACAGTTCCTGTATCTCTGTACCTCCTCCATGTCCGAACAACATCGCTTTGGTTCACTCTGAGACGCCTGGAAACTTCCCTTGTTGAGAGCCCTTCTTGACACAAAGTAACAATGCGGACGCGATCGAACTGCGGTATTGACCTTCTAGGCATGGTAGAACTACAGACAACATGAGCAGCGTACCTTCGTCCTGGTGGAATGACTGGAACTGATCGGCTGTCGTACCCCCTCCGTCTAATAGGCCCTGCTCATGCATGGTTGTTTACATCTTTGAGCAGTTTTAGTGACATCTATGAACAGTCAAAGGGACTGTATCTTGGATACAATATACACAGTCAACGTCTATATGCCGGAGATCTGGGAACCGAGGTGATGCAAAACTTTTTTTGATGTGTGTATTTTCCCTTCTATTTTTGTTTCTTCTAAATAGTCGAGGTAAATGTTGGCGATGATACCTGATAGTGGTGAGGGGCGTGGTGGCTCAGCGGTCTAGCTGTATGCCTCTCACCAAGGCGGCCCGGGTTCGATTCCCGGTCAATGCATGTGAGATTTTCGAAGTGAAATGCCATGTCCTGTGGTTCGGATTCCACGTAAAAAGGAGGTCCCGTGGCTCATAATCACTAGATTCACGGTCACGTAAAACTACAATCTTCCTTCCTTCCTTTGATAGTGGTGAACCCATGGCTAAACCATCTTTTTGTCTGTAAAATTTGTTGTTAAATGTGAAATGACTATTGTTTAGAATGAAACTTAAAATGCAAATGAATTCATCTATTTCTACTTTCGATAATTTGCTATTATTTGCTAGATTTTGCTTAATAATATCTATTGTTGGTAGAATGGGGATATTAGTGTACATATCTTTGATATCAGCGCTATGAAGTGAATGTTCTTGTTTTAATCTCAGTTCTATTGTTTTTTTTCGCAAAAATGTAATGTGTTTCTGAAAGATTTATTAGCTTTGAAGCAATAATGCTGTTTTAAAAATCGTTGAGCAAATTGGGCTATTCTGTATATTGGGCTGTTTCGGAAATTGACAATTGGTCTAATAGGAATGTCCTCTTAGTGTATTTTGGGTAGGGCACGTAAGATTGGAAGACCGGGATTCATGTGTGTTAAATTATGAATTTGGTTTTCATCTGAAATGAAAACTGTATTCTTAAGGATGTTTTTTAATTACCTTTGTGTGATTGCTGTGGGGTCTTTTTTTATTTCTTCAAAATTGGTATTCTTAAAGAAATCGTAAGTTTTGTTGATGTACTCATTTTTGTCAATGAGTACTATTGTGTTCCCTTTATCTGCTTTAGTTATTATTACATTATTACTCTCTATTTTCTTTTTTAAATTATTGATGTTCTGGTTGTTAACTTTATTAATAGATGTATTTTTACTAATAATTTTGCGAATTTCTTTGTTAGTTTCATGCCTTACTCCATTTTGTTTATCGGTTTCATTTTCAGCTATTATAGTGGTTAGGACTTTCTTATCTAATTTTATTTCCCAATTGTGTCTAGTTCATAATCATTGAAACTAACCTTTGTAAGATTTTTTAAAGGTGCCTGAAATTCATGAATATCTTCATCTGAAGGGGGGTTATGTTTGATATTACCTCTATTATGTAAATTATTTAATTTATTTTGTAAAGTGGCTATTTTCTGTGATATTTTTGTGCTAACAATTTGATTAACGACAAGAAAATATTTATCCCAATCTTTCTTGCTAGATAAGTGAGCTGCTTCTAGATGTGTTCGGTATAACATGTTGTTAATATTGTTCTTTTTAATGAAAAGGAATTTTATCTCCCTTTGTAATATGTTTTTGTTTAATATTCTTTGTGTTCTAATGTCATAATGGTTTAAAGGTCCTTTCTTTTGATATGTTTTTAAATGTTGGGGTATTACATTTAGGTTCTTACATTTCTTTAGGAAATCTATAACTTTTATTGTGTTAGCTAGTTTAATCCTTAGATCTTTGAACTTGTATCTTGCTTTTTTAGCTATTATAGCCTGGCTCGCTTCATTGATTTTAGTATTTGAATGGTTCATTATGGTTCCGTATTGATGCTTCACTAAGGAAATAACGAACTGTACGTTTGAATCTCTTAGCCAGTTGTTTTATTGTGATTGTGTTTAGTGCTGTAATGCCTTATGTGAAATATTCGTTACTTGAACGTGTATATCTGCACAATACGTACATAAAGTGCAGGAAATTGTGCGCTAGAACAAGCAAAAGGTTTGAGTAAAATTTCCTGGGAGACCCATTCCTATAAATCTGACACTAAATCAACTGGCTGATTTGAGATTCATACGTACTGGTTCAGTAAACAATAAAAAATAGACGTTAAGGTTGTTATTTCCTTACTGAAGCTAAATTAACCGGATTAACCAGAAACTTCATAAGAAGATGCCGATTATGTTTGGCAGTGGATAGGGAACATTTTCAGCACCTACTGTAAACATAGTGAGCAAAAATGCATGATACTGATTTTAAGCACCCTATTCTGCTGTACATACACGCGCGCGGCAGCCTGCAACTGAGCCGTCACTGGCGGAGGGCATGAGCGAGAATGTCCTAGCCAAGCAAATATAAAGACGCTGTATATAAGCATTTCAACCTATATCCTTGCCAATTTTCAGCCCATGGGCCAGTAGTTTTTGTCACTGGAACAAACCATAAACAAACAGACACCATCTCACAGATTTCATCTTCATACTCCATATAGCAAGTGGACAAATGTTTAAGGAGTGTGAAATCTGACTTTTCTTTGCTGAATCAAACTGAAATTAAGCCATATACTGTTTGTATCTGTTGTAACTTTGGTAGTTTTATACTTTGTTTAACAAGTATGCGGTTCTATATATGTAAGGTGCTGCCACCTGCCCTTTATGCCTTCAGTTTGTCTAAAACTCGCGCCATGTTCGCACATGTTTAGTTTGTTCGGTTCCGCTATTGCCATCCATGTACATCAGTTTATTATTATTATTAAACTCACATCAGTTCGCTTTGCTTATATATCTCTGGTTTCCTTATATCCTCTTACAGGTTATGGGTCCAGATGCGCGTGACTAAGTGCGTAAATAACAAATCGTAATTATTCGTATAAACATGCCAGAAGTTAACCTCAAAAATGAACGCCGGAAGTATTGGGAGAATTGAACCCCTCGGTAAGGATAATTTCGATACGTGAGCCGTGCAGATGCAGGCTATCCTCATTACGGGCGATTTGTGGGAATTCGTCGGCGGGAATTCTACGAAACCAGAACCAGCGGCTGGAAATGCAAACGCGGCGGCAATTAAAGAGTGGGACAAGAAGGATCAAAAGGCTCGGTCGCTGATCATTTTGTCGATGTCGCTAAGTGAAATAAAGCAAGTCAAGAATTGTGTCACGGCACGTGATACATGGCAACGACTGAAACAGATCAACCAATCCTAGGGACTGGCTCGGAAGGCGACCTTACTGAAAAGGCTAACCTTACAAAAATTGGTGGACGATGGCGACGTGCGTGACCATCTGAACGATTTCTTCGACACCGTGGACAAATTGGGAGATATGAACATCACGATCAATCCGGAATTGTTAACAGTTATGTGTTTATACAGTCTGCCGGCACGATTCGAGAACTTTAGGTGCGCAATAGAGTCACGTTACAACCTACCGACTCCCGAGGCTCTTCGGACCAAAATCATCGAAGAGGATGACGCACGAAAATCGAGCACACAAGGTGAAATAGCGGGAGCTATGTTCGTCAAGAAGAAGACTGGTCCAGGTAACAAGAACTATAAGAAACAAACACACAAACTAAACAACAACAGTGAAACAGAAGGAGGCGGATCTGAGTTCCGGTGCTACGTGTGCAAAAAGCAAGGTCATCGAGCCAGCCAGTGCAGATTTAAACAAAGAGATCCATCGAAGAACAAAGGTAAAGACAGTTCTAATACTCAATCAGCAAATTTCACTCGAGAACTATGCTTACAGGCGACGACAACTCAGAGCAGTGGCATACGCAGAATATGGTGTCTCGACAGTGGCGCCACTTCACATATCTGTGGCGACCCTGCGATTTTTTCGAAGATCGATGAGTCATGAAGGGGTGTGGTGAAATTGGCTGATGATTCAACGGCAAAGATCGTGGGAAAAGACAGTGTTCGCTTATCTACCCGCATTGCGAACGAAGAGATAGATGTCTCTCTCTCAGATGTTTCTCACCTTCCAGACCTCAGGACAAACTTGCTGTCGGTGGGAAAGATCACCGACCGCGGCCACGAGGTGATTTTTGACAAGGAAGGCGTAGTCGTCATGAACGAAAAAGGAGAAGTCTTGATGTGAGCTGAGAGGAAGAATAACCTATATTACGTCAGTGAGAGTCAGGAACGAGCAAATATGGCTGCATCGCCCAAAATAATTGATCTAGAATTGCTACACCGTCGGCTCGGACATGTCAACGTGGGCGACATCTTGGTAGCTGTGAGAAAAGGGAGGGTTTCTGGCGTTGAGCTGAGGAATCCATCGACGACTCTGGACTGTAGAGTCTGCCTCGAGGGGAAGATGTCCAGGACGCAGTTTCCAAAGAAATCCGATCGACGGACGGAGCTACTCGATTTGATCCACACGGACGTGTGTGGACCAATGCCGACTCCATCTATGGGAGGTTCAAGGTACCTCTTGGAATTCATCGACGATCACTCTCATTGGTGTAAAGTGAGATTTCTGAAGGCAAAATCAGAGGTCTACGAAGCTACCGTCGAGTAAGTTACCAGGATGGAGAATCAGAAAGGAAAACTAGTAAAGGTGATCCAGTCTGACAACGGCAGGGAATACCTGAATTGAGAGTTCGACAACTACCTGAAGAAGCGCGGAATCACAAGACGCCTCACAGTCCCTCACAACCCCGAACAAAACGGGAAGTCGGAGAGGATGAATAGGACGTTGATGGAGACTGCCAGGTGCATGTTGTTCGACGCCGGATTACCTCACCGCTTCTGGGCGGAAGCAGTAAATACTGCAAATTACATCCGTAATCGCCTGCCATCAAAAAGTATCGGAGGCAAAACACCGTACGAATTGTGGACAGGAGAGATTCCTGACGTTTCACAATTCAGAACGTTTGGAAGCAAGGTTTACTTCCTGGACAGGGATCCCGGAAGAGGGAAACTGGATCAACGAGGCAGAGAAGGCGTGTTCATGGTTACTCCGAAGAAACCAAGGGCTTTCGCATATACTCCCCTGACAAAGACAAAGTTTTGATCAGCCGAGATGTAAAATTCTTCGAGAATGAAAAGCCACTGGAAGAGACTAGGATGGAGCGCCCGGAATCCTCGAAGCAAGATATTTGTTGGGAGCTGTTCTTTGCAGAACCACCGCCACAATCACCAAGAGAAAAAGATCAACCAGCTGTCATGGAGGAACCAGTCTCTCAACCCGAAATCAGAGAAGATGAAGAACCTTTCCTCGGTTTCGATGTGACGCCAGTGGATGATCATGATACAACGACTGTCAAAACATCCGATACTATGCCTCAATTGATACAAGGACCTGGTCGACCCAAGATTCTGCGAACTGGAAAAAGGGGAAGACCGAATAAATTTTTTCAAACAAATCTCCAAGATGTGGAGGAGCAAGAAGAAGACGAGGAGATTTTTCTAGCAGAGATTCCATTCAAGGAGGCAATAACAGGACCAAACTCTAACGAGTGGCATGTTGCCATGGTCATGGAAATGGAATCTATCCTGAGAAACAATACATGGGTGCTGGTGGATCCTCCCCGTGATGCCAAAGTCATCGGATGCCGAATGGTGCTGCGCGACAAACTAAAACCTGATGGAACACTTGAGAAGAGAAAGGCCAGGATGGTGGCTCAAGGCTTCAACCAGGAGTATGGAATCAACTACTTTGACACGTTCGCACCGGTGGCGCGAATGGAATCAATTCGATTGATGGTTTGTCTCGCTGCCAAGCTCGGTGTAAAAATCAGACAGTACGATATCACAACGGCTTATCTGTATGGTGACCTAGACGAGGAAATATTCATGAAACAACCGAAGAACTTAAGGGAGATGTTAGAGAGCATTGCGATTTCTGGAACTGACGACGAAACCAAGGAGAAGGCCAAGAACATGCTTCGCCAGTTGCAGGGAGGCGACAAGATCTGCTTACTACAAAAATCACTGTACGGATTGAAACATGCCGGGAAAAACTGGTATGCCAAGCTGCGTGAGGTCTTGAGGAAGTGTGGTGCCAAACCAACCGCATCGGATCCGTGTCTATTCCAAATTGGTTCCGGAAATAACATAACTTTGATTACCGTTTACGTTGGCGACATGATGGTGCTATCAAAATGCAAAAAGACGATTGCCGAGATTTCCAGAGTCCTGAGTAAAAATTTCAAGGTCAAAGACTTAGGATTGGCCAAACACTTCCTAGGCATCGAACTAATCCAGGAGACCGGATGTATAGCCATGCAACAGCAAGGTTACATTGAAGAGCGTCTCCAATGCTACGAGATGGCCGACTGCAACCCTGTAGTCACACCACTCGGCCCTGGAACGAAGTTGAGCAAAAATGAGAATCCCAGTACTGACGAGTTGAAGTTGCCTTACCGCGAATTGGTAGGCGTGCTGACATACCTGTCGACAACTACACGCCCGGACATTTCGTTCGCTGTCAGCTACCTGGGACAGTTCAACAATTGCTTTTGGAGTCGAACATTGGAAAGCTGCCAAAAGAGTGCTGCGGTACTTGAAGGGGACTTCGAACATCGGGCTGATCTACGAAGCAGACACCGAACCGATCCAAGGATTCGTCGACGCCGACTGGGGAAGCTGCTAAGAAGATAGGAGGTCCTACACAGGGTACGTGTTCCTGCTCGGCGGATGCCCTATATTGTGGGACTCAAGAAAACAAAGAACCGTGGCCCTTAGCACCACGGAGGCCGAGTACATGGCGTTGTCAGAGTGTGCCAAGGAAGCTGTGTACTTACGTCGATTTCTGCTCGAGTTAGGCTTCAAAGACTCGGCCACTATGTTCATCTTTTGTGATAATCAAAGTGCAATTAATTTTAATTAAGTTGCTGACTTTCTCACGAAGAGTTTAAGTTGAATGAAACATGAACGTTGCTTGAAGTTTGCTGGTTTGGAGAGTGTAAAGATTGTATGAACCTGTATTTGAGGGGAAGTGTTGTAACTTTGGTAGTTTTATACTTTGTTTAACAAGTATGCGGTTCTATATATGTAAGGTGCTGCCACCTGCCCTTTATGCCTTCAGTTTGTCTAAAACTCGCGCCATGTTCGCACATGTTTAGTTTGTTCGGTTCCGCTATTGCCATCCATGTACATCAGTTCGTTATTATTATTAAATTCACATCAGTTCGCTTTGCTTATATATCTCTGGTTTCCTTATATCCTCTTACAGTATCCATAACTACTAGTACCAGTATCAGAGTAGTTAAATACTTAGAATAAGTTTAATTTTGATGTTAAAGATGCATTTAATTGTATTGTTCTTAATTGATTTCAGTTTATGCACTCATTACCTGTGGAGCAAGAGGTCGAGAAGGTCCCAAACAGTCAGATTGTGATGAGGCATACAATCACACAAGTACAAAAGTTAGTGTCAAAACCACGCACCCTCTAAGAGGCATTCAGGAATGGACAGCACCCGAGGAAAGCTATTACACGTAAGTAGTATCCTTCAGTCAACATTAGACTTGATTCTCTTCTTTTTCTTCTTCTTCCTCTTCTTCTTCTTCACGAATGGATCTCCTAGGACTATGCAGAATCAACACTTATTGGCCTTGATATTTGCCCAATAACTCTTCATGCGCAACGATAGAGCGAGTCTTCATTGCTGTGACCAGACCTGTCTGGTGGGTCTTCTCTCTTCTCCCTCAAAACCCCATTTATGAGTGATTTTCCTAGTTTCCTCTTGATCCTTGAGATTGGGAAAACCTAATTCAGCCAAGTACTTTTCCGCCTGTTTGTACCAATTGGAACTTGTTGCCTTTTTCTGCAAAAACGTATAGATTTTGTGTCATCATCATCTTGAACAGTTTCCAACCGCTGGTCGGGTCTGCTTGGAACATAAGCCTCTCCATCGTTTCCTGTCCATCCACCATCTCTCGTCATTTACTGTGTCCCAGCACACTCCTCTTTCCTCCACACTCTTCTTAACTCCTTTCGTCCATCTGTCCCTTGGTCTTCCCCTTGGCCTCCTTCCCGTCATTTCCATTCCAAACATCTTCTTCGGTATCCTCTCCTCTTGCATCCTCCTCACATGTCCATACCATTGTAGCCTAGATCGCTCTATTCTATTTTGCAATGGTTCCTCTCTTACCATCTCCCTGACTCTCTCATTCCTTACTCTGTCCATTCTTGTCACTCCTACCCTACTCCTCTGGAACTTCATCTCCACTGCTCGTATTTTATTCTTGTCCCTTTCCTTCATCACCCATGTTTCTGAACCATATGTCAAAATTGGCACCAAGTAGGTTTTGTAGATGATTCCTTTACATTTTTGTGGTACATCTTTATTCCATATCATCCCCCTAACACTCTTGAAAAATCCATCTGCGCACCTTCCCCGCTCATTTATTTCCATCCTATTGCCTCCCTTTTCTTCAATTATGCTTCCCAAATACTTGAAGCATTCTACTTTCTGCAACTGCTGTCCTCCAAGTGTTATGCCCATATCCAGTCTGTTCTTCTTCCTCGTTGTGATGACCACTTCACTCTTTTGTGCTGAGAACTTCATCCCATATGATAACACTACCTTCTCCCACTCATCTAATTGCTCTTGTACTTCTTCCTCATCCTCTCCCCATACCAGAAGGTCATCAGCAAACAACATTGCCTTCATTTTCCTTTCCCCAATGCTATTTACCACTTTTCGTATGATTTCATCCATCACCACTATAAATAACAGGGGTGAGAGGGCACTTCCCTGTTTCAGACCACTCTCCAGTTGAAACCATTCCGTTCTCTCTCTTCCCACCTTTACACAGCTTTTGCTTCCCTCGTACATTGCTTTCACTCTTGCCACTGTCTCCTTGTTCACTGCTTTTGCTCTCATTGCTTCCCATACCTTGTTTCTATTAATACTATCATATGCTTTCTCAATATCCAAGAAGGTCATCACCAGATCTTTCCCATATTCATAATGGTGTTCTTGTAGCTGTCTTACTGCAAAGATGAGGTCAACTGTTGACCTTCCTGGCCTGAATCCATACTGTTCTTCCCTCAGCCCATCTTCAACTTCTGTCCGAATTCTTCTCTCCAGTACCTTCTCAAATATTTTGGCGCAGTGGCACATGAGTGTAATTCCCCTGTAGTTCTTGCATTCCTTCCTACTTCCCTTTTTAAATATGGGTATTATTATCCCTCTTTTCCAGTCCTCTGGTATTTTCTTCTCCCTCCATATCACTTTCATTACTCGAAAGAGCCACTGTGTTCCTATCACCCCTGCTGCTCTCACCATCTCCACACTCACTTCGTCTATTCCCGGTGCCTTTCCCCCTTTCATCTTCTTTAATGCTTCCTCCACTTCTTTCCATGTCAATTCCTTCTCTGAAATGTCTTGGTCACTGTCTGTTTCTTCCTCCACAATGTCCACTACGCTGGTTTTAGTTGGATTTAGGAGTTCCTTGAAGTATTCTCTCCAGATAACCTTTACTTCTTCCATATTTTCGACCTCCTTTCCATTCCTGTCCACCATTCTGACATTTTCCCCTGTATCTCTTCTCTTTGCCTTTATCATTCCATACAACACTTTCTTACTGCCATCACAGTCCTCCTCCATCATTTCTGTCCATTTCTCCAGCCATTTCTTTTTCTCTTCCTTCACTACTTCTCCTGCTTCTTTCTTCCGCTCTTGGTATTCTTCTCTTGTTCTGTCTGTCCTCTGTTGGAACCATTTCCTGAATGCTTCATTTTTCTTTTTCACTGCTTCCTTAGTTCTGGGGTTCCACCATGGTGTTTCCTTCCACCTTTTCTTTCCACTAGTTCTGCCACACACGACTTCCGCTGCTTCTACCAACACGTCCTTGAACCTATTCCATTCTTCTTCACCTGTTTTCGGATCATCCTTCGGTAATTTGTTCCTCACTAATATCTGGAACTTCTCCTTGTTTCCATCCTCCTTCAGCTTCCATGTCCTTATTCTTCTTTCTTGGTTTTCAGTTCTCCTCTTTTCCTTCAGTCCTCTCACCTTGGCGACCAGCAGACGGTGGTGACTGTCCAGGGCTTCTGAAGGTATTACCCTTATATCCGTGATACTCTTCTTTGTCTCCTTCCCGCATAGAATATAGTCCACCACTGATTTCCTAGTCAAATCCCTGCTGTACCAAGTAATTTTATGGCTCTCTCTCTTCTTGTACCATGTGTTTCCAACCATTAGCCCATTTATCTTGCACAGTTCCAACAATCTCTCTCCTTCCTTATTCCTGTTTCCCCATCCTTCACCACCAATCACTTCCTCAAAACCTCTTCTATCAGTTCCGACATGGGCATTTAGGTCTCCCATGACTATCAGGTCTCTCCCCACTAACTGCTTCTGCAACTCCTCTTCAAACTCGTCCTTCTCGCCTTCTGTGCATCCCACCTGTGGTGCATAGACTTGCAGAATGTCCAGGTTTCTACCTTTCACAGTGATTCTGGCTCTAATTATTCTATCACTTACCCTCTTTACTTCCTCCCTCAGCCCTTCTCTCACCACCATTCCCACTCCATTTCTCTTCCCCTCCTCATTTCCTATCCAGTATAGCTGCAAGCCATTTCTCAGTTCTTTTCTTCCTTCCCCTCTCCATCTGGTCTCTGCCAGTCCGAGTACATCCAGTTTTCTCCTCTCCATCATATCCACAACCTCCTCCACTCTTCCCGTCAATGTCGTTATATTCAAAGTTCCGATTCGTAGTCCATTTCCATAGCCAGGTCTGCTTCCTTTAGATCTGTCCTTTCCGAGGCCCGTTCCCGTTTTAAAAGCAGTTTCATATCCACTACTGGCTTGCTAGGCCTAACGTAGCTTCACCATAACCCTGGCAAGGGGCCTGATTTTGGTCCGCGAGAGGTATTTTATTTCCCTCAAACCCTCCGGACAAGTCCGGCGAGCCCCCCTATCCGCCACCTGGGACGCGCCCGATAGAGGAACAGGCAAATCTCCCAGGAATTGGATCCTTCTCATATGGATTGTGTCCGTGATTTTAGTAATTTTCAAATAGATGTCAGCATTAGGTTTTGGAAGGTGAATTCTATCTTTGAATCTTGGTCGCAAACTTTTTCACATGATTTTGCATTCCTCAATCTCTAAATGATTTCTCAGTGTTTTATGTTGTGCAGTAAATTAAGTGTCTCTGCTGCACAAAGGGTTGCAGGTAAGACTACTGTTTTATAATGCTGAATTTTACAGTTCCAAGAGAGGCATCATTTTAGCCTACTTTTCACATTTTGCAAAAATGAGGAAAAAGCAGACTTATGAGATCGATCTGGGAAAATGTGAGTCTGTCTGTATATCTGTCCTACTGTCTGTCTGGCCCTATCAACTCCTAAACGGCTACAGCAATCGAAACCAAATTTAGTATGAGTAAAGATGTACACCGGAATATCTCAAGCCCATATTTGAAAATGATGTCAGTGCTACCAACTGCTGAAAAAAGCATTAGAAATTTGAGCTCCATGTTGGATATCTTGGAAGGTATGCATGGGAGCTATTCCAAAATTGGCACACATGTAGATAATACTGTTTCAGTTCAATTTCCAGGAGGCCATACATGACAGTGTTGCCAAAATAATTTTAAGCCTTCTGATAAGTCCAATTTTTAAATGCTTATAACTTCTACACTATCAATTGAATTTCAACCAAATTTTGTATGTAATATGTGTACATAAACAGATATGACTGAGCATATTCTTATGAGCCACCAGGGCTGCCAACTGTTAATAATTGATCTCTCTATTTTTTTAAATCCAAATACCAATATATCAGAAAGTATGCAAGCCGACAGCTTTAAACTACGCACACGTATAGTAACTGACATTTTAGATTAATTTGGAGTACCTTATGTATGTCAGTTCTACCAACATGATTCTAAGCCTGCTGCTAGGACAAATTTTTAAAAACATGTAACTTCTATACTATAAGTTGGATTTCAACCAAATTTCGTATGTACTATGTGTAATATAACAGATCTGACTAAGTATTCTTAAGATCAATCAGGGCAGCCAACTGTTAATAAATGCTGTCTATATTTTTTTACCCTAATATCAATATATCAGAAAGTATGCAAGCCAACAGCTCTATACTTTGACACGTATAGCACCTGCCATTCTAGATTAATTTGGAGTAATTAATATAAGTCAGTGCTGCCAACATGATTCTATGCCTGCTGATATGTCCAAATTTTAAATATATGTAACTTCTATACTGACAAATGGATTTCATCCAAAATTGGCACAAGAAGTTATCATAATATTTCAGATTATTTCTGACCAGCACACGCATGACATTGTTGCCAACATGCCTTTACACATGCTGATAGATCCAATGTCTAACTGCATGTAGCGTCCATTGGACTTCAACCAAATCTTGTATTCTGTACCTTAAGAGATGGAACTAAGAATATATTCAGTCACCAGGGCTGCCAACTGTAGTGCTCTATTATGCTACATTATACCAGGTATATTTCGAACTAATTTGACATTTCGATATTACCAACTTAAATTCGTCATTATTCTAGATAGGTTCATATACTGTAGATTAATCATTGGCATGAATCTTAATTTTAAGAAAAGTAGGCTCTTTAGTTCTTCACAGAACTTGTTGTTTGTTATAATCTTGTTTTGTGAAATGGAAGGCAGTTTCCATTTTCTGTAGCCTTGCTTCTATAGGTTTTCTTTCGTTAACAGTTTCATTGATCCATTCACCTAAATACTTGAAGTCTTTCACTCGGGAGATTTGGTTTTATTATTATTTATCATTATTTATTCACAAATATTTCTCATTTTACAATGATTTTTAGATGAGGGCGTATGGATCATATGATTCATATTATTACTATTATTAATAATTTTAATAATAATAATGTTAATACTAGTAATAATAATATTACTGTTGTTGTATAATGAAATTATCTTCTGTTCTAGGATCATAGCCAAAGGTGCTGGAGGGGGGTATGGATCAGACGGCAATGGTTCAAGTTATGGTGCCGTGGCTCGTTTGATTATGGAGTTCCACAAAGGACAAAAGGTGCATGTCCTCGTGGGGCAGGAGGGAAGTAGTGCTTGCTTAAGAGTAAGTATAATTTTGTTGCTGTTTATCACATAAAAACTGTACAAAGTAACAGCTTAATCTCTCACTATCTATAACTGTTCGAGGGGACTAATTGAGGCATATCAAGTACAGCACTGTCTGATTGTGATAGATTAGGTATCTATGGTAGAGATTCTATTCGTCTTGGTTTTTAGTATGAGTACTGGAAAGAAAGTGTTGAAAACATGTGCATATATACTAAACCATTTATTGTAGAACCACCAAACGTCTACAGACCATCAGTGTAATCCCCTTCAATATGCTCCACCCATTGCCAAATGTGAGGAGGAAAAAGGATACCAGGACCTTGCCGGCTCCGTGGTGTTGGGGTAGGGCGTATGCCCCTCGCCTGGAGGCCCTGGGTTCGATTCCCGGCTCCGTCAGGGATTTTAGAAACTGACATGAGGGCTGGAACGGGGTGCACTCAGCCTCGTGAGGACAATTGAGTAGCTGTCTGACAGTGAGGCAGCACCCCGGTCAAAAAAACAAGATTAATGGCCGAGGGGACCCGATGCGCTGGCCACGCATCACCCAATATCTGCAGGCCAAATGGCTGGGCAGCAGTCGCTTGGTAGGCCTAGGCCCGTCATGGACTGTAGTGCCAGGGGTTATGTTAGTAGAGCCACCTTCAGAGATGCCTGAGATGGAGTTGAAGTTTGGTGTCTCAATGGAAATGCTTCAGAGAGGTTCCTTTAATTTGGGAAGAATATCAAAGTCACAGGGATTCATGTCAAGAGAATAGGAGGGATATTCTTAGACCTCACACCTCTACAATTCCCTGACGGGATGCGCCGCCCACTAAGTTGGCAGAGTGACTCTGCTATCAAAACATTCCAGATCTTTTACTTGGAATGGAGCAAAATAAAAATGAATACTGTAATTTCAAATGAATACTGTAATTTCAAATGGCACGGCATTGAAATACAGTAGAACGTCGTTTATCCGGACTAATTGGGACTGAATGTGTTCCGGATAACGATTTTTCTGGATAATCAAACATAGGGAGAACCACCAAGCTTCTCATATAGGTGCAATGCCTTCTCACACAACAAAGATCCAAAAATGGGATATCCCTTACTTCTTGTCTGAATAAACCACAAGTACGCCGCGTCTTCCAATTTTTCATCCATAGCTGATCTCATAGTTTTTCTCTTTTTAGACCCTTCTTCACTATCTAACTTCGATGCATAATTCAGAATTTCACCTTTTCGGTTCTTCAAATCATAAATATTGTGGATTTTCCGACACTGTAATTTTTCAATAGACACTGCACACTCTCACATTTATCCAGTTCATTAATGATCTCCACCTTATTCTCAATCGATGAAACATTGCGATTTCGGTTTTCCTTTTTTCCACTCGTAGAAGTCATTTTCACAACGTAATACAGTACAGTACGCACAGTCACATAGGCTACTGTAACACGTTGAAACATTATAGAGCAAACAAACGGTAGGAGACAACAATTGAAAACGAGAACCGTCTCACTACTGTAGGCAGCGCGCACTTACGCTTAACAACAATAAGCGCGCGCTGCTCCGACTTTTTTTTTTTGCTCGTCCGGATAATTGACGTTCCCGTTGTTTGACGTCCGGATAAACGGCGTTCTACTGACTGCAGAAAACAGATACAGCTCAAATCTTTCTGGTCTTCTTGAGGTAGAAAGTAGAATATTTTTGTTGGGTCCAACGAGTAATGAATATTACTAAATATATCAGCGCCCAGAAATGAGCACAAAGACATTCCAGAGGCTGGGATAAACAGGGAGAATAAGTTCTCTATAGTCAATGATAGGATCACCTTACCCCCGAACCAAACACAGCACTCGAGAAGGTATGTTAGCAACAAATAAGAACTCCGAGGGTTAGCATAGAAGTGCCATAACAACTAGACTATATTGAAAGTAGATAGGCAATAATGAATCATGGAGGTGGAGGAAAAAAAAAGAAGCAACATCTAGATAGGTTCGTCAGATGTACGTACTTAAGAGTAATTACGGTATTTAAATTGCAAAAACCAAAGATTATGGGGAGCTGAAACGTGGTCAAATAGAAATACAAAACACTAGTAAAGCACAAAATAGATGTTGAAGATATATTCCCAGAGTCGAAACATGACAAATATAAAGAGCAATAGATACCTAAGAGAAAATACGAAGACACTATCAAACAGTGGTCAGGCCTGAAACTCTGTATGCAGCAGACATATTTAAACTCACTAGAATTGGTGATCTATGAAAATTAGAGAAAGCTGAAAGGAGAGTTTTGAGAAAAATACTGGGAGCTAAAAGAATTACTACTACAGAATATTGGGTCCCCAAAAGAAGAAAGAAAATTGTTGGATGAAGAGGAGAAATGAAGACCTTTACCGTCATATAGAAGAAATTACAGTTTCAATTAAAACGTGAAGACTAAAATTTTGTGGACACCTTTACAGGATGCACAGTATTCGGCTCTCGAATAAAATTTTTGATTACATCTCTAAATTAAAAAACACTACAGGATGGCTGGAGAAGATACGATGGGAATTGCAACAACTGAAGATCACAGATGCTATAATCTCGAACAGGGAGGAATTTTGGCAACGGGTCCATTTAGCAGATGTTAGACGTTTCAAAGTCCAACGACAGCCTATGAGGGTGATGTCAGAGGAACAACGGCAAACAATTAGCCGCCGAACGAAAAGGTTCTGGGAAGAAAAGAAAAGGAAAAGATTCTAAGCGGTCTATAATTGGCCAAGTTCTGTATATACAGTATATATACAGGGGGATGACAGTTCATAGGGAGCGCGTGGGTCGGGGTAAGGCCCTGTACTGGTTGTTCTGCCAACCAATGAAGAATTAATTTTAGCACTAAGGTTCCGTAGTTGGCACTCATGAACGTTCACATCAAACCGACTGGCGGAAGCGGGAATAGTCTGTTTTGATTGATATTCCTCGTGGTGTTGTTGGTTGGTTTGATTTGTTCAGTATTTTGATTGTTTATTTTAATTGAATTGAGAGTCAATCATGCCACTGCTAGGGAGGAAAAATTGCCAAGCACCGGGATGTAAGAATTATAATGATAGAACAATATGGCAATTTTCATCTTCCTGGTGTTGACCATGTGAAAAACTAGTGGGCAATATGGACTACTCTCGAATAAAAATATATAGAGAATAAATGTGTGCATTTCATCTCTTCATTGTTTTCTTACCCATTCTCCTTTGCATTGCAATAAAATTTGTGGTTTTTGGCTACGGGGAGGGGTGGGTGGTTGCGGGCATGCTAGGCAAAAAGTGAGGTTATGGCAATGTAGTGTGTGCATTTGGACGATTTTCTTTCATCGAATATCCCAACTATTCTGTAGAGTATGAGAGCATTTTTTAATTAGCCTAGAGGTGAATTAAGCTCTAGAACGGCATAACTGTGTCTTTCGTGACTAATCCATTGCCAACATTGATATATATCAAAATGTATTCTTTTCCTATCTGGACGTATATTTCAGCACCTAGCGAAAGGCGCAGTTATGTTTGAGTTATTTTCATCAATAATCAATAACTCGTCGCAGAACATACTGTTCATTTACGTGTAATAAAGGCTACATTCATATGGCTTTTTACTTTTTATGTTGCCAGACTTGGCAGTACAATCCATAGCCTCAGGCGGTGTTCTCTCTCGGAAATTCTATAACCAAAAGTAACGAATCTCTTATACTTACATGATCCTTGGTATATATATATATAATAATAATAATAATAATAATATCGTGTGGCCTCGGGTGCCAGGTGCAAGCTTTGTTAATTGACACCCAGAGGGCAGCTTGCATTGAATTTAATGCTCCTTGGAGCAATATGAATGTCAAGGAGGTTAGATAACCTATCTAAACTCCTTGGCGCTATACTGATTTCTAGTAGAGAAATGAGGAACTATGTGTTGGCGGAAAATCCCGAGATTAATTTTGCCACTATGAACTCGGCCTACTGAATTCAAATGGGTTCTTTAACATGCCAACAACGTATGACATGAGTATCGTGATTTTTGTCGCCTTTCAAAAATCACTTACCATGGCCAAGAGCGAACCTGCAATCTTGGGATTGGTAGTCCGACACTATAACCACTCACCCACCATGGCAAGCTATATATATATACATAAGAATTGGTGATCTATGAAAATTAGAGAAGGCAGAAAGGAGAATTTTGAGAAAAATACTGGGAGCTAAAAGAATTACTACTACATACTTACATACATACATACATATATATAGGTTAAGATCAAATCGCGAGTTACGGTATATTTAAAAATTGAAAAATTAACTGATGTAATGAAGAAGAGACAATTACAGTTTTGGGCACATCATGCAATAATAGACTAAGTTAACTAAACCTGCATGATTCGTTGAAATTGAAAAAGATATGAAACACACTGGAATTACAACAGACGCCATAGAAAACAGAACACTCTTCCGAAAAGTTACTCGAAGGCAGGATTTCAGGTGAGAAGGAAACTAACAACCAGAAAAAAATGGACTTAAAGAGGAGAAGGACCGCTAAGCAAGCAGGATGAAGGAAATTTTGAAGCAAAGAAAATTGAATACAGTGAAAAATAGTCAAATTTTATTCATCATACCCTCCAAATGGGTTATTCGAAAGAAAAGAGGATGAGGAAGAGGATGATGATATACTGTATGGACAGGGCAGAATTACCATCGTGTTAGCACGAGTCTGTCTGTTGACCCAGGTGCAAAACGATGCCATAGCATACCATAGAGCCCAGCAGATCAATTTCACAGCCATAGACAAGGTCAAGCAATCATCATAGAGATGAGATGAGTGTCCAGGAAAGGTGGCATGTTGAAGATGCCAGAACACCCAACACAGTCAAACTCAGGACCTCCGATCAAATAAATGCCCACAGGCAAGCATATCGCATAGCACCCAGCTGATCATTGTACTCAAGATCGGGGAGGGAAAAACACTACAAATGCACTCATACACAGGAACAAAAGAGAAGACATGAGAGTTGTGAAACACATTCGCACAATGGCACACAATGGTTCACAAACCCACATGCAAGGAAAGGGGGCTGCGTGGCACAGTCGGTAGAGGCGCTGAGCTTCTAACTGAAAGAGAGTGGGTTTGATCCCCACCCAGGTAGTGGATTTTAGAAACATAACTACCGCTTTCGGAAACGCAAATGGCCCTGGGGTTTACTCAGCCTACACCAGAAATGAGTACCAGGGTGATTCCTGGGAGCAAAGGCGGCCGGGCGTGGAGCTGACAACTCCATCCCATCTAGTGCCGATGTCACAAAAAGTGGAAGCCTCTACCTTCCACTACTCCCAGGGCCTCCATGGCCTGTACGGAGTTGGCTTTGCTTTTACATGCAAGGAAAAGTAAGAAACAATTTGGTGACTCACCTTAATGTACTATAGTTTCCACAATGTAGCACACACAAAGCGCAAGGTAAATAACAATTAAATTAAATAAACAGGTTAACCAATGGTATGTGGTTCACTTCACTGCGGTTACATTGTTAAGAAAATGTAAGGAGACAAAGTGAGTCATCCAGTTGCAAAACTCGTTTAATCCACTTGTGAATAATGATCATGTAGTAAAATTATTTGTTTAATTAGTTTATTTTATTTTATTTTGTTTTATTTTGCTTTGTTTAATTTTATTTTGTTTTGTTTGATTTTGATTTTGTTTTGTTTTATTTTGTTTTAAATTGTTTTATTTAATTTTTGTTTTGTTTTGTTTTATTTTGATTTCCCAGAAAACAAACCAACCCAAAAACCAAAACACGAAGCAAAAGAAAAATTCTAAAACAAAAGCAGAAAACAAGAAACACAAAGCAAAAAGCAAAATTCAAAAAAAGTAAAGCAGAAAACAAACACAAAACCAAAACCAAGAAAGAAAAGGAAAAAGTAAAATTCAAAAGCAAAAGCACAAGGCAAACACAAAACCAAAATCACAAAGCAAAAGGAAAAAAGTAGAAAACAACAAACACAAAAGATAGGTGAGGCAAAGTCCAGAGAAACTTTTTTCATGAAAATGATTCTTATACACGAGTGGATTAAACGAGTTTTGCAACTGGACGACTCAAGTGGCCTCCCTATGTATACTCTGTGAGCTGCCTGAATAGGATTGACTTTTAGCCGGAAATTCCATGTCAGTCTTCACCCCTCTGCCTCTTGACCAATCCATGTTCGCATAGTTGATGTCATAATACTCTGCGTTGCAATATTACAGCCCACGTGCGTCAATGCCTGGTCAGTTGTATCTCTGGCTTGTACAGTGTGATCGCTTGTTATTCTAACTATTTGGCAACCTTGTTCCCTGACCACATGACGAGGTGAGAACTGTCAATCCTATTCTGGCAGCTCACAGAGTATAAGAAAGAGCCCTCACATAAAATCGTCGTCGTCGGCTGTAACTCGATTCCGAGTAAACATACTTCTTCCTGCATAGAGCTTTTCAGACCAGCTTGTGGATGTGCTTCTGATGACTAAACAGGCCAATCCTGGCATAAAACATGCGCCCACATAAATTGCACTCAATGGTCGGGGGAGGGCGGGGTTGCAACTGATGAAGCTTTCTTGCTTGTCGCTTGGCCTCTTCATGTCTGCGACGTTCATCCTCAGAGAAGTTGACAGCTGTCGAAGTAGTGTTCCGCCACAGTAAACGGTCCGCAGCAGATGTTTCCCATGAGTGGATATCTATACCAGTCGTCGTCATGATGTGTTTTAACTGGTCTTTAAAACGCTTCAAAGGGGCCCCAAGAGGTCTAGTGCCGGAGCAAAGCTCACCATAAAGGAATTGACGTGGAAGACTGGTATCACTCATACGGTGAACATGGCCTAACCATCTCAGTTGATGAGCGATGATAGTTGTCTCAATGCTATCGAGATGCACTCTCTCAAGAACTGCAGTGTTGATCACGTAGTCCTCCCACTTGATGTTCAAGATGTATCTCATCTTTTGTTGGTGGAAACGCTCAAGTTTCTTGATATCACGGCGATAGAGTGTCCAAGTTTCACAGCCATACAGTAGCGTTGAGATGACGACAGCTTTGTACACCATGAGTTTGGTATGCATCTTTAGGTCTTTATTCATGAAGACTCTGTGCATTAAACGGCCAAATGCTGCATGGGCAGCCCCAATTCTTTTGTCAACATCCTGTTCGCAAGTGCACCATTTAGACAAGATGCTACCAAGATACGAAAAATGATCAACCTGCTCCAGTGTTGAGTCTAAGATGGAGATATTGAACTCAGGAAGAGGTAATCCTGGGGCAGGTTGTGCAAGCACCTTTGTTTTCTTTGCATTGATGGTGAGACCAAAGAGATCACACGCAGTGTTAAAGCGATTGACCAATTGTTGAAGCTCTGCAGCAGTCGGAGCAGGAGATGCGGTGTCATCGGCATACTGCAGTTCTGTCACCCGGGTAACTTGGGTATGTCTCTGTGAACGAAGTCTTGCCAGATTGAAAAGACCTCCATCGAAGCGAAACTTAATCTCTATGCCTGGGTTGTTGGAAGATGATTCATACATCATGGCAGCCATGTACAATGCAAAGAGTGTTGGAGCAAGCACACAGCCTTGTTTCAAACCATGAGTGATTGGAAATGGATCGGATACAGAGTTACCGTGAAGAATCTTCCCAGACATTCCATCATGAAGAGCCTTAACTAATTCCACATAGCGATCTGGACATCCAAAGTGCGTTAATACTTTCCACATAGCAGGTCTTGGTACTGAGTCAAAGGCTTTTTCCAGGTCATAGAAAACTAAATACAAGGGCTCCTGTTGCTCTCTGCACTTTTCCTGGAGTTGTCTGGCACAGAATATCATGTCTGTTGTGCCCCTGGAGGTTCGGAAACCACATTGAGACTCGGGCAAAATCCTCTCCGAGATACTTTGGAGCCGGTTTAGGAGAATTCTTGCGAGAACTTTACCCATAATGGATAATAGCGATATACCACGGTAGTTCCCACACACGCTACGATCGCCTTTCTTGAAGATAGTTATGATGGCAGCATTCTTCAAGTCGTCAGGTACTTCTCGAGTTTCCCAAATTAACAGGATAAGTGTAAAAAGTCGAGTCTTCAAGGCCATACCTCCACTTTGTAACAACTCCAGGGGGATGTTATCAGGACCAGGAGCCTTTCTCGGCTTTATTTGATTGAGCGCTTTGGTGAAATCTCGGAATGTCGGCTGAACCGCCATCCTTGGTTTTGGGGCTGCTGAGGGATGTTTCGAAGAAAGTCCTCGGCAACATTGGAGGCACGATTTAGAAGTGCAGAGAAATGTTCCTTCCAACGCTCCAAAATTTGTCCTTGTTCAGTTAAAATGGCGGAATTGTCAGCAGTTTTCAATGAAAACTGTTGAAAACTGATTGAAAACATAAAATACGACTTGCTCATATGATGGCCGAAAAAGTAGAATGAGAAACGTTAGTCTTACCTCAAGCAGGAAGGGAACAACCAATCAGAAAAAAATACAAACCCCAATGGGGTTAGTTAATAGTTCATATGACCAATAAGCCATACTACAATATCAGCCAATAAAAGAAAAGAGCAGCAAATTAAACAATATATATCATCAGGGCACATAAGAAATCAATATGGTGTATTCAAATAAAATCATCCCAGTTGAACCAGGAGAGTGGTTCAAGGAGCAGCATTGTGATAGAGGGTATTGTCATGCATGACCAAAATAATCAACCATAGTTTTTTTATCATCATATAATGTCTTTATTTTTTAATCTTTGTTTCAGGACTATTCCTGTCAACCTTCTTCAAGAACTGGTAAAAGTACAAAAACTAGCATCTTAAAGAAACTGGGACCATTGTATTTAGAAGGAGGTGGCGGGGGAGGAGGAGGATCATTCGTCTTTTTGGTGAGTTAACACTGAGTATTATTATTTACAAGTTACTTAATTCTATATCAATAGAGCCACATGTTCACATCATGACAATAATGAGAATCAAAATTCTAATGTACTTCCCGAACAGGTACTGAGCTGAAATTTGCTGTGATGGTAGAAGGTAGGTAGCAACCAAAGGGTAGGTAGCAACCAAAGGGAAAATTCTGAAATACCAAAATTTTTAATTCAGTGATATATTAAGGCTTGTTGTTTTTGTTCCTTGGGTCCTCTGTCCTTTGATGCAGCCTCCCATTTCATCATCATCTTCTTGAACAGTTTCCGACCGCTGGTCGGGTCTGCTTGGAACATAAGCGTCTCCATCGTTTCCTGTCCATCCACCATCTCTCGTCTTTCACTGTGTCCCAGCACGCTCCTCTTTCCTCCACGCTCTTCTTAACTCCTTTTGTCCATCTGTCCCTTGGTCTCCCCCTTGGCCTCCTTCCCTTCATTTCCATTCCAAAAAACTTCTTCGGTATCCTCTTCTCTCGCATCCTCCTCACATGTCCATCCCATTGTAGCCTAGATCGCTCTATTCTATTTTGCAATGGTTCCTCTCTTACCATCTCTCTGACTCTCTCATTCCTTACTCTGTCCATTCTTGTTACTCCTACCCTACTCCTCTGGAACTTCATCTCCACTGCTCGTATTTTACTCTTGTCCCTTTCCTTCATCACCCATGTTTCTGAACCATATGTCAAAATTGTCACAAAGTAGGTCTTGTCGATGATTCCTTTACATTTTTGTGATACATCTTTATTCCATATCATCCCCCTAACACTCTTGAAATATCCATCTGCGCACCTTCCCCTTTCATTTATTTCCATCCTATTGCCTCCCTTTTCTGCTTCCCAAGTACTTGAAGCATTCTACTTTCTGCAACTGCTGTCCTCCAAGTGTTATGCCCATATCCAGTGTGTTCTTCCTCCTTGTGATGACCACTTCACTTTTTTGGGCCGAGAACTTCATCCCATATGATAACACTACCTTCTCCCACTCATCCAATTGCACTTGTACGTCTTCCTCATCCTCTCCCCATGCCAGAAGGTCATCAGTAAACAACATTACCTTCATTTTCCTTTCCCCAATGCTATTTACCACTTTTCATATGATTTCATCCATCACCACTAAAAATAACAGGGGTGAGAGGGCACTTACTTGTTTCAGACCACTCTCTAATTGAAACCATTCCGTTCTCTCCCTTCCCACCTTTACACAGCTTTTGCTTCCCTCCTACATTGCTTTCACTCTTGCCACTGTCTCCTTGTTTGCTGCTTTTGCTCTCACTGCTTCCCATACCTTGTTTCTATTAATACTATCATATGCTTTCTCAATATCCAAGAAGGTCATCACCAGATCTTTCCCATATCCATAATGGTGTTCTTGTAGCTGTCTTACAGCAAAGATGAGGTCAACTGTTAACCTTCCCGGCCTGAATTCATACTGTTTGTCCCTCAGCCCATCTTCAACTTCTGTCCGAATTCTTCTCTCCAGTACCTTCTCAAATATTTTGGCGCAGTGGCACATGAGTGTAATTCCCCTGTAGTTCTTGCAATCCTTCCTACTTCCCTTTTTAAATATGGGTATTATTATCCCTCTTTTCCAGTCCCCCGGTATTTTCTTCTCCCTCCATATCACTTTCATTACTCGAAAGAGCCACTGTGTTCCTATCACCCCTGCTGCTCTCACCATCTCCACACTCACTTCGTCTATTCCCGGTGCCTTTCCCCCTTTCATCTTCTTTAATGCTTCCTCCACTTCTTTCCATGTCAATTCCTTCTCTGAAATTTCTTGGTCACTGTCTGTTTCTTCCTCCACAATGTCCACTACGCTGGTTTTAGTTGGATTTAGGAGTTCCTTGAAGTATTCTCTCCAGATAACCTTTACTTCTTCCATATTTTCAACCTCCTTTCCATTTCTGTCCACCATTCGGATATTTTCCCCTGTATCTCTTCTCTTTGTCTTTATCATTCCATACAACACTTTCTTACTGCCATCACAGTCCTCCTCCATCATTTCTGTCCATTTCTCCAGCCATTTCTTTTTCTCTTCCTTCACTACTTCTCTTGCTTCTTTCTTCTGCTCTTGGTACTCTTCTCTTGTTCTGTCTGTTCTCTGTTGGAACCATTTCCTGAATGCTTCATTTTTCTTTTTCACAGCTTCCTTAGTTCTGGGGTTCCACCATGGTGTTTCCTTCCACCTTTTCCTTCCACTAGCTCTGACACACACGACTTCCACTGCTTCTACCAACACGTCCCTGAACCTATTCCATTCTTCTTCACCTGTTCTTGGATCATTCTTCGGTAATTTGTTCCTCACTAATATCTGGAACTTCTCCTTATTTCCATCCTCCTTCAGCTTCCATGTCCTTATTCTTCTTTCTTGGTTCTCTGTTCTCCTCTTTTCCTTCAGTCCTCTCACCTTGGCGACCAGCAGACGGTTGTCACTGTCCAGGGCTTCTGAAGGTATTACCCTTATATCCGTGATACTCTTCTTTGTCTCCTTCCCGCATAGAATATAGTCCACCACTGATTTCCTATTCAAATCCCTGCTGTACCAAGTAATTTTATGACTCTCTCTCTTCTTGTACCATGTGTTTCCAACCATTAGCCCATTTATCTTGCACAGTTCCAGCAATCTCTCTCCTTCCTTATTCCTAACTTTTATTATAGAAAGCTTTCCAATCGGTCAACACAAATTGTGCCCAATTACATTTGGCGAGAAACAAGTATTTACATACCCTAACCTGAAAGAAACTACTGTAGATATTATCACAAAATAACACTCTTTTGTGTACTAAATGGGGTATTTAATTGGATGACATGTTTCGAACATCAAGCGTTCATCTTCAGATCCTGTTCACTTAGGCTATATTAGTGTACCATGTTTATGAATTACCGTTATGCACAAATATATAATTATGTACATATATATTACATAAGTTTGTAAAATGTTGTGTAACACGTCAAACTTATTTCACTCCTATGGCTGTTGAGTTATTATTATTATTATTAATATTATTATTATTATTATTATTATTAATGTAGTTTAAGTATGTTGCCTGTGATCTATTAAATTATTATTGTGAATAACTTCAGAATGATGTTGTCTACAGTCTACACTATTTTATTTATGTTCTAAATAAAAAATTTAAAAATTTGTACCTAAGTGTAGTTCATAGACATCATACACTAATTAAGCCTAAGTGAACAGGATATGAAAATAAACGATTGACGTTTGAAACATGTCATCCAATTAAGTACCATTACCCCATTTTGTACATAAAAGCATTTAATTTTGTAATGCTGTAATACCTACGTTCTTTCAGGTTAGGGCATGTAACTTAAATACTTGTTTCCCGCCTAATGTAATTGGGCACAATTTCTGTTGACCGACTGGAAAGCTTTCTTTAATAGATTTAGACTAAGTTAAAAATTGGCTTCTATTATTTCAACTCCAATTTTACACCTGTCCTGAATTAATAATTTTATTTGTACGTAGCTACTGTACCCACATGAGGCAATCTGTCTTCCACTCTTCCTTTTAAGTGCCCATTAAATACATATATTATTATTATTGTACTATTCATATTGCTATATCTTCTAATTCCTGGGATATCCTGAAAGCGTAGCTTTAGGTCCAGCAGCCAACGTTGTTGCTTTCTTAGCACCACCCAGGGGTCACGTGTAGGGCACTTTAAGGTAATTCCTACGGACGTGGAGCAACGTCAACCCCGTTTAGTTGATATCTTCTCACATAACCCTAACCTGCGTGCCGTATGAATCAGAACAACGGTTCACAATAATTTGTCGGACAGATGATTCAATTGGACAGTATATAGATTAACGGCATATCAATACACAACACAAAGTCTCAATTTAACTATTCAAAGGAATATTACCATGAAGATGTATAACCTAACCTGGTTCAAGTTATTCCTAAGCAACAGAGTAATAAGCACAAATGTGGACAACAATATGTTTGCCTCCAAAATGAAAATTGCAGGTACTGAAATTATAAACATCTATAAGCCTCCCTGTCAACCTTGGATCTTGAGTGAGACCATCCAGAACATTCACCACCCAGCTGTAATCCTCGGAGATTTTAACAGCAAGAATACTAACTGGGGTTATAATTATACCAACAAAGAGGGCCAAGGTGTGTCGGAATGGGCTGATGCAGAAGTCCTTTTTCTAATGCATGATGCCAAAGAAAAGGGCTCCTTCCACTCTGCCAGATGGAATAAGGACTATAACCCTGATCTGTGCTTTGTCTCAAAGGACTCGTTTGGTAAACCCCTAAAGTGCAGCAGGAATATTCTAGACAACTTCCCCCGAAGTCAGCACAGACCAGCACTTGTCAAAGTTGGCCTAGAAATGCCTGTCATCAGATCAGTTCCACTGCCACGTTGGAATTTCACCAAAGCCAACTGGTCAAAATTCACCAGTGAATTGGAACATAATATACAGTGGATCCCACCTAAAATAGGTAATTACGAGCGCTTCGCTGGACTAATTTGTGCTATTGCAAGGAAACATATCCCAAGAGGATACAGAAGGACCTATATTCCTGGTTGGAGTCCAAAATGCAATGAACTATATGAGGAGTATAAACCCGCCAGTGATCCTGAAGTTGCCAACGAACTACTACAGTCTTCAGACTCAGCTAGAAGAGAAAAATGGACCAACCTAATGGAAAATACGAATTTTCAACACTCCAGTCGAAAAGCATGGTCTCTTTTAAGGAAACTTGGTAGCAGCACGCCAAAATTCAGTTCCAAGTGCACCAAGATAAAGCCAGATGCGATAGCAAGCAGATTAGTTAGTCTGACAAGAAAACCTGCCGATACTGACAAGGAAGAGGCAAAAAGAATTCAGTAAGAACTAAAATCTAAGATGTTCCATGCAGAAACAACATCCCAGTTTACAGCTGATATCACGGCTGCTGAAGTTTCAACTGTGCTAAAAGAAGTAAAATCAGGAAAAGCAGCTGGGTTGGATGGTCTTTATCCAGAATTCCTACAACGTTGTGGTCCTCCAACAATTGAATGGCTTGCTAAATTTTATAGCAACATCTTACGCGATGGTCAACTTCCACCAGCACTCAAAAGAACTAAAGTAGTTGCTGTACTCAAACCTGGGAAAAGTGGAGATGGTGCAGAAGATTACAGGCCTATTGCCCTCCTGAGCGTCTGTTACAAGCTGCTGGAAAGAATAATATATAATAGAATCTCAATTACAGTTCTTGAGCACATACCAAATGAGCAAGCTGGCTTCAGACCAAAGCGCAGTTGTACCGACCAAGTGTTGGACCTAACCACTCACATAGAGAGAGGATTTCAAGATCGAAAGAAGACCGTATCTGTGTTTGTGGACCTCACGGCAGCATACGATACAGTTTGGCGAAAAGGAATGATCCTCAAATTCCTGAAAATAATCCCTTGCAAGAAACTTGCCATCCTACTGAATAATATGCTGGTCAACAGGGTGATCGAAGTTCACCTAAATGGCAACGTAAGCAGATCTCACAAACTAAATGATGGATTACCACAAGGATCGGTCCTTGCCCCATTGCTGTTCAATATTTACACCGCAGACTTACCTCCTACTAGTGCTAGAAAGTTCGTATACGCTGACGATCTTGCATTGACAGCTCAGTCCAACGACTTTGCAACAGCAGAAACCATACTTACGGAAGATCTCTGCAGACTCGACAAGTTCTTCAAAACCTGGAGACTAAAACCAAATATAGAAGAAAAAAAAAGAGGTCAGCTGCTTTCATCTGAGCAACAAACAAGCCAACTACATTCCTAGGGTTCAATTCCAGGGTCATCTACTGAAATTCAATCCTCATCCTAAATATTTAGGCGTCATCTTGGATCGATCCTTGACTTACAGTGAACATCTAGGCAAAACATCTGCTAAGATCAAAACCCGCAACAACATCCTGCACAAACTCACTGGAATGGGCTGGGGCCCAACAGCATCCACCCTCAGAACTTCAGCACTTGCCCTGGTGTATCCAGTAGCAGAATATTGCTGCCCAGTATGGCTTAACAGCGCCCATGCAAAGAAGATAGACGTACAGCTGAACGACACAATGAGGACTGTATCAGGAACCATCCAATCTACACCTTTGGAATGGTTACCAGTACTCTCCAACATCCCACCTCCTCATCTTCGAAGACAAATGGCACTGAAGAGAGAATGGCTTAAATGTTGTGACAACCCTCTTCTGCCAATTCATCTAGACTGCTCACCTAAAGATCTCAGGCTGAAATCCCGGAATCCTTCTTGGATACAAGGAAGGAAGTTGGTCCAAGAGCAGTTCCAAGTGAATGAAGCTTGGCGCAATGAGTGGCTGACTTCAAATCCAGACAGATTAGGTCTTATCTCGGATCCAGTCAAGCAGCCCCCTGGTTTCGACCTTCCCAGGAAAATCTGGACGTCGCTGAACCGTATAAGAACTCAACACGGTAGGTGTCAGTTCTGGAAGCACAAATGGAAAATTGCCGAGAATCCTTTCTGCAACTGTGCAGATGTGCCTCAGACCATCAGTCACATCGCTATGGATTGCCCACTCCGAAGGTTCAATGGTCCAATGAATGAGATTCATCAAGCTAGTGATGAAGCTTTAGAATGGTTAGGGAAATTAGATATCCAGCTCTAACAAAACTGAAGCTACTAGCAGATCAAGGTCTCAATCTGTATATATTTGTACTGTAAATACTGTAGAATGTAAATAATTGTATATTGCATCTTCATGCCATACGAAATATATATATATATAAATATATATATTGTACTATTTTGCAGTGGGAGAACAATGGGAGTTCAGTTGTGCCAATATTAGTAGCAGCTGGAGGAGGCGGTCTTGGAGAAGGCAAGAGTGCAAATGATGGACGACAGCATGGACACGGAGTATGTCCTGATCGTAAGCCGGTAACAGGAGCGGAGTATGGTTTAAATGCATCAGGTAAGATTTGTTTTTCAAAAATATCAATCAGAAGTTGAATTTACAAAGTACCACCAACATCCATATAAGGTCACCGACATGAAACAGTAAGTCCCAAGCAGACGGCCATGTCTTATGTAGGCTGTGGGGATGAGTCTAAGGTGCCCTAGCCCTTTCAAACAGAAAAAATTAAGTTGTTGTTGTTGTATGATACAGCCCTCCAGCCTCCCTATCCTGAGCTAATTGTTTCATTTCTACATGGCTACTACACCCTACATCCGAGGCAATCTGTTTAACATATTCTAACCTTGGTCTACCTTAACAGTTCTTGTTCTCGACCCTTCCGTCCATAACTACGTTTGCTATTCTTGGGTGACTAAGTATGTGTCCTATCAACCTATAACTTCTCTTCGTTAGCAGCAGCCAGACACATCTCCTCTCCCTTTTGTCTTCATCATCATCATCATCTTGCACAGTTTCCAGCCACTGGCCGGGTCTTGTTTGGAACACAAGCCTCTCCAACGTCTTCTGTCTTCCCACCATCTCGCAGCCTCCACCCTTGTCCAGTCTTCTCCTCTCTTCTTCACACTTTCTTTCACCCCCTTCAGCCACCTGTCTCTCGGTCTTCCTCTCGATCTCTTTCCTTCCCACTTCATCTCGTGTATCCTCCTGGGTATCCTCATCTCCTCCATTCGTTTTACATGTCGTGTCCATACCATCTAAGTCTAGATTTCTCTATACCATCCTGTAATGGTTCCTCCTTCATTAATTCTCTGGTCCTCTCATTTCTTATTCTGTCCATCTTTGTAGCTCCAATACTGCTTCTGAAGAACCTCATCTCACTGGCCTGTACTTTGCTCTTCTCCCTTCCTTTCATAACCCAGGTCTCCGAGGCATACGTCAGGATAGGGATATAGTACGTCCGATATTTGATCTTTTTGCTGTTCTGAGGGACATCCTTGCTCCATAACATGCTTCTCACACTCCTCCGGAATGCTTCTGCCTGTCTCCCCCGCTCATTTATTTCTCTATTGTTTCTTCCATTATCTTGTATCAGGCTTCCCAGATATTGGAAACTCTCCACTTTCTTCAGCTGTTCCCCACCAATTGTTATTCCCGTTGTGGTTCTTTCCTTCTTCCTTGTTGTGATCACCATCTCACTCTTATTTATGCTAAATTTCATCCCATATCCTTGTATTATTCCTTCTCACACATCCAACTGTTCCTGTACCTCCTCCTCCTTGTTTCCCCAAATCATCAATTCATCTGCAAACACCATTGCTTTCATCTTTCCTTCTCCAATTACTTGTGCCACTCGGGACATTATGTCATCCATCACCACAATAATACCTCTTTATTCATTACTTTATTGGTCTATCTTTTATTCATCATTCTCCTGCAATACCACATTTTAAATGCTTCTATTCTCATCTTTTCTGTCCAAATTTCACTTCCAGAGTGTGCCACACTCCAGACAAAGGCTCTAAATAGGAATTTCTAATATCTAAATCTATTTTAGATGTTAACAGATTTCTTTCCTGTGGAAATGCTGTCCTTGCTGAGCCAAACTACCTTTATATCCTCTATGCTTTGTTCATCTCCGACTATTTTGCTTCCTAAGTAACGGAAGTCTCCACTTCCTTTAGCTTTTCACCTGCCAATTTTATGTCAATAGGGGTTTATGATTTCTTTTGGCTGCATTCCATTATTTATTGGTTTTCATCATAAATTCTTTCCTCAAGGAGGAGTCTATACTACAGTATTTAAAAACTCATTCAAATCCTCTGATGAATTGGCTAAGATTACAATGTCATCAGTAAATCTCAATATTGAAATGATCTCTCCTTGAATCTTTACTCCTACTAAGGGGAGTTCAAATGGATAAAATATGAAAAAATATCAATTTTCAGAGTTGTATACGATGACGTTTAAAATGATGTATAACACTTGATATGTGTTATTTGCAAAACATGTCTAATATTTATTTAAATAATGCTGCGCGCATTAGAAAACATTGATAATTAGAACATACAGTACAAAGGCATTTTCTCAGAACTTACTTTTTGCACATATATGTTCCATATTTTTCAGTTGTTACTTATCACAGAAGTCTCAAATTTTTACCACATGCAGCTTGGCTTGTAAATGAGATTTTAACACAGGGATTTTGTTCTAGCTCAAATGAAATGAAAATCCACAGCCTGCTTCCAGTCTCCGACCGGGTCAGGAATGGAATGAATGAATGAAGCCCCTATCTAGCGGCGAGGATATGAACTGTGCCGGCTGCCGAGGCCTGACGCACTCCTCTGGGGCAATGATTAAATGAATGACAGATGAAATGAAATGATAGTGGAGAGTGTTGCTGGAATGAAATTTTGACAGGGAAAACCGGAGTACCCGGAGAAAAACCTGTCTGCCTCCGTTTTGTCCAGCACAGATCTCACATGGAGTGACCGGGATTTGAACCACGGACCCAGCGGTGAGAGGCCGGCGTGCTGCCGCCTAAGCCACGGAGGCTTTTCTAGCTCAAATACGTTATGAAAAAAAAATGGATATATCTAGATTTTTAAACGAAAAATTTGAGATTAAAGAAAAAAAAAATATTATGGTCACAATAGTAGAAACACCAAACGCCCATGTTAAAGTACTAAAAACTGATCACTAATTACGGCAATAAAATTTCATCTAAATTTACCCAGTAGTTTCTGCGAAATAGGAACATGAATTTATTAAATATTAGCATTAAGAAGATAGGCCATTGAAACTCCCCAATTTTTCTCTAATTAACTTCATTGCATGTATAGATTGAAAAGTATGGGTGACACTAGCTTCTCTCTCATGTCCTTGGACTCGAATAACTGCCATCTGGGTTTTGTGCAGATTGTACAGTAGATCTCCATCCTATCCCTATACTTTATTCCAATCCTTTTCAAAATGTCAATCAACTTACTCCAAAACACAATGGTATCAAAAGCCTTTACTGAGTCTACAAATGCCATGAACCTTCTCTGATCTTTCCTTATTCTATCTTCCAAGATCAGCCTAAGACTTACTACAACTTCCCATGTTCCTATATTTCTTCTGAACCCAAATTGGTCTTCATCCAATTCTGTTTCTATCTGTCTTTCTGTCCTCTTTGACAGGATCTTTGAAGCATGAGAGTGATCAAGATGATTGTACAGTAATCCTCACATCTGTCAGCTCCTGCTTTCTTTGGTAGAGAGAGGATAACTTTCTTCTTAAAATCAGAGGACACCACACTTGTCTCATAAATCCTGCATACCAAGTGAAATAACCTGATCAACCTTCATCACCTATGCAACGTAGCAACTCAGTCGGTATATCATCTAGGCCTGGTGCTTTATTGCTGCTTAAGTCTTCTAGTGCGCTATCAAATTCTGATCTCAATAATAAATTTCCTTTCTCATCCTCATCAATTTTCTCTTCCCTTTCCATTTCATGATTCTCAATTTCCTTACCCCTATCAAACATTCTATGTAAGCTTAACTGGTACTTACTGCAATTAGTAACTCATTTAACACCACCTTCATTTTTTAATTGATTATTTCAATAATATAGATTTCGCTTTATTTTTGTATCATAGACTACGCTAAATATAGACTTTATAATAGGGTTTATAGTTAAATGTGCTAATATAATTTGTTTGTTATGTTGGATTCCTTTACAAGAAATCTTGCGTGTATTATGAATGATTCAACTTGCTCGATACCCCAAGATTGGAATTAAGCAGCTATCAAAAAAACAAAAAAAATGCTATTTTAATGAGAATCTAAAGCTGATCTTCTTCTTCTTCTTCTTCTTCCTAGCATTGTCCCGCTGGTGCAGGGTCCGCTTTTTTGGTCATTGACCTCCATTTTGTCCGGTTTCGTGCGTCAGCTGGATTTAGGCCGGTAATTTTTAAATCACCATTTATTGTGTCTTGCCAACGCTGCTCGTCCTCTGGGGCGTAGGCCTTCAACCTCAAAATGAAGGACAGAGTTATTAGCAGTATAAGGCGCTGCACGCAGGGCATAGCCATATCATCGGAGCCGTTTCTCTCTCATTTTGTCCACAATTGGGGCGACACCCATTTGCTCCCGAATTGTGTCGTTTCTGACATGGTCAATAAGGGAGATGCCCATTGTCCAACGGAGCATTCTCATTTCCATGGCGTACAGGCGATGTTCTGAAATTTTGTCGGATGGTCGACATTCAACTCCATACAGCGCAACTGGCCGTACCACTGTCCGATATATTTTTGATTTGAGACGAAGTGGCATTTTCTTGTCGCAAAGCACACCCGTGACCTCCTTCCACCGCAACCAGGTTGCGTTTACCCTAGCTCTTACTTCATCATTGAAGTTGCCATCACTCTGAAGACGAGATCCAAGGTACCTGAAGCATTCTGTCTTGACTAGATTTTGTCCAGCGACTTGAATGGTACCGTCGCTTGGGTTTAACTCCAGTTACTCTGTCTTTTTCACATTCAGACATAGGCCGTACTGGGAGAGGCGGTTATTCCAATCTTCAACTTGACATTGGAGTTTTTCTCGGGTGTCATCTGCAACCATTATATCATCTGCATACAGAAGAGTCCAAGGAACATTCCGTTGCTGGTCACGAGTGATGGTGTCCATCACAAGAACAAAAAGGGACGGTGATAGTGCTGAGCCTTGGTGGACGCCGACATTTACAGGAAAGTTTTCTGAGGTGCCAACAGCACAACGTACTCTACTGCTGGTGTTCGTGTATAACATCTTGACCACATTTACAAATGACTTTGCACACCATGGTTGCGGAGCGCATACCAAATCAACTCATGAGGAACACGATCGAAGGCCTTTTCAAGGTCAAGAAAGGCAATATGCAGAGGCTTTCTTTTCTCACGGTGCTTCTCCATGAGTAACCGTGCTGCGAAGACGGCGTCAGCGGTTTCAGCCCCCTTGACAAACCCGCACTGGTTGGAGCTGATTTCGGTGATGGCACGTAGGCGTCGATCAAGAATCCTCTCAAAGATCTTCATTGTATGTGAGAGAAGACGTACTGGGCGATAGTTTGAACATTCCACTGGGTCTCCTTTGTTCTTGAAAATCGGTACTGTAATGCTTGTAACCCAGTTAATAGGGATGTGGCCAGAGTCCAATATGGCATTGAAAAAGGTAACAAGCCAATCTATCGCAGTAGATTGCAGTTCTTGAAGTTTCCAGAAGTCAGCAGGGAGGTTGTCTGGCCCAGGAGATTTATGGTTTCTCAAGCTTTTTAGGGCAGTGGTAACTTCCTGTGGAGTGATTTGGGGGATAGGCCCACTAGTTGGGACACCTTCTGGCTGATGTGGGAACAAAAATGTACCTGGGACACATTATTTCAATTTTCGAGAATTTTCAAACAACCGTAACAAAAACGTTATACGGCACATTTGGAACTACAGGACATAAGTCATTTTAAGCTAAATGTTATATGTTTTTCAGTTATCCTTCGTGTTTGAGACAGTTGCAATAATTTCAAAATATCCGGTGCAGATTACAAATGTTCTTGCAAGTTTGAAAATTTGATTAATGAATCCTTGCTACAATCTATATAAAAATCAATTTTACGTGATAGTTTGTCTGTCCGTGGGTGAGTATGTCTCCTATGCGTTCATATACCATTCATCCAATTGCGATGAAACTTGGGTGAGATGTTGAGTACACTCCAAAGAAGGTTTCTGACTGAGTAAATCCATTTTACAATAGATAGCGCACGCGTAGATTCAACAAATGAGCAACGACACGCGAAGCGTTTCAACAAAGTCCCATATAAGGTCATATATTATTCATCCGATAGCGATGAAACTTGGGTGAGATGTTATGTACACTCCAGAGAAGGTTTCTGGCTTAGTACATCCATTTTACAATAGGTGGCACACCAGTAGATTCAACAAATGAGCGATGTCACGCGAAGCGTTTCAACAAAGTCCCGTATAAGGTCATATACCATTCGTCTGATAGAGATAAATGTTTGGTGAATTGTTGTATACACTCCAGGAAAGGTTTCTGGCTTAGTAAATCCATTTTACAATTCGGTGCACGTTTAGATTCAACAAAAGAGTGACTACGCATGAAGCGTTTCGTAAACGTCCCGTATAAGTTCACATACCATTCATCCGTTTGTGATGAAACTTGGGTGAGATGTTGTGTACACTCCAGGGAAGGTTTCTGGCTGAGTACATCCATATTACAATATGTAGCGCAAGAGTAAAATCAACAAATGAGCGACGACACGCGAAGCGTTTCGACTAAGTCCCGTATGCATTCATATACCATTCGTCCGATAGCTATGAAACTTGGGTGAGATGTTGTGTACACTACATGGAAGATTTCTGGCTTAGTAAATCCACTATACAATAGGCAGCGCACAAGTAGATTCAACAAATGAGGGACGGCGCGAAGCGTTTCAACAAAGTCCCGTATAAGGTCTTATACCATTCTGCCGTTAGCGGTGAAACTTGGGTGAAATATGGTGGACACTCCAAGGAAGGTTTCTGGCTTAGTAAATACATTTCACAGTAGGTAGCACACGAGTAGATTCGACAAATGAACGACGACACGCGGAGTGTTTCAATACAGTCCCCTATGTCTTCATATCCCATTAGTCCGATAGCGATGAAACTTGGGTGAGATGTTGTGTACACTCCAGGGAAGGTTTCTGGCTGAGTACATCCATATTACAATATGTAGCGCAAGAGTTGAATCAACAAATGAGCGACGACACGCGAAGCGTTTCAACTAAGTCCCGTATGCATTCATATACCATTCGTCCGATAGCTATGAAACTTGGGTGAGATGTTGTGTACACTTCATGGAAGGTTTCTGGCTTAGTAAATCCACTATACAATAGGCAGCGCACAAGTAGATGCAACAAATGGGTGACGACGCGCGAAGCGTTTCAACAAAATCCCCTATTGCGTTCATACAACCTTCTTCGATTGTGATGAAACCTTGATGAGTTATTGTGTTCACGCCAGGGAAGGGCTTCGACTTAGTAATACATTTCTCAATAGGTAGCGCACAAGTAGATTCAACAAATGAGTGACAGCGCACGAGTCGTTTAAACAAAACCCCGCATACGTGCATATACCATTCATCCGATTGCGATGAAACTTTTGAAAGTTGTTGTGCACGCTCCCACGAATGATTCTAAATTAGAAAATCCATTTTACGATAGCTCAGAGGCAGTTAACGGAAATTGAAAAGCATGTTGTGTATCCAAATGCACTTCAAGAAACAGAATTTCAACGCCAACACTTTCTTTGATTGGCATTGCAACGCATGCCGGGTACAGCTTGTAATAAAATAAAACTAAAAAATGGGTTTTTTAATTCTCACTAATTTGTTTAGTCAAACCTATTACAGTTTTTTTTTTGTTATTTCATTAAATTTTTCACTAATTTTTCACTGTTTTTGCTTCATAAGAAATTGAAAACCATTCTACAATTACTTATCAAATTTCATAAATATTGGGTCAGGTTTGGCCTGCATGGATCTTTTCAGGACACTAAAAATGAAGTTCTGAAAAAATAGTTTATATTTTTTACATACAAATATTTCCATAATGACCTTTCGAATTCTCTTAAAATTCACCAGCACCATATCTTCTACCCTTCTGCTTCTTTCTGAAATTTCCTCTCTGTACACCCTAAAGACCCTTTTTTTTTCTTCTTTCTTTTTTTTCTGGATGTTCTTTCTCTGTCTAGTGTCAAATTATTCACTGCCATATTTTCTTGTTTCATCTCTTTGTCTGGCATGTTATGTGGGAATTAGATTATTTTTTATTCTTTTTTTCCATGTGGCCTCCTGAGAGACTGAGTGCAGGTCTTTCTAGTCTATGTCTGTGGGCGACCTGCGCATCCGGATGAGAGATGGAATGTATGAAGATCAATGAAACTGGGCAAGGATGTGGAAGGAAGCGGCCGTGGCCTGTCAGAAGGTGCCCTCCCATCATTTGCCTGGTGTTGAAAATGGGAAACCACGGAAAACCATTTCAAGGACGGCCGACGGTGGGGCTCGAACCCACGCGTCTACCGAGTCAGCCGAGAGCTTGGCCCCATGACCTAACGCTGCGCTTTAGCCAGCGTAGCCACTGCTGTTGGTATTAGATTAATTATTTCATCTTTAGGGCCTCTTTTAGATTCTGTGTGGCACTATATCTTGCTAGTAATTTGTTTGGTTCAAAAACCCCTTTTTGTGAAACATTGAAGGCTTACATTTGCAGGCCATCTCAATTAATTTTTCCTGAGGGCCACATAGATTAATTTTATAATTATTTAAGGTAGTCTACTCGAGGTGTGGGGCTGGAGGTGAAAAAAGAATGTAGAATTTAGGTCAAACATCTAACTGAAGTCGTGAAAGCAAAGTATTTCATCTTTAGAAAAGCGGCAAATTCAAGAACAAGAAGATATGTAACTTGTAAGAGTAACATTTAGAATAATTATTTACTTTGAATTATTCGAACTTAATTTTTCTCACTTTTCATGGTGGACCAGCAGAAATCTCTCTTTAGGCCATATGTGGCCCACGAGTCGCCTATTGAGAAGGCCTGATCTAGAGAGAAGTTCTATCAAGAACAGCCTCTGATACACAGCAACAATTTTCAGCAGCATTGAAGTTGTGAACTGAGCATATTTTAGTGGGTTTGAGGGGGTACTCCTGTAGTGAGACCCTTGCAATGGAAGCACCTTGATCCAGGTCTTCGAAGGTATTTCTCATGTTTAGGATCTTTATCTGTTGAGGGGTTGTGGCGTAAAGTGTGGCTTATATTGTTGATTTCATGTTATCTACTATAGGAATAATTGTACAAAGTGCAGTGGCGGTTTCTGGGTATTCGCCATGAAACCAGTGCACACCCATTCTTGCAGTATTGCCGTTCACTTATACAAACTTATACAAAAATTAAAATAAAATTAAGCGTCAACAAATGTTCAGTATTCCGCATTTTTACATTTAAATGCACCGCGTTTGTTGCGCCTCGCTGTACGTTGCTTTTGCTGACTCGGGTATCATCAGAGTGAAAGTGAAAGTTATCATCAGAGATTGCCGTTCGCCAGTTGCGGCTGTGTCGCCAGAGTTGAGGCTTGTCGGCTGTTGGAGGGCAAGAGGGGATCTGTGTTAACTATAGCAGAATCGGAGCCACATCCTTGCCTGGCGGAAAGAGCTGTGCATGCTCCGTTTTATTTTTCATCTCCTTCTCTATGTGTTAACTGATAGTGTGCAGGAGCTACCACACTACACAGTATCTGTTGGAGAATTGGTGTACCAAGAACATTTCAGGCGCTGTTTGAAAGGTTGTCTCTTTGAAAGATTGAGATTCTGTGAATTAGATCAACAAAGGAAATTGTTTTAGTTGGTCTAAGTAAAATATGTTTTTTCCATACTTGGACGTCTCCTCATCATGATGATGTATTTCATTACATGACATTCGATGTTTTCCCTCTAATGCAAGACTATAAGCTCAGAAGCCCCAGCTTGAACAGCAAGTTTCAGTCAACAGCATTGTAAACAACAGGCTATAAATCCCAAGTGAAGTGATTTCCACATGCACAAACATTAGAACAGTGCTATATAAGTGTATTCTCAAGAACCTAGCAATACCAATGGTGTTAATTTTTACTGATGTGCACTCACATTACTTCTCATGAGTAATATGTTCTTTTTCGCCTCTTTTCATCCATTCACTCATCATTTTATGTATTTTTTATTATGATATCTTTAATTATGCTGGATTTTGCAACTTAATTTATGGCTGAAGAAGGGACCAGTACTAGAGGCCCCGAAACATGTACCATATCCATCTAATAGCAAGTTTATAACTTGTTGTAAATAAATGTATTGACTAGGCGGAACAGTTTCTCCTTTGTTATATAGGTTGTCTCTTTACGCAGCTCGTAGCGCTACTGTGATTTGATTTTCACTGTACATTTAAAAATCACATCCATACAGCCAACTGTATGGATATTATCAAGTCTGTAGTTGTAACAGTGAATTCAGTTTTATAACATTTCCTTATAATTTACAGATTTTCAAGGTCCGGTATTACTGTTTGGAGGATTAACACGGCCTATAATACACACATCAAAAAAAGTTTTGCATCACCTCTGTTCCCAGATCTCCGGCATATAGACGTTGACTGTGTATATTGTATCCAAGATACAGTCCCTTTGACTGTTCATAGATGTCACTAAAACTGCTCAAAGATGTAAACAACCATGCATGAGCAGGGCCTATTAGACGGAGGGGGTACGACAGCCGATCAGTTCCAGTCATTCCACCAGGACGAAGGTACGCTGCTCATGTTGTCTGTAGTTCTACCATGCCTAGAAGGTCAATACCGCAGTTCGATCGCGTCCGCATTGTTACTTTGTGTCAAGAAGGGCTCTCAACAAGGGAAGTTTCCAGGCGTCTCAGAGTGAACCAAAGCGATGTTGTTCGGACATGGAGGAGGTACAGAGATACAGGAACTGTCGATGACAGGCCTCGCTCAGGCCGCCCAAGGGCTACTACTGTAGTGGATGACCGCTACTTACGGATTGCCGCTCGGAGGAACCCTGACAGCAATGCCACCATGTTGAATAATGCGTTTCGTTCAGCCACAGGACGTCGTGTTTCAACTCAAACTGTGCGCAATAGGCTGCATGATGCGCAACTTCACTCCCGACGTCCATGGCGAGGTCCAGCTTTGCAACCCCGACACCATGCAGCGCGGTACAGATGGGCCCAACAACATGCTGAATGGACCCCACGGAATTGGCATCACGTTCTCTTCACCGATGAGTGTCGCATATGCCTTCAACCAGACAATCGTCGGAGACGTGTTTGGAGGCACCCTGGTCAGGCTGAACGTCTTAGACACACTGTCCAGCGAGTGCAGCAAGGTGGTGGTTCCCTGATGTTTTGGGGTGGCATTATGTGGGGCCGACGTACGCCACTGGTGGTCATGGAAGGCTCCGAAACGGCTTTACGATACCTGAATGACATCCTCCGACCCATAGTGCAACCATATCGGCAGAATATTGGAGAGGCATTTGTCTTCATGGACGACAATTCTCGACCTCATCGTGCACATCTTGTGAATGCGTTCCTTCAAGATAACGACATCGCTCGACTACAGTGGCCAGCATGTTCGCCAGACATGAACCCTATCGAACATGCCTGGGATATGTTGAAAAGGGCTGTTTATGGACGTCTTGACCCACCAACCACTCTGAGAGATTTACGCCGAATTGTCGTTGAGGAGTGGGACAATTTGGACCAACAGTGTCTTGATGAACTTGTGGATAGTATGCCACGACGAATACAGGCATGCATCAATGCAAGAGGACGTGCTACTGGGTATTAGAGGTAGTGGTGTGTACTGCAATCTGGACCACAAATGCTGAAAGTCTAGCTGTATGATGGTACAACATGCAATGTGTGGGTCTCATGAGCAATAAAACGAGCTGAAATGTTGTTTGTGTTGATCTCTATTCCCTTTGTATTTAAAGGTTCCGGAACTCTTGGAACCGAGGTGATGCAAAACTTTTTTTGATATGTGTATATCTTGGTGATCCTAACCGTGGCAAGTATTTGTCACAAGTTTTTTTTTAATGTGTGGAACATTTCAGTGTGTGTTTATTATTAAGTAGGGTTTATACATTATGTTTTAATCGCTTATCCTCTTAGCTAGGTTTCTCCCATGGACTTTGGGAGAGCATTCCTTTGCTGTTCCAAGGACGGTGTCTGGAAGACAAACACACTGTGCCAACATATACAACTGGGGATGGTAACAGGCGACTGCTAGTTGGGTCGAAAGGGTCAAGGAAGGGATTTTGACCGTTGGCATGAAACGAACCGTCCCGGTGTTTGCCCAGTATTGAAAATGGGAAACCACAAAAACTATTTTCAGGACGACCGAGATGGGATTCGGGATTTGAACCTATGCTCTCCCGATGCCAACGAGGCACGAGGTAGCCCTATAGCGCTCCCACCTGGTGAACATTTAACTCTTCCTAGTATAACACATAGACAATAGGTTAACTTTCAGTTACGGTACATTAGTGTTGGGGCAGATGACCTCACTGTTCCATCCCATAAAACAATAACAATACATTAGTGTTGTAGGCTTTTCAGTTCTTTTCCAAATTCCCTTCCTATTTCCTGTTTTCTGAGGTTTATGTTTGGTTTTCTGTTTAGGTGCTGGTGCTGGAGGTGGATGGAGGAATAACTCTGCAATAAACAGTCATATCACAGGTTCTGCTCTGCTAAACGGTGGTTTAGGTGGAAGTGCCTGCAATTTACAGAGACCGGATGAAGGCCAGGGAGGGTTTGGAGGAGGTGGTAGTGGCTGCAAAACTGGTGGAGGAGGTGGAGGATATTCAGGTAAATATTTTTCTTAGTCTTCTCTGTTATACAGTGGTTGCAAGACATGATATCCTTCCCATATACCTAAGATAAAAGTGAATGGTTTGTGTGTTTGTTCTTTACACTATACCATTCTAGTGGGCTGAGCCAAATTTTGCTAATACAGTATACATTTTAGGACCTGGAATAAATCACTGACTACATGAATTTTGGATATTCTTTACCATTTTTCTTATTTTGGCACTTTTTCACCCAGACTTAGTCCAAGCAAAATATTCAAGTTATCATAGTATGACCAAACAAAGCTTATTTTATGCCATTTGATGCAAGAAACAGTACTCGGTAGATCCAAGAGAGGCCTTGAAAACGGGCATTTTAAAGTCATAAAACAACAGTTTCCAAGATGTTTCCTAAATACTATCCTCACTATGGTAATCTGGTCAGGGAGTGGCCAGCCATGACCATGGTAACAGTAGCTTGGCGCTTTTTTTATGAACAGCAATGGCTACATAATTAAGTACAAGTTTTACGGGCTTGTAGGCCGTAGTCCAGACAGGATATCTCCCGACGTTTCACCGGAAACTGCGTCCGGCATTTTCAAGGGTTCCGCTCCTTTCTTTGGTCAGCAGTGGAATGAGGAAGAGGCTTGAAATAATGGGTAACAGTTTGTAGTGGGGTATTGTTGCTTGAATATGACTGTTGGTTGGGTGGATCTTGGCGATGAATTAACGGCTGGAAGGCAGTTTGGATCATCAATTTAGCATGGTGAGCCGAGCATTCTCTTCGCAGTCCGGCTGGATCGTCTGGTCTCGCCTACATGTTGCGGGGTGCGGTGCGTGCTCCGGCTTCGACGACCGAGCTTGTGAGGGTCAGGTGTTCCCTGGGCGACTGCTGGGCTGTAGCGGGAAGGACCACGGCCTACAAGCCCGAAAAACTTGTACTTACCGTAATTATGAACGCCGGTCGTGAAAGCCTAAGCTGTTACAGCGATGGCTACACTGTTTCTGTTGGGAGCCAAATATGTACCTCTTGCCCTCCAATTACATCTACTGTAAAGTAAAAATTAAATTAATTAATTAATTATGTATGTATGTATGTATGAATGTGTGTGTGTATGTGAAAGGGCACTTATTCTAATGTTAAATGGTAATTTCCTTTTAGGTGGCAACACATGGTACAATGATTCAATAGGTGAGGGTGGCTACTCATATATTGGTGAAGGACACTTTGGAGAGGTACAGGAAGCAGCTCATGATGGAATGGGTGCAGTATTCTTTATACCTGCTATTACTGGCTGCGGGTGTTTCTACCGCTGTTTGGCAATGGACGAGTTCCGTCACACCACTCAGTGCATATGTCCAGAAGATTGGATTCTTGGAGAAGACAATGTCAGTTGTTACAATAAGTGTAAGCATCCACAGTATGTATTGTCTCCTTCTCCATTCTGTAGAGTTTTATTGCCAATGAGATCTACTGGTTTACACACTTGCCATGTATTTCAACTGTAAGTACGGTATATAAATTTCAGAGGTCACCGTTGGCAGATGGAAATTCAGCAGCACAATGCCAAAACTGCAAGTGCCAAAAATCTTGCTTTTGGGATTAAGATTTTCCCAATACTCTTGTCTTACTATATTCTCAGTTTAGGAACCTCCTCTGGGACAGCCAAATTCCTTTTATATATAAGATAACATTGTATCAGGCTTACTTGGCACCAATAACAATATACGATCTGGAAATTTGCACCATCAACAGAGGGGATAATAGCAGACTCTAGGCTGCAGAAATGAAATTCCTGAGGTCAATGCCTCACAAAACGTGACTAGATAAGATTCGGAATGAAAAGTTCTGTTACTTGCATCCCCAAAAGATGGCGTTGCTCCAAACTTCAATTCTTGATTTAGGCACTGGTAACAACAACGTCCAGCCTGTTTCATTCCATACAGTGCTTTTTTCATACGGCATACTTTATTCCCTGATGTCCGGCTCCGCGGGAAATTGGTTAGAATGCTAGACTTTGGCCCAAAGTGGCCCGGGTTCGATTTCCAGCCGCGCCATCAGGGATTTTAATCTCCTGGGGTTAATTCCAAAAGCTCGGACTTCCAAAAGCTACGATGCGCAGGTCGCCCACGAGCATCAACTAGAAAGACCTGCACTTTGCCTCTCTGAAAGCCACACAATCATAAAATATTTCCTGATGAAAGCTTCTTGCTGACTATATTATGAGAGTGTAACGTCTTCTCAATGAACTCCAAGATTCTGTTAGTATATTTGGGCATTTCCTTCCAAATCTCTTCATCGATGACCCCATTGGGGAAGGCAGTGGACGCACCGAATTGACATACGTGTATGCCGGTTTGCACTGTGAGAGTCATGGCCATGATTGAGCTGAATCTCACTACAAGTGTTATAGTCTATCCCGGGACATTGGGAAAGTTCTTTGCAACAACCCTAGCTCTCTGTTTTGTGCGCGCTGACCTACGTCTCGCCGCGTAAATAACTGTATACTCAACTCATATTTAAAAACTCTAAAGACAAAATAACTGTACCCTACCAAAGAGATATTGTCCATCAGAAGATTCTCTCAGTTCATAAACAAGAAAGGATCAAGGTGCAGTGTGTGTCTCCCAAACTGGAGGTCAAGGAAGAGTTGAGCTATACCCTCCACAGCATGCATTAGCTAATAGACCAGAAAGAGGTTCTTTCTCACCTCGACTAACACAAAGCGCTCGGAAATCAGGTGGAGAGAGAGGCATACAAGAAGCGCACATGGATGTTCAGAATCTGTACATTCAGAGGTTCCTAACTGCGTTGCAACTGAATTATCGCCCAAAGTTTCACGCAGGTCCGATTACTAGACCTGATACAATTTATGTGAGTTATTTCTCTCCTTAAAATATGAGGTTGAGTTGGTGATTTTTCCATGTTAGATTGGGTTTAGACTAGTAATTTAATGAGCATTATTATTCAAATAATTCATGGTTTTTGAGCTAATGCCTTGTGGAATTAAATTAAATACCACCAGACGTTTCGAAGGAACTTTGACTCCTTTTTCAATTGAATTAAACAATGTGGCCAAAGAAAGTATATCAATGAGATTACAAAAAAACTAGATAAATTCCTCTGTTCATCACCCGAGAGCAGCTGCCAGAAATTACTGCATGGACCATAGTAGAAAAACCCGCCATACTAATAAGAACGGCAAACAAAGTAGTAAGTAAGGAGAAGGTAAAGGGGGCGGTGGGAAAATATAGGGACTCCTTGAAGAATGAGGATGCCCAAATAAGGAGAAAGGGGAGGAGAGAGGGTTTGATGGATATAAGGATATAAGACACACTTCCCTTTTGTTTCCTTATATCCATCAAACCCTTTCTCCCCCCCCCCTTCTCCTTATTTGGACATCCTCATTCTTCGAAGAGTCTCTATATTTTCCCCCCACCCCCTTTACCTTCTCCTTACTCACTTCTCTGTTTGCCGTTCTTATTAATATGGCGCGTTTTTTCTAGCATGGTCGATGCAGTAATTTCTGGCAGCTGCTCTCTGGTGACGAACAGAGGAATTTATCTAGTTTTTTTGTAATCTCATTGATATACTTTCTTTGGCCACATTGTTTAATTCTATTGAAAAAGGAGGCAAAGTTCCTTCGAAACGCGACATTAGCCCAAAAACCATGAATTATTTGAATAGTAATCCGGGCCGTGAAAGCCTTAATCTACATATAATGAGCATTATGTTTGACAGTTTCTTACTATGTTTACAGCTGGTGAAGTAATTTACACTGGCCTCCCGCTATGGTTGGTGATCACAGCAATAATTGTCGTCCTGTTCTGTTCCGTGTTCATTGGCTTGGGCACCTTACTCTGTGAGTACCTATCACGTAATTCCAATTGTTATGTAGCATCGAGATGAGCTGATACCCACTAACTCAAAACGTCAACTGAAGAACAAAATTACTATGGTATATGTAACAAATTAAAACTACTGTATTTATGGTAACCAGATTTTGAAAATGAAATAAAATATCTGAACTTGTACATTGTAACATTGTGGGAGGGATAGGATGGTGCAGTGGCCAAGCTGCTTGCCTCTCACCAAGGGAAATGTGGTTTGATTATCAGTTAATGAGTGTGAGTTTTTTTTTTAGGTGAAATGTTACTTTTGGCGGTTTGGATTCCACATAAAAGGGAGGTCCCATGGCTTATGGTCATGAAATTAATGGTCACATATACTACAAGCTTTCTTCCTTGTAAGAAAAACCAGGGAGGACATCCTCTTTCAAAATTATTCATATTTATTGCCAATCCTAAAAAAAATAAAAAATAACCTGATACCATTACAGTACGTGTTATTAATAGTGCATTATGCAATGAGCCTATAATGGTATTAATTAAGAAACGAATATGTTTATAAAACGAGCAAAGAGAGTTTTATAATTTCCATACGAGTGTCTTAATTACCATTATAGGCGAGTTGAATACGACTGTTTGTGTTTGACGATGAATCAACACCAGCATTCACTAAAATTGTCGCCAAACTCGTACGAAAGCAATGCCCTGTGTAGAGATTCGAGTTGGGGATATTAAGATACAGTGCTATTTCTTTTCCAATATTCCCCAGTTTATTTATATAAACATTTGGGTGCACTTTCCATGTCGGTAATTTATATAGGCTAAAAGGATGGTGTGTTGCAAACTTCTGGACGTAGATTCATAAATTTCTTGCATATTTCATAGTATTTTCAGATGAGTTGAGAAAATCCCGATCTGAAAGAATGAAAAAGTACTGGAAAGAGCGCAAGAACCAAGCAGTACTACCTTCAAAGAAGAAGTGATTGTGGAACGACTCAAGTGGTCCAATGTGACCAATCAAGATTAATAATAATAATAATTTTCCTGTTACCGTAAAGGTTCGTGCTTTGTCTTTGTGTTTGGGATTGTAACTAAAATGGTTGATCCGATATCATTTACATTGTCAACTTTCAAATCATGTAATTCATGTCCGACATGTTGGATTTTGAGTGCATGTGCGAAGCTATCCTTACCTAATTGGTCAAAAAACTGTTTCATAATGAAAATCTTGAGCTCTGATTGGTGGAGAAATTGTATCATAATGAAAACTTGCACTACAGTTTTCTGGCGTATAATATTTACATTTCGCCATGGTCGAACATAAAAATACAGGGTCTTTCATACAAAGTAAGAACGACAAGCGGCAGTTTTGTTATTCGCTGCTGCGGTGGCCTTAGCCGAGCTTGTGGCGCACCATGGCCCCCTGCTGTACTATTGAAAGCAAGCGCATAGTGCATACGAGGGCTGCTATTTTTTCAAGTTCCAATGGACTGAATAAAAATAACAGATTGACATACCAAACTGATTTTACTAGTAAATGTTTGCTTGTTTTATTCGTATGTCTCAACATAATCGCCAAAATGATTGAAACATGTGTCATATCATTACACCAGCTTTCTAATGCCCTTGGTGAGATATTCTGCCGCCACTGAGGTGGGTATGTCTGGGGAGTCTCCTGAAGCGTTTCCTTTTTGGCGAGGCATTGCCGCCTGACCATACCATCAATTTTCGAAAAAGGTGAAAATCATTCATGACCGCACTGTGCCAACGTAATGATAGACTTTTAGAAAGAATTCAAGTGTGAAGTTTTGGACCATCTGCCGTTTAGTCCAAACCAGCACTGAATGATTTTCACCTTTTTCGAGAATTGAAGGTATGGTTGGGCGGCAATGCCTCGTGAAAAAGGAAAAACTTCAGGAGACTGTCCAGACGTACCCACCTCAGTAGCGGCAGAATATTTTGCCGAGGGCATTGGAAAGCTGGTGTAACGATACGACAAATGTTTCAATCGTTTTGGCAATTATGTTGAGACATACGAATAAAACAAGCAAAGATTTAGTAATTAAATCAGTTTGGATTTGTCAATCTGCTATTTTTATACAGTCCATCGGAAATTGAAAAAAAAATTACGAGCCTTACAGTAGTCGCATATGATGGTGTAACATCTAACATAGAAGAAACCTCACGTGAAATTGTTGATACACCTGTATTTTATACTATTATTGGCACAAATATTAATCTATTGTAAAAGGGAGTGTTTTACAGATATTGTAGTTTATAATAGCTTCCACCAGCACAAGCCTAAATAAAGAATAAGATATGGATCAACTAGATTAATAGACGCGACACCGCTCATAACCTTAAATTCCTTATAAACAGGTCCTCTTCATTCACAGACCAACACGTAATTTCATATGGATTCTGTTAAAATGAGTCATATTGATATGATAAATATCGTTTAAAATGATAATCTGGTAGCAAAAATATCTACCCCGTCCGGGATTCAAGCCCAAGATCTCTAGATTCACAGTCATAAGCACTAACCCCACGGCTATTTCGACTACGCAAATTTTGTGCACAAGATGGTGACTTATTTCCACATTCCAATAATACTGCATTACGGAATTAAGTTTCATTTATATTTTGCTTGTTTCAATAATGCTCCTGCGTGAAATTGAGTTTAAAATGCCTTATGAATAGGCCCTCTTGTGAGTAAAGAGAATGTATTCAGTAATAGTTCATGAAGGCTTGCTCAATTCTCGTATAACCACAACGATTATATTATATTGATGACTGCATTACCGTTATGTGGGTTAATATTTGAATAGCCATTGTGCAGAAACACAATACCGGCAATGCCGACTACTTACAATGTTTGATATTAAGGCATTTTACCATTTAAATACTGATACGAAGACTTCGAACTTATACCATGTCATTTGTTTTAATCACTTGACACCAGAGTTCGCATGAGCGTTTGTCATATACATTCCACATGGCCGAGAGTACGTCATGGTATCAATTTCTGACACCGCGCGCTCATTGTTTCTCGTACCACTGCCAGCTGGGTCTAACCACTGCATGCTGGATCGATCGATCGAGCGGGCAGTGCATACTTCCGTTTTCCACCACTGCCAGCTAGTACACTTCCGTTCGAGCGAGCGGGCAGTGCATACTTCCGTTCGATCCACCACTGCCAGCTCGATCGTTCTGATCCACTTCCGTCCCCAATTTTCAAAATCACTCCCACAAAACTGTCCAGCAACCGAGGGGAAAGATGTTACACATCAAAAAGCAGTCCTCGTATGTACCATGCGCGCGCTTTCAATAGTACAGCAGGGGGCCATGGCGTGCCACAAGCTCGGCCAAGACCACCGCAGCAGCGAATAACAAAACTGCCCCTTGCCGTTCTTACTTTATATAAAAGACCCTGTATACCATATATACTCGAATACCACCCGCACATTTTTAAACGAATTCGGACGTGAAACATTGGGGTGCGGGTCCTATTTGAGTCATCCAAATTTGCCCGCCACGCACCATATATGGTGTTGAGAGTATCCTCTGGATGGTGCTAGCCTTCTTCTGGCTATCACTTTGTTTTACCGTAAGCACGCAGCGTCATACAGTCTCGCACATGTTCTCCGAGTGTAAACATTTATTCTACGAAGCGTTTGCGGTCAGTTACCGTGAGTTAGAAATTGAAAGTTGTGAGGGAAGCTGAAGTTATTGGAAATCGTGCCACCGGTAGGAAATATGATATTGACGAGTCATGCATTCGCGATTGGAGAAAGAAAAAAATGTGTTGCTAACAAGTAGTGGTGCTCGTAGAGCTTTCCGCGGGCTGAGTGTACAGTTTCCGGAAATTGAAAAACAACTTTATAAATACGTAACAAAGGGCGGGAATTGGGAAATGGGGTGTCGAAGAGCTTTAAGAAATGTATTATTTCTAATGCTGTGGATGGCAGTGATGACGACATTTTGTGGGAAAGTGATGGTGATAAAAGTTCCGAAGTTGGTACTTCTAATGACGATGAATGAAATGTTTGTGTACTTTTATTTGTAGTTTTAATAGTTTGATGTGTGTTATTTTAGGACGACTTCAAAACAGTTGGAAACTATTTTGGAAAAATGCTATTCTGTTTATTTAGTAAAGATTGTAAATTGTTTTGAGTAAACTTTTTTTTAAATTTGTTCTTCAAAATCAGGGTGCAGGTCTTATTCAGGGGTGGGTCGTATTCGAGTAAATACGGCATATAATATGTTATGGATTTCCGAGGAAGGAGGAAATGATACGATGACATGTTTCGCTCGTCAAGCGATCATCATCAGATCGTAAAGGTTGATTTCGGTTATGAAGTATTGAAGGCGTTGAGGGTCAAAGTTATAGAATAAGAAAGGCAGAAATAGAAGGCAGTTACTATACGCTTAAAACCTGGTCCACATAAATACAGTAGTATTTATTCCATTTGGAAAATTTAATTTTTTTTATGGCTGGAATGAAGCTAAAATTTTAGTCTAGATTATTTTAAATTTTAGTTGCCCAGTAATATTGAGTTTTCATGCATTAGCAATTTTGTAGCTTATTGTGGTAGAAGCTCGCTAATTCTTAATGCAATTGCATGAGTTGAGTTGAGTTTTATTTTTTGTTATTGCATGCTTTCTTGTCTTGAGTGTGAAATAACATTTGAGATATAATGCAACATTTACAGTCTAGGTGAATATATAAATTGAGGAATTTGTCAAATTACAATGTAAAGAAGATAATTCCATATCATCCAATGTTGTCAAAGTCCAATGTTAAAATATCCATAATCTTGCCTGTCATCATGACAATTAGACTTTGCTATGACTAAAATTAGGAATGTACTGTACAAGACTCCAAAGGTTCAAATGTGCATTTTAATACTGGAAGTAGATTCTTCTTCTTTGAATAAGAATATAGTATAGAACTAGGGATAATGAGGCAGGGTGGCCAGGTGTCTGTCATTTGGAGGACATGTCCTCCTTTCTAGCTCCTGTCCGATTGTCCTCCAGGCATTAAAGAGTAACTAAAAATGTCTAGAATTTTAAATTATATCACTATTGGAATTTTAACCCTTCATACAATGCATTATTTATTTACCTGTACTCCAGGGTGAAGTTAGTTTCTTTTAAATAAGCCCAAAGGCCTAATTAGTTTGCCATCAGATGGCAAAGCCAAATTCTTTTATTTTGTGTTGGTGATTCTCTTAGTATTGATACGTGCTACCCCTAGTAGCAAGTTCGTTAATTGGATTACAGTGGGTAAAAGCACAACACAAATGGTCCTTTAACGAAATATTAGCTTTATTGCAGGTCTAGAATATACACCACACTCATACTCACACATACAGTCTACACAGGTTCTCTACAGCCTTGCACCTGCCACTTCACTTACTATCAGAGTCCTCTTGCTGCTTCTTGTGCGCTCTTGCTCGTCCCGTGTCGATCCCAGATCCTCGACCACGTCTTTCCCGAAGCACCGCGACACCACCAAGCATTCTCAGTCCTGACTCAAAGTTGCCCCCTGGCAGATAGGCTTTGCCTCTGTTACCGTAGACGTCCAGTAATAATCGCTGTACTGCTCCGCACTCACTTACAGAACTAAACACTCGACAACACTCCAATACACACTAACACTAACCAATACTGTGCAATACTGTCCAATCCCCGCCACAGCTCACTGGTATATATGGAATCAGTCCCTGGCCTAGAAATTTCTAAATGTCACAATCTCTTGCGGCAATGGGTTTGTTCTAGTCGGCTCTAAGTCCAGACTTTTCGCGTATTCTCTGGCCGGCCCGCGATGACTCACAGGTGCCCCGCTATTGTGTCTGCCGGTGGGAGGGGCCGGGCGGGTGTGGGAACTTTCTCTCTCCCGCTGATGGTTCTGTCCAAGGCCAACGAGACAGCTGCCTCGGTCTGTCACACTGCCCCTCCCCCGAAAGCCTCCTGCCAGACCGCGGCGGCACTTAACAGTATGAAAGTAAGCACAGAGAAGAGAAAGACAATGATAATGTCAAGAGGAACAAACGAAGAGGAACAATAAAAATAAATGGGGAAAGTCTAGAAGTGGAAGTGTGATCGCAGAGGATGGAAGGATAAAGGAGGAAATTTGAAGGAGAATACAAAATGCAAGCAATTTTTATCAGAGTGTAAGGGGTATTCTTTGGAACCGAGACATCCCAATGAAATGTAAAAGGGTACTATATTAAACCTATTACAAGCCTATACTAACATATGCAGCTGGAACATGAACTACTACAAAAGGAGAGGAGAGTAGAATACAAGCAGTGGAAATGAAATTTCTAAGAGACATAGAGGGCAAGACCAGAAGAGATAGTTAGAAATGAAGAGATAAGGAAGGGGACAAGAATCTTAAAGCTGCAGGACAAGATAGAAACAACAAAGTTAAAGTTGTATGGTCACATGATGAGGGTGGAAGAGGAGAGAGTACCAAAGAAAGCTTTGTCCGAAAAGATGACAGGGAAGAGACCACGAGGAAGATCCTGAAAGAGCTGGACGGATACAGTCTGGGAGTGCATAGAGAAGAGGAGAAGAAAACCTGAAGATGTACTTAAAAAAGGAGAGGAGTGGTGGAGAGACAGACAACGATGGAGATCTTAATTTCACATTCTGACCCAGGAAGCTGGAAATGGGAAATGAAGATGATGATTATGTTTCTCTTAGTAGTTTTAGACTTCCATTTGTACTACATGTGTTGGCTACCTGAGAATCTGTCAAGCTCCATCTCAAACCTATTAAGAATTAATGGGGACTATTTGAATTGCTTGGCTTCAACTCAAGAGTTGAAAGAGATTTGTCTTATTCAGAAATTGAAAGAAAGAAAGAAATAAATAAGTTGAGGTCCAATTTTGATTCCACCGTGCACATTGAGGCTCTTTCTGTTGATGCACTTTTGTTAGTATAGGTGCAGTGACCATCCATTTGCTTCAGATCCTCATATGCATCAGGGATAACTTCATGTCTGGTGTATCGTGACTAAGGTAATAACTTCCATTTTTTTTTTTTGCAGCGATATGAACAGGGAGTTATTATTCTTCAAAATAGGACCCTCCTGCATTAATACAGTAAATTGCTGCCAGCACTGTGTCCATTGTTTATACTTGCCCTGGTAGTCGGCAACTGAAAGGCTGTTCAGGCACCTCTTTGAAGCCACTTGTACCGCTGTAGACACCCTGAAACTGTGTCCTTTTAGGGTCTAATTGATCTGAGGTAACAAAAAGAAGTCGGCAAGGGCCAAAGCCGGACTGTTGGGGCAGAGTTGTCATGTTGTGTTTGGTCACTGCCTCCCTCACAATAAGTGACGTGTGATGGGGGGCATTGTCTTGATGGAGCATCCATATATCGATGATGTTCCTCCAGTAGTGGCATATATGATTGGTTCTTAAGTTTAGGGGCTGCGACAACGCGGTCTTGTAGCCCCGTGTACTTTGGGTGTGTGTAGAATCTGTCTGATAACCGGTGTTAATTGTGATGACTGTAATTGTGTGTGTTATCTGTTTTTTAATTTAAGTACTGCAACTTAGAATTTTTCAAATAGTTCCTACTTTTGCCGCCAAGTGCCACCGTCAACGACTACTAGGCCAAGTTCAGAACTTAGCTACTAGACGCCACCACAGTCGGCTCTTGGCAACGAACGTAGAAACCTAAGAGCATTGTTTACATTCTTAACCTATCCAATTTAGCTTCACACAGGTGCAATTAGTAGAAGGTTCTTTATCATGCCATAAATCTATGACATGGGACCGCCAGCTTTACTTCCCCTCCGAAGGAAGGCATACTGAGGGATTTTTAACGCTCTTAAAAAATCCGATGGCTTTGGCCGGGTTTGAACCCGCTATCTTGGGCATAGAAGCTCAGCATGCTACCGACTACGCCACCAAAGCCGCTAGGTGGCATATAAAATATTAACTGGTAAATGTAAAAATTGAAAGTTTGCAAGAGAATTTGTGATTGAAAATAACAAACTCTCCATTTAGTAAAAGAAAAGAAGATGGTATATTGACTTTCACCGCCAGTGAATTAAAACTCAGCAATTGTTCTAGGTTTATGCCATATCTTGTGTGGGGTTTCATTTTGAAGGCAAATTCAGTAGGAAATTTTCTATTATATTTGGATATTTTTGCATGTTGGACCTTGTCAATAAATGGACCTTGCTATTTTGTGGATCATTCCAGGTGTTGGATATTTTACTTCACAAATTATTGAAAAAATCATGCTATTTTGGAGCTCTCTCTTCAATTCTCGACTATAGAAATATGCTAGAGCCCTAAATTTTCTTCTGTATTTTGAAGTACCTTTCCCATGTTATTATCAGAAGCTAAATAATATATCTTGCATTTATTTTTTATTTTCATATCATTTGTAGGTAATTATTACATTATTTAATATATTGTTGATGCTAAGTGCTATGTTTTCTTTTCTTTCAAAGTTCTTTATAATTTGCATACCAAATTACATCACATAATGTATGTTGCTATAGGGAAGAGAAAGTGTGTGGCTAAGAAAAATGGTGCCAGTAAGAAAGTACTCGTATTTGCCCTCCTCAGGGTTAAAGAGCAAGAAAAGTATGCTGGGAATTAAGAACAGGATGCAACACAACAGAAGATCAGGACTAGAGTTAAGTTATGTACTGTAGGCATTTCACCTTATATCTTGTTTAGATGGCACATTCGTGATTCTGATCAGGCCCTTACCCAGATTAAGTTGCGAAGAATAAATGCAACAGGATTTCCTTATCTAGATTAACTGTCTTCCAAACTGAATTAGCGTAATCCCATCATTACAACAAGACAATCTTGTTTGTGGCCATTGCAATCATCTGTATGTTCTCTCCTCCTGCATTGTGTATGTAAAGCAGGCAGTGAAAATGTCGGCCATTTTGAATTTTCTTGCTCTTTGAAAGTAATGTATTGGCAACTCAAACTAACACTTGGGGCGCGCTGCGGTCGTCTGGATAAGTAGGGTAAAATTACTCAATAACACGCGTTTGATATGGAACACTTTTTATTTTTCGGTTATAATCAGTAAATGTGGTCCTTAAAATAATGACAGTGTTATTTTCAATTGTATATATGTATAACTGTGCGATACACGTGATCTAATTTGTGTGTTCCACTGGATTTTATGTGTCAATTGCATATTATCAAGCATCGGTTGTCTGCTGGTATTTGTTTTTGTGCAGTTTGAGACATGGCGCTGTTACGTTTAAAAGCTATATTTGAGTTTGCTCACTGTACCATAGACTCTAGAAATTATTTGCTGCTTGGTAGGGCGAAGGGATGAGTTTATCTTGTATTAAAACTCGGGGTAGACAGGAATTGCTTGATTTGGATGGTAAGTATTTACCCTGCGAAGTCAAATTAGGCCTATATGACTCGTAGTGGAATGGCTCGGATATCGCAGAGCGAGGTGATGACGGTTGGTAGGGTTATTGGAAATGAACTAGGGAGCGGGAAAGGATACCTGACTGATGAAGCTTGGCTGTCCTCGGCTTGGCTGTCTTGGTACGGCTTGGCTCGGCGAGACTGTGCTTGGCTGTCTAGGTGAGGCTTGGCACTGCGTAAGTGAACAACCCGTCCTGTCGTCAGTGAGTGTAGTGGTGAGTGGTCCAACCCGCTCTTGTTGCCCGTATTTATTTGGTATCGTTACCTTTCGGCTATTGCTATTTACATCTTTTGGAAAGTGATGAAAATGTATATCCGCAGCCCTCTTATACATCGACTTACAGCCGTAAACTGAGCAATACACTTTGCTTTTACTCATTTTGCACTCTTATCAACGAGTAAAACTTATAATTTATGTACAATCACGAAGAATTTACCACGATCTGCTTACCAATACAAGAAACCATATACAAACAGTCACCACGTGACAAATGTACCCTACTTCGTAAGTTTCTCATTTTTACCGCTAGATGTCATATCAGATAGCTGAAGTTGCCAATACAATGATGGTTGTATTTATGTTGGTTGATATCAGATAAATCAAGACTGAACATCATGAAATGAAGGGAGGAGAACAAACATACCAATGTTTAACCCTTTATAGGGCACAATGTTCATTACAGATATATCAAGTTATTTGTATTTATTTAATTTAATTTTAAATATTTTAGACTAATTTTCTTTTGTTTTCTTTAGCATTTTAATGTTCATATTTCTTTAAAAAAAAATTATTTTTATATTATTTTTATAATCTTAAAATTAAGATGTTAAAATTACCGTACCATTTTTTTTTTTTAAGTTTATTTATTTTTATTATGTGCATGAATCAAAATATCTTGGGGGAGACTGATGGAATGATTATTTAAATTTGTATAAGCTTATTTATTTTTAATATCATAAGTATATTTATTTTTATTTGTTATTTTCATCATCATATTTTATTCTTTACTTTTCAATTTTAATTGTTTTTCTTAAAAACATTAACTTCATCAAGCACTTTTGGTCATGGAGATCAAGAAATAATATTTGGTTTCCAGAAATATTAACACTTGCATTGCCGAAAGACTCAACCAACTGCATCATTGACAATATCAATAGGATGTTGATATACAGACCATAATCTATAAAGGGTTAAACATGTAGAAATTCCTGGCTTTGGGGGAAGTCATTGAAGATTGATAAAGAAACATATTCTCATAACCATAGAAGTAATTTGGACAGGATGAAATGATTTTGAACAAACAAAAATCTATTTAACAAAGATATAGGCCCATGCATATTTAACCCTGTTAGTGCCACGTTGTTTCCTGAAATGCCAAGACATTTTTATTTACTAAGCAATGGATATTCACAATACATAGACTATTCCTATGGAAAGGTTATGTGCATTATTGTTGATGTATTTTAAACAAATTATCACCGTACTACTTTTCAAATATGCCCTCATTAAAGGAATTTTTTAAAATGCAAAATTACTTTTTTTTTTTTTTTTTTTAAGATAGTATAATTTTGATCGTTCTGGTCAAGTTTCCGAGAATTACCGTTTACCGTATTATTTAAATACTATATGTGAAATCTTAATTTAGTTTTGAAATTAAACAGGTTATGATTTTTATAAACTTAAATACAACCATCCCAAAAAGTTATTAATAATATTTTGCATTTATCACTTACATCAACAAAGTGCAATGACGTGGACATTTGGTGTACTCGGTCCAAAATAACTCGTCCACTTCAGGCACGTTTGAAACCTCAAATTTCCAACAATCGATCAGTGACTTGGATCAGTAGGAATCTTCAAAGATAACAAAATTAATGACGCGTGGCACTGAGATGGTTAAGTAATTTTTAAATATCTTCCCGTGACAGCAGTAGGCCTACCTGTTCGAGCTATTTTATTAATGAGACTTTACATTAGGAGGTTCAATTCTGTAAAAATAAACTCGCTCCAAAACTGGAAGAAACATGAACTACAAATTCCTTTCTTAACATACCTGGAATTCAATAGTTGACAAATTATACAATAGTCCGTTTGTTTTACTCAAATAGCCTGTTGTTTCGTGATGGGATGTTAGCACATACAAATGCGATGTCAATCAAGATTGATCATTATTACTTTACTTAATCCCGTCCTCTTGTACATATGGTGTCAAGGGGTGATTAATCATTATCCAGGTCATAAATAATCCAGATTGCGACCATGCCATCTAAATGAGGTATTACAGCAATACACTCACTCCAAGCCTTTTAGTGCTTTTACATATCATAGTATTGCTGTCTTAGACAAATGTAACTTGTATACATTGTATACATTGCTTACAATGTATTTGTGCATTTTTGTAGCATGTTCATGTGTCTGCTTTGTTAAGTTTTACATTTAGACTTTGTGTTAAAATGTATTCCTTTTAATAAGACTGTACCGAAAATTCACCTCAGGCCAGTATCGGCTCATCTCACAAATGTGTGTTTCTTGATGTCTTTAGCAAGATTTCTTTTGAATAGATTATATTCATGTATATTCCACTGAAATATTTGATATATTTTGAAAATTCTGGGTTATATTTTAATTATGTATAAAGTTTTAGTGAAATAAAGGCATTTACAATAACTAAACCAGTCAATTAATTTAGAAGCAAGCTTTTCCTATGCCACTTTTGAATTAACATCCTTGTTAAATGAAATAGTTCAATTAGTAATCTATTTTTTATTTATTTATTTAATAATTATTAGATACAACCATGAAAAGGTCATTTTACACTAATATTTTAAAATTAGATGCAAAACTGTTTGCAACTCAGCTATGCTGCTGGAGAAACTTGGATGCCCCACTCATTTTCATACTTACTCCTATCTACCAACTAACTGATACATACCCTTATGACTGCTAGTATATAGGACTGGTAACTTTTTCTTGATGCAAACCATAAAGAATCTTTTAAAATGAAATTGCTGCAAAGACTTTCTTTCATATAATCTGGCCAGTTCTCTCAACCTGGCATAAACATAACATATATTTTGAGAAACTTTAGGAAAGATAAATAACCATAACTATGCACTAATGATTCTTCTGTTGGTTTATGCAAGTTGCACTCTTTTCCACATCCATCGGTATTTCAGTTCACAAGACATTTGCATTTATAGTACATCTAACAAACAACAACAACAATACCAGTTGAGTAAAATATAATATTGATGTGGTGTGATTTTTATTTACATAAAATGACTATTATTCAAATATGGGTGCTGAAAAGAAAGTAGTTGCAAAATTTGCAAATATACTAAACCATTTATTGCAGAATCACCACACATCTACAGCCCTTTAGTGAAATCCCCTTCTACATGTCATAGGCTACCTATTATGGTACTAGATGTCTGAAGGTGCAGGATACTAGGAGTGGTGCTGCCTTTGTTGATTTCTGCAACAGAGCATCACACCACTGAAGTAGGGCATCTTACCTATGAAAATATTTCCCTTGGAGTGGTGTCTGTAAGTTGGGGAAATAATTGAAGTTACAGGGACTCATGCCTGGTAAATTGGGTGGCCCACTTCCATCCACTGTGCCAACATTTCTTTCATAGGAGCAGCAAACATTGACATGCAAGAAAATGTACAGATGCATCTCAATGGTTACCCTACCTTACAGATGTTCAGAAATAGCACCATTACACCCTTGCTGATGACCATTTGATACATTACACAGGGAAAATTTGCAATGGATAAAACATGGCTGCAATCATACAAACAAAACTGAAGTTCCAGTTCAATGAGCCATCCATCATCATCCTAGCCCAAAAATCTGTTTCAGGTACCAGAGAAGGCGAAAGTAATGCTGATAGCTATGCACAATGTGCAGGGTAACATACTGCATCATGTGGTTCTTCTAAACCAAATGGTGAATGTTGCATACCACAACAGGTTTTTGGAACATCATCTTTGTCCTGCACTGTGCAGAAAATGGCCATATTTCTACATGCATCCACCCATTGTCTTGCACAAAAATGCCCACTGTGGGGGAATTGTTAGCATGTGGTAGATGGGAGGTCCAGGAATATTCCTCCTATTCACTGGATATGAGGCCCTGTGACATTTATATTTCCCCCAAACTACAGGTGTCAGTCCGAGGGAAGTGTTTCCATACACGAAGCAGTAAGGTGCTCCACTGTGGACATCAACAATGGTTACACTGCTATGGGTATCCTGTACTTTCCATTCATATGGCAATGGGTGAAACCTGTTTCAGGGAATTACGTTGAAGGCCTGTAGAGGTATGGTGGGTCTACAATAAATGGTTTAGTGCAAATTTTTATGTTGCCACTAATTTCTTTCTAGCCCACATACAGTATAAGAAACCTTAACAAGATGACATATGTATATATCATCATCATTAAAATTTGCTTACATGAATGTGGAAAATAATGGGATTGTGCTATTGGTGCTATAGAAAGTGAATTGCTGCTTGGCTAGAGATTCGGTACTCAGACCAAGAATGAGCAAAGTTTACATTGTAGTGAATTAAAATATTATAGTCTATTACTAGAGGTCCTTTTAGAGGATAATATTTATTGACAGTATGGCTGGTGGATTCTGTCCTGGGTATGGTGCAAGCAATGAGCCTTGTGGACAGTTTAGAGCCAGAGGAGGAATTATAGTGAGTGAGAATGTTCCTGAGGTTGGGTGGACACTTGCAAATAATATGAATCACTTGTGAAGAAATGTTAGATGTAAGTTTCTCTATAATAGGACAGAGTAGATCTGGTGTCTGAGCTGTGGTGTGACCCTTAGTAGAAGTGCTTCCTATAAAATTTTTATATCATTCAAAAGCTCTTGCTGAGGGAAATTTTTAAAAAAATCTGTAAGTTTCTATTTACTCAGATAATATAATCCACAAGAAGAGAAAACTATTTTTCTTATGTAGGTAGATAAAGGCCAAGGTATCACATGTTAACCCTTATTTTTAGAGTTCTAGTCGACCGATTTCAATGATTTTTATGTCATCTGACAGCTATTGCTGAGGGGATTTCAAAAGAAGTCTCTGCATGGAAATTTTTTGGGAAAAAATACTTGAAGAGTGGAAAGCACATTTTCTTGAGTTAAAGGTCAAGGATTATTTCTAGAGTTCTTCTGGACCAATTTGTGTATTTTTTATGTTTTTCAAAAGACCTTGCTGAATAGATTTCAACAAAAAAGTTTTAAGTGGTGTTTAACTTGAAAAACCACTGATAAAGTAATGAAACCCCTAACTTCTTATCCACTCGGCTGAATTTAATGCTTTAATGTCACCACACTGAGTGAACCCAAAATTGTTGTATGGGGACAGTTTACACTGAAAAATCAGTCCAGAAAAGTAGAAAAACCACTAACTCCTCATCTACCAAGCCGATTCTAACAATTTAATAGCGTATGAAATCACATGCTAAATATTGAAATGCTTTTTCCAATGGAAGTATTCCCTTTTTGTTTAAAATCCATGCTAAGAAACAAGTCAGAAACACATTCAAAAGTCAATTATTAAAAAAGAAAAACACCAGTTATTTTGTATGGTACAAATGATCTACGTGATTAACAAACAAATACAGTATGTACATAATAATTAGAACCAGGAAAGCGCACGAGCTGATGCCTTCATGAACTTGAACTCTTCCCAATCGCCTGTAAAGCAACGCTGTGGGCACTCCCGAATGATGTGGTTCATGGTCTGTTCTTCAGCTCCGCAGTCACAAGCTGGTGATTCTAGCCAATACTCAGTACGGCAACAGAGTAGACTAGCACAAGGCTTGCCATACAAAGAGTACTTGCATGGGCACCCCATGTTGAGCCAGCCAGTTTGCGGATGATATTGTTCCTGGTCTTAAGTTTTCCTGCAGTATTCTCAAGGTGTTTACTGTAGGTCACAGAACGGTCCAGAGTTACTCCTAGGTATTACCAATTAATAATAGAATGTAAATCATCTCAAAAAGAAAACCTCAAACCTCCGTACACATAATAATTAGAAATTGCCAAGAAAAGATTTCGTAGAGTCAGTTGTATTTTTTCCATGCCACAGATTTCATTGCAAGTTTTCAATAATTCTCATTCAGGTTGTGTATGTAAATACCTTTGTTTATATGGCAATGTCAAATCAAATCACAGACATAATGCTTCACCTCCCTTGAATGGCAATGACATCACAGAAAAATAGGGCATAAGATCCTCATCAGAACATACAGGTCTATTTCAAAGACCTGCACCATGCCTCTCCGGAGGCCACACACCTTTAATATTATTAATCTTTACTTGATCTTGACCATCTTAACACCACATAAAATAGCCCTCTGCAGCCACTTTCTTTTGTTTCCCATATTAAGAAAATCGCCAACCCTATGCGCATAATAATATATTAGAAATCGCCAAGAAAAGATTTCCTAGAGTCCGTTGTAATTTTTCCATGTCACCGGCTTCATTGCATGTTTCCAATAATTCTCATTCAGGTATGTGTATTATTATTATTACTGTTATTATTATTATTATTGCTATTCTTCTTCTTCCGATTCAGCCATCAAAGGACCATGTCATTTCAACTGCTTCTTGCTGCATTGAACTTTAACATCCTCCCAGTACTTTTGGATTATTTCTCGATGCTGTTGTTTCCTTTCCACAGTCCACTTGTTGCCTGTTGGAAGCTTAGGCTTTTCTTGGAAACATCGGTGTGCTGTTAGTTTTTGCTTAAGGGGGGCACGTTCCCAGATATCTTTGCTTGTAATTCCCACTTCTTGCAAATCTTTGTCCACCTCAATGAGCCAAGCTCCCTTGGTTTTCTTTTTGAGGAAGTAGGTGAAATTTTTATTTATCAATCGAGCTGGGTTCATTCATGTTATATGGCCATAAAAGGTAATTCTCAGTGACAGTTATTTTTTCACATGGGTGTAAAGTTCGTGGTTTTGCCGTCTCCTATATTCCCCATTTTCTTTTACTGGGCCCAAGATTTTTCTTAGAATTTTCCTTTCTTTCACTTCCAGTTTCTTTATTAGTCCCTTGCGATGCATTGCCAGGCACCCCGCAGCATACAAGGCCTGTTCGGTAGTGTCTTAACTTGGCATTTATAGATATGGATTTCTTGTTATAAATAGCTTTTGTTAGATTATATGCCATTTCCATTTTCCTGAATCGTGACTCGAAAGCTGCCTTTCGGAGAGATTGGGGTCTATCTATTCACCCAAATATTTGAATGCTTGATTCTCCCCTTTCCTATGTCCAGCTCTTTTGGCGCTTGTTTCATATTAATGATGAATCCTGTTTTTTCAATTATAATTATTATTATTATTATTATTATTATTATTATTATTATTATTAACAACAGTGAGTACATGTATGCCTACGTTTTTTCAATTTGAACGTAAAAATAAAAAAAAACAAAAAAACGTTCCTATTGGATTTATATTTACCGGTAATTATAAACTAGAAGATATAAATAGCTCATGAATGCAGCTGCAATTTGCATCAGATACTCTTTGACTGGAAGACATGAATGCCTATGCTGTAAACAGGAGTTGAAGATTAAGATGGTAAGTTCGTGATCAAAGTATTTGATTTTCTATCTTACCTTTGGCCATTAATTAAGTTCATTAAATTCGAGTAATTATGAAATTGTTTCCATCAATTATTTTTCATTTGCAGAAACTATTTTTTCAGTTTGAACATTTATTAAGTTATACATTATACTATTCTTCTTTAATTAATTTATCCCCAAGAGTAATCATTAACATCTGCCTTTCAACACAATGTTGGTTTTATTTTGTATTCTTATGAAACGTTACTGGACACACATGTCTCATTCTTTAGGAATACACTAATATTAATTAGTCAACATAGAACCATGATAAGGAAATAATGGTTTTCTTCATGTTTCTTTATCTTATGACCCTCAGTTCATAAAATTGCTTTGTCATTATGTAGGTCTACACGATTAAGCATTATCAAAATTCTTTCAGTCTGTGTTTCTGGACGTCACAACAAAGAGAATCTTACATTATGTTGTCTTTCTCAAATTAATTCATTTGTTCAAAAATTAACGTTTTACAGTCGGTCAATATGAAAATGAAAATCCACAGCCTGCTTCCAGTCTCCGACCGGGTCAGGAATGGAATGAATGAAGCCCCCATCTAGCGGCGAGGATATGAACTGTGCCGGCTGCCAAGGCCTGACGCACTCCTCTGGGGCAATGATTAAATGAATGACAGATGAAATGAAATGATAGTGGAGAGTGTTTCTGGAATGAAATTTTGACAGGGAAAACCGGAGTACCCAGAGAAAAACCTGTCTGCCTCCGTTTTGTCCAGCACAGATCTCACATGGAGTGACCGGGATTTGAACCACGGACCCAGCGGTGAGAGGCCGGCGTGCTGCCGCCTAAGCCATGGAGGCTTCTTGGTCAATATGATTGTACCCAATTTTATGGGGTGGTTCCCTAATCCTGAATTTTTTTTTACATGAGATTAATAAATACACTTGGATGGCCAGTTTCAATTGTCAAGCAATCAACATCAGATCCTCTACACTTAGGCTATTAAATCTATGTCTACAAGTATGGGCGATGGTATTTATAATACGAGGGCTGTTTTTTAAGTAATCTCATGTAGAAAAAATCAGGATTAGGGAATAACCCATCTCATTTGGTTACAATAGTGTTGACCGACTGAAAAGCATCAAACTTTTGTTTACTAAGGCAATGCTGAGAAATGGCTTCCAACACGATAATAATTAATTTGATATAAAGAGGAGGCAAAGGTCCATTCAGTATATCTAATGCAGAGCTGACTTCGTACAGGTTTAAAGTGCTATCTATGTTTCATATTTTGTTGGTGAGAAACGAATTGATCAGAAATGATTGAAGAAGTTAGATGCATAACCGCACAAGTCCACTTTGGACCATAAATGAGTTGAGACTTGAATAGAGTTCTTTAGACAGCTACGCATTATGTACAGTACAAAACAACATAAGTTTCCAGTCGCAATACAGCACCTCTGAAAGTGCGAAAAGTAAGAGACATAATGAAGTATAATAGACAGTATCCCTAGCGAGTTTAAGTTATTATATCAAGAGCTGGTAAAGAAGTATGGAAACCTTACTAGTGACAATACAAAGTGTGGTAGTGAACTTTGGGACACTGACAGTGATTAGAAGTTCATAAATAACAATATTTTTAGTATATTTTGCTCAGAATCTTTGTTTTGTTATTTCAAAAAGTCATTATATTTCCTAATAAATATAGTGTGTTGCCAAATGACAAATATACAAGTATTTTATATATTCTTTTAGAAGAAGTCATTAGACATACAAAACCAATACCCTCACATAACCTTTCTGGGAGTCATTTCTAGCACTGGCAAAAATATCACAAGTCTGTATACATTTAATAATGAAATAACATAAATAACCTACTTTCTCAAAACTGTGATCGGTGGTTGTGTGCTGTTTTGCATATGACTTCTTCAATTAATAATTTATAATATCTTCTAGAAAGTTTATCACTACCATTTTTTATGTAGGCTAAGTTATATGGTTGTTTTATTAACTAAATATTTGTGCATATCACACCGAAAGAATACAGTAATTTCCCATAACCGTTAACAAGAGAGCTTTGTCTTGAAAACAAGCAGTCATACATGGCATGAACAAAGTAAATCCTTAAAATCTATTTTAACAGTGCATGGATTATTTCTTGTGTGTGTCAAGGTTTGAAGTTCTTTACTGAGTAATGTAGTTACAAGATTCTTCTTGTGTTTTTCTAAAAACAAATAATTCTGGAAATATGAATTAACAAGAGAGTAATGTCTATTTAGGTAATCCTCAGTTGTATATATGTTAGGCATGACTATAAGTTAGCATAACAATACATGTGTTATTGCCAGATAACCGGTTTCAACGAAATAAACTGGCAAGGCTCAGACGCCAAGTGTTGAGTGGACCAGATCTCCAACTGAATCGACTTCGAGAGGCTTCAGATAGCATGATGACTGAATACAACCCAAATTATGAATTTGGAGGAGGCACATATACTATCCAGGACTTGAAGGACATACCCAGAGATCATCTAAGATTAGTCAAGTAAGTTTATAATCATTGAATCATCAAATAAAGATGTCAGTGACGCTTTCCTGTTGAGATTAGTAAATGGCACATGTTATAGGAATTACGGTATGTTCTTATGTTTGTCCCATGTGTTCCTAGTTTACTTGTCCTGTTGGTCTCTTTTTTTACTTTCCTAGTCTTGCTTTCTTGTATTTATCCAGTTTTAATTCCATCCTACACCATCTACAGTGAGTCCGGGAATGTTCTCCGTAGCGCCTACATGCGTCTGCGAGAGCTAGCTACAGAAGTAAGGTTGGCAGCACGGCCTTTAGCCTTTCACGAAATGATTACCAGCGGTCGAGATGGGAACTATTCTTTGTTTACTTGTGTAACACGTCAGCCTGCTTCGTTGACAGGTACAGTTGCGCGACTAGGATATGACTCAGCTCAAGTAGCCTCTGTCATCGTTTAACTGTCCGTGGTGACATAAGCTCCGATGACACGCAATGCTGCTTGACTTATGTGAAGAATGCATTCTGTCATCGCTGTGTTCCCTAATAACAAGCAAACAGTATACTTTGTACTCACCACAGCCAGTCATAACAGAAGCTGGGAGTGCTGATGACACATACCTCGGTAATTGCAATACACACTGACGATTTCGACAGGCTACATCCCACACGTGTGGGATTCACCCTGTCAAAAACACAGTGCTACCAACTGAACCGATGAGGCAACCACTCACAGCTGCACGTAACCAATGCGGAGAACATTCTCGGTAGTGCTCCCTATTACCCGTGTACCCGTGTACCCGCACAACCGTGTTTTTAAGATCCGTGTGCTAAGAATCCGGTTTCTACTATTTACCCGTGTACCCGTGTATTCGTGTAATTACGACCGGGTACACGGGTCACATCGAATATTGTTAAAGAGTGCCGTGTCTGGTAACCTTGCTCGAACATCTGTTCACGGCAATATCGTGCCATTTATACATGCATTTAGAAATCGTGTTTGCGTGTGCAATGTGTCCGCGCGCGTTTATTCGAATCGAAGCAGTGTGAAATTAATTATTTGATTGATTATAAAGGTTAGTTCCGAGGGTGAGAGAGGAGTAGATACAAAACTATATGTAACGGAATATAATTTATTATTTGCACTATCATTTGACCAGAATGTAACGAAACAACAAAATTGAAATATCAGGCGTAGGAAACGAATACAAAATATTACAGTATAATAAGAACAACAATTTCTAGAATTATGACTCATTGACCAATTTACTTTAAGAAAGCTTTGTTTTGGAACAAGAATACAAAGAGGTTTACATTTTATGGCAGAAGACAATTCCGTTTGGCTGTGACAATGTTTCCAGCAGAGGAAAAGCACCTTTCGGAGCTTGTGGATGTTGCTGGAATACACAAGTATTTTTTCGCTAGAGCAGCAACCGCAGGATATTTGTGTTCCCTTGCTTTCCACCACTCGAACGGGTTCATGTCAAAACGAATCTGTGCCTCAGAAAGAAAATCTTCAAATTGAGATTCAGGGCGGTTCTTTCTCCCACATGGCATTTGATACAAGAACTCCAGGGCACTACTGGTGGAGGGTTGATCGGGATTAACCAAGACTTCAGCTGGTGCATCGCTCTGAAGCTTATGAAGCACTCTGTCGCGAATACATCGTCGAGCCTCTGCTGTCTCATCTACCAAATCCTTATACCTCGGGTCGAGGAAAGATGCAATCTGTCTGGCTGTGACAGTACTATCATTTATCCATAGGAGGCCGAACCGATCGTTAAATTCACAGACCAAGGTAGACTGCACGTCCTCTAGGAAGCTGTCGTCCGACAACTCCTGGGTGCTGAGGTGACTTTTAATTAGCGTCTGTATTAGTGGCCGGACCATCGATATGGGAGAATTGTCACCGCAAAAGAGAGTGGTTACCACTTCCACAGGTTTAAGGAGCTTGTTTAAAACCTCCATGTGATGCCACTCCTGTTCAGTTACTTAGAGCTTCTGTGCTGTGGCCATTGGCGTGCATGTCCGGTCACCTAGGACGTTGCTGACGGGGTTCCTGTTTTTCAAAAGGCGCTCGATCATGGCAAAAGTTGAATTCCAGCGGCTGTTGCAGCTCTGAATCAGGGGTTGTTCGGGCATTGAAAGTTGTGCTTGCATTTTTGTCAGCGCACTAGCGGCAACGTTAGAGTGCCGAAAATGGCCAACTAACTTTCTTGCATTCAGACACACATTAGCAGCCTTTCCATGAGCAAGAGCCTTGTTTGCAGCAAGCTGTACAGAATGTGCAGCACAAATCACTTTATCCTTCTCCAGCACCTCAAGAGCGCGCACAGCGTTGACGACGTTGTACGCGTTGTCAGTGACGATGGCGGTGATCTTGTCCTGCACATTCCAATTCTTCTGCAACCAATTGCAATTCCGATGCCAGATTTTCTGAGGTGTGGCGGTCTTCCATTTCATGCGTGGTAAGCGTCATCGCCTTTGGAACCCACTGGGAGTCGATGGTGTGAGCCGTTACCGTCAGGAAAGAGGTTAGTGAGTGAGATGTCCAACAGTCAGATGTAAGGGCAACGCTTGATGCCGCTGATAGTTCACACCGCACATTCTCTCTGACACCATCGGCTAGTAGAGCCAGTCTCCGCTTAAGGGCATCCTCTGAAATACACAAGTAATTGGGCTCTACAACTGCCATGAACTGCCTAAACCCATCACTGGCACAAAATGACAAAGGCAGTTGGTTCACAGCAACCATCCTTGCAAGAGCCTGATGTATTTCCTCTGAGCGTATGGTATCGCGCGGACGGTGTGCGTTACCTTCCACGCGTCGCCTGCGTCGTCTCTTGGCTCGGGATGACCGTACCTGTTCCTGCTCCTCATCATCAACATGGTCACCATCTTCAGTGTCTTCCTTTGTTGCCTCCGCTTCATGCCTGTAATAATACCATATCATTTTTAATGTCGGTGTGAAATGAAAGCCTTCACAACGAGGAAGGTCCTGTGCATTATAAGCGCAAATCGTGGAAAATTGCATTGGAGATAAACAAGATCACCGCCTGTCCATTTCGCCGGTACGCGCCACCACCGTGAATATTGCACTTGACAACGATTGAAATGCACGCTTGTCCGGCCATTTCTGTTCGGAGAGCAGGATGACTCGACTGATTCGCTAATATCTGTGAAATTGTCTATGTACACGGCACACGCCTCCAGGCACAACCCCACGCCGCGCACGCTCGTCCTGAAGCTCCCGTAGGTCGCCACCGTTGCGTTCCCGATAAGCCCATCTGTCTAATTGTTGGGACCTTTTATAATTTACAGTATGCTATTTCCCTCATTTTAACAATCCACCATCTAAATAGTATACGTCATCGAAGAGTTGTATGACTTATGCGAAGAACTATCGCTATTTATTGATGTGTAACATCTTTCCACTCGGTATCTGGATATTTTTGTGGCACTCGGTAGCAGGACATTTTTGTGGAAGTGATTTTGGAAAAGGGACGGAAGTGGATGGGACGGAAGTGCATGGGACTGAAACGATGAGTGCGCGTGGTGGCGGAGATCGGTACAAAGACATACTATAGGCCATGTGGCTATGGAGAATGTATATCGCATACAGTTTAGTTCAAGGTTTAGAGACCCCATTTAAGATATTCCTACAATAAATCATTTTCATGCTGAAAATAATTACAATTTATTAAATCTTCATACTTTTGCTGTATTCTTTAATGTAAGCACTCGATGTACTGTCGGCCATGTGGCTATGTGGAATCTATATCGCATCAATAAACACTCCAAACAACATAGGAATTCAGTATATTAACACAGACCACTAACAATAATTGAAACTTCGTTGGTCTAAACGTATCACTGGGGGAAACACATTTAATATACCTTCTGCACACCTAATTTTTAATGACGCCGATACTTAGCAGTGCACTCTATCAGCAAAAAGAGGCCATTTCCAATAACATCGCTGGCATTGGTTTACTAACTGGCCGGTATAGAGCGCAGCTCGCATCAAGTAGGCAGTGGATTGCTTCCGCCACGGCCAACTGGATGCGAGCGCATCCAGTCGGCCGTGCTCCCGCATACCATAATTCAACTAGTTGAAGGTAGATGTCACTACTGCAGATCCATTGGAGAACTTTGTTTAATTTAATATATATTTTCCATTGTAAACTTCACAATATAACGCTCAATTGTATAACGCCTCAGTACTCAAATAACAATAAATATAAAAAAATCAAGCAAAAAAATACAACTCTGTTAGGATTAGAACCCCAGCCGGCAGGTTGGGAGACCAACGCTGTAAACACAGACCTAAATATGTCCTCCCAAAACGAATGTTATCAATTGATTAAGATACAACGTCTTAGCAAATAACAATTATGATCTATTAAGGTCAGGAATTTGCACTGGATTATACAAGTAGTTATTTCAATGACCAACAGAGTTCACTGTTAACAAGGGATTTGCGCTCCCGGGACACACATAGTAGGATAACATGTCACATGTTACACATCATATGCGACTACTGTAAGGCTCGTATATTCCTTTTTAACGTGTGCGCTAAATACCGGTGCGCGACGGAGTGAGCGGCGGCGTGCTGCCATGGTGGCGCGCGGTAAGTGGATAAGCGAGTGTGACGGTGGCATGAACCGAAAATAATACAGATCGTAGCGAATCAGTCAAGTAGTCTACATTAGACTGAAATGTCTGGGAAAGCGGTAAATTTCAACATATGCCCAGTTCCCTTTGGGGAAGGCAGCGCTGCGGCGCCGCGGCGCCGGTGCTACACCACTTCGCCTTCGGCGCTGATGACATGGCCTAATGACCGAAGGCGGTGGGAGTGTCGCGGAAGCGCTTGCGTCTAGCCGTGAAAGTGTGTTGTTCACAGAAGTTGGTCGTATGTAAACAAAACCAACGTAAACAGTACTAGACTATTTATTGTCAAATCGGAAAGACATTTCTGTAGGAGGTCGTGGTAACCACGGTACGCTTACGCATACGTATGGCGTTACACAATTTGTATACATAATTACTTATCCACGTTTGCTTGGCGACGTTTGTTGATTTTCCATCTTCCGGTGTATCGTTTTCAAGTGGCGTCCGATGGCTCCCGTAGACCCACAAGCACAGGAATACTCATTGTTTTCGGTAGGAGAACATAGAGAGCAATAGGCCTTATCTCCTTTCCGTTCCGCGTACTTCCATACCCAACTGCTTCTCCTGTACCACGCAGCGCGTGCTAGCTGTGGTTTGACTACTATGTTCGTACTGAAATGAACGCCCACCAGGGGCGCCCTAACGAATAAGGGATGCGCGGTGCCCGAAAATTTGAATCATTCGGTGCCGTGTTCATAGTATTTCGAAAACATCCTTTCACAAAATACGCAGTGTTGTCGTTTCACTTATTCTCCGTAATAGCAAAAACTTTATATTTTTATGTTTGCTGTGTTCGTCTTCCCGATTCTACATTTTATTTCAATTAAATGGGCCATTAGTGCAACAAAATGTCAAAAACATTCTTCCAAAATCGAGAAAGCCACATGGGCACACGATAAGACATATATAAACGTGAAACCCGTGTACGCGGACCTTCATACACGGGTACACGGGTGGTACTACCCGTGTACCCGTGTACCCGTGTACTTACTGCTACACGGATTCTTAGAGCGTACCTACCCGTGTACACGTGTCACGGGTTACACGGGTACACGTCAATCCGTGTCTCATCGGTAGCCCTAATTCTCGGGCACCTTGTACTTCAAGAATTTCCTCTTTCTATGCATTGTTTTGAATGACAGAAGTGCTGGTTACTAGCCACCCTTCTGATGAAACTGGGAGGTCAAAATGAGCTCATCAAGGGCTATAGCACAGAAAAGCTATATATTGGATTGATGGTGTGAATGCCCACCTTTGAAGACAGCTGTTTTGTTTTCCCCTTTTATCTTTCCCCCACCTGCACCAGCCTGTCATTGTTTTGGTGATTTTTCCATGTTTCTATCCTTCTCTTCATGTCCAATTTTTGTATGTCCACCTTGTTGTATTTTTCTAAACAAATTCATATAAATAATTATTGTGTTTGAAAATGCAGTTACAGTATATTTACACACGACTTTTTATGTTAGTATTTTCCTTCAATTTGTATATGTTGTTGTTTTGAAGTTCACTTTTACTGGTTTTTGTTTTGCTTTCAGACAATTTATATTGGGAGAAAACAAAATAGAAATACAATTTAATGTTTGCATAATATGGGAACAAAGGTACTTAGCAACATTTGAACTACCAGCTTTGATAAAACAGATAATTATAAGGACCACATTGCTGCCAAATCAGTATCTTCTACACCGACAACAGAGGCTACGCTGGCTAAAGCACAGCGTTAGGTCATGGGGCCAAGCTATCTGCTGATTCGGTAGACGCGTGTGTTCGAGCCCCAACGTCGGCGTCCTTGAAATGGTTTTCCGTGGTTTTCCCATTTTCAACACCAGGCAATTGCTGGAATGGTACCTTCTGACAGGCCACAGCTGATTCCTTCCACATCCTTTCCCAGTTTCATTCATCTTCATCCATTCCATCTCTCATACCGACGCGCAGGTCGCCCACGGGTGTCGACTAGAAAGACCTGCACTCAGCCTCCCTGGAGGCCACATGACAAAAACAAAACAAAAAGTGTATTCTACAGGAATAATATTGCAAAAGACACAGCAGAAGCTAGAAAATTTTCTGGGTTTTTAGAAATAATACTGTTCAGTATCATGTAATTGGTACATAACATTCTGTAAGCTATCCTATGGGTATTGCTTTCATATTCTCATACTGTTTTCTTTAAGCAGATTGATAATGAAAATAGGATGAAAGGAAAACAATTCAAATGCACAAGCAAACCATTCTAGTCTAATGAAAGCTTTGACAACCAGGAAAACTAGACAAAAATTGTTCGGGTATAGGCAATGTATATACCGTAGCACAAATTCTCTTTGAAACTGTTTTTCCAGTGAGCAGAATATTGTATTCTAAATGAAATGTTGTGGTTGATTGTATTTTTAAGGGATTGAACAGTGGGATCATCTGTCCCTTAAATGAAAATAATGTTAATTAATTAATCTCTACTTAAACTGTACAAACAAACAAAATAGACATAGACACAATAATTTAGTAGTTAGTTTTCTTTTTACTTCATTATCATTATTTCACTATCACTACCGGTATATCATTAGGGGCCGATAACCAGGAACAGTTGGACGTATGGGAAGGAATAATACAAAGATATGGGATGAAATTTAGCATAAATAAGAGTGAGATGGTGATCACTACTAGGAAGAAGGAAAGAACCACAACGGGAATAACAATTGGTGGGGAACAGCTGAAGAAAGTGGAGAGTTTCAAGTATCAGGAAAGTCTGATACAAGATAATGGAAGAAACGATAGAGAAATAAATGAGCGGGGGAGACAGGCAAAAGCATTCCGGAGGAGTGTGAGAAGCATGTTATGGAGCAAGGATGTCCCTCAGAACAGCAAAAAGATCATATATCGGGCGTACTATGTCCCTATCCTGATGTATGCCTCGGAAACCTGGGTTATGAAAGGAAGGGAGAAGAGCAAAATACAGGCCAGTGAGATGAGGTTCTTGAGAAGCAGTATTGGAGCTACAAAGATGACAGAATAAGAAATGAGAGGACCAGAGAATTAATGAAGGAGGAACCATTACAGGATGATATAGAGAAATCTAGACTTAGATGGTATGGACATGTAAAACAAATGGAGGTGAAGAGGATACCCAGGAGGATACACGAGACGAAGTGCGAAGGAAAGAGACCCAGACGAAGACCAAGAGACAGGTGGCTGAAGGGGGTGGAAGAAAGCGTGAAGAAGAGAAGAGAAGACTGGACAAGGGTGGAGGCTGAGAGATGGTGGGAAGACAGAAGACGTTGGAGAGGCTTGTGTTCCAGACAGAACCGGTCAGTGGCTGGAAACTGTGCAAGATGATGATGATGAACCTAGATGTCCCAGCGATCATTCATGCTACCCACATATTGAAACTAGCAATCCAAGTGAATTAATTAATCTCATGCAGTTCTTTTTTTTTTTTTTCAGGTTTATTCTGAAGGGAAGTAGCAGCCTTTCAGAATTAATATATTCTTTACTTGTCCTAGACGATGAAGACATTGATAATATTAGCCAACAAATGGCTAAGCTGTGTACTGCTGCACAGCTGAAAGCAATGGGAAACTACAGCTGTAATGTTCTTCCCGGGGATATGCACCTATCTATGCATAATTACTCCTCTCTTGTAAAATTCCATTCTGGAGGTAAAATAGTCCTTCATTCGGATCTCCAGGTGGGGACTGCTCGGGAGGGGGTTGACCTCACAGAAGTGACAAAGAGGAAATCTGTCATTCTACAGATTGGAGTGTCGAATATTAGAAGTCTGATTGGCAGTGGAAGGTTAGAAAATTTAGAAAGGGAAATGGATACGTTGAGGTTGGATTTAGTTAGGATTAGTAAAGTGCACTGGCAGGAAGATCAGGACCTATGGTCAGGAGGCTATAGGATCATTAGCACTAAATCAAACAGTCATGTGGGGGTAGGTCTCATATCGACTAGGAATCTTGGACAGTGGGTGGAATATTATGAGCAATCTAGTGAACGGATTATTGTAGCCAGAATCAATACTAAACCTACGTGCACCACAATAGCACAAGTCTATTTGCCTACCAGTCAAGCTGATGATGAAGATGTTGAATAGGTCTACAAAGAAATCAGTAGATGAAAGTCTCAGGTATGTCAAGGGTGATGAAAATGTTATAGTAATGGGAGATAGGAATGCTGTCGTAGGAAAAGGAAGACTAGGGAAGGTAGTAAGAAGAGAATTCGGATTAGGTGAAAGGAATGATTGAGGAAGCTGGCTGGTGGAATTCTGCACCGAGCACGAGTTGGTTGTAGCTAACATCTTCTTCAATAGCCAAAATAGAAAAATATACACATGGATGAGACCAGGAGATACAGGGCAATACCCAAATCGACTTCATTATGGTTAAGCAGATATTTCAAAACCAGATTTTGGGTTGCAAAACATATCCCTGAGCTGACATAAACTCTGACCTCAATCCAGTTGTCATTAAATGCGGATTAAAGTTGAAGAAACTGAAGAAAAGTCAAACGCCAAAAAGGTGGGCAATAGACAGACTGAAAAGAGAAGGATGTGAACTAAAGATTCAAGACAAGTTTACAGTAAAGGAAGGACTAATGAAAAACACTGAAAATACCATACTTCAATTGCAGAGAAATGGCCACTTTTGAAGGAAGAAATAACATTATCCGCAGAAGAAATCCTTCAGTATGTCTTCCTTTGGAGGGGATGTAAAGCCGGCGGTCCCATGTACATAGATTTATAGCATTTAAAAGAACCTTCCACTAATTAAACTTGTGTGAAGCAAAATTTGCAGGTTATATTTCGTTGAAATGCTCTATCAAAGTTCCAACATTCACCACTAGGTGTCAGTGACATATGGAGCGAAAGTTGGAACTACTTGAAATTGAACAGAACTTGTAGCTCTCCCCAGGGGTGTCCGTATTGAAGCAGCTACAGCCTCTGGCAAGCTGAACATGTCCTCAGACACTCCCAGCACTAAAATCCATATGCTAAATAAATAAATAATCTTAACATTGAACAAGCAATCAAGGAAATTAGAGACAAATATAAAGTACATGTAAAGATTCCAGATGATATAATTCCAACTGTGAGATTTGCTGATGACATTGTCATCTTAGCTGAATCACCAGGGGGTTTGAATGTATTTTTAAATGGTATGGACGGCCATGTTTAGGAAAGAATTCATGATGAAAATCAATAAATTAAAATAAAAAATATTGGAATGCATCCAAAATAAATCAGTAACCCTTATGGACGTCAATTTGACAGGTGAAAAGTTGAAGGAAGTAGGAGATTTCTGTTACTCAGGAAGCAAAATAACCAGTGATGGTTGAAGCAGAGGATATAAAAAGTAGGTTGGCTCAGGCAAGGAAAGTATTTCTACAGAAAAGGAATCTGTTGACATCATAGATTTAGGTATTAGGAAGTCATTTTTGAAAGCCTTTGTCTGGAGCGTGGCATTCTATGGATGTGACACTTGGACTGTTAGCGCAGCAGAAAAGAGAAGTATAGAAGCATTTGAAATGTGGTGTTACAGGGAATGATGTCGTCGTCGGAATTAACTCGTTTCCGAGTATAGATATTCTTCCAAAACAGTCTTAAGGTCTGTGGGCATGTTTGTGGTGACTGAACTGTCCAATGCGTGCTTGAAACAAGCGTCCACACAGATCACACAGAACTGGTGGAGGGCGTGTTTGTGCTGCTCGGAGCTTTCGTGCTTGTCGCTTGGCCTTAACAACTATACGACGTTCTTCTTGAAACATTTTTACAGCAGCCGGGATGGTTTGGCGCCAAGTTGAACGGTCTTTAGCAAGCTGGTCCCAGGTTTGTGGATTGAGACCTGTCAACTTCATATTCTGTTTAAATTGGTCCTTGTAACATCTCTTAGGGCCTGCATGAGGTCTGGTGCCGGAGCTGAATTCACCATACAGAACCTGGCGTGGTAGTCTCGTATCATCCATCCGAAGGACATGTCCAATCCATCTAAGTTGATGACCAATGATGGATGATTCTATTCTATTAGCATGCGTTTTCTTAAGAACATGAAGGTTGGTAATGTGGTCTTCCCACTTTATCTTAAGGATGGATCGAAGTTTCTGTTGATGGAAGCGCTCAAGCTTTCGGAAGTCATGTCGATAAAGGGTCCAGGTTTCACACCCATACAACAATGTTGAGATGACAACAGCTTGGTACACCATGAGCTTCATCTTCACGGTCAGATCTTTATTCAGGAATACCCGGTACGATAGTCGCCCAAATGCCGCATGGGTAGCACCAATTCTCTTCTCAACATCCTGCCCACAATTACCATGTACAGATAGCAGACTGCCCAGATACGAGAAGTGGTCTACCTGCTCCAATGGAGTATCTGAGATAGAAATGAAAGAGTGTGGTAGGGAAGTGCCTGGTGAAGGTTGTGCCTGAACCTTGGTCTTCTGAACATTAATGGTGAGACCAAAACGATCGCATGCATTCTTGTAGCAATTAACAGTCTGTTGCAACTCCACTGGCATGAGTGTAGGCGATGCCGCATCATCTGCATACAACATATTGGTTATCTTTGTAACCAGAGTCAGCTTCTTGGAGTGAAATCAAGTTAGGTTGAAGAGCCCTCCATCAAAACGGTCACTGACCTCTACACCTTGGATGTTTGTGGGCGATTTATAGAGCATTGTAGCCAAATACAATGCAAACAGTGTTGGAGCAAGTATGCAGCCTTGTTTCAGTCCATGAGTGATAGGAAATTCGTCAGAGATATTATTTTGATGACAAACCTGACCGGTCATGCCATCATGGAGAGCTTGGATTAGATCAACAAAGCGTCGAGGACAGCCAAAGCATTGTAGCACCGCCCACATAGCACATCTTGGAACCAAGTCAAAGGCCCTTTCCAGATCATAAAAGACTAAGAAGAGTGGATTCTGTTGCTCACTACATTTTTCTTGTGGTTGTCCTATGCAGAAAATAAAGTCAGTTGTGCACTGGGACTCGGGGAGGATCTTTTCTGAGACAACCTGAAGGTGGTTAAGTAAAATTCTGGCAAGAATTTTACCCACAGTAGATAGTGGCGATATACCACGATAGTTGCCACTAACACTACGATCACCTTCTTTGAAGATTGTAATGATAGTGGCATTCTTTAGGTCACCAGGTACTTCTCCTAATTCCCAAATTTTGAGAATAAGAGTGAAAATCCATGTTTTGAGGGACTGACCTCCACCTTGAATTAATTCCAGTGGGATGTTATCTGGGCCAGGTGCCTTTCTTGGTTTCAGTTGATTGAGAGCTACACTGAATTCCATGTAAGAAGGAGGTACAGCCATCCATGGTTGTTCAGGATATTTTGGCACATCACGAAGGAAGTCTTCAGCAGCTGTTGAAGGACGATTTAGAAGGATGGAGAAATGTTTCTTCCTACGCTCTAAGATATCATGGCTGTCTGTAAGACTGGCAGAGTTGTCAGCACTTTTAAGTGTACCTGATGAAGAATGAAGTGGGCCATATATCTCTTTAAAGGGAATGATGAAGATCAGATGGGTAGATAGAGTAACAAATGAAGAGGTATTAAGACCAGTGGTAGAGAAGAGATGTGTCTGGCAACTGCTGATGAAGGGAATAGATAGGTTGGTAGGAAACATACTAAGACACCCAGAAATAGCAAATTTAGTTATAGAAGGAAGGGTTGAGGACAAGAACTGTAGGGGTAGACCAAGGTTAGAATATGTCTTGGATGTAGGGTGTGGTAGCTATATAGAGATGAAACGATTGGCACAGGACACTGAGGCATGAAAGCTCCATCAAACCAGTCAAAACTGAAGACTAATACACAATAATTTAACATTCTTTTCTTACCTGTATTTCTTAGCACCTCTAGCTCATCAATGAGGAGACATTAAACTGCAAAACCAAACCACTTTGTTTGTGTGTGTGTTGTTCACTGCAGCACCTTAGTGTGTGCATGGTACACCAGTTGAGAATCACAGCTCAAAAATATTTCATAAATCTGTCAACCAGTAGTGAGTTGACGGAGTAAAATTTCTTTAGAACCAATCAAGATACTTTAAGTTCATGTCCACCCACAATGCTCCAGGGTGTCCAAGTTGGAAACATAGCTACTCAACATGGCTTTTCTGTAATTCAATGGAATTCTGGTCAGTCAATTTGAGTCTACAAGATCCTTTGTCTTGGATCTCTTCTCTGCTAGTGCAAAGCAGCTAAGCTGGTGGCAGGCATCCATTTCCCCTTGTTGCAAAATGAGCAGTCGGTGGATGTTATAAGGCCCAGTCTGGGTGGAGATCTGGATGGGAAATCATGGTCTGTTACCTTCTTGAGGCATACTACAGGTTCCTATCTCAGAAGGAGCCAATCCTAGTCAAGGCATTCACAGTTTTTCTCTCTTGCATTGCTAGGTGTAGCTGCTGGATCCAATGTTTCACAACAGCATCTGTTTAAGGTATTGTGGACATGGGTTACTTTTACAGCAGGTTCTTTAGCAAGAAAGTCTGCCTTTTCATTTCACACCAAGGCTAACATGACTTGGGATCCACTGCAAGTGGTCAGTCCATCCTTTGGTGGTGAGTGGGTCTAGAGCTGTTCTGGCTTCAAGTGTTATGACAGCCTGTTCCTCAATTTGTCGACAAAGCAGCAATTGCAGATTGAGAATCCATCAGAAGAACAACTCTATTGTTACAGGTAAACAAGCCAAGTCTCACTGCAGCTGTCTTAATATTGCTACCACCTCGACTTCAAAATTGCTACTTGGTGCTCCTACTGCTAAGCTCTGCCAAGTAATTTAATTCTGGTCTGATGAGCTGGAACGGGGTACACTCAGCCTCGCGAGGCAAAACTGATAAGAGGCAGGTTCGATTCCTACCTCAGCCAACCTTGAAGTGGTTTTCCATGGTTTCCCCACTTCTACTCCAGGCAAATGCCAAGATGGTACCTAACTTAAGGCTATGACACAAATCCTATCTTATTTACAAATACACACACTAATACAGACATCACAGTGACACAGTTTATAAGATTTTCTTTAACAGTTTATCAGACAAATTCTACAAACACCCAAGTACACAGGGCAACATGAATGACCACGATGTTGCAAAGACCCTTAAAAAGAAAAGAAGAAGAAAAAAAGACCAACAAATTTCTGTAAAAACAATGGTTATATAAGCCAACTCCTGTTCCAGGTATTGATGGGCCATCAGGATAGGTATGTATCCATTCCTTTTTTGGATATACAGCTAAACTATGGATTGTATGGAGAGCAGCTGTTTGTATTATGATGTCAAGTGTGTCTATTCTTACTGTGGCTAAAGTCTATGAATTGCAGATGTTCCAGTGGGAGGTTTTCACAGCATAGGGTTGCGGCTGGATCTTAAACCTTGTATTGGCATCTAGGTACTAGCATCCTAGAATTTTTGGGCACTCTTCAATTTTACTCCCAAAATTTTAGACACTTCTTGACTCAATAGGGATGGAATTGACACCATCTGTTATAACACCGAGAGCCACATTTTGAACATGGTCCAGCTTCAGAAGTGTCGTGCTGCTGGCTGTGATCATTACCTTACTCGTTCCATGTTTCATTATAGGCCAAACGAACATTTTATGCACCATACTAAAGACATCTTGTGATGCTCCCCACTTCACAGCTGTCAACCATTTTAATAAATGGGATTGCTTCAGGGTTTTCTCTGCTGCTGCTTCGACTTGTGGTTGCTGCATCGCTTCATGAACAAAACATGTCATCCTAGTAACCTCACTCGTAATCTGTGCAAATAATTAATCCCATGTAGATTTTTTCAGGTCATGACCATGTCTGGATGTTGGTTGAGCTAAAAACAGCGCAAAAATCTTCGATGGACAGCTCATAGGATTGGGTAAAGAATTAGTGCGTGAATGTTAGTTTGGAAGTAAAATAATCACAATTGCTCCTGTGGTATGAGACAAAGTATCCCAGGGTCGTTAATGGGTTGGAGCTGGAAAGGTTTATCTCAAACTAAAATCCTCAGAAAAGCGCACTAATTAGGGCATTAGTAACTCAAGAATGTCGGCAAAATTAGAATTCAAAAAATAAAAATAAAATGTTGAATATTTATTTATCCACAACAACAAAAAGTAACCTATCCTATGATTTTGTGAGCCTCGAAATTTAGGATGGGATTCAAACTTTTTTTTAAAGGTCAGTCCTGAAAGCATAAACATTTTTGAAAACACACAAATTGATCTAACCGATTTATTATCGTGCTGGAAGCAATTTTTCAGTGTTGCCTCAGTAATTAAAATTTAACATTTTTCAGCCTGTCAACATGATTGTACCCAATTATTGTAATAGGTGGTTCCCTAATCCTGAAAAAAATGTACATTAGATTAATAAATACAGTCGGTCAAAAAAATACACTTGTAATTATTAATCTCATGTAATCTTTTTTCAGGATTAGTGAACCACCCATTACAATTAGGTACAATTGTGTTGACCGACTGAAAAACATTAAATTCCAATTCTGATTAAATCGAATGAGATTAATAAAAAAACAATTCCATTTATTTATTGGAAGCAATGATGAAAATCCACAGCCTGCTTCCAGTCTCCGACCGGGTCAGGAATGGAATGAATGGAGTCCCTATCTAGCGGCGAGGATATGAACTGTGCCGGCTGCCGAGGCCTGACGCACTCCTCTGGGGCAATGATTAAATGAATGACAGATGAAATGAAATGATAGTGGAGAGTGTTGCTGGAATGAAATTTTGACAGGGAAAACCAGAGTACCCGGAGAAAAAGCTGTCTGCCTCCGTTTTGTCCAGCACAGATCTCACATGGAGTGACCGGGATTTGAACCACGGAACCAGCGGTGAGAGGCCGGCGTGCTGCCGCCTAAGCCACGGGAAGCAATGATAAGTTTGTTAATTTACGGTATATAGCACTTCACTTCACTTCACTGCAAACGTGTTTTTGCTATGGTATCGCCATAAAATATTATTTAAACATCAAAATAATCTTGTTAATATTTGGAGTTATTACATAAGGGAGAGTGTTGATGCTCACTTCAGTTATTCTATAACTTACTTCTTTAGTATTGTAGCAGATTCTTAATGCCCCATGTTGGTAGTGATAAATGTAACAGTTTCGCTAGCCCACACTGTTGGGAGAAAATGTAATTGTTTACCTTTGCCTAAGCTATGTTGTTTTAATGGGCGCCAAGACCTCAATGCAATGCTGAAATCTAAATTTGTATTTAACAACGTCTAGCTCTGGTAGAACACCGTCAAGAATCTATTCACTCAGATCGTGGTATGATTTGATCATTAACCCAACAAACAATTGTATCAGGAGAAGGAATTGGTCTATATCTATTGCTACCTACTGAAAGCAAAGATTGCATTGTAAAAGAAATGAATTTATTATATAAAACAAGTATAGCAAAATTAATAATAATAATATTAAGTACAAAATTTAAATTGGAGTGTTGTGATTTGAATATTACCGATAGAAAATTACGTGAAAACGGAGTCTGATAAATTGATTTTACTCTTATTTCCAAGCTATGAAGTTACTGAATTATGAAATATAAAACAAAGAAAAATGAGAGATTGCGTATTTCTGCGTCATTAGCGCTTACCGCTGGAAATGCCCGAAGCATTTCCCTCGTACTTGATGATGCTGTGAGCTTCCCACAGTCTCCTGGACGTCGCCATCTTCGTCGATGTATGATGAGGTTCTAGTAGATTAGATAATTCTATGGTCCGTACCTCGGACCCAAACACTCGTACAACCGCACTGGTTAAGTTTTGCAAAAGTTAGTCTTCAACTCCACTGAACATCGGAGCGACACGCACTTGCAACCGTTCTCAGCAAGTGCTACACAGATAGTCGCTAACTCCACCGAACATCGGAGCCACTCGCACACGCACCCATACTCCTCAAGTATTTCACAGATTGTCCTCGTTTCACGGCGCGTCGAACGATATATCCACACGTTGGCTCCCCCACCATGGTACCGTCTTCCAGCTTACGTTGTCTCAACTGATTGGCTGAGCACGCCGCTAGTTCCCCTCCTCTGCCTCATTACACTCGGCGCGCGAGAGGGAGAAGTCGATTTCCGTTCCAACAATTCGCCTTTTCTAGACCTTGCGACCCAGCCTTGCGTAATACTTCTCGACAGGAATCAGCTTGTATTCGAATTCCCAGTGAGTCATGTCTCTCAAATACCCTAACTGACAAAACTCCGTAAAATTCCGTAATCACATAATTTTCTATAATATTGTCGTTCGTAATAATTTGCTTGATAGCGTTTTCTAAGACATAGAAAACCTATCTGTATGCTTATAATTTTTATAAAATGCACCGAAAATACCTTAATAATAATTATAATAAATTAATAATAATAATAAATTAACATGAAAAATTCTCTTGGCTGAACAATTTGCCGCGTAAATAAATATAGAATGGCTTCCTACTGACTTATGCCAGTTGCATAAAACCCCTCGAAAAACACGTTACAGTACGGTAAAAATTTGTGTTCTGTGATCACCATTATCTACTTTCCTTTGTGTGCAATTCAAATATTCCGTTGGCAATGGCTATGTAATCAAGCATGTTTAATGTAGTTGGTTCAATGTATCAAAGAACATTTTCTATACAGAGCATGTGCTATCTGGTACAGTAAAGATTTCAACAGAAATTAAGTGTGTAATAAAATGTGTTGGCATTGTATATTTCTGTGAGAAATCTGGATTAAGTTTGAATTTTAGGTTATTCACAAGTGTTGAGTATATCCATTTGGTGAAAAAAGGATTCAACAATGTTTATCAACAATGGACTTCTGGAAGAGAAATCTAACTGGAGCACATGGAAACACAAAATAAGTAATTGTTTGTGAGGAATTCCTGGAGCATTTGATGCTATCGAAGACAAGTTAAGAAGTTTCAATAATTCACCAAATTGCCGTAGCTAATGGATTCAATAGAAAATATGTTAACAATATAATTAACAAAATTAAGAACAAACCCGTTTCCAGATTAGCAAAAGAGGACAAAGAACCTTCCACATACGCAACGTTTACTTTTGTGAACCAATCCACATACAATGCTACTAGTGTACTAAAAAAAATATAAAATAAAAACAGCATTCAGAACCAATAATACTAATCATAATAAATTTTTCATCATCTTCCTTCCAAGTATTGGGCCAAATGTCCCGTTACGGTCTTGCACTTTCCCTCCATCTCTTCATCGGACGTCCTATCGATCTATTTCCCCGTGGCTGGTAGCGAAGGATCTCCTTTGGAAATCTTCCAGGTTCCATCCTTTGGACATGATGCTTCCAGTTCTCTTGGTAGTCACAAATGTATGCAGTTATTGGTTTCACTTTTAGTTCCTTCAGCACATCCTCATTTCTCTTATGATCCCATTTAGTATAGCCTGCTGTTCGGCGCATAAAGGTCATTTCGCGTGCTGTGAGTCTGGAGATGTCCTGACATCTTATTGTCCATGCCTCGCTGCCATAGCACAGGGTTGGTCTGGCTAATGTGTTATACAAACGCAAGCGTGTATGCCTTTGGACAAGAGATGGCTTCATGACGTGATTGATGATTCCTGTTGTTCTGGTATAATTAGTTATTTTTGCAGTTATGTCTCGTTCTTCTTGAAATGATAAATGATATCCTAAATACTTGAATTCGTTAACTCTTTCTAAAATTTTACCATCCAGACAAATTTTACTGGGGATAGGGTGCTTACCCTTAAAGGCCATTACTTTAGTCTTTTCAGTAGAAATGCACATGCTGAATTTTGATGCCACTTTCTGCAGGTTAAAAACTGACCACTGCAGATCATCTTCAGAAGCTGCTACCAATGCAACATCATCAGCAAATAGTATAGCATCTAAATTTTTTAGATGCCTGCTGATAGGTATTGAACCATGTCTTTCACACCTCCATTCCTTTATTATAGCATTCATGTAGATTATGAATAGCAATGGAGAGAGTCCACAGCCTTGTCTTACCCCTGTGCTGATTGGCTTCCACTCGGATTTATGATTACTTAACCTTACTGAAATAAGAGTACCACTATACATGTTGGAAATGTTATCAATTAACTGTTGGGGGACACCATCTCTGGCCAATATGTCAATAAGTCTGTTTCTGTCAACAAAATCAAAGGCTTTCTTAAAATCAACAAATGATATGTGTGTTTCCAAATTGAACTCCCTGCGTTTTTCGATCAAAATTTTTAAGGTGAAGTAGGCATCTGCACATGTGCGACCTTTTCTAAACCCATGTTGTTCATTCCCTATTAACTCAGAGTAATGTTTCAGTAATTTTTCTTTAACAATGTTTGCAAAAATTTTGTATCCAGAGTTAAGTATACTTATTCCTCTATAATTTTCCAAAACTTTCATATTTCCCTTCTTATGAAGAGGAACTACTATTGCCTTTTGCCAATCTTCTGGCGGCCTGCTACCCATCCAGATTAAATTCAATAATCTGAGAAATCTTTTCTTGAAGGCATCGCCTGAATATTTTAACATTTCTGCATTTATCGAATCTTCTCCAGGTGTTTTCCCATTTCGAAGTTTCCTCAAGACCCGTTCTAATTCTTCGAGTGTAATATTTTCCGATGACTTGTTGTTAGATGCTTGTAAAACAAGTTGTTCAATATTTGGACTCGACCAAAGGCTCTGAAAATACTCAAGCCATTCTTTGTGGGATATTGCATTAATTTTTACATCTTCTTTTACTTACCTATTTAGTTTTTTCAAAATTTTATAGGTTTGTGGTTGTGATCTTGTTATGTCAGTCTCCAGGTACGAGACAAAGTTTTCCCAACTTTCCCTGTGTTTCTTCCGAACTTCTCTTTTTGCTATTGCTCTCTTATGATGGTATTCAATTTTATCTTCTAATTTACCAGTTGACAGAAACTTTGTATATGAATTTCTTTTTTCGGAGATTACTTTTTTAATTTCTTCGTCCCAAATTCTTAAACCCTTTTTCTTTTTCCATCTTCTTTTTTCTCCCAAACTTTCAAATGCTGACTGTTTTAGAGCTGAACTCAAATTGGACCACTCGTCTTCCACATCGTCAGAAAGTGGAATCATCTGAATGTGATTATCAAGCCTGTTTTGGTATAGCCATTTTATACTGGGATCATTTAAAAGGTTAACCTTATATAAAGTTTCGTTTTCCTGTGTTCTTTGTTTCTTTTTCTTGAACCACCGTGGTTTTAAACGAATAGGAGCAACTAATAAATAGTGGTCTGTTTCCAATTCAGGTTCTCGATAAACTCTTGTATCCAAAACTAAATCTGCCAATTTTCCATTACAAATGATATAATCAATAATTGATTTCTGATTTCTTGCGGACCACGTATATTTATGACTGTCCTTGTGTGGAAATAGTGTGTTCATAATCCGAAACTGATTGAAGATAGTGAAATCTATTAATTTTGTTCCATTATTATTGCGGGTTACCTCTCCATGAATACCAATGTTATTCTGAATTTTCTCATTACCAACTCTGCCATTAAAGTCTCCCATTAACAGTATGATATCTTGTCTATTAGTAATATTGATTATCTTCTGTAGATCATTACACAAAATATCACTTTCTTTCGAGTATCCTTCAACCGGTGCATATACCCCTATAACTGTCAAATATCCTCTGGATAGTTTTATTCTTACTTGAATGATCCTTTCATTCCAAAAAGTATAGCTATCAATATTTGATCGTAATCTCTTGTGAACCATAAACATAACCCCTGCCTGTGCTCTAACATTTCGTTGAACACCACTATAAAACTGTAAATAATTTCTTGTCTCCTTGGATCCCTGAAGCTTTTTCTTTGTTTCAGAAATAACTGCAATTGAAATATCTTTTTTAGATAGAATATCGTCTAATTGATCATCTTTGTGTCCAATACCCTGAACATTCCAGGTAGCACATCTAATAATATCCTTCCTTTTCCAATTCGTGTCCTTTCCTTTGCCAAGTTCGTCAACTGTAGAATCCGTCCGTTTTTTTCCTTTACAAGACTTGAAAGCAATGAAAATGTCCTTCCAACGGGTTGCTAGCCTGAAGAAAGTAAGTCCATTAATGGGGATGCCATCTCTCAGCCCATGGACAGGCTGTAATACAGCATTTCCTCTGTACTTGATGTAACGGTTATCCCGCCGTGCCTCGGTCGCCAGAGCCTCGTCTGTGGAAACGGGCAAGTTCGCCACTTGAAGGAGAGGATGACATTTGGGTAGGAGAGGTTATAGATTGCACATCACTACCCCTTGAACTCACATATTCTCAACAAAACCAACAAATACAGCAATTCAGGTGTCTACAGGATTAAATGTAACGAGTGTAATGCCGATTACGTGGGACAAACGGGGAGAGGGTTCAACAGCAGATTTTTGGAACATGTCAATGCCATCAAACACAATAAATTTTCAGCCATGGGCAACCACATGGCAGAAACTGGGCATAAATTCACAACCATAGACAATGATTTAGAAATTTTACATCAAGAAAATAAAGGCACGCTCATGAATATTTTGGAACAAATAGAAATTGATAAAGCACAGAGATTCAACCCTTCACACAATCTTAATGAAATAATATTTGAAACCAGCATTTTATACAGAACACTAACAGATGAATTATTTAGTAATAGATAAAATTCCCGTTATATTCCACTATTCATACCCATCATTTTTCATAACATACTAAAGATTGACACCTCTCATTCTACGTAATAATCAATCACCATAACAGCAATACACGGCGCGTCAACAAACCTCACTCATTCTCATTTCCTTAGCCTCCCACCTCCCACAACCCTAACCCTCACCTTTTTCAAAGCACGTCACTAACACTCAGCTCTAAGAGTCTTCGCAAGGCTTTGTTTTTGTTCACGCCCGAGCGCACTGCAGTTTTGGCGGCGCGTGACACGGCCACAAGTTTTCTCTGCCTTGACGTTTGCCAGGAGCAACAGGGGGACTAGAGTGGTCCCACGATGACGCAGTGGGGGCAGCGGACCGGAGCACCGGCCCAATTCAGAAGTTCTGGTGCGCCTAGGCCTTATGATCCAATAAGAGTATCTTCTTTGGAGCGTCGAGCGGGAATTGTAAATAATTATTATTTCATTATTCATTATTCTTCATGTGATTTGTATGTGCTTATACAAGGAAAGTTTTTCCTTTGTGAAGTTTTGTTGGACAGGCTGATGAAGGGGGAGTATTAACCCCTGAAACATGTCCCTGTAAGTAATTAGCAATAAACAGAATTGAAAGGCGGACATTTTATTATTCTTTCAAAGTTACATATTTTGAAATCAAAAAATTTGTGGAGTGAATTAAAACAGGGAATGATTAAAGATGTTAAAGGTAATCCATAATTGTGGATTTATTTGTGATTTGTAAAATCTTACATACATTGCCTGAAGATTATTATTCATTTAAATCTAGCTGGATGTTCATGCCTAAAAGTGACAGTACAATTGATAATCTGACCAATCAATTATACGCATATGAAAAGGTTTTGAGGACTAAGGAGGATGGATTCACTACACAGGAAAGTCTCATCACGGACTCATCAAAACAGCTATCCCAGCCAGTAAATTCGACCATGCCAAAGATGAAAAAGAAGATAATTTGCCACTACTGCAGGAAGCCCAATCATAAAGTCAAAATGTGTAGAAAATGGGCAGCTGATGGCAAACCTTCGAAACCAAGCTTTGGAGATACTAAGGGTATGAACATGACACTTGTTGCTATTGATGATGATGATCAGGTGCCATGAAGTCAGCGTCGACTCATAGCGACTGCATAGATGGACTGTCTCCATATGATTTGGTCTTTAGCCATATACTTCAGATCCATCACTGACATATTCATGTTGGATTTGATGGAGTCGTTCCATCTCAATGCTGGCCGCACTCGTCTCTGAGATCTTTCCACCTTTCCAAGCATAATTGTCTTTTCCAACGAATCAGAACGTCTCATTATGTGTCCAAAATATGACGGCTGTAGTCGTGTTATCAATGCTTCAAGAGACAAATCTGGTTTGATTTTTTGAATTACCCATACATTTGTCATCTTGGCTGACCAAGGAATACACAGTATCCTTCTCCAACACCAGAGCTCAAAAGCATCAATATACTTCCTATCTCGTTTCCTTATGGTCCAGCTTTCCCAACCATATGTAGCTATGGGAAATACTAGTGTCTTAACCATTCTAATTTTAGTAGGCAAAGATACATTTGAACACTTGAAGATCTTATCCAGGTCTTTAAAAGCTGCTCTTCCTGGGGCAAGACTTTGACGAATCTCTTGACTGCATGAGCCACTACTACTAATGGTTGATCCCAACAAACAGAAACTCTTCACCTCTGTGATTAACTTATTATCATCTGTTCTTTAACTTTCATAATCATCATCATCTTCTTTGCATTTTCCCACTTATGTGGGGTCTGCCTTCCTGCAATGTTTCCTCCACTTCAATCGATCCATAGCATCCCGGGGGCGGAGTTTAGAGAGCAGCATGTCATCTCTCACCCTATCCAACCAGCGTGTTTGAGGTCGCCCTCGAGGTCGACGACCCTCCACATTTAGTTGAAGGGCAGTCTTAGCAACTGAGGTTTCACTGCTATGGAGCACATGTCCATACCACCGCAGACGTGATTCACGCATTTTCTCCGTGATTGGGGCAACCTTGAAATCCCTCCGCACGGCATCATTCCTAATATGGTCCAGTCGAGTCAAACCATTGGACCACCGCAACATCTTCATTTCCATTACATGAAGCGCCTGTTCGTGCTTCGATGTTGTAGGCCAGCATTCATATCCATAAAGGGCCATCGGTCTTATCACTGTGCGATATACTTTAGATTTTAAATGCAATGGAATTTTCTTATCGCATAGGACTCCAGTAACTTGGCGCCATTTCATCCATGCGGCAGTGACTCTTATTTTGACATCAGGAATCGTGCTGCAGTCTGAGGTGATGCATGACCCAAGGTATTTGAATTGGGTCACTTTATTAAGTTGAACCTCACCAACAGTGATCATGCCATCAGTTTGGTCACCACATTCCAGGTATTCCGTCTACTTCAGATTCAATTTCATCCCAAATTCTTCAAGACGCATCTTCCACTCCTGTACTTGCTGTTCGAGGTGCCCACGGGTCTCGTTAGCTAACATGACATCATCCGCATTTAATAATGTCCATGGATGCCTGGTTTGGATGTCATTTGTGATGGTGTTCATGCAGAGTATGAAGAGCAAGGGGGACAAGGCTGATCCTTGATGGACACCAACAGTGATTTGGAAGGTATCGGACATTCCTGCTGCGCACCGCACTGAGCTTGTTGTCTTTCGATAGAGAAGTTTCACCCAGTTTACATAGGCTTCAGGTACACTGTATAGCCTCAGTGCCAGCCAGATGAGATCATGTGGTACTCTATCGAATGCCTTTTCCAAATCAAGAAAGGCTAAGTGAACTGTCTTCCTTTTCTCATGGTGTCGTTCCATCAATAGACGAAGTGCATGGAGAGCGTCTGTTGTTCCGCTGTTTTTAACAAAGCCACACTGGTTAGATGAAACAGTGATGATGTTTCGTAACCCGTAACCTCGCATCAAGTACACGTTCCAAAATTTTCATAGTATGGCATAGGAGGCGGATTGGCCTATAATTTGAGCATTCCAGTATATCTCCTTTTCCTTTCCAAATAGGAATTGTGATACTGGTTATCCAGGCCTCTGGTATTGTGTCTTTCATAATAATTTTGTTGAAGAAGTCAGTAAGCCATACTACACTTTGTTCCCCCAGGAGATTCCATACTTCAGCTGGTATATCATTTGCACCAGGCGCTTTCCCCGACGTCATTTTGTGGATGGCAGTGGACACTTCTTCTGTAGTGATAATGGGCACAGGGCCGTGGATAGGGTCAGCTGTCGGTAGAGGCGGATGAGGGAACTCCGTATTGCACATATCCTCAAATACTCCTTCCAGCGACGTAGTATGTCATGTCTCTTTTGTAGGAGGAGCCCATTTCTGTCTTTGATGTTGATAACATGACCGAGATCGTGTGAGGCACGCTCGCGAGCGCGGGCAAGTTTGTAGATTCTATTTGTGCTACCAGGCTTATCCAGCTCGTCGTAGATGGTTTTGTAATGTGCTGCTTTTGCAGTTGCTACAGCTCGTTTTGCACTGGACTTGAGAGCCTGCTACCTATCTAAATCCTCCGAGCTGCGTGTCTGGTGCCACGTCTTGTAAGCAGCTTTCTTCTCCCTGGTTACCTGCTGCACATCATCATTCCACCACCAGGTCTGCTTGTCAATAAGGCATCGATTTGGTTTGGTGACACCTAGAGTGGATGTGGCATATGTCTTGATGGATTCGGACAGTGTGTTCTAGCCATCTTCTACTGATGACGTTGTAGAGTTTGAAATCGATGGTATCAATGCTTCTTTGATGGTAGCTTGATGTTCTAATAGTCTCCACCATTTAATACGTTCAATCTTCGTGCTTGGCCTCACAGATACATAATCTATATGGACTGCGGCATCTAGTACAAGTATTCGGTGTTGAGGAGCAACGCTGTCATATGGGATCACTTTTGTATCCTTGATCATTGCGAGGTCTCTTCGCCCTGTCATCCAGTAGACAATTTGGGTTGTATGGCTTCCACTATAGAAGGTGATAAGGTGTGAATCCCGCTTTCTAAAAAAGGTGTTAGTTACAGACAAATCCCACGCTTCCGCAAATTCTAGAATTCGAATACCATCATTGTTACGGCAACCATAACCATGGCCTCCATGATTTCGTCCAAATCCGTCTCTTTCATGACCAACATGTCCATTTAAGTCTCCACCAATGAAAAGAATTTCGCTATCATCAACAGCTTGAATGTGTCCCTCTAGATCGTTCCAAAACTTGTCTTTCTCTTCTTCAGGCAACAAGTCTGTGGACCATAGCATGACACAACTGGGATTAAACTGGTCCTCAAGGTTATCTGTATTGACATCAGGCGGTCGCTGATGCGTGCTACTTCAGAGACGGTGTCGCGAATCCACTGGTTTACAATGATACCGACTCCTTTTGCACTTTTCTTACCATTATAGATTAGCTTGTAGCCTTCTCCGATATCTCTTGATTTTGCACCTGTCCATCGGGTTTCTTGAACGCAAGCTATGTCCACATTCCGGTGCTTCAAAGAGGCGGCCAGTTCTCTGCTTCGGCCTGTCATTGTCCCAATGTTGACAGTGGCTAGCCTGATACAATTTGATTTATGTTGGTCTAGCTTCTTTAGCCGACGTCGACGATGCGTCGGTAGCCCTCGTACATTTTCCACATCGTTCGGGCGAAAACGGTGCGCGTCGCTTAGAGGGGACGTCCTAGCATTTATATCTGAATGAAGAGGAGTCAACTGCATGTTGGATACGACAAAAAATACCTCAACCGACGTGTCGCTACACCTGTCGTCGAGGGCATTTTATACCTACTGCCGGTATTCATGAGGCCGCCCCTAACATGGAGAACAGACGCCCTTTGCAGCCGCTCCTAACATGGAGAACAGATGCTGCATCTGATATATGCCCCAATTTGTGCATATACCTTTTACTCAATTATCCCGAGCACTAAGATGCCTCTTCCGCCATCTACACTGTACCGAAGAATGTCTTCTCCACTGTAGCTGCCATTGAGGTCTTCACCGTAACCCTGGCAAGGGACCCTTACAAGGTACTACCAGCCGGGTCAGCTGGCCCAAGTTTTTTTTGAGAGGTGTTACTCCTCTGTCACTCACCCTTTGTCCTGACTTGTGACAGGCAGAGCCTGGCTTCCCAATAATGGGTCCATGATTTCATTATATTACCTCAGCAGTAATGAATGCTGAATGTACAGTAGTTATAATAACTGGTATGCAGAAAATGGTGCGACAATTCACATTACAAATGATAGAGATTCTTTCAAGAATTTTCAGCCGTTTTTACCAAAGCATTCAGTGACTACAGTTAATGGAGACAATATTGAAATGATCAGGAAAGGTGCAGTAGACATTGAAGCAATCGGTTGGAGGAAAGTTGCATGCAATTACTCTAGCAGATGTATGGTATGTACCAAAGATTCAGAAAATCTATTCTCTGTTCTTTCAGCACAAGATAAGCATCCAAATAGTGAATAGTAATGTCAAACTGGTAGGTGTACATGATCATTTTGGAGGACTAGCCGTGAGAAATATGAAACCAATTTCTCTCAATGAAGTTAATGCCACAGGCAAAGATAATCTTCTGCAGCTATATCATGAAAGATATGGAAATCAAAACAAGTGCCATGTGAAGTCAATTCTCAGCAAAGACCTAAACATCAAAGTGGAAATGGACAGTGAAATGTCTGAAGGCAAGGCTCATTGTCTACCGCTTGGTACCAGAAAGAGGACAACAGAACCAGGAGAGCTAATCCACACAGATGTATGTGACCCGTTCCAAGAATCGGTGTTGAGCTATCGATATTTTGTTCTTTTCAAGGATGACTACACAAAATTTAGGACAATCTATTTCATCAAAGAAAAACCTGGGGCTGTGGAAAAATTGAGTCAGTTTATAGCTGAAGCAGACAGCTCAACATGTTATTAAAGAAAGGAAGGAATCACACGTCTCACAATGCTGTACACTCCTAAGCAGAATGTATGTAGTGAGAGAGAAAATCAAACAGTTGTGGAAACAGCAAGAGCAATTATGTATGAATATAATGACTAAATACAACTCCCACTTTTCAATACAAAATGGTTTCGAAACTTTTATCATACTAATATATAAAAATGAGATGGTGTGTGTCTGTCTTTCTGTCTGTCTGTCTGTCTGTCTGTTACCTAATAACGCAAGAACCACTGGTCCGATTTAAATGAAATTTTGCATGGATGTATCTGAAATACCACGTTTACATATAGGATACCTTTAATTTCGATATTTTGCACTATTAAGAAATTGCGACCATTTTAGTGACGTCACTACACCCTTTGGTTTCAAAATTTCATATTTCCATATCAAATAAAAAGAGAACGGTAGGAAATAGCAAACGTTTGATCACACATACGAGCTTTGAAATTTAATTTCCTATCCGAAAGGTCCTTATCATTTTTCGTGTATCTCCAACGGTTAGCGAGTAAAACCTACTTTTGTGACGTCACTACACACTTTGGTTTCAAAATTTCATATTTCCATTTCAAATAAAAAGAGAACGCTAAGAAATAGCGAACTTTTGATGGTATACACGAGCTTTAGCATTTAATTTTCTATCCAAAAGGTTCTTATCACTTTTCGTGTATATCCGACGGTTAGCGAGTAAACCTAAATTTGTGCAATAAAACACGGTCAACACCGAGCGGTGCAGTATATCTCTACATATACACACATCAAAAAAAGTTTTGCATCACCTCGGTTCCAAGAGTTCCGGAACCTTTAAATACAAAGGGAATAGAGATCAACACAAACAACATTTCAGCTCGTTTTATTGCTCATGAGACCCACACATTGCATGTTGTACCATCATACAGCTAGACTTTCAGCATTTGTGGTCCAGATTGCAGTACACACCACTACCTCTAATACCCAGTAGCACGTCCTCTTGCATTGATGCATGCCTGTATTCGTCGTGGCATACTATCCACAAGTTCATCAAGACACTGTTGGTCCAAATTGTCCCACTCCTCAACGACAATTCGGCGTAAATCTCTCAGAGTGGTTGGTGGGTCAAGACGTCCATAAACAGCCCTTTTCAACATATCCCAGGCATGTTCGATAGGGTTCATGTCTGGCGAACATGCTGGCCACTGTAGTCGAGCGATGTCGTTATCTTGAAGGAACGCATTCACAAGATGTGCACGATGAGGTCGAGAATTGTCGTCCATAAAGACAAATGCCTCTCCAATATTCTGCCGATATGGTTGCACTATGGGTCGGAGGATGTCATTCAGGTATCGTAAAGCCATTTCGGAGCCTTCCATGACCACCAGTGGCGTACGTCGGCCCCACATAATGCCACCCCAAAACATCAGGGAACCACCACCTTGCTGCACTCGCTGGACAGTGTGTCTAAGACGTTCAGCCTGACCAGGGTGCCTCCAAACACGTCTCCGACGATTGTCTGGTTGAAGGCATATGCGACACTCATCGGTGAAGAGAACGTGATGCCAATTCCGTGGGGTCCATTCAGCATGTTGTTGGGCCCATCTGTACCGCGCTGCATGGTGTCGGGGTTGCAAAGCTGGACCTCGCCATGGACGTCGGGAGTGAAGTTGCGCATCATGCAGCCTATTGCGCACAGTTTGAGTTGAAACACGACGTCCTGTGGCTGAACGAAACGCATTATTCAACATGGTGGCATTGCTGTCAGGGTTCCTCCGAGCGGCAATCCGTAAGTAGCGGTCATCCACTACAGTAGTAGCCCTTGGGCGGCCTGAGCGAGGCCTGTCATCGACAGTTCCTGTATCTCTGTACCTCCTCCATGTCCGAACAACATCGCTTTGGTTCACTCTGAGACGCCTGGAAACTTCCCTTGTTGAGAGCCCTTCTTGACACAAAGTAACAATGCGGACGCGATCGAACTGCGGTATTGACCTTCTAGGCATGGTAGAACTACAGACAACATGAGCAGCGTACCTTCGTCCTGGTGGAATGACTGGAACTGATCGGCTGTCGTACCCCCTCCGTCTAATAGGCCCTGCTCATGCATGGTTGTTTACATCTTTGAGCAGTTTTAGTGACATCTATGAACAGTCAAAGGGACTGTATCTTGGATACAATATACACAGTCAACGTCTATATGCCGGAGATCTGGGAACCGAGGTGATGCAAAACTTTTTTTGATGTGTGTATAAATAGAAAATTTGTCTGTTTTTTTTTCTGAATTTCTACGTAAATTTGAGTTATTTACACGTTTCAGACTGTTTTATGATAGATGCTCGCGAAAATAATGTTTTGGTCTGTCTGTCTGTCAGTTTGATTGTCTGTGGACAACTTTGTTCCCTTGTAACTCGAGAACGGCTGGGTGTATCAACGTAAAATTTGGTACAGATATCCATCAGAGGCACGACACTAATCATTGATGTAACCCTTCTCCGTACCTCTCATAAAAGGGGGCCTACCCCCTTAAAATGCATGCTGAAATAGGAGTAGAAGGACGAGACAAAGATCATTTTTAGCCCCTCGGTGTGAGAGACAAAACTCGGGGGCCCTAAAGGGTCCTCGAAAACTACATTATAAGGCCCTAAAACCAAAAGTATCTGAAATATTCGCAGAAAACTAATTTAATTTAATTTAACAAACTAATGAAGGAATGGAAATCGCTAAGCTTGACAACATTATCTCAAGGGGTGGCATCCAACTTTCCATCTATTTCTGTAAGAAATAATGCCACTCCATTTATTACATTTCTGTGAAAGTTTGCAAATGGCTATGCGGTTATCACGGAACCAACGTAGACTGTATAATTCATCAATGCAATTAAGGGGGTCAAGGGGTAACCTAGATTTTTTTCATTCAATTTTCACGTGCGACATATAGTACAGAAGGTCTTTTATATCTCCAAACATTTTCAAAGTGAAATGCCATGCCCTGTGGTTCAGATTCCACGTAAAATGGAGGTCCCGTGGCTTATGATCTCGCGATTAATGGTCACGTAAAACTACAATCTTCCTTTATATCTCCAAACAGCAACATTATTTTCAAAAATTCCTGACTTGAATCAGCATTTTTTGCGGCTTTTAGGAATTTGGGCCATTTGAGACTAAAGAACCTGAATTTTCACGCACCACGAGCCTTTATAATTTATGAAAGAGGTCTTCTTCCTGTGTATGGGGACCTAACACAACGTAGAGGGTCATTTTTTATGTGAGGTGTATTCTTTGCGTTTCGTCTACAAGGCTTTTAATTCTATTTCTCGTCAAGACGTACACGTTAGGTGAATTTAGTTTGAGAGCAAATTTTAACTAATCTTTTTTGTCGACATACGGGTTCATCGTAAGGATGATTTTGTTTGATACTGTATGGTAGATATACCCATATTTGGATATCTGGGTGATATGTTGTAGACAATAGAATTGTCTGTCTGTCTTTCTGTGTATCTCTATGTACGCCTATAGATCGTGTTCGGAGGCGTGGTGCATCATAAAATTAGGTATGGTAAACATGAGTCAATACACCAATCATTTATAAAACTCCTCACCGTACTTTTCATACAGTAGAAGGGTGGATATAGGGAAAAACTTCTCAAAATACATGCTAAAATAGGCGAAATATAAAAATTATCCTAGAAGGACGATCAAAGCATATGTTGCGCTTCTCAATGTGAGACACAAAATACGCGAGTCTATAAGGGGTCTCCGAAAACCACATTTTAATGCCCTTAAATTAACAGTGTGTGTGATATTCCCAGAAAACTAACTTCGTTCTGATAAAGTTATGAAGGAATGAAAAACCACTAACCATTGCAACAGTAGCTCAATTGATAATGTCTGGTGTTAATATATAACACCGTTCGAAGGACGGGTACTTCTGCTATACTAATATATAAAAATGAGATGGTGTGTGTCTGTCTTTCTGTCTGTCTGTGTGCTACTCAATAACACAAGAACCACTGGTCCGATTTAAATGAAATTTTGCATGGATGTAGCTGATTTACCAGGTTTACATACAGGATACATTTTATTTCGATATTTTGCACTATTAGAAAATGGCGACCATTTTAGTGACGTCACTACACACTTCAATCAAAACTTCATATTTCCTTATCAAATAAAAAGAGAATGCTAAGATATAGCAAACTTTTGACGGTATATACGAGCTTCACTTTTCGTTTATCTCCAACGGTTAGCGAGTAAAACCCACATTTATGACGTCACTACACCCTTTGGTTTCAAAATTTCATATTTCCATTTCAAATAAAAAGAGAACGCTAAGAAATAGCAACCTTTTGATCTCATAAATGAGCTTTAGCATTCAATTTTCTATCCAAAAGGTCCTTATTACTTTTCGTGTATCTCCAACGGTTAGCGAGTAAAACCTAAATTTGTGCAAGAAAACACGGTCAACACCGAGCGGTGCAGTATATCTCTACATATATAAATAGAAACTTTTTCTGTTTTTTTTTCTGAATTTCTACGGAAATTTGAGTTATTTACACGTTTCAGACTATTTTATGATAGATGCGAGCGAAAATAATGTTTTGGTCTGTCTGTGTGTTTGTCTGTGGACAATTTTTGTTCCCTTATAAATCGAGAACGGCGGGGTGTATCAACGTAAAATTTGGTACAGATATCCATCAGAGGCACGACACTAATCATTGATGTAACTCTTCTCTGTACCTATCATAAAAGGGGACATACCCCCTTAAAATACATGCTGAAATAGGAGTAGAAGGACGAGACAAAGCGCATTTTCAGCCCCTCAATGTGAGAGATAAAACTCGGGGGCCCTAAAAACACATTTTAAGGTCCTACGTCCAACCGTTTTTGAGATATTCCCAGAAAACTAATTTAATTTAATAAACTAATGAACGAATGCAAGCCGATAACCATGGCAACAGATTCTCAGAGGTTCATCTATTGCTGTAAGACGCAATGCAATTCCATTAATTACATTAGTGTGAAAGTTTGCAAACGGCTAGATGGTTGTTATGGAACCAAATTAAGCTGGACATTTCATCAATACGTAAAATGCGCTTAAGGGGGTCAAGGGGTATTCTAGATTTTTTTCACGCGATTTACACTTGCGGGTGTGGTATGGCAGGTCTATTATATTCCTAACCCGATATTATATTATTATTAGTAGTATTATATTATGGCATACAACGACGAGACAAAGTCCCTCGGTGCCAGAAATAAAACTCGAGGGTCCTCGAAAACTACATTATAAGGCTCTAAAACCAACAGGTTCTGAAACATTCCCAGAAAACTAATTAAATTTAATTTAACAAACTAATGAAGGAATGCAATTCGGTAACTATGACAACATTATCTCAAGGGGTGGCATCCAACTTTCCATCTATTTCAGTAAGAAGCAATTTATTACATTTATTACATTTCTTAGAAAGTTTGCAAATATAAGGTTATCACGGAACCAACGTAGACTGTATAATTCATCAATGCAATTAAGGGGGTCAAGGGGTAACCTAGGATTTTTTCATGCAATTTTCACGTGCGACATATAGTACAGAAGGTATATTATATCTCCAAACAACAACATCATTTTCAAAAATTCCTGAATTGAATCAGCATTTTTTGCGGCTTTTAGGAATTTGGGACATTTGGGACTAAAGAACCTGAATTTTCATGCACCAAAAGCTTTTATAATTTATGATAGAGTTCTTCCTGTGTATGGGGACCCAACACAACGTAGAGGGTCAGTTTTTATGTGACGTGTATTGCGTTTCATCTACAAGGCTTTCAATTCTATTTCATGTCAGGAAGTACACGTTAGGTGAATTTAGTTTGAGAGCACATTTCAACTAATCTTTTTTCTTTTCTTTTTTTTTTGTCGACATACGGGTTCATCGTAAGGATGATTTTCTTTGATACTGTGTGGTAGATATACCCATATTTGGATTTTTGGGTAATATGTTGTAGACAATAGAATTGTCTGTCTGTCTTTCTGTGTATCCTTATGTACGCCTATAACTCATGTTCGGATGCTTGTTGCATCGTAAAATTAGGTATGGTAAACATGAGTCAATACACCAATCATTTATAAAACTCTTCACCGTACTTTTCATACACTAGAAGGGTGGATATAGGGAAAAACTTCTCAAAATACATGCTAAAATAGGCGAAATATAAACATTATCCCGGAAGGATGACCAAAGCATATGTTGCACATCTCAATGTGAGACAAAAAATTCGCGAGTCTATAAAGAGTCTCCGAAAACCACATTATAAGGCCCTTAAATTAACAGTGTGTGTGATATTCCCAGAAAACTAACTTCGTTCTGATAAACTTATGAAGGAATTACAAGCCGCTAACCATTGCAACAGTAGCTCAATCGATAATGTCTGGTGCGTCTCTAAAAGCAACAGTACTTAAAAGGGACATAACACCAATAACATTATTATTATTATTATAATGTCTGGTGTTAACACCGAATACCGTTCGAAGAACGGGTACTTCTGCTAGTCTGAGATAAAAGTGTGAGTTATATTTAATAATTATAGACTTCAATACGGGCCAAATACAATAACTATGACGAAAGTCGTAGACATACACAATTATGCATGCTCATGGGAATATTCCACAAAGACTTTGGGCTGAAATGATAAATTCAGCATCGTGCAGGATCTTCCAATGTTTCTGGTGTATCTCCATATGATATGTGGTATGGCGAGAAATCTGGAATGAAGCATTTGTGAATAATAGGATTCCCTTGTTATGCCCAAGTTCCAAAACAATGACAAAAGATGATAGATCGTAAAGCTGTGATGGGAATTTTAATTAGCTATGATCACAATGAAGGTTATAGAATTTGGTGCAAAGAAGAACACAACTAATCGGATCACAAGATGTAGTTTTTGAGGAGAAGACTTTAATCCAGTGGAAAAGGATGGATATCCCAATAAATTTTAACAAAAATTTGATAAAATGGTCCAGCTACCTCAAAAACAAGTTGCCCGAGTTTCTCCCCAGTGTACCATTAGGCTCGTCAGTTGGTATGGTACACCTCACCAAGAAGTGTGGCTAGCACATACTGAGAAGGTCACTGCAAGACACAAAATACTTGTAGTATTGTCGCCACGAGCAATGCCAATGTACTACGAGAGTCAAGCTCCCTTTCATAAAACAATATAACCTTACCTAGGTATCCATGTTGAAATCAGATGTTCCCGAAGGAAAACATGATGTTGATTTGACCATTTGAACTAATATATTTTAATAAAAATTTGATGAAATGGTCCGACTAGCTCAGAAACAAGTTGCCAGCGTTTCGCCAAGGTGTACTATTGGGCTCGTTGGGCTCGTCAGTTGGTATGGTACACCTCACCAAGACATGTGGCTAGCACATACCAAGAAGGTCATTGCAAGGCACAAAATATTTGTAGTATTGACGCCACGAGCAATGCCAATGTACTACGAGAGTCAAGCTCCCTTTCATAAAACAATATGTAGGTATCCATATTAAAATGAAATGTTCCCAAAGGAAAACATGATGTTGTTTTGTCCATTTGCGGTAATATATTTTAACAAAAATAGTACACTGGGGCGAAACGCTGGCAACTTGTTTTTGAGCTAGCCAGACCATTTTATCAAATAATTTTTTGTTAACATATATATTAGCTCAAATGGACAAATCATCATCATGTTATCCTTCGGGAACATTTGATTTCAATATGGATCCCAATAAATGCCGAGCTACATCGCCAAGTACTTCTAGAATCAGGTACTGAAGCAGAGGACCAGCCTGATGTTAACCCTCAGAGTGACGAAGAAGAGGATTTCTTTGGTTTCGATGGAATTTTTCCGAATGAAGATGATCTCCAAAACAATGAGATGACTGGATGACAGCTGCGTGATCGGTCTACACTTAAATGTCTAAAAATTCTTCAAGACTATGTAGCATCTGTTTCAACAATTTTTAAGGAACAAGATGATTATGCTGAAGTTTTGAAATCTGATGAACAGGATGACTGGAAAGAAGCCATAGATTGACAAATGAAAGCACATCAAGAAAATGGGACTTGCGTCATGGAGGATTTACCGCCTGGAGAAAGAACCATTCTCTGCAAATGGGTTAAAAAGTAAAAACAATTGCAAATGCCTCAGGGGATACATTTAAAGTCAGATTGGTGATAAAATGTCGATTATGACCAGACGTTCAATCCTGTGGCTAGAACATCTACTATTCGATCACTACTCGCTGTTGTTGCCAATAAAAACATGATGTTAGCTCAAGTAGATGTGTCAACATCTATGGTAAATTAGAGGAGACCATATTCATGAAACAGCCTGAAGGGTACAATGATGGTTCCAGTCAAGTATGTTGTCTGTAGAAATGTTTGAATGGGGTGAAACAAGCCCCTTGGTCTTGGAATAAGAAGTTTAGTGACTACATAATCAAATTAGGATTTCAAAGAAGTGAAGCTGATCCTTGTCTCTTCGTTGGGCAGGGAGGTTTCAGCAAATTTTTTTGTCCTCTATGTTAATGATGGCTTGATAGCAGCTGACAGTGAGCATGAACTTCAACAATTTATCGATGATCTCAATAAGGAGTTCAACATTACTTCAAAGCCAGGATCGTTATTCTTGGGACTAGAAGTTAGCAGAGAAGAACATGGTTCTATCAGAGATGATCAGAGTCACTACATTCAGAAGATACTGGACGATTCGGCATGAGAAACTGCATGGCTGTAGCGACTCCAATTATCAAGGACAATGACACACAGGAGAGTTCACCTAACACTGAGTTTCCATACAGACAAAAGTTGAAGCTCTGATGATTCTAATGTGTAGGACTCGACCTGACATTGCCTATGCTGATGGAGTGGTATCAAGAAGTCTTCAACATCCAACAGAACCTGATGTGATTAAGGTGAAAATGATCTTTCGGTACCTGAGAGGTACTTCAGGTCATGGAATCATTTACAACAATGATTAAAATAAAGGTGTCCTAGATTGTTACAGCGACGCAGATCATGAGGGTACCCTGAGGATGATCGACCTTGGGTATACTTTGCCTCTATTCTGGGGCACCTATTAGATGAATTAGTCAACGACAATATCGACTACAGAAGCTGAGGTTGTAGCAGGCAGTGAAGCAAAACGAGAAATCATCTGGATCAAGATGCTTTTGACTGAATTTGGCCAGTTGAACGCAATGCCTAATCTACAAGTTAATAATGAGCTGCAATTCGACTTGATCAGAACCTGGAATTTCACTGAAGAACCAAACACATCCATGTGAGACATTACTTTGTTCGTGAACTGGTTGCTGCTGGTGACATTATTGTTTCAAAAGTGTATACAGAGAAGCAACTTGCAGACGTACAGTACTAACAAAACCATTGTCTGCAAATTGATTCCAGCAATTGTGTGACAGTAAGGAGCTTTGCAAGTTGTTAAATAAGGGAGAGTGTTGATGTTCAAATCAGTTATTCAATGCCTTACTTCTTTAGTAACATTTTATGTTTTGAAGTTGGTGTTCTGTGTTCACTATTATCTTTTCCTGGATGTGCAGTTCAATATTCCATAATGGCTATGTAATCCAAGCATGTTTAATGTAGTTGGTTCAATATATTATAAAACATTTACAGATTATGTGTTATCTGGTACAGTAAAGATAGATTTATGGCATGCTAAAGAACCTTCCACTAATTATACCTTTGTGAAGCTAAATTAATATATGTTTAACATTTGACTAACGTTCTTAGGTTCCTACGTTCGTCGTCAGGAGCCGACTGCGGTGGTATCTGGTAACTAATTTGGCGGCAAAAGTAGGAACTACTTGAAAATTGATCGTCTTCAGTCCTTACTTGAATTAAAATAGATACACACACTAATACAGTCTTCACAATTAACACCGGTTATCAGACAGATTCTACACACACCCAAAGTACACGGGGCTACATGACCGCGTTGTCGCAGCCCCTAAACTGAGGAACCAACCAACAGTAAAGATATCAACAATTCTGACTTCTTCTTTCTAACTTTCAGGAATGACACAATTTTTTCTCAAATGGACACACATTATTCATTTAATCTTGTATGCAAAAATCTTTATCAGCCCCTGCATATTGTTGAATATTTAAATGAATTCTTGGATTAGATCGTGAAATCTTTTTGCGTTTTGTGATTGGGATTCACCTTAAGACCAATATGACTTCTGGTGTTATGTTCTTCCGCGATCCTTTCTAATACGTTCTCATAAAAAGAATGGCGTACTATTGCGGGTAAAGTCGCGATTTTAGCTCTTCCCATTTGACCTGCATCAGTGTAGGCTTACATCCTTCTTCCTGGCATGTCAACAATCCATCCATGTTCTGTTATAAAGCCTATCCCAAGGATATAGAAATGGATTGATGAGCCTATATGTGCTCATATTCACTGTCCCGCACTTGCAAGCTCGGAATAAAACTCTCGATCTCACAAGACCAGAACAGCATCCCACTTTTCCTGATCTCACAGGGCACTGCTGCCGAGGGTGGAGGAAAGGAAAAGCAGACGAAGGTCTACCATGTGGCATGGAAGCGTGCTGGACCCATAACACGGTGGTCCATGAGTCGGAACCACCTTCTGCTGCCAAATTACTATCCGGCACTTGCAGGCTCGGAGTAAAACTCTTGATCTGACAAGTCCAGAACAGAAAACTAACTTTCCTGATCCCACAGGGCACTGCTACCGAGGGTGGAGGAAAGGAAAAGGCGACGGCATGTCTAGCCTGTGGAGTGGAAACGTGCTGAACCATCGCTGTCTACAATTCTCAAGCTGTGTCATAAGGTTTGACAACACCGCCCATCTGTCATCTGGGAGGCCTAGCGCAAGCACATGGTATTTGCTAACACTGCGCAAACACATATATTTTGATGCCAAATGTTTCTGAAAATACAACAGAATATAACGTCCGCTAAATCTGCATACAAATATCACAAATAAAGGATACATATTATCATGCTATGTACTGTTGATTCCCGATAAATTAATAATAAAAGGCTGTACTGTACCTCAATGTCCAATGTCTGAAGTTTCCTTTTATTGCTGCTATGCTCACTGGTGTCGTTGACGAGCTCAGAAAAATATTTAAGACTGTTCTTACGAACTTAGAGACTGCCTTTGATAATAAATTTTTCACATTTTGTCCACACATGCACTCATCATACCGGTAGTCACAGTAGGCCTCCAAGCTTAATGCTGACAGTCCAGCAATAATGCTCCACTGTCACTTAATTTAAAAATAGGTAGCTTTCTAATGAAATCTACCTAAAGGCACTTGCCAACTGAGTACAGGTCATAATGTACTGGAATATAGAGGCCACATGAAGGTATATACCAAAACTAAATTACTAGGCACTGAAAGTCCACCTCGCTGTAGTGATCAAAACGTATTGATATAACAGGTTATTTTAATTGTGCTGCCATAATTTGACTTACAGTCACGCACACAACACTTTCTAGGCATCTGAAATAGTTTAATGAAATATTAGTGAAGAATTTGTTGGTTAAATTCCTTAGTAGGTATTGGTTACACATGCAATTTAATATGGCAAATACTCACTTCAACAACTTTCAGGTCTGATTTACCACGAGGAATTTGACGGGTATTGAAATAGTTAATACGAACTGCTTTTAGATGCTGTCATATCAAAATAAACGATATTTATGAATAAAATTTATCATGTGGTCTTACGTGTTTATAGAACTTACGGGCTCTACTAAACGTTGCCAATTCTACCAACAGCATGGCTTGAGAATTATAGACGGCGATGGCTGAACCCATAACCCAGAGGTCCGTGAATCGAAACCACGCTCTGCTACCAAATTACTATCCAGCACTTGCAGGCTCGGAGCAATGCTCTTGATCTGACAAGTCCAGAACAGCGTCCCACACTTCCTGACCTCACGGGACACTACTACCGAGGGCGGAGGAAAGGAAATGAAGATGGCAGGCCTAGCCTGTGGAGTCGAAGGCTGGGCCAGACTCGAGGTAGTGGGTTGGATAGTTAGGGGAACAGAAAGCACAGTTACTTTCCAAATAATGCATAAAAAAAATAAGCAAACAAAACAAAGGCCGAATAGCAATATGAAAGAGTATACTTACTACAATTAAACAATGTTACGTCCAATTTGTTTCAATAATGAAACCACAGTTTTAGGTGTACATAAAGACCTCAGGGAGGGAAAATGACTTCGAAAGAATAAATATAAAATGAAAACAAACCAAAGGAAAATTATTTAAAAAATGAAAAACCTTGATATTAAACAAAGTTATGATGCCGAAAGGCAAAACAATCTCTCTGGATGAGAGACAGACAGAAGACACTGAAATATGGGTAGGTCACCCACATGGTCCAAAACAAAGACCCAAATTTAAAAAATGCAAATATTAAGTACACTAAACAATTACAATCACTCACAATGTTCAATGTTAATTACACACAATGTAGCAGTGACCAAGAACAAACAAGAAACTGTTATAAGCATCCAACAATTGTTGGTGGCAACAGAGAGCGAGACCAAGCATGTCTGCTCTCAACTGTGCCCAGGAACAGATTGCGTGTTCCAAAATTGCTGATGGCAAACCCCATATAAATTACTCAAGCGGGCACCCCCACCCTTATCTCTTCCAAGCAAGACTTGGTCATTATGGTTATCAATGCTCCAATGTCGGCTAATGACCTTATTTTCCTTCATAATACTTCCACATGAATGATGGGTGACTTATAGATCATCCCTCGGCATATGGGATTGTCTTCTTGTATGAGATCTTCATCTGCGACTTGGTTTAATTCTTGAATGATGAACATCTCTGGTTGGTTGACTTGTGAGATAATTGATGATTTGACGTTTTTTTTTCTACCCCACTCATACTGGGTTCTGGTTGAATCTTCATCAGTGGCATGGTTGGGATATAATTATTCTGTAACTGTCGTATATAATCTCGGCTTTTCTGATATCTATTACGGTATTTAGGGCTAGATGCGCTTGTTCTTATCCCTTGTGATTAAATTGATTATAGTTGTGGTTGAAGCGTCTCCTTTGATAGTAATTGTACCGTCCTTTATTGTAATTAAAGCGTCCCTTGGGACGTGTATTGTATTGCCGAGTTCTCCATCCTTACCTAAATTCTTGTCTTCCCTCATTTCTGCCTCTGTTCTGGTATGATCTTTGATTTGTGTTTGCCCAATTAGATTCCCTCGAGGTTTGTTCTTTCGTCTGAGCACTTGAGTCTATGACTACTAGATTTATATCTCTTTTATCCTGTCTCACGTTCCTTGTGTGAATCTGTGAATTAGTAAGATCCAACTTGTGCAGAATCTCATCACATGTCTCTAAAATATCACCTCCTGAAGCTATCAATATTTTTTGAACATCAATCGGGAATTGACGAATGATTGCTTGTACTAGCTCATCTTCGGGTAAAGGAGAATCTTTAAATTGCAGTCAGGCTAGTTGCGATGTAAAATACCCCATGTATCACGTCAGGTTTGAAGTGGCTTACCTCTTGGAGTGTAGCCTAAATCAGCTTGAATATTTAGCTGATCTTTGAGACTCCAGAGACGGCGCAACAAAGCTTCAATACACTTATCTAAATTAGAGAATGTGAAATGGAAAGCCATGAACCAATTTAAAGAGCATCAATCAAGCAACCTTTCAATGATTCAAAGTTTCCTATGTCTCGAAATTTTGTTCTCTGCTAAGTGTTAAGTTATTGTTTTCTGAATATATAGGTCTAACAGCTTTGGATTTTTATGGCCGGTGTTCATAACTATGTACAAGCCCAGACATTTTGACATATCTTTGCGTTTTACATCCCCCAGACACTAAAACCACCATCAGTTCAAAAGTTTTATTTGCTCCTTACTAGAGCTTGCGTCAGCCGGGAAGGTGACCGACTCTCTGGGATTTGCGCAGAGAGAGACAGAGATACATGTCCACTGTTGCAACAGGTCCACCAGGTCAGAGGCAGCGTAATAGTGAATGGAGATTGATAGATTAATTGTTAGCCATTCTAGGTCTGTTATTAGTTTCTGGCGGCAAGGATTCTTTCCTGGCGAGCGGGAAGACAAAGTCCCTTTGACTGTAAGGCAAGATTTTGCCTCACTTACAATTCTCTGTATTGTCCGAGTCCCCACACCGCAAGCTGCTGCCGTAAGTTCCTGCGGTGTGGCAACACCGTCGCTTACCTCATCGAGCCCGTCTCTTTCACACTGTTTTGGACTTTTAAAGTATTAGAGCATTGTTCTCCACAGTCATCAAAAAGGACTCAAATCATCCCGAGGGCCATAAAAGGGCAGCCTTCATTAGCTTCGTGAACAGGGCAATTAACCTACCATTAACAGAAGAAGCTTACAAGCATGAAATTGCCATAATATATCAAACAGCAGAAAGAAATGGATATGACAGACCTTTCGTAAAGAACATCATCAACAAAATCAACAATAAACCCAAATCCAAGTTAACAAGTGAGAACAAAAAGAAAGAAATATATGCCGTTTTCACCTACACCAACAGGTTAACATACAATATAACCAGCTCTTTAAAGAAATACAATGTAAAGGTCGCACTTAAAACCGACAACAATGATCATAAAAAGTTCTTCAATTCTAAACAAGTCAATAGTTCCAACAGACACAGTAGATCAGGCATATAATATATTATAGATTACATTGTAATAATTGTCAAGCCAATTACGTGGGTCAAACAAGACGCAATTTCAGCATTCGTTATGCTGAACATTTAAACTCGATTAAACATAGGAAATTCTCGGCAATGGGAGCACATATGTTAGAGACCGGCCATAAATTCACCAATATAGACAAAGATTTGGAAATTTTACACTACATGAACAAAGGATCTGTCATGAACATTCTGGAACAAATCGAAATAAACATGGCCCAAAGAATCAATCCGTCCCATAATTTAAACGAGATTAATTTCGAAGCCAATGCCCTATACGATACTTTGACAGAATCAATTACAAGCAAAACTAATTCAAGTCAATTCAGCAATAGCATCAAGTTAGATCTCTTAATTACATATATTTAAGAGCAACATTAGCCAACACAGTAGCCATTACACATCTTCCGAGCTCACTACTGGATCCAGTGACGTCACGTACACGCGAGTCACATGTCCCTACTACTTGACTCTCCCCTCCCTCTGTGACTGCGCCGACACACACAACACAGCTCATAGCAGTCAGTCCAGCACGAGGTTTGTGATAGTTCACATGCTACTTCCGACACTGCGCGACTTGCTCAGGAGGTAAGTGTGAGAACAACATTAGTTTCAAGTTCTCGCTTGCAAGTTTAAGACAGACACTTTAACCTTCTTTGTTAGTTTTCTCAGATTTCCTCGCTGTTCGAATGGGGTTACATCATATCTAGGAGATAACATACAATATTTATAAAGGTAATACAACCAGGGCCACAGGTATTTCTAACACTCAAGTGGATTTCGGTGTCAATTTATCACATAATTTTATTTCTTTATAGATGTCGCCAACCAACAAGTTATTTTATTTAAGATGAACTCCATCCTCGAACTATTTTTAATTTCCGGCTTTCAACAAACAGCAGCACAGCAGATTAATTTATTATCTCACCATCTCCATCCAACAGGAATGAGAAGTTTCAAGGACGCTTGTCAAAACTTTCATATGGAGCAACGCACAGTGTCTAACCTTTCAGTAAATAAGAAGGTTCTATGTTAATAATAGAATATTGGACCTACGGACAAAGTTTTATGTGTTTTAACTAATTTTAACGACGCACCATAATTTAACGTGTAGCATTAAATTTTAGACTGTACTATGTTAGTGTAAGTGTCAATTTTATTATAAGTGATAGATAATGTGTATCTTACTTGTCTAAGTTCTAACTATGTATTGAGGCTGAAGAAGAACATAATGATGTTCGAAACATGTACCTAATTGGTTAAATAGATAATCAAAACATTGTATTGAAAAGGATGGAAATTATTAATAGTTTGTTAATTTTTTTAAGTATTCATGCACTTTGTAAACTATTTCTCGGGCTTACCTATGCACAACCTGTCATTTACCTGTCCCTCTGCTTCCATAGCACTCGAAATGTACATTACGATATAATCACTTCGCTTTTCTGACAACACACAAGCTCAGATTCTCAAGACAGACTGACTGTGATTGGTGGGGTGGAAGTAAGGCATGACGTAATGGTAGCGTTGTGTTCTGCGCACCGCCTTCCCGGCTGACTCGAGCGCTAGTACAAATATTTATATTCTTTTATCCAAAATCAGAACGTGGGGTGAAGAATTTGTTTGTTATTCCACCATGTTTGTTTACATCTCAGATGAACCTCAGCTGTAGGGGACAGACGTCTACAAAAAGGTCTGTTAGTTACTTCCGGATTCAAAATTCCCAACTCAAGTAGTACTACATAATTCCCAATAGATGGCAGAACATACCAGGGATCAACTCTGTACTTGAAAGCAACTGGAGAATATGAAAAAAAAAAGAAGTTCTTGAGCAACGTTTATCGACGGGTGAAGCACTCAATGGGTTAATAGGCACAATATCAAAACCGTTTAAAATGGTCAATAGTCCTCTAAAAATTACCTACAACTTTTGTCGGAAAGAATTTTTGATATGACCTATCCTAATGCCAAGAGATGAGCAAAATGTTTTCAGAATTATAACAAGACGGGGTTTCTCGTATGCTAAACATGTGGAACTTTTGTTGGTATTGTTACGAGTGCTGGATTGCATCATTGCCTCGCGGCCCGTCCTGGGCTGTCCCTGGACTCTGTGTCGGCCGGCCGTTTGCTCAACAGCGAGAACAAAGTGATCGTCTGGAAACTTCGCGGCTCACCTGGTATTGGAATTCTCGGGAGGGTCTGAGAGTAACCGTGAACCCTGTTCTACTCTGGAAACATCCGTTGAGTCATCAGCCTCGATATAAAGAGCGACCCTGGCCAGTGGTAGGTGAGTATGTTTTAGGCAGGCTATGCTTGCAGTGCGACAGAGGTGTTGTGACTGGAGCGACGTGCCGTACGAATTGCGATACCGAGTGATAGACTGTTTTCTAGTTTGCGAGATTCTTCAGACAGCGAAGTGGTGTGAATTATTCAAAAACTGTGATGAAGACAAGCATTTAGTGGTGAGTGACAGACTTTTGCAGATATCTGTGGCTTGTGTACCAGCAGAATAGGTGTGGGTATTCCTAGCCGGGACACGGGACTAATTAGTGGAAGATTAGCTGCAAGAGAAAGTGGAAAGGGGTGAGTGTGTTCTATAAGGAAGAAGCTTGAGTAAAGAGTGCTAATGGTTTCTGTGTATTTATTGTATGGTGTATGTTTCTAGACCTACAGTAAAACTAATATTTTTAAAGGATCATTTGTGTTGTGCTTTACCTACTGTAATCCAATTAAAAACGTGCTGCTAGGGGTAGCGCGTAACAGTATATAGCAATTGCCAAATTTAGTGAATTTGAAATATTTTTCTTTGCCCAGTGAAATCTTCCGTTGCCTTCTGGTGTGCGGAGAGGGATTTTTTTTTCTGAAATGTAAAAAAAAGCTGTCCTGCTAATTAGGCATAAATTGGTGTTGCCTAACTGAAAATTATCAATCATCATCTTGTCAAGGAATATGGAAACAGTTGCACTAAATAATCAAATGTTTTCTGTCCTTTCCTCAGAGCACTTGGACAAGGAGCATTTGGAGAAGTTTATCAAGGTTTCTTTCGTCATCGGGCTGGGGATGCTGTAGAAATGCCTGTTGCTGTCAAGGTTCGTTACATTCAAATTGAATAAGAGAAAAGCATCTGGCATATTTGTTTAACCCTCCAGTAATGCTTATTTTTGCAAGACAATCTGCTAGCTGCTCTGAGGAGGAAACTGTGACACTTCATGGATAGTCCAACCATCGTTCTGAATGACAGTGCTACGGCACACCAGCAGGAGTTGTGTCTGAATTATTCAACTGCTGAGGCTGGGAGGTGCTCTATCACCCCGTCCCCCACCTCCATACTCTCCGGATATAAGTCCTTGCGACTTCGATCTAATCTCTAAGATGAAGAAGAACTACATGGGAGCAGCTTCCGTACAATTGCAGGCGTTTTACAGACCACCGACCGCTCTCTTTGCACCATCGACAGACTGGGCAGTTCCAACGGAACCCAATGGCTTCCACATCGCTGGGAGAATACATCAAAGGCCTATTACAGAAAAGGAACCTTGTATATTTGCTTCATTGATTTATGAAACAGACCAGTCTGTGGACTGAATACTCGATGAATGATGACGATGATGAAACTTAAAACCCTATATATATAGCATTCTATGTATAAATAAATTAAATAGTTGCCAAAACTTTAAAAAGCAACCTATGTATATATTTATACAATGCTGTATGTGAAAATAACACGTGTACTCATGTTAGTAATGATGTGCATTTACTGGAGGGTTAAAAGAATAAATAATTTTCTTTCTGGAGTTTAATCTGACATGACTCAGAATCTAGTTCCTGATTTTCATGATCAAACACTTGGTACTAATTGAAGAGAGCAACAGACCTCTCTATCATTTTGGAACTCCTATCCATCGTTCATTCAGTAAACCCTCTAACTGATAACTCCATTGGACTCTACTATTCTGTTATACTGGTTTATTTCTTATTCAGTGATAAAGCATTCTTGATGCAACTTTCTGCTTAGCTTGTTCCTACTTAAAAATTAATACACACTGCCGGCCAAAACATGCTTGGATGTTTTCAATGAATGAACACAAAATTACTTTTACTTGCATTTTGAAACTTAACCCTTGAGGACTGGCTTGAAAGAAATATAACACGAGGACTGGCGCTGGGTCATTTTGACCCATAGTGTGTCACTCCCTTTTTATTGTAGTCGTATGTATTTTAAAGAAGTAATTTTACATCTGGTGTCTTCCTATGAACTATTCCCAATATAAAATAAGGTTCATTTACATTTTTAAAATTTAACATGCAGAAAAATGACAATTTTCGTAACAGTACCATTGGCCTTGATAGTGGCGGAAAAACGGTCATCTTATTTTTTTTTTTTCAAGAAAGGAGCTGATGACTGAGGTGTTCCTAGACCGTAAACATGGATCAGCAAGAACAAGAGCTATGTGATTGTGCTGCACCAAAATAGGTGTTTTTTCCCCGACTAATGTAAGCTGAAAATTGTCTCGCGAGAACTGGCGCCATGGTTAAATCTGTCCCAACCATAACTAATATAGAAATAACTTGAGTGTTCAAAAAAGCTAGGAGCATGTTTCTTTTGCAGAATGAAGTTCAAGGCTAGGAAGGAAGGTACTGTAAGCGACAGGAAATAAGGACTGACCAAAACGAAAATATATACAGTAGCATTATTCAAGCATCGGGTCAAAAATACCCATGCGCCAGTCCTCATGGATTAAATGCCAGGAAGATAAACAGCAACTTCATTTTAAGGGAAAGATCATTTTTCGTATAAAATTTACTTTCAGATAAGTATAAACGAAGTTCTTTGATTTTTGGCAAATTTTCATGAATTTCCAATATTTTGTGCTTAAATCAAAATCACTGCCACTAGAACATCACAATACATCTTTGTACATTCAGTCTTTACTCATCTTTACTGCAATGAAACTTCTCAATGCTCTAGAAAGTACTGAATAACAAGTCATTAGATGAGAGCCCAACAATGCCACAACTAACCGCCATGCTCACATCTCAACGATAGCGGAAACGAAAAGCTGTAAAGTTAACGCAGATACCACCATAAAATTCCAATTCCAACGCTAGGCGACAGAATCCCTTTATAACACGTACATTTTCATATTCTTGTTCCCAAATGTACAAACCATGATCCTTTTCCTCGAGATTTAAAAGATAACCACTATAATGAATTATTATGGAATGTAATTATGAAACACTTTTCGACAACTTACAATTTCCTAAGTATTACGTTGTTTTTTTTGGCCAGCTGTGTATTTAAAAAGAATATTCCTTTTACAGTATTTATGTTTTTAATTTACTTTTAGACCCTTCCAGAACTTTCAACAAGTCAGGCTGAAACGGACTTCTTGATGGAGGCCCTCATCATGAGCAAATTCAACCATCCGAACATCGTGCACTTCATTGGAGTGTGTTTTGACAAACACCCTCGCTTCATCATTCTCGAACTGCTGGCCGGTGGAGACTTGAAGACATTTTTGAGAGAATCACGACCGAAACCTGTTAGTATAATACTTCTTGAGGTTTTGAAGTTAGAATTATTACAAAATAAGTAGTTCTGCGACGAACTAAAGAGCCAACGATCCTTAAAATTTAAGATCCATGCCAATGATTAATCTATATAATTGGAATTGAAATATTAAATTCGATCTATCAGTGCGCATAAAATCATATTGGCAACAAGGTCATGTATTGCTCAGAATTAATCTGAAATATTATGATCTATTAATGTCCCAATTTTGGATGATATACAATTGTTATTGTCCGTCCAGAGTTAAGAGTGTACTACGGGCTCTTATGGGCTTTTACATTTAGCGGACTACCCCAGAATTGATGACTTCGAAGTCTTTAAAACTGGATTTTCGCTATGTTATTTAATAGGTTAATAGTCATGGGTGGAGAGTACATGATCCTCAGCATTCACTTAATGATATGTAATTCTTACATTCTTGATATGCAACATGATTTTGTAATGTATCTGACAGCAGTGTCTGCGCGCTGGATGGAACAGCGCGCACGCTGTAGTACGTGTCTTAGTTCTCCACTAAACGCACGAGTCCAGAACTCGCCAAGATATTTGAAACAGTGTTGGAGTGTAGGGATCGTTTTGTGTAATATAAAAATAATTTTGATTTAGGTATAAGTGGCATTAAATATATGGCTGATATCCGTTTGCGAAACGTAAACCCGGGGAAATTTTAAGGCGCAGAGAACGACAGATAGTTTGTAACGTCTACAATTATATAAAGACCAAGAATCAGGAGAAAAGTGCTGCTGTACGTTTGTAACAAACCCGTGATATATTATTATTATTATTATTATTATTATTATTATTAACTACTCACCTGCAATAATATGCGTAACAGAACTTTCATGCAGTTAAATTACGCGATTTGAGCCGAATGAGAAGCGTGTAGTTTTGTGTAAAATAAACCGCTAAGGCTCATTATGAAATGGATAATATTTGTTTTGAGAAATATTTTAAAGAACAGATTGTCGCAAATTTCCCACATCAGTCTGTAGTATTTGCCATTCATTGACCAATGTACGTTGTGCCACTGAATTTTTTGTTTACTATCTTTCATCTATCTATACCGAGCTCGATAGCTGCAGTCGACAGTATCCAGTATTCGGGAGATAGTGGGTTCGAACCCCACTGTCGGCAGCCGTGAAGATGGTTTTCCGTGGTTTCCCATTTTCACACCAGGCAAATGCTGGGGCTGTACCTTAATTAAGGTCACGGCCACTTCCTTCCCACCCCTAGCCCTTTCCTGTCCCATCGTCGCCATAAAACCTATCTGTGTTGGTGCGAAGTAATGCAACTTGTAAAGAAACTCTTTCATCTACGCGTGTAATAATATGTGAATTATCATATAAGAACAAAATTACTTGTTATTTCCGGGTACTCTCTTCGCCTCTGCAGATGAAAGTGACTCACTGGGATCCGTGTAGGTTTCGTTGCGACAGATGATTTGTATCCTGTCACTGACCTAGGCTGACCTTGGAGAATATATCGCCATATTACGTATTAAACTTGATCCGTATCTAACGGATGACTCAGGTTAGCTTTCGTGTCATTTCAATTGTTTTGTCATAGCCATACCGTACGTAACTAAAATTCCAATGTAAATAAATAGTAAATTGTCGCAGTATTTATAATCCGTTCTAAGCATTATGTAAATCAATTACTATCCTCGGCTCCCCCACTCCTTAAGGGAATAAGTCAGTCTTTATCTTTATTAAAAGATGTTCATCCAAATTCTGTTATTCTTACGGGAATTTTAGTAAAAGGTTGCAGATAATAATGACGCGAAGGATCGAAATTTCGTCGGGATGAGGAGCTCGCTGATACTCAGTCCAGCAGCGGGCTGTACTAATCGTGTGGAGTGCTGTACAATAGCTGCCCTTCTACACTCGCTAGACGTGGCAACGCTTGTGCCATAAGAGCCCGTAGTACACTCTTAACTCTGGACGGACAATAGTATAGAAATTACAAGTATATATCTTCAGGCTTAGAATAATGTTGGCAGCACTGACATGTATCAGTTATTCCAAATTAATCTAGAATTTCAGGTACTGTACATTTGCAAAGTTTAGAGCTGTTGGCTTGCATACTTTCTGATATATTGGAATGTATGTATGTATGTCGACCCCTTATTATTCCAGTTTTCCAACGGGGTCGGGGATGAGATGCGATGGAAGTCTTTGTCAATTTAATGGGTTAAGACCCCTTAACCCATTAAATTGTCATTGTACACGTCAATACGGACCTTGCGAAATGGATAATCCTCCAATTAATCTTTGAAGTCTTTGTGGCGATGGGTTTTACGGTCGGATGCCCTTCCTGACGGCAACCTCATGAGAGGAGTTAATGTGAGATGAAATGAATGATGGTGAATGAAACTGGGCAAGGATGTGGAAGGAAGCGGCTGTTGCCTGTCAGAAGGTACCATCCCAGCATTTGCCTGGTGTTGAAAATGGGAAACAACGGAAAACCATTTCAAGGACGGCCGACGGTGGGGCTCGAACCCACGCATCTACCGAGTCAGCAGAGAGCTTGGCCCCATGACCTAATGCTGCGCGTTAGCCAGCGTAGCCACGACTGTCGGTGATATATTGGTATTAGGATTAAAAATAATAGGGACAGCACTTATTAACAGTTGCCAGCCCTGATGGCTCTTAAGAATACGCATCTGTTATGGTACACAAAGCACATATGAAATTTGTTTGAAATTCATTTGTTAGTATAGAAGTTACATGCATTTAAAATATTGGACCTATCAGCAGCGATAGAATCATGTTGGCAGCATCGACGTATATTAGTTACTCCAAATTAATTTAGAATGTCAGGTAATATATGTGTGCAGAGTTTAGAACTGTTGTCTTGCACACTTTCAGATATATTGGTATTAGGATAAGGAAACAGAGAGAGCATTTATTAACAGTTGGCAGCCCTGCTGGCTCTCAAGAGTACACATAGTCATATCTATACGAAATTTGGTTGAAAACCAGTTAATAGTATAGAATATACATGCATTTAAATATTGAACCTATCAGCAGGCTTGGAATCATGTTGGCAACACTGTCATATGTCATAAAGGAGCTCCTGAAAATTATTCTGGAATATTATTATCTCTGTGTGTGCCAATTTTGGAACAGTTTGCATGCATAACTTCTGAGATATCCAATATAGAGCTCAAATTTCACTAGCGATCTTTTAGCAGTTGGTAGCATTGATGTCATTTTTAAATATGGCCGTGAAATACTCAGGTATAGATCTTTACTCATACCAAATTTGGTTTCGATAGCTGCAACCGTTTAGGAATTGACAGAAGGAAGGACAGATAGACAGATAGACAGAAAGAAGGACAGACTGAGGGACAGACACACATTTGCCCGGATCGATCTCCTAAGTCAACTTTTTCCTCATTTTTTAAAATGTGAAAAGTAGGCTGAAAATGCCAGTTTTATCATTAAGGATGTGGCTGGAAGAAAGTCTATTCAATACCAGTATGTGATTAATCCAAATCTGTTTAATAAAATTACCTACGATGCTTTATTTTTATTTTTTAAATGTAAGAAATGGCCCTTTTTCCACAAGGAGCAATTTTTGCAATGAGAAACATAAGATTCCTTTCATAGAGATCTGTATTACATGAGGGGCAGTCAAATGAAAACCGAACACCCGCCTTAACACACATTCTGCGCGAAAGGTGGCAACATTGTTGTTACGTATCGATACTGCCATCGATGTGGTAGGGGAACTGCGTAGTTACAACTCTCAGGTGCACACGGGTGTTGAGGTACGTCTTTGTTGGTGTGCGGACTGCCGAGTGTGTTCGTCCAGCTGTAGAAATTGAGACAAGCAAAGAAGAACAGAGAAGTTTGGTTCGTTTTCTGGTGGCTGGAATTCGCGAAACTCATCATCGCTTGTCTACTGTGTAAGGCGAACACTGCTTGTCTTTGATGAGTGCGTACGAGTGGCATACAAGATTACGAAGGACGCACATCATGGCAAGACGATGGGCACCCAGAATAGGCCCATCGAGCCATTACTCCTGATATGATAGTGTGGATTGATGGTCTTATCCGGGAAAACCTACAAATCACTGAAGAAGAAATTCGAGCTCAGGTCAGCATTAGTCATGGCCCCGTGCATGCCATAATCAAAGATAATTTGCATTGCCGCAAAATTTGTGCGCAGTGGGTTCCGCATCAACTGAGAGAGGGACAAACGATTGATGCATTAGGATGTAATCATCCTATTGCAGATAATGCACGCCCCCATACTGCCAATCTAGTGAAGGCGATGCTGCAGCGATTTGGCTGAGAATCTCTTCAAATCTTCCGTACAGTCCAGATCTTTCCCCTTGTGATTTTCACATTTTAACATATTTGCAACCTGAAGAAAGACATTCGTGGACGTTGGTTTCATTCGGACGAAGAAGTGCAAGAGTGGGTGTGGTTGTGGATCCGACAGTGACTTAGGTCTTTCTACAAAACTGGAATTGATCGTCTCGTCTCCCAGTGGGATAAATGTAGTACCACTTGTAGCAATAACTTTTGAATAAAACCATGCCATGGTAATGTTGTAGCGAATGTTCGGTTTTCATGCAGCTGCCTCTTATATTTATTTAATCTTTAAAGGACAAAAAACAGCTAACATCGCCAAGCCAAGAAGAGTAAAACAAAGAGGAAGAGAGACTTACCGGAGTAAGTAGATGATCGATACACACATTGTACAGCAGGGCGACACATAAACACTAATATTTTTCTACTCTCTACCACTGAAAAAATTGAAAACTTTGTGTTTTTCTTGTCATCCTGTTGTAGAGATGTAGCTAATTAATTGTGTCGCACAAGAGATACACTAGCTGCGCAGTATAGTTATTTGGCTACATCTCTACTACATGTGTATCTGTTGTCCACCTGGTAAATTGCCCTTCCCCTGCTTTTTCCCAATTAACTTGATGCATGTTGATCCCTTATTATTCTCATTTGTATAAGGTTGGGAATGAGATGCGATTAATATTGAAGTGGTGGGTGGGTTTTACATCCGGATGCCCTTCCTCACTTCAACCTCATGAGAGGAGTTAATGAGAATTTAAATGAATTGTTCCAGATAAAATGGAACGTCTGGCAGCCCTAGTCTTGACTATGCTACTGCCTCAGGGAATTATGGTATGGGAAAGGAACAGGAAGACCATGAAAAGTGGGAATATGAAGAGCACTATTCTTCAAACTCAGACAAGGAGAACATAAATGAAATGCTGACATAATGGTATAAACTACAACAGTAGTTCTGTCATCATAGTGAAAGAAACTGCACCAGCAATTCTGAAAAGACAATAAGAGTTGAAGTTTAAAATTATATAAATATTTAATAGCCTATTTTCATTATTATGAAAAATCTAAACGACCGGAGAGATTTCAATGAAACTCGGTAAGGACATAGTATTTTGTCGTCCGACCCCGACCGTGCCCTTCAACTTTTTATACGTCTCACCAATCCACATGGCGGCTGTGCGAAATATTTACCAGCATTCTGTATCTCCGAAACTATTACTGTTATCACCCTGAAATTGTGTACGGTGATAAAGGGCACTACTAGAAGTTCACCTAGGCTTATATGACTTTCAGAAAACTGTTGTTTCCTATGGCTAGCCCAGATTCCAATCCATCAGTTCAGAAAACTGTTAAGTACAAAATGAACATGGCAGCCAAGCAAATTTGAAACATTTAAATAGACGTTTCTCACGATTTAACGATCCGAGCGCAGTGAAACTTGGTACAGCAAATGTATATACACATTGTAATGCACTGACATTAAATTTAGTTCAATTGTTTACATAACCTCAAATGGTGGCTGTGCGAAATTTTCAAATTAAGTTTTTATTTCTTGTGTCCTAATCATGCGAGCAAAGTTAACTTTTGAATAATCAACTTTCACAATAATCGTCATGTAATAATAGTACGTATCTCCATGGCCTACATATATAAAATTCCAACATGGCGTTCATCCGAAATATTTAGATGGTTCCCAATATCTAATAATCTATTACAGCAATCAAACTGAAATTTCGTGTGTTGATAAAAGTTATTAACGTAAGAAGATCAGACTGTGAAACATATGCTTCAGTGTAGACTGTGCCCGACCTCCTGCACAGAAGATGAACTTTATGAAGCATCACAGAATGCAGTGGAAGTGGCCAAGTTTTGGTCAAATATTATATAACATTTGTAGTCATAGTATTTGTATCTGTGTTTATTTGATGTTTTCTGACTCGAGAATAATAAACCTATGGAAATTTCAATAACCTGGTGAGCACAAATACAACATGGCTGTGATGCAAAATTTAAATATTTAAAAGGACGTTTCTCGCTATTTAACCATCTGAGCGCTGTGAAACTTGGTACGGTAAATGCTGATCCAAATTTTAATCCACTGACATCCAATATATTTCAATTGTTTTCATAACCACAAGATGGTGGCTATGCAAATTTTAAAATCTCGGTTTTATTATTTCTTGTATGGCCTACATATAGCCTATATTTTGAAAATAGGCTGTTTAGTTCTTCACGGAACTACTTGTTTTTGCTCTTATTTTTATTAATCTTGTATCCTTTATTATTGTATTCAGGAATTCTCTTTTTACTGGCACCCATCCGATTAAATTCAAATTATTGTCAATTAATATCATTAAGGAGCAAAGTTAGTAGTAAACATTACATTTGTCGCCGAACAGTGGGACCTCTCCCTAAACTCCATAACAGTTACATTTGGCAGCCCAACAGTTTAGCTGAAAGTATAAGTCCTCATGAAGGTTATATTTGTCAGCCCTACAGTGGAGCTGAAAGTGACAATCCCCATAAAGGTTACAGTCCTTATTATCATTATTATAAGATACTGCTATCACTGATCTTGAGCTTAATTGTAACTTATCCTTGATTCCCTCTTCTCTAGGAAAGACCATCACCTCTCACGATGAAGGATCTCCTTACGTGTGCTATCGATATTTCAAAGGGCTGCAAGTATATGGAAGACAACCGGTTTATACACAGGGACATTGCTGCCAGAAATTGTCTTCTTACTACAAAAGGTCCTGGAAGGGTTGTGAAAATAGCTGATTTTGGAATGGCGAGAGACATATACAGGTATGCGTCAAAATATCACATAATTTTTCATTTGCGTATGTCTCCATTTAATTGGTTGAACTGAGTGGCTATTACTGGTGTGCAAATTATTTCTATTTCATGCAATTAATGTAGCCTACCTTAGTCATTATTGAATATCCTTAAGGAATTTGGTATACATCAACAACTTATTGGAATCACCCTTAAGAATACTAAATCTAAAGTTAGATTCAGAAATTAATTCTCTGAGCCATTTGAAATTAAAACAGGACTGCGACAGGGAGATGGACTCTCTCCATTATTGTTTAATTGTGTGTTGGTAGAGATCATGCGAGAATGTCAACCACACATCAAGATAGGCAAAGATATAAAACTAAATTGCCTAGCATTCCCATATGATCTTGCACTACTTACAAATGATATACAGTAGAAGAAACTAAATTTCAACTAGAAGAACTTGAAAGCATAGCAAAAGAAAGTTGGATTACAAATTTCATATGAAAAAAAAAAAAAAAAAATGAAAAAAAAAAAAAAACAGAAATAATGCCAATCTTCAAACAAATTAAAATTGTAAATAAGTTTAAATATCTTGGTGAAAGTTTCACTTGGAACTCCAATGAAAAAACGTCAATGGAAATTAGAACATTTAAATTAAATAAGCTCAACAAATTACTTGGCCAACATCCAAACCAAATAAAACCCTGTGGCCCTACATCCCTTTTAGGGCCAGGGTCTACCAAGCTACCGCTGCCCAGCCATTTGACCTGCAGATTTTGGGGTAATTTGTCGTATAGCTTTGAGTGCCGGGAGTGTCCGAGGACATGTTCGGCTCGCCTGAGTCTGTAGCTGCTTTCAGCGGACACCCTTAGGGTGAGCTACAAGTTCTATTCAATTTCATGTAGTTCCAACTTTCGCTACCAGATATCAATGATACCTAGTGGTAAACATTGGAACTTTGATAGAGTGTTCCGATGAAATCTAACCTAAAATTTAGCTGCACACAAGTTTAGTCTGTGGAAGGATCTTTTACATGCCATAAATCTATGACATGGTTCCGCCAGCTTTACATCCCCTCCAAAGGAAGGCATACTGAAGGATTTTTAACGCTCTTAAAAAATCCGACGACTTCGGCTGGGTTTGAAACCGCTATGTTGGGCACAGCAGTTCAGCATGCTACCAACTAAGCCACCGAAGCTGCCGTAATAATAATAATAATAATCATCATATCGTATGGCCTCGGATGCCGGGCGAAAGCTTTGTTTTTGACGCCCAGAGGGCAGCTTGCATGTCGAATTTCGTTGTTCTTTGGAGTGCTATGAAAGTCAAGGAGGGTAGATATCTAAGCTCCTTGACACTATAGCGCTTTCTAGTGGAGAATGGAGGAACTTTTGGTGTTGGCGGAAAATCCCGAGATTAATTTTGCCATTATGAACACGGCCTAATGAATTCAAATGGGTTCTTTAACATGCCAATAATATATGACATGCGTGACATGATTTAGGGGTGACACATTGTCAGTGCATTGGGTCCCCTCAGCCGTTAATCTTGGTGACTGGGGCACTGCCTCACTGTCAGACAGCTACTCAATTGTACTCACGAGGCTGAGTGCTCGTTTCAGCCCTCACATCGGTTTCTAAAATCCCTGACGCAGCCGGAAATCGAACCTGGGGCCTCCGGATGAGAGGCAGGCGCGCTACCCCAACACCACGGGGCCAGCTACTTGACCAACATACAAGAAGAAATCTCTTTAGATAAATGCTAAATATTTCAACATTACTGTTCCGTCATTAAACCTGAAGTGACATACGCTTGTGAAACACTATTTAAATTAACACCAAATCAGAGACAGATCAACTGCAGTAGGTTGACAGAAGGATAATCAGAACAATAATATAACCCTTGGCACTACAGCCCATGAAGGGCCTAGGCCTACCAAGCGACTGCTGCCCAACCATTTGGCCTGCAGATATTGGGGTGACATGTGGTCGGGTCCCCTCGGCCGTTAATCTTGGTTTTCGTGACCGGGGCGCTGCCTCACTGTCAGACAGCTACTCATTAGTCCTCACGAGGCTCAGTGCACCCCATTCCAGCTCTCACGTCAGTTTCTAAAATCCCTGGCGGAGCCGGGTATTGAACCTGGGCCCTCTGGGTGAGCGGAAGGCATGCTACCCCAACACCACGAGGCCAGCATAATCAGAACAATCATTAATAAAATAATACTAGGTAGATGGACTATGGTGGTTGTTGCCTAATGCGGTTGTATATCGGTGAAGTGATTCAATAATAGGTACGGTGAGAAAAAGGAGAATTGCCTTTTTCTGTCATTTCATCATCAACTAGAGCAGTTTCCAACCACAAGTTGGGTCTGTTTGGAGCACAAGCCTCTCCATCGTTTTCTGTCCCTCCACCACTTTTCTTCTGTCAACGTTGTCCAATTCACTTCTTTTCTCTCGACACTTTTCTTCACCCCCTTTATCCACCTATCCCTTGGTCTTCCTCTAGGTCTCTTTTTCTTCCACCCCATTTCCAATATTTTCTGTGGTATTCTCTCTTCTCCTGTTCTTTTCATATGTCCATACCACTGTAGCATTGATTTTTCAATTGTATCCAGTAGGGGTTCTTCCTTTAATATTTCTCTGACTCTATCAATTCGAACTCTGTCCATTCTACTTACACCTATACAACTCCTCTGAAACTTCATTTCCACTGCTTGTATTCTGCTTTTATCATTCTCCCTCATCACCAAGTTTCTTATCCATACATTAGGATTGGCACAAAGTATGTAGAGATTAAATTACAATAGACTATTAAAGCAACTATATATCTACTTTTGGAAAAGTAAAACAGACAAAAAAACAATTGGTTTAAAGAAGTTCAAAATGATTTAGATGAGTTGAAGGTAGAACACAACAAATTAAAAATAGAGAAGAAATACAGATTCTAAAGAACAAACATATAAGACTTATCCTAAAAACTAAGCAACAAAAACCATATGTCATATCTGATGATTAAGGGGCAGCCAGGGCAGCCAGTATGAAGAGGTTTTGGGAGAGGAGGACGATGATAACTAAATTCCCTGTCAATTCTTAGATTACTTAAATTCATTTAGTTTAAGTGCTCCAATGTGGGCATAAATGACAGTAGAGTCCCACTAATCCCAACTAATTGGGACTGAACCCCGTTTGGATTAGCAAAAATTCATATTAGGTGGATTTTCATCAAATACGACAACATATTGACTTTAAGGCTCGAAAACCAATTACACTGTACTATAATGTTTTTTATGTTCGACGATGTCAAAATGTGAATATTATATGCCAGAAAACTGTATCATAATGAGGGTCATTATAACACTAATTTTCATTATGAAACAGTTTCTCCCACCAATCAGAGCTCAAAAAACAGTTCTGTGACCAATTAGGTAAGGATAGCATCGTACCTGGGCAGACTTCTACGGCCTCCTATTTTAATTCCACTGTGTGGCTAGTGGCTAGTATTCTCTGCGTCCCATGTGCTCTGTTCAGTACATAAAACTGGTGAAATCTCAACAGATATTTATGAATATTTATGTTGGAACATAAAATAGTTATCGTCGAACATAAACAGTCGTATGCAACTCGCCTGTAATGGTAATTAAGACACTCGTATGGAAATTATAAAAGGAGCGAAGCGAGTTTTATAAACATACTCGTGTCTTAATTATTGCCATTATCGGCTCATTGCATAATGTACTATAAGCACTGTTGGATTCTATCTATTCCGTTTGTTTGCATACTCGTGTCTTAATTATTGCCATTATAGGCTCATTGCATAATGTACTATAAGCACTGTTGGATTCTATCTATTCCGTTTGTTTGCATTGCATTCAAACTTTGTTGTGCATATTGTTAGTAGGTCTAGGCCTTCCATATCTTAGTTTTTAGCCTATTTTCAATTTTGAAAAAATAGGCTTATGAGATCACCTTTTGTCCGTGTGTGTGTGCGTGTGTGTGTGTGTGTGTGTGTGTGATTCGTGTGTGTGTCCCCCCCTAATAAAATCTAAACGGCAGGAGCGATTTCAATGAAACTCGGAAAGTTCATAGCACTATTCCCGGCGACCTCGACCGTGCCCTTCAAATTTTGTTACGACTCACCAATCCAACATGGCGGCTGTGCGAAATATTTCACCAGCATCCAATATCTCCGAAACTATTACCGATATTACCCTGACATTTTCTATGGTGATAGAGGGAACAACTATAAGTTCACTTATGTGACTTTTGAAAACCTGGTAACTACAAAACCAACATGGCGGCCAAGCGAATTTGCGACTTTTAAATAGACGTTTCTCGCGATTTGACCAACCAAACGCAATGAAACTTGGTACAGTATATGTTTATATACATTGTAATGCACCGACATCTAACTTCGTTCAATTGTTTACATAATCACAAGATGGCGGATGTGCGAAATATTTCACCGGCATTCTATATCTCTGAAACTATTAGCGGTAACTCCCTAAAATTTTGTACGGAGATAAAGGGCACTACTGGAAGTCCATCTATAAGATTTTCAAAAACCACTTAACTACAAAACGAACATGGCGGCCATGCGAATTTGAACATCTTAAATAGACATTTCTCGCGATTTAATGTTCCAAGCGCACTGAAACCTGGTACAGGAAATATTTATACACATTGTAATCCACTGGTATCTAATTTAGTTCAATTGTTTACATAACCTCAAGATGGCGGCAGTGCGAATTTTAAAATTAAGTTTTTATTTCTTGTGATGTAGTCATGCGATCGAAGTGAAAGTTTGAATAATGAACCTACGCAATAATTTTCCTTTAATGGTACATGACTCTATGGCCTATACATTTAACAATCCAACATGGCGACCATCCGAAATATTTAGACGATACTGAATATCTACGAATCTATTTTAGCAATCAAACTGCATTTTTTAATGTTCATAGGGGCTATGAACTTAAGTTCACCTATAGGACCTTAAATAACCTGGTGATCACAAATCCAACATGGCGGTGACGCGAATTATAAATATTCACATGGACGTTTCTCGCAATTTAACCATCCGCGTGCAGTGAAACTTGGTACAGTAAATCTTTATCCGAATGTTAATCCACTGGCATCTAATTTATTTCAATTGTTTCCATAACCACAAGATGGCAGCTGTGAATTTTTTTTAAATCTCCTTGTTAGCCTATTTTCAATTTTGAAAAAATAGGCTTATGAGATCACCTTTTGTCCGTGTGTGTGTGCGTGTGTGTGTGTGTGTGTGTGTCCCCCTAATAAAATCGAAACGGCTGGAGCGATTTCAATGAAACTCGTGACGTTCATAGCACTATTCCCGGCGACCTCGACCGTGCCCTTCAAATTTTGTTACGTCTCTCCAATCCAGCATGGCGGCTGTGCGAAATATTTCACTAGCATTCAATATCTCCGAAACTATTACCGATATCGCCCTGAAATTGTGTACGGTGATAAAGGGCACTACTAGAAGTTCACCTATGAGACTTTCAAAAACCTGTTGACTACAAAACCAACATGGCGGCCAAGCGAAGTTGAGACATTTAAATAGACTTTTCTCGCGATTTAACTATCTAAATGTAATGAAACTTGGTACAGCAAATGTTTATACACATTGTAATGCACTGGAGTCTAATTTAGTTCAATTGTTTACATAACCTCAAAATGGCGGCTGTGCGAAATATTTCACTGACATTCTATATCTCCGAAACTATTACAGATATCACCCTGCAATTTTGTACGGTGATAAAGGGTACTGATACAGGTACACCTATGTATATTTCATAAACCTGTAAAGTACGAAACGAACATGGCGACCAAGCGAATTTAAAATATTATAATAGACTTTTCTCGTGATTTAACTCTCTGAGCGCAGAGAAATGTGGTACAGTAATTGATTTGGCAGATTGTAATGCACTGCCATCTAATTTAATTCAATTGCTTACATAACCTCAAGATGGCGGCTGTGCGAAATTTTAAAATTAAGTTTTAATTTCTTGTGTCGTAATCATGCCATCGAAGTGAAAGTTTGAATAATGAACCTAGGCAATAATTGTCCTTGAATGGTACATAACTCTATGGCCTATACACATAACACTCCTAAATGGTGAGCTCCCGAAATATTTAGACGGTTCTCAATATCTATGAATCTTTTACAGCAACCAAACTGAATTTTTTTATGTTCATAGAGACTATGAACATATGTTCACCTATAGGACTTTCAGGAACCTGGTGAGCACAAATCCAACATGGCGGCGAAGCGAAGTATAAATATTTAAATGGACGTTTCTCGCGAATTAACTATCCGAGTGCCGTGAAACGTTGCACGTTAAATGCTTATACAAATGTTGATCCACTGGCATCTAATTTATTTCAATGGTTTGCATTATCACAAGATGGCTGCTGTGCGTAATTTTAAAATCTCGTTTTTACTTCTTGTTGTCTAATCATGCGATTGAAGTTTGAATACCACACGTACACAATAATCTTAATGTTATAGTACAAAAATAAAAATCCAACCTGGCGACCATCTGAAATATTTAGACGGTTCTCAATATCTACGAATCTGTTACAGCAATTAAACTGAAATTTTGTATGTTGATTGTGGCAGTTAACATAAGTAGGATATATGAAAATAGGCTGTATAGTTCTTCACGGAACTACTTGTTTTTTCTTGTGTCCTAATTATGCGATTGAAGTTTGAATACTACACGTTCACAATAATCTGCATGTAACAGTACATAACTCTAGGACCTACATATATAAAATCCAACATGGCGACCATCCGAAATATTTAGTCGGTTCTCAATATCTACGAATTTATTACAGCAATCAAACTGAAATTGTGTATGTTGATAGTGGCAATTAACGTAAGTAGGATATATGAAAATAGGCTGTATAGTTCTTCACGGAACTACTTGTTGTGTATAAGATAACCGACAGTTTCACTGTTTTCTCCTGTAGCATTTATTTAATGTTTCTCTGTGCTAATGAATTTATGTTTTTACTTGGAAGAACTAAGCCTCCGTGGCTTAGGCGGCAGCACGCCGGCCTCTCACCGCTGGGTCCGTGGTTCAAATCCTGGTCACTCCATGTGAGATCTGTGCTGGACAAAACGGGGGCAGACAGGTTTTTCTCTGGGTACTCCGGTTTTCCCTGTCAAAATTTCATTCCAGCAACGCTCTCCACTATCATTTCATTTCATCTTTCATTCATTTAATCATTGCCCCAGAGGAGTGCGTCAGGCCTCGGCAGCCGGCACAGTTCATATCCTCGCCGCTAGATGGGGGCTTCATTCATTCCATTCCTGACCCAGTCGGAGACTGGAAGCAGGCTGTTTATTTCTGGTTTTAGAATTCAAAACAAATTTGATAAATATTTTTTCCCAGCTCTGTTCGGATTAGGCAAATTTTCGGATTAGTGGGTTTTGGATTGTATATAAATAAATAAATAATGTACCGTATTCTTTAAAAAGCATAATGCTTAATGCTAGTTGCCATAAAATAAATTTTCTAATTTAACACTGGATCAAAGTTTCGTTTGTCTACGGTAACGGTTCCCAAACATTTACGGCCCAGAACCCTTAATGAATCACTTTTTTTTTGGTGGAACCCCAGCACCATTCACAAATTTAACTATCGTACATACCAACACATGGCTGGGAGGTGTGGCCAATCATATGGAAAAGAACTGAAAGGTAGGGCAGTAATGAAATATAACTAGAATAAAAAATATCCTTGTAATTATAGGTCCGCCCAGTCAATACCCATAATTACAAGGATATTTTTTATTCTAGTTATATAATCTCGTCAATACGGAACAATGTCAAATGTCAACAACCTTGATGTTAACATTTCTGATAACAGTAAGTTAATGCAATTTCAGTGACAGTACCATTTATTTTCTTGCAACAATCTCTTTGAGGCTTATCATAAATATTCATTTCTCATTGGCTATAATAATATTAAATGATAAAGAAGAAATATATTATATACTGTATCATATGAAAATAATAACTTCTATGAATTTCATATTGTGTGCTTGATATTCTTTTGTTTTATAAATAGTAATGTTCCTATTGTCTGTTACACAGAGCTGATTACTATAGGAAAGGTGGGAAAGCTATGCTGCCTATAAAATGGATGCCACCAGAAGCATTTCTAGACGGAATCTTTACTTCCAAAACTGACGTATGGTAAGTTTAAGATAGATTTTTATTCTCTTAATTGAGGCGATGGGTGCAATAACAACTTAAGTCTGAAAACACTGTTTTGAGAAAATCACTCCTAAAGTTTTGAAACGCTGTAAATGTCTGAGTTTTTCATTTATGGATACGTTGATTTATACACACCATTTTAAGATAGTCCTTAACAATATATCAATGTCAATGTGAATTTAAACTTTACCTGTTCTTAAATATTTTAATTTAAATATGGATTGACTTAAAGTCGTTATTGCAGAGACTGACAATCAGCATCTTAAATTACCATTTATTGATAGTAGATTTGTTCAAATTAATTTAATTTGAAAAAAATAGCTACCATGTACTGCACAATAAGTATATTTTTATAATAAAATTATAATATATATACAGTATATATAAAATTAACACCAAAAACGTAATTTTGAAGCTATTCTTTTAATAAGGCACTTTTGAAAGTATCACTGCAATTATTTTACCTAAAAAAAGAAATAAAAAGATGTCCAAACACAGCCATTTTTTCTAATCCTGTGTAATTAGTACATTTAAATGCAAACGGATATGCAGATAAGGCTTGGAATGGTTACATTTATGCATGAACTCTGGTTCCGTTCACCCAATTTCAATCAGAAATTAATGATTAAATGAATAGATATACACCGGCATTGCCTTGATAGGATAGACTAAGTGAAGTAAAACTGTATTTAAATAATAATAATAATAATAATAAAACAACAGGTGTTTATGGACATCCAATGGTTTCCTCAGCCTCACTGATTTCACTTTGCAGTTCACTTTCTTCCACAACAGTCTCTTTCTCTAATATGTGCTTAAGTGCATCTGCATTCTCCGGTGATTTTCTTTGGAAAAAAATGAGTGGCAGTTTCTCTTGCAACAATTTTCAGTGTAACTAAATACTTTCTTGGAAACCTTCTTGCCACTAGAACTCACATAGCTATCACCACGATTCCTCTTGGCTTTGTTCTGCACGCGTTTCCAAGAGTCTCGCTAAAGTAATCTCTTCTCTCCTTTATTCTGCATTTCCAAATCCGATCCTTCATTTAACTTCTCATGTTCTTATCATCTGACTGATCACACATCTTTACAGAATAACAATACAAAACCACACGCAACAGTCACAAGACAACACTCACTGATTCCCGCGCATGTGCGATACCGGCGCTCGAAGCGCCTAAGTCGGCCCAGCTGTTCGCCGGAACAACGACTTGCTACACAGCTGTATATAATGCAAGCTCCTGCCATCTAGAGTTGACATATCGAAATAATATTTGGAGGATAGATGAAGAACACATTGGGGATTACAAAACTGCATTCGCTGGAAAAACGACTTAAGTCGACTTAAGTGGTTATTGCACCCAGCGCCTCAATTGCAGTGAATCCGTGACTGTTATTTTGTTGTCTTAATTTTACTTTATCAGTAGATTGTAATTAAGAGTGTTTGTTAATTCCTTTTATGACATACCATAGCAATAATTTAAATCATGTCTCTGATGGAATCATATACCGATTTTCATTCCAAACCCCTAGCCATTCTCAAGTTAAAAGTATGAAGACAAACAAACAGTGTATTCAGCGCCAAGTAGTCTGAAGCATGCAAGTAAGTTGAAATTCCAGGTAAATTTTAAAAACAAAGAACAAGATCAGATAAACTCTGAATAGACTATTTTATGTATACAGGGTGTCTCTTATTAACGTTTAAAACTCTCTATAGCGACGTAGATGGCATTGAGACAAGTAATTTGATATAGGACACTTAGGGTCGCAGGTGTCCGGAAATACCTTAAAAGTGAACCACAACTGTTAAACATATGACGTCATCAGGTGACGGCTACGCTCGAGCGGTCTGGCCCGTGCTCTCTTATGCACACCAAAGCATCCAAAGCAAACGTTGAATGTCATATCACTCTGGCTCCGAGTGTGCGTCAGCCTATCCATCAGCTTTCTTTGTTCTCTCTCTTCTCCTTTAAAGTGGAAGCAGATTGTTTGTTGACATTAAGAGATGGAACCAGAGTGATATGGTATTCAACGTTTGCTTTGGTGTGGGTAAGGGAGCTCGGGCCTGACCCTAAGTGTCCTATATCAAATTACTTGTCTCAATGCCATCTACAGTACATCGCTATAGAGAGTTTTAAACGTTAATAAGAAATACCCTGTATACAGTAGAGTCCCGCTAATCCGAACTAATTGGGACCGAACCCTGTTCGGATTAGTTGGATTTTCATCAAATACGACAATATATCAACTTTAAGGCTTGAAAACCAATACTGATAGTTAGTTAGTTGTTGTGGTTTCAATTACTGAACTGTAATGTTTTTATAAGCACTGTTGGCTTACAGCAATGCCTCTGTGACACATAAGCTTCCACTAATGGTAATCGGCATTTCAAAAATAAGAACACGAACTCACTCCTTGTTTTTTACAAAAATTGCTGACTTTACTTCTTTTTTAGTGTTAATATTCTTTTCCGTTTGTTTTGTCGTTAACGTAAAGAATATTGCATTCAAACTTTGTTATTCATATTGTTAGTAGGTTTTTTAGTTTTTATGTATAAGATCTCCGACAGATTCACGGTTTACTCCTGTACCGTAGCATTTATTTCATGTTGTTCTGTGCTAATAAATTAACGTTTTACTTGGAAAAACTAGTTTAATCTTCATCTTTATTTTTTCCTGTTTTAAAATTCAGAACAAATTTGGTAGATATTTTTCTTAGTCCTGTTCGGATTAGGCAGATTTTTGGATTAATGGGGTTCTGATTGGCGGGACTCTATTGTACATATGAGTGCATATGCATTTAAAAGGACCAGCTGTTGGACATTTAGTTAGTCTGGTAACTCAAACTGTGACCCTGATACTTTTGCCGCTAGCTCCACATGCAAAGCATATGGAGGGTGGGGTAGAGGTATGGTATTTCACTGTTGTCAAATTGCTGTTTGTTAGAATAAATCAAATTGTACTCAGTCTTCAATGCTTCCCTTCTGAAATTTACCATGTGGCACCTGGTAATGGAATGGTAATAATGCAACATTTTGTCATAAAATAATTAGTAAAAAGGGTTTACTAAATACAGTCCTAAATACAGTCCTCAACTCCAAATTGATGGGAGAAGAAACAAACACCGACATCCATTGGTCACAACCGGAAACAGACGGTTATATTCAAAAAAGTACATTTGACTTGTACGGTATACAAAAACAAAAGAAACACACTATGAGAATTTGTGAATGCAAACTCACACTTCCCCTCATTCACAAATTGCAAAAAAAACTTAAAACCAAAAAAAAAACAAAAAACATAACTAGCCTTACACTAACAACAAACATTTGTACATCAATCCTTGTATGGTAACAATCCCAATTGAGGGTAGATTTTACGTAATTTTATCCTTGGTAACACCTTGGTAAATATATCAGCAAGGTTTGATTCTGTGTTGACATATTCAAATGCTATCTCACCCTCTTGCACACACTCTCGTAAGTAGTATAAATCTAACAGAAGTTGTTTAGTTTTCTCTGACACTATTGGGTTTTTTGATAGTGAAATGGCTCCTTGGTTGTCAGCAAAAAGCATACAGATCATTGCATGTCATTATGCGACTACTTAGAGGATGCAACAAAGAAATAAGAGAGAAAAGTTACCTAAGTTTGGTTCGTCCAATATTGGAATATGCAAGCAGTGTATGGGATCCGCACCAGGAATACCTAATAAAAGAAATTGAGAGTGTTCAAAGGAAAGCAGCAAGATTTGTGATAGGGGATTTTAGGAGAAGAAGCAGTGTATCAGATATGTTAGAGAAGCTTGGGTGGGAAACATTAAGTAAGAGAAGGGAGAAAAACAGACTTGTAGGGTTATATAGAGCACTAGCTGAAGTACCCGTGCTTCGCTACGCGTCATAAATAAATTAAAATGTGAAGGTGACAGTTAAAACAGGGGATAGGCGAGGTGCTGCGCAGAGGGAGATTAAGGATGGAACATTTTGTCCAACTACACCGCTCGGCGTTGACCGTGTTTTATAGCACAAATTTAGGTTTTACTCGCTAACAGTTGCAGATACCTTTCGGATAGAAAATGTAATTTTAAACCTCGCATATGCCATCAAAAGTTTGCTATTTCTTAGCGTTCTCTTTTTATTTGAAATGGAAATATGAAAGTTTGAAACCAAAGGGTGTAGTGACGTCACTAAAATGGTCGCCATTTTAAATAGTGCAAAGTATTGAAATCAAAAGTAACCTATATGTTAACCAGGTAAATCAGCTACTTCCATGTAAAATTCACGTAAATAGGACCAGTGGTACTTGCGAGATTGAGTAATACACAGACACACACCATCTCAATTTTAGCCTCGCTTCGCTCGCGTCATAGTCGTATCATATTGTTTTTCAATGAAATGCAGGTTTAACCCCGTTAACACCCCTTTAGAACCTGAATACCCAAAAATCCCTCCTTAGTAGACGTTTCGACACACAACAAACAAACATATCCCTAAAATATCATTCTTCTAACTTTAATAGTTTTGGTTGGTCGATGAGAGCAAACATACAAAAATCCTTCCTTAGTGGACGTTTTTCTTCCAGAAGTTCACCCCTCCCCATATGCCCCTTAAATTGCATTTATGAAAACACGGTCGAACACCTATTTATTTTATTTATTTATTCATTTATTTATTTATTTTTAAGCTGATAGTTTTCGTCCGAGTTTCAGACTCCTCCCTATGTGGTATAAGAGATACACGCTCAGTTAGGAATCTTTCAACCCCCACTTTTCATCCCTTTCACCTCATAATATACACTACATCGAAAAACCATTAGACATGTGTCAGCTTATTTTTAATGATTAGTATATGTGCCAAGTATCACATCCCCAAATGAAACCACTCGTGAGATATTTTAATTCAATGGAAAGCACGTTTACCCCCTTAACACCTCTTTAGAACCTGAATATCCAAAACTCTTTCCTTAGTGGACGTTTTCGGCATACAACGAACATATCCCCAAAATTTCATGTTTCTAACTTCAATAATTTTGGTTGGGCGATGATGAGTGAGTGAGTCAGTCAGTCAGGATATTTTCTTTCATTTATTTTTGATAATTTCACCCGTCCCCATAAACCCCTTAAATTGGATTTATAAAACAAACGGTCAAACACCTATTTACTTATTTAAAGCTGTTTTCCCCCTGAGTTTGATGAGTGAGTAAGTGAGTCAATCAGTTAGGACACTTTCTTTCCTGGTTTTTTTCCCCATAATTTCACCCCTCTCCAAGAGCCCCTTAAATTGGATTTATGAAAAAACGTTCGAACACCTATTTACTTGTATTTTAAGCTGTTTTTTCCCACCGAATTTCAAACTTCACGCCTATGTCGTTTCAGAGATACACGCTCCGTCAAGAATCCCTCAACCCCCAATTTTCACCCCTTTCACCTCATAATATACACCACATCGATAAACCCTTAGACATATGTCTGATTATTTTTAATGATTAGTTTATATACCGAATATCACATCCCCAAACAAACAACTCATGAGATATCCTTATTCAATGAAATGCACGTTAACCCCCTTGACACGTCTCTAAAACCCGAATAAACAAAAATCATTCCTTAGTTAACGTTTTCGACATACAGCGAACATATTCCCAAAATTTCATGTTTCCAACTTCAATAGTTTTTGCTGGGCGTGATGAGTGAGTGAGTCAGACAGGTCATTTTCTTTCATTTATTTTACCAGAATTTCACCCCTCCCCATGGGCCCCTTAAATTGGATTGATTAAAAAACGCTGGAACACCTATTAACTTATTTCTTAAGCTGTCTTTTTCCCCTGAGTCAGTCGGTTAGGACACTTTCTCTCATTTTTTCCCCCCAGAATTTCACCCCACCCCATTGGCCCCTTAAATTAATTTATGAAAAAAAAACAGTCGAAAACCGATTTACTTACTTTTTAAGCTGATTTTTTTTCGCTGAGTTTCAAATTTCTCGCCTATGTCGTTTAAGAGATAGGCCTACACGCTCCATTAGGAATCCTTCAACCCCCACTTTTCAGCCCTTTCACCTCATAATAATACACCATATCGAAAAACGCTTAGACACATGTCTGCGTATTTTTAATGATTACTTTATATGCCGAGTATCACATCCACAAATGAAACCACTCGTGAGATATTGATATTCAATGAAATGCAGGTTTAACCCCCCGAATATCCAAAAAACCTCCCTTAGTGTACGGTTTTGACATACAACGAACATATCCCCGAAATGTCATGTTTCCAACTTCAATATTTTTGGCTGGGCGATGATGAGTGAGTAAATGAGTCAGGACATTTCCTTTCATTTTTTTTTCTTCAGAATTTCACCCCTCCCGATGAACGCCTTCAGTTTGATTGAAAAACAAACTGTCGAAAAGCTATTTACTTACTTTAAAGCAGTTTTTTCCCCCTGAGTTTGATGAGTGAGTCAGTCAGTCAATCAGTTAGGACACTTTCTTTCCTGTCCCCCCCCCCCCCCCTCCGAATTTCATCCCACCCGTGGGCCCCTTAAATTGGATTTATGGAAAAGCAGTCAAACACATATTTACTTATTTTTATGCTGATTTTTTTTTCCGCTGAGTTTCAAACTCCTCGCCTATGTCGTTTAAGAGATACACGCTCCGTTAGGAATCTTTCAATCCCCACTTTTCACCCCTTTAACCTCATAAACACATCGAAAAACCCTCAGACACGTGTCTTGTTACTTTTTAATGATAAGTTTATATGCCGTGTATCACATCCCCCAATGAAACCAATCGGGAGATATTGTTATTCAATGAAATGCAGGTTTAATCCCCTTAAGACCCCTTTAGAACCTGAATATCCGAAAATCCTCCCTTAGTAGACGGTTTTGACATACAATGAACATATCCCCAAACTGTCATGTTTCTAACTTCAATAATTTTGGCTAGGCGATGATGAGTGAGTGAGTAAGTGAGTGAGTCTGGACATTTTCTTTCAATTTTCTTTTTTCAGAATTTCACCTCTCCCCATGAACCCCTTAAATTTTATTTATGAAACAAAACTGTCGAACAGCTATTTACTTACTTTAAAGCAGTTTTTCCCCCTGAGTTTGATGAGTGAGCCAGTCAGTCAATCAGTTAGGACACTTTCTTTCCTGTCCCCCCCCCCAGTATTTCATCTCTCCCCATGGGCCCCTTAAATTGGATTTATGAAAAAACTGTCAAACACATATTTACTTCTTTTTATGTTGATTTTTTTTCGCTGTGTTTTAAACTCCTTGCCTATGTCGTTTAAGAGACACACGCTCCGTTAAGAATCTTTTAATCCCCACTTTTCACCCCTTTCACCTCATAATATACACCACATCGAAAAACCCTCAGACACATGTCTTCTTATTTTTAATGATGAGTTTTTATGCCGAGTATCACATCCCCCCATGAAACCAATCGGGAGATATTGCTATTCAATTAAATGCAGGTCTACCCCCTTAACACCCCTTTAGAACCTGAATAGCCAAAATTTCTCTCTTAGTGGGCATTTGCGTCCCTTGAGGAAGCTGCATACCAGATTTCATTCCAATCTGTTCGGTGGTTTCTGAGATTTCGTGATGAATAAATGAATGAGTGAGTGAGTGAGTGAGTGGTATTTGAAAAATATATAGTAGAAAGAAGATAGTGTCAAGTCTTTGTTATGCTAAACTCGGTTGACAGTGCTGTGTGAGCAGTTGAGTAACTAACGGGATTTCAAGTAAAGATCGTCATTTTCTATACCGGTAGTGCTGAGCGCAATTGGCATCAAGTCGGCCGTGTCTGGACTTGAGCTATGTTGCCATGGAAACTATCTGCCTTGCCATTCCTTCATGAGTATATTTTATGATTTGATTAGCCTGTTTTAGAGTGAAAAAGGGCCGAAATCAGAAGAATGAGAAAGACTATCGAAAATTCATGTAGCCAGTGGTTCCTTCTGGGTCCTAAACTATGTGTATGCAAAATATGGTTGAGATTGGTGGAACGGTGTAGATTTGTATACGGAACCAACATATATACATACATACAGACTTTCACTTTTATATATTAGAAGATATACAGGAGAGGAAGCTTGGGGGGAAATCCGTGAGAGGCTTCAATTGGAAAGTAATTATATTGGCAGGGCAGACCACAAATTCAAAATTGGACGGCACTTTAGCAGAAGCGATTGGGGTAAATTTTCATTCATTGGGAAGGGTGTGAAGGAATGGAACAGTTTACCAAGGGCGGTGTTTGATCCCTTTCCAAAATCAGTCCAGTTATTCAAGAGCAGAATAGACAAAACCAGGGAAAAGAAAGAAGTGGTATAACTTAGTGCTGTATTCCTAGAAACATTATACGTGCTATGTAATTCCTACAGCAGTTGTGAGAGGGGAGTTCAATCAATGTGTGAATAGTACATTAAGTTACTGTATTCTTTTAATATTGTGTAGTGTTTGTTACTGTATTCTTTTGGGTGTTTGTTACTTTATTCTTTTAATATTGTGTAGTGTTTGTACATTAAGTTACTGTATTCTTTTAATATTGTGTAGTGTTTGTAAATTATGTACCTCATTTGCCACCGAGGTTGACACCTCATTGCAAATAAAGTGATTTTGATTTGATTTGAAAACAACACAGGGCTTGTCGACAAAAGTTGACTGTCCTATCTCTTTAAACAAATTGCACATCCATTTCACCTCATCTACCACATCCGCCATTGATACGTATTCAGCTGCCACAGTTGATCGTACAATGCGTCTTTGGAGTGTGGTTTTCCAACTAATGGCACCCTTGGCCAGCACAAAAACATAGCCCTCATATGACCTTTCACTTACATCATTTCCATAAGCAGCATCAACAAACACCTTCAGTTTTTCTCCTGATTGTTCATAACACAATGACAAATCTTGGGTCTCCATGTGCTGTCTCCATTAGGGCTTTAACCTTGAGAAACTCATTAAATGCATCACTCTTATGCTTAAGAAACCTTACATATGAGAATCTGGTACAATCATCAGTAAATGTAATAAAATATTTGCTACCTCCAATCGATGGGTGCTCTAGCTGGCATACATCAGAGAACACAACATCTAATGGCTTCTGAGATACATGATCTCTTTCATTAAATTTAAGTCTTTTCATTTTACCTTGTTTACAAGTATCACAATCAAGATTCTTTTCTTTGGGTATAAAATCACGATCTGGAATGTTCAGAGCATGGCCAAAACGCTGATGCCATATTCCGCTAGTTACGGCTTTGTTGCTCTTAGCATACACAACCTCCACCTCGTCATTATAAGCAAATTCTTTCCCTTGTTCTACCATAAAATAATCACAATTTACCTCATACATATTTCCAACGGCCTCACCCGTAAGGAATATACCCTCATGATCTGACAATACAACTTTGCTATCTTTAATGGTTACGACTGCACCTTTCCTGTCAAATTGACCTACAGATATTAAATTGTCTTGAAGACCTGGGACATACAACACTCTTTTCAGTTTCAGAAAGAACCTCCACACTTGTCAGATAGCTTCATAAGCACACTTCCCATACCACATACACTAACTACGGATCCATCAGCTGTGTCTACACTATCAGAAACCTTTGGGGTGTAATCATACAGAATATCCTTATAAGGTGTCAGGTGCTCAGTGGCTCCTGAATCTACATACCACCTGCGTACACAATCAGATGCATCATCCTTGCTTTCAGTTGCCACATAAGCCTTTACCTTAACACTACTAGCATTAACCTGAACACATTCGTTTGCCGCCTCATCGTCCTTTACCGTGGCAATAACCTCACGATTCTTAACCTTAACATTTTCCTTGCGTCCATTACTACAATTCCGGGAAGTATGACCTATCTTGGCACAATTAAAACACAAAACTGAACCTTTCTTTCTTGCTTCATGAACTAAATCACAGAACTTCGCAATATGCCCCTGTTCTTGGCACTTGTAGCACATGAATCCACCGCTACCTGTTGGCTTGTTGACACTTTTGCTGCTGTTGACGACCCCCTTGGAATTTAAGCGCATGGCTGCCACCATTGCCTTCACGCTTTCACCCTCAGATTCTTCCTTCTTCAGCCCTGCATAAGTCTCCTGTTCTCGCTCCATCTTTAGTTTGTCCAACTTGTTCTTTCTCTCCTCCAACAAAAGTTTGGCTCGCACTACCTTTACACTTAAGTTTTCTTCATTGCTTTCCAATGAACGTATCAAATTTTTGTACTCCCGCTTTTCCAGTCCTCTGAGAATAAAAGCAGCTTTGGCCTTATCCGTAAATTTTATACCTACATCGTCCAACCGTGCACACCAAGTAAGCACTTTATCAACAAATGTACGCATGCTAATGTCACTAGTTTTCTTAAAAAGACACAATTTTTCTAACATCGTCACAATTTGAAGGACTCCGGTATCGCAACATGAAGTCAGAAGATTCTGCCATGCTTCCTTAGCTGTCTCCGCTTCTTTGATATCACCTAGGAAAGGATCGGTGACCAAACCTACGAGCAAGTTTTTAGCGCCTTGATCTTTGCCCAGTTGGGCCTCGGAGTACTCTTCTACCTCTCCTGTATCGGTCTTTCGTGGGAAACCTTGAACTGCGTCCCACAGACGCCTTGTTGGAAGCAATGCCTTTGTTCGGGTGCTCCACGCTTCCCAATTGTCGTCCTGTAACCTCACTATTGCAACTACTCGCTCGCTGCTTCCCGTAGCTGCATCCATGTTAGTATGTATACTTAAAATAAAACGTACAAATAGTCCTCACAATAGAAAAATCGTCCACAAAATTCACCAAAAACTATCTTGAATGCACACTTAACTGCCGTCCACATGTGCGCCGCACATATCAACACCTTTTAACGACCGACATTCTCCCATCACAAAGTCCACACATTAACAGCAATAAGCGTTTAACTGGGCTCATAACCTGTCATAAAATAATTAGTAAAAAGGGTTTACTAAATACAGTCCTAAACTCCAAATCGATGGGAGAAGAAACAAACACCGACACCCATTGGTCACAACCGGAAACAGACGGTTATATTCAAAAAAGTACATTTGACTTGTACGGTATACTAAAACAAAAGAAACACACTGAGAATTTGTGAATGCAAACTCACACATTTGACATCAGTGAAAGAACTTGCTCCTTATTGGTTTTTGATAATGTAGCTCTGCTAGTCACATCCTTCATAACAGCAAATGGCGAGAATAGTTGAGGTAATCCTAGCATACAACTATATCATTTTAAATGACGGTGTAGTTCTGTCTGAAAAGGTCCGTCAGACAAATGGCGTACTTCAGGGCGATCCTATGAGTCCCCTACTTTTTAACATCTTAACAGCTGACATTATTAACACCGTCCAAGACTACCCAACAGTGAAACTTATCATGTACACCGATGACATGGCTCTAGGTTCACATTGCATAAGTGATCTGTGTGCCGCTCTTCAGAAACCTGAATTATGGGCTGACGAAAACAGTTTAGTGATCAACAAAGAAAAAACAGTGCACATGACTTTTAGAAAAGGAGGCAAACTGGCGTTGGATGATCATTTAACTCTGCAAGGAGATATGCTAAGAGTAGTAAATAATTTCCGGTATTTAGGAATATATCTACAAACGACACTGTCTTCCTACAGGATACACACTCAGGAAAGGGCTTCAGCAGCTACGAAAGCCACTCATCGAATTAAAAATATCTGACAACTTTCTTTGCCCACTGCGATGTCATTGTTCAAAACAGTAATAACTCCAATTGCCTCATATGGAATAGAATTAATATGGGATAAGCTTTCGAGTAGCGATTTCAAATGATTAGAAAGTGTTAAATCACGATATCTGAAGAGTGCTTTGGGAGTTGGGATTTATGCACCCTCAAGGATTGTATACGAATTAGCCAGGGAAAGCTTCTTCTTGGAAGACCTGAGACTGCAATTCACGCTGCCATCTACCGGCCCTTACCAAGCGCATCTCGAACTGCGGCGGAGGAAGAGAAATGACATTGACCCTGATTTTTATAGCACTAGTGCAATGATGGATAGACAATGGACGGAGGCAGAACAGGATTTAAGACATGTGGTAACGAGACTTGCAACTCATGGTTTTCACCATAAGATCTGCTTAACTCAAGGTTTTCACCAGCCAGATGATGATTGCGTATGTTCGTTGTGTGACAAGAGATGTGACCGTTATCACTTAACTAAATGTGTAAAAAGAACTAAATCCATCAGAGACTACAGTGAAAACTAAATAGCATTGTAAGATCAAATTGTATTTAGAATTATATTTTCGTGTATTATGTAGGTTAAGTAATGCTCTTTCGAGCGCATCTTATTAAATTATAAATGGCAGTGCATCCTGTCACATGAGAACTAGAGCGGCAAGGAGAAGCTTAGAGCTTTGCATATTTTCTGTGGCTACAGATGAGCTTGCTATAACACCACTTCTGGATTGTATAGTGTGGCAATTATAGGTACATAAAGTTTCTGGAATTCAAGGTTGTTTATCATCTAGAACTTAAAATTTAAAAACTAAATAGAAAAATAAACGTAACTAGTGTACCTTAATTTTTATGTTGCCACTTGACCTCGACCTTTGTATTCCAACTCCATTTTGTTTTGAAAGAGAAGAAAATAAATAAGAATGTAAATAGATTCAAAGATTCGTCAGTTTACAATTTATATTAGAATATCTCATAAACTGGAAGCCAGAAACTGGTACCTTTTCATATGTATGCACACATATACACTGTCCAGTCACATTAATGTGACCACCGCCCATGTTTGACGTGAATGTGCAATTGACAGGTGACAGCAGTAGCAGTGGAGGGTATATAAAGTGTGTCAAATGGAAGCAAAAATCAGTGCAGTTGCCGTTGCAATATGGACACGAAGCGATTTATCTGACGTCCAAAAGGGAATGATCATTGGCTTCCAGGCCAAGGGTGGAGCATTTCCGATCAACGGCCACAGTTTGTGAACTGTCCGCGTGCCGCCATGGTTAAAGTGTACTGTGAATGGGAAAACGGTGCTATTCAATACCTGTGCCGAGGCACCACGGGCCATAGATGAGAGGGGTGAACGACGGCTGTGGAGATGTGTAGAGGCGAATAGACGTAGAGCAACTGACCACCCAATTGAACCACGGGGCTACCAACCGTGTCTCCTCAACAATCGTTTCAGCGACCCTTGCTGCGTATGAACCTCTGCAGCAGGCACCTGGTTCATGCACCCATGCTGACTGCTGTTCATCGGCGATGAAGGCTGGAATTTGCACGCCAATACTGGAACTGGATGTCCACTGAGTGACGACAGGTGGCCTTTTCCGATGAATCACATTTTATGCTCCATTGGACAGATGGCCTTGTCGTATACGGCGTGAAACTGTAACGTGTTTTTCTAGGGGTTTTTATGCCACTGGCATAAGTCAGTAGGAAGCCAGTCTATATTTATTTACGCGGCAAATTGTTCAGCCAAGAGAATTTTCATGTTAATTTATTATTATTATTAATTTATTATAATTATTATTAAGATATTTTCGGAGCATTTTATAAAAATTATAAGCATACAGATAGGTTTTCTATGTCTTAGAAAACACCATCAAGCAAATTATTACGAACGACAATATCATAGAAAATTATGTGATTACGGAATTTTACGGAGTTTTCGTCAGTTAGGATATTATGAGAGACATGACTCACTGGGAATTCAAATACAGGCTTAATCTATAGAGCATCCAGCGTTTAGAAAAGACTGTGGAGCCTTATGGCGACAGTGTTGCTAACTCTAGGCAGATGTAGCGCTGACGTCATACGTAATGTTCACCCGCTTTGAGTACTGCGCTTTCATAAGTTAGCGACACAACACCACCCTAGCAGCTACCTGAAATAGAACACGCTCAGGAAGGAGCAGTTTTGCAGGTGTTAACGGATTGGACCAGTATTAAGAATACGCGAAGAGAACCAATAACGACATTATTACCGTTGCGATATGACGCATTACTGATTGACAGATGTCGAGAGCACATCCCAAATCCCATCCTTCCTTCTCGGATGTATGCTAACGATGTTAAGAATTTTTTCGTCAGCAATACTGTTGATAATCAGCTTTATTGTTATTAGTTAGGCTATAATTTAGTTTCTTTCAATACTATTCTTGTCTTGTTTATATTAATATTTGTAATATTGTACTGAGTTAGCCGTGCGGTTATGGGCGCGCAGCTGTGAGCTTTCGTACGGGAGATAGTGGGTTCGAACCCAACTGTCGGCAGCCCTGTTTCGATCGAATAGAAAATAAATCGACACACAACTATAACACAAATGACGGATAGTGCTTCAGAACTTATGTTGCCGGCGGAACTGAGCACGTGCTCCACTCCGGGTGAGCATGCAGCACAGGACGAGGCTCTTCTTTCCAGCGTGCTAACCTCGAAAATTTTTAAATTACTAAGACGTAATATAAACGATACTTGTATGCAATAACAAAGGTAATCAATTAGCAGATAATTGTAGGAAGCTATTATGACCAAAAATATTTATGTTCAGAGTTCCTTCATGATAAAAAGTGATGTAACAAAACCAGTGTAGGGGGGGGGTTCCGTTAAAAATAAAAGCCCATAAGACCCACAGTCTTTTCTAAACGCTGGATGCTCTATAGTCGGGAAGCATTACGCAAGCTTGGGTTGCAGCGTCAAGAAAAGGCGGATGTATGGAACGGAAAACGACTTCACCCTACCGCCGAGTGTAATGAGCCAGAGAAGGGGAAGTAGAGCGTGGGGAGCAGCCAATCAGTGGAGACCACGTAAACTGGAAGTCGGGACTGGAGTGGGGAGCCGACAGGGGCATATATCGTCCGATGTTCCATGGAGCGAGGACAATCTGTGTAGAACTTGCCGAGTATGGTTGCACGCGGGAGTCGCTCCGATGTTCCGTGGAGTGGGGGAACAATCTGTGAAAGACTTGACTAGTTCGGTTGCAAGTGTGTGTCGCTCCGATGTTCCGTGGAGTGGGGAACTATCTGTTTAAAACTTAACCAGTGTGGTTGTACGAGGGTATGGCTCCGTTGTTAGGACCATAAAGTCACCAAATCTACAAGTATATCATCAAATATCGACGGAGATGACGACGTCCAGGAGACTGTGGGAAGCTCACAGCATCATCCAGTACGAGGGAAATGCTTAGGCAATTTCCAGTGGTAAGCGCGAATGACGCAGAAATACTCAATCTCTCATTTCTCTTTGTTTTATATTTCATATTTCAGTAACTTCATAGCTTGCGAATAAGAGTAAAATCAATAATTTATCAGACTCCGTTTTCACGTAATTTTCTATCGGTAATATTAAAATCGCAACGCTCCAATTTAAATTTTAAACTTATTATTATTATTAATTTTGCTATACTTGTTTTATATAATAAATTCAATTCTTTTACTATGCCATCTTTGCTTTCAGTAGGTGGCATTAGATATAGACCAATTCCTTCTCCTGATACAATTGTTTGTTGGGTTAATGATCAAATCATACCACGATCTGAGTGAATAGAGTCTTGAAGGTGTTCTGCCAGAGCTAGACGTTGTTAAATACAAATTTAGATTTCAACATTGCATTGAGGTCTTGGCGCCCATTAAAACAACATAGCTTAGGCAAAGGTAAACAGTTACATTTATCACCCAACAGTTAGGGGCAGCCAAACCGTTACACTTGTTGCTACCAACATGGGGCATTAAGTAACGTTACAATTGTCGTTCAACGTGTGGGCTAGCAAAACCGCTACAATTGTCGCCGACAACTTGGGGTTGAAAACCTAATAACATTTGTGGAAGGAGAAGGGTATATATTTCTGTGCCTGTATTTTGGGGGTTATTTGTCTGTATCAGTGTATATCATTATGGGGGATGAGAAAGAAAGACAGATGAGGTTACGTAGTGGTCATCAACGGGAGAGTGATGATACGAGCAGTATGTCGAGTGATGGTAGTACCGGGGTAGCGGAGGTAAATCCCGATACTGAAACAGGGAGTGTAGGCGGCCAAACAGAATTAAAAACTTTACTTCTCGAGTTCATGTATCAGAACAAAGTTAGTAGTGATGCCTTAAATGCAAAATTAGAACAGAATAATGCAAAATTAGAACAAAACAACGCTAAATTAGAACAAAACAGTAGGGAAAATAAAGAAAGTACAGATGCCTTAAACGCCAGATTAGAACAAAACAGTAGGGAAAATAAAGAAAGTACAGATGCCTTAAATGTTAAATTAGAACAAAACAGTAGGGAAAATAGAGAGAGTAATGAAACTTTAAATGCCAGATTAGAACAAAACAGTAAGGAAAATAGAGAGAGTAATGAAACTTTAAACGCCAGATTAGAACAAAACAGTAAGGAAACTAGGGAGAGTACTGAAACTTTAAATGCTAAATTAGAACAAAACAGTAGGGAAATGAGTGACAAATTCGAACTGATTAGAGGTGAGATCAGGGGGGTGATGGAAGAAAAGGCTAAAGAGATTATTGCAGATGTAGACAGAAAATTAGGAAAAGTACAGGAGGAGTTGGAAATTAGAATCAGTACACAGGCTGAACATTTAAAAGAACTAGTGCAACTGGAAACACAGCAGGTCAAAAAGCAATTGGGGGGAGAAATTGACAAAATTCAGGTAGCTACTAAAGAGGTTAAGGAACAGCTGGGGGGTAGAATTGAGAAAGTCCACTCACAAATAGTTGCAGAAGTAAATGATTTAAGAGAGAGTAATAGAGAGAGCATTAGCAAGATTGAGGAGAAACAAGCCAAGCTATATGATAAAGTAGAAGAATCAGAAGGAAACATTAAATTAACAGTAAACAGTATTGAGAGGAAGGCTGAGGAGAAAATCGCAGAATTAGAGTTAAAATTAAAAGCTAGGATCAGGCAAGAAAATAGTCAGGATAGGCCAGTTTTTGTGAATAGCACACACAGGGAGGTAGAACTGGGTAAGTTCAGCAATCGACAGGGGTGCCCAATGGAGTTCATGAACACTATAGAAAATAAATTCGGGGAGAGGTTGGAAAATGGTAGTATTGAGTGGTGTCAGGTAGTTGAAATTTTAGAACAAGTGTTTGTGGGGGAAACGAGGAATTGGTTTGCTGTCTACAGAGACAAGTTTACTGATATCAATGATTTTAAAATGAAATTCTGTGAAAAGTTCTGGAATGAGGTTATTCAGTCGCAGCATCGTGAGGGAGTAGTGTGTGGTAAATATAACCCTAAAGGAAGCTCCACCATGACCGAATACTTTTTAGGGCAGGTATTAGTGTGTAAATATCTGGATGGCTTGAAGGAGGAAAGTGATGTGGTAAGGTTGCTACTTAGCCACTTTCCCTATAGGATCAAGGAGGCTGCTTGTATCCAGAATGTAAAGACAATATCACAAGTAGAAAATTTGTTAAGCACATTTGATGCACTAGGGAGAGGGGGTTATGAGGACAATTTCAATCGGAACCAGGGTAATAATAATAATAGACCTAATGAGCCAGGCATCAAGAAGTTCAAGGGAACGGTGGCGAAGGGGCCAACGCTCAAAATAGAAATAATAATAATCAGCTAAATCAGAACAGAGGAAATGGCTATGGTAATCAGTATCAAGGGAGGAACAATGATTTCAGGGGAAATCAAGGGAGGAACAATGATTACAGGGGAAATCAAGGGAGAAACAATGATTTCAGGGGAAATCAAGGGAGAAATTATAATGACAATAATTACAACCAGAATAGGGGTCAAGGAAGAGGACAGCCTAGTGGTAGTAATATACAGCCAAACAATGACAACACAGCCCAGAACAACCAGACCAGTTCAGTAGTTAGTAGTACGACGGCCAGCTGTAGCGGTTCTTTAAACGCGAACCAGGCTGCGAAGTAAGGTCAGAATCTCAGTCTGTAGCATGCCCTGTCCATACAATTATACAGGAACCCTATGACCTAAATGTAAGAAACGAATTATTACATGAACTAAATGATGAAGGTATTATTCAGGAAGTGGTTAGTAAGAGCCCCATAGTTAAATTTAACGTGTCCGAGGCGTACACAGATGTTTTAATTGATAGTGGTTGTATGAAGAGTTGCATAAGTAGTGCATTTTATGATAAAATGAAAGGAACTGGAGTAAATTTTGAGGAGATGCCAATTAAAAGCACTTTTGTTATCACAGCTGTTGGGAAGAGGTCTAAAGTAATTTCTAAGCAAGTTTTAGTAGACATTAAAATTAATAATCATGTAGAGAAGCAGATTTGTCTTGTAATTCCAAATTTAGTATTCAGTGTTATCTTGGGTTCAGAGTGGCTAAGTAGAGTGTCTGGTAACTTATGTTATGATGTAGGGAGTTTGAAATTTAAATGGGGAGATTCTGAAGTAGAAGTAGCGTTCAATGACCATATTCAGAGGAGTAGTAATGTAGGTGTGATTTGTACTTTAAATGAGATATCGCCAGCCGTAGAGCGGGGTTCTCCATGTTTTGTGGGCAGTGTGATTACGAACGGTAGTCTAACGGACTCGTTACGTGATGCTGCATTTCAGGGAAATATAGAGGTGGAACAATGTGTTCGGCTCTATGAGGTGTTATGGTGTAATAGGAGAGTGTTTGAGGATCGCATTGGTATGGCCAATTGCTATACACATTCATTGAACGTTATTGATAGGTCAGTATTCACAGGACATAGATATCCTGTACCTTTCGCTTATCAGAGTGCAGTTGAGGCACAAATTAACCAGATGCTTGAAGATGGGATTATTGAGCACTCTAACAGTCCATATGTTAATTCTTTGATCACGGTACCCAAGACCGACGGCACGGTTCGTATTTGTTTAGACGCTCGTTTGGTTAACAGTAGAATTAGTTCAGATCAGCTGAAATCTATGTCAATAGAGGAATTAATGCAAACATTTGAGGGGAAGAAGTATTTCACTTGTGTAGATTTGAGTTCCAGTTTTTGGCAAGTGCCACTTATGTACGAAGATAGACCATTTACAGCTTTTAGTCATAAATATAACCTTTATCAATTTTGTAGAACACCTTATGGGTTAAAGAGTAGTTCAGCAGCTTTAATTATGGCTTTAAACATCGCATTAGGGGATGACACAGGAGAGTTTGTAACCATTTACATAGATGATATGGTAATTAGTTCACGCAGTTTTGAGGAGCATCTACGTCATTTAGATATAGTTTTTCAGAAGTTAGATCAGGCAGGGTTCACTTTGAAGCTGTCTAAGTCGTCATTCTGTCAGTCAGAAGTGACATTTTTAGGTCATAGAGTGTCGAGTAGAGGTGTAACACCAGAAGAAAGTAGGGTTAATAAGATACTTAATGCAGAGGTGCCACAGAATGTTAAACAGTTAAAAACTTACCTGGGAATTTGCAACTTTTTCAGGAGGTTCGTTCTTAAATACTCAGGGTTGGTAGAACCATTCAGGGAATTGCTTAAAAGTGGGACTCGGTGGAGATGGGAGTCCAAGCATGATCAGGCATTTAGAGCGCTGAAGGAAGGTTTTGAGAAAGCTGTAGTGCTGAAATATCCGTTAAAAGATAAGGAATATGTGGTTATGACAGATGCTTCACATATAGGCATTGCTGGAGTATTATGTCAGAAAGATGATGAGGGTAATCTGTGCATTGTATCTTTAGCCTCGCGAGGACTGACAGCAGCAGAGAAAAGATACACGATTACTGAGTTAGAGCTTTTAGGTATTGTTTTCAGTTTAGGGAAATTTAGAATGTATTTAGTAGGGGGGAAATTTGAGATCCACACAGATCACCATGCATTACTGTATATGAGAACTTGTAAACTCAGTTCTAATAGAGTTAGTAGGTGGATTCTTGCTCTGCAGGAATACGAATTCACAGTAAAATATATTAAAGGTAAAGATAACATTCTTGCAGACATGCTATCGAGGGACACTAATTTATGTAGGGATTATCCTGTGGTTAAAGCAAAGGACGGTATTTTAATATGTGCATGTGTGGACAATAGCAACAGGGCTTCGTTACAGACACTGAGAAATATGCTAGTGGAGCAACGTGATGACGTTAAGTTAAAGGAGCCACTGGCTAGGTTGGAAATAGGTGAAGAAGAGTATGTGAAAGTAGGACGGTTCACGTACAAGATGCAGGATGGGCTTCTTGCAAGGAAATGTAGGAATAATCGGTGGGCAATATGTGTTCCTGCCACTTTGCGGGAGGAGCTAATTTGGTTCATTCATAGGGAATTAGGACACTTTGGTGCTGCCAAGGTCTTCTATGAAATTGGTCGTGACTTCATTTGGAGTAAAATGGGAAGGGATGTTAGGAGGATTTTAGCTAAGTGTGACACCTGTCAAAGGAGTAAATATCCAGTTAAATATTTAGTGGGGGAGAGATCTGCAGTTCTCACCAGTAGTCCCGGCGAACTACTGTGTGTGGATTTATTTGGCCCGATCGTTAAAGGACAGTACGGCTACGAGTACATTTTTATAGTTATTGACTCTTTTAGTAAGTATGTCAAGCTATATCCGCTAAGGAAAGCCACGGGACTAGCGTGTAGCCGTCTGATCATTAATAAGTATGTACCTGAGTTTGGCAATCCTCTCAGGATACTATCTGACGGTGGACCACATTTTACTGCAAAGAAATGGAGAACCAGTATGCAGGAAGCTGGTATAACACACGTTCATTCCTCTGTAAGGTACCCTCAGGTTAATTCTGCAGAGCGTCCATTAAGGGAAGTGGCTCGTCTTTTTCGGACTCTTAGTGCATGACAAGCATGCGGCCTGGGTTGGACATCTTCCCATGGTCGAGACTTGGCTGAATTCTGTCCAGCATTGAAACGGTAATTAGTGCCCCATGTTGGTAGCGAAATGAAACGTTTTTGCTAGCCCACACTGTTGGGTGAGAAATGTAACTGTTTACCTTTGCCTAAGCTATGTTGTTTTAATGGGCGCCAAGACCTCAATGCAATGTTGAAATCTAAATTTGTATTTAACAACGTCTAGCTCTGGCAGAACACATTCAAGACTCTATTCACTCAGATCGTGGTATGATTTGATCATTAACCCAACAAACAATTGTATCAGGAGAAGGAATTGGTCTATATCTAATGCTACCTACTGAAAGCAAAGATTGCATTGTAAAAGAAATGAGTTTATTATATAAAACAAGTATAGCAAAATTAATAATAATAATAACTATAAAATTTAAATTGGAGCGTTGTGATTTTAATATTACCGATAGAAAATTACGTGAAAACGGAGTCTGATAAATTGATTTTACTCTTATTTCCAAGCTATGAAGTTACTGAATTATGAAATATAAAACAAAGAAAAATGAGAGATTGCGTATTTCTGCGTCATTAGCGCTTACCCCTGGAAATTGCCAAAGCATTTCCCTCGTTCTTGATGATGCTGTGTGCTTCCCACAGTCTCCTGGACGTCGTCATCTCCGTCGAAATTTGATGATATTCTGGTAGATTAGATAATTCTATGGTCCGTACATCGGACCCAAACTCTCGTAAAACCGCACTGGTTACGTTTTACAAAAGTTCGTCGCTAACTCCACTGAACATCGGAGCGACACGCACTTGCGACCGTACACTGCAAGTTCTACACAGATTGTCCGTTCCACGGAACATCGGAGCGTCCCCCGCGTATAACCATACTCCGCAAGTATTTCACAGATTGTTCTCGTCTCACGGCGCGTCGAACGATATATTCACACGTTGGCTCCCCACTCTTCAGCCGACTCCTAGCTTACGTTGTCTCCGCTGATTGGCTGAGCACACCGCTAGTTCCCCTCCTCTGCCTCATTACACTCGGCGCGCGAGAGTTCCGTTTCGACAATTCGCCTCTTCTAGACCTTGCGACCCAGCCTTGCGTAATACTTCTCGACAGGAATCAGCTTGCATTTGAATTCCCTGTGAGTCATGTCTCTCAAATACCCTAACTGACAAAACTCCGTAAAATTCCGTAATCAGATAATTTTCTATGATATCGTCGTTCGTAATAATTTGCTTGTTAGCGTTTTCTAAGACATAGAAAACCTATCTGAATGCTAATAATTTTTATAAAATGCTCCGAAAATATCTAAATAATAATTATAATAAATTAATAATAATAATAAATTAACATGAAAAATTATCTTGGCTGAACAATTTGCCGCGTAAATAAATATAGAATGGCTTCCTACTGACTTATGCCAGTTGCATAAAAAACCCTCGAAAAACACGTTACAGCATGAGAGCACGAAATTGACGCCATACGAAGTTCACTTCGGAAAAAGACCACAAAATGAACTAGCGAGGGTGTTGGGATTAAATGAGGGTAAGCAACCGGGGATGGATTACATTGTCCAGTTGGCGAAACAGAATTTATCTAATTCAGCACAAAAGAGAATTCGCCAACAAAAAGAAACTAAATTTGACCTATTCGAGCCGGGAGACAGAGTCTTACTTAGAGTACCGAAACAGTCAAATAAGCTAGAGAAAGTCATGTCCAAGTTCTTTTATCTCTACGAGGGCCCATTTATAGTTTCCAAACGTATTGGCAAAACAGCATATGTGCTGGAGAATAGTGAGGGAAACAGATTATACGGGAAGTATAATATACATAGTCTACGAAAATATGTGTCATAAAGTGAGGATGTTTAGCTGGTGAGCCAGCCTATCAAATGAGTAAGTGTGGTATTTGGTGCGTGGGAGGAGATGGTCTTCCAGGCAGGCGTATCAGAAGTCACACAGGGGGGTAGTATGTAAGTAAATGAGAGTTTTTAAGGTACAGGGAAATATGACGGGATTGTCGGATGCTCTTGAGCACTAAAATGTCTCGATACACCAAGGCCAGAATTTGGTAGCGCTGGTGAATTCCCATTTGTCCCCAAGAGATGGGTGAGCGCTTGTACAGGGTATTTTTGCTTAAGGCGTCCACGGGACAAAAGATGGGCCATCAGAATGCGAGACAGTCCTTCATGAAACTCATACATAACAGCACACGTGATTTCTGTTTACGGCCTCGCCATGTAAGATTTGTAAGTGTGTAATTTAAGGTAATTTGTACAATGGTATTATTTGTGTGAGGAGAACTGGTCTGTGTTGAGAACTAGTATTAAGTAGAATATGGTCTACGGGAACTTAACAAGACAGGGCGATTACGGCACAGAAATATTTGGTGTTATATGTAATGCGCATTTACTGTTTTTTTTTTCAGAAATCAATATTAATTTCATCTACTTTAAAGAGAGATTAAGTATTATGGTCACGAGGCGCTGCCACAATAGTGTGATCGTGTGCTCAGTGATAAGTGAGATTAAATTTCACCATAAGGAAGGGACCTCCAGTGAAATTAGGAAGTTCTATGGTGATATAAATATATCAGAACACCTTCAATGCGTGTGATATGACATCATAAATACATAGTGCTCACTCATTAATTATGTCTATTTTTCCAACATAGAGAAATTTGAGAGGCGGAAATATCCGTGGAACACTATTCTATATGTAAAACATTGGACTGGTTGCAAAGTGCAATCCATAGTGACAACAAACTTCGACGCAAAGTGCGTGAAGAAAAATTATGAGTGTATATATCTGTAATTTAGGGTGATTTCATTTATGTAATATGTATTTTGGATGGGGTTTATTAACGTGTCTGGGATAATCGGATAATGGACCGTCGTCACGGTAAATCATCCGATGATCCGAGGCGAATATGTAACGTGTTTTTCGAGGGTTTTTTATGCCACTGGCATAAGTCAGTAGGAAGCCAGTCTATATTTATTTACGCGGCAAATTGTTCAGCCAAGAGAATTTTCATGTTAATTTATTATTATTATTAATTTATTATTATTATTAATTTATTATAATAATTATTAAGATATTTTCGGAGCATTTTATAAAAATTATAAGCATACAGATAGGTTTTCTATGTCTTAGAAAACACCATCAAGCAAATTATTACGAACGACAATATCATAGAAAATTGTGATTACGGAATTTTACGGAGTTTTCGTCAGTTAGGATATTATGAGAGACATGACTCACTGGGAATTCAAATACAGGCTTAATCTTGTCGGGAAGCATTACGCAAGCTTGGGTTGCAGCGTCAAGAAAAGGCGGATGTATGGAACGGAAAACGACTTCACCCTACCGCCGAGTGTAATGAGCCAGAGAAGGGGAAGTAGAGCGTGGGGAGCAGCCAATCAGTGGAGACCACGTAAGCTGGAAGTCGGGACTGGAGTTTGGAGCCGACAGGGGCATATATCGTCCGATGTTCCGTGGAGCGAGGACAATCTGTGTAGAACTTGCCGAGTATGGTTGCACGCGGGAGTCGCTCCGATGTTCCGTGGAGTGGGGGAACAATCTGTGAAAGACTTGACTAGTTCGGTTGCAAGTGTGTGTCGCTCCGATGTTCCGTGGAGTGGGGAACTATCTGTTTAAAACTTAACCAGTATGGTTGTACGAGGGTATGGCTCCGTTGTTAGGACCATAAAGTCACCAAATCTACAAGTATATCATCAAATATCGACGGAGATGACGACGTCCAGGAGACTGTGGGAAGCTCACAGCATCATCCAGTACGAGGGAAATGCTTAGGCAATTTCCAGTGGTAAGCGCGAATGACGCAGAAATACGCAATCTCTCATTTCTCTTTGTTTTATATTTCATATTTCAGTAACTTCATAGCTTGCGAATAAGAGTAAAATCAATAATTTATCAGACTCCATTTTCACGTAATTTTCTATCGGTAATATTAAAATCGCAACGCTCCAATTTAAATTTTAAACTTATTATTATTATTAATTTTGCTATACTTGTTTTATATAATAAATTCAATTCTTTTACTATGCCATCTTTGCTTTCAGTAGGTAGCATTAGATATAGACCAATTCCTTCTCCTGATACAATTGTTTGTTGGGTTAATGATCAAATCATACCACGATCTGAGTGAATAGAGTCTTGAAGGTGTTCTGCCAGAGCTAGACGTTGTTAAATACAAATTTAGATTTCAACATTGCATTGAGGTCTTGGCGCCCATTAAAACAACATAGCTTAGGCAAAGGTAAACAGTTACATTTATCACCCAACAGTTAGGGGCAGCCAAACCGTTACACTTGTTGCTACCAACATGGGGCATTAAGTAACGTTACAATTGTCGTTCAACGTGTGGGCTAGCGAAAACGCTACAAAACGTCTGAACACAAACACCCTCCAACAATCGCCGGATGGGTCCAGGCCGGAGAAGAGCCATGGCACTGGAATCGGCTCCACATCCCTGTCAGAACCTAATCGATTCTCTTCCTGCACATCTCGCAGCAGTCCGCACTGCAAAAGGGCTTATGCAGGCTATTGACGGGTGGTCGCATTAATAATGACTGGACAGTGTATACTAAAGATATTAACTACGCATTGTGTTGACTTCATTCAGACATCCTAGTTATGTCTCTCAAGAAGTAGGTAATTTGATGATGAAGATGATGATGATGATGATAATTGGTTTAACCCTCTTAGTGCCATGCGCCGATTAGATCGGCTCTGGCTGCTCGCGCTAAAAATGCCAAAGCCAATTGAATTGGCGCACTGTTTATCTTTAGGTATATTTGTAGATTTCTGTAGGCATATGTCTGTGATTATTTCATACTGTTGTAAAGGCGAGGTTCCAAGCTTGCCTGTAAAGTGTATACTTTTCCCCTTCGAAGTCCGTTACGCGAAAGGTTTGAGTTTGTATTCACGCCCTCCCTTAGCGCTCCCCCGAATACGCACGTTCCCGCCAAAATTGTGGTGCAGTTGTTGTTTTCTTGTTGAAGTTTTCTGCCTACTGATGTATCTAAGAACTTTATACTGCAGGAAACGTAGTGTTTCTTCGAATATGACTCAAATTTGATAAAAAAAAAGAAATTAAACAATTATCAGAATAGCCTCCATTAAAAAGGTTTAGATGCTGTATTTACTTTTACGAACATAATGTATGAAAGAATGAGGTATTGGTTATAAAACAAAGTACAGATCATGATTCTATAATTGAAAATGTGGTATTTATGATTTTTTTCTCGAATAGTCTGCATGATCATTGAAAGTGGCTTGGCATTCTTGGCTAGTATTTCAGGAAATGGCTTGGCACTAAGAGGGCTAAGGGACTGTAACTGCTTGATTATCAACTCTTAGTAATGAATAATATGCTTATGGCATAGAACCACAAAAGAGAAAGGTAGTACTTAGACACCCTCAATCCTCGAAAATCAGGTTCTCTGTACTTGAAAAGAATAGGGGTCGTGAGAGGCAAACAGGAAGAGTTTTGAAACCATACTATGGTCACTAGGAGTGGAGAAAACAAGCTAAGCTCAGGAATCATTCAGGGCTTCTAATTTCTGTATTCATTGTTTCACTGGTTGCCATTTGTTTTACAAACTACATTTTGTGTTCTACAGGTCCTTTGGTGTGTTGCTGTGGGAAGTTATGTCTCTGGGATACATGCCCTACACTGGTTGTGCGAATCGAGAAGTGATGCAGCTGGTGGCGAGTGGAGGGCGCTTGGAGCCACCTAACAACTGTCCTGGTCCTGTCTATGGCATCATGACACAGTGTTGGCATCCAAAGCCTGATGAAAGGCCAAATTTCGCAACCATCCTTGAGAGACTGGACTACTGCATGCAGGTAATTCATACTATCCTTGAATACAATTAAATTACATCCTATTTCCTATTGTCTATTGACTATTTATCTTCTCCCCTAAATTGAATACTTGTTCTTCAGTGGCATACCAAGCATCTTTATCATTACAAACCAAACCAAGCCCTGTGGCATAGCAGCCTAGGCCTACTAAGTGACCGCTGCTCAGCCATTTAGCCTCCAGATTATGGGGTGACGTGTGGTCAGCGCATTGGGTCACCTCGGCCTTTAATCTTGGTCTCCATGACCGGGACACTGTCTCACTGTCAGACAGCTACTCAATTGTCCTCATGAGCCTGCGTGCACCCCGTTCAAGCTCTCACATCAGTTTCAAAAATCCCTGAAAGAGCTGGGAATTGAACCCGGGACCACTGGATGCAAGACAGGCATGCTACCCCAACACCACGGGGCCAGGATCTATATCATTAGGCTACATATTTATATCCTTTTTTTTTTCAGCCAGATTTACTTCATTGAATTCTCTTACTCATTTAATCTATCCTTCTCTCTCTCTGATTCTGCTCCAGTTAGCTGCAGTTTAGAGGCATATATTCTAGTCTTTATCTATGTTCCTTGTGATAATTAAATGCAGACATAATTGTTAAAAGGTTCAGAACATAATGCTATAGCATTCTTTTTTTGGTCTATGGTACTGAAAATGGGGGGATGTTCATTATCATGTCTTGAGCAGTTTTTCTTCTGTGGAAGTTCTCAAAATCAGGCAATCCTTTTAAGAACAGGTTAACCCAACCTGGAACTAACTCAGAGGTTTAGATAAAAATAAATAAAACCTGTTTTTTTACTGAGATTCAGATCCTGATCTTCAGATCTGTTTAATACACCTTTCATTATTATTTTCTCACTTTTCTCCATTATACAATGAAACCTCACTTGAAGACCACCCCTATTAGAAGACCAAGCTTACAGCTATTAGATATTGTTATACCCTGGGGTTCCTACAGGGTACTACCACCCCTCATCAGCCCCCTTTTCACCACCCTTCACCCTCATTTTACGCCTAAACCATAAAGGAACCAACAACAACACACCATCTAGCCATTACAGTTATACTCAAGCTTGGCAAGCTAGTTCCTCATACATGTTGTAAGTCACACAAGGAATGTGCCGACTTTGTACGCAACATTGCATTTTTTAAGTAGCACAAGGTATGTGCTAGCTTTTCTACTCACACCATCGACGCTTCCCATAAATACCCATTACACCAGGAAACGGGGTCTCTCTCCATCCCTCGCTGCTGTACCACGCCAAGGTGCCGTTCATCGTCTGATAGCCCAGCAGATTGGTGAGTTTACTTTGGGTTTTCCCGCACAATTCCTTTCTAAAGTCCAGACCACTAATTTGTAATCATCGCATCCATTACTGTACTTTGTACTCCACTAAATTCAACTAGTGAGTCTTTACGCAGTCCATGCTAAACAGTAATTAAATCATTTACATTCTTTTAGATTACTTTGTTGTATTTCTTGAATCCTTGTTTTAACGCCGGCTCTCAGCCAGCGAACCCTAGACCGCTGCACCACAGTGCCCAACCAAGGCGCAGCCATTGTCACCGCAACCTTGTACACAGTCGTCATCATTAAGCTTAGCCTGTCTGCACTCTCTTTCACTTAAACTCTCTCTCACTCCTGCACAACACGCCACACTCAAGTATTGTCCTGCAGACAATTACACTCATCTCTTTAGACATAGCCACCCCCAACTGAGCTAACAACCCCCAGGGCGAAACAATATTGTATTGTATAGAGAGTAAAATTCATTTAGATGGAAGGTAGAAGATTGAAATATCTGACCCATGCACAATTCGAATCTGTGACCTCAGGCTTTGTTCTCTGTTATTCTGATCACAGAGCTAATGGAGGAGACTCTTAGTTCTCACTGTTGATAGGTACATTATGTGATGTCCCTTTTACCCTCAATGAAGAAGGACATCACAAACAAATGTGTATGGATCTCATGATTAAATTGGCAACCACTGACAGCTGATATACAGTTATAATGCTGATTGCTCTTCACCATCTTGTCCACAGCAGCAATCCTTTCCTCCATCAGTGCAGGGTCCAGTTCATGGGAGTTCTGCCATTCATTCCCACCCTCCTGAAAATTCGGCACACAATTTGAACATTGTGTTTCATTTGAGACCTGGGTTGTACACAGCTTGCATTCAACCAAAAATTACACTTATCAGCCTTTCAATATTTGATTGCCGGTGGTCGAAATGGGAACCATTCTTTGTTTACATGTGTCACACTATCAGCTTGCTTGGTTGACAGGGACAGTTGCACGAGTAGGATATGACTCAGCTCCTGTAGCCTCAGTCATTGCTTAACTCTTCGTGGTGACATGAGCTCCTGTGGCGCTTAGCTGTGCTATTGTGAGGATTGTAGCATGCAATGCTGCTTGACTTATGTGCAGACTGCAGTCCATCATCGTTGTGTCCCCTGCTTTGTCCCGCAAGGCTCCTGCTGCAATAAACAACAAACGCTGGTGCAGCAGCGTTCAGTGGCAATCAAATCTTGAATGGCTAATACCACTGATCAAGCTATTTTGTTTTGTTGTTAATTCATTTAGAGGCTTTGTGACATTGTGTGTCATTTAGCCCCATGTTCTTGGGTGTGTGTGTCTCTCTCTCCCCCCCCCCCCCTATATTTTGTTTGATAACCTGTGCTATTGTGGTGTCTGTAGTATTGTGTGCAGGTGAGGATTGGGAAGGATGCAGCCGTGACTTTGAGGTAGGAACCATCCTGGCATTTGCCTGGTGTAGAAGTGGGAAGACACGGAAAACCACTAGTGGGATGCCTGAGTTGGAGATTGAACCCACCTCTTCCAAGTTTTGCCTCATTTGGTTGAGTGTACCTCATTCCAGCCCTCAGACTAGAATTATATTTCTTGGCAGAGCCGGGATCAAACCCGGACCTCTGGAGCGACAGCCAAAAATGCTAGCTGCTACACCAGTGATCGAATGATCTGTGGTGCTGTGGACAAGTGGTTTTATCAGCAACTAATGTTTTCTTTTATAGTGGGTATAGGTAGGCCTACTCTTGTTCAGCAATGGAATGCAACCAGAAGAAATCAGAAACCCTATTGATCTTGAATAGGCAGATGAAAAGCTAAAATATAAGAAATTGATATAATCCGGACGTTTGTTCTAGACGATTGACCTTGACTTTGAAGCTTGCGGGTGAGCCTGTACACAGTCACTCTCTAGCCCTCTCGCTTCACATTTGTCACCACCGGTCTGATGTAATGGAATTCCAGACTTGAACACGTGACGACAACACAGTGGAGACAGTCCATTTTACGTCGAAGTATTGTGCGACGCGGAAAGACACGTTACATAGTTACGAACAGAACGCTATTATATTTGCCAATGACTGTACTTTAGAAGTAGTGTGAGATAGTTTTGTCCATCATCTGACCACATGGGGCAGGGGGCAGGTGGCAATAACACAGGTACTGTAGTAACTCGCCTCCAGGCTTCCATTAAGATTTTTCACTCCTCTAAAACAAACGTCCGGCCTGTACTTGGGAAGCAAAATAAGCAGTGATGGATGAAACAAAGGGGATATAAGAAGAAGGTTGGCACAGGCAAGGAATGCCTTACTAAAGAAGGGAAATTTGTTCACATCAAATATAGATTTAATAAAATGACATAAAAATGACCATGTAGCTCAATCCCTTATTGGCATATTAATTATAATAAACTATTTATTACCTAAAGTCAATATTTGGTACATTGAAACCATACCGGTTAGGTCACATTGTACCTTCGTCAGCGTGGTATGGGATAAGCAGTGGCGGATCTCGGCCTTGCGGGGCCCTGGGCGATACGATAAGGTGGGGCCCACAACAATAGGAAATTAAAAAAATATCAAATCAAATGGAAAATACGAGGGCTATTTTTTAAGTAAGGGCCGTTTTTTTAAGCCCTACTAAGTGCGCATGCCGCAACAAGCCTGCATGCTACCCCCCGGCATCCCTTGCGAACAAGCAGGCGTCAGTTGCAGCTGTGTAGCTAACCTGTATGCTGAACTGTGCATCTTTACAATGTTCAAGATTATTGATTCGCCCGCCGTGTGTGAGGTACGATCTGTGATACTTTTTTGAGTGCAAGAAACATGTCGGCTGCAGACATTCATCGTCAGCTTTGTGAGGTGTTTGGTGATAATGCAATGACGGAAGGTAAAGTGCAAAAATGTTTACGCGAGTTCAAAAGTGGCCGTGAAAATGTTCATGACGATGAACGCTCAGGTCTGTGATTACCGATGACTTGGTGACTGCAATTGACACGAAAATTCATGAGGACCGAAGATTCATGATAACCACTCAATCTGTGGATTTTCCTCAAGTGTGAATTCTTGGTTGTCAGAGCAGGCGGCAAACTTTTATGCAGAGGGATTTCAGAACTTAGTTTTAAGGTATGACAAGTGCCTAAATAAACAAGGCAACTATGTAAAAAAATAGAGGAAGGTATGTAAAACCTAAATATAAATGTGGTTTCAAAATAAAAGGTTCGGTTAATTTAAATTTAAAAAACGGCCCTTACTTAAAAAACAGCCCTCGTAGTTGGGAAATAATAATGAAATAAAGAATAGTTACAATATTTTGAATACACTACATTAATTTAATAATATGAAAGAAACCTTTAAGTCCGCTTGAAGAAGATTATGTAAACTATGAAATATTAAAATATTACCTTACGACTTTTTCCCTGGCTGAAGTCTTCTATTATTTCACTGAAATCTAAACTTGCTAAACAGAAAACGGAAGGTCATAACTGCACTGAAAAAAGGAATATGAATTATAAATTAGTTTTGAAAGTATAATAATTAATTAATTAATTAAATTTAAAATATCCATGGCGCAGGGCTCCCCGGACCGTGGGGCCCTGGGCGGTCGACCTCCTCGCTCTCCCCTAGATCCGTCTCTGAGGATAAGTAACTGTGCAGTAACATACAACTCAATAAAATCTTTGTCATAATAGAGGATACTAAGGTATAAATATTTTTATTCCAAAAGCTCACAGAGTAAAATTTCAAAAACCAGATCTGTTACTACATAACCAATACATTTCTTACCATTTCATAATAACTTCGTCACACCTATTTCCAAAGTTCTCTCTACAATATCTGTCTACCTGGCAAATACACATCAACCATCATTTATAACCTAACTTATTCAGCATATATATTTTCACACACACATCTCTTCAATTCAACACTGTTTTATCAAGAATTTTTTATGCTTTATTAACAACATATTTGTAACAGATCTGGTTTTTGAAATTTTACTCAGTGAGCTTTTGGAACAAAAATATTTATAGTATCCTCTATTATAACAAAGATTCTATTAAGTTGTATGTTACTGCACAGTTACTTATCCTATACCACACTGAGGAAGGTCACAATGTGACCGAAACTGGTACCGTTTCTATGGTACTAAATATTGACTTATGGTAATAAATAGTTTATTATAAATATAGATTTAATATTAGAAAGTCATTTTTGAAAGTCTTTGTTTGGAATGTGCCACCGCATGGACGTGAAACTTGGACTGTTGGTGCAGCGAAATGAGGAGAATAGAACCATTTGAAATGTGGTGTTACAGAAACATAATGAAGATCAGATCAGAGGTAACAAATGAAGAGGTATTAAGACGAATGTTGGAGGAGAGATGTTTCTGGTGAATGCTAACATACTAAAGCACCCAGGAATAGCAAAATTAGTTATGAACGGAAGGGTTGAGGACAAGAATTGTTGGGGTAGGCTAAGGTTAGAATATGTTTAACAGTTTGCCTCAGATGTAGGGTGTGGTAACTGTGCAGAGATTAACGGAGAGCATTGAGAACTGCATCAAACCCGTCTAAAGATACAAACACACCCACATGGTGTTATTACCTGGTAAGTCACTGCTTTTCATTTGTCTTCTCCTATGTTTGCATTACACCACTCCTTGCTATCTTTCCTATGTAAGTATTTATTTAAATATACAGTAGAGCGTCGATAATCCGGACGTCAAAAATCAGGACCATCGATAATCCAGATTCAATTTGCCAAACAAAAGCATTGAACCGACAGGCTGGGTAGGGTCGTCTTACCGCTACGAATCGACTTGAACGCAAAAAAGCGAACCACTACTGCAGTTAAAAAATCATTAACAGATTTTTTTAAGAGCTCTGACAAGGTATAAGCTGTACAGCATTCTGCAAATATGTGCATATTGTACATTACATTTATGTATATTCTTTCATTATTATTTATTTATTTATTTATTTATTTATTTATTTATTTATCGTATGGCTTTTAGTGCCGGAAGTGTCCGAGGACATGTTCGGTTCGCCGGAGGCTGTAGCTACTTCTAGCGGACACCCATAGGGTGAGCTACAAGTTCTGTTCAATTTCCAGTAGTTCCAACTTTCGGTACGATATGTCAATGATACCTAGTGGTGAACGCTGGAACTTTGATGGAGCGTTTCAACGAACTCTAACCTAGAAATTTAGCTTCACACAAGTTAAGTCTGTGGAAGGATCTTTTATATGCCATAAATTATGTCATGGGACTGCCGGCTTTACTTCCCCTCCGAAGGAAGGTATACTGAAGGATTTTAACACTCTTAAAAAATCCGACGACTTTGGCCGGGTTTTAACCCGCTATCTTGGGCACATCAGCTCAGCATGCTACCAACAACGCCACTGAAGCCGCTTATATTCTTTCATTAAAATGCATTATAAGTTCATATTAATTAATGGTTTTATTTATCTGCTCCAATTATTTCAACCACTAAAGTGAAATATTAAGGTTTTAGCAAGTTTTCATTTGTAATGAACTCAAACGACCTTTTTTTCTTGTTCTTTTCGAAAATCTGGACATTTTGATAATCCGGACAGGGTCCGGTCACAATTAATCCGGATTATCAACGCTCTACAGTACTTTACTGTTTCAAGTGTATAAATTATGAAAACATGGTGCTTCGAGACAATTATGTAAATGGGGGCTGCTTTAGAAACGCATCAAGATTTAATAACAGTATAGATTTCAGGCTCGTTCCATTTTTACAGACTGGTTGGAACAGAGAAACGGCCTGAAACAAGGAAGTGCACTGTCACCGTTACTTTTCATTGTGGTGATGGATGACATAATGACCCAAGTGGCACAAGTAATTGGGGAAGGAAAGATGAAAGCAATGGTGTTTGCAGATGATTTGATGATTTGGGGAAACAGGAGGAGGAGGTACAGGAACAGTTGGACGTGGGGGAAGGAATAATACAAGGATATGGGATGAAATTTAGCATAAATAAGAGTGAGATGGTGATCACAACAAGGAAGAAGGAAAGAACCACAATGGGAATAACAATTGGTGGGGAACAGCTGAAGAAAGTGGAGAGTTTCAAGTATCTGGGAAGCCTGATACAAGATAATGGAAGAAACGATAGAGAAATAAATGAACGGGGGAGGCAGACAGAAGCATTTCGGAGGAGTGTGAGAAGCATGTTATGGAGCAAGGATGTCCCTCAGAACAGCAAAAAGATCATATATCGGACGTACTATGTCCCTATCCTGACGCATGCCTCGGAGACCTGGGTTATGAAAGGAAGGGAGAAGAGCAAAATACAGGCCAGTGAGATTAGGTTCTTGAGAAGCAGTATTGGAGCTACAAAGATGGACAGAATAAGAAATGAGAGGACCAGAGAATTAATGAAGGAGGAACCATTACAGGATGGTATAGAGAAATCTAGACTTAGATGGTATGGACATGTAAAACGAATGGAGGAGAAGAGGATACCCAGGAGAGTACACGAGACGAAGTGGGAAGGAAAGAGACCGAGAGGAAGACCGAGAGACAGGTGGCTGAATGGGGTGGAAGAAAGCGTGTAGAAGAGAGGAGAAGACTGGACAAGGGTGAGACTGAGAGATGGTGGGAAGACAGAAGAAGTTGGAGAGGTTTGTGTTCCAAACAGACCCGGCTAGTGGCTGAAAACTGTGCAAGATGATGATGATAGATTTCAGGCCCTTCGTCTCTGAGAGAAATAATAATTAAAGATAATGAACTTTTGGGACTTGTTCACTGATATAATATGAAGGCACATAGAAAGATGCATTTTCCAGAAGTAAGATCCTAGTGCCATTTCAGTAGTTCAGTGCATCAGATTTTATCCCACAGTTGGTACAGGTGATGCGATCATATCTGATTTCAAACAGTAAGTTAATTAAAAACTCTTATGTTATAATATTTGCCAAATAAATACTTAAAAAACACGTAATTTTCTATTTTACAGACTATGTGTACATGTTGCAAAACTCATTGGTTTCTACTTCAGTACATAAATATAACTTATCCTAAGTAGACTTAACTAAGAAATGGATATCCTTACAATAAGAATTAAGAAGTAATTAAGAAAATAACATTTAACATAATCTTTTGAAAATATCTATAATACGATTTTTCAAAGATATTTTCAAAGGATTATGTTTAATGTTTTTAGCCTACTTTCTTCTTGCAAAAAAATGAGAGTAGACTTATGAGATCAACACAGGGCAAAAATTGTGTGTCTGTCTGTGTATGTGTCTGTATGTGTGTGAGTGTGTGTACTCTGAATGTCTGTCCCCCCTATCAAATCAAACACGGTGAAACCGAATTGAACGAAATTTGGTACAGAGGTAGCACTAGTAAAGGGCACCTTTGTAACATGTTTTATATCGCCGCCATCTTGACAAAAACCTAATGGTGGCCACCCAAACGTTAAAAGCTTAAATCAAATTACGACCAACCTAATCATGTGATTCGTACCAAATTTTGCAACATTATACCTTTATGTATGAAAAAATCTTTTGACCAAACTACAAGGTCATCAGCCCAATAGTTTGCGGATGGCGGCCATGTATGTGTGCAAATCAATTCCCCTATCAATTCAAACATGGTGAAACCGAATTGAACGAAATTGGGTACAGAGGTAGCACTAGCAAAGGGCACCTCAGTGGCATGTTTTATATCGCCGCCATCTTGATGGAAACGTAACGGCCACCCAAATGTTAAAAGCTTAAATCAAATTACGACCAACCTAATCATCTGATCTCTACTAAATTGTGCAACAACATACCTTTATGTGAGGAGCGTCCTTGGACCAAGCTACAAGGTCATCAGTCCGATAGTTTGCATATGGCGCCATATATGTGTGAAAATCGTTTCCCCCTATCAATTCAAACTCGGTAAAACCAAATGGAACGAAATTTTGTACAGAGGTAGTACTATCAAAGTATTGATTTGGCGAATATTATAACATAAGTTTTTAATTATTCTATCAATACGGATTTACACAATTTGCCATTATGGCAAATATTTTCGCTTATCACAGTAAGTTATACGAGACCGGAACGTACTGTACCTTTCATAATGATGAATAATAATTCTGGAAATGATGTAGTAATGTATGTTTACTCCTCTGCGGTCTATAACTCATCCACCATCCTTTTTTAGTTAGTTTTGCCCATTAATACAATAACTAACTATATCCTTTTTTGGATCACGAATTATAATAGTAAAATGTGAGCTGTGTCCGCCATTATTCGGGTGAATTATGGACAAATAGAGTATTGCCAACATACGGTATATAGCCTGCATCTTGCAACAACAAAATGTGGGTTTTGCCTTGACCAATAATTGCTAGGTAGTGCGACCCATATATGCATGGTCAAATCATATTTTTCCCGATTCATCCAAAATCTTTATTGGTCTTCTGTGTGTCATTTCCACTGAAAATTTGTGAGCCTGAAGAAGGGTGTTAATCTTATCATTGTTCTCTGTGTCTGCTATCATGAAGCCAACTGTTTCATGATCGACTGTCTAAGTTGTCACCTTGAGTTACAATTCTGAATGTTATTCAGAAAGTTGGCCTCTGATGTCTTCTGGCAGTTTTCTTTTATGGTCATTTGCCAACCCTCCTTCTTTATTCGAGCTTGGGACCGGCAGCAACAGGACTACGGCATCGTCAGTTTAACGATGTCGCCCATCCAAATAAGATTTTCATCTGTTTGGGCTCCTAAAATCTCATTTGGGTGGCTAACGCTTCGAAACTGATGATGCCTTAGTCCAAGTGGTTACACATTGGCTGCGACGGAAACCAAAAGACCTCTTTGCTGCCGATTATCAAGTACTAGTAAAGAGATGGGAAAAGTGTCTGAAATAAATTTCAGAATGTTACGTTGAGTATTATCGCCTCGATCTCGTTTTGTGACTTATTTATTGACTTACCCTCGTATCTTGTGATGCAGTTTAATATACCAAAGTTCACCAGTGGAGTGGCTATTTCACAGCATAGGTTTTGCATGGTAATGGTATTCTTCAAATATTAATAGGTTTCGATAACTGGTTTTGTTTGTAAATAAGTTGATTAACACGCAGTCTTAGCATAAATTACATCAAGGATATTATAAAAAAAAAAAAAGATATTATTCCTACAAAATTTATAATCTAAATTAGATCTATAGCCCATAATGTATGTTAATTACCTACTATGTAAAACTACATGTTCAAGAACCAAGCATGCAAATGTGTATGTAAATAATGTCAAAGACATAAGCTAAGTGAAGACTGATGAAATCATTTGATGTTAAAATATTGCACATAATTTCGTGGCAGTAAGTGTTCACCTACACTGCATGAATTTTTTAATCTACATCATGGTATTATTTTTAGCAACCTTTATTTGTTCCCCTTAAGTGTTTCATCAAATGAGCAGCGATGGCTGTGTAATATTGCAGGTTATGCTGTCAAAAGACCTTAATGTATACTGTACTTTATATTTGAATTGCAGCCAATGGCCATAGCAGGGTATTTTAATTGAATGCCCTTGGGCTCCCAGAAAGTACAGGGGTTTCGAAAAAAGTGACCGATATTGCAACAGGGGCTGGGATTGGTCAAAACGAGAAGAAATGTTCCTATAAACATATGTCCGGAAACAAATACTTGTTGAGATATGACCCATTTTACTTGTGTTGTGTATGTACACTTCAGACAATGGACGTCTTCCTACCAGCTACTTCTAATGAACACTTGACTGTCACACACGTTTAACAGAACATGCATTGGGCAAACATCCATCCACACCACAAATCAGGAGTTGTGATGATTTCAGCCGGTCTGTCCACGGATACCATATGCACGTTACAAGAGATGCTCCACATGGTTACCACATGCTTTGGCTCTTCTTCACTAGGAATCCCCGACTCGTCCAATAACGCCTGGCTGCTCGCAGATGTGGGTACTCTCATTGGTCACATGATCTTGTAATACTGTACCTGCACATTGTCAATGGGTGTGGCATACACCAATGTCTTTAAATATCCCCATAGCCAGAAATCTAATGGATTAAGGTCCAGAGAATGGGGAGGCCATGCTACTACCATTTTCTAATCTATAGCAAAAAACCATGTTTGTCATTTACCTCGAGGAATACTCCATCGCACTGTTTACATCATCCACACAGCACGGGGTCAACAGTTTGGTGCGGACTGCACTGCCTGCACAACAGCATACTATGACTGAACATCGGGTTCATGCAAAGACCTTCAACAGAAGGACGCCTGCACCACCGAACATAACGCCTTCTCGATGCGGGTAAAATGATGCATATCTCAACAGATATTTGTTTCCGGACATATGTTTACGGGAACATTTCTTCTCGTTTTGACCAATCCCGACCCCTGTTGCAATATCGGACACTTTTTTCGAAACACCCTGTATACTTTGGCATCACAGTGATTGCATAGTTACTTTCAGTGTTACTTTGCCATCACAAGCCCATCTGAGGAAATCAAATAAGTCAGCAAAACATTAATAGGAAACATTGCAAGTGTGAATCTCCTGATCTTACTGCAACTTTGCAAACATGTTGGTCAGACCACAAGGAAAATATCTGTAATGTTATTTGATCCACAAATTTAATGGAGCCCTAGAGAGGGGAAATATCTACTTGTTTCCATATGGAAGTGAGATTTGGAGTTATTCAGGTGGGTATGTGTCCTGAATTCACAAATCTTTTCTGACCATTTACACCATAAAATCTACTGCCCCAACTGTGAGTGAGAAGGTACATGTATATGTTGAGGGAAATAGTTACAGCAGTGCAATTGGTCAGAGAGGGTGCATAAACTCAGCACGCACGCTCACCTGTTTTGATCGAAGTATTGTGTTCATTTTCTGACTCATACAATATTTCCCTCTCTTGTGATGACCCAAATAAATTTGGGGAGAAAATTACCACCACTAATATCTTCCTTGTGATCTAATATACACAAATTCAAAGTTTGAGTGAGATTGTGACATTGAAGGTTTGCAATGCTCCCTTGTAAGTCGACATGCTGACTTTGTTGCACTATTTTACATCTTCTGAGTATCTTCTTCACTGTCTTATCTTTCTTTCTTTCTTTCTTTAAATTCTTTATTAGATTAGTTAATGAAAAGTTAATTAATTACTACATTATGGAATGCAGTGCTTAAATTTGTCAACTTCAGGACCCCGATGTGATGAATTCGCCACTGCCTGTGTTCAATCGTCCCCCTTCTGCTGAACGAGATGCCACCATCATGCGACCACCAGCCCACGAGAACTCTTGTCTACAGATCCACAGGGCTTCGGAGTACCTTGTGCCCCTTTCGGCTCCTACTCCAGACCTGCCATCATCCCCTTCCACTAGCAGTGTGGATAAACTTCTAGACAATTCTGATTGGGAGACCAGTTTCGTACTTCCCGAATCTCATTCCACGCAGCCTCTCCTCGAGGCTGAAACGTCCAGTAGTGGGGGTAGTGCAGAAAAACCTGCTGCTGTTGGAAGTTTAGTCAGCCTTGACAAAACTTCTCCGAATAACAACAATAATAACAACCAACAAAATAACCTCAAAGCAGCCCTTTCTTTGGACCCTGCTGCGCTCATAGACAAGCAGCCTTTGCCATACCTGAATATCAATATGACCCCTTCGCATGACAGTACGCCATCGGAACCCGAGACGGAGTTGCATCAGCAACAGCAGCAAGGACGTCCTTTCACTGTGGAGGCAGCTGTCAACAGCAGTATACACCACATCTCAGACACAGAAATAGCTTGCTGAACATAACCTTTATAGAAGTTTTCTTCTATGATCTAGCAGGTAATGATATGAGGGTAAGTTCATGACTTCTATAGAAATGCTAACAAAATAACTGTTTTGGAGAAGTACCGTAAGTACCGTATTTCATCCATATATTCTTATTGAAAGTACCGTATATCCACGAATACTACCCGCACATTTTTTTCAAGAAAAGGAAAATGAATACTTGGGCTGTAGGTATTATTCGAAGCAAGATAGTACCGATGGTGTCACATACCTGCCAAAAATTACGACACTATATCATACGATGTTGGCATGTCAAAGAACCCATTTGAATTCAGAAGGCAGTGTTCATAATGGCAAAATTAATCTCGTGAGTTTCCGCCAACACAAAGTTCCTCATTTCTCTACTAGAAAGCGCTATAGTGTTCAAGGAGCTTAGATATCTAACCTCCTTGACTTTCATAGTGCTTCAAGGAACAATGAAATTCGATATGCAAGCTACCCTTAGGGTGTCAAATAATAAAGCTTGCACCCGGCACTCGAGGCCATATGATATTATTATATTATTGATGCGTAACATCTTTCCGCTCGGATGCTGGATGGTTTTGTGGGAGTGATTTTGAAAATTGGGAACGGAAGTGAATCGGGCGGAAGTGGATCGGACAGAAGTGAAGACGCACTGTCAGAAAAATGAGACGGAAGTGAATCGGGCAGAAGTGGATCGAACGGAAGTGGATCGGACGGAAGTGAAGACGCACTGCCAGCTGGATGTACAATTGAAAATGTGTGTATTGGAAACAAGGCAGTGTGTGCTCTGTAGCGCGAGAATGTTATGGCAATACAGTAGGCAGTGCATTTAGCAGGCACTGGTGTGACGAGCACAGTGGCAAATGTTTCACCGACTTTCATTTGTCATTGAGCAGTTTATGAAGTTTCTCGTTCAAGGTTGAATATCACATGGGGTAGGACAAAGACGACAAATGACATTTAAGTAAGCGGCATTATTGTCAAGCTGTGAGTGAGCAGTCAAATATTAAATGCATAACAGAATGTTATTATATGAGTGGAATAAAAGCTGTATTTTCATCATATGTGAGACTAGGTCATTTCATGATTGTAGGAAGCCATGTTTTGATTGTTTACGACAAACTGTATGAGAGCCTTGAGAATAATGAATGTTATAGTTACTGAGGAATGTGCTCACAGTATTTGAGAGTACTGTCGACGTTGTGTGTCACTTTGTTATTATGAATTATTAATGTAAAAGGAAGGAAGGAAGCTTGTAGTTTTGAGTGTCCGACTGTCTCAGAATAATGGCCGGCGGCACGTATGATTTACCGTGAAAACACAAAATCCGCAGTGGTGGGAACAACAATTGGCTCGTTTGTGACGCTAATCTTTATTTCTGACCATCCTTGCACCATAATACTGTATCTTGATATCGACTCTTGCAGCCATCGAAAAGTGCGCCCTAATGATGGCTGGTGGAACTCATGTTATGCTGTGAACTCGCGAATGCAGCAGTGATGTGAACCACAATCAGACCCGACAAAAGGGAGGGGAAAGTGGGGATGTAGTCCAGGGGCCCGAAGATGTAGAAGGAATTCAAGTGGACAACTTTATTTAATTTAATGTCAAAACTATTATAAAATTTTCTTATATGACTCTGTCTGATGTAAATACATTCAGTAAATAGTAAGCAAACCCATGGGCGCCCGCAGGGGCGGGGGGCAAGGAGGGGCCGTCGCCCCCCCCTGGAATCCTGAGAATATTTCGATTGTTCATTGTCACACCAGTTCATTTCATAAATTGAAGTTACTGACAGTTAACCTATTTAGATGTAGGGATAATTCTACAGTTTTTAGTAATTTGGTAATATTTGAAAATATCTCCGGCTATTTAGAAAATCGGCGAACTGGATTAACATTACCATTTTAATGAACCTCTTGATTTTTATTTTTGTCGATACATGGTGATACAACTACTTTTTACCTGTTTTTAAGAAATGAACAATATGACGATGATTCACAAAGAAAAGCAAACCTCTATGGGCAAAAACTCTGAACTAAAAAAATCTATTCCTCTCATTCATGCCAAAAAAAATATGGTACCCAACGGCTTCAGAGCAGCCAAATAAAAATATTACCAAACAAGAAAGAAATTAAAAGAAAATTTCAGTGGGGAGGAACGTCTCTTCATCACCTAGTAATAATAATAATATTAATAATATCGTATGGCTTCGGATGCCGGGTGCAAGCTTTGTAATTTGACACCCAGAGGGTAGCTTGCATGTCGAATTTCATTGTTCCTTGAATCATTATGAAAGTCAAGGAGGTTAGATATCTGAGCTCCTTGAACACTATAGCACTTTCTAGTAGAGAAATGAGGAACTTTGTGTTGGCGGAAACTCCCGAGATTATTTTTGCCATTCTGAACACGGCCAACTGAATTCAAATGGGTTCTTTGACTTGCCAACATCGTGTGACGTGCGTGTCGTATTTTTGCCACCTTTCAAAAATCACTTACCACGGCCAGGAGCGAACCTGCAATCTTGTGGTTAGTAGACCGACACGCTATCCACTCACCCACCGTGGCAAGCTCGTCACCTAGTGACAGGTAGGTAATGAAATGAAAAATATTACTTGGCCCCTCCCTGGAAAGAATCCTGCGGGTGCCCATGACCTAAACATTACAAAGAGAACATTATAATTAATTTTATAAATAACCATTGTGTTTATCATTTTTCTTCCAGGGAAATGGCAAAGTTTCAGAGTTGTCCATTTAATTTATAACCTGTTGGACCTCTTTGTGGAGCATAAAGTTTCTAATTCACTCTAAGAGAAACTACTTCATACATTTCTGAAAGGAGTATGACTTACTCTTGTGGTGCCTGAACATGTTCAGATACAACGAAAATGGAATTTTTGATGCACAGTGATCAAAATCTTGAAGTAAAGAACAACCAATGAGAGAGAGAGAGAGAAAAGGAGAGTGGCTGTATAATTAAAAAAAAGTAAATTAATATTCAGTTGGTAAAGATAGATTCCACAGAGCTTTTTATTTGGAAGGGGGTTAAAATGTTCAAGCTAAATACCGTAATTCCAAAATTATGCCACACGTTGCATTAAAATGAAGACCTTGTCCTACGGCCCGTGATTGCTCTCTATAGCCCTGATCACAATCGATTCGTGAGTGACATTAACCTCATTTCTGGACGTGTTTCCTCCGTAATATCGTGATACTGACTCCCAAGGCCACCAAAAAACTTGAAATTATAAAATACGTATTTTTGAAAATTTTTGCCCTAAATACTGCGGTGTGGACATTATTCCATAGCAAGTTGTATTCGGGTATATACGGTAATGTGGTTAATATATAATGCATCGTGAATTGTAACTAGGCCTATACCTAGACACAACTTTTGGCATGTCAGGCAGAATAAGAAGCACAGAACTACAGAGAGTTTAGTTTGGATGTATCGGAGACACTCGCTCGCCCGCGGCGCGAACCTGTCTCCCGCCAGGCACTTTGCTGTTATGCGGGGCTCGCGCGGCATTGAGTCATTGAGTATAGGAATTTGTACTTCAATGTGATCCTTGACCAATTTTTTGACGAACTGACTTACGGAGAGCGATTGTCAACTTATTTTCAACAAGATTCTGCCACTGCGCACTCTGACGAAGCATCCATGACAGAATTGCGTCGCATTTTTGGTACTAGGATTATAAGTCGGAACGTGTGACCCCCGCGAAGCCCAGACTTATCACCATGTGACTTTTATTTGTGGGGGACGCTTAAAAATAGAGTGTATGCGAGAAACCCTCCACTATAAATGAGCTTAAAGACTATATTACAGCTGAAATACAGTCAATCGGTGCTGAGGAACTTCGGAGAGTAAATGCCAGTTTCATAAAAAGGTGCCAGCGATGTGTAGCAGTGAATGGCGAACATTTTCAGCACCAGCTGTGAACTAGGTAAGTACATATTCCCATACTCAATGACTCAGTGACGCGCGGGTGCCGCATAACGGCAAAGTGCGTGGCGGGAGAAAGGCTCGCGCCGCGGGCGAGCGGGCTAGCAAGGGTCTCCGATACATCCAAACTAAACTCTCTGTATAAAGTTTTAGGCCTACTATCTAAAAAATATAGGGTCTCCTAATTTCCAATTTTTAAACATTTTAGTGCATACCAATTAAATTTGTTCATAGGGATATAAAACATTCCTTACTATACTTTCCAGGCAATTGGAAGTTCTTTACCCCTGTCGACTTGACCTTGAATGTTGCTGTCATGTTCTTCCTGTCTCTGCTTATCATGTCACATGTATACTGCAATTAATACCTGATGGCGCAAACCTGCACAAACCCGAGAGTGAAGAGGGAAAAGGAGGAGAAAGAAGGTAGTGGAGGGGGTCACTGCTGCTGTACTCCTGGGAGATGTACTGACGTACAATACAGTTTCTTTTACAGTAGGAGCTGATGTAAACATCTCTGTACCAACAAACAAAGTGAACTCTCCTCTGAACCACGCTACAGCACATGGACTTGCCCGCATACGAAACTCTTTCCGTAAGCATGTGCCATCAGGTAATAATTGCTGTCTATCTGGTTCAGTGCATCACTGTTTTTATTTTATCCTAGGAATTGACACAGTATATGAGTCGTCAAGTTGCAAAACTCGTTTAATCCACTTGTGAATAAGAAACATTTTCAAGAGAAACGTTTCTATGGACTTTGCCTCACGTATCTTTTGTATTTGTTGTTTTCTACTTTTTGCTTTGTGTTTTTGGTTTTTGGTTTTGTGTTTGCTTTGTGCTTTTGCTTTTGAATTTTACTTTTGCTTTTCTTTCTTGATTTTGTGTTTGTTTTCTGCTTTTGCTTTTTTGAATTTTGCTTTATGTTTCCTGTTTTTTGTTTTCTGCTTTTGCTTTTGTTTTTGAATTTTGCTTTTTGCTTCGTCTTTTTTTGTTTTGGTTTTGTGTTTGCTTTCTGCTTTTGCTGTTTTTGAATTTTGCTTATTGCTTTGTGTTTCTTTTTTTGTTTTTTGTTTTCTGCTCTTGCTTTTGTGTTTGAATTTTGCTTTTTGCTTCGTGTTTTTTGTTTTTGGTTTTGTGTTTGTTTTCTGGAAAATCAAAATAAAACAAAACAAAATAAAACAAAATAAACAAAATTAAACAAAACAAAATAAAATAAAACAAAATAAACAAAACAAAATAAAAACAAAATAAAATAAAACAAAACAAACAAAACAAAACAAAATAAAATAAAGTCAAAAACAACAACAAAAAAAAAAAAAAGTCAACCCCTGGCACTATCCAGCCCATGACGGGCTAAGGCCGACCAAGCGACCGCTGCCCAGCCATTTGGCCTGCAGATATTGGGGTGACGCGTGATCAGCGCGTCGGGTCCCCTCGGCCGTTAATCTTGGTATTCGTGATCGGGGCGCTGTCTCACTGTCAGACAGCTACTCAATTGTCCTCACGAGGCTGAGTGCACCCCGTTCCAACCCTCACGTCAGTTTTAAAATCCCTGACGGAGCCGGGGATCGAACCCCCAACACCACGGGGCCGGCAAAAAATAAAGTAATTAAATAAATAATTTTACGACATGATCCTTATTCACAAGTGGATTAAACGAGTTTTGCAACTGGTCGACTCATATGTAATCTAAAACTGTACGTTGTTGTTGTTTTAAATTAGGAGCTTTGTGACATTGTAGTCATGTAACCTCGTCTACTTGGGTGTGTATAAAATTTGTCTGATGACCTGTGATACTATGGTGTCTGTATTTGTAATTGAGGTGAGGATGGGAATGGAGGCGGCCATGGTCTTAAGTTAGGAATGGAGTAGAAATGGGAAACCATGGGAAACCACTTCTAGGATGCCTGAGGTGGGAATCGAATCCGTCTCTTGTCAGTTCTGCCTAAAGAGGCTGAGTGTACCCCGTTCCAGCCCTGAGGCCAAAATTACATTTCTTGGCAGGCCAGGAATTAAACCTGGGCCTCTGGGTGAGAGCCAAGAGTGTTAACCACTACACCATGGAGGTAGTACTAATTTACATTACATCCAAACAAGGAAATGACAGTAATTATGTACTCATTTACTCCCACAGGTCACCAGAATACATTAAACTTGCTTCTCTTTGCTACTGGTATACTTTTCACTGTTCTTGGCATTCCCAGGACAAGTTTTTCCAACAGTGATGAGGCTATCCTTTGCCAGGCATTCTGTTGTATGTCCCATAGCTTTTCCGATGAGAAAGTACATTCTTTCCGGACTTGCCAAACCAATTCCTTCCACAACAGTTCAATCAGGATTAAGTTGGGGGATTGAGGGGGGGCATTCCATTAAACATAGTAATGCAGGTTCCATACATGTTTTGTCTGGAAACTTTTGGCCTGCAATGTATTTATATCTTCTTCTTCTTCATTTCCCGGTTCCAGTAATCTGGGTTGGGGTGTGAATCAAGGACCTCCATACTTTCCTGTCTCTCCACCACTCGTGTCCCTCTTCCAGTACATCCTCTGCTTTCACTCCTCTTTTCTCAATGCTTTCCCTCACTTTATCCATCCACCTCATCCTCGGCCTTCCCCGTTGACGCCTTCCTGTGACTTTCTCAGTAAATAATTGCTTCGGGACTCTGTCTCCTACCATTTGGATCATTTGTCCATACCATTTTAGTTTACTGATCTCGATCTTGTCTTGTAACTTCAAGAATTATTATTATTCCCATTTCAATGGCTTTGAGGGGTGACATGTGATGAGTTCCTATATGGTGGTAGTTTTTACGGCCAGATGCCATTCCTAACTCTAGCCACACGAGAGGAGTTGATGATTGAAGGTGAATGAAACTGGACAAGAAGTTGGAAAGAAGCAGCTGTGGCCTATTAGAGGGTAGTAGCCTGGATTTGAAAATGGTAAACCTTGGAAAACCATTTTAAGGATGGGCAATGGTGGGATTAGAACCCATGTCTGCCAAGCCTGCAAGTAGCTTTGCCACACAACCTAGTGCTGCACCTCAGCTATTGTAGCTACTGCTGTCAATACTCCTTCATTTACTTTACTTTTATTGTTGTGGCCACTTGGGACCGCGAGATCTCAACTTTTTTCTTCTTGTTAGCCCACCATGCCTTCATCCTAAAAGGATTTCTTCCATTCATCCGAGTGAACATATCACTTGCTGGGTTTCACTTCCTCTTGATGAACCTGATGGAGTTTTTGTTTCAATGGGGTTCTGAGCAAGATATCTGATTCAGAAATTTGAAATTTTCAACCTTTTCACTCCCAAGCCCGAGTTAACTCGGACATCCGAGTGTCTTCTTCTGTCCCAACCACGAGTTAACTCGTATTTCAAATGCCCCGCTTTCTACCAGTCCCTAGTTTAGTCACTATTTCACCCTAGGTAAGGGTAGTTTTTATTTTGGGGTAGAAATAAGTCATCCATAGAAAAAGAAGGTTCTCCCCGAGTCCTACGACACCCCATATGTTTAAATTCAATTATTGGTTAGCGTGATACTAAAAAGCCGATGACCTATTAGTTTTGGGTTTTTTGATTATTAAAAAAAAATAACTCATCTATAAAAAATCATTACAAAGTCCGCCCTCTTATAAAAGCCCTAATTGCGCATGCTTACCAAAAATCACTATTTCACCCCTGGGGAAGGGTAGTTTTTATTTTAGGATGGAGATAGGTCATCCATAGGAAAGGGGGCGTCACCCTGAGTCCTACGACATAACACATGTCAAAATCCGACCATGGGTTCAGGTAATATCAACATAAGTGTAGTTATGCCCCCCCAATTATCACCACATAATCGTAATCCTCAGGGACTCACCATTTGCTTTACTGCCTAGAACCCCCAACCTATAACCCGGGATGGGGCATGCATAAGCAGGAAAGATACTTGGGAGTGAAAAGGTTAACAAGTCCTTATCCAATGCTCTTTCATTATTATTGATTTAAGCCCACTAAGGAGCGCTTATGACTAGTTCTTCTTCTTCTTTTTCTATTTCGATGCTCTCTTTCATTCCCAATCTCTCTTGAGCCTGGCTGATAGTTTTTCCTTTGTCTCCTGTGAGAGCAGTTTCCGACACTTCGGGTGGCAAACCAAATCACCGAATTTGGAGCGATGTTGGTCATCAAGGTCAGAAATCCCAGCGGAATCCAAGTCTTTCTGAGCCGCAGGCTTCCAGTCTTGAAGCTTTTAACCAAGGAGAAGATCCTCTTGGTATGTCTATTGTTGTCCATTTGTACAAGGTCCCCTTAGAACTTCAGCTGCCTACATCGCAGGCTGGTATTGGCGGTTTCCAACTGTTGATACAGTTCGGAGATTGCCTTCAGTCGGTAGGTTCCATCTGGGAGCAATCTCGGCCCATGAATTTTCCTGAGGATACTTCTTTGGACCTTCTCCAGATCATCTATGGTGCTTTACCTGCTGATCAGGAGGGTCTCTGAGGCATACAAAAACTGAGAGCTGACAACAGTTTTGTAATGACAGATCTTGCCATTCTTCGAAATGCACTTCTTGTAATGGCTGGAAGGCAGTTGGTTAGCTGTGCTGAGTCTGTTATGGCTTTCTAAGATGGAGGTGCCGTCTCTATCCATTCACCGAGATAATGAAAGTGATCGACTCTCCCGATCATTCCATAAACAACGAAATGCACTGTTAATCCTTGTTTGATCGCGTGAAAAATCAAACGTATTTGGTCGCGCTTGGTCAAAAAGACCGGGCATCATTAAAAGCAGGATGGAGTTACTGAATCTTACTTTTTAGCCATGGTTGACTACATAATAACAAATGAGACAATGACATGTAGTTATGATAGACATTTATGTAAAAGAAATCACCTCGTCTCCATCTCCGTCATCACTGTCTTCGGCAGAATGTTCGTGGTCTGAATGAGATTCCAAAAGTAGTTCCCTGATCCACTCTTCTTCTCTCTTGTCCATTTTACCACAAATAATAGTCAAAAGATGCAAACAAATACAAAACTGCACGCAAATTATACAATCTTAATTAGTCACGCACGGAACATTACACCGTAAAAGTGACACACATACTTGGTCGTGCAACGGAACATTAGACTGGGTGGCGAAGCTTTTGCTTGTAACAATGGAGCGCATGGAGTGAAACTGAAAAGAGTTGCGCGGTGTTGCAGGGTGAGGGGCAGGGGGAAGGTACTAGGAAGTGGAAAGACTTGGCGCCAAACTGAGTTCAGACAGAAGAAATGAACAATAGGCCCGGTCTAAATGACCATGGCGCACCTAATTGAGGGTTAAGTGACTCCATGATTCCAAATGACTATCAAATTTCAATTAAGTTCAATTACAATTATGTTAGCCTCACTGTAAATATACTGTACAATAACACCTCTTAGAGACTGATTTTTCAACTACTAGACTGTACTTTTCCCTCTAGAGGAAATATCCATTCTCGCTGTCAATTCTTCCAACTTTACTGGGTACTTTATGCCTATAGGAATGTTGTTCTTCAATTTTCTCCTCCTTAACCTCTTAACTGGGTATTTTTGAACGCTTGGTGTAACCTGCCCTGTGTATTATTTCCAGCCAATTGTTACGACAGTATAGGCGGAAAGGTTAGCAGGAATATTAGCAATAATAATCTTGTGTTATAGTATAATAAAGAAATTTCAATGAATTAAATATAATTCAAGAGACATTTTGACCATTTTGACAGTAACTACAAGGTCATTAACCTGATTAGAACTTAAGAGTTTTATCCGTATGACCTAAGCTGTTCATTTCCGCACATTGAGAGGTGCAAATAAAACGTATCAAATGCTATCGAGATCAAACGTGTAGGTTTGCTTTCATTGATTGTCTTGCATTACTCCCCACACTAAGCAAAAACAAACACATGAGCAAAACAGAAAGCAAAAAGCAGAATTAAAAAACAAAAGCAAAAAACAAACACAAAACCAAAAAGCAAAACAAAAAAGCACAGCCAAATTCAAAAGAAAAGAAAAAGCAGAAAACGAAACAAAATCAAAAACAAAACAAAAAAGCAAAAATCAAAAACAAAAGCAAATACAGAAAACAAACACAAAAACCACAAAGCAAAAACAAAAATTCAAAAACAAAAGAAAAAGGAGAAAATAAACACAAATTCAAAAACAAAAACTAAAAAATCAAAAAACAAAAGCAAATACAGAAAACAAACACAAAAACAAAAGTTCAAAGGCAAAAGAAAATGCAGAAAAAGAACATAAAATCAAAAACAAAAAAACAGAAGAAGCAAAATTCAAAATCAAAAGCAAATACAGAAAACAAACACAAAAACAAAAAACACAAAGCAAAAACAAAAGAAAAAGAACAAAAACAAAAGCAAATACAGAAACAAAAACAAAATAACACAAAGCAAAAACAAAAATGTATAAAAAGAAGAAAAAGGAGAAAACGAACACAAAATCAAATACAAAAACAGAAAAACAACCAAGAAACAGGAGGCGGGAAATGTGGTAACTGCTGCCAAAACATCAATTTTCTTGAAGACATTCGCCATGTCCTGAAAACTCGACATGCAAAGGAGGCGTTAGCGGTAAAAGATGGAATACGTATATATTCATCATGCCCTTTAAATTATAACATTTAACATACGAATATATACGTCATACCCAGTTAAGAGGTTAAAATACTAAGTGGCTCACCGAGATTTCCTTTGCTAAAACAACAACACTTCCTGTCCCGTGAACCCAGCAAGATCCCAAGTACCATGGTCTCATTTTCTCCTGTTCTATCAGCATGATAATGCATGATGATTTCTGTTGGAGGCTCAGTTTCAGCTAAAGGTAAGGTCTGGTTACCATATATGTTATTTATAACCAGGTAATTTTGTATGCAATATTCCAAATTTTTAATCCCTGTTGCAGTCTGAAGCTGCAAGCTGCTGTCATCTTTGTCTGCATCAGTGTGAGGAAGTGGACAATGACATGGTGTCACCTCTCTCGTGAATTATGTGTGAATTAAATTGTGATTGAAGACTGGAGAGTGGTTTGAGTGAAAGTTTTATATGAAAAATAATACTGATTATTTATTGTGTGTGTTTGTGTGTGGGAGTGAATATGTACATGTGGTACCTATATAAAAACATCTCATGGTGTAACCGAGTATAAAATAATACAACAGAAGAGCTTATATTTTTTTCACTGTTAAGATTCTTGTTCTCGCGTATTTGCAATTATTTTTTTTCATTTTTTGGTGGCAAGTTTAGAACACAGTGGATCAGGAATATCGTAACTATTGCCAAGTAATTATGTTGTATGTATGTGTATAAACAAGAGAGTGATCTTTGGACCTAAATATGTGTTGTTTATGTGGAACTCAAAAGAGATGGACAGCTTATTTGTGCTTGTCAAAGTGATCTTTAAACTATTAGTCAATGTACATACAGGTCGTTTTTATTGGAGTCCTAATAATGTATTATCCAGAGAGTTTTTTTTGAGTCAGGGTACAATACAAATGTTTTATAAGTCCCGATAGAAGTGTTGTGCAGAGAATTATAAGTGTTAGAGATTGGTTATATCAACAATGGATATAATTTTAAAGATATTCAGAGACATTCTCTGTCACTCTTTTTGAAAGCAAGAGTAACGATGCATGTACAGATGCCAGAAAATTATAGAGCATTTTCAATGGAATACAATAAGATTAAGTGCTTATTGATGAGAGTCACTTCAATACAGAGTCAGGACACGTATTACCTGTCTGACGAATCTTTGCCGGCAGCAGATATATAAACTACAAGTTGTCAGTGGTGTGACGCAATCTGTTTTCTTGGAGATAACGGTACATTCTGTACTGTATGTGGATGTATCATGGGAGCAAAAGCTTTCCATTTGGTCAGTGAGATATTTCAAATCGGTGTTATGTGTTAGTTTAAAGGCGTTCATACACTTACCACAAGTCACCAGAAGACTAATGTATTATTACAGTAGAATTAGTATTATATATTAGTACCAGCAGCAGAACAACATGCAATCTCCTAGTGTCAATAACACTTGATGTGAAGTGTACGTTACCTTCCCTCTTGCCCCCACTCGAGCCGATAAGAACAGATGTTAACAGTTGACAGTGCACTCAAATCAGAACGGCAAAGACACATCAGACATGTAATACAAACCTACAGTATTCTAGTTGGCTGGACACAGATGATGACCTCCTCAAGAGATTTACCAAATTGCAGGTTAGATCTAGCAAGTTAGAATCAATGATTAAAAAAAAAAAGAAGTAGGTTGTCTACCTGGAGATTGGCCATATCCTCAAAGAGCTTTGACGTAAGTTCATCAACATGATTATCATCCGTGTCCAACTCCAAACAGCCGGGTGTTGTAAACTAGCCTCTTCCACTCCTGTCTATTCTTTCACTTCTCCTGCTCCATTACTTCTGCCACATCCAGTCCAGTGTCACATGTGTCTTGTCGGATTTGGTTCATCCATCTCTTCTTTGATCTTCCACCAATCTAATACCGTCAATGTTTCTCACCATCTCCCTCTTGCAGCTCTATCCATTTCCATCCTTTGCACATGGCCAAACCATCTTAATCTCGACCTCTCTATTCGTTGTACTAATGGTTCCCGTATATTTAGTTCTCGCCTAATTTTTGAGTTTCAGATTTTATCTAGTCTTCTGGAGAGATGTTCTCAAGAATTTCATTTCAGTCGCTTTGATCTTACTGTTTTGCCTCCTGTTAGTAACCATTGTTTCTAGGCCATAGGTTACAATTGGAGTAAAATATTGTTTCTTCTTCTCTCGAATTGACCTACTTAGGACCACGCTTATTCAACTAGAGGGTCTTGATCTTCGCTCAGTATTGACGCATTTCCTGCCGGTGTAACTCCTTTCTTTCAATAGTCCAGGGAGTACCCTTCCTCCGAGGTTTCTCCTGAAAAACATGGACCTCCTTCAAAGCATGCCTTACAGCCGGTCTGTCATGCAGATCTGATATTTCTAGTTCGTTAATGTCCTTCACAGTTTCCGTCAACCATGTGGTATGAACCTTCTTATTGTGCCAGAATCTGAGCAAACCATTGGTCAAACTTGTGGGGGGTATTCTCACTATATGGCCATAAAAGGCTATTCTCTTTTTTTCTCGCACAATCAGAGTGTTTCTCTATACTGTACGTTGCCTACTAAATTCTTCATCTATTATTATTATTAATCTTGATTGGTCACATTGGACCACTTGAGTCATTCCACAATCACTTCTTCTTTGAAGATAGTACTGCTCGGTTCTTGCGTTCATTCCAGTACTTTTTCATTCTTTCAGATCAGGATTTCTCAACTCATCTGAAATCTCCATAGGCTTTCTATGTGACATTTCTGCAGAAAATTTGTAAGTTTTAAGAATGGTGTTAATTTTATTTTTCTCCTTGACGTCGGTTATCTTGTGTCCAGCTGCTTTGAGACCTTGTTGGATTTCTTGGATCCATTTTCCTCCAGTTTTCTTTCCTAGATTTCTCATCACTAGTTGGCATACAATTCCTTTTTCTGGAAGCCGTAAGATGTGAAAAAAATATGAAATTCTTTTCTTCTTCATTGTGCTGGTGATTGGATCAATCTCACGATAGACAGTTTCATTTGAGAGAATCCTCCAGACTCCCTCAACCTGATACTTTTTATTTATGCACGTGCTAATGATTCTTCTTTCCGTTTTGAGGAACTGATCAGTTCTTTGTTCATTTTTAATTTGGAACAGAGTTTCAAAAGCATAAGTGGCTTCAGGGAGAGTTACAGTTTTATAATGTTGGATCTTAGTAGCTATTGATAGGCATTTTTTATTATATGTTGAACAGGTTACAGATTGTGACTTTTTCATTTTATTTGTTCTATTTATCCAAGTTACTTTTTCTTTTAAGTTATGCGTGGCAATTTCTCCAAAATACTTAAATTGAGGAACTAGGTTAATTTCATGATCATTTATATAGATTTTATTTATATCTAAGGGTTTCATAGGCATGATTTCAGATTTTTCAAAGGATATCTGTAATCCTATCCCTTGAGCAATTTCTTGGAGACTAGTGTTCTGAGTACAAACCTCTTCCTTGTCTAGTGCTAAAAGAGCCAAATCATCTGCAAATCCTAAGCAGTTTATTTTTATTGATGGTTTTGTTCCAATTTTGATCTTAGGAGGGTTTTCCTTTTGCCAAACCTTCATGATGTAATCAAGAGCCACATTCAAATCCGCCTTGTCAAACACTAAACAATGTGGTTTAATCACTGCTTATACGTACATGTTTCGGTGTTCAATGACACTTTCGTCAGCGTAGATTGAATTAAAATAATCTTAAAACTAAGTTTACAAAGATAAAAGAGAAATGGATATCCTTACAAAACACTATTGGAAATTTAAATAAAAAGAAAGCTCACAAAAAGAATTAAAAATCATATGAATGGTTCCATTACAGTGAATCGGACATCGCTGCTATATGATGTATCTTCTAGTTATATCACGATTGGACATAATATGTCTTCAAATCAATCTTAATTGATACGGCACTCTGTATTACATGATGTGGTCTAACCTTGAGATAAACCAGAAGACTCTTACTAGTTGGATCGTTCTGTTGAAGTTAGCTGTCCAATTTGGTAATCTTAATCCAAACTGACCTAGTATTTTATATATGCAAGACATATGAAACAATTTGGATATTGCCAAGCCAGAATATAATGTATGGATACGTTGTAAAATAAAATAACCAACACTCATTAAAGAGTGGACAACACATTCTTTAGTGTTTGACAAGGCGGTTTTAATAAGATAACGTAGTACTATCAGTCAACACAGATATTAATTATTACCATTGTCATATGGTTAATGTGTATGCATTTTTGTGGTATATTGACCATCACTGGTATGACATCAGCATAATATGGGCCAGGAACTAAACTTAGCTTGTGTAGGAGTTGTTTTTGGAAGTTACCCTGTACATTTCATCTACCACTATTTATGGTATAGATTTGATGCCATACTTTTTTCGTGTTGCCTATACACAATTGTTAATTTGTAGCTCTTCAATTGGTCAACACGATTGTGCCCAATGAATGGGTGGGATACAAGATACAAATATTTAAGGACACTTCCGGAAAAAATTACATGTATTAATTAGATCAGGAGTGCACAACCTTTTTACAAGTGTGGGCCAAGTTTATTTTTACATAATAAGTGACGGGCCGCAAGTTACCTTTCCACAAAGGCACTTGCCGAACCCTACCACTAAAGCTAATTTAACTTTGCCATTTTGATAGTATGTATCCTGAATAATTAATTAGCTGACAAGGAACTCTCTTTGTTATGACATGGTGATGATGAAACCCATTGATTTTATCTTCATATCAGATTATCACAATGAGGGTTCACTTTTATTTTTAGCTTACTTTCGAGTTTTGCAAATAAATGAAAGTAGACTTATGAGATCTGCACGGGCCAAAAATTGTCAGTCTGTCTGTGTGTGAGTGTGTGTGTGAGTGTGTATATCTGTCCCTCACTATCAATTCAAACATGACAAAACCAAATTGAACGAAATTTGGTACAGAGGTAGCACTAGCAAAGGACACCTCAGTGTCATGTTTTATATTGCCGCCATCTTGAAAGAAACGTAATGGTGGCCACCCAAATGTTCCAAGCTTAACTCAAATTATGACTAACTAATTATCTGATCTCTACCAAATTTTGCAACAACACACCTTTATGTGGGAAGCATCTCTTGACCAAACTACAAGGTCATTAGCTAAATAGTTTGAAGATGGTGGCCATGTATGTGTGCAAATCGATCCCCCCTATCCATTCAAACACAAAAAAAACAATTCGAACCAACTTTGGTACAGAGGCAGCACTAGCAAGGGACAACTCTGTGTCATGTTGTATATCGCCGCAATCATAACAGAAAAGAAATGGCGGCCATCCAAATGTTCAAAGCATAAATCAAATTACGATTAACCTAATCATCCGATCTCTACCAAATTTTGCAAAAATATACCTTAATGTAGGAAGTGTCTTTTGCCCAAACTACAAGATCATCACCCAAATAGTTTCTAGATGGTGGATGTATGAGTCATGCAAGTATTATAACCTAACCGTAACTTACGATTCAGCAAGGCCTGGCCTCACCAAATGCGCTCATCGTACATAATGTAAATGGTATTCTGCCTGAACTCAGGTCTGAGCCTCCGAATAGGCTATTCTCAGCCGGAGTTTACGTGCGGTAGGATGGCCAGGGCCTTTCCGCTCCTCCTTACATTTGCCAACAGTGCGCAGCACCTAGAACCGGCATGCCATCCAAGTTACGACCATGTCCAATGCTGCTTAACTGCGGAGTTCTCATGGGATCTGGTGTTTCAACATGGCCAGGCCATTGGCCATCGTACATAGGGAGGTTTAAACTGTCCACAAGGAGGTGACCGGTAGGATTTCAGTATTTTATAATAGAATATATAACCATAGTAGTGACTAACAGTTCAGGCTGAATTTGCCATATCGTGCTTGTCTGTGCCGTCCCGTTGGGTCAAAATGGAGGCTTTCGTTTGCTCGCAAGTCCATATTTCTGTAACTTCGTAAGTTTGTATACATTTAGGAATGTAGCCTACTGAACAAAATACACTGGTCAAAAAAAGTTTTGCATATTGCAAGATGTTGTATTTCTAAACACGACCAGTAAATTATGTTTCATTTCTTTGTTTTGTATCATTGTTGAAACGCATTCCATTTGTTTTCCTGGCTGTATGATCATACAGTCACTACTTGTGAGCGATTCTGTTCGGTTGCGACGTTGAGCTGATGGAGTGCAGTTGAAAAGAACGTGATAATACTGTTTTACCGTGTAATTTACAGCACCACAGTAACAGCAATGCCATGGTACACGATTTCAGCAGCAGATAGAGTTCGAATAGTGACTTTAATGCAACATGGTCACATGAGACACGCTAGGAGACAACCTAAGAACACAGCAACCACCTTACGGAGGGAGCTTCGAGCGGCTACAGGAGTCAATGTGTCTACACAAACTGTGCAAAATCGACTCCACAATGTAGGACGACGTTCACAAAGGCCATTCAGGGGACCACGCCTCGAATATCGCCACAGACGTCAGCGTGTAGAATGGGTAAGAAGATGTGAAACTTGGACCCAGGAACAATGGGTCCAAACATTATTTACAGATGAGGTATGCATTTCGTTGCATCCAGACGACAAAAGTATTCATGTCTGTAGGGCAAATGGTCAATGTTTCAATGAAGCTTTCATTCTTGAACGTTACCAGCAAGGTGGTGGTCCAGTACTCTTCTGGGGAGGAATAATGATGGGCCGCCGCTCACCACTCGTCCACATCCAGGCAATATGACATCACGAAAGTAAAAGAACAACGTCCTTGAACACATTGTTCGTGGATTTAGAGCTGAAATTGGAGCAGATTTCACTTTCAGGACGATAATGCTCATGCCCACCGCGCACAGTCTGTGAATAGGTTCTTGGAAAGACATGGTATTCACAAAATGGTGTGGCCACCATCGTCTCCTGATTTGAATTGCGTAGATCATGTATGGAGATTACTGAAAACAGAAATTTCCAACCGTCCCCAACCACCACAAGCCGTACAAGACCTTATCCCTGCTGCCATAGAGGAATGGGACAATCTTCCACAAGATGTACTGGATACCCTGGTATTGAGGATGCCAAACCGCCTCCAAGAATGTCGCAGGACTCATGAAGGCCACACACACTACTGATTACACAAAAAATTGACTTTAATTGTGGTTTAAGGATTACATGAGGAGTTGTTTACATTGCTGTTATGACGACATATTCGTTCTTGCACATTGGCTCATGTGTTAACTCTAAGATAACTTGTTAATGGGTTTGTACTGAACACTTGTTTAGATTTGGATGGCATATTCCTACCCTCAATTTTATGTTTTTGTCTGCACCTCTAGGCCTGTTCTATTCTTCCTCTTGTTACAAATTGGATGCCAGTTTTGGTCTGCTTTGATCGGTTCTTTCCACATTTGACTGCGAGAGCGCAGCGCAGGACTTGGGCCTGAGCTCGCGGCTTAGACGGTGGTGGAAAAGAATTCTGTGAGTGCATCAAGGCTAAGGATTCCATGGCAAGAAAAAGAGTAGATTGTTGTAGAAAAGTATGGCTTCTTACAGCACGTAAGGTACAATCAGTCACTAAAACCTGCTTCATACGCAGTACTACTCGCAACTGAACCCCGGTTCATTCACTGTATTATAAGCCAGACATTTGGAGGTCTGTATATAATATGATTAGCTTCAATATTCTAAAAAAAATTACTGCGATATTACATTTACACACAAGTGTACGGCATTGCTTATTTGTTAACGATACCTACGTGGTTCAGCAAGCTGCTCAATCAAATAATAGCACTGAAAGGAATTACAAGGTTCAGTTTATAAGGTGTATAAACCAGTGCAATAAATGAGTGTGATTTGTTATCCTTCCTTATTATAAAAAGAGTGATAGTCAGTCTGAAAGACTAGACTTTATATCATTTTAAATGCTAGAAATGCTACAAATGCTGAAAAATGCTGGGTGAAAGCCACATGGTCATGCAGCCAACTCCATTAGCAAGTGCAAACCAAGGTCAAAGGAGGTAGCTGGCTGGATGACGTCACGCTTACCGGAGCGCGCGGGGAAAGGACGAAGCTCATGCGGTACTATGACGTCACACACCTCAGTGCATTCTCGGTATATTTCGTCCCATCTCCGTAACGTAACGCCAGACCTTAGCATAACAACGAAGTCGACAAGATCATTTAAAATGATAAAACTACTTGTTATTCCATTCCCGTAAGCATTGGAACAAGAGGTAGATCAATATCGCTACGACCTTACAAATAATCATCTCTGGACTTGAGCACAGATATTTATACTCATGAAGGACTGGGCAGAATGTGTTATGGTTGTACTGACTTAAAATACAGTCCACTTCTCTAGTAGCTATTCTGAGTCGTTCCTAACCTACACGGATCCCATCCGCTTCATGATTTGGTCATCTCCAGGCCAAGATGATCCCTCAACAACACTATTGTTATGTGCCCCCCCCCCCTAGTGGCACTTTTGTTAACTGGATTATGGTGGGTTGAAGCACAACACAGATTGTTCCTTTAAAGAAATAATTAACTTTATTGCGGCCAGAAAGATACACCACTCAACAGCAAATACAAGAAATTAGAACCTTACTCCAGTTTCCTCAAGTCTCTTCCTTGAGCGCTCTTGCCCCTTTCACTTGTCAACAAACCACAGAAGTTAAACCGTCTTAATGAGTCCGGTGGCCTTGACAGAAGCTACCTGCACCTCTTCCTCATGTACACAAACTACAGTTACTTACGATAACCTGCTACATGCTGTTTCGCTGTCCACAAGCTGGGGAAACAATGTCACTGGATTTCGTGACTCGCACGGCACTTCGTCACCACACTTCTGTCGCTCAGAGAAATCACACTCGCTCAAAAACACTGTCCTAAAAAATCGGTCCCCTCACTGTTGAGGCCGCTTATATAGCAGGCTGGTGACTCAATGAATTCTAGAATCGTCCAGGACACATGGTTTCTCGAGATTTCCTTCACTGGCTGGGTCACGAATATTCTGGACCAACCCTTTCACTTCGCAGCCCGTTGCGTAACGCGCACGTAATACACTGAGGCAGAGCACACACAGCCCGGGGCAGCTGTGACTCAAAGGCGACAAACCAAACTCACAGCCGTAACACCATTATCGGATAAAGCACGTTGTATGATATTTGGTCTCGACATACAAAATCTTGCAATATGGAAAACTTTCTTTGACCAGTGTCAAACAGCCCAGTTTGAGTGCGTGCCAACTATGGGCAACTTTGTGTGCTCCCATATACAGTACAGTAATGGAAATATTTATTGCATTGATGTTCATTTTTGTTATTTTGCCTTTCACAAAAGATTTGTTCAATAATAACCATCAATTATTGTTACTGTAGTTTATGGATTGTTTAATCACATTTCTATTGCTCTATTTCCAGCTTAATTATCAATAACTTAATACCACCAGGTTAGGAACATCCTCTGGGACAGCCAAATTCCTTTAATATCTAAGAAAAGATTGTATCAGGCCTACTTTTTTGTCAATAACAACATACTGTCTGGAAACTTGCACCATCAACAGAAGGGATAATAGCAGACTCCAGGCTGCAAATATGAAATTCCTGAGATCAATGTTTCAGAAAACGAGATGAGACAAGTTCTGGATTTCAATTGCTTCCTTCTGTAGCTGAGTATAGTAGTCCACCATGGTTGAGAGCACATCTGTGTCTTCATAATGTATATCATGGCCAGCTAGAAGGTGGCGTTTCAAATCTACGAACTCGCCGTATTTGCTGAGCTAGAGAGCAAGCCGCTGACCACCGCTGTGCTTCAAGCAAGAGAAGGGAGTGTGATAGAAGGTGACAGAGATATGCTGGCGGGCATGCGCAAGTTTCCTCGATCGCCTCGTCTTGCCGCATGCCCGCCAGTATATCTCTGTCTCCTTCTATCACACTCCCTTCCCTTGCCTGAAGCACAGCAGTGGCCAGCGGCTTGCTGCCTGGCTCAGCAAATACGGCGAGTTCGTAGATTTGAATCGCGCGCCCGGAAGTAACAAAGTAACCTCATTTTCTCGGAGGGAAAAATTTTCTCCGCCAATTCGATTGCGGCATCGTCTTTTACACAACACGCAGAGCGTCCCTGATTTTTTTTTCGGTATAATTAAGATACACCCTGTATAGTATTCTTGGGCACAGTTGCAGCAGATCCCCCTGAAGATGCCGAACACAGTATCTGGTGAAACGTTGGGAAACTCCAGCACCACTAGATCATGGCCAACAGGTCTGGAAAACTTGTTAATCCATTCCAACGCTGGATTTGAAAACCTGAACTATTAATATTGTTTCCTATTCTTCTTTTTCGGGGAGCATGATGGCGCAGTGGCTTAGCTGCTCGTCTTTCACCCGGATGACCGGAGTTCGAATCCTGGTGACAGCGGGGTGAAATTTTCACCTGAAAAATCCCGTGGCGTCAGGAAGGGCATCCGGCCTTAAACCCGGCCAAAACCAAAATGAACCTGGTTGGCTCCGGCGACTCCAATTATTTGAGAAAAGCCGAAGAAAGTTTATTCTTCTTAATCATGTCGACATTCCTGCTGCTTGCCTAATCAGGATACGGTCCACCATTGTAGACAGCTGAACAGTTAGTGACTCAGAACTTTAACGTGGTTCATCAGTGGTCTTTATGACTGGAATCTAATTTCGCGATGTGCCATCTATACAAAGTGGTCCTGGTATTGACTTCCCTCGTGCTATCTGGTCCAGATTAAATTGCATTAGGACAAATTCTGTGCAGACTCTAAGCTACCCTCTCCAAGTGGTGGTATCGACAGGCAAACGGTGATACACAGTACACAGAGTTTACTCAGGAGATGAGCTAGGTTTCATCTACCTAATTCCAAGTTGTGGACGATATTTTTAGCCTATTTTCATTTATGAAAAAAAATAGACTTATGAGAACAGCTTTTGTCTGTGTGTGTATATGTGTGTGCGCATGTGTGTGTGTGTGTGTCCCTAATATAATCTAAACGACTGGAGGGATTTCAATGAAACTCAGTGAGGTTCTCAATATCTACGAATCTATTACAGCAATCAAACTGAAATTTTGTATATTGATAGAGGCAATTAACATAAGTAGGTTATATGAAAATTTAGATATTAGACTAATAACTTTGCTCAATATTTGTGACTAAATACCATGCGCTTTATAATTGTTACTTGCACCCAGAATGTCCTTTCCTGGGCTTGTTCCTGTTTTGAAAGCAGATATAAGATCTACCGGTACTACTGGCTTGCTAGGCCTATTGTAGCTTCACCAGAGACCCGTTAGCCGTAACTTTTCAGGGTTCCTGTAGGACCTTCACAGTTACCATAACAGTCCCGGAGCACATGAAGTCCCCACTGTACTTCGCCCCTACAGGCGATCCCCTACTTTGTGCCGTTGCCCGTCTCCCACGACGTAGACGAGGGGTTGGACTTATGGGAGATATTACAAAGAGATTACGGAGCGTGGCAGACAAGCAGAAGCATTTCGGAGAAGCATTAGGAGCTTAGTGTGGAATAAAGATGTCCCACAAAAAAGCAAAGAAGTGTTATACAGAAGCTACCATATACCGATACTGATCTGTGCATAAGAAACGTGGATAATGAAGAGAAGAGACATAAGCAGAATACAGGCAAGTGAAATGAAGTTCCTGCAAAGTAGGATCGGAGTAACAAGAAGAGACAGGGTGAGGAATGAAAAGGTCAAGGAAATAGCGAAAGAGGAGCCCTTGCAAGGTAGGATTGAGACATCAAGACTAAGGTGGTATGGACACTTAAAGAGAATGGAAGAGAAGAAGATTCCCAAGAGGATACATGAGAAGCAGATGCATAAGAAACGACCAAGGGGAAGAACAAGATAGATGGCTGAAAGGAGTAGAGCAGGCTGTTCCAAATCCATGAGTTTGAGTATGCGTACACGCGAGTACTCAGCAGTAATGCTTGGAGCAACATTGGAGAGGGACTGGGGGAGAGCCGATACGTCACTGGGCGAAGGTCATAACACAAGTTCATGCACTTCCTGCCAGTCATGATGTATCCACCGCAAAGTGATGGCAGCCCCCCCACAGCAGAGCTGTATTGCATGTTGGAGGTTTACTCACGAAGGGGGCGAGCACTCCGCTGCTCACGGGCGAGTTGCTCAGCTGGAACAGCCTGGAATAGAGGAATGTGTCAAGAAGAGAGGGGAGGACTGGACCAGAGTGACAACGGAGAGGTGGTGGGAAGAAAGGACTAAGTGGCGAGGTTTATGTTCCAAACAGACCCAGACTGGGTACAACAAGATGATGATGATGATGATCCAGAACGTCAACAAACAATGGCTCTTTCACCTGGAATTGGTATAACAGTTATTTTATTGATTTATCGTGTGGCTTTTAGTGCCGGGAGTGTCCGAGGACATTTTCGGCTCGCCTGAGTCTGTAGCTGCTTCCAGCGGGCACTCTTAGGGTGAGCTACAAGTTCCGTTCAATTTCAAGTAGTTCCAAATTTCGCTTCCAGATATCAATGATACCTAGTGGCTAATGTTGGAACTTTGATAGAACGTTCCGACGAAATCTAACCTAACAATTTAGCTTCACACAAGTTTAGTCTGTGGAAAGATCTTTTACATGCCATAAATCTATGACATGGGACCGCTGGCTTTACTTCCCCTCCAAAGGATGGTATACTGAAGGATTTTTAACGCTCTTAAAAAATCCGACGACTTCGGCCGGGTTTGAACCCGCTATCTTCGGCACAGCAGTTCAGCATGCTACCAACTACGCCACCGAAGCCGATGGTATAAGTTTAAATACCGTAACTCTTTATACCATTGAAGTGATAAAAGCCATGTTGCAGTGTTACTTAGTTCTATTAAAGAAAGCTTGTCAGTCGGTCAACACGAATTGTGTCCAATTACATTTGGCAGGAAAACAAGTATTTATATACCCTAACCTGAAAAACATTACCGGTACATAAGATTCAGGGCGCCCGGGAATGGTCTCCACAGTGGCTACGTGTAGCTGCGAGTGGTTGCGTCATCAGTTTAGTTGGAAGCACTGTGTCCTTGAAGGGGGGACTCCCGCGTGTGTGGGCTGTCTAAACCATCAGTGTGTATTGCGATAAGCGAGCGTGCAGATAGATTATTGGAAGAGTAAACAGTATACAGGCGGTAATGTTTACTACTGAAGAGAGAGTTTTTTTGGTGGAATACGTTTTTCGCGAAGGCGATCGGTTTACAGAAAATGTAAAATTAAGATTTCAGGCGCGGTTTCCTAATTGAAAGTGTCCAAACCGTGTTACCGTTCGGGATTTGATAAGTAAATTTCGTGTGACTGGCTCAGTTCACGATGTACTGGGAACAGGCAGGCCTACGCTTTTAACAGACGAAAAACTTGATGAAATCCCCGATATAATGCTGCTTAGTCCAAGTAATTTAACACGAAATCTGAGGTATACAAAACTAATCCAAAAACTATTGAGGAACTTAAAGTGAATATCATTAATTATATGCAGTCCATTCCGCAAGAAACTTTAGTGTAAGTCTTCGACAATATGTGTAGACGTGTTGATGTCTGTCTTCGAACACAAGGACAACACTTCCAGCATCTGTTATGAATGGCTGCGGTGAGTACAAAGTTTACTGTTTGTTTGTTTTGATGCAAGCGGCAGCCGTGCTGCCAACGTAACTGCTGTAGCTAGCTTTCGCAGACGTATGTAGGCACTGCGGAGAACATTCCCTGACTCACTGTATTTATCACAAAATAACATGCTTTTATGTACCCTGCCATTTTTTACATAAAAGCATGTTATTTTGTGAGAAATATCTTATGTAATGTAGTGCTGGCCCCGTGGTGTTGGAAACTGACGTGAGGACTGGAACGGGGTGCACTCAGCCTCGTTTCTTGCCTAATATAATTGGGCACAATTTGTGTTAATTGACTGGAAAGCTTTCTTCAATAAAATATCTTTATATCAGTTTTTATTCACTAAAATAAATAACTCTTGGAGATGAAACAGAAATAGCTATTACAATGCACCAAACTATTAGTGTTCTGTTCCACCTAAATGTCAACCTCCACATCAGAACAAGAATGCTGAAATGCTAATTGTTTTCAGTTCTTTGATATGGAGAAGAGGAATGCACACTAAATTAAGAGACAATAAGGTGAACTCCAGGTATGGTGTTATTGCCATGCACTATTTTGGATATACTATGTCACACACGAAATCATTTTGTAAAGGATGAATAAATGGGAGGAAGCCGTAAAATCAATCAAGAAAAGAAAAATGAGATACCTTGGTCATGTACTGTAATATGAAATCAGCTTAGATGGATTGGACATGTCCGCCGGATGGGTGATACGAGACTTCCATTCCAGATTCTATTTGGTGAACTTTGTTGTAGCACCAGACCTCATGGAGGTCGTAAGAGGCATTACAATTGGGGATGTGGAGAGTAGCTTAGAAGCTGGCAAGCACCCTAATACTGTTTTGAAGGGCGTTTTCCCAATAGTAGGCCACTCGCTTATGGTGTTTTTGTAGGGGAGTTTCCCAGAGGGAATCGGACACGCTTCAAAATCTTTGGGCATTTGTGTGCGGTGTCTGGAAAGAAGGGGACAAGGAAAGTTATGGTGGCCGTGGCGCTCTACGCCGGTGCGTATGCACTTGCATTGCCGGCGCTTCGCATCTGATGACTGGCATGTGTGTGTGCTGACTTGTAGAACGCTAGGGGCAAGGCTGCTTGGACTGCGAAAATAGGAGGATTAAAGGTTGGGTGGCTTTAACATGCGAAATAAATGAATGGGACCACATTGTTTAAATGTATGACTGTTTATTTGCAGTCGTATAAAAGGGCTGATAAGGTGAGAGGTTTGGTGGATAGAAGCAAGGAAAAAGCCGAAGCACACTTACCCTGGAGTCTTGTTCCGAAGTTCCACCGTCGAATCCTCGTTCATGCGGGGACGGCACAGCGCCGGGAGGAGCTCCCTGTCAATGTCTTCGGTCTGTCCGTCGGTCTGACTGTCCCTGATGATTCCCATTCTTGCTTATTTATAGAACCATGTGCTGGATCATTGCCATTGTCGGTCAGCCATCGTCCTTTCCTTTGGTACGTCGTGACTTGCTAGTATTAGAGCTGAGAGTCGTTATTCTATCAGCGGAATCCCGTGGTCAGTGTACTTTCAAGTCAACATACTGCCTGTACTTTGCAGAATGTACTGGATTGCTAGGAGCTATAGTTACTATGTGTCTTGTATATTTAGATCTTTATAATAGATTCTAGATAATTGACGTTTGGGAAAGGTGTTACAGATGGGCTATAACAATACGATAACAGACCATATTGTGTGAATACATAGCCATTCTTTTTTGGTTCATACTGGTGTGAGACACTACACAAGTGGTTATTATTATTATTATTTTTGTATGGTACAAATGATCTACATATACAGTATATACAAATATGTACTTAACAATAAAAAATGAATATCAAGGCTCTTCAACTAGGAAAGCACTGGAGCTGATACTTTCATGAACTCTTCCCTTTTGCCAGCATAGCTATGCTGTGGGCACCCCGAATGATGTGGTTCATCATCTATTCTTGATCTCCGCAGTCACAAGCTGGTGATTCTAGCCACCCCCATTTATGTAACATTGCTTTGCACCTTCCATGACCAGTTCGAGCGCGATTTAGTTGGCACCACGTTGCTCTTGGTAGATCAGTTCCTGGGTTAAGCTGGGAAGGATCATCTAAGTGGATTTGGTGGGGTGAAGAAAAATCTCTCCACCTTTCCTTCCAGATTTTGTTGATGTTGTAAGGCCCTGGCTGCTTAATAATGCCATCACCCCAAATAGGATTCCTGGATTTCAGTCTCATCGGTGGAGGATTACTCAGTACTGAGTGAACCGGAATGTGCTTGAAGTCAGAACAGATGTAAGTTTTCCAAGCATGGGCAGTTGCTTGTTGTCGTCTCAGTTGTGGAGGAGGAATGCCTGCCAGGATTTGCAACCATGGCACAGGGGTTGATCTTAATGTGACCGTTATGATCCTTAAGGACTATTGAGCTGAGTATCCACTCTGTGGACATGAGCACTTCTATACCATACCAGTGCACAATATTCGGCAACAGAGTTGACTAGCGCAAGGCTTGCCATATGATGAGTACTTGCATGGGCACCCCATGTTGTGCCATCCAGTTTGCGGATGATATTGTTCCTGGTCTTAAATTTTCCTGCAGTATTCTCAAGATGTTAACTGTAGGCCAGAGAATGGTCCAGAGTTACTCCTAGGTATTTGGGGTTGGGATTGTTTCTCAGCCTCTTTCCCCAGAATGTAATGTACAGCTCTTGTTTGGAGATTCTATTATTAAGGTGGTGACTTTCTGTATACCTGCCAAGATACATCTGTAAGGATGCTATTAAAATGAATTTTTTGATTTGAAACATTACTACAATAATATCGGTACTTGAATATACAGTGTAAAAATATTCCATGAAATCACCAGGTGACTAAACAACATATCTGAATATGAAGTTTAGTCATCCATCTGACAGCTTCACCTATGGCTGCATGTAGATCTTGGATAATCCTTCCTAACCTCCACAGTGGGCATGCAATACAACATGATGGATTGTTCGAAGTGTATTGCCACTGTCGTAATATGAGCTCTCGATTTCCCCCATGTTTTTAGCCAGAACTGGTATCTTCCTTGGTTAGCCCTCCCTCCATTCAATGAGGACCAGGTTCCCCTGGGTGGTATCTAGAAAAAAAAAACAGATAGCCCAACCTAATCAGGGTTTGAGGTAGCCCCACTCTTTATATCATACTGAACCTCATTGATCTAAGCCTGGATCAGATATTGCTTCCATGAGGGATTTCTGGAGTTAAATTTTCTCGAGTTCTTTTGAGGGCAGTCTTGATGAACAGTATATCCCAAGAGATAAAGAATACACCGTGCTGCCCTAAGACCTCTAATTTGTAGCCAACTGACATTGAAGTAGAAAGTAGGCATGGCCCACTATTTAGATTAGTATTGATTGTGCGTTGATACAAAATGAATGATACGCAAATTGGGCCCTTATTGACAACTAATAAAATTTAATACCAATGGCTAGTTATTTATTTTATTGACTTTTGGTGGATTATTTTTGACCTGTTGAGTGCTTCGCCCATCTATAAACATTGCTCAAAGCCGAAGTACTGGCAAAAAGTACGAAGATAGGCCCTACCATAAAGCCTTTCTGCCGTACGTACAGGGGTTGACAGATCGAATCGCCAGGCTGCTAAAGAAACATGATATGACAACGGTGGTGCATCCAATAAACAAGCTGACGCAAGTGGTGCGTAAATCAACCGAGATAAAGCAGCCAAACCAGGACGCAGGAGTTTAAAATGTGCCTTGCTCCTGTGGACAGGTTTACATAGAGCAAACAAAAATATGCGTTTCCATTAGGGTTTCAGAGCACATTCGAGACACGAAACAGATAAACTACAGATCTGCAATAGCTGAACATGCTGACGTCACGAGACATGCCATTGAATTTGATAAAGCCGAAACTGTTGCTAAAATTACCGGGTATCAAAACAGGTTAATTAGGGAGGCAATAGAGGTCGTGAAGCATCCCAATAATTTCAATCAAGAAGATGGTTTCAAACTTAGCAACATTTGGAAAGTTCTCCTAGCACGCGACTGACAGGTGCGCGGACCAATCAGGGAGCAGAGTGACGACAATGCAGGGCAAGCAAGCACATCTGACTGGCAATAACCGTTAGTCATTTGTTATGTTAATGAAGATAGGGGCCAGAACACTACCTTGAAGCAGTCCATTTCTTGGATTCCTCCAACGGCTGTGCTGCCCTTGAAAGTCTACAAAGAGTCTACGATTTTGAAGAAGACACCTGACTATTTCAGTTAATTTATAGTCCTTTTTATCGAGTAAAGTTTATTCAGCAGTAAGTGATGATTGACTGTGTTATAATAAGCTGCTAAGTCAATGAAGACTGCCCCTGTGATCTTCCGGTTCTGGAATCCATCTTCAATATGCTGAGTAAGATGTAGGACTTGTGAAGTGCAGCTTTTACCTGTTCTGAAGCCAGCTTGTTCAGGGATTAGGAAAGGTTCAATTACATCTGTGAGCCACTTAGAATCATTCGCTCCAGTATCTTGAAAAGGTGGGAGAGCAATGAAATAGGCCTATAATTCTTATGATCATGTGCATCTTTCCCGGGTTTGAGAATCGCTATTACTCTGCTCTTCCTCCATATTTTGGGTATTTTACAGGTTGTAATGCAGTTATTAAACAATTCTAGCAGCCATTCTTTAGCCCCAGGTCCAAAATGTTTGATTTGATCCACACAAATTCCGTCCAGACCAGCCGCCTTTCCATTCTTACAGTAATTAATAGCCATATTCAGTTCTGAAAGTACAAAGGCTTTAAGGAACATGTTGCCTTCCTGTCCATGTTCCCTTACCAACTTCAATTTAGGTTTCTGGATTGTCTTTCCAGAATTACCATTTCGAATAAGTTGATTAACAATTTGGTTGGCAGATACATTAGAATGTGAAGAAGTTCTATTGTGATCATTGTTAAGGCATCTAAGAAACCTCCAAGCTTTCTGGCTGCTTCTTCCCATATCCAAATTTTCCATAAGCTTTAACCACTGTTGTCGTTTTGAGTCTGAAATAGAAGAGAGAACACGTTGTCCACTAACAATAGTTTCCTGACTGAAAGAATCTTCGTCAAATGATTTGCAGTAATTTGACAAAAGCGTCATTGTCTGAGGAGTAGGACCTTGTATGTAATTTGTTTTACATCCTCTCGGGATGGCTGCATTGGAACATACTTTAATCACATCAATGAATTGCTCATAGGATTCTGGAATGGGACTGACTGTGGTGATCTTCTCATCAACTAATGAGGTGAACTGTGTCCAGTTAGCCTTCTTGAAGTTATATCTTCTTTGAAATGGGACAGTCTGTGGTCTGACAGCTGGAAATAGCTGGCACATTATGGGACGATGTTGAGTATTTGGGATGGGTGGACAAACCGATTTCACACATTGGCTGGTGACACTCTCACTTACAAATATGAGATCTGTGTTGTAGCCACGCTTCCATCTTCCGCTGTTAAATGATGAAGGTAGTTTACTGTCATGTATGAGGGACAGCTGAAGTAATTCTGCCCATTTTAAAACAGCTTCCCCATTTTCATCATCGTGGGAATATCCCCACACACTACTATGGCTATTAAAATCACCAATGATAACAGACACTTTTTGCAAACTTAAATCGTCAGGAACTTTGAATGAAAACTGTGACTTCGGTGGTTTGTATATTGAGAAAATGATCAAATTGCTCAGTTCTACGGCAATGATTTCTATATCATTTTCTTCTGAAATGGATGTTGCCTGGATCATGATGTCTGGTTTCATGAAAATAACACTACCATATTGGCCATGAGGACGTTTCACTGCCAGCTTCATACCTGGAATTTTAGGTCGGCGTTGGTAATGTCCCTGTACGTTTCTTGTATGCATAACACGTCATAATTGTGTTTATGGCATATGTCATGTAGGAGTTCTTCCTTATTTATAGAAATTCCCTCAATGTTCACAGAAATGATAGTCATTTTTGGCTCTGATAAGAGCCTTTTCCATTTATCATAGACCATTCTGGTATGTAAATATATTATGTTCCTGGAATGCTGACGTTCAGTTCAGTACTGGAAATTTGAGTCCAAGAACCTATGCAGGGGCACCACGGGCAGGAATCAGCTTCACCCCCAGAGATGAAATGATTGGTGATGATTGAAAGTTCATTTTAAATTAGTTCCAACTTTAGCTACCAGACGCCACTGTCACCCAGTGGTGAACGTTGGAACTTGATAGAGCGTTTCTAAACCAATTGTAGTGGTAGGTTCTTTTTCATGTCATAAATCTATGACATGGACTCTCCGAAGGAAGGCATATTGAAGGATTTTAACGCTTTTAAAAATCCGTCAACCTCGGCCGGGTTTGAGCCCGCGATCTTGGACATAGCAGTTCAGCATGCTACTGACTATGCTCCGAAGCCACTTTAAAAGGTTCATGCCATTGATATTTAATTTTATTTAGTTAGTATTGATCTTATGGTTGTGAAAATACGCCTTTTTATACAAAGAATTGTTCGAATTGTTGAATAAGATGTAGAATTGGACCAAAATCAGGATTATTATTTATAAATTTATTAATTCATTATAGAACAGTAATTCTAAAGAGCGATACGCTCATATAGATTAATAAGATAGTAATATGCGTAGGCAGGTGTGCTAAGCCACTTACACCAATGTGGTCATGCCATGACCAGGATTCATTTTCAAGTCTTAGATCAAGTGTGTGTTAAGTAGCGACTTCCTAGTTATCATAGAGAGAACTGTATTCTTGCAGGCAACACTAGAGTAATCTGTGCACTATAGTCGGAGACTGAGCTACAGTTCTTACAATCATAGAAATTACTTCTGCCTCAAATGATTTCTGTGGGCAATAATGATGAGGACAGCTCCCTATATTCTTTATATCCTGGCCCATAATAAGGAGTGGTTTCTCACAGTGTACTTTTTGTAGTAGTTATAATTTAAATGCAAGCTGATGTGGGAAGTGGGTGATTGGTTGGAGATGACAAGACAGCTCAGCATACACATCCTCCTATGAAACTAACTATGATACTGATACTTACCTTCTTTCTTATGTTGGTTGAAGTCAACCAGCAACAACATGCCCTACCGTTGGGCGTTCATTGTAATATAAATAATAATAAAGAAGCTTGCCACCTCAGGGTAATGGGGCGATATACTCACTAAATACGAATCTCACAAAGAACAGTACACCGACTTCACAAAAAACACACTCATCATCATCATCATCATCATCATTTCCCCTTATCCAGCTCCTGCCGGGTCGGGGTATTTATGGCACTTCTCCACTTTCCTCTTTCCTTCCACAATTCTTCTTCCACGATCTTGTCCCAGTCCAGATTTCTTTTTCTCACGCTGTTCTTCACTGAATCGATCCATCTTGTTCTAAGTCTTCCCCTTGCTCTCTTACCCTTGCACTTGGCCTCCTTGGTATTCTATTTTCCTCCATCCTCTTTACATGTCCAAACCACCTTAGTTTATTCTTCTCAATTCTCTCATTCATTTTCCCATCCCAACTTCCTTCCTAACATCTTAATTCCTCACTCTGTCTTTCCTTGTCTTACCTATCATACTTCTTAGGAATTTCATTTCACTGGCTTGGATTCTACTCTCTTGCCTGCTTGTCAGGGTCCAAGTCTCAGCTGCATAAGTTAATATGGGTACATAGAACACTTTATACATTACCTCCTTGCTTTTCCTTGGTACTTCCTTATCCCAAACAAGTTTTCTTACACTTTGATAGAATGCATTGCTCTGCTGTACCCTCCTGCCAATCTCCATGTCCAACCTACCAGTTTGCGTCAATTCACTTCCTAGGTATTTGAGCGTGTCCACAATTTCCAAACTCTGACTTCCAATTTTCACAGTGCCCTTTCCTTGTCTTTCCCCTCTTGTCATCACCATGGTCTTGCTTTTCTCTATACTGATTTTCAGGCCGTACACTATTTATTAATAAATATTCTTCTTTTCAGGTTGATCTCTGGCAATCAAAATTAATAATATCTGTTTGTCAACATATAAGAAGGTTTCCACTACCTGCATCTCTTGTATAGTGTCCACCACAATTTTTTATTCTTTAATACTCACTAATTCTTCTTTTCTGGTCGTTCTCTGGCAATCATAAACAATCAATACCTGTTTGTCAGACATTTAAGCAGATTTACATTACCTGTATCTCTTGCAGAGTGTCCACCACAACTTTTATTCTTTACTACTCACAAATTCATCTTTTCAAAACAGAAATTGCCGTCACCAAACATAACATCATCTCTCATCTCATTTTTCCATAGATAACCTCTTCATTTCTTCATCATAAACTATCTCTCCAAAACCCCTCCATCTGCATGGCATCAAGTATCAATATCAAAATAACATCCCCATGGAATCCTTGCCCTTAGCCAAGCCACCTTGCCATGAGCAAAGCCACCCTGCCATTACCAAAGCCACTCGTTGGTAGACCACCATAAAAGAATCCAATGGGCACAGAATACTAGGATTCCATGTGGTGTTCCACCAATAGGTGGCCATGGTCGGCAACCTGATAAAAATACATAATTACTCATCATCATCATCATTTCCCCTTTTCCAGTTGGCACTGGGTGGGGGCAAATATGGTTCCCCTCCACTTTGTTCTGTCGTTCCACCATTCCTCTTCCGACACGGTGTTCCAATCCAGGTTCCGTTTTCTAATACTATTCTCCACCGAGTCCATCCAACGCATTCTTGGTCTTCCTCGTCCTCTCTTCCCTGTCATCCGTCGTTCCAGTGCTCGTCTTGGTAGCCTTACTTCATTCATCTGTTTGACATGTCCAAACCAGGAATCTCATCTCAGCTGCTTGTACTCTGCTCTCATCCCTCTTAGTCATTGTCCACGTTTCTGCTGCATATGTCATTATAGGAACATAACATGCTTTGTACATAACTTCTTTAGCCTTAATTGGTATATCCTTGTTCCATACTAGTCTCCGTACCTGTTGGTAGAAAGCTCTCCCGAGTTGTATTCTTCTGCTACCAACAAAAAAAACTAGAAGCTGGCTCTGTAACTTACTAAAGTTCGGTTACACCTAAGTCACTGTAAATCATTCATATTTAAATTCATGAATTTTATCATCTCCAGTGAATTTGGAGATGAAATACTACCAGAGAAGCTTCTTTAGTGGTTTCATCATGATGTGTGCAAAGTCTTAGCATGATCGGAGTTAATGTTCACAAGATTACCTTAGAAATATCCACCATTTTGTGTACAACACTGTTGGCTAATAATCTGTACTTTGTAAAGAATTTTTGTTTAATGTTGTTGTTATGTTTTTCAGGGTGGTCTGAATGTCTTGCCTCCGTTGGTTTCATTTTTGTGATGTGCATTTAGAGTCAGTAGCCCATCTCAGTTGACTGTTATATACTGATGCTTTATGTTCAGAGGTGGGTATTTATGGAGATCATGTTAATCATAACATATTAGTTATACAATCAATTTTTGTTAATATTCATAAATTAAGGGATTATGTTTAAAAATATGCAGATAAAACACAAATCACAAAATAGAATTCTAACAACGAAATATGAATGTATTTGCAAATAATACTACAGCAACAACAACAAAATCAACAACAACCTGCATGGAAATTATACAGGATGTCGCAAAATTACGTCAACAAACTGAAACCAGAGGTTCCGGCTCTTATCTGAAGCAACTTGAGATATGAAAATTATGGCTGGAAACGAACCCTTAAAAATCTGTGCGACGCTTAACTTTTAATGAGGCAAATCGGCAACACTGCACCGAGAAAGTGCGACTTTTTCTAATGTTTCCGTTCCGTACCAGCCGCGGAGGAATGTCACCACTTTCCGTCAGGCGAACTAGCTCAGTGGAATTGTGCACGACGCGGTGTGTTCCTTGAAACGAGTCATTTGGTAGCGGTTTGAATCAGAGCCAGTGCAAGTTTTTTCTTATCATAATTGTTCCATGTTTTGTTGTCCTTCTGATTTCCTTTTTTAATGGCTTAGGACTCTTTACTTTTTATTTGTCTGTTATTCCTTTGATTATTAAAAGGTTAATTATTTAATTAATTACTGTATTCTACAATCTTTTGAAATCCCCCATTTCTTGTTGTTAAGTGTGTCTACGTTGAACTAATGGCAAAAAATTAAAAAGCGTAGTACTTTTCGCTCACTCCTTTTTTTCCTCTCTTCATTTTTCTGGTTTGCAAAGAGATTAAAGTGGGGATACCACTGCACTAGTTCGCCAGTCGGGAAGTGGCGGCATTCCTCCACTGCTGGTGCGGAACGGAAACATGAGAAAAAGTCGCACTTTTTCGACACGGTATCGCCGATTTGCCTCGTTAAAAGTTTAACGTCGCACAGATTTGTAACGGATCACTTTCGGCCATAAGCGTCCTATCTGAAGTTGTTTCAGATAAGGGCCGGAACCTCTGATTTCAGTTTGGCAAAGTAATTTTACGACACCCTGTGTATTGATTGTGAATACAACGGGTTAACTTGTACAAAACGCTAGAGTAGAGAATTGCTTGGTGAGTAGAGCAATGAATATTTTTTCCCTTGACCGTACTTTACCTGTGAAAAGTAATATTCATACTGAGTTAATTATCAAATTCCAAAATAATGTTATTCTCCACAATGTCCATTAATCTCCACAAAAAGTATAAACAATCTGTTCTGACACTAATTTTAAGAAATACAAATTATAAATAAATACCCATAAACACCCACCCCTGTTTATGTTTAAACATCCATATTCCACGTAACATACCGTAAGAGTTCAAACATCCAGAATGTATGATGAGGCGCCATGTCCTGTGGGAAATTTTGCAAAACATAGGCTTTGTATTTGATCTGAATGGCATCCTAGCAGATTATTTTTCAACTCGTCAGTTGTGGGGTATCATTATCGTGAGACCCCACAGGGATTTGTCACGTGATATGAGATCGGGACCCATAGGGGCCACTTACTGGTGCTGTCATATGCAGTGTGGATTTTTGGATTCCAGGTTGGGATACTCATTTTTGCTGTGACTTTCTGGGAGATCTATGTGCATGGATCCTACATTCACTTCAATGGTCATCCTATTCATTTCTCAACCAAAATTGTTTCAGTTCTGAAAAGCTTCTATTACCACCACAGTATTGTCATTTTCAGTGGAGCATCTTTGTTGAATCTTTCCACGAAGTCCCGTCGCACAACCTTCAAGACATAGCACATATACTTGCAAGAAGACATTCTTTACACTTTGGGAATGTGTGTCTACTATCCGGAATAAAATATTGAATATAAATGTACAGGGTGTCATTTATGTACTGTACTTGAATACCCTTAAGGGGCGTGTAGGGGATGGGTATAGGATCAATTTGAGATAGGGAACCTGGGGTCGGAACAGCCTCCTAACCCCAGAAAACAGGTTTGACTTTTAGTCATATTTTTGTTTTTTATGGCCAGTAACGACATTTTTATTTTATACTAATTATTATGTTGGTTGTTAAGCTTTAATTTCCAGTTTTTAAAATTTTTCTGAAATAAATTTTTGGATTGAGTACGTTTGGTTGTTGAGCTTCAATTTGTTTTTCGTTACATTTTGATGACAAGTGAAGAACATTTCTCGACTGAATTACATTTGTTTCAAGGGTTTTAGGTAAGCTTACGATGTTTGTACTAAATAAATCGATAGTTCCGTTGTCTGTAATTACTACAGAAACACACGTAACACACGTAATAATCAAAAGGCAATTAATTTACAGAATGAACGAGAGTTTAAAAAATCAACACAGAATAAACACGCACTGTTACTACGCCCCCTCCTTTCCCTCTAAAAATAAAGAAAAAAATAAAGAAAAAATGAAGGCATGGCACCTCAGGAGAAACGAACCCGGGACCACCGGGGCACCGCGCCTTGCCGTTATCCTCTCGACTAACGCAGCGTTGAGCGACTGTCGCGCCTGACCTCAGAGTAACACATGGCGCGTTTGCCTACTTTACAGAGGCGGAGGGCCTGAAACAAACCTGTTTTCTGAGGTTAGGAGGTCATTCCGACCCCAGGTTCCCTATTTCAAATTGATCCTATACCCATCCCCTACGCTCCCCTTGAGGGTATTGAAGTACATAAATGACTCCTGTATAGTGTCTCAAAATACATTTGGACCACCTGGTATGTGCCTGGTAAACATCATACATTTTTGAGATAATATCCTGATTATATGTGATGATGATGATGATGATAATAATTGGGTGTTGGAAGGCAAGGACGGTGATAGAGTTATATTTGGTCTCTTAAAGATCAGGAAAGTCTAGAATAAAGTATCTTGCCAAGCATTTTTATAATTATTAGGACTCCAATGAATATTATACATGTGTTAAACACTCAATGTAATAATTCAGTACGTATCATTATTTTGTTGTGTTGTTAGAAGAAACGATATCTCTAAACAAATCGGGAAATGAAAAGGGTGATGCCTCCAGGTTATTGTGTATACAACATTTGTAACAAACTATTATATTAGAAGTAAAAATCCAGAGCATCACACGTGGTTTGTAGAGGATGTAAAAGAAAAAAAAGTTGGCCCGGGAATACATTGAATAATTTTCTAAAATCATATACAAGGTACTTAAAAACTTTGCCTCTTTGGGGCTAATTTGTATGCCATATGTCTGTATGAGACTGTATTAAGTTTATGGAAAGTAAAATATTGATTGATTATCTTGCAGAAATGTGTTGGGTTGCATTTACAGTTGACTTTAACAAAAGGAAGAAGAATAATGAGTGTGGTAATATCAACGGCAAAATCATCGACATGTTAAACATAAATGAAAGTGCAACAGAATGTGAGGAAACGCTTGATGTAAATATGGTCAAGAGTAATTGTTTTTATGTGTAATGGTATGAAGTATGAAACAGAAATGTGGTTTTAGTGGAATGAATGGAATAAATAAATAAACAATAAAAATTAAATGCTAAATACCGTATTGCTATCATACTCATTATACTCCATGGGACAGGACACAAAAATATATCATTTTGTAAGGATAATTTTCTTTAATTTCTTTTCAGTTTTGTTGTTCTCATGATGCATATGAGTTTGATGTTTGGTAATATTATTATATAAGTTACACGAAAACATATTAAAGCATGGGCGCCCGCAGGGAGAGGCAAGGTGGGGCCGTGCCCCCCCCCCCCCCTCTGGAATTCCGAGAATGTTAATCTTCGATTGTTCATTGTCACCAGTTTATTTCATAAATTGAAGTTTCTGATAATCAACTGACAAATGTTACAATAGAAAACATCTTTAATGTTGCTGACGTAATATGTATTTATATTCAGAAAAATATGGTTCTAATGATGTCATGCACTAGACCACCAATGGAAACAAAGCTCCAATTTTCAATATGGTTATGCCTAGTGTATGTTTACCCAACGCTATCTAAAGTTATTAGGGTGGCTACTACTGTCGCCACCTCAATTTGGCAGTGACGATATGAAAGCACGTTCTGGAGATATTTTTATACATTGGAACACCGATAGCGGATCTCAGCCTCTAAAAGAAGGTTTTCTTTGATGACTAGTCGTCGTCGGCGGCTTTAACTCGTTTCCGAGTATACATCTTCTTCCAAAACAGTCTAAAATAATTTAAGGTTGAGCTCTGTGGGCATGTTTGCGGTGACTGAACAGCCCACTGCGTGCATGAAACAAACGTCCACACAGATCACACAGAACTGTTGGTGGAGGGCGTGGCTGTGTTGCACGGAGCTTTCGTGCTTGTCGCTTGGCCTTAACAATTCTACGACGTTCTTCTTCAAACATTTTGACAGCAGCCGGGATGGTCTGGCGCCAAGTTGAACGGTCTTTAACAAGCTGGTCCCAGGTTTGGTGATTGAGTCCTGTCAACTTCATATTCTGCTTAAATTGGTCCTTGTAACGTCTCTTAGGGCCTCCATGAGGTCTGGTGCTGGAGGTGAGTTCACCATACAGAACCTGGCGTGGTAGTCTCGTATCATTCATCCGATGGACATGTCCAATCCATCTAAGTTGATGACCAATGATGGATGATTCTATACTATTAGCAAGCGCTTTCTCAAGAACATCAAGATTGGTGATGTGGTCTTCCCACTTTATCTTAAGGATGGATCGAAGTTTCTGTTGATGGAAGCGCTCAAGCTTTCGGAAGTCATGTCGATAGAGGGTCCAGGTTTCACAGCCATACAACAATGTTGAGATAACAACAGCTTGGTACACCATGAGCTTCGTCTTCACGGTCAGATCTTTATTCAAGAAGACCCGGTGCGATAGTCGCCCAAATGCCGCATGGGCAGCACCGATTCTCTTCTCAACATCCTGCCCACAATTGCCGTGTACAGATAGCAGACTGCCCAGATACGAGAAGTGGTCTACCTGCTCCAATGGAGTATCTGAGATAGAAATGTTGAAGTGCGGAATGGAAGTGCCTGGTGAGGGTTGTGCCAGAACCTTGGTCTTCTGAACATTAATGGTGAGACCAAAACGTTCACATGCATTCTTGTAGCAATTAACAGTCTGTTGCAACTCCACTGGCGTGAGTGTAGGCGATGCCGCATCATCTGCATACGACATATTGGTTATCTTCGTAACCTGAGTTAGCTTCTTGGAGCGAAATCGAGCTAGGTTGAAGAGCCCTCCATCAAATCAGTACCTGCCATCTACACCTGGGATGTTTGTGGGCGATTTATAGAGCACTGCAGCCAAATACAATGCAAACAGTGTTGGAGCAAGTACGCAGCCTTGTTTCAGTCCATGAGTGATAGGAAATTCGTCAGAGATCTTATTTTGCTGACAAACCTGACCGGTCATGCCATCATGGAGAGCTTGGATTAGATCAACAAAGCGTCGAGGACAGCCAAAGTGTTGTAGCACCGCCCACATAGCAGATCTTGGAACTGAGTCAAAGGCCTTTTCCAGATCATAAAAGACTAAGAAGAGTGGATTCTGTTGCTCACTACATTTTTCTTGTAGTTGTCTTACGCAGAAAATCAAGTCAGTTGTGCTTCTGGAAGATCGAAATCCACACTGGGACTCGGGGAGGATCTTTTCTGAGATAACCTGAAGGCGGCTAAGTAAAATTCTGGCGAGAATTTTACCCACAGAAGATAGTAGCGATATACCGCGATAGTTGCCACAAACACTACGATCACCTTTCTTGAAGATTGTGATGATAGTGGCGTTCTTTAGGTCACCAGGTACTTCTCCTAATTCCCAAATTTAGAGAATAAGAGTGAAAATCCGCGTTTTGAGGGACTGACCTCAAGCTTGAATTAATTCCAGTGGGATGTTATCTGGGCCAGGTGCCTTTCTTGGTTTCATTTGATTGAGAGCTACACTGAATTCCGTGTAAGAAGGAGGTACAGCCATCCATGGTTGTTAAGGATATTTCGGCACATCACGAAGGAAGTCTTCAGCAGCTGTTGAAGGACGATTTAGAAGGATGGAGAAATGTTCCTTCCAACGCTCTAAGATATCATGGCTGTCAGTAAGAGTGGCAGAGTTGTCAGCACTTTTTAGTGTACCTGATGAAGAACGAAGTGGGCCATATATCTCTTTAATCCCTGCATAGAAGTTCCTCAGATCACGAGTATCAGATAGCCTCTGAAGTTCCTCAGCTTTCCGCTGCCACCAAGTATTCTTTATCTCTCTTATTGTGTCTGACACTTACTCTTGAGTTCTAAATACAGAGCTTTCTTCGTATTTGAGGATAGGACTTGAAGATGAGATAGATAGGCTTCCCTTTCGATGTTGATGAGACGCAAAATTTCTTCGTTGTTGTCATCAAACCAGTCTTGACTTTTCTGCTTTACCAAACGAATGGTTTCTTCAGCTGACTTAGTGATTATCTCCCTCAGATTGGTCCATTCTTCTCGAATGTCACTTGTTTTAACTGGATGATCTGATAACTGGGCATTGATCATATTCTCAAAGTTTGTGGAAATAGATTCATCCTGAAGTTTGGAGGTGTTAAACTTTCCTCTGGATGGGGTTTGGAAATGCCTTGGTGGTTTTGGGCTGATGGATATCCTGAGTTTACAGATGAGAAGTTTGTGATCCGTCCAACAATCGTCAATATTCCTTGCTGTTTTGGTAATAAGTATGTCCTTCTTATATCATTGTCGGGTAATGACGTAATCAAGGATGTGCCAATGCTTAGAACGTGGATGCATCCACGTGGTCTTGAATCGGTCAGGTAATCGGAATTGAGTGTTGGTGATGAAGAGTTCATGTTCTGCACAAAGACCAAGAAGAAGAAGTCCATTGGGATTTCAGGTTCCAAGACCTTGTCTACCCATCACATTTTGCCATAGCCGGTTATCTTTCCAAACTCTTGCATTGGCCGGCCCCGTGGTGTTGGGGTAGCGCGCCTGCCTCTCACCCAAAGGCCCCGGGTTCGATCCCCGGCTCCGTCAGGGATTTTAAAACTGACGTGAGGGTTGGAACGGGGTGCACTCAGCCTCGTGAGGACAATTGAGTAGCTGTCTGACAGTGAGACAGCGCCCCAATCACGAATACCAAGATTAACGGCCGAGGGGACCCGACGCGCTGATCACGCGTCACCCCAATATCTGCAGGCCAAATGGCTAGGCAGCGGTCGCTTGGTCGGCCTTAGCCCGTCATGGGCTGGATAGTGCCAGGGGTTGATTTTTTTGAACTCTTGCATTGAAATCACCAAGGAGTAAGAAATTACCTGTAGATAGTACCTTGGAGATGGTTGTGCCAAGATGGTCTTAGAACTGGCCCTTAACTTCATCATCGGCCTTCAAAGTTGGAGCATAGGCAGATATGAGAGTCATGAATGACCTCCAGAGAGTGGAATGCGGAGAGTCATAAGTCTTTCGCTGATTGCAGTGGGAGTAATTTGGAAATCATTAACTAGCTCGGTCTTTACAGCGAATCCTACACCATGAATACGATGTTCTCCATCCTCCTTTCCCTTCCAGAAGATGGTATAACCCGATCCAAACTCAGTAATTTTTCCTTCAGTGGACAACCTGGTTTCACTGAGAGCAGCGATGTCAATGTCGAGTCTGGATAATTCATGAGTAATAAGAGCCGTTCTTCTTTCAGGCCTGTCTTTATCTTTTAAGTCAAGAAAAGTTCTGACGTTCCATGTTCCAATGATAAAATTATGTGTCCTTATTGACTTGGTAGTTTTTGTTTTTCGACCGCATGAGGAGTGACCTGCTGGGTGCGGCCGCCCAGCCGGAGAGTAGATGTGACTTCCGATGTTTAGCCTACCTTTTCTAGGGCCTTCCCCATGTGGGATGAGCAGCGGTAATCCTAAACAGGCCTGCTCAAACACAGATGCAGGACCGAACTCCTGAGTAGCCACAGAGTCCCAGGAAGACGACCATCACACATCTGCTGCCAACGTGCAGGTCCGAACTAGGGGCTTCCAGTTACACCCATAACCTGCTCCCACCATCCATATCCCATCGCCGTTGGACTTTAGAAAATAAGTGACTGATGGAAGAATTGCCACTGGCGTGTATTTGTTTAGGGTGGATCACAACTTGCCAGGAAGTGACCCACTCACTATGATCTCGGAGTCGTGTCCTGCGGCACATATGAAATGAGACATGCAAGACCAGACACAGAGACTGCAACGAACTGCCGCAGACTCAAAATATTACTGAGGTGCGTCTTCACAGCCAATTCGTCTGGCATGGCCTCTTCCGCCTTCACGACCGTTGGGAACCATAAAAGTAATGGATTCTTCTTCCGCCCGCTTTGCCGTTGGGCCTAAACACATGTGCCCCATCCGCCAGCTCCGCCGTACCGAAGTTCATCTTCTCCGCCTTCACTGCCGTTGAGGTCTTCACTCGTAACCCTGAGCTGGGACCCTTACCAGATGATACACACCGGGCCAGTGCACTCTGGGACTCACATAGGCAGGGGCGCCACTCCCTGGGTAGGGCTACCTCCGAAGAGGGTCCCTACCTGCTACCTGCTGACTAGTAAAACACTGCTTAAGGTCGTGCTTACAATATTGAGTCATTTACTGTATTCAGAACCGTAATGGCGGGGGAACTAACAGGGCAGCTGCCCAGGGTGGCAGGTTTTAGGGGTGAAAAGAAATCTGGAAACTGTACAAAACCGCTTGGGCATTATACGCCAAGTTATTAAAGTTTAACCCCACCCCTCCACACACACACACACACACACACACACACACACAAGAGAATTATTCATTGTCACAGATTTGAAATGTTGATTATTTAAAGACACACAAAACGGGATTGTGTTTGTCATCTTGGTTTTCTTGCTTTTGAATCTGACTTGAAAGTGAAATTGGACTAATGATATCCTAATCGTGTTTGCAAATGACAAGGCAAGAAGGAAGCCCCTTGTTATTTAAATAATTGATGTTTTTGAAATTGGTTGTGTATATCTTTTAAAATTTAAATGTAAATTGTTTGTATTAAGTTATTTTTCTATTTGTAATATTTGTTAACACAGGGGATTCAAGAGCCCTAAATGCGATCCTGACTGTTTTGTACACTCGTCTAATTTTGCGCCGTTCTGCCTTACTGCGATCGTTATTCGTGCTGCGAAATGCCGTTAAGTTTTATTCAAGGTTTGCCATAGTACTGTGGTTCATTTCTTGAGAACAGAGCAATTATTGCTATAAATGAACAGCAATCTACCATTGTTGTAGATTCTTAACCTGTAGCCTTAAATCTTCTAGGATCGAAGTAATTTATAGGCTAATGGTTAAATTGTTCTGAGGTGTTTTCGTGTCGTTATCAAAGCAACTGAGATTCGCACTCTCAATCGAATGTAGACGGTAGATCAGTTGAGACAAAATGGTGAATTCAATACTGATAGACTTCGTAATGTTGTAGGCTATATTATTCCAATTGAATCTTCTTGCAAGGCAATTTTTGATGCGCAACATGTAGCCGACTTATATGAGCGGAGATGGTAATTTAAACCTAATTCAATTGGGCTTATAGTCGTATTGACCGACTGAAAGTTACAATTCAATATAGATCAATTAGGTGATAAAGCCAAAGTTCAAGGGGGGATTGATAATGATGTAATTCTGAAAGAAGAAAACTACAGAACAGACATTGGTAGGCTCTTGACTCAAGGAACATTTATGTGACATTTTTAAGAACGAATGTATAATAGGCTAAATGATCCTGCGATATTTGTCGTTATCTAAGTGACTAAGTAAGAAGCACATGATTTAGTGAGTATTATATATTTTGATGATGATGATAATTGTTGTAAGGGGCCTAACATCGAGGTTATCGGCCCCTATATTATATATTTTACTTAACGGTCAGCAATAAGCAAATGAAATAATTTCTTTCTAAAACTAAAATTTGCTAAAACAATGGGCGTCACAAGTACGAGTAACGTACAATACGAATTTATCACTTCGCACAAAATTCATTAGGAAAGGAAGCTTGTAGTTTAAGGTGACCGTTAATCATGCGATCATGAGCCACGAGACCTCCTTTTTTTTTTAACGTGGAATTCGAACCACAGGACATGGCATTTCACTTCGAAAATCTCACATGCATTGAACGGGAATCGAACCTGGTCCACCTTGGTGACAGGCCAACAGCATGACCGCTGCGCCACCACGCCCCAAAATTCATTAGGCTAAGAAGAGCAATGCGAAGTATTCCTGATAGCTTGTGAAGAAGAGGAAAAACTTGACGGATCCACTGTAACGGCCAGTACAAACTAGATATTTGGAAACAGTGCTACTTGAATTATTAGGCCGATTCATATGTAGGGATATTTCCACAGATTAATTTAACTCAGTAATTTGGAAATATCTGAAAATATGTCCTCCAGTTACCGTATTTAGAAAATAGGCAAACTGGATTTACATTAGCATTTTAATGAACTGCTTTTTTACATGTTTTTAAGACCTCAACATTATGACAATGTATCACAAAAGAAGAAACGCGAACCTTCATGGACAAGAACTGTGAACTAAAAACAAAACATTCATCCCAATCTTGCCGTAAGGTAGCCAACGGATTGAGGGCAGTCAAATAATGAATTTCACGAAGCAAGTAGGAAATAACGTCGCCTCCGTAGCGTAGCGGTCAGAATGATTAGCTGCCGCCCCGGAGGTCCTGGGTTCGATTCCCGGCTCTGCCACGAAATTTGAAAAATGGTATGAGGACTGGAACGGGATCTACTCAGCCTCGGGGGGTCCAAATGAATATAGGGGGTTCGACTCCCACCTTAGCCTTCCTCGAAGTGGTTTTCCGTGGTTTCCCACTTCGTCTTCGGACAAATACCGGGATGGTATCTACTGTAAGGCCACGGCCGCCTCCTTCCCTCTTCCTTGCCTATCCATCCCAATCTTCCCTTCCCTCATGAGGCCCCTGTTCCGCTTTGCAGGTGAGGCCGCCTGGGCGAAGTGTTGATCACACCTCGCCAGTTGTATCCACTCAAACCAAGTGTTCCCAGCTCTAGGACACTTCTCGTAGAGGCGGTAGTGGTGAGTTCCCTCGCTGAGTCCGTGGGAAACACCAATCTGGAGGGTAAATTTTACTTTAAAAAAGGAAGAAATAAAACGAAAATGGGGGGTGGGGGGAGGGTAATGAAATGAAAATCATAATTTGGCCCCCCTCTGGAAAAAATCCTGCGGACGCCCATGTATTAAAGTGTTACTTATTTTCTCTGATTTATCATAAAATATTACGATATTGGTCTATTGAAACAGAATGCTTGTTTAATCTATCTACATTCTTTAAAGATGCCAGTTGAAATATCAATGCGCTAAATGAAGTACCGTAACAAATTCTTACCTCCATTTTGTAAGATGTAGCTACTTGTAAATATAAATTTAAAAATTGTTTCTCTAGATTTTATTAAAAAAAGAAGGTACCCTAACATTGGATCTTTGGAACATTGATGGAACAACAGACATTTGTTTCAATAAAATTTTTAATAAGTTTTAAATAATTAATTGTTATATATAAGTAATTTCTCATAATTATCAAATTTAAACTCTAATAATAAATTTGGCCACTGTAATCCATACAGTACTATTAGCAAGAGATTTTCTTCTTCTTCTTTTATTTATACATGGTATTGTGTTCTTAAATACCAACCACTGTGTCTGTTCTATATCAGAGGATGAAACAAAACATAAGCATACACATTAAAGTCGATGTATTACTGAATTTCGTCTGTTCATTTAATCTTAATTTCTTGATATATTTTCATTTTATTTTTCAGTTACCCTTAAACTTAAAACTGGAAACTCTAATGTCAGAATGCACTTAAAATACGCTTAACTTCCCATAGGGGGAAAATTTATCTGCAGACTAGTACTGAACATTATGTCCAGAGGCAGGGGCATATATAAGGAGGGGTGCTGAGGGGCTCCACCCCCCCCCCCCCGTGAAAAACGCCAATAAAAATTAAGAAAGTGTTGCATTGGTAAGAGCATAAAATAATTGTATATTTGGTTGTTCCCTAATCTTCACTTATTGGCTAAGTTATAAACAATATTAAGATTGAAATTAGACTAACTCGTGGTGTAATGGCTAGCATTCTTGGCTGCCGCCCCGGAGGTCCGATTTCGATTCCCGGCTCTCCCGAGAAATTTTAATTCTAGTCTGAGGGCTGCAACGGGGTACACTCAGCCTTGTGAGGCAAAACTGTGAATTCCACAGTACGGTACTTTTGAGATATAAATTATCAACTAAAAAAAAATATATGTTTACCTTTCTGCTTAGTAAATTGGCAAATATTTAGATATTTGCCATTCATACTCCAGAGATCAAGCCTCAGCGGCTTAGGCGGCAGCATGCCAGCCTTTCACCGCTGGGCCGTGGTTCAAATCCCGGTCACTCCATGTGAGATCTGTGCTGGACAAAACGGAGGCAGACAGGTTTTTCTCCGGGTACTCCGGTTTTCCCTGTCAACATTTCATTCCAGCAACACTCTCCACTATCATTTCAGTTCATCTGTCATTCATTTAATCATTGCCCCAGAGGAGTGCGACAGGCCTCGGCAGCCGGCACAGTTCATATCCTCGCCGCTAGATGGGGGCTTCATTCATTCCATTCCTGACCCGGTCGGGGACTTGAAGCAGGCTGTGGATTTTCATTTTTCATTTTCACTACATAGATCATAATCGAAAATTCATTATGTATAAAATGTTATTTGTGTGTTGTGTTGTATTTTACAACTTTTTTTTTGCATTACCAGTAATTGTAGGCTATATAAACTTTGAATCTTATCTAAAATAATTACACAAAGTTATATGCTCTAAGTTATTGGTTAATATTTCTGGATATTTTGCGGTGACAATCCCCTGAGAATACTCACAATTTTCCTGGATAGCCAGCCCCCCCCCCCGCCGAAAAAAATGATGTATGTGCCCCTGACCAGAGGGCAGATGTTGATGACGTAAAGAATCACCAAAAATCATTAATAACATGCTCTGAAACTAATCGAAAAATGCTCTAAAATTAATAACAAAGAAAAAATTCTAAAATGAATAACAAGTAGATCCGTGAGGAACTTAATAGCCTACGTTCATATATTCTACCATTCTTTTTCTTTTAAAAATTCTCCCGCCTGTTACACGAATTTTCCATGTGGGATTTTAAATAGCATTTGGTAGCCTTCACGACCCAGTGGTACAACGACCTAATTTTTTCAATAAAACATAATTAACTTATTTATTTATTTATTTATTATTTTATATTTTATGGGCAACATTGGACCACTACAATCAACTATACATAGCCTTAGCCAATTTAGTTCTTCTATTTTGCCAATAGTTTTTCATCCTCTCAGATGTTGGTTGGTTCCTCAGTTTAGGGGCTGCGACAACGCGGTCATGTAGCCTCCTGTACTTTGAGTGTGTGTAGAATCTGTCTGATAACCGGTGTTAATTGTGATGACTGTATTAGTGTGTGTTATATGTTTTAATTCAAGTAAGGACTGCAGACATTGAATTTTTTCAAGTAGTTCCTACTTTTACCGCCAAACGCCACCATCAACGACCAACTAGTTCGGAACGTAGTTACCGGATGCCACTGCAGTCGGCTCGATGACGAACGTAGGAACCTAAGAATGTTAGTCAAATGGTTTTTTAGTTTTGGCACCAATGCTTCAGTGCCAAGTTGCAACAATGTTGGGCGCTGCCACTTTTACCGACGGTTGCTGCCCTGCATCCCCTCCCTCAGAGCACATGACCTCGCCCGTCCTCACCACCGCTCGTGCGCACTCGCGCCTGTTAGATGAGTAGTGTGAGACCAGCGCTCACGAAAGACAGTCGCAATGTTTTCCAAGCAGGAGCAGAGAACGTGGATAAAAATTCAGTGTGCTAGGGGTCGCAGTGCTCAACAGAGTCACCGAGGATTGCAGGAAGCGTGCGGTGCAGCTGCGTTACCGTTCAGAACGGTAGCAAGATGGGTTGCAGCCTTTCGAGATGGGCGCGAACGTGTGGAGCACATGCCTTGATCTGGTCACCCACCAGTAAGTGATGACAATGTACAGATGGTGTCCGCGTTAGTAGAGGTGGATCGGAACGTAACGATTCGTCAATTGGAGCAAGATACCGGACTGGCGCATTCAACTGTCCACATCCTGAAGGACTTACTGAAAATGAGGAAGATTGCGTCCAAATGGGTTCCGCATGACTTAACCTACATGCACAAATGGCTGCGATATGACGCTTGTCGTATGCTTCTTACGCCGTATCATAACCATTGACGAGACGTGGGCCAGATCTTATGAGCCACAGTTAAAACGCCAATCGAACGAGTGGCGGCACCACGGAAACTAACAGTTCTACCAACCCCCACCAATGTGAAGGTAATGTTGATTCTTGCCTATGATTGGGATGGTGTGATCATTCACCATACTGTTCCCCGAGGGCAAACCGTTAATGCGGCGTACTATTGTTCGTTTCTGCAAGACCATCTCCGAGGAGCTCTGAGAAGGAAACGGTACCACCACATGGTTACACCGCCTTCGTTCTGCATGACAATGCTAGGGCACACACAGCAGGCGTTGTGTCGGCATTGTTGGATCGCTGGGGCTGGGAGGTCCTCTATCACCCCCCTTATTCTCCCGACATCAGTCCCTGCGACTATGATCTCATCACGAAGATGAAGATGACAATGCGCGGGGAGCGCTTCCGTACCATTGATGACGTTAAGCAGGCTGCCGAGCGCTCTCTTCGTACCATCAATAGACTAAGCAGTGCCAACGGGATCCAACGACTTCCGCATCGCTGGGAACACGTTGTACGCAACGGTGGGGGCTACATCGAGGGCCTGTGAAACTTGGAACCATCTAAGTGAGTTATTAATCCAGTTATAACTAAGGTGCCAAAACTAAAAAACCAACCAGTAGTGGTTTTGTGAGAGTTCTAATACCACCGCCACCGCTCCACCGCTGGAATACTAAAATGGCAATATCTCGCGAACCAATCAGGCTAGAGACTTGTACGAGGTGTCATTGAACTCGGGCTAACACTCCCTTTCCAATGGACAACATATTTCCACCCCAAAAATAAAATCTACCCTACCTGGGGGTGAAATTGTAATTTTTTAGAGAATCTCTCTTTCCAATTGCAACATGTGAGAGTTTGAATGCCAATACGGAATGAAACGTTGTTCTACATAAAGTGCATGTGTACGGTGGATAGCCACTATGAATTAACATGCTTGTTTTTGTTTTTTACGCATGCCCACTCATGGCTTTTGAAGAGGGTGGGGGAGTGGTTCCCTGTGGACGAGTCCTTGTTGACAGGTCATTGTTGACAAATCATTGTTGACAAGTCATTGTGGACGGGTCCCTGTGGACTGGTCTTTGTTGACGAGTCCTTGTGGACGAGTCCTTGTCCCTTTGGACTGATCCCTTTGAACCGGTCCCTTTGACCTGGTCCCTATGGACTGGCTCATGAATTTATTTAAATTATGTCAAAGGGCCTAACTACATTTGTGTGTGTTGAACTGACGTTGTTCACCGCTAGTATAATGGGATAACGATATGAAAGGAAAGTGACGAAATACATGTGAACACGTGTGAGATGTCATTATTAGCATTCTCCTTGTGAAACAAGTCACATCCTGTTTTGGTTCATACGTGAGAAAATGCAAGTTCATGTGTAATATGACCTAAAACACAGGTGTTCACCTGTGCACGTGCACGATAAGATCTAACAAGTCACAACCTGTTTTGACAGTGGTGAGAGGTGAAGGGGGGGGGGGGGGGGGTTGGTGTAAGAGAGAACACAGGTGAAGGGAGAAAGAAATATGTATTGCTCATATGTAGAGCTGAGGACTGTACATAGGACTGTAGGTTAAGTACAACATGAGTGAATAAATAAATACAAGACACACAGGTTCATACAACATGTAATTTATTAATCCAAGAATTAAAGACTGAGCTAAATCCCAACCATTTTACATATAGTTTATTTCCTTTTTGTTTCAACACTTTTTCCACAAGGTAATGTTTAGGAAACGCTGTCTTTTGGAGTTCTTGAAGATAAAACCTGCCTTTTATGGGTTGATGGTTGAGGTCCTCGAGTAAATAGGTGACTAGACTGTTCAGGTTGACTTGACGAATTCGAAATAGTTCAGTCCCCCAATTTGGTGTGTAGCCCTTGTCGAAGACGGACTTGAATTTGCTCACACGAACATGGTCCCCAATGTTAAGGCGATGACGTTTAGGGTCTGCTGTTTTTATGGGGTTAAACAGTTTATCCAGTTGTGGAATATTTTTGGTCACAAGTCGTGGCTTGGTCCCAATGGTTCTGTGTTTGGTGTCATTGTAACGTGACACTAACTCAGGTAACAAGTCCAACCAGCGATAAGTGCCCTGAGCGGTAAACGCTTTCCACATATGGGTTTTCAATGTTCGGTTGAACCGCTCGACCACGCTGGCTTTGAGATTGCTGTACGTGGTGTAATGGTGAATATCCTTAGATTTGAGAAAACTGGAGAAATCCTTGTTGAAAAATTCTTTTCCCTGGTCGGTTTGTAGCAGCTGAGGTTGACGTTTAGATTGTTGAATAATATGTTGAAAGGCTTTGGTGACTAGTGGACTAGACTTGCGACGCACAGGTTCAACAAACGCCATTTTGAAATAAACATCAATGACCGTCAACATATAGCGTACACCATCGTTAACGTTAGCATAGGGAATCATTTCAACCAAGTCTGCTTGCCAAAGTTCATCCACACCTTGTGAAATCACCTTGAGTCGCTGATAGTGACGTCTAGCTGGACGATGCAACTCGTGAGCAATACCCATTTTAATGGGTGAGGGCTTAAACAATAATTTTGGCATTTCGAAGTTCTTCCTCAATTTCTTGAATTTCCCAATCGTGACCAGTATGACCGGCTTGACGTGAAGCATGCAACAGCTGTAGTCGCTGGACGAGTTTATTTGGATTGTGCCAGTAGGTAATATCCACAAGGGGTTTTAATGGTTTAAATGTCACCCCTGAAGCGGAAGCTTTACGACGACCACTTTGACTAGTGGGGAACATTTTTGCAATGATGGTTTTATATTTTTGAGATATATTGGCATTCACTTGTTGAGTGGGATCATACTATCTTTTGTGTGCATGGGTGTCCAATAAAATGGATTTATATTTACTAAAGTCCTCTGACGTATAATCTTGAGATGAGGGAGTCCGAGAGAATAGTAGCTTTAACAGTCCTGGTGTTAATTTATAGTTGATCTTTTTAATGACAGCTTTAGTATGAGTAAATTTAATCGTTGAATCACCAATTTTAAAACTATCATCCTCATAGCGAACACCATACGTGGTATCTGTGTTTCCAACAAATAGATTGGTGAAATAGGGTTCCAGTGTTGATCCATAATATTTTATTAAAATGTTTTTCAGTTGAGCTTTATGTTGAGGGGTGGCCAAGAGTTGTGAAAATGGAGACGATCTGGAAGGGCAAGGGGTTTCGACCATGGCCAAGGATTTCCTTTTTCTTAAAAACTCTGCAAGGGGTGATGCCTTTTTTTGAGGCGTAAACACTTGTTCCTCATTATCCTCAACTTCGCTAACACTAGTTAAATCTTCCTGTTCCTGTTCCTCTTCCTCTTCCTCTTCCTCAGGGTCCTCGTGGTGCGTCTGAGTGGCTTGTGAAACGGTAGGTAGCGTTTCAGATGGCTTGAAAGAGGGTTTCAATATGGCTTTTAGCGGAGGTGCTAAATGTTGTTGAATAAACAAAGCATGATCCGCACGCGATCGTTTCAATTGACGAAACTTTTGGCGAATATTATTTTTTGCTCTAATAATATGCTTTTTTAATTGACTCTCTGCTAACGCCATGATGTCGTGACAAATGACTTGAGAGGGAATGATACAGTGCCTTAAATAGCAATAAAATGATCAAACCCTAAGCGATACCGCCCTTGGTTGAGTTCACTTTGTTTGTCAATCACTAAACAGGCATGACGTTGTGTGTTCCTGTACTTGCCACACAATTCTGTAAACATTTGAAAGGTCATATCCGGTTTCACATGTTCATTATAAGTGTGACGACTGTTCCTCTCGTCCTGGCGAAATAAAACAATGACATTGGCATTGTCACGAATCAACTGTTTGGACATTTTAGAATACGTTTGTCCAAGATAGAAGCAATCGATATGTTTGTGTCGACCCATGCTGAAATAGCTTTGAATGATGCCTTGTCGTTCAGTGGATACATCATCGAAAATCATGAGTGAATCAGGCTTTACCTCATCCGGTGAAATCACATTTTCTTGCATGGAAAATGTAAAATAACCCATATTCTCTTTTTGTAATCCAGACATGACTTGATCCAGAAACACGTAGAGGGGTTGGTAGAGAGATTTTGCAAAAATATAAATATTTTGAAAACGCAGACCATTGGGCGCTGTGATGAGCGTTAGCAAAAGATTAGTCTTTCCACAGCCGGAAGGCCCCACAATGATGCAGCGAATGGAAGATGGAAACAGTGAACCATGGCGTTGTTCACGTGATGTGGGACAGAGATGGGAAACCATGTCCCCCACGGGGAATGACTCTTGCTGCTTAATAATCTTCATGTCAACTAAGGCTTAGACAGGCTAGCCGGCTGTCTATATACATCGCACCGAGCCTTATCATAGAAACAGTAGACTCGTACTACAGGTTGACGATGGATGACTTTGGACATGCGTTGATGGTCAAAGCTAGGTCTGTTTCCATACATGATCCTAAACAAGAAACAGATCCTGCTAATAAACACTATGTGGATAGGTCAGTAGTGCCACGCACAAAACAAGGAGATTATGACTTTAAATGAAAGCGGTTAACTCATGTAAAATATCTTCAAGTGTCTACAGACGTTACTACAAAAAAGTATGTGGATAACAAGGTGTATGAGTTTTATGATAAAGTGCCTCAGCTTACGGTGAATGGCTATAGCGCTAATCATCACCGCATTATTCACGTGGAAGACCCACAAGAAGATGATGATGTCTGTACCAAGCGATACGTGACCTATGAAATGAAAAGGCTTTATAAATTTATCCCATCTGTATTTTTAGTGCATCTGACAAATGTAAAACCTGTGAATGAGAGAAATCATATACCGCTAGTTCATGACCAGCACTTGACCTATGTGCTTGCTTCGGGTTTAAGCCACTATCGACTACACTATAATGGAACCATTCACATCAAATATGCCATACCTGATGAGAACCATTTACAAATAGAGATAAATGGTCATGGGATGTTGGTTCATAACCATGAAATGGTCAATGCAGGAGACGAATTATCCTTTCATCTCATGTTGACATGGAATGAAAAGCAAGCTGGAAAAACCATAAACGATTTCCCACTTTATGTAGAATTGGAATATACAGCCATGAAATAACAATCTGACGTTAGTTGTGACTTAAACTTTCTTGTGTAAGGTTGTTGGTCATCATCATCATGGTGAAACAAAGATATGTGGTGAGAAAGACTAAAAATATGAGCCTGTCCTTGGCAAAACCTGGGCTTATGACATTCGTGGACAAGCCCCTGCGAAAGAAAAAAAGAAAAAATAATGTGTTGACCATAAGGAAAGCTCTTCGTGTAGCACAGAGACATGTTATTCCAAAACGTCAGTGACAGGGTTCAAAACAAGGTCGAGTGATTCCCGTCCCTAAACGAGCGGGATTTTTACCTGAATTATTCGCTGGTCTGGCTGCTCTGGGTTCACTTTTAGGCGGTGCCAGTGCAGTGGCAAAAACTATTAAAGCCGCGCAACAGGGCAAGCAACAACTCAAAGAAAGTCAGCGACACAATGAAACAATGGAGGCCATTGCTATGGGGGCTAGAAATGTCAATTTGAAGCCAGCCTTTTATAAACAAGGATTTGGAATTTCACCTTTTCGAAATAAAAAAAAACATCTTTAACCTCAGCCATAGCAAGACATGCCCTAACGCATCAGCAAGTGGAAAGCTATGCTAAACAACTGAAGCTTTCTCATTTTCGAGGTGTGTTTATGCGAAACCAATTACCCTCACGACCCTGGAAACATGAATGTGCTGTTGTCAATTTGGATGATCACCGAGGACCTGGAACACATTATGTAGCTTATGTCAAAGAGGGATCTACTGTATGGTACTTTGACAGTTTTGGGAATTTGCCCCCGCCCATGGAACTAGTGGCCTATTTTGGAAACAGGATCAAGATATATTATAATGTGAAACGTGAGCAAACGTTTAACAGCCAACAGTGTGGACGTTTATGTTTATTTTTTTAATATAAAACGCAACATAAGCAAAAACGTCAACAGTATGTCGGTGGAAAGTAAGACGTTTACACTGCATGGGCGTGGACCTGAAGTGAGCCTAGACTTTTACCCACCTATCGAATTGAGTTAAAAAACTTTATGGTTTAGGACTTTTTTTCTCTTGAAACATACAATCGAATATACAACATACGTGAAAATGTGAACAACAAGTTTTACTATGATGATTCTGTGCTCACCCTGAACTCTGGTGGATACACGATAGATGACATTTATGAACACATTTATGTGGTGTTGATCAATGAATATGGTTTAAAGTCATTTCTCGATGGAACGCGCAAGTTTGAACTTGTAGGAAATACCAACACTCATCACTGCAGTATTTTTTCTACATTCAAAATTGACTTTAAAACTCACCCCGATTCCATTGGTCCATTACTAGGATTTAAACCACGTGTGTTGGAGCCCAACAAAAAACATGAATCAGACCATGAAGTGAAATTCATTGAGGACCATCATGTGTCGGTGACGTGTAATATTATTAGTGAAGTGTACACCAATCAAGAACCATCGCATTCGCTTTATGACTTTATTGTAACATCACCCAATGGTTATATTATTCGTGAAAACCCTCCAGTGGTCCTTTTTCATTCTGTGGCTGTCAATGGTATTAGTAATATAACATTAAGACTGATCAATAGAGAGCAACAACTCATTGATCTAGATTCTACCACACCAGTGACTTACAAGTTGGTGCTAAAACCACTATGAAGTTTGTATATAAAGCAACAGCACCGTCTAGGAATGGTGTTAGTTGTTTACCACGTGAATACACGTTAACATCTCAGAACAAGCAGATTTTACAGCATTTGGGTTACCACATCAACCCCCGCGATGAATTCTATCCTAGAGGTAGCAAACCACATCGAGGAGCAACCAGGAGTGGTAAGAATTGATCTGCATTCATATCAAGCTCAAACACCTGGACTCAATAACAATGATGAAATTCAATCTGTTATCAACAACCATGATATTTACACTCTACCGCATGAAAGTGTTATTCAGATTGAAGGTCGGCTCACCAAAGCCGATGGCTCTACACCCACTACATCCAAGTTAGCCAACCATGCTTTCGCCTTTCTGTTTTCTGAAGTGCGTTATGTGATTAACGATATCGTGGTGGATAGCACTCGAAATGTGGGTATTTCCAGTGTCATGAAACTATATCCCTCTTATAGTGAGGAAGAAGCTAAAACACTTTGCATGGCGGGTTGGTGCCCTGACTCGACCAATGACTGGATGGTACACACCGATGGCACCTTTACTGGATATTTACCGCTCAAGCTGATTTTAGGCTTTGCTGAAGATCACCAGCGCATTGTGGTCAACGCAAGGCAAGGGCTTTATCTGGTGAGAGACAGGAGTGATAATAATGCACTCAAGGGAGTCGACAATGCCCCCATTGATTCAAAAATTCAACTACAACGCTTGCTATGGAAAGTGCCTCATGTGACCCTTAACGATAGCAAAAAACTGGATATACTTAAAATGGTAAAGAGAGATATACCTCTACCCATGGAATTTAGAAGCTGGGCACTCCATGAGTACCCGTTATTGCCTACCACCAACACACATAGTTGGTCTATAGAAACAGCCCGCTATACAGAGACCTCTCTACATGATTGTGGGTTTTCAAACAAATCGCAAGTATCAACAAACCAAAGATGCCACGCAATTTGATCACCTGCAATTGAGAAATGCACGTTTTTTCTCCACGGTGCTGTGTTTCCCTATGAAGGGCTGGATTTAGATTTTTCAAAAAAAAAGTTTGCCCCCCTGTACGACTTGTTTTCTAAATTTAGATGGTCGTATTATCAAAAAGAGAATTGTCCAATGTTGTCACCCCAAGCTTTTAAGACAAGGGCGCCACTGATTGTCTTTGACTGTTCCTACTTGGAAGAGTCTGTCAAACCATCCAATATTGACATTCGACTAGATTTTGAAACGCATGACAATGTTCCAGCCAATACCACGGCCTACTGTTTGATTATTCATCACAAACAAGTCAACTATTATCCACTATCCCAGCAAGTGACAAGTGTATAAATAGCAGGTCAACACACATCAAACCACTCAGTCATGTCTTGCTTTCAAGCCTCAAGAGAAGTTACATCCATGAATTTAAAATCTGAGGAACAACGTTTCAAGACCTTTGCGACGTGGCCGGTGCCTTTTATAAACCCTCAAGCCTTAGCAGCCGTTGGATTCTACTATTTAAAAAGAAGAGATGAAGTGAAATGTGTGTTTTGTCCCATCATCTTAGACCAATGGCAAGAGAGCGATGAACCCATGCAGGAACATCAGCGCTGGTCACCTGCCTGTCCCTACCTATGCAGAATGGAGGTGGGTAATATACCCTGTCATTCAAGTTACCCCTCACTCATGCCTCTGAGTGATGAAAAAAGTTATGATACGTGTGGACTTTATGGTGCCGGCAGTGCTTCAGTGAGCAGCTCACAGTCAAAAACATCCAGTTTAGAGACATTAGAATATCATCGGTGTTATGGACACTATAAACACAAAAGACTTTTTTGTTGTATGAGATGGTACCGCCTCTATCCTAGAATGAAAAAAGAATGTAAAACTTGCTATGCTAATAAAATAATGAAATAAAAAAAATTGGTTGTTGTTGTTATATTATTATTTCTTATGCGCCCCCTGTCATATCCTAACCTCTATAGTGATTACTCGATGTTTTTCTTTTCTTTTACTAGAATGGAATGTAAGTAAATGACATGGGTACACCTTACTGAACAATTATCAGTCTGTGGTCAGTTGGACTTGATCCAGCCAAGAGTGAACATGTTGCGTACACTGATTGTCGACTGTCAAGGATTTAAAATTGGAGATAACAAATTTATATTTAAAGAAGTGGCCATCATCGATTGTTCCACTTTTTGGATATCACAAGCTACCCATTTGGTGTTTAAACCACCTTATGCGTTTGATTTGTTGTGTGATAAAGACCGTAAACAAACCCAGTGGATTGAAACTCATATGCAACTAGACTGGAAGCAAGGAACCATTTCATATAAGCACCTGGACATGGTCATGAAAGCCCACTTGTCTTCTGCCCATGTAATATTTGTGAAAGGTAGTGAAAAACGTCAATGGCTACAACCATTTTTAGCGTCTTACTGTCAATGTATCGATTTAATGGACATGGGCTGTCCATCGCTGCAAACACTCATGGATCGCTGCCCCTGTGACAATATTACCCATAAAGCCTTGGCACAGGTGTGGCAATTGTTTCATTGGCTATCCACCAATGCCTGCTGGGAGTTGTTAAATAAAATTAAAACTAAAGGTTTACCTGTGAATGACACCAGTGAGATTTCTACAAGCGACGTGTAAACATCAACGTGATACCATGGAGAAAGGGGATGCTACCGATAAAGCGATTGGAAAGTTCTTTGTGTGTAAAAAGAAACTAGACAGTTTTACTAAAGAAGAATTATTGGCTCTTCCAAAATCATTCATTTATTATGTCGCAGCAAATGCAGTGAAAGAAATCTGGCAACATGTACCAAAATCATGGACTCAAGACCCTGTGTTAAGTGAATTGCAACCATGTACGGATTATGATCACCATAAGCAAGTGGCTATGGCAAAAATACCCTCTATGCGACAGTGTGCTACTTGTCAGCTAGTCAAACTACATCATGGTCATAAAAGTCAGTGTAAAGACTTTGTTTCCTCATACCACGGGAGTAATGAAGAAAAAAAGCAACAACAACAAACATCATCCACAGAGGAAGAGGAAGATCATACCTTTTTACCATCGATGGAAAAGGATATGCCAGACCTGTACTGGCAATGGCGTCATTAACAAAGTAATTCAATACTTGACTTTCGAAATCTACCTACCTGGTTATTATTTGTGTAGTCCTGGAACTTGTCTTGAAGAACCTTTGCAGCATAGTGATATACCTATTAATCCTTTGGATCAAGCATGCACCTTTCTTATCACCACAGTCTTTCTGCATTAAGACGTGTAGCGAATAAAGCATCGTTGAAAAGCTAAACAACTTTAGACATTCTGTGATGTCTCAGTGGGAGGGAGGTTGGCAGTCGTCATTGTGATTAGTGTTATAAGAGGAAAGTTAATAATGAGTGGACATGGACATTGAAAAGGATTGAGGAATTGGTATTTCTTTGTATTCTATTTTTGTAAAGCTCTATTTGTTGTGAAATAAAAACAAGGTTTACAAGATCACAATGTCTTTTATTTAAAACAAGTAGTTCCGTGAAGAACTATACAGCCTATTTTCATATATCCTACTTATGTTAATTGCCACTATCAACATACACAATTTCAGTTTGATTGCTGTAATAGATTCGTAGATATTGAGAACCGACTAAATATTTCGGATGGTCGCCATGTTGGATTTTATATATGTAGGTCCTAGAGTTATGTACTGTTACATGCAGATTATTGTGAACGTGTAGTATTCAAACTTCAATCGCATAGTTAGGACACAAGAAAAAACAAGGAGATTTAAATTTTTTTCACAGCTGCCATCTTGAGGTTATCTAAACAATTGAAATAAATTAGATGCCAGTGGATTAACATTCGTATAAGGATTTACTGTACCAAGTTTCACTGCACGCGGATGGTTAAATTGCGAGAAACGTCCATGTGAATATTTATAATTCGCGTCACCGCCATGTTGGATTTGTGATCACCAGGTTATTTAAAGTCCTATAGGTGAACTTAAGTTCATAGCCCCTATGAACATTAAAAATGCAGTTTGATTGCTAAAATAGATTCGTAGATATTCAGTATCGTCTAAATATTTCGGATGGTCGCCATGTTGGATTGTTAAATGTATAGGCCATAGAGTCATGTACCATTGAAGGAAAATTATTGCGTAGGTTCATTATTCAAACTTTCACTTCAATCGCATGACTACATCACAATAAATAAAATCTTAATTTTAAAATTTGCACTGCCGCCATCTTGAGGTTATGTAAACAATTGAACTAAATTAGATACCAGTGGATTACAATGTGTATAAATATTTCCTGTGCCAGGTTTCACTGCGCTTGGAACATTAAATCGCGAGGAAGGTCTATTTAAAATTTTCAAATTCGCTTGGCCGCCATGTTCGTTTTGTAGTTAACCGGTTTTTGAAAGTCTTATAGATGGACTTCCAGTAGTGCCCTTTATCTCCGTACAAAATTTCAGGGTTTTACCGCTAATAGTTTCAGAGATATAGAATGCCGGTGAAATATTTCGCACATCCACCATCTTGTGATTATGTAAACATTTGAACGAAGTTAGATGTCGGTGCATTACAATGTATATAAACATATACTGTACCAAGTTTCATTGCGTTTGGTTGGTCAAATCGCGAGAAACGTCTATTTAAAAGTTGCAAATTCGCTTGGCCGCCATGTTGGTTTTGTAGTTACCAGGTTTTCAAATGTCACATAAGTGAACTTATAGTAGTTCCCTCTATCACCATAGAAAATGTCAGGGTAATATCGGTAATAGTTTCGGAGATATTGAATGCTGGTGAAATATTTCGCACAGCCGCCATGTTGGATTGGTGAGTCGTAACAAAATTTGAAGGGCACGGTCGAGGTCGCCGGGAATAGTGCTATGAACTTTCCGAGTTTCATTGAAATCGCTCTAGCCGTTTAGATTTTATTAGGGGGGACACACACACGAATCACACACACACGCACACACACACACACACACACACACACACACACACACGCACACACACACGGACAAAAGGTGATCTCATAAGCCTATTTTTTCAAAATTGAAAATAGGCTAAATATGGTGATAGCCATTTCATTTTTTTCACACATGAATATTTACAATTTCCACTTTACATTTTTTTACATTCCCCTTGTTTAGTTTAAACATTCTATACATTTTTGTTGTTTTGAAATAAAAACAAGGTTCACCAGATCACAATGTCTTTTAATTCTAAAAATGGTGATAGTCATTTCTTCATTTTCATTTTTTCACACATGAATATTTACAATTTCCACTTTACATTTTTTACATTCCCCTTGTTTAGTTCGCACATTCTGTACATTTTTTTTGTGAAATATAAATAAGGTTCACTAAATCACTATGTCTTTTAATTTTAAAATGGTGATAGCCATTTCTTTATTTTCATTTTTTCACACATGAATATTTACAATTTCCACTTTTCATTTTTTTACATTCCCCTTGTTTAGTTTACACATTCTGTACATTTTTGTTGTTGTGAAATAAAAAACAAGGTTTACCAGATCACAATGTCTTTTTTAATTTTAAAATGGTGATAGCCATTTCACTTTTCTCATACATAGATATTTACAATTTCCACTTTACATTTTTTACATTCCCTTGTTTAGTTCACACATTCTGTACATTTTAAAAAAATCATTTTCGTAATATACAAAAGCAAACATTTTACACTAAAATGTATTACTTATCTTATTTTTACTAATTACAGTAGCCTAACATTATACATTCTACTTACAGTTTTTACAAAAAAATATTACAATATAAAACACACTACAATTATTACAATATAGTGATCATTAGACTTAAGTAAAGTAATAGTCGTCAATGCGACTGTTACCCAAGCAAAAGTATCAAACGTGTTGGGTATAATGAATCGTTTGTTGTCTTCATTACTTAAAGCAACTTTGTTCAACAAATTGGTATGTAGTTGATGATTTTTACTTCTAAATACACACATTTTCTTATATAATACAGGTGGGTTACTAACTATACAGTTTTTATAATCACTTATATCTAACTCTTTACTAACAACATTCTTTTTCACTCCTTTTATTTTTTTTACTACTACATCATCAATTGTCATATAGCTGTATGATTTAGATTTTGTACCTACAAAGGGGTCTATAATAACACCAGCACATTCATCCTTAAATTTCCCAAGAACCTTTTTGTTTACTAGAGGCAAATGGTAAATATTATCCTCGGGATAGTCACTTGTATCAAACCTATTTAGCTCAGTTTTGATATCCTCATAAAAATCATCAGTTTTAAACTCATAAATAAAAGAATCTGTGTCTGTGTAGAGTAATTTAGCATTATCAAGATAGTTTTTCTTTACATAATCATAGTGAAATTCATACATAAGTGTTTTTGATAATTCCAGAATGGTGTAACCCACATATATGGGTTTGTTGTAAGTTACTTTAAGACGATTCATTTGTATTACAACTAAATCCTCATGAATAATTGAACAGCTATGAAAGTTAGGCTCGCTTATTAAGTTGCTCGCACCATACCTTTTACCATCATTCTCCCACTTTGCTATCAGCTTTACATCAACTCGTTTATCAACATTCTCCATAGTCTTTCCAAAAACACTATTATTCATGAGTTTATAAAAATCTTTTTCAAACGCGTTTGTTGATTGTGTTCTTAAATTATTGTTTAGATCAATATAGGGTTTGAGCCATGCTGACTGATGAAATTGCAATACGCGATGAATTTTAGTTAATTTCAATCCATGCTGTAGACACTGTTTCAAGTTTTGATAATGTATTACATATTTACATTTATCATTTACATTAGCAATTAACATTTTGGTTCGTGATGTGATATATGGAGATTTCATATTCTCAGGACAAAATGGTAAATCATTATGATCATCATGTAACTCTTTAGGGTACTCGAGATTTACCTCTAAAATATATCCTTTATCATCGTTATCATTAAGAGTGTCAACATATAAGACATCAATTTCAGGTTGTGTCAGCCAGCGAAAATCTTTCAGTGGTAGATATTGACTCATAGCCCAACCATATTGGTTATTTGCATCGAGGTAGACAATATACTTTGACTCTTCACAAGGGTTGTAGCTAGGCATGTATTTATTATTTGCTTTAGAGTACCGTCCACTACATTGGCTTAATCCACCTCGAATTGATGATTTAATAAAATTGATCATGTCTATATCAGTCATTAATTCTAAATTTACTTTCGTTTTTTTAACATTGAACTGAAACTTAATCCAGGAGCAGTGAAATATTGACAAGGATCAAGGTCATAAGTTTTCATACAAACATTCCGAAAATTTTCAAAAACATCTGCTAATAATAACACATCTGTCTTCAAATATATGTCTGAAAATTCTCCTAAAGTTTGAATGTCAAACTATGCCCATACACGTTGTGCATGTAAATATTCCTGATCACTGATATGACTTGTGTTTAAGGAACTGTAAAATGCATCTTTCGGTGGTAAAGAACACTCCTCAAGACGTTCCACACAGCTAATATATTCATAAGGGAATATACCCTTTTGACGAATTAAATTAAAATCATCTTCTTTAGGAAAGACACGTTGAATTTCATGAAACTGATCTGATTTTAAATTACTAGCCAGCTTATCAAGACTACTCGGCATAAAGTGGAATGAATCTAAAAATCGCAGTTTTATCGTTTTCTTATTGTTAGTTTTGATGTATTTTGTGAACGATATGTATTGTTCCTTATTATTTGCAATCACATCAATTTTCACATCTGAAGCTCCAAATTCTTTAACGATAAAGTGGTTATCGTATTTGCTACCGTTATGCAGAATGACCGGAATGAATTTACTTACTCTATAATTTAAATTACATTCTTGGTGAGCAGCACCACGATATTGTCCTGTTAAATGGTCATGATCAAGAACCCTGTCTGTATATAAACATTCACCACACATAAAACAATTAGTTTCAGTTTCAAAATTCATTTGCTCTGATGAAGTTAGTGGCTCCATTGGAATGATCGTATTTAAAATAGAGGATATACGGATGGCATCTTTTTCAAGTCTTTCCATAAAAACTTTAGGTGCATCAGGTCCTCTATAGAGCTCAAACTTATTTAAAGAGTCATCGTAACTACATTTAATATAATATGCAAAGCTAAAAGGTTCATGAATGTGAGTAGTGTTGGTAAAAGGTTGGGCTGGATTCGATGAACATGTATTAAATGGTTTTAGCAAAGCTTCAAAGTCAGCATATATAACAAATGGTACTCGAAGCTGTTTCTCATAATCCTTAAATTTTAGAATGTTATTTTTAGGAGTAGGTAATACCGTACACACATGATTACACCCCCATTTTTGGTGTTGAATTAGTTGGTCCTCTTTCTGGAAATGTAGCAAACAACCATCACACAACCACTTTTTACCATTGTGTTTTGAAACCTGATTACTGATAAGTCTACTTAAATGTTTTATCCAACAATAGTGGGCATTTTCACCTACAGTTATGTACAGTAAATTTACATGAGCATCCTTTTTTTCCTGAGTATAATATAGAGGGCCTACTATACTCTTATTTTCAATTTCATAAACATTAATACTTACATTGTTCAGCTCTTCAAAACGTGGAATGTCTTTTATCGCCATAGGAAATTCCATTTCTTTTAAATCTAACACTGAAGAATAGTGAGGATAAGATGATGTTCTCGCCACAGCCCTCACTGCTGGATAGAGAGCTGAGGTTACAGCCCACGCAAAACATGCGTCATCATTATTCATAACGTTCACAACAGCTTTCTTACGTTTGATCCATCCTGGCAAATCAATGTATGATGATGCTCGAAGGGGATTATATTTATTCATGTTGGTTTCTAAATAAAGTACTTCAACCAATGCCCAGCCCGACTCCCTTTCCTGGAACTCTTCACTCTTCACAATGATAGCACTTGAAATATTTTGATATATATCACTAATATTAGTTGATTCACTAATAATTATGTTTTTTGTATTAAAAGATTTGATATCCGTAATTTCACCTTCGCTCCCAGTTTTTACATAGAGGCCAAAAAGTTCAAAATTCATTTTAAATGTTTCATGCTCTAATAAAACATTACCTACCAAGCCAAACACAGTAGGTTGAACATTTTTTAAAAATGATTCAATACTTTGAGTTTTTTCTTCACTATGAAGTCTGTAACTAGCAATTCGACTTTTAAATGCACTACCAATTTGTTGAACATTTCCAGAATTTCTTTCATGGCAAGTGTTATTTTTATGTTGAATACTGCGTAAATGTCCATGAATGATTGAAGAAGGTATATCAATATTACATACATCACAATGTGTTATTGAAGGTTCACCATTCTTCTTTCTTTTTGATGCACAACTATTTTCACAATCTTGAGAACGTTTACGCTTTTGAGCATTGCATTCATTTAAAGGTTCCGTGCTAGTTGTTGGTTTTAAAGTTTTTAATTCTTGTTGTTCTCCATGCACTTCAACCATGTGGGATTGATATCGCTTTACAGCAGAAAATCCAAGATCGCAAACTGAACACGAAAATGGTGCTGAACTGACATGCTTTAGATTTACATGCCGTCCAAGACTATCCTGTCTGTTAAATGTTGAAGCACAATGACTGCATACAAACATTTTCTGATTATGTTTTGTACTTGCATGACGTTGAAGGCTGTCAGGTCTTGAGAACTGTTTCTTACAGTCACCACACTTGAACATAATGATTACTTTCCAAGTTATCTAGAAAAGAAAGAAATCATAAATGTTAATAAAAAATAAAACAAAGTACAATATAAATAGTTTAATTATATTCCAGTCAATGGTTATAGCAGGGTATTTAAATCGATCATCTGTGAACTCCTAGCAAGTCTAACTTCATGTAGTTCTAACTGGGGGTTACTATATACCACTGTCACTGACACCTAGCGGTGAACATTGGAACTTGATAGAGTGATAGAAACCAGTGATCGCCAGTTAAGTGAGCTAAGTGTGACGTCATAACCAATCTTAAAACAAGTCTAAACTTGTAGAACATGTCACGTGATAGAAACCAGCGATCACCAGTTAAGTGAGCTAAGTGTGACGTCATAGCCAGTCTTAAAACAAGTCAAAACTTGTAGAACATGTCACATATTGGAAACCAGCGATCGCCAGTTAAGTGACCTAAGTGTGACGTCATAGTCAGTCTTAAAACAAGTTTAAACTTGTAAAACATGTCACATGACAAAGTTAAGTTAGGTAAAGTTAAGTGAACTGAGGTTAAGACTTTAAATATTCCCTCTGTCACTGACATCTATCAATGAACATTCGAACTTAATAGAGTGGTAATCAAAATCTAACCTACAAATTTAGCTTTACACATCATGGTCAAGTAGTTCCAACTTTTTACTGCTAAATATACCATTTTCACTGACATGTAGTAGTGAACATTGGAAAATAATACTCTAGCTGTTGAAAAGTTATTAGAGGGGCAGTTACCTTTTTATAATTGATCAACTGCTGTCACTGAATGAACAGATTGTAGGAATCTGGTATCCTACAGGTACCCAATTATCTGTAAACAAATCAATCAATCAATTAATCAATCAATCAATAAATACATTCCAATCAATAACTTCAACATCAATTAGTAATAAAAGACTACAATCCATTAATAATAAGTACTTACCTTGCAAAATAATTTAATGATTTTCTACCAAAACGGCTTTTTTTTACAACTCTTGAGCAGTAATAGAGCACTGTTCACTCAAAGCGAGTTTATTTATTTAATCGTATGGTGATACAATACAGAATACAAATAAGACGAAATTAAACTTTAAAGTCCTTCCTTTTCAACCATTCGGTTAGACTAGGTGTGAGATCAAACAAGTCGTCAGGAATTCCAGGGTATGAATGAAGAGGACAGCGTAGGACCAGGTGTTCAATCGTCTGTTCTTCTAAGTTACATTCACACATTGGTGAACTGATCCAGCCCCACTTGTACCTGAAATAATTACAACACCCATGTCCAGTCCTCAACCTGTTGATACGGCACCAGAGGTTCCTTGGTAGGTCAAAACCATTTGGCTTCTTTGTGGGATCAAGATGGTGGACACTTGATCCCAATGTTTTTGTTGACCACTCATGCTTCCAGCTTTCCTTTATGTCAAATCCATCCGCGATGAGTTGCCTTGCAGTGACACTTGCCGGTCTTCTGGATTGCAATCGTTGTTGTGACGGATGGCAGAATTCCTGATGCAGTGGCAAAGAGGGTGATGCAAAGATTTTCTTAGCCTCCCTCAGTAGAGCTTGCTTCCGCCTTAAGTGAGGTGGAGGGATGTGGCTCAGCACGGGTAACCAGTGACATGGAGTTGATTTGATGGTACCAGTAATGCAACGCATTGTATCGTTCAGTTTCGTGTCTATCTTCTTCACATGTACGCTTTCCAACCAGACAGGCGCACAGTACTCAGCAGCTGAGTAAACAAGACTGATGCCAGTTAAACGTAGACAGTCAGCAGAGGCTCCCCAGGAGGTACCACTGAGCTTATGCAGTATGTTGTTTCTTGCGGCGACTTTGTGAGAGAGCTTGGTGATGTGCTCTTTGTAGCTCAGGGTTCTATCTAAAGTGACTCCGAGATATTTTGGGAAAGGATTGTACCTCAGCTCTTGTCCATTGAACAGGACTCTAGGTTTGTAGTTTGCGACACGATTCGCTAGATGGAAACAAGAGACTTCAGTTTTTGTTGTGCTTGGGATCAATCTCCAGGTTTTAAAGAAAGTTGACATCTTCTCCAGGTCCTCCGTAATGATTTGTTCGCCATCTTCAAAGTTATTGCTCTGAGCTACCAGCGCGATATCATCAGCATAGATGAACTTACTTGATGTTGTAGTTGGTAAATCATGGATGTACAAATTGAATAGCAGTGGGGCTAAAACAGATCCCTGTGGTAGGCCGTTATTTAGTTTTCGTTTGCGGCTTTTAGTGTTTCCTAGGAACACTTCAAATTGCCTTTCACTAAGCATGCTAGATATTAGATCCACAATTTCTCGGCTTGGAACAACTTGCAATAGTTTGTAGATCAGTCCTTGTCGCCAAACAGTATCATACGCAGCTGTCAAGTCGATGAAAACAGCTGTTGATTTCCGTTTACCTTGAAAACCTGCTTCAATGTGTGTAGTTAGGGCAAGAACTTGATCAGTGCAGCTGCGTCCGTGTCTGAAGCCAGCTTGTTCAGGAGGGATAACAGCCTCAATGAGCGGAGCTATTCTGGTTAGAAGGATTCGTTCAAAAAGTTTTAATATGCAACTGAGCAGTGCTATTGGACGATAGCTTTCGGGGCTGTCTTCAGGTTTGCCAGGTTTGAGAATGGCTATAACATTTGACAGTTTGAATTGTCTGGGCAGTCTGTTCTCTTTGAGAATGTAAGTGAAGAGGGAAGTGAGCCAGCATATACAATACGGACCCATGTTCTTAATGAACTCATTATAGATCTTGTCGGGACCAGCAGCCTTGCCGATTTTCAGTTGTTTGATTGCACTTTCTACTTCCGCTGTGGAGAAGGGATTGGAAAGCGGTTCGTTTCTTGGGGCACTGTGCTTGAGGTTAGAGAGGTTACATTTTACCACTCTGGTATGATTCTTGTCTCTCTTTACCCTTGAGAGGTCTACGATTGTGTTGGCAATAATGTCAGGACTCAGTTTAGTATGCGGCTTTTTGGGGTGTTGCTTGCCAGTTAGCCCATTCAAGACTCGCCAGGCTTTCCTACTTGACTTTGCGAAGTTCATTTCTTCGAGTGATAAAGACTGACAGTAGGGAGATATATGACACCTCTCTTATATAAACTCTCATCGCTCGTGTCAGCAGTTTTTTGCAGATCATTGCAATTCCTTTCCCAATACAGCTGAGAGTCCAAAGTACACTAGGAACACCTGTGTGGTATCCAATGACTGCTGACTTTGCATGATCATCACCCATTGTCTTAATCAACACATGGGGTTTCAAATTACTGCAGAGTCAGTCATAGCAACAGCAGTGTGCGCTCCCTACCATGTCAGCAACATGACACAGGAAGGAACACCTGCGTAATATCCAATAACTGCTAACTTTGCATGATCATCATCCATTGTCTTCATGAACACTTGCGGTTTCAAATTACTGCAGTGTTAGTCATAGCAACAGATCTGCGCGCTCTCTGTCATGTCTGTAATATGACACAGGAAGTAACAAGTCTGTTTACTGCACGTACCATCTCCTCAGTTTTAACATCTTAAGAACATGTATTATTCTCTTTCAACTACAAATGACTCGTTAGAACACATCCATCCACCAAGTTAGATCCCTTGTATGTTCACATGTATTTCGTCACTTTCCTTTCATATCGTTATCACATTATAGTAGTGGGGGTTGGTGAACAACGTCAGTTCAACACACACAAATGTAGTTAGGCCCTTTGACATAATTTAAATAAATTCATGAGCCAGTCCATAGGGACCAGGCCAAAGGGACCGGTCCAAAGGGATCAGTCCAAAGGGACAAGGACTCATCCACAAGGACTCTTCAACAATGACCAGTCCACAGGGACCCGTCAACAATGACTTGTCAACAATGACTTGTCAACAATGACCTGTCAACAAGGACTCGTCCACAGGGAACCACTCCCCCACCCTCTTCAAAAGCCATGAGTGGGCATGCGTAAAAAACAAAAACAAGCATGTTAATTCATAGTGGCTATCCACCGTACACATGCACTTTATGTAGAACAACGTTTCATTCCGTATTGGCATTCAAACTCTCACATGTTGCAATTGGAAAGAGAGATTCTCTAAAAAATTACAATTTCACCCCCTAGTAGGGTAGATTTTATTTTTGGGGTGGAAATATGTTGTCCATTGGAAAGGGAGTGTTAGCCCGAGTTCAATGACACCTCGTACAAGTCTCTAGCCTGATTGGTTCGCGAGATATTGCTATTTTAGTATTCCAGCGGTGGAGCGGTGGCGGTGGTATTAGAACTCTCACAAAACCACTACTCCAACCCATGTATAATTTAGCTTTACACAGGTGTAATTAGTGGAAGGTTCTTTAACATGCCATATTTCTATGACATGGGACCGTCGGCTTTACTTCCCCTCCGAAGGAAGGCAAACTGAAGGAGTTAACTTCTTGTCTGCAGCAGTGAGCACCCTTCCTTTACCTCTTTTATTAATTTTGGTTGGCAGTATAATATGTGAGTCTTGTAAAATTTTGATTCTGTCAGTTTTATTCTTCAGGTCGTAATAATAATACAATAAAAATAATCTTTTAGCAATAAAAAGCTATGCGTTCCCGCTTACATGGACAGGAATTCGGAGTTCTTAGTCTATTTTCATTTATGAAAAAAATAGGCTATGAGTAGAGCCCTGCGTGGATAAACAAAACGTTATCCGCATCCACCCCACGTCCGCACGGCTGTTATCCGCATCCGCCCCGCATCCGCACGACTGTTATCCGTATCCGCCCGTCTGTTGTCCGCATCCGCCCGGCTGTTATCCGATTCCGCACGACTGTTATCCGCATCCGCACGACTGTTATCCGTATCCGCCCCGCACGACTGTTATCCGCATTATTTTGCAGTAACTGCTTTCGTACGGTTGACTCGGAAATGTTGAAACGTCTCCCCACTTCCCTTATTTCCCTTATTTTCCTCCCATCATCCCTAATTGCACGTAGAGCTTTCTGCATATTTTCTGCTGGGTAGGAGTTTTTCTCCGTTTTCCGCGTATAATTTCTTGGCATCTGGAGAACAAACACGAAATATTTTGCCATTAATTTCGCGTTGTATTTACTTGTATCGTATGTTCTGCGCACCATTACCCCACTCTGCTTTTAAAACGTAACTCACTGAATCCCGGTAAACTAATCTATTACATTGAAAAATAAATACCTGCAAAAACACTGTAAAACTGGCATTTAAAACTGCATTTAATTTTAAATAACTGAATCACAACTGTAGGCTTACCTTCTTATTTGCTGGCTACAGAAAATAACATGCAACGTGTAAAGTTTCTTCATCCAAGCCTCACGGCTGTCATCACATAGCAACTGGCATCATGCTGACTGTCCCTCTCTGATAGGTGCGATGACAGCTTAAGGGCAGCATGGGCAGCAGGGAAATGAGTTGCTAGTTGTACTACCAACTCGAAAAACATAGGTGCGCACAATTACCCAACTTTCCCCATGATATTCAACAAGTTCGGATTGTATTCTAAAAACTATCCGCAAATTTACTCCAAACATTATCCGCAGATTATCCGCTATCCGCAAAGCCATGCAAACTATATCCGCATGGCGAAAAATGTTGCGGATATCCGCATCCGCACAGGGCTTTAGCTATGAGTTCACCTTTTGTCCATGTTTGTGTGTTTAGGCCTAGGTGTGTCCGCACACCAATAAAATCTAAACGGCTGGAGCGATTTCAATGAAACTCGGTAAGGTCATAGTACTATTTTGTCCGACCCCGACTGTGTCCTTCAAATTTTATTACGTCTCACCAATCCAACATGGCGTCTGTGCGAAATATTTCACCGGCTTTCTATATCTCCGAAACAATTCCTAATCACCCTGAAATTGTGTACTGTGATAAAGAGCACTACGAGAAGTTTACCTATGTGACTTTCAAAAACTTGTTAAGTACAAAACGAACATGGCGGCCAAGCGATGTTGAAATATTTAAATAGAATTTTCTCGCGATTTAACCATCCAAGCGCAGTGAAACATGGCACAGCAAATGTTTATACACACTGTAATGTACTGACATTTAATTTTGTTCGATTGCTTACATAAGCTCAAGATGGCAGCTGTGCGAAATTTTAAAATTAAGTTTTTATTTCTTGTGTCCAAATCATGCGATCGAAGTAAACGTTGGAATAATGAACCTACGCATTAATCGTCATCTAATAGTACATAACTCTATGGCCTACATATGTAAAATTCCAACATGGCGACCATCCGAAATATTTGGACGGTTCTCAATATCTATTAATCTATGACAGCAATCAAACTGAAATTTTGTATGTTGATAGAGGCTATAAACATAAGTTTACTTATGGGACTTTCAATAACTTGGTGAGCACAAATCCAACATGGCAGCGACGCGAAATGTAAATAGTTAAATGGACGTTTCTCGCGATTTAACCATCCGAGCGCTGTGAAACTTGGTACGGTATATGCTTATACAAATTTTAATCCACTGGCAACTAATTTAATTCGATTGATTTCATAACCAAAGGATGGTGGCTGTGCGAAATTATAAAATCTTGATTTTATTTCTTGTGTCCTAAATACCCCTACACAATAATCGTCATCTAATAGTACATAACTCTAAGACCTACAAAGGTATACAAATCCAACATGGTTACCATCCGAATATTTAGACGGTTCCCAATATCTTCGAATCTATTACAGCAATCAAACTGAAATTTTGTATATTGATAGAGGCAATTAACATAAGTAGGATATATGAAAATAGGCCAGTTAGTTCTACACGGAACTACTTGTTGATTTTAGTTCTGCAATGCACGAACTCTTGTAGTACAGTAGTGTATGATGATAATTTAAGATAATCTCACCCTCCCTATATTATTCTGCTAAGGTCCCATTCCGGTTTTGTATCGAAAATAAGGTCCTGTTAACACCAACCTACACATATGGGGTACCTACAGGTTACGCATAACCCCATGTATGCCAGAAACTCACTCATTTTCTCTTTAAATGCCTCACAATTAAATAAATACCTAAAAATGTACATTTACAATGGGAGGACCGTAACCTGATGAGCCTGCCGCTAGAGCGCAGGGCAGCGTGGCGGCGGCAGCCATCTGGTGGGAGCGCGGCGTACTGCTAAGAGAGCTTGTCGCTAGAGCGCAGGGCAGTACATTCACGTTGCGATAGCTCGCACGGGCCCACTAGTTCAAATTATGTCATTAAGCATAATTAACACTTCGAAATGGAAAGGGTTGCAATTCTGGCTGTATAACATTCATTTTAAACATAGCAAATTACATAACTTGCAAAGCCTAAGGGAACGACGTTTTCCTCAAATGTCTAAAAAAAGTTGCTTGTAATTTATGCTTTATCTAATCTCTACTTAGTAGCCTATAAAACTAAGTCCCCGATTCTTGGATGTTACGGGTAATCACGAGAACCACTGGATTGATTTTGATGCGGTTTTCACCATTCTGTAAAGGATATCTCAAGGATGATTTTTGTAAAAAAAAAAAATTATGATCAAAGGAAGCCGAGCAGTAACGATTTCAGTGGAAAAGTCGAAAAAAAAAACCTGGCGTCCGAGCGCTTTGTAAGCTTACGCTGGACATACCGTTAAAAATATCTAAATACTATGAGTGTAAGAATTGTTCAGCATGAAAAGTTCTACAAAAAAAGTCCGCGAGAGCATAATATATCTATCTTCAATACATCGCCCACTGTAAGTGATTTTACGTTTTAATTTCTTCCACCCATGTCCATTCAACTACTGAGGCGACAGTTTACGAGCTAGCTAAGGGAGAATCTATCATCCCTGTTACAGCCTAGCTAGCGGGCGAATCTATTGCCCCAGATACAGCCAGCAGCAAACCGTCGAGTCGTGTTGAGTTAAGACTTCTGAGAAGGGTGGCTGTGTTTGGAGTTTCCCTGGAAGTGCAACTCGGGGTTTCTTCATTTTGCCTGTGAAACATAGTCAAGTAAAGATTGTACGGAAGGGGGATTTGAGTTTCATTCACCTCGCCATTCCCTGGAAGTGCAACTCTCATTTCGCCTCTGAACTTTTCGTTCCGCAAAATTCACAGCCAATTTAAGATTGGACGGAAGGGGGATTATTTTATATTAAATTATACTGATTGGCGTATAATCTCTACTTAGTACAAAACGAAGTCCCCGATTCTTGGATGTCACGGGTAATCTCAGCGGCTTCGGTGGCGTAGTTGGTAGCATGCTGAACTGCTGTGTCCAACATAGCGGGTTCAAACCCGGCCAAAGTCGTCGGATTTTTTAAGAGCGTTAAAAATTCTTCAGTATGCTTTCCTTCGGAGGGGAAGTAAAGCCGGCGGTCCCATGTCATAGATGTATGGCATGTAAACGATCCTTCCACAGACTAAACTTGTGTGGAGCTAAATTTCTAGGTTAGATATATTGGAACGCTCTATCAAAGTTCCAACTTTCACCACTAGGTATCATTGACATCTGGTGGCGAAAGTTGGAACTACTTGAAATTGAACGGAACTTGTAGCTCACCCTCTGGGTGTCCGCTGGAAGCAGCTACAGCCTCTGGGGAGCCAAACATGTCCTCGGACACTCCCGGCAATAAAAGCCATACGATAAATAAATAAATTAACGGGTAATCTCGAGAACCACTGGATGGATATTGATGAGGCTTTCACCATTCTGTAAAGGATATCTCCAGGAAGGTTTTTGTCGAAAATAATTTATTATTTATGGTCAAAGGAAGCCAATCAGTAACGATTTCAGTGGAAAAGTCGAAAGAAAAACCTGGCGTCGGTGCGCTTTTTAAGCTTAAGCTGAACAAATCGTTAAAATATCAATATACTATGAGTGTAAGAATTGTTCAGCATGAACAGTTCTACAAAAAATGCCGTGAGCGCATATCTCTATCTTCAATACATCGCCTACTATAAGTGTTTTTAGATTGGACGGAAGGGGGATTTGAGTTTCATGCACTTCGCCATTCTTAAATTACGTCTGACAAGAATTCGTTGCACATGCATCTCCATGATATATAATTAATAGTCCAGTCAGTGATTTTAACCCATCATGCCGAGACGTAAAACGGATATAGGTCGTAGTTCACTGACATCGAAAATAAAGGCGCTTATCGCGTAATGAATTCACAACTGTTCCCGGGCGAAGCCGGGGCAGGTTGCTAGACATAAATATTATTGTAATGCCAGTAGATTCGGATAACAAACATGGGAATGCTGGGAAAATTGTGCGGATACGGGTTGGATGCGGATAACAGTCGTGCGGATACGGGGCGGATGCGGATAACAGTCGTGCGGATACGGGGCGGATGCGGATAACAGTCGTGCGGATGCGGGGCGGATGCGGATAACGTTTTGTTTATCCGCGCAGAGCTCTACCTATAGGAGCGCTGACTGTGTGGTCGTTGCGAGGTTCGAGCACTGGCCAGATCTCAACAGTGGAGGGAATGGCATAGATGCTGGACCGAGTAAGTCCTATCCCAACAGTCAACTCGTCTGGTCGTTGCCCGCTGATTGCAACAAGGGAAGAGACGGGCGGGCGAAATTGCGTGGAAGAAATTTCAAAAACATTGAAGCTGTGGAAGTGGGTCTCGCCGTATTCTTCGCATCAAAACCCAGAGACTGGATCCGTCGCGGGATTTGAAACCTCGCTTGAAGATGGCTCAAGACCATAGAATCTGATGGTCTCTGCTTTGAAGAATAGTTTAATTTCTTGTCAGAAAACTTTCTAAATAAAATTTCTTTTAAAAACGACATTACCTTATGAGACACCCCCTGTAATTATAAATGTGTAACTTGAGATTGATGTTTAGAGTACCGGTAGCCTACATGATGATGATGATGATGATGATAATTGTCGCTTTAAAGCGCCTAACATCGAGGTTATCGGCCCCTAATGGTTTGGGTGATCGTGAAGATGATAATGAAATGTGAACTACAACTAAAACTGACTATTAACTTATATACTAGAAGAAGAAATGGAAAACGAAAGGAGAATAAGGCAAAGAAAGGACAGGAGGAAAAGAAATGCCCTCAACCCTCGAAGAATGCGGATTGAGGGACTTGGAAGGAAGGAGAGCCATGAAAGGCAGATAGGAAAGTGAAAGAGGAGAGGGTACTCCGCAGAGGTAATGGGGAAAAACCGGACCCATCTCAGGAATCCCTCGGGGTCGCCAACTTCCGAACCCACCAGCCGTGAGCCCCTGAGGGTGTAGCAATATCCAGGGTGCACCAGAAGTGGTGGGGATACCTACACCCTTCCTCCTTGAGGGCCTTGAGCAGAAGGCAGGAAATAATAAAGGGAAATAATAAATGGCCAATTAAGGCGGGAAAGGAAGGCCTCGGATACCCTAATACCGTCGGGGTCGGAAGAGAACAAGAGTTGACCAAGTGAGGTCGACAGGAAAGAAGACGGAGAGGAGCCCGGCACAATTAAGTGGAAGCAATGCCGGACTCAGCTGGGGCCCCGTGGTCGCCAACTCACGTCCCAGTACATGGGCGAGGGTAGCCTACAGATATTGTTTCGTCCGTAACTTCTACCCTTGTTGTAACTCTACCTGAGGGCACGGACTTAAGCCATAGGCCACCCAAGGGTTCTTCAGTCACAAGTACCAGGGGGTTCTTCAGTCACAAGTACCAGGGGGTTCTGCAAGCTCAGGGGATTCTGCAAGCTCAGGTACCGGATCGTTATCGTGTCCTTACCGATAGCTTCCATAACGATTACTAACACGCTACTTACACCTAAGAAGTAGGAGGTGGAGTGGATTCGGGAATCAGGGAATGATCTCAATAAAACAGAATGAAGGCTTAACTCTCAGTTTATTGCTCAAGAGAGCAAAGGAAGCTGCCACCAGGATACAAGAGTTGGCCGGATGTAAAGCTCTAAACAAAATTAAATGGTTGGATCTCACCTGGTTTCACCAGCTGGTGCCCTCAAGTATCATTCAGCTCCGTGCCCCTCGGTCAACGAGCATTTGGTCCCCACTTTTGCCTGATCTGCCGATCGGCAAGAACCTCGCACACTCAGACTTCCTTCCTGTCGTCTATTCCTGACCTATTCTCTCTGGCCCCCTCCACACTTGAGGTAGCCACTTATAACCAAAAAATCATACCAACGCACGCGTGCTTGTCACGGCACCCTTGTGCTGACTCTCATGGCCTGGGGTTAGGCAAGGTTGAATGTCCGGTACGGTTCAAGGTAAAATCGACACCGGACATAACATACCTCCTCCGGTTCGAAGAGACAGTGACCCCACTGTCTGGGCGTAGCTATCCACCTAGCTACCCCGAAACCTTCCTCCACTCCAATGAACTGGAGCCAGCCTCCGACGATGACCTTGCTCGTGACCAGAGTGGGAACAGTGCGGAACCAACAATAATGCGAGCTAAGCCATAGCTGAGAACCCAGGTGTTTTGCCGAAAAGCGGAAAGAAAAGAGGTGTAAGCAGAAGTAATGCTTACGCATGAGACCCTAACGATCTGTGCACCCTTGTATACTGGTGACACCATTGCATACATTTTCCAGCGATTCTGCGCTTCTATATTACAAGGTAAATTTTGCGCTTCTGTAGGAAGATTACACAAGTTTCGTCTTGCTATATTAGTAAGATGTTCTAAAGCATATTTCACAAGTTTTTGGTTCTTGTTGTTGTTGTTCAGCGATAATATCGGGTCTTACAGTTGACAATTAAACACGCAAATAATCTTCACGGTTTTTCAGTCTATTTCTTGCTTTGGATTTCATTGTTACCATAGCAGAAAAGGCTCGCTTGCATATGGTAGATATGATGTTGGAAAGGGCAAAAGTGTGTTAATTGCTTTCTTCGTTAGGCTAGGATACCCCTCTCTTAGTCTAGCCAATATCAGCCATCGATGCGACGCCTTACTCTTGGTGAACTTACGTTTGAGTGTGGAATCGCTGCAAAGATCAAGAAATTCATTTCGTTCGCTAGCAATGAAATCTATTTCCTCTGAACAGTCTACGAAATCTAATGGTGAGACAACTCAGTCGAGATTCACAGTGGAAATAGATGCGAAGTACATATCTATTGCATCTTGATAAATTATCACAAATGCGGCCTTTCATCTTACCCAGATTTTCATCTCCTGTCAGATTAAGAAGATATGGAAAGTTCGACAGATCTCCTTTCTGAACTGCAGACCTCCAGGAAGTAAGTTTTCTTTTAAAACCTATTATTTTGTTAGTTGAGGAAATTATTGTTTTCTGTCTACCCTGCATTGAAACATTCAGCTTATGAACATTATTTGCCAGATTCGACAGTTCCAAACACCAAGAATCACTCATTAACAGCTCATGAAGTGTGACTTGAGTTTCATCCTTAAAAAGAGTTTTCACCTGTTCTTTAAGTTCGAGAAACCGGTTAAGTACACCACCTCATGATAACCACCTTAATTCTGTGTGAAGTAACAAAGCGGTTTGAGCTGCATCTGTTGCGCGACATAACTATTCAAAAATCCTGTACTTTAAATGTCGAGACGTGATGTAGTTCACCAGTTTCACAACTTGGTTCAACACTGCTAGCCTAGTGGAGATAGCTTTTTGGCTTGCATAAGATGGAGTAAATTTGATTTTCAGGTGTGTTGTATGTATTGCCCCTCTCGTAAAATATCAAAGTTTTTGGCCTCCTGCTTCTTGTGCGTTGTCCGCCATCTTGAAAATACCGGCAAGAAAAGGCACTTTTTTCAGTTTTTCCTCCGTAACACATTTCCAGTGCATTTTAGGCAAAGTATTGCCATTTCCAATAATTGTAAAGAACGCTAACTCTCCTGCAAGTTTCCTATGTAACATGTTAAAAAATTTGAAACAGGTAGGGCCTACTGAGATATGGGGACGTGAACATTTGCAAACAGGTAGGAAAAAAACCCCTCAAAAGTTAGATGTCAGTGGTTTCGCCTTAATAAGTTTCTTTTAGTGCAAAATGCATAATAACCAATCTTGTACAAGTAAGTGAAAAAAAAACAACAAACAAACCCTGATTAGGCTATATCTACTGAAAATACTCTGTTCAAATGAGTATTCCTGAAATTAATTATTTTTAATCATCATGTATGAATTATACCTGTAGTTCATGAGATTCATGCTATGGCGGCTTCGGTCGCGTAGTTGGTAGCATGCTGAGCTTCTATGCCCAAGATCGTGGGTTCAATCCCGGACGAAGTCGTCGGATTATTTAAGAGCGTTAAAATCCCTTAGTATGCCTTCCTTCGGAGGGGAAGTAAAGCCGGTTGGCTCATGCCATAAATTTATGGCATGTAAGAATAGGCTGAGTTGACCCCGTTTCCGTCCTCATACCACTTTCCAAATTTCGCGGCAGAGTCGGGAATCGAACCCAGAACCTCCGGGGCGGCAGCTAACCACGCTGACCGCTACGTTACGGAGGCGACTAGTGCATCTACATTAGTGTAAATTTAAACTTGAACACATTATCAGATGATGGCCACTTGGGGGTCGAAACGCGTAATCCTAAATTGCCCATTTAACAGTAGTCCAGTCAATAGAGGCTCAAAAAGGGGGTTCACCTTACATCAGATGCGGGATCGTTTTTTATTTTTTGATGTTGTTTAGGACCATTAGGTAGTTATTAATCCAAGTTTCCGTCATCCTACCCCCCCCCCCCCTTGCTTCGTCCGCCATCTTGAAAAGACTGTCAGAAATCGACACTTTTTTCAGTTTTTGGCCTCTAGCTCATTCCCAGTTCATTTGTTTGAACATATGTCCAAATAAGAAAATGTAGATTACTAAATTTGCAACAACTTTGATGTGGGAGTTTTTTTTGTAGGACCAAGCGTATTCGAGCTACGAGAAGGCGAAAAAGGGCGAAAATTGGCGATTCGGCAAATTTTTCACTTTCGCTCCACTTTTCATCGCAAAAACAGGGGAAAAACTTGATTTCAGCGAAAAGTTTATTGAATGAAAGTTGTAGACAATTTAATTTCCTTTGAAACTCCGGTATCAAAAAGACAATTACGAGCAATGGGTAGGAGTGGGGGTAAATTTACGAAAACTATAGGAAATAGGTTTTTTGTGATTCAGCCCTGGAGCGCCGTGTTGGTGCAAGTTTTTCGTTTTCATTATATTACAACCATTTTTTGAACACAGCAGTGCATCTAAATATTATTTGAACCTTTTTTTGTATAAATGTAACCACACACACGCATATTGTCTTTGTTTTATTCAGTTGATGTTCGTACCTCCACTGTTCACATCGGGTTTAGTCAACGTGCTTGGAAAGAGTTTTCCTGTGGAGTGAATTGTAATGGTGAAGGATGGCTTCTTCATCCCAAACACCGGACAGTGAGTGCTGCATATGCGGGAAGAGTTTGGACGAAGGAGTTGTTATTGCTGTGAAGAAGAAAGAAGTTCAGACTCTATTAAGCGCAAGTGTTCGAAAGGGGCGAAACGACCACTGCCAGATTTTGAAGAAAAGAGATGAAATTCAAGTTCACAATGCCTGCTCAAAGAATTACAGCGATTCAAGACGGATAGACGTAGCTCTACGCTCAGAATCCCCTACACCTGGACCATCTTCAAAGCTAAGGTCAGTAAGCGAGGCGTTTATTTTCAAGGGACATTGCTTTCTATGTGCGGAAAAAATTGAAGAGGATTATATGAAAAAACAGAAAAAGCTCCCCTGGATTTCTCGAAATCCATTTCGCTTGGTGGAGAAGATGGAGATAAGGGACAACTTGTTGCTAGCAGCTCGGGCACGCGGAGATGAGGGGGCTCAACAAATAATTAATCGTGATCCCCCAGACTTAGATCTTTTTGCTGCTGACGGTGAGTACCACGATGCTTTTATGAAAAAGTTGTACAGACCACAGAGAGCAGGGGGAGGGGCAAGAGGATACAGAACACACCCCAGAGTTGATGAAGCAATGGAATGTGTTTATGCTTTTCTGGAAAGAAACAAAAAAGAATGCCAATTCTCATTTGATCAATTGATGGGGGCCCTTAAGGAAGGATGTGAACTTGACCGGAGAACAGTAAAATCCCGTTTGCTGAAAAAGTACGAGGATGACATCATGTTCGTTGAAACAGGCAATAAATCGACGGTCTGTTTCAAAAATACGGGTTATAAAATATTGAATGTCACTTGGTATGTCAATATAAAATCGAATCCTTAGGAAGAAAGAATGAGAGTGGTGAAAGCAGCTGCAGATATACAGTAATTACAGAGGATATTCGCTCCCGAGTTTACAATACCACTGACTATCCACCCCCTGATAAATTTTTGAACAGCATCGAGTCAGACATTCCACCAACGTTATTGACAATGGTACAAACAATTGTGCTAAAAACAAACAAGTAAGTTAAGATGAATGGAAGAGGATCAGCATTGCCATTTCCCATGCAATCATTGCTGCTGCACGTCCTCGGTCGTTTGGATCCCGTAAGAAGGGAGGAGAGCATCAGCTCTGTTGTAGTTGGAAGTAAGCAGGTGAAATGCTACAAGGCTCAGCAAGTCGGTATGGCTGGACTCTCAAGAACAGTGGGAACAACCTTCGGTGAAGTGTCCTTCAAAAAGGACAAAGTGATATCTTTAGCAGCTGACAAGAACATCTTGAAAGTTGGGGAGAAGAAGATTGCTGTGGACCCATTCACACTCTATCACAGGATGTGCTTAGTAAAAACAACCCAGGACGACCTTGAGGAATACCTCTCTTATGAGCTTGCACCGTACCCTACGTCGTTGTTCAACGAGGATATCATGCGCAAGGGCACAAAGACTGCTTGATATGCAGTGTTCACACCCATAGAATTCGAGCTTCTCTCAAATCACCTCACTGTCATCGATGGTGGGTATCTGCGCCACAAAGTTGTGTGGAATCGAAATTCGACTTTTGGAAAAATTTGTGCCGATTATATCAAGAACATCCACCAGCATTATGGGACAGTGGTGATGGTCATCTTCGACGGGTACCCAGACAATCTTCTGATGAGTAACAAGAATGCTGAAAGAGCAAGAAGGCGCAAGCTGAACGTCTCAGCAGATGTGATATTTGATGAAGCCACAGTCAACAAAACTCCTCAAGACAAATTTCTGTCCAATGAGAGCGATAAAAACGATTTGTTGCCCTCCTCAGAACAACACTTGAAGCGTCCAACATCATGAACAAGCAAGCTGAAGAGGATGCTGACGTGCTCATTGTGACCACTGCAACATCGATGGCTTCTTCGAACGACGCTGTAATTGTTGTGGGGGAAGACATCGATTTATTAGCCATTCTCACTGGGACATCAAATACGATGAACAATGTATACCTAAAAAAAACAGGAAGAGGCAATTCACCTGACGTCATGTACTCCCCCTCATCATTTATGTACGACTTCGCCGAGAACCTGCTGCTCATCCACGCCATCAGCGGGTGTGACACAACGTCAAACATTTATGGATTCGGAAAAAAACAAATTTTGTTCCCGGTTCCGGAGGAATCCATTATTGTTGGAGATAAGTGATGTCTTCATGGACCCAGCAGCCACATTAGAGGACATCTACAAAGTAGGAGAGCAAATATTGGCCTTCCTCCATGGGGGAAAATCACTCTGACCTCCGACACACAAAACTTGTTGCCACCACGACAAACTTGAACCTGGAAAAGCTGCTCCCAATCTCCGATGCAGCGCGATACCACTCCTTGAGGGTATACCACCAAGTGACGTCCTGGATGAGCAGGAAGAAAGACCAGATCAACCTTGGCTGGACAAGAGGAAGCAGGGGCTTGATTTCGACAACAACCACCAGAGATGCTGCTCCTCGTACCCTGCTGAATACGGTATCATGCAGGTGTGTCACCGGCTGTTCCGCGGCATGTGGATGCAGAAAAGCCGGTATGCATTGCTCCACTTTCTGCAAATTCTGCTGCGGCGGAAAGTCCTGCGACAACCGTCCTTTGATAGTCGCTGACGAGGAAGAGGAAAACATCGACGACCCGTCCATACCATTCGACGAAGACCCTGCCGAAGTGTCAACCCTCCCGACCCCCCGTTGCGAAACGTCTCCGGTTACTGTAGCAAGCCCCCACCCCCCATCTATTTTAAAGTTTTTATTTTAGTGTGTTCATTATTCCCTAATAATTAATATGTAAATAATTAATATGTAAATAATTAATATATAAAACGCATTGTATTGTAATCTATATTTTGTAAATACACACTAACTTTCTTAAATGAATGGGTAACGAATTTGTTCTCTCCCATCTATTCATATTTAAACAATAAATGGTTCAAATATTATTTAGATGCACTGCTGTGTTCAGAAAATAGTGGTAATATAATGAAATCGGAAAACTTTTACCAACACGGCGCTCCAGGGCTGAATCACAAAAAACGCATTTCCTCTATGTTTCTTAAATTAACCCCCACTCCTACCCATTGCTCCTAATTGATTTTTTGATACACGAGTTTCAAAGGAAATTAAATTATCTACAACTTTCATTCAATAAACTTTTTTCTGAGATCAATTCTTCTCCCTGTTTGTGCGATGGAAAGTGGAGCGAAAGTGAAAAATTTGCCGAATCGCCAATTTTCGCCCTTTTTCGCCTTCTCGTAGCTCGAATACGCTTGGTTCTACAAAAAAACATCCCAATCAAAGTTGTTGGAAATTTAGTAATCTACATTTTCTTATTTGGACATATGTTCAAACAAATGAACTGGGAATGAGCTAGAGGCCAAAAACTGAAAAAAGTGCCGATTTCTGACAGTTTTTTCAAGATGGCGGACGAAGCAAGGGGGAGAGGATGACGGGAACTTGGATTAATAACTACCTAAGGGTCCTAAACAACATCAAAAAATAAAAAAACGATCCCGCATCTGATGTAGGGTGAAATTCGTCTATTGACTGGACTACAGTGACAATTAACTAATACATGTAATTTTTTCCAGGAGTGTATTTTTAGCCTATTTTTATTTATGAAAAATAAAATAAAAACTAGTTGAAACCCGTCAATACATGACGGCCAATAAGAAAATATTTACTGAAGAATATTATTATATACGTTCTTTGTACAATTATTTTTTGGCGCTATTGAAACTTTAAGGGCGTCAAAAGATTGCACTCTAGACATTGCAACATACTGCTGGCCATGATTGAAAACTTGATGAGGCAAATTGAGACCTATACGTTCCAGAGTTCCCCCTTGAGCTTTATTGATTGTGATAAAGTATGCCAAGCGAATCGGAAAATGTTGCCTCTTAAAAGAAAATGATTGTTTTATCCGGTGGTGTTAAATCAAGTCGAAGGATTAGACCTTTCTGCCTAATTTTAACTGCACTTATTTCCAAATCCAAGCATTTTCATGCATATTTCATATAATTAATATAGAATCAAGTCGAAGGGTTAGATCTCTCCGCCTAATTTTAACTGCACTTATTATTTCCAAATTCAAGCAATTTTCGTACATATTTCTTATAATTAATATGGTACCATTTAGATGCCCTTAGGAAACTTCAGATTTCTCAGGAGCATATCTATGGGTCAATCGTTTGGAGTATGTGGAAGCAAATCACTTAATTCCAAGGAATTCAAGAATTCTGAGGAGTCTAATATATACAACTGGCCACAGGAACCGTCGCTTATAATTTTGGAATATACAATAACGAAGTTCTCTCTTAAATTCCTTGAGATATCATTTCCAGTGAAAAATTGTTGCAGTCTGTCAAATATTTTATATTTAGGAAGATTAATTTTGCCATTACAACACCAAAGGTCAAAGTAACCAGGCGTAGATTTTCGCTACAGAAATACATTGCAGAACAATGTTTACATTTGTTCGTCAAGGACCATACACTGTACGGCATAATATCTGGAATTGTTTCTGAAATGGCATTTTTATATTAGATTTTAAAAGTGGCTTCGTATTTTCTACGATTTCCCACTTTTTTGTGGCTAATGTTCTTTTTCGTCAAATGGGTATATTTATTGCAGCATTTCTCTCCAAATTAACGTCATATTCAATAACACTATAGTGGCCTGCATCAACGCAGCCGCCAAATATTAAATGGCAAATAATACTTCCATTGCCAAAATCAACAGCGTGGTTAGACTCATTGTTATGTACTCTAAACAAATAATCAATAAAAAATAATATTCACGTATACAATGAAGTTCAGATACTTTCATTCTCAAGTTTGTTGCTGATGAGAATGCGATGATACTGATCGCCAATAATAAAATCCTTATAATTATTCATGCCAGCAACAATTTTTGCAATTTGCTTGCAAACGCAGCTCAGGATAACGTCCTGCATTTTGGAATAAACAGTACGAAACTGCTCTAAATAAGCAATTTCCATCACCTGATGTAGGTACAATCCTTTCCATTTTCATGACAGTAAATTAAGCAAGGGAGCATACTTCGCCAACTACTGGAATGAGCATAGACTCACTTCGACAGCCACCGTAATGGAGGGAGTTTAAGAGTTAGACTATATGCTCAGTGCTTGTCAAAAATCGTATTAACACAGGGAAGCCCAATCTGAAGGCTACATTCTGAGCTATCGCCCCGGATTCCAGGTTCGATCCCTGGTTTGCCAAGAAATTTACTTCTGGTCTGAGGGCTGGAACGGGGCACACTCTTGAGGCAAAACTCAGAAGAGCAAGGTTAGATTCCTATCTCAACAATCTGGGATGTGATTTTCCGTGGTTTGCCACGTCCACTGCAGGTAAATACCGGGATAGTTCGTAACTTAAAGCCTCGGTCGTCAATTCCCCATTCCCCACTTGAATTACAAATGCACACATCAGTACAGCCATCACAATAACACAGGTTATCAGAGAAAATTTTACACACACACACACCAAAGTAGACGGGGATGAGTGACCACGATGTCTGAGTCCATCAAATGAATTATATTCGTCAATTGTCTCTCATGGCGAAAGCGATTGTGGCCATCTTTTATTTAATAATTTAAAAGTATATGGCAATGTAAATCGGGGAGAATTCCTTACTGTACGGGAATAATAAAAGTAAAATATGTTAAGACAATGAATTACTAATAGCCAGAAAGAATAATTAGGAAATAAAAATACATGTCTGAGATGAGACTCCTTCGACTATGCAAAATTCATTCCTGAGTCCGCAATGTTACCCCTGAGCCACCCAGTCAACAGACTTCTAAACCAATATTAAGTTACTTAAACAACAGACGAACTCAAACGCCTGTTGAAGTTCTTCAATCCCCTCTTTTTAATTCTCAAAAACAAAGATCACACTTCGATACGGTGAATCCTTTATCCGCCATTTCTCTAGAACTGTAATTCTGGTCTGAGGGTTGGAACGGGGCGCACTCTTGAGGCAAAACTAAGAAGGGCAAGGTTCGATTCCCATCTCAACAATCTGGGATTTGGTTTTCCGTGGTTTGCCACTTCCACTGCAGGTGTAATTCTGCTCTGAGGGCTGGAACGGGGCGCACTCTTGAGGCAAAACTAAGTAGGGCAAGTTCGATTCCCATCTCAACAATCTGGGATGTGGTTTTCCGTGGTTTGCCACTTCCACTGCAGGTAAATACCGGGATAGTTCCTAACTTAAAGCCTCGGTCGCCAATTACCAATGCACACATCAGTACAGCCATCACAATAACACAGGTTATCAGAGAAAATTTTACACACACACACACACACACACACACACACACCAAAGTAGACGGGGCTGAGTGACCACGATGTCTGGGTCCAACAAATGAACTCAATTGTCAATTGTCTCTCATGGCGAAAGCGATTGTGTCCATCTTTTATTTAATAATTTAAAAGTAGATGGGAACGTAAATCTTGAAGAATTCCTTACTTTATGGGAATAATAAAAGTAAAATATGTTAAGACAATGTATTACCAATAGGCAGAAAGAATAATTGAGAAATAAAAATATATGTCGGAGGTGGAAATCGAACTGCTTCCTTTGCGCAATGCATAATTTAATAGTTTTGAACGCTACCGTCTGAGCTACCGAATCATTAGTAGAATAATGCAATATTAAGGTACTTAAAGAACATTCACTCTCAACAGTCCGTATAAGTTCTTCTACATTTCCCGTTTTTTATAATATTCTATTCCTGTTTATATCGTGAAAACTTCATAATCAATATTCCCCTCCTTTATTATAATTCTTATAACTAACTATTGCATTAAAACGCGGTGGACATCCGCCATGTCTGTCATTAACCAAGATGATTCTGCGCATGCGCTTGAACCAATAATTTTGCAGTTTTGTTTGTAAATTTTAAAATATGTGGTAACATATTTGTTTATTTTAAAGACACTCTGCAAATCTACAGGCCTACAGCTTTCGACAGATTGCTCTACGAAGTGAATCGGTTCTACCGTTCCCTCAATCTCGCGGTAACAAAAATCAGCTTAGTGTTTTAAATATATAGACTAGTTGAAACCCGTCAATACATGACGGCCAATAAGAAAATATTTACTGAAGAATATTATTATATACGTTCTTTGTACAATTATTTTTTGGCGCTATTGAAACTTTAAGGGCGTCAAAAGATTGCACTCTAGACATTGCAACATACTGCTGGCCATGATTGAAAACTTGATGAGGCAAATTGAGACCTATACGTTCCAGAGTTCCCCCTTGAGCTTTATTGATTGTGATAAAGTATGCCAAGCGAATCGGAAAATGTTGCCTCTTAAAAGAAAATGATTGTTTTATCCGGTGGTGTTAAATCAAGTCGAAGGATTAGACCTTTCTGCCTAATTTTAACTGCACTTATTTCCAAATCCAAGCATTTTCATGCATATTTCATATAATTAATATAGAATCAAGTCGAAGGGTTAGATCTCTCCGCCTAATTTTAACTGCACTTATTATTTCCAAATTCAAGCAATTTTCGTACATATTTCTTATAATTAATATGGTACCATTTAGATGCCCTTAGGAAACTTCAGATTTCTCAGGAGCATATCTATGGGTCAATCGTTTGGAGTATGTGGAAGCAAATCACTTAATTCCAAGGAATTCAAGAATTCTGAGGAGTCTAATATATACAACTGGCCACAGGAACCGTCGCTTATAATTTTGGAATATACAATAACGAAGTTCTCTCTTAAATTCCTTGAGATATCATTTCCAGTGAAAAATTGTTGCAGTCTGTCAAATATTTTATATTTAGGAAGATTAATTTTGCCATTACAACACCAAAGGTCAAAGTAACCAGGCGTAGATTTTCGCTACAGAAATACATTGCAGAACAATGTTTACATTTGTTCGTCAAGGACCATACACTGTACGGCATAATATCTGGAATTGTTTCTGAAATGGCATTTTTATATTAGATTTTAAAAGTGGCTTCGTATTTTCTACGATTTCCCACTTTTTTGTGGCTAATGTTCTTTTTCGTCAAATGGGTATATTTATTGCAGCATTTCTCTCCAAATTAACGTCATATTCAATAACACTATAGTGGCCTGCATCAACGCAGCCGCCAAATATTAAATGGCAAATAATACTTCCATTGCCAAAATCAACAGCGTGGTTAGACTCATTGTTATGTACTCTAAACAAATAATCAATAAAAAATAATATTCACGTATACAATGAAGTTCAGATACTTTCATTCTCAAGTTTGTTGCTGATGAGAATGCGATGATACTGATCGCCAATAATAAAATCCTTATAATTATTCATGCCAGCAACAATTTTTGCAATTTGCTTGCAAACGCAGCTCAGGATAACGTCCTGCATTTTGGAATAAACAGTACGAAACTGCTCTAAATAAGCAATTTCCATCACCTGATGTAGGTACAATCCTTTCCATTTTCATGACAGTAAATTAAGCAAGGGAGCATACTTCGCCAACTACTGGAATGAGCATAGACTCACTTCGACAGCCACCGTAATGGAGGGAGTTTAAGAGTTAGACTATATGCTCAGTGCTTGTCAAAAATCGTATTAACACAGGGAAGCCCAATCTGAAGGCTACATTCTGAGCTATCGCCCCGGATTCCAGGTTCGATCCCTGGTTTGCCAAGAAATTTACTTCTGGTCTGAGGGCTGGAACGGGGCACACTCTTGAGGCAAAACTCAGAAGAGCAAGGTTAGATTCCTATCTCAACAATCTGGGATGTGATTTTCCGTGGTTTGCCACGTCCACTGCAGGTAAATACCGGGATAGTTCGTAACTTAAAGCCTCGGTCGTCAATTCCCCATTCCCCACTTGAATTACAAATGCACACATCAGTACAGCCATCACAATAACACAGGTTATCAGAGAACATTTTACACACACACACACCAAAGTAGACGGGGATGAGTGACCACGATGTCTGAGTCCATCAAATGAATTATATTCGTCAATTGTCTCTCATGGCGAAAGCGATTGTGGCCATCTTTTATTTAATAATTTAAAAGTATATGGCAATGTAAATCGGGGAGAATTCCTTACTGTACGGGAATAATAAAAGTAAAATATGTTAAGACAATGAATTACTAATAGCCAGAAAGAATAATTAGGAAATAAAAATACATGTCTGAGATGAGACTCCTTCGACTATGCAAAATTCATTCCTGAGTCCGCAATGTTACCCCTGAGCCACCCAGTCAACAGACTTCTAAACCAATATTAAGTTACTTAAACAACAGACGAACTCAAACGCCTGTTGAAGTTCTTCAATCCCCTCTTTTTAATTCTCAAAAACAAAGATCACACTTCGATACGGTGAATCCTTTATCCGCCATTTCTCTAGAACTGTAATTCTGGTCTGAGGGTTGGAACGGGGCGCACTCTTGAGGCAAAACTAAGAAGGGCAAGGTTCGATTCCCATCTCAACAATCTGGGATTTGGTTTTCCGTGGTTTGCCACTTCCACTGCAGGTGTAATTCTGCTCTGAGGGCTGGAACGGGGCGCACTCTTGAGGCAAAACTAAGTAGGGCAAGTTCGATTCCCATCTCAACAATCTGGGATGTGGTTTTCCGTGGTTTGCCACTTCCACTGCAGGTAAATACCGGGATAGTTCCTAACTTAAAGCCTCGGTCGCCAATTACCAATGCACACATCAGTACAGCCATCACAATAACACAGGTTATCAGAGAAAATTTTACACACACACACACACACACACACACACACCAAAGTAGACGGGGCTGAGTGACCACGATGTCTGGGTCCAACAAATGAACTCAATTGTCAATTGTCTCTCATGGCGAAAGCGATTGTGTCCATCTTTTATTTAATAATTTAAAAGTAGATGGGAACGTAAATCTTGAAGAATTCCTTACTTTATGGGAATAATAAAAGTAAAATATGTTAAGACAATGTATTACCAATAGGCAGAAAGAATAATTGAGAAATAAAAATATATGTCGGAGGTGGAAATCGAACTGCTTCCTTTGCGCAATGCATAATTTAATAGTTTTGAACGCTACCGTCTGAGCTACCGAATCATTAGTAGAATAATGCAATATTAAGGTACTTAAAGAACATTCACTCTCAACAGTCCGTATAAGTTCTTCTACATTTCCCGTTTTTTATAATATTCTATTCCTGTTTATATCGTGAAAACTTCATAATCAATATTCCCCTCCTTTATTATAATTCTTATAACTAACTATTGCATTAAAACGCGGTGGACATCCGCCATGTCTGTCATTAACCAAGATGATTCTGCGCATGCGCTTGAACCAATAATTTTGCAGTTTTGTTTGTAAATTTTAAAATATGTGGTAACATATTTGTTTATTTTAAAGACACTCTGCAAATCTACAGGCCTACAGCTTTCGACAGATTGCTCTACGAAGTGAATCGGTTCTACCGTTCCCTCAATCTCGCGGTAACAAAAATCAGCTTAGTGTTTTAAATATATAGATAGATAGGCTTATGAGATCACCTTTTGTCCGTGTGCCTGTGTGTGCGTGTGTGTATGATGGTGTGGGAGTGTCCCTAATAACTTCCAAACGGCTGGAGCGATTTCAATGAAACTCGGTAAGTTCATAGCACTGTTCCGGACGACCCCGATCGTGCCCTTCAAATTTTGTTACGTCTCACTAGTCCAACATGGCAGCTGTGTGAAATATTTCACCAGCATTCAATATCTCCGAAACTATTACCGATATCACCCTGGAATGTTTTACGGTGATAAGGGGAAGTACTAGAAGTTCACCTATGTGACATTTGAAAACCTGGTAACTACAAAACCAACATGGCGGCCAAGCGAAGAAGTGACTTTTAAATAGATGTTTCTCGCGATTTAACCAACCGAACGCAATAAAACATGGTACAGTATATGTTTATACACATTGTAATGCACAGACATCTAACTTCGTTCAATTGTTTATATAACCTCAAAATGGCGGCGGTGCGAAATATTTCACCGGCATTTTATATCTCAGAAACTATTAACGGTATCACCCTGAAATTTTAAACGGAGATAAAGGGCACTACTGGAAGTCCATCTATAAGACTTTCAAAAACCGTTAACTACAAAACGAACATGGCGGCCAAGCAAAGTTGAAAATTTTAAATAGACATTTCTCGCGATTTAATGATCCAAACTCAATGAAACTTGGTACAGAAAATGTTTATACACATTGTAACTTAATGCACTGGTATCTAATTTAGTTCAATTGTTTACATAACCTCAAGATGGCGGCTGTGCGAATTTTAAAATTAAGTTTTTATTTCTTGTGTCGTATTCATGCGGTCGAAGTGAAAGATTGAATAATGAACCTACGCAATAATTTTCCTTTAATGGTACATGACTCTATGGCCTATACATAAAACAATCCAACATGGTGACCATCCGAAATATTTAGACGGCTCTGAATATCTACGAATCTATTATAGCAATCAAACTGATTTTTTTAATGTTCATAGGGGCTATGAATAAGTCCACCCATAAGACTTTCAATAACCTGTTGACCACAAATCCAACATGGCGGCGACGCGAAGTATAAATTTTCACATGGGTGTTTCTCGCAATTTAACTATCCGAGTGTAGTGAAGCTTGCTACAGTAAATCCTTATACAAATGTTTATCCACTGGCATCTAATTTATTTCCATTGTTTCCATAACCACAAGATGGCAGCTGTGCGAAATTTTAAAATATGTTTTTACTTCTTCTTTCCTAATCATGCGATTGAAGTTTGAATGATACTCGTACACAATAATCTTCATGTAACAGTACATACCTCTAGGACCTACTTATATAAAAATCCAACATGGCGATCATCCGCAATATTTAGTCGGTTCTCAATATCTACGAATCTATTACAGCAATCAACCTGAAATGCCGTATGTTGATAGTGGCAATTAACATAAGTAGGATATATGAAAATAGGCTTTAGTTCTTCACGGAACTACTTGTTATATTTACTGTAGCCTATATATTGTGCCCCGCCCATAATCTTGTTGACCGACTGAAGACAATGTTGTATACTGTAGGCAGCAGTGAAAGAATGGCTTCAAATCTCTACATTAATTCTATTCAGAGTTGTAAAGAGTAAACTTTCCTTCTAGAAAATTTAAGAACCGAATCGTAAGAGTAACAGTAATTTAATTAATTTAATTCATATAAAATATTACTGACAGCCTTTAACTAGAAACCACTCTGTAACTCATTAAATGTTAGTTGTTGGTTTTTTTTTCGAACAATTTTCAACTTCTTTTTAAAAGAAACAACACATTCCTTAACCACTAACTACTACTGCTGCTTCGTTTAGTTAGCAACGAAATACAACATTAAAAACTGTGTTGTTAAATAACCTAACCCTAACTAACCCCGTGGCACTACCTATGAAGAGCCTAGGCCTACGTGTGCATAGTTTAAAGCTGTTGGCTTGCATACTTTCTGATATATTGGTACTTGGAAAAAAAATAGAGAGAGCAATTGTTAACAGTTGGCAGCCCTGGTGGCTCTTAAGAATACGCTCAATCATATGTGTTTATGTACAGATATTACATACAAAATTTGGTTGAAATCCAATTGATAGTGTAGATGTTATATGCATTAAAACATTGGACCTATCAGAAGGCTTAAAATTATTTTGGCAACACTGTCATTGTTGGCCTCCAGGAAATTAAACTGAAATAGTATTATCTGCATGTGTACCAATTTTGGAATAGCTCCCATGCATACCTTGCGAGATATCCAACATGGAGCTCAAATTTCTAGTGCGTTTTTTCAGCAGTTGGTAGCACTGACATCATTTTCAAATATGGACGTGAGATATTCCGGTGCACATCTTTACTCATACTAAATTTGGTTTTGATTGCTGCAGCCGTTTAGGAGTTGATAGGGGGCGGGGGACACACACACAGCCAGACAGCCAGACAGACAGACACACATTTTCCCGGATCGACCTCATAAGTCTACTTTTTCCTCATTGTTGCAAAATGTGAAAAGTAGGCTAAAAATCATCCTTACGATGAACCCGTATGTCGAAAAAAAAAAAAAAAAAAGAAGAAAGATTAGTTAAAATGTGATCTCAAACTAAATTCACCTAACATGTACTTCCTGACGTGAAATAGAATTGAAAGCCTTGTAGACGAAACGCAATACACCTCACATAAAAAATGACCCTCTATGTTGTGTTAGGTCCCCATACACAGGAAGACCTCTATTATAAATTATAATTGTGCACGAAAATTCAGGTTCTTTAGCCTCAAATGGCCCAAATTCCTAAAAGCCGAAAAAAATGCTGATTCAATTCAGGAATTTTTGAAAATAATGTTGCTGTTTGGAGATATAATAGACGTTCTGTACTATATGTCGCACGTGAAATTGCATGAAAAAATTCTAGGTTACCCCTTGACCCCCTTAATTGCATTGACGAATTATACAATCTACGTTGGTTCCGTGATAACCTTATAGCCATTTACAAACTTTCCCTGAAATGTAATAAATGGAGTCGCCTAATAATAATATCGTATGGCCTCGAGTGCCGGGTGCAAGCTTCGTAATTTGACACACAGAGGGTAGCTTGCATGTCGAAATTTCGTTGTTCCTTGAATCACTATGAAAGTCAAGGAGGGTAGATATCTATGCTCCTTGAACACTATAGCGCTTTCTAGTAGAGAAATGAGGAACTTTTTATTGGCGGAAACTCCTGAGATTAATTTTGCCATTATGAACACGGCCTACTGAATTCAAATGGGTTCTTTGACATGCCAACGTCGTGTTTTTGCCGCCTTTCAAAAATCACTTACCACGGCCAGGAGTGAACCTGCAATCTTGGGGTTAGTAAACCGACACGCTATCCACTCACCCACCGTGGCAAGGTATAAATGGAGTGACATTGCTTCTTACAGAAATAGATGGAAAGTTGGATACCACCCCTTGAGATAATGTTGTCATGGTTACCGATTTCCATTCCTTCATTAGTTTGTTAAATTAAATTAAATTAGTTTTCTGGGAATATTCCAGATACTGTTGGTTTTAGAGCCTTATAATGTAGTTTTCGAGGACCCTTTAGGGCCCCCAAGTTTTGTTTCTGGCACCGAGGGGCTTTGTCTTCTCGTTGTACGCCAAAATATAATACTACTAATAATAATATAATGTAGTGATAGGATTATAATAGACCTGTCGTACCACACCCGCAGGTGTAAATCGCGTGAAAAAATTCTAGTGTACACCTTGACCCCCTTAAGCGCATTATACGTATTGATGAATTTTACAGCTTAATTTGGTTCCGTGATAACCTTCTAGCCGTTTGCAAACTTTCACTCCAATGTAATTAATGGAATTGCATTGCGTCTTACAGCAATAGATGTACGTCTGAGAATCTGTGGCCATGCTTATCGGCTTGTATTCGTTCATTAGTTTATTAAATGAAATTAGTTTTCTGGTAATATCTCAAAAACGGTTGGTTTTAGGGCCTTAAAATGTGGATTTCGGGGCCCGAGTTTTGACTCTCACATTGAGGGGCTGAAAATGATCTTTGTCTCGTCCTTCTACTCCTATTTCAGCATGTTTTTTAAGGGGGTAGGCCCTCTTTTATGAGAGGTACGGAGAAGTGTTACATCAATGATTAGTGTCGTGCCACTGATGGATATCTGTACCAAATTTTACGTTGATACACCTAGCCGTTCTCGAGTTATAAGGGAACAAATTTGTCCACAGACAAACAAACAAACAGACAGATAGACCAAAAAATTATTTTCGCGCGCATCCATAATAAAACAGCCCGAAACGCGTCAATGACTCAAATTTCCGTAGAAATTGCGTAAAAACGTACAAACTTTAATTTTTATGTGTGTCGAGATATACTGCACGGCTCGGTGTTGACCATGTTTTATTGCACAAATTTAGGTTTTACTCGCTAACCGTTGGAGATACACGAAAAGTGATACGGACCTTTTGGATAGAAAATTAAATGATAAAGCTCGTGTATGCATCAAAAGTTTGCTATTTCTTAGCGTTCTCTTTTTATTTGAAATGGAAATATGAAATTTTGAAACCAAAGGGTGTAGTGACGTCACATATGTGGGTTTTATTCGCTAACCGTTGGATATACACGAAAAGTGATTTGAACCTTTCGGATAGGAAATTACATTTTGAAGCTCGTAGGTGCCATCAAAAGTTTGCTATTTCTTAGCGTTCTCTTTTTATTTGATATGGAAATATGAAATTTTGAAACCAAAGGGTGTAGTGACGTCACTAAAATAGTCGCCAGTTTTAATGGTACAAAATATCGAAATTCAAAGTATCCTGTATGTAAACATGGTAAATCAGCTACATCCATGCAACATTTCATTTAAATCGCACCAGTGATTCTTGCGTTATTGAGTAACACACAGACAGACAGACAGACAGACAGATAGAAAGACAGACACACACCATCTCATTTTTAGCCTATTTTCAATTTTGAAAAAATAGGCTTATGAGATCACCTTTTGTCTGTGTGTGTGTACGTGTGTGATTCGTGTGTGTGTCCCCCCCCCCCCCCTAATAAAATCTGAACGGCTGGAGAGATTTCATTGAAACTCGGTAAGTTCATAGCTCTATTCCGGGCGACCCCGACCGTGCGTGCCCTTCAAATTTTGTTACGTCTCACCAATGCAACATGGCGGCTGTGCGAAATATTTCACCAGCATTCAATATCTCCGAAACTATTACCGATATCACCCTGGAATTTTGTATGGTGATAAAGGGAACTACTAGAAATACACTTATGTGACCTTTGAAAACCTAGTAACTACAAAACCAACATGGCGGCCAAGCGAAGTTGCGACTTTTAAATGGAAGTTTCTCTCGATTTAACCAACTAAACGCAATGAAACTTGGCACAGTATATGTTTATATACATTGTAATGCACCAACATCTAACTTCGTTCAATTGTTTACATAACCTCAAAATGGCGGCTGTGCGAAATATTTCACAGGCATTCAATGTCTCCGAAGCTATTTATGATATCAACCTGAAATTTTGTACGGTGATAAAGAGCACTGCTACAAGTATATCGATGTATTTTTCAAAAACCTGTAAACTACGAAACGAACATGGCGGCCAAGCGAAGTTGACACATTCTAATACATTTTTCTCGTGATTTAGTCATATGAGCGCATTGAAATGTGGTACAGTAAATGATTATACATATTGTCATTCACTGGCATCTAATTTAGTTCAATTGTTTACATAAACTGAAGATGGCGGCTGCGCGAAATTTTAAAATTAAGTTTTTATTCTTGTGTCGTAATCATGCGATCGAAGTGAAAGTTTGAATAATGAAGCTACGCAATAATTTTCCTTTAATGGTACATAACTCTATGGCCTATACATATAACAATCCAAAATGGCGAGCATCCCAAATATTTTGACGGTTCTCAATATCTAAGAATCTTTTCCAGCAATCAAACTGATTTTTTAAATGTTCATAGAGGCTATGAACATAAGTTCACCTATATGACTTTCTGTAACCTGGTGACCACAAATCCAACATGGCGGCGACGCGAAGTATAAATACAGTATTTAAAGGGACGTTTCTCGCGATTTAACCATCTGAGTGCAGTGAAACTTTGCACGTTAATGCTTATACAAATGTTAATCCACTGATATCTAATTTATTTCAATTGTTTTCATAACCACAAGATAGCAGCGGTGCGAAATTTTAAAATCTCGTTTGTACTTCTTGTGTCTTAATCATGCGATTGAAGTCTGAAAACCACACGTACACAATAATCTTCATGTAATAGTACATAAATAAAAATCCAACCTGGCTACCATCTGCAATATTTAGTCGGTTCTCAGTATCTACGAATCTAACATAGCAATCAAACTGAAATTTTGTATGTTGATAGAGGCAATTAATATGAGTAGGCTATATGAAAATAGTTCTTCACGGAACTACTTGTTATATATTAGTATGATTGCAATATCCAAATTTGCATTAATCAAAATATTTTTCCTTATTATTTGCCTGCTTCGCTAGCGCTATCCGCCTTCTAATCTCTTTACTACACCTGTTGTCATTGGTGATTAAACTTCCCAAATAAGAGAAACTGGTGACTTGTTCCACTATCTTGTCAGTAAGCTTAATGATTGTGCGAATGCTCTCAGGATGTTTACTCACAACTAACACCTTGGTCTTCTTAGCATTAATGTTCAAACGTAACTTTGACAACGCTGATGACAATACATTTAACATTCTGGACAAAATCTTCTCGGAGTCCGCTACAATATTACTATGTCAAGTCTATCGAAGAAAATAAAGAAGTAAAAGGGGAAGTAATTACTTGTAAGGCCTCGTCACATAATTATTTTCTACACTGCACAACAAAAGTTTGGAATAACATAGATTTTACTACAATCACTTCTTATAGTAAACTCATTCAGGTTTATACTATAACTTATTAACAAACTAAACATCAGTCCTAACACAATCCTGGGTAGTTAACAATGGAACGGTACAAAAACAAAGCGAACTCGTTTCTAAGTGCCCTTTTTCAAACAAAAACATTGAAAATCTGTATCTCATGATGATCACTAGGGCTCGAATGTTGATGCCGTAAAAATGTCTGAAGAAAACACTTACAATTTTGAAAAATGACAGTAATAAATGATCTAAAAATTCGAAAAATGCACTATAAATTGAGAAAATGATCTCATAATAATAAACTCACGAATATTTCAAAAATTCGAAAATGCACTGTAAAATGGAGAAAATGATCTTATAATAATAAACTCACCAATATTTCAAAAATGACATCTCTCTCAAACTGAAAAGTCATTCAAAATAGAGTTCTAGCACTTAACAAAAGGTTTATGTTCACTTTAGTCTGAGTTTCACTGTACTACGAATGTCGTTCTGATGTTGTCAAATGTAAATGATCTGTGGTTATCAGCCAACAAGTTTTTATATCTCGAAAAGCTGCGTTCAACATCAACTGATGTGATCGGAGTGTAGGCCTACTTGAAGTGAGGAAGGTCGTTTGTTGCTAAATCCTACTCAATTACATACATGCAATAGTTTTCACTAGAAATAATGTCTGAGATTTTGCATCATGTTTTATACCCGGTGTTTTTGTCCAGCACTTTTTTCAGTTTTGATGCAATATCCGCATCAATTTCACCACGATTGTTGCTCAGACGAGTTTCCACCCAGTTGATTAAGGAAATGGAAACAATATTTCAATATTTTAAATTATCTTATATCAGCTAATAGCTTCTTCTTAACTCCGAGAGACGTAACTCCCTCATATAAAGCTGTGGCATGACTAAATTGAAAAAAAAAACCTTAGAAGGCCGATTTCTCTAAATTAGGACAAAAAATCTACCAAACTTAAAAATAAGCTCTTAAAATGGAAAAATAGCAGAAAATGCAAAAAGGTGCAAAATAAAAATGACATATTTGAAGACGGGATTGCCCGTCTGGAGTTTCTATGTACTTCAACATTGTTTTAGACAGCTCAGTAACAAGATGACATGTCATCAACATCCGGGCCCTATGATCAGTATCAGTCTTAAGTAGTCCTCCCCGCACACGGAGGAGGCATGCTCTGAATGAGACCATCAAGTTTATCTTGGGGTAAGAGGTTCCACTCCTCTATGGTAGCGTTAGCATACAATAATTATTGATGACGGTAGTACAAACTTTTGTTGAGCAGTGTAGATTATCTTTAAAGTTTGACAACAAAACAGAACCATTCAGTCACAAACTCGCCGAATGGGATGGGCGGTTGTCTTAGTTCACAAAATCTCTGCAAGAGCGCATGTGCTTCGCTTTAAAGCTTGCACGTATTCACTTCTAATTCCCTGTAGATGGCATGGCAGAAGTCGTTCTGGAAAGTTGAACTCCGGTTGAAATTGACTGCTTCAGAACTTCGTACGGTACTCTTGTGTTTGATGAGCTAGCCTTCCGTCCTACTACATTGCTATAAAGTACGTGCTTTGTTTTATTTAATTAGTTTCGACCTTAATTTAATCAATAATTGAAATATTATGTTTTTCAGAGGTTGTGATGAATGTATTGCTTATCAAATTGTCCTGGTGTTTGAGGTTGTTCAAAAGGGACACCATGTTGTCAGATTTACCGGTGTACTTACTATCCTATTCAAGGAAGTATTCCGACGTCCCGATGGCGTCTGTTAAGGCACAACTGTCAAAAGATACGATAAACCCGTAAATTTAGGATAACATTATTGTTACTTCCATGTCAAGCTAGTCAAGTGCTGGCCTTCAAACCGTAGATCGCGGGGTCGAACACAGTCAAATCTGATAACGTTCAAATATGATTAAATACGGAAACCTCGTACACACTAATACAGCCATCACAATTAACACCGGTTATCAGACAGATTCTACACACACCCAGAGTACACGGGGCTACATGACCGCGTTGTCACAGCCCCTAAACCGCGGAACCAACCAACCTTGTGTTGGCAGCTCACAAAACATTCCCTTTAAGGTAGAGAGGCCTGGGAGTTTCCAAAGCCACAGTTGTTAAAAGGGACATGAACTGAAAATTAGTTGCTATACCTGTTTCTAAGGGGTTGAGAATAGAGTCAGATGAGTATCCATGTGGTGAATTGTATTTTACGGCCAGATGCCGCTCTTCACTACAAGGTTATTTATTCCTAGCAAAACTGGTGTTGACGAAAAGAATAAAATATCCAATTACAGCCTAATTTTCACTAAATCTATGAAAACGTAGACTTATGATATCAATCTGAAGCAATGTGGTGTCTGTCCTTCTATGTTTGGTGGTGTGTCTGTGTTCCTATCAACTACTAAACGGCTACAGCTATTGAAACCAAATTTGGCATGATTGAAAATCTATGCCAGAACATTTCAACGCCATATTTCAAAATAACGTCATTGCTGCAAACTGATGAAAAAAAAAACCACAATTGAAATTTGAGTCCGAAATCGGGAATCTCAGAAAAATAAGTTATGTATGGGAAGAATTTCACACTTGACACACACAGGCTTATAACTTGTAATATTGCAGATTCATTTTGAGTAACCCGTATATAACAGTGCAGCTAACATAATTCTACGCATGTTGATAGATCCAATGTTCAACTGCATAATAGGCTACTGTAGCTTCCACACTATAATGAATTTCAACCGAATCTTATGAGTGCATTGTCTACATTAAGATAGATAGATAGATAGATGGATAGATAGATAGATGAGATAGTTAGTTATTGTTGTTTCAAGGGGCGGAACTACGAGGTCATCTGCCCCTAAGATAGATAGCTATGAATATTTTCATAGTCACTAGGGGTGTCGACTTTCGATTAATGATTAACAGCGTTAAAATCCCTCAGTATGCCTTCCTTCGGAAGGGAAGTAAACCCGGCGGTCCCATGCCATAGATTTATGGCATGAAAAAGAACCTTCCACTAACTACACTTGGGGAAGCTAAAATTTGTAGGTTAGTTTGATAACGCTATATTAGTTCCAACGTTCGCCGCCAGGTACTGACTGCGATGGCATTTAGTAGCCACGTCCGCGTCTAGGTGACGTGGAACTTCTGGAAAAAAATTATCTTCTGCAGTCCTTCTACGTGAATCACAGTTAACACACACTAATACAGCCATCACAATTAACACCGGTTATCAGACAAATTCTACACACACCCAAAGTACACGGGGCTACATGACCGCGTTGTCGCAGCCCCTAAACTAAGGAACCAACCAACCAACCCGATTATCCGTGATTGCCCAGGCACTTCAGTATATTTCAGTGAACCCCGATTTACTTTAATATACAATAGAACAGAATACAATAGAATGAAATGTTGCAAACAGCAATTCGAATTAAAGCAACATTATATCAATAATGCACTCCGAGGTAAATTATTTGTACGGATCCCATAAATTACATACCCAATGAATACGTTTTCCAACCTCATTATTTGTGACGTTATCCAACTGTTAACTTTAGAATTAACTCATCTCACTGTGTTGAAAGCTAAATTTGTTTTCTCGACTGGCTATGTGGCTCAGGGGTAACGTTCTCGCATTCTGTTCCCAATGTTGCAGGATCGAATCCTGGCGCAGTCAGTTGGCATTTGAAGGTGCGTAAATGGGAGGGGGCCGTGCCAGTAGATTTACTGGCACGTTCAAGATCCCATTTGGGGCGAAATTCCGGCATCCTTGCGTCTCTAAAAGCCGCAGTAGTTAAAATGGACGAAAATAGACGGCTTCGGTGGCGTAGTTGGTAGCATGCTGAACTTCTGTGCCCAAGATCGCGGGTTCAAACCCGGCCGAAGTCGTCGGATTTTTTAAGAGCGTTAAAAATCCTTCAGTATGCCTTCCTTCGGAGGGGAAGTAAAGCCGGCGGTCCCATGTCATGGATTTATCGCATGTAAAAGATCCTTCCACAGACTAAACTAATGTGAAGCTAAATTGTTAGGTTAGATTTTGTCGGAACGCTCTATCAACGTTCCAATGTTCACCACTAGGTAACATTGCTATCTGGCAGCGAAAGTTGGAACTACTTGAAATTGAACGGAACTTGTAGCTCACCCTAAGGGCATCCACTGGAAGCAGCTACAGACTCAGGCGAGCTGAACATGTCCCGGACACTCCCGGCACTAAAAGTCATACGATAAATAAATATTAATAATTGTTTTCGCACGCCCCCAACGTTATGTAGATTTGGATAATACAAAATGTCTACTGATTCTTTCCGATGAGGACGAGTGTGGTGCTGATTCATGACCTTCCGTCACTATGGAGGTCCGGGTTTGTTTTCCGATGAGGTCGAGTGTGGTGCTGATTGATGTCCTTCCGTCACTATAGAGGTCCGGGTTTGATTTCCGGCTCCTCACAGACATTTTAATTCTGGTGTGAGAGCTGGAACGGGGTACACTCAACCTCGAGAGGCAGAATTGAGAAGAGGTGCGTTCTATTCCCACCTCAGCCATCCTAGAAATGTATTTCCGTTGTTTTCTACTTCTACTCCAGTCAAAGTTTTGGATGGTACATAACACGAGTCCACGGCCGCCTCCTACCCAATTCTAGCATCACAATAACACAGGTTATCAAAAAGATTACACACGCGCACCTAAGTCAAAGATTCCACACAAAGACCCTAAATGAATCAACAACTCCTAGGGATAAGGCTGCGGCATTGACTCAGTGAGGAAAGCAATGACAAACTACTTCACTTCTCACCTTGCCTAATATGCCTCATTATTGCACTGTTTTAGGTTATTAATTACCGTATAACCGGGTGAGTTAGCCGAGGTCGTTACGGCATGACTGCTGGCAGTTGCTCACATCCGGGAGGCGAGGAGGTTCGAATCCCCCCGCCGGCAACCTTGAAGATGCTCTTCTGTGGTTTCCCATCTTCCTTCCAGGCAAATGCCGGGGTTGGTCCCTAAGTATAGGCCACAGCCGCTACCTTCCAATTCCTAGCCCTTACATTCCAACTTCCCCCCCCCCAACGGTACTTGTAGCTCACCCATTGGGTGTCCGTCTCGAAGCAGCTACAAAACTGGCGAGCCGAACATGTCCTCGGACACTCCCGGCAATAAAAGCCATACGCTAAAAAAATTACCGTATAACCTTCGGTGGGGACTTTTTGAGGTCCAAATCAGCCGCTGGGGTAACTCTAACATTCCGCGGCGTACCACAACTGGGAATCTGCAGCAAATCCTGAGATTAGTGGTTCGAATCCTGGTGCTGAAAGAAAATAATTAACATCAGCTAAATAAGTTGTATCGCACTCCACAGATGGGAATAGCGATGTACAAATTATTATTATTATTATTTGGAATTTCGTGAAACCAATGGCAAAAAAAATAATAATAATAATAAAACAATAGGATGGTTCCAAGAATGTAATAATGATCTCACAGAAATCGGTATTCACTAGGACAAAATTATGAACAGGAATTTAAACAAATGATCAAAAACTACCGGCGTTTTAAGGTAGGGACAGAACCCAACAGATTGGGGGAACCTCTTTCAGAAGATCGGAAGAAGACACTGAGTGATGGGCTCAAGAGATACTGGAAGGACATCAAGGCTGGCATACGATCAAGAGCTAAGCATTGAGATTGATATCGATTGTTAACTGATAGTCCTTAGTGGCTCAGTTCAAATGTTAAATAACAATAATAATGTAAATGCGTATTCTCTCAGGATGGTAGCATGGGAAAGATGTGCAGGAAAGACATTGCAGTGAGTTCTCAGTTGGGATTTACAATATTCTGCAAGAAAGAAGTTAGTGTAGCGACCAAAGTCTCCCCACATCACTCAGCATTTAGACCGACCTTGCTGTATGGAAGTGAGAGCTGCGTAGATTCAGGCCATGTGATACATAAGCTAGAGGCAGCTGATATGAGGGTAGCACGAATAATTTCTGGGACAAATACAGTTGATGGGAGCAATGTCAGGAAGGTACTCGTATTGCAGAGATAAAGGCTAACTTATATGGGAATAAGCTAGATGAAGCAGTTCGTAGCCTAGTTGATTGGTTTGTTCCTCAGTTTAGGGGCTGCGATAACGTGGTCATTTAGCCCCGTGTACTTTGGGTGTGTGTGTAGAATCTGTCTGATAAACGGTGTTAATTGTGATGACTGTATTAGTGTGTGTTATCTGTTTTTAATTCAAGTAAGGACTGCAGACGGTAATTTCAAATAGGCTAGTTCATACTTTCGCCACCAAATGATACCGTTCACGACACCTAGCTGTGAATTTGGCTACTACCAGATACCATCGCAACCAGCGCTTGGTGACGGCCGTTGAAACTAAAGAGCATTAATCAAACCTAACCTAAAAAATTTTGCTTCACACAAGTTTAGTTAGTGGAAGGTTCTTTTACATGCCATAAATCTATGACATGGAACCACTGGCTTTACTTACCCTCCGAAGGAAGGCATACTGAGGGATTTTTAACGCTCTTAAAATATCCAACGACTTCGGCCGGGTTTGAACCCGCGATCTTGGGCATAGAAGTTCAGCATGCTACGAACTACGCCACCGAAGCCACTGTATGAGGCGACTAAGGGTCGTGTGATGAAAATGGGGGAGGAGAGGTAATAATAATAATAATAATAATAATAATAATAATAATATCGTATGGCCTCGGGTGCCGGGTGAAAGCTTTGTTAATTGATAACCCAAAGGGTTGCTTGCATGTCAAATTTCGTTGTTCCTTGAAGCACTATTAACGTCAAGGAGGTTAGATATCTAAGTCCCTTGAACACTATAGCGCTTTCTAGTAGAGAAATGAGGAACGTTGTGTTGGCGGAAACTTCCGAGATTAAATTTGCCATTTTGAACACGGCCTACTGAATTCAAATGGGTTATTTGACATGTCAACATCGTATAACATGGTGTCGTAAATTTTGCCGCCTTTCCAAAATCACTTACCACGGCCAGGAGCGAATCTGCAAGCTTGGGGTTAGTAGACCGACACGTTAACCACTCACCCACCGTGGCAAGCTACCTGAGAGGTTAATGAGTTCAGTTGTAGAGGGTAAGAGAAGCAGAGGTAGACCTGAGAGGCGATGGTTAGTTTCAATATTGAACGATTTCAATGTGAGAAGTGTAGAAGCAGAGTAGGCCGCAGTGCTAACTGCTAATAGGGGATTATGCAGATGACTTGTTCGCAAACAGAGGCTTGCAGACCACAGTAGACTGGACGCTGAAATACAAAGCAGTCTCAAATGAAAATGTATGTATAATATTATTGGTTTTACATCCTTTTGAACTACTGCGAGGGGCATATGACCTCGCTGTTCCGCCCCTTAAATCTACAATCATCATCAATCTAACTACTGCGGTTTTTAGAGACGCCGGTCTGCTTCGAAGGTAATCTTTAACCCGTCAGTAAATATAGCGATACGCCACCCTCGCATTTAGACAAGGCTGCAACTTATCACCCATAGTTTTCAATGTTTACAATGCACAAGCAATGAAGGAAATTGGAGAAAAATTCAGAATAGGCCTTGTTTTAAATCTGCAGAAGCTTTCGGTACAGCTCATGCGGCCCATGTTCGTAACATGGAATGTTTTCCTTTGACAATGCATCTACACCATGTGCGAGGGCAATGCATTTTCAGGAAATCGAAGAAAAGTTTAAAGTGGGAGTGAAGATTGAAGGAGAAATAATTTCAACTCCGAAATTTGCTGATGGCATCTTCATCTTGGCCGACACGCCAGAGGATTTCAATGAGTTTTAGAATGGTACGGACTCGGACTTGAGGAAAGAATTTATGATGAAAATTAATAAAAGTAAAACAAAAATATGGGAATGCAGCCGAAAAGAATCAGAAACCTCTATGTACATCAAATTGGCAGGTGAAAAGCTGGAGGAAGTAGGAGACTTCTGTTACTTAGGAAGCAAAATAACCAGTGATGGACGAATCAAAGAGGATAAGGAAAGCATTTATACAAAAAAGGAATCTGTTGACATCGAATAGATTAAGGTATTAGGAAGTCATTTTTGAAAGTCTTTGTCTGGAGCGTTGCACTCTATGGAAGTGAAACTTGGACTATTGGTGCAGCAAAAAAGAGGAGATTTGAAGCGTTTGAAATGTGGTGTTACAGGAGAATGGTGAAGATCAGATGGGTAGATAGGGTTGCAAATGAAGAGGTATTAAGACGAGTGGGAGAGGAGAGACGTTTCTGGTGACTGCTACTGAAGAGAAGAGATAGGTTGGTAGGACACATAACTTACTAAGACACCCAGGAATATCAAGCTTACTGTCGACCAAAATATTACGTGCACTTGAGTTTGAAGATTGTTTGTGAAGTAACCAATAGACCTACATAAAATCCAATAACATCATCATTTTTGTCGTTCTATGTTACGTTAGTTCATGTAGGTTTAGAATTTTTAATTTATATTTTAATATTTTTTTTATCGCAGTTGGAACACATAAAGTGCCCGTTTTTAAGAGTGTTTCAACCATGCGTCACATTTAAGAATTATTATCTCACAAACCCGTCATCAGATCGAATCCAAATTTCAACACAATATACATTGGAATGTTGTATAATTGGTTTATTAATTTCAAAGTTTGTGTGTCCAAGAAACAAGGTTGTTATCATTTTAGTAAGGTAACGTTTAATCGGCTCGGGGACGTTGGAAAATGTAGATCTTGGTCGCGTTGTAATCCTTATGCATCAAAAAGTTATGCTGTATGTCTGTGAAATACGTAAGTTAATTCACTTATTTTATATCGGTTTGTATTTGTATGGTGAAAATAAGACATGGTTCACCAGCTACCCGCTCCGGGGAATGCTGTACAGCGTTGCTGAGATGGAACCCATCACTTCCGAGCGAGGTGCGCCATGACGCGTGATGGGCTCCATTTGGCATCGCTGTACAGTTTTCCCCGGAGCGGCTAGCTGGTGAACCATGTCTTATTTCCACGCACAAATACCAACCGATATAAAATAATTGAATTAATTTACGTATTTCACAGTCATACAGCATAACTTTTTGATGTATAAGGATTACAACGCGACCAAGAACTACATTTTCCAACGACCCCGAGCCGAGAAAAAGTTACCTTACAAACATGATAACAACTTTGTATCTTGAAAACACAAAATTTTGAAATTAATAAACCAGTTATACACCATTCCAATGGATATTGTGTTAAAATTTGGATTCGATCTGATGACGGGTTTTTGAGATAATTCTTAAATGTGACGCATGGTTGAAACACGCTTAAAAATGGGCACTTTTTGTGTTCCAATTCCGATAAAAAATATTAAAATATAAATTATAAATTCCAAACCTACATGAACTAAAAATAGAACGATGAAAATGATGATTTATTGGATTTTTTGTAGGTCTATTGGTTACTTCACAAACAACCTTCAAACTCGAGTACACATAATACTTTGGTCGACAGTCGTTATGGAAGGGAGGGTCGAGGACAAGAACTGTAGGGGTAGACCAAGGTTAGAATATGTTAAACAGATTGCCTCGGATGTAGGGTGTGGTAGCTATGTAGAGTTGAAACGATTAGCTAAGGACATCGAGGGATGGACAGCAGCATCATACCAGTCAAAAGACTGAAGACTCTAACACACACAAATGGCAACTGATTGCCGGCTGCTTCTATGCCCAAGGTCGCGGATTCAAACTCGGCCGAAGTCGTCGGATTTTTTAAGAGCGTTACAATCCCTCAGGATGCTTTCCTTCGGAGGGGAAGTAAAATCGGCGGTCCCATGTCATCGAGTTATGGCATGATAAAGAACCTTGTGTGAAGCTAAATTATAGGTTAGATTTGACTGACGCTCTTAGGTACCAACGTTTGTCGCCAGGAGCCAACTGCGGTGGCATCTAGTAACCAAGTTCAGAACCAGTTGGTTGTTGATGTTGGCGTTTGGTATCAAAAGTTGGAACTACTTGAAAATCGAATGTCTGCAGTCCTTACTTGAATTAAAAACAGATAACACACACTAACACAGCCATCACAATTAACACCGGTTGTCAGACAGATTCTACACACACCCAAAGTACACGGGGCTTAATGGCCACGTTGTCGCAGCCCCTAAACTGAGGAACCAACCAACCAACTGACTGCCCCCAGGATTCGATCCTGTAACATTGGTCACAGGTGAGAACGTTACTGCTGCACCATGCAGACAGTCTACACTACTACATCCACAATAGAAACACACAACTGGCTGTGTGGCAGAATATTTACTGGCACGTTAAAGATCCCCTTCGGGGCAAAATTCTGGCACCCTGGCGTCTCCAAAAGCCACAGTAGTTAAAAGGGACGTAAATATAACATTATTACAGTATTATAATAGTACCACTAGGCCTGTTTGCCATATCTTGATGAGTGCAGTACATTTGTCTGTTGGCACAGGCTAGAGTAAAATATGGCTTTCAACCGATGTCTCAGTCTCACTCATGGCTGTGATTATATGGAAGCTACTGAGGTATGGGTGGTGCTTAGTAATGACATTCAGGGCACAGTCAGTGCCTGTGGATGTTGTGAAAGGTTCTACTCATAGGGTTAGTACTGCTGTTCTGACTCAGTGACAAACTACCTCACTCCTCATCTTGCCTAGTACGCCTCAATATAGCGCTGCCTTGGATTTTTGTGGGTATCTTCCCACATAACCTAACGGCGGTGCTTTTTGAGGATCCATCCGGCCTTCGGGCTGCTACCTAACAGACAGACAATAGAACCACTAGTTATCACACAAGTCCAACACAATCCCAAGTACACGGGATTGATGACCATTATGTCCCTAGTCTCAAGAAATGTTATAAATAATCGTGACTATCTAACAAAACCAACAAACAGGTTACCGTACATCTAGGTACTGAGGCAGCAATACCTTGTAGAGCTCACTCGAGCCCGCCGGCCGGTCGGCGACTGCGTCACGTCAATATGTTGGTACGGAGAAGCTGGGAAGGGGACGAAACTTCCTGCTCTCTCGTCTTCCGCTTAATAGACAGCAGACCAATAATTTCCATCAGGACTTCCGGCAGCTACACACTGCCCCAGGGACGATCAGAATGTGCCACGTGCCTGTCCTTTAGGGACTGCGTGGCATCTTTACCCTTTTATCTCCACCCAGGCCCCATGGCCAAGGTTCATCTGATATAGGAGAGGTGGATGCAGCCTCCAAACAATTTCCAATCTCCCTGGTTCAAAAAATCATTATGCTCTTATAACAATCTAGCCGTAATAAATAATAATGAAAATCCACAGCCTGCTGCCAGTCGACCGACCGGGTCAGGGAATGGAATCAATGAAGCCCCCATCTAGCGGCGAGGATTTGAACTGTGCCAGCTGCGAAGCCTGTCGCACTCTCCTGGGGCAATGATTAAACTAATTACAGATGAAATGAAATGATAATGGAGAATGTTGCTGGAATGAAAGTGTGACAGGGAAAACCGGAGTACTCGGAGAAAGACCTGTCTGCCTCCGCTTTGTCCAGCACTAATCTCACATGGAGTGACCGGGATTTGAACCACGGATCAAGCAGTGAGAGGCCGGGGTGTTGTCGCCTAAGCCACGGAGGCTCAATAATTAATAATAATAATAATAATAATCTTAAAAGTTTAACCCCCAGGGGCTCACATCTAGTGGGATGTGGGTTGGCGACCACGGCATTGCTTCCACTTACTTGTGCCGGGCTCCTCTCCGTCTTCTTTCCTGTCGACCTCCCTTGGTCAACTCTTGTTCTCTTCCGACCCCGACGGTATTAGGGTATCCGAGGCCTAGGGAGTCTCTTCCTTTCCCGCCTTAATTGGCCCTTGTCTCATCTTTTCTCATACCCTCCTTCTGCGAGGGGTCAGCCTTCTTTTTCTTTCCCTGTTATCTCCTGCCTTCTGTTCAAGGCCCTCAAGGAGGCAGGGTGTATGTAGCCCCACCACCAATTCTGGTACACCCTAGATGAGTGAGTTCGGGAGTTAGCGAACCCGAGGGATTCCTGAGCTGGGTCCGGTTTTCCCCCTTTTATCCATTACCTCTGGGGCGGACCCTCTCCTCATTCACTTTCCTATCTGCCTTTTATGGCTCTCCTTCCTTCCAAATCCCTCAATCCGCATGCTTCGAGGGTTGAAGGCATTTCTTTTCCTCCTGTCCTTTATTTGCCTTATTCTCCTTTTGTTTTCCATTTCTTCTTCTAGTATATAAGTTAGTAGTTATTTTTGGTTCTAGTTTACATTTCATTATCATCTTCACGATCACCCGAACCAATAGTGGCCGATAACCTAGATGTTAGGCCCCTTGAAAAAACAACAATTATCATCATCATCATCATCATCATCATCATCATCATCATCATCATCAACAACAACAAAAGTTTAAGTACTTAGGCGACTGGATGGTACCTAACACTTCTGAGAAAGAAGAAATCATAGCTAGGATCAACAATATAGAAGTGGCATACCAGCTAACTAGAGATGTCTACAAGTAATGATCGCTGTCCATCAACGCCAAGCTTAACCATTATTAAAATTCCGCAATTTTTGTAGGTTTATGCCGTGTCTTGTGTGGTGTTTCGCCTAGGAACACCAAGCTGGCTCATCAGCGGGCTCTTGGTGTCCGTCCCCGGACCCACACAGGAGTGGGCTTTTGGTGCCGGGAGTGTCCGAGGACATGTTCGGCTCGTCAGAGTTTGTAGTTGCTTCTATGTCGACACCCATGGTGTGAGCTACAAGTACCATTCAATATCAAGTACTGAACCCGCTGAGCTAAGGTTCATGTGATATTTTTCATGACAACACATTTATGATGGGATGTAGTACCTTTGAACACACCCAGAAAGCTACGAGAAGCTGAGAGCTTATACAATTCTCTTTGAAGTAGCGAAGAATCGCACTTTTGACTTTGGTGAAGTCTGCTAATTATTTATCTGAGGTCTTATTAATCAATTTTATTTTTCCACGAGACTCAGAATATTCCATTTCGTCATTCTGTATTATTGAAACATTTTGGAGAATGTTTTTTTCACTTTAAGGTAAGGTAATATCATTGCAGATACGCAAATAGGAATGTAAGTAGTCGCTCAACGACTTAGTTTGACGACTTGCTTCCACGAGGAACGCAGTTCCTGGCACTACGTCTGGAGAATCCGCCCTTTGTAGGCGTGTAATTATATCCGTCGCATTAGACGTGGCAAACAGTCCGCTTTTCAGCGTGGAAATCATTATCAGGTGCCATCGAGCACAATTATACTACGAATCACTGTTGTTGATATGCAGTGATCAAAACGAATTGCAAAGTGAATTATTTGGCAAGTATTGTGAAATTTACTACATTTCTGTAGCACCACATTTTTACACCCACGTGTTTGTGGAGGACCGAGAGCCTGGTGCAAAAATATACAGGTAAATGTGATATTATTACTTTGAACAAGTGTTATTATAAAAGTACATTAAATGCAAATTGCTACGGTGAATTTATCTATAATAAAACGACGCCCATTTCACGGATGCCACGTGATAGAAAAAGTAGCGTCTGTACACGTGTGGAACCGCAGAACAGTGCATGTCCATTTATCATTTACATCTGCAAAGTGTAGAGGCTGTGTTACCAGTTATATTTAAAGCCTGTGATATCTACGACGAATACTGTAATTTTCAAGTGATAATAATGAACTACTACAAGTCTTATTCTACCGCCCACGTGGTCAACTTTTTCAACACCATGTTCGAGGCCGAGACCATGGGCTAATTCCATTATGGTATGAGGGAGATGTCTCGGATGGGACGAGCATGATTATGGAACTTCTAGAACATCGAACGAGAAGGAAGGAACCGAGGATGCCTTTCCTAGGCATGTCAAGTCCATTCACGAGGTCAACCACGGGGACAGACCAAACCCTGGTCTTTGGGAGAGCCCAGATGGAAGTTCTGATGAGGACGATGCCAATCCTGAAAGCCAGAGGTGCTTTTGTTCAACCCTTGTTGTTGGACAGAGAGCTAAGTGTGGGCTCCTTCATATCGTGAGTTTTGTACAACCCTTAGTTGTTCTAGTTTCTGGTGGTATAGTTAGATTAGTGTAGTTTGTGAACCAACCGAACTTAGTGACAGCCATTTCATAGGTAGGGAATGTAATTAGTCTAATTAGATGTCATTTATCTACAGTGATTGTGAGTCACCCTTGGGTCTGATATTTTGGTCAACCCTGGTGCAGCTTGATGGACGTCGTAGGACGCCAATTTCTATCTATTGCTAAACGTAACTGTAGTCATTTTGAGGCAACTTTGTTTAACCCTATCTGGGGTGATTTTTCAAGTCTTAGCAGACCCTAGTCATGGCAATCTGATGCCATGGTTATGTTTGTTTAACTGCACTTTTTGCAGCCAGTCAATGTTACGCCCCTGACTTCGTTAGAGTAGTCGTATCATTTGGGTAATCGACTGTAATTACCAGTTTTGTAACTGCATTATATTTCATTTGAGATGAGCTCAGAAGCCATCCAGGTCAAGTGTGGACCTTATAAGTAATAGGGATGTTTCGTTGTTGTCTAGCATCGAACCCAGTTCCCAACGTATCATTAAGCAGATCCAGCAGAGAGTGAAGTTTGCGTATTATTATTTTGTTGTGTCAAGTGTGATGACACGTATTTATTTGATGTTTGATACAAGTCAGAACTGAAGAGTATTTTATCTTTGAGAGCAGAGAGCTCCAGCAATGAGTGACATTGCTACCTTTTAAATGTCTTTGTTATGAAAGACAGGGTTATATGATTGTATTCAGATTTATAGCGTGCTTTTTATGCACATATTCTTCGAGGTTTATAACCTATGGTAAAGATATTATGATGAGGCCAGTTGTACAGTTATTATCTTGCTTAAATTGCCGGCCTGGTTTGTGTGTTGTGTCATACAGCGCAGAAATCTTGTAGCCTGCGGCGACACGAACAGGTTTTGTGAATACTTCTCAGCGCCCGTGTGAGAGCGCATGCTTCTAAGTGAGACAGACTGATGTTAACATAGGACAGAATGCTTTTAGCATTCACTTTCCCTTTCATTGCAATTATAGCTTATGGAACCCAGTGTCCATTCATGTATCTGATCATATGTTCTGTAGATTGTCATTTGTTAGTTAAACGCTGTTGCGTGTACCGTTGTTTTGACGAGTACAGTTATAGGTTTCTATAGTACATTGTAGGCTAGCCCCGCTAGGGAGGTTTTTCATGTATGAAGGTATTTTTGTGTACCATGTCCTGGACTGTTCCCGTGGACCAGATATTTATGGAGGGTAACTGATTGTGTCCAGGCCCGTCCCAGAGTTATTGAACGCGAGCTGTGCGCCGCTGGTAACTTGTGTTATTGTGTGTCCGAGTTGTTATTTCTCGTTGATTGTATTCCGACTTTTGAGTCGAGGCTTTTTGGCAGAGATGATCTCAGGGAGACACTCCGTGCCCAGGCTTGTCAGTATTATTCGCCATAAACCAACGATAACCTAAACCGACATCCTAATAATAAAACGCATAATTTTGATAAGCAAAAGCTAACTAACGAATCCTTTCTGCCTAACCTTGTTCATTTGCATTTGGAACCTGCTGACATAGCCGTGCTAATGAAGGTATTTCCTGGAGGAAATGACTTGAGGACAGCTGACACTCCTTTTGTTGCGACTGAAGCTTGCTCGAACCCTGAGTTCGTAGCTGGTGGAGCGCAGGCCATACGATGTTAGACGTAGTCTTCACTACGCAGTCGTCACCGTAATTACACACATTAGATGACTATGGCTTACAAACAGTAAACCAAGGTGTAGGCAGGCATTTGAATAAAACTGTGGTCTTTATTTATTTATTTATTTATTTATTTAATGATGTAAAAGTGTATGAACCCTCTATGTTACCCTTTTGTGTGCTGACTAGCACCTACTTAGTTCCTAAGAATGACTTAGATGTTTCTTTTTATGGCTGGTCACTTAGCTTTGAATGTAATTGTTTGATATTACGGACGTCACCGCCGTAAATTTTGTTATTAATTGATAGGACTTAGCTAGATGAATTAACGTTAAATGTAAATGTGGAGATGGTATCATCCTAACTTAGTTTTGTTTTGCTACCATGTTAAATGTAAATTCTGATATTAGCTTGATCTTGTAACTTGACCTAGGGCTTTGCGTCGTAACATTTTCCTAGTGTTGCTGTTGTTGCTTTATCATTGTGAGACAGATCTTTCGCGAGGGTTTACTGTAACTTCTCAGGTAGGGACCTGCTATTTATTTTTGATTATTTATTAGCTTGCGGATTACCCGATAGAAACCCTCCGAACTAGGATAGGGGTTTGTAAAATTTACAATAAATTTTCACGGTGTTTTACATAAGTCTGGATGTTTCTTTTCTCAGTCTAGTTTTTAAGGTGAACCTTTCCTTAGGCAGTCTATGACCTTCGTCACCATGTACCACGATCCCCGTGGACTACAGTTTCTCGTGCCGCTTTGGCCTATTTGGAAGTTCACCTGATCCTCACGGCAGTTAGGTCCGACGGATGAGATGTTAGGGAAGTCATTGCGGTTGTTGGCTATCCTGGCAGCTGCTCTGACGGGCTCAGTACGGTAGTTTCAACTTTGTCTACTAGATGTCACAGGCACCTAGTGGCAAACGTTGGAACTTGATATAGCGTTTATAGCGATATATTACATAAACATTTGGCTACACACTACCAATTGTAGCGGTAGGTTCTTTTTCATGCCATAAATTAATGACATGGGCCCACCGGCCTTACTTCCCCTCCAATGGAAGGCATACTGAAGGATGTTAACGCTCTTAAAAATCCGACGACTTCGGCTGGGTTTGAACCCGCTGTTGAGCCAGCTTCGTGTTCCTAGGCAAAACCCCACACAAGACACGTCATAGACCTAGAAAAATTGCTGAGCTTTAATTCACTGGCCGTGAAAGCCTACAGTATATACCATCATTTTTAAGCATTATTGTTCAGTAATTGGCCCTGTACTCAGCAGAAAGCCTGGAAACAGGGCCGTGGAGAGAGAGTACGGGCCCTAGGGCTAGGACTTACGGGCCCCCTCCATATTGTTTCGTCTCCGTGACATCGTGTAAATATAAACTTTTATTTTTAAAGCCCACTAAAAACCGTTGAATTTTTTAATTTACTTTCTTTTCGGAACGTACTAATTTTGTTCATTGTAAATTTGTAATGTCGTTTCTGTTGTATCTGACCGAAAATTTTACCCTCTCTCAACACAAGAACAAGTTCAACCCCTTTCACAATCTTATGTACTAAAATTCGAACTTTCGAAGGTTCATAAATGTAGCTTAGCGGCAATTAGATTGAGTTTAAATGTTTAGAAACCTTCCTCCCTATAAACAGTGGCAACTTTACTATTTCTCCGGACGCGATGATATGAAGAAAATGGTTATTTATATGTTTTCATTATAGTATTTTGTAGCATATCCAATTTATTCTGATACATTGAATATAATAAAATGTCAAATTTGTTGGCAAATAGGTAAAATTGGGTAATTCGTTTACTCTGGGGTTCTCTACTTTAGCGGGCCCCTCGGCAAGACCGGGCCCCAGGGCTGGAGCCCCGTTTGCCCCTCCCTCTCGTCGGACCTGCCTGGAAATTAATAGAAAACGTCTGATTGAAAAGTTAGAAGCCAAAGAAAGGACAATCCTGAGGATGATTCTTGGACCAATCATAGAATATGACGAGTAAAGGAGACGGCATTACAACGAACTCTACCTGCACATTGAGAGGATAACAGACACCATTCGGAAAAGAAGGATTCAATTTTATGACCACATAACACGCATCATCTCGCAGAGACAGACCAACAAGATCTTTTCCTGCTTTGTTAACAAGAATACCAAGGAACCATGGTTCATCAAAGTTGAAAAAGATCTTCGAGAAGTAGGAATCACACTTGAAGACATCCAGGAACGTGAGATAAGTTTTTCGTAGATCTCCGGCCAGTTGTCTAGTTGGAGAAGAGTGAACGTATCGACACTCACTTAATTTGAATATTGCTTGAGGATCTACTATTTAGGTCCGCTCAAGTTCTACCGCGCTGTATATTGTTATACTTACAAAAGAATAGAAGACGTTGAGAAGATGTTAATTTATTGGTTACCAACACCTAAGTAATTACAATACTTTTACATGAAGCCTGACTTGCTCACCGTGAGGCAGAGCGTACACAGTATCTATATAGCTGTCTTGAAGAGTGACCACATGGTCTGCTGTATGGTTATGAAGAGGGCGATTATGAGCTGTGCATCAGTATAAACTATAACTTACTCTGGAGAGGGAAAAGCTGTCACATGTAGAGATTCACCAATAGCGTGTATCTCTAGTGGTAAGAGGTTTTTTTTAGCCAATCAAACCATAAGCGTTGGGGTTTGGTTGGGCTGACCTTAAAGTTGTTGTGGAAAGCTCAATACTGAGAATTATTATGAGGAAGGAACAGAAATATGTGTTCCTTGTGAAATAGTAGAGACAGTCTGGAAACTTAAGAATGTTAGCAGTGGCCAACTCATAGTTCTGTTCTTCCGAGAAATATCTAATGGAAATATGTTCACTTAAAGTGCTTTTGAAATAGCAAGCTTTTACTTGCTTTGCCTGTGGGCTTGGAGTGGACTCTTATAATATTCTGACTTCCTGAAGAGAATATACTTCGTCTCTCCTGGACCGTAATAATAATAATAATAATAATAATAATAATAATAATAATAATAATAATAATAATAATAATAATAGTAATAATAATAATTATTATTTATAACTAGCTGACCCGGCAGACGTTGTCCTGCCAACCAAAGAAAGTGTTGTTACTTTGTTTCTTGTAGTGTTTTGGATACACAATATTTTTTTCAATTTCTGTTAACTGCCTCTAAACTATCGTGAAATGAATTAACTAATCTAGAAACATTCGCGGGAGCGTGCACAACAACTCTCCAAAGTTTCATCGCAATCGGATAAATGGCATATAACGCATACGGGATTTTGTTTAAATGATTCGTGCGCAGTCACTCATTTGTTGAATCTACTCGTGCTCTACCAACTGTGAAATGGATTTATTAAGTTAGAAAGCTTCACGTAAGTGTACACAACAACTCATGAAAGTTTCATCGCAATCGATGAATAGTATATGAACGCATACGGGATTTTGTTGGAACGCTTTGCGCGTCGTCACTCATTTGTTACATCTACTCGTGCGCTACCAATATTGTAAAATGGATTTACTAAGTTGAACACCTTCCCTGGCGTGTACACAACAACTCATCAAAGTTTCATCGGAATCGGATGAATGACATATGAACGCATAACTGATTTTCTTTAAACGATTCGCGTGCCGTCACTCATTTGTTGAATCTACTCATGCGCTACCTTTGTAAAATAGATTTACTAAGCCTGAAACCTTCTCTGGCGTGTACTCAATGATTCACCAAGGTTTGATCGCAATCGGATGAATGATATATGACCGCATACGGGACATTGTGGAAACGATTCGCGCGCCGTCGCTCATTTGTTGAATCTACTCGTGCGCTACTTATTAAAAACTGGATTTACTAAGACAGAAACATTTCTTGGAGTGTACACAACAATTCACCAAAGTTTCATCGAAAACGGATAAATGGTATATGGACGCATACGGTACTTTGTTGAAATGATTCGCGTGCCGTCACACATTTTTTGAATCTACTCGTGCGCTACCTATTGTAAAATGGATTTATTAAGCCAGAAACCTTCCGTAGGGTGTATACAACATCTCACCCAAGTTTCATCGCAATCGGACGAATGGTATTCGAACGCATACGGGACCTCATTGAAACGCTTCGCTTGTCGTCGCTCATTTGTTGAATCTTCTCGTGCGAAACCTCCTGTGAAATGGATTTACTAAGTTAGAAACCCTCACGTAAGTGTACACAACATCTCACCCAAGTTTCATTGCAATCGGATGAATGGTATATGAACGCATACGGGACTTTGATTAAAAGTTCGCGCGTCGTTGCTCATTTGTTGAATCTACTCGTGAGCTACCTATTGTAAAATGGATTTAGTAAGTTAGAAACCCTCACGTAAGTGTACACAACATCTCACCCAAGTTTCATCGCTATCGGACGAATGGTATTTGAACGCATACGGGACTTTGTTGAAACGCTTCGCACGTTGCCGCTCATTTGTTGAATCTACTCGTGCGCAACCTCGTGTGAAATGGATTACTAAGTTAGAAGCCTTCACTTAAGTATACACAACAACTCATCAAAGTTTCATCTCAATCTATGAATGGAATATAAACTTATACGGGATTTTGTTGAAACGCTTCGCGCGTCGTCACTCATTTGTTGAATCTAGTCGTGCGCTACCTAATGTGAAATTGATTTACTAAGCCAGAAGCCTTCCCTGGAGTGTACACAACATGTCACCCAAGTTTCATCGCTATCGGACGAATGGTATTTGAACGCACACGGGACCTTTTTGAAACGCTTCGCGCGTCGTCGCTCATTTGTTGAATCTATTCGTGCGCTATCTATTGTAAAATGGATTTACTAAGCCAAACACCTTCCCTGGAGCTCACTCAACATATCACCCAAGTTTCGTGGCAATCGGATGAATGGTATATGAACGCATACAGGACTATGAAGCGCTCTAACGTGCAGAGACAAACAGTAGAATTCGACATCACTGCCACCTTTGGTATAAAACACAACTTTTCGCCACGGGCGGAGTGTATGTAATGGCGGTAGTTGCACAGGTTGCGACCAGGTGGCTCAAACGTGCAGAGACAAACCGTCCAAAGACATCAGCTTTCACGAAGGCCAAGGCTAGTGGTTTCCATGACGACTGTTTTTGACTGTATATTGTGGTTCTAAAATTGTGTGTAAATTGTGGTTCTAAAATTGTGTTCATTCCACCTACCGGGTCAGATTGTGAATCTAAACCATACATGGACCCACACAAATATACATACCAAATTCCATCAAAATCGGTTCAGTCGTTTAGGAGGAGTTCAGTCACATACACACGTGTCGAAGAATTATATATATAAAGATAAAGATAATTATTATCATTTAAAAACCAAAATTAGTATGGGATGTCTCTTGGTCATGGCTAGTAAGGGGTTTACTGGGCAATGGAAATGACTCGTGCACCTCTCCAGAGAAGACTTCGAGCATACAAGAGCTTCCAAGAAAAGCCAAAATTGCTAACCAATAAGAAGTGGACTGTTGAAAGAAAGGAGACTCATAGAACGCAAATGCGAGAATATTGGGGAAGAGTTAAAGCACTAGGGTGCAAACGGTTGAAGTAACGTGATACACAGCAGGCCGAAACGAAGAAGTATGAAGAAGAAGAAGGAGGAGGAGAAGAGGAAGAAGAAGAAGAAGAATCTCAAAAGTGAAGTTTAGAGGAGAAATTTCAGATGTTTTTGAAATAAGAACAGGAGGTAGGCAGGGGGATGGTCTCTCATCTCTGCTGTTCAACTGCGTTCTCGAGAAAGTCATCCGTGAATGGCGTAAACAAATGAGATCTGAAGGAGTCCAAAGTGTTAGTTGGTTATTGTTGTTTTAAGGGTCGGAACTACGAGGTCATCTGCCCCTCTTAACACACATTACAGTACACACATTTGGAATGGAATTTAAGAATTAGAAGAGGATACCTAAATTTGAAAAGACCGGAAATTAATAAAATAAAAGAAATTAAACAAAACTAATAATTATAAAAATAATCAAAAATTACGGAAAAACAAAAAAATCATCATTCAAAAACGAACAAGTCGTTGAGTCAATGTACACTGGAAAATTTAGATTGCTGGCCCTAACCCACTCTCACTTATAAAGCGGATGACGAGATCAGCAGCCACCGCGTCATCGGCTAATATAAGTTTGAGTGTCATCTGCAAACCAAGGTTTCTCCGTAAGTCAGCAAGATCCACACACTCGGTAAGAATGTGGGCCACGGTGAAAACGGCTCCACATGTACAAAGTGGGGGGTCTTCCCTTCTCAATAGGTAGGCCTACGAGTGGGTGGATCTTGTATGACCTATCCTTAGCCTACACAAAATGACGGGACTCCCTCCCTGACAGGAAAGAGCTCCGCCACACGCGAGTAGTTCCCTTGATCGCCCTCAGTTTACTGGGCATTGGGTCAGCTAGCCACTGACTCTCCCAAAATGCCAGTATTTTTCGGCGTAACTGAGAGAGAATATCTTTAGCGGGTACCTCCATTGGTCGAGGTGGTAGTGATACCGCCTCTTTTGCAGATTCATCCGCTAACTCATCTCCCAAAGTGGAGTCAGACTAGGCTAAATGAGCAAATACCTTTTGTTTGATTGTCTAGCATTTGCAGACGATCTTGCAGTTTTCGCTGATTCCTTGGATATGGCCACGAAGCTGATCAACCAGCATCAAGCACAAGCTTCAAAGGTAGGCCTTCAGATCTCTTTTGAAACAAAACGGAATTTATTACAAACATCAATCTGGCGCCTAGAGAGCTAGAAGTGATTCATGGAATAATCAAACGGGTTGAAAAATTTAATTACCGGTATCTTGGTGAATGGATAGAACCTAACATGTCCGAAAAGGAATCCTTTACGTCACGCAAGAATAAAATTGAAGTGGCCTATCATCCAACAAAAAACGTCTATAACAAGAGGTCTATCCTTGAATGCAAAAATCAAACAATACTACACTGTCATCCGACCAGAAGCTTTATATGCAGCGGAATATCTTGCCATGAACAAGACAGGGATGATAGAGAAATCGGAAGCCAAGAAAAGGAAGATTTTGAGAAATATATTAGGTCCGGTTAACGAGAATGGCGAGTTTAGAAGACTGCATATCTAGGATTTATATACACACGTGGAGTAAATTACTGACGCGATGCGGAAAAGATGGATTACGTTTTATGGGCACGTGGCCCGAATGACGTCAACCCGATTAACTTATCGCATTTTCACGTTTCTCCAAGAGAAAAAGACAAAGGGAGCCTGGTTCAGTGAGATGCAAAAGGACCAGCACGAGATTGGAATCTCATGTGAAGATATCCAAGAGCGTGGCCAGCTTAAGAGAAAACTATTCGAACATCGGAGTTTCCAACCTAGCCGACGCTGAAAACTGGAATGGCGTGGACGAAAGAGAAAAAAGAATTACACCGTCAACGAATGAAGGAATACTGGGCTAATTTTAAAGCTAAAATGAATGCGTAGTCCTTAGTTGGCCGAAACGAAACAAGAATAATAATACTAACATTGTAGCCGAATGGCCAGGAAACGTTTTACAATATCTTGTTATAAAATCAAAGTTGCACTCCAATGAGCATTCCATAACTGTGTATTTGTTTGCTCTTATAAGTTCCTGTCCTGTTTTTGCACTGATTGAAGTGATAAACATTTTGCCACATATTTTGCACACTCATTGTTAATTTTTAGATGCTATTTTGTATTTACACACATTTTATGGTGGAATCCGTGAATCGTTAGTCCTATAATAAAATTGTGTACCTTTGCGTTTGGTTAGTGTTGGTTCATTGTCTGGTTATCATGGCGTCCCTTCCGTTTCATTCTGTTTCCTTCTTTCTATTACTTCTTTGTAAGAGCCTGTATTTGGTAGCGATTCTTTGAGCCTTATGTATTCCAGGAAAAGAGTTTCTCTTGCTAGGATATATGACATAATACTTTTAGGATGTCTTAAAGTGGTCGGGGATGAGATGTGATGAATTCCACGTGCCTGATAGTTTCTACGGCTGCATGTCCTTCCTGACACCAATCTCACAAGAGTAGTTAATGAGAGATGAAATGAATGAAGTTGAATGAAAGTTCAATTTCAATTAGTTCCAACTTTGGCTACCAGATGACACTCAACACCCAGCAACGACTAATGACCGACTAAGAAAATCTGGAATTTGATAAAGCCAAAGACAACCAGGAATTTGAGAAAGACCTGATGCAAATTGGTGCTCCAGAAAAGAAAAATCTTGACAAATGTGGATTCAGAAAAATGACTAAAAGCTATTAGAGTTTAAAAGTCGAATCTGAACCCAGAGGACGAAGAAGACCTGTACCAGAAGCACGAAAAAGTGCGTCTCTAAAATCCTCAGTAGTTAATAGGAACGTAAAATCAATAGCATAATAATAATAATAGTAATAATAATAATCACCTATGACTCCATAGACCGAGACACACTATTCCAAACTCTAGAAGGGATGAAAGTAGACATTAAAACACGAACTATCATCCGAGATACCCTCATTAATACCGTCTCTAAGGTAAACTTTATGGGGTAACAAGCTGTACCCGGCATGCGTTGCAATGCCAATCAAAGAAAGTGTTGGCGTTGAAATTCTGTTTCTTGAAGTGCTTTTGGATACACAACATGTTAACTGCCTCTAAGCTATCGTAAAATGGATTTTCTAATTTAGAACCATTCGTGGAAGCGTGCACAACAACTTTCAAAAGTTTCATCGCTGTCACTCATTTGTTGAATCTACTCGTACGCTACCTGTTGTGAAATGGATTTACTAAGTCGAAACCCTTCCCTGGCGTGTACACAATAACTCATCAATGATTCATCGCAATCGGATGAATTGTATATGCACGTATACGGGGTTTTGTTTAAACGATTCGTGCGCTGTCACTCATTTGTTGAATCTACTCGTGCGCTACCTATTGAGAAATTTATTACTAAGTCGAAGCCCTTCCCTGGCGTGTACACAATAACTCATCAAGGTTTCATCGCAATCGATGAATGTTATATGAACGCAATAGGGGATTTTGTTGAAACGCTTCGCGCGTCGTCACCCATTTGTTGCATCTACTCTTGCGCTACTTATTGTGAAATGGATTTACTAAGTCCCCTTCCCTGGCGGGTACACAATAACTGATCAATGTTTCATCGCAATCGGATGAATAGTATATGAACGCATACCTGATTTTGTTTAAACGATTCGCACTCCGTCACTCATTTGTTGAATCTACTCGTGCGCTACCTACTGTAAAATGTATTTACTAAGTTAGAAACCGTCACGTAAGTGTCCACAACATCTCACCCAAGTTTCATCGCTATCGGACTAATGGGATATGAAGACATAGGGGACTGTATTGAAACGCTCCGCATGTCGTCGATCATTTGTCGAATCTACTCGTGTGCTACCTACTGTGAAATGTATTTACTAAGCCAGAAACCTTCCTTGGAGTGTCCACCATATTTCACCCAAGTTTCACCGCTAACGGCAGAATGGTATATGACCTTATACGGGACTTTGTTGAAACGCTTCGCGCGTCGTCCCTCATTTGTTGAATCAACTTGTGCGCTGCATATTGTATAGTGGATTTACTAAGCCAGACATTTTCCATGACGTGTACACAACATCTCACCCAAGTTTCATAGCTACGGACGAATGGTACATGAATGCATACGGGACATGGTTGATACGCTTCGCGTGTCGTCTCTCATTTGTTGATTCTACTCTTGCGCTACATATTGCAATATGGATGTACTCAGCCAGAAACCTTCCCTGGAGTGTACACAACATCTCACCCAAGTTTCATCGCAATCGGATGAATGGTATGTGAACGTATACGGGACGTTGTCGAAACGCTTCGCGCGTAGTCACTCATTTGTTGAATATAAACGTGCGCTTCGTATTGTAAAATGGATTTACTTAGCCAGAAACCTTTCCTGGAGTGTACACAACAATTCACCAAACATTTATCACTATCAGACGACTGGTATATGACTTTATACGGGACTTTGTTGAAACGCTTCGCGTGTCATCGCTCATTTGTTGAATCTACTGGTGCGATACCTATTGTAAAATGTATGTACTAAGCCAGAAACCTTCCCTGGAGTGTACACAACATATCACCCAAGTTTCATCGCTATCGGATGAATGGTATATGAAATTATATGGGACTTTGTTGAAACGCTTCGCGCGTCGTTGCTCATTTGTGGATTCTACTCGTGCTCTACCTATTTTTAAAGGGATTTACTAAGCTAGAAACCTTCCCTGGAGTGCACACAAAATCTCAGCCTAGTTTCATCGCTATCGGACGAATGGTATATGAACGCAAACGTGACTTTGTTGAAATGCTTCGCGCGTCGTAGCTCATTTGTTGAATCTACTCGTGCGCTGCCTATTGTAAAGTGGATGTACTACGCCAGAAAAATTCCCTGCAGTGTACACAACATTTTACGCAAGTTTCATAGCTATCGGACGAATGGTGTATGAATGCATACGGGACTTTGTTGAAACGCATTGCGTGTCGTCGCTCATTTGTTGAATCTACTTGTGCGCTATCTACTGTGAAATGTATTCATTAATTTTGAAACCTTCACGTAAGTGCTCGACGTACAAATATGGCGGCAAAGTGCTAAGTGTAATATCCTTATAAATCTCGAAGTTATATGTAGAAAGAAAGCCGTGTGCGTATACTCCTCCAAATGTTGCGGATTGCGGGTAAGAACAACTAGCCGTGGAATTGTTAGGGAAGTTATATTAAGAGTGTATCAAGCCAAAATTACATGTTAATTTAACAAGCTCATGGCGCGTTAAAATTGAGGTTATGCCTAGGTTGTTACACATCACCCACTTAAACAACAAATCCTCTCCTAGCGCTTCCGTGCCGGGCGAACCACTCGGGAGCGGGAACGCTTCCCTGTCACTAATGCGAGAAGACGTTTAGCAAACGAAAACACACAGAAGCAGGGCAGGTTCGCGCAGGGCGGATCATTTAGGAACAGGAAGGCTTCCCTGTCAACAAGGCGAGAAAGAATTCAGCAAGCAAATCTTACAAAGGAAGTGGACCATACATACACCCTCCGAAATGTTGTTAAAGATGGCGGCAAGTGACAGACCTCGTGTTTCAGTAGCCCTGACATATTACTGTATTTTAGTGGTAGTTTGCCTGTTCAAGTGTACTATATGGTGTGCAACTGTGTCAGAAATCATTTCCGACCGCAGTGATGTGTCGTGTGCTCAAGAAATGCAGTGGTACTGCGCAGAGAGACATTTTACTTTCTCGACCATGGCAGCTTGTAACCTCCCAGTGCTCCGCCAAGTTTCCACCACACCTCGTGGACCAGTACAACGTTGCCTCCTCCAGTACAGTTTACTTGATACTACTACTACTATCAGGTGATATTCATTTAAATCCAGGACCCCTTAACCTCTACTACCAGAACGCACAGAGCGTCAAAAATAAACTAACCGACTGTTTAGCAAATATAACCGAAATCAATCAATTTGATATCCTCTGCCTCTCAGAAACATGGTTGTCAGACTTCGTATCTTGTGGGGAACTTCCGTTTTCATCTGAGTTCAATGTGTTTCGGCGCGACAGATCCTCAAGGGGTGGTGGTGTTGCAATCGCAGTTCATAACAAACTGAAGGCAAAACATCGGCCTGACTTAGAAACTTCCTGCGAAATAATATGGGTTGAGATTATTATCCCAAAAAGGAAGAATTTACTCGTAGGTTGCTTCTACCGCCCACCTTCCAGCAAAATTGACACCTTAGAAGAATGTTTCAACTCTACTGTTCTTGCCGTCAATCAAGAAAATGAAATAGTGTTGCTAGGCGATTTTAACTCCCATATCTCCTGGACATCAATAGACAATGGTACCATACACTCTCCCCAAATAGATACTTTCATCTTATCAAATTTTATAAACGGTCTACATCTGAAACAGTTCAATCTACACCCAACATGGAAATCCGAAACACTGGACCTCATATTTTCAACCCTGCGTAATGTCACTGTGACCGTTGGAAGAAATATCCTAAACACCGACCATAGCTCAATAGAAGCCACCCTCCCCGTCCCAGCCAGCAGACATAAAAACAGCCCCACCACCGATAAGAAAGCTTTCCCTCTTTGGAGAAAGGTCGACTGGCAAGCTGTCAATCAGGATTTATCATCTCTACCCTGGTGCCTGCTAACAGCTGAGAGAGACGTAAACAGCGCAGTGACCTTGTTTGAGGATTTACTTTACTCGGCCATTAAACAACACGTTCCTTACTCCGTACCCAAGTCCAACAAATACCCGCACTGGCTAAGTCAAAACACCAAACTCCTTCTCCAAAACAAAACTCGAGCGTGGTCACTGTGGAAATCAGTTCCCAATCCTCATACACGCAATGTATTTATTCACCTACGGAAAATTTCAAGAGTCCATATGACAGAAGATTACAACCGCTACATTTCTTCCATAACAGGAAATCTCAAGAATAACCCAAAGAAGTTCTGGACACTTATATCATCCCGTAGAAAGACTCCCAGAATTCCACTTAATCTAAACCTCCATAATGAAGAAATCCCATTTGAATTGAGGTCCACACATTTCAATGAATATTTCCATTCAACCTTTTCAGTTCCCGTACCAATCTCCAGTCCCCCTCAACTTGCTAGCGTCTGTTCTGATTCACTGTCTCAAATTTCAACGACCCCCGATGAAATCCAAAATATTTTAAAAAGTCTGCCCGCAAACAGATCTACCGGACCATCAGACATAAGCCCTATATTCCTGAAAAACACCTCTGCATCTCTCAGCATCCCCTTATCCTTGATACTCAACTGGTGCATGACTTCCGGCACTTTTCCTGACTCATGGAAAAGAGCTGATGTAACACCTGTCTTTAAATCAGGCAGCAAGCATGAAATTTCCTCGTACAGACCTATATCTATCGTCCCTATACTCTCTTCAGTCTTCGAAAGAATAATACATTGCCGTCTCCTCACTTTCACCAAACCACACCTCTCAGAAGAACAACATGGCTTCGTCCCTGGAAAATCATGCTTAACAAATCTGACTGTTCTGAACCATCACATAATTTCTGCAATAGATCAAAAATCTCAGCTAGATGTAATCTACGTTGACCTGGCCAAAGCATTTGATTCCGTGAACCATTTCCTTCTCCTCCACAAGCTTGCTTCACGATACAACGTACATGGATCCTTCCTATCCCTAATACAAAGCTTCCTGTCCAATAGGCAGCAACGGGTAGTGCTTCCAGCGTCTGTGTCGTCCTGGCTCCCAGTCTTATCAGGAGTAACTCAGGGCAGTATCCTGGGACCCCTTCTCTTCGTGCTGTATATGGACGATATAAACACATGTGTGCAAAATTCTCCGTGTTCCCTTCTTCTATACGCTGATGACCTCAAGATATTCAGAAAAATTTCCATTTCTGACGACCACGCTGACCTCCAGGAAGCAGTAAATACATGTACTGATTGGTTCAACAAATGGAAGTTATCTCCAAATCCGAAAAAGTGCTTCAATGTGTCTTTCTCACTACTGAAATCTGGAAATCAGGCGGACTACATAATATGTGGAAATAAATTGGATAGGCTACGGTTTCTCAGGTAAGAGATTTAGGTATTATTCACGATGATAAACTGACATTCTCTCCCCACATTGACCATATCAAATCTCGCGCAATGCGCAGTCTCGGCATTCTATACAGATTCACAGAAATTAAAGACCTCACTGCACTTAAATTATACTTCACCACATATGTTCTCCCTATCCTAGATTTCTCTTCTCCAATTTGGTCTACTTCGGCTATAACCAATATTTCTAAATTGAACAGTGTCTTTAATTTCTTCATATCAATTGTCAAAGCTCGCAATCCTTCACTAAGGCACTTTGCCAAATCCGACATTCTAAATCAGCTCAATTTACTCGACCTGAGAAGCCGTCTACAACTTACTGACCTGTGTTTCCTACATAAAATTATGAATGGTTACACAAAATGTAACATGCTCTTAAGCTACTTCCCACTCCACGTTCCCACCCGTTCAACACGCCAGAACCATTTACACCACATACCTCGCCCACGTCTTGAAGTACAGAAGCGCTCTATTTTCCACCGTCTACCTACCCTTAGCAACTCCCTTCCAAATATTGACATATTCTCTCCCTATCGAACATTCAAACATAACATTAGAAGATCCCTTTCATCCTCAATTCCTAACCCCTCACCCTCCTAATCACTCACTACCCCAATCACTCCCTGCGTCCTTCCCGAGATTTATCCCTTCTGTCATCACTGCCAATTGTCACCTGTTATTGTTGTTGTTGTTGTTGTTGTTTTTGTTAATATTATTTGTAATTGTTAAAATATTAGTGTAAAATGACCTTTCATGGTTGTATCTAATAATTATTAAATAAATAAATAAATAAAAAAAAGTGTACACAACATCTCACCCAAGTTTCATCGCTATCGGACGAATGGTATATGAACACATACGGGACTTTGTTGAAATGCTTCGCTCATCGTCGCTCATTTGTTGAATCTACGCGTGCGCTTCCTATTGTAAAATGGATTTACTAAGTCAGAAACCTTCCTTGGAGTGTACTCAACATCTCACCCAAGTTTCATCGCAATCGGACGAATGGTATATGAACGCATAGGAGACATACCCACAGACATACAGACAAACTATCACGTAACATTGATTTATATATGTATATGGATTATCAGAGCCCTTTCCAATCAGAATCGGCGTTAGACAAGGCGATGGCCTCTCACCCATCCTATTCAATGTAGTTTTAGAGAAAATCATTCGTACATGGGAAAAAGAAGTCAAAGAAATTCAACTACGTAAAAAGAGGGAAACATAACCCATATAAAATTCCTCGCTTTCGCTGATGACATCGCCATACTAACAAATACTAGAACAGAAGCACACCACGCGTTAGGAAAACTCCACGAGATCGCCACAAAAACCGGTCTCCGAATTTCGTATGAAAACTCCCAATAAAAACAAAATACTGAGAAATTGTACAAGTCAATGACTTCAAATATTTTGGAGAAATCATGCAGGAATCTGGTCTGAACACAAAGGCTCACGTAGAAAGAGTCTCAAAATTACAGAAAGCTTACAAACTTAGTTGGTCCCACTACCATAAAAAAATGCATCTCCACGGCTGCGAAATTACGACATTATAAAACGGTAGTCTTGCCGGAAGCCTTATACGCCTCAGAAACCACTAACATCAAGGGAATGGCCGAATTAGGGACATTGAAAAGAAAGGAAAATTCTGAGAAAAAATTACTGTGCAGTTTTCAGAGATAATTTCTGGCAAAAAGGACCCACAGAAGAATTATCCAGAAATACTGAATCTATCACGACACTCATCAGAAACGTAGTGTGAAGTTCTTTACACTTATCCCCCAGAATGAACGATACCAGACTGACTAAAAGAATATTCAACATAATTTCTACGTCGAAATTGGGTACTTCTTGGTGCAAAGAAACTATGGTAGACTTACAACAATTACATATCACCATAGAAGGCATTCACGAAAAAATCAAAAATCAGAAATTTGAATTTAGATCACAACCCAAAAGAAATAAGCGTAAATTGACAGATGAAGAGAAGAAGGCACACAGTGAACGGATGAAAGGTTTTTGGGAAGATAAAAGGAAGAAAAGAGCAAGATTTTTGTGTTTTTGGCGCTCTCCATAAAGGGGAATGTACGCAAATAATAATAATAATAATCATACATAAAACGCTAAGGTGTATGTTTCACAAAACTAAAGCTCTTAAACCAGAAGGAGTTAGAAGGTGAGGTTTGAGCCAACATCTTCCAATTTGTCTCAATAGTAGAGAGAAAATCTTGTATTTCTTGAAAAGACAACGGAAATATATTTAATTGTATAAACAAACACGATGGTAGCGCCTGTCAGAGCTGTGTCACCTCAAGCCCGCATAACAATAAAGCTGGGCGGGTGGTTTAACAGATGTGAGATTTCTCGCACAGGCCCTCTAGTTTATAATAGAAGGTTAAATAATGCTATGTAACCTAATATAACTTCACCTAACCTACCCCCCCCCCCAGGGGCTCACATCTAGTGGGACGTGGGTTGGGCGACCACGGGGCCCCAGCTGAGTCCAGCATTGCTTCCACTTACTTGTGCCGGGTTCCTCTCCGTCTTCTTTCCTGTCGACCTCACTTGGTCAACTCTTGTTCTCTTCCGACCCCGACGGTATTAGGTATCTGAGGCCGAGGGAGTCTCTTCCTTTCCCGCCTTAATTGGCCCTTGTCTCACCTTTTCTGATACCCTCCTTCTGCGAGGGTTCAGCCTTCTTTTTCTTTTCATGTTATCTCCTGCCTTCTGCGCAAGGCCCTCAAGGAGGCAGGATGTATGTGGTGCACCCTGGATAGTGCTGCACCCTCAGGGGCTCACGGCTGTTGAGTTCGGGAGTTGGCGACCCCGAGGGATTCCTGAGCTGGGTCCGGTTTCCCCCCTTTTATCCATTTCCTGTGGGGCGGACCCTCTCCTCTTTCACTTTCCTATCTGCCTTTCATGGCTCTCCTTCCTTCCAAGTCCCTCAATCCGCATTCTTCGAGGGTTGAGGGCATTTCTTTTCCTCCTGTCCTTTATTTGCCTTCTCCTTTTGTTTTCCATTTCTTCTTCTAGTAAGTTATATAAGTTAGTAGTTAGTTTTAGTTATAGTTCACTTTTCATTATCATCTTCACGATCACCCAAACCATTAGGGGCCGATAACCTCGATGTTAGGCGCTTTAAAGCGACAATTATCATCATCATCATCATCATCATCTAATCAAACCTAAGTCAAGCCAAGCTAGGGTTGAAGATGATCCGCACAGGAGTATTTTGACCATGGGACCAACTCGAACGTCCAACTCAGCCGTCCTTTTGATGTCCATCACTGACCGTGGACCCTACACAACATCACCCATGACCACAATATAGCAAATCCCCTAAAATTAAATAACAACTACTGCTCCATGCAAATACCGAGATGGTACGTAATTTAAAGCTACGGTCATCCCCTTCCCAATCCTAGCCCCAAATGAAAATTTTCTATAGAAATGGCCAATGTTACTAATATACAGGAGTTGAATATTTTATCGCTAGAGGGTGTTATAGCATTTTTTCAGAGTGCCAACATTATTGTTTCCAGACCAATATTTCCATCCAGACCAATGGTTTCCGCCTAGCTAATCACCCCTGTTTTTTGTCACGCTCAATGGGGGTAGTCACGCATCAATAATCTTTATCCAGACCAGACCAATGGTTTTGCCTAGTAGTACAATCAGTAATATTCACCAATAATTTCGTCCAGATAGTCGCCAGGGAAGTGAAGTTGGCATCATTATCTAATCAAACATGGCGACGTGCTTTTTGGATAATTTTATTACTTGAAAGTTAATGTTGACAATTTCCTTATTTTGAAAGTGTGAACGTGGTGTTTGTTAATGGCAGTTGGCTTTAATAACGTGGCACAGTAAGTACAAACCATTTTGAGAGCGCTACTGAGAAAAATAACGCACTTTTGAAACGGGCAACAGATACTACACGAGAGCCCAACTTAATACACGGAGCTTATGACCACTATGTCACAAGTCCCTCAATTAAACAACTATTTTTCCTATTCACTGTAAACCTAGCTATCTAGTGAACAGCTCGAACCAAACTGAGATGTACACAGCAATTAGTCTCCCTTTGACACGTGACGTCAGATGATATACTCTAGCGGATAATGGATGTATTAGACAGAGCCTCAACCGCAGGGCAGTAAGTAACTGTTCCAGCATTATAGCGCTCTATTGGCATTCTGACAGGGCACATTAACTAGCGGTCGATGACATTTCATCCCATTTTCTCAGGCTGGTTAGGGTTGGTTGTTTGGTTCCTTAGTTTAGGGGCTGCGACAACGTGGTCATGTAGGCACGTGTACTTTGGGTGTGTGTAGAATCTGTCTGATAACCGGTGTTAATTGTTACGGCTGTATTAGTGTGTGTTATCTGATTAAATTCAAGTAAGAGCCTGCCATGGAGGGTGAGTGCTTTCAGGTTCGCTCCTGGCCGTGGTAAGTGCTTTATGAAAGGCGACACAAATCACGGTACTGAACCCGCTGAGCTATGGTTCATGTGATATTATTTATGACAGAACATTTATGATGGGATGTTGTACCTTTGAACACACCCAGGAAGCTACGTGGAGCTGAGAGCTCACGCGATACTCTTTGAAGTAGCGTTGAATCGCACTTTTGACTTTGGTGAGAACTGCTAATTATTTATCTGAGACCTTATTAATTAATTTTATTCTTTCTCAAGACTCAGAATATTCCATTTCGTCATGCTGCATTATTAAAACATTTTTGAGAATGTTATTTTAGCTTAAGGTAAGGTAATACTCTTTCAGACACGCAAATAGGAACGTAAGTAGTCGCTCAACGACTTCGGTTTGACGACCTACTTCCTTGAGACACCCAGTGCCTAGCACTACGTCTGGAGAATTCGCCCAGTACAGGCGTGTAATTGCATTTGTCCTGTAAGACATAGAAGAATATCCGCTTGTTAGCGTTGAATTGGTTATCAGGTGCCATCGTGCACTGGCATATTGTAAAATACTGGTATTTGTGCACAGTGAGCCACAGAAACATATTGAAGATAATTATTGGCAAGTATTAGTGAATTATATAATTTTACCGGAACACCACATTTTAGTACCCACGTGTTTGTGGAGGGCCAAATGCCTTGTGGAAAATATACAGGCAAATGTGTTGCAATTACTTCAAATAAGTGTGATTACGGTAGTGTAACATATTTGGATTGCCAGAGTGAAGTTTTTATTTCCAAAACGACGTACATTTTACCGATGCTGCATGATAGAAAAGTAGCGTCATTAGCACGTGCAGAATCATAGAGCAGTGCTAGCTCACGTATCTATTCACATCCACGAAATTAAGGCTGTGTTATCAATTACTATCAAAGCCTACAATACTTACGACGAACATTATATTGTTGGAAAGTGAAAGAATGAATTTCGTAATTTATTTCACCGTCAACGTGACCAGACTATTCCACACCATGCTTGAATCAGTCATCATGGGCTAATACCATCCTGGTATGAGGGTGATATTTCTACGAGAACTAGCATGATGGTGAAGCTTGCAGAACCGAGGACGAGAAGGAAGGAATCCAAGATGCCATTTCCAGGCATATCCAGCATATTCACGGAGTTGTCGACAGGGACGAATCGAACCCTGGTCTTTGGAGGAGTCCAGATGGGAATCCTGATGAGGATAATACCGTTCCAGAGATCCAGAGAGGAATTTGTACAACCCTGGTTATTGAATAGAGGGCTGAGTGATAGCTTCTCCATGTCGTGAGTTTTTGAACATCCCTTCTCGTGTTCTAGTTCTGGTGGTATATTAGATTTAATGTAGTTTGTGAATCAACCACACTCTGTGTCAGCCATTTTTCTAGGTAGGGATTGTATCTAGTTTAACTTAATGTCATTTATTTCAGTATAGTGAGACACCCTTGGGTCCGACATTTTGGTTAACCCTGGTGCAGCTTGATGAACGTCGTAGAACGTCAAAGCCTATCTTTTGCTAAATGTGACCGTAGTCATTCGAGGCTATTTTGTCCAACCCTATTTGGGGTGATTTTTCAAGTCTTTACTGACTTTAGTTATGACGATCAGATGTCATGGTTATTTCTTTAACTGCATTTTTTGCAGCCAGTTTTGATACACCCCTGACTTTCGTTAGAACAGTCGTATCAGTTAGGCAATCGACTGTAATTGCCAGTTTTGTAAATGCATTATATTTTCATTTTGAATAAGCTCAGAAGCTATTCTTGGTCAAGTTTGAACATAACAATTAGAAGGAATGTTTCGTTGCCTAGCATCGAACTCAGTTCCCAACGTATCATTAAGCAGATCCTTGTATGGAATCTGCGCCACAATTATCATTTTGCTTGTGTCATGTAAGACACGTTTTATTTGATGTTGTACTAGCAACTACTGAATTGTATTTTGAGAGCAAAGAGCTCCAGTAATTGTAAGATTACTATCATTTAGACGTCTTTGGTAGAAAGACGGAATTATATTATTCTATTCAGATTTATTGCGTGTTTTTATACACGGACTCTTTAGAGGTTCATAACCTATGGTAAAGTTTTTTATGAACAGGCCAGATGTATAGTTTTATATTGATTAAATCGCCGGCCTTGAATAATGTGTGTTTTGTGTCGACCGAACGCAGGAATGTGGTAGCCTGCTGGTGACATAAACTGGTTTTGTAATCCAGTGCCCTTGAGAGCACGCTTCATTTGTTTGAGAGACAAGACTACTTTGACAAGAGACAGAATGCAATTGTATTCGCTCTTTCTTTCATTGCAACTTAGCTTATGTAACCCAGTTTTCAACCCTGTCTCAGATCACATGTTTTATAGATTGCTTTTTGTTAGTTGAGCGCACTTCTTGCGTGTACTGTTTTGACGTGTACAATTAGGTCAGGTTTTCTATAGTGAGTTGCAGGCGACCCTGTTAAATGCAGGAATTTATTGTATGAAGGTACTTGTGATTACCTTGTCCGGGAGGGTTCCCGTTGACTAGATGTTATTGGAAGGTAACTGTTGTGGACAGGCCTATCCCAGAGTTATTGAATGCGAGCTTTGCGCCGCTGGTAACCCGTGTTATTGTGTGTCCGAGTTGTTATTGCTCGTTGATCTTATTCCGACTGTTGAGTCGAGGCTTTTTGGTGGAGAATGATCTCAGTGTAGACACTCCGTGCCCGAGCTATTGTCAGTATTATTCGCCATAAACCAACGATAAACCTAAACCGACAACTTAATAATAAAACGCATAATTTTGGTAAAACAAAAGCTAACTAATGAATTCTTTCTATCTAACTTTGTTCTGTTGCATTTTGGAACTGTTGACATAGCCGTGCAGTTGAAGGTAATTTCCTTGTGTGGAAATGACTAGGACAGTTGACACTTTTGTAGCGACCTGAAGCATGCGCGAACCTAGAGTTCGTAGCTTGTGGAGCTCAGGCCATGCGATGTCAGACGTGGTCTCAACTACGCATTCGTCACCGTAATTACACACATTAGATGACTATGGCTTACAAAGAGTAAACCAAGGTGTAGGCAGGAATGTAATAAAGATTTGTGTCTATTTCATTACTTATTTATGATGTACAAGTGTGTAAATCCTACATGTTACCTTATTGTGTGCTGATAGCACGTAGTTATTAAGAATAATTAAATGTTTTTCATGGCTGTACACTTAGATTTGTTGTAATTGTTTTCTGTTACGGACGTCATCGCCATAAATTTTGTTATTAACAGGACTTAGCTAGATGATTACCGTTAAATGTAAATGTGGAAATGGTATCATCCTAACTTAGATTTGTTTTGCTACCCTGTTAAATGTAAATTCTGATATTAGCTTAATCTTGTAACTTGAACTAGGGACTTGCGTCGTACCATTTTCCTAGTGTTGCTGTTGTTGCTTTATTATTGTGAGTTAGATCTTTCGCGAGGGTTTTTATTAACTTCTCAGGTAGGGACCTGCTCTTTATTTTCTTTTGTTTATTAGTTTGCGGACTAGCCGATCATAACCCTCCGAACTAGGCTAGGGGCTTGTGAATTTTAATAAATTTTCACGGTGTTTTACTTAAGTCTGGATGTTTAATTTCTCAGTCTAGTTTTGAGGTGAACCTTTCCTTAGGCAGTCTATGACCATCGTCACCATGTACCACGATCCCCGTGGACTACAGTGTCTCGTGCCGCTTAGCCTATTAGGAAGTTCACCTGACCCTCACGGTAATTTTATTCGACTTATGGGATGTTAGGAAAGTCATCGTGTTTGTTGACTCGACTAACGGTCTCAGTACGTATACGTTGTTGGCATGTTAAAGAACCCATTTGAATTCAGTAGGCCGTGTTCATAATGGCAAAAATAATTTCGTGATTTTCCGCCAACACAAAAAGTTCCTTCTTTCTATACTAGAAAGTGATATAAAGTCAAGGAGCTTAGATGTCTAATCTTTCATAGCACTCCAGGGAGAGATAATATTCGACATGCATGATGCCATCTGGTCGTCAATTAACAAAGCTTTCACCCGTCACCCGAGGCCATACGATATTCTTCTTCTTCTTCTTTCTTAGATTCGGCCAACTAGGGACCACGTCAGTTCAACTGTCTCTTCTTCCGAGCTTTAACTACCGCCCAGTGTTCCCGCATTCGTCTCCGGTGTTGTTCTTTTCTCTCTTGGGACCACACCTTCCCTGTCTTCAGCTTCGGCTTTTCCTGGAAACCTTTGTGCGTACGTAGTATTTCCTGAAGTGGAACACGCTCCTGGATATCTTTAGGGGAAATTTCCATTTCACGTAGATCTTTCTCAACTTCCGTGAACCATGCCCCTTTGGTTTTCTTATCCTGAAAGTACGTCAATATCCGTTTTGATATCCTGCCTGGGCTCATTCGTGTCACGTGGCTATAAAAGGCAATCCTTCTTTTTCGAATCGTGTCACTGATCTTCTCCACGTGCTTGTATAATTCGTGGTTGTGACGCCTTCTGTACTCGCTGTTTTCTTTGATAGGACCCAGGATTTTCCTCAAAATCTTCCTTTCTTTCGCCTCTAGTTTTTCCATTAGACCTTTCTTGTTCATACGATATTATTATTATTATTATTATTCAAGTAAGGATTGAAGACGATAATTTCAAGTAGTTCCTACTTTTGCTACCAAATGCTACCGTTCACGACACCTAGCTTGCGGACTTGGCTACTAGATGCCATCGCAGTCAGCACCTGGTGGCGAACGTTGGATCTAATATAGCATTATCAATTCTAACCTACAAATTTTGGCTTCACGCAAGTGTAGTTAGTGGAAGGTTCTTTTTAATGCCTTAAATCAATGTTCATTTTAAGTCTACTTTTCTCATTTTGCAAAAATGAGGAAAAAGTAGACTTCTGATATCGAACCGGGAAAATGTGTGTCTGTCTGTCTGTTTTCTGTCTGTCGGTCTGTGTGTATGTGTGTGTCCCCGAACAACTCCTAAACAGCTGCAGCTATTGAAACCAAATATGGTATGAGTAAGGAACATCTCACGGCCATATTTGACATTGACGTCAGTGCTACCAACTGCTGAAATATCGCAATTGAAATTTCAGCTGTATGTTTGATATCTCTGAAGTTATGCATGCGAACTATTGCTTGATTTCGTCATTATTCTATAAGGTGCGTTCAAAAAGTGACGAGCCGGAGGCTGTAATGCGCATACCGGTGACGACATCGGCTAACCGTGGCGTGTGTAACGAGGTGTGGTTCCGACCAGGGCGTGAAGTTCACAGCCTGCTCGCTTTGTATCGTCACGTGACGTGCACGTTTGCCCTCTAGCGACAGGCTGTGACCTTCCACGCTCTGGTCGGAACCACACCTCGTTACACACGTCACGATTAGCCGATGTCGTCACCGGTTTGAGCATTACAGCCTCCAGCTCGTTACTTTTTGAACGCACCTTATAGATAGGTCTATATAGATTGACATGAAACTTAAATTTTAAGAAAAGTAGGCCCTTTAGTTCGTCACGGAACTACTTGTTTATTTTTAACTTCTTCAATAGTCCGCAACAATATAATCATATAAGTCTTAATCACATGTACTTTATTTCAGGTTATTTTTCACATATTCCAGTGATTGGAATTATTTTGTGTTGACCGACTGAAAGCTACAATATTAATTGTTAATATGGCAACACTGAACAATGACTTGAAAACTACCTCTAATCTCGAACACCACTGCACATTGGGTCAAAATCGAAATCTAGGAGGACAAAATTATTTATTTTCATATAAAACAAGAAGTTCCGTGACGAACTAAAGAGCCTACTTTTCTTAAAATTTAAGATTCATGCCAATGATTAATCGATATGGATCTATCTAGTAATGACGAAATTAAGTTGGTAATATCGAAATTTCTAATTAGTTCGAAATACTGTATACCTGGCATAATGTAGCCTAATAGAGAACTACAGTTGGCAGCCCTGGTGACTGAATATATTCTTAGTTCAATCTCTTAAGGTACAAAATACAAAATTTGGTTGGAGTCCAATGAATAGCATGGACGTTACATGCAGTTAAACATTGGATCTAACAACGCGCGTAAAATCATGTTGGCAACAGTGTCATGCATGTATTGGTCAGAAATAATCTGAAATAATATGATCTATTGTTGTGTCAATTTTGAATGAAATCCATTAGTTAGTATAGAAGTTACATGCATTTTAAAATTGGACCTATCAGCAGGCTTAGAATCATGTTGGCAGCACTGACGTATATTAGTTACTCCAAAGTAATCTAGAATGCCAGGTACTATACGTGTGCAAAGTTTAGATCTATTGGCTTGCATTCTTTCTGATATATTGATGTTAGGATAACAAAAATAGAGACAGCATTTATTAACAATTGGCAGCCCTGGTTGCTCTTAAGAATACGCATAGTCATAGCTGCTGTGGTACACATAGCACATACGAAATTTGGTTGAAATCCAAATGATAGTATGGAAGTTACATGTATTTAAAGTTGGATCTCTCAGCAGGCTTAGAATCATGTTGGTAGCACTGACGTATGTAAGTTACTCCAAATTAATATAGAATGTCATGTACTATACGTGTGCATAGTTTAAAGCTGTCGGCTTGCATACTTTCTCATATATATTGGTATTTGAATAAAATAATTTAAGAGCATTTTTTAACAGTTGGCAGCACTGGTGGTTCATAAGAATATGTTCAGTCATATCTGGTTATGTACACATACAACATACGAAATTTGGTTGAATTCCAATTGATAGTGTAGAAGGTATATGCATTTAAATATTGGTCCTATCAGTAGGCTTATAATCATTTTGGCAACACTGCCATGTATGACCTTCTGGAAATTAAACTGCAATATTATTATCTATATGTGTGCCGATTTTAAAATAGCTTCCATTCATACCTTCCAAGATATCCAACATGGAGCTCAAATTTCAATTGCGATTTTTCAGCAGTTGGTAGCACTGACATCATTTTCAAATATGGCCGTGAGTTATTCAGGTATAGATCTTTACTCCTACCAAATTTTATTTCGATTGCTCCAGCCGTTTAGGAGTTGATAGGGGGGGGACACACACACAGCCAGCCAGACAGACAGACAGACACACATTTTCCCGGATCGATCTCAAGACTACTTTTTCCTCATTTTTAGCCTATTTTCAATTTTGAAAAAAATAGGCTTATGAGATCACCTTTTGTCCGTGTGTGTGTGCGTGTGTGTGTGTGTGATTCGTGTGTGTGTCCCCCCCTAATAAAATCTAAACGGCAGGAGCGATTTCAATGAAACTCGGAAAGTTAATAGCACTATTCCGGGCGACCTTTACCGTGCCCTTCAAATTTTGTTACGACTCACCAATCCAATATGGTGGCTGTGCGAAATATTTCACCAGCATTCAATATCTCCGAAACTATTACCGATATTACCCTGACATTTTCTATGGTGATAGAGGGAACTACTATACGTTCACTTATGTGACTTTTGAAAACCTGGTAACTACAAAACCAACATGGCGGCCAAGCGAATTTGCGACTTTTAAATAGACGTTTCTCGCGATTTGGCCAACCAAACGCAATGAGACTTGGTACAGTATATGTTTATATACATTTTAATGCACAGACATCTAACTTCATTCGATTGTTTACATAATCACAAGATGGCGGATGTGCGAAATATTTCACCGGCATTCTATATCTCTGAAACTGTTAGCGGTAAAACCCTGAAATTTTGTACGGAGATAAAGGGCACGACTGGATGTCCATCTATAAGATTTTCAAAAACCGGTTAACTACAAAACGAACATGGCGGCTAAGCGAATTTGAAAATTTTAAATAGACCTTTCTCGCGATTTAATGTTCCAAGCGCACTGAAACCTGGTACAGGAAATATTTATACACATTGTAATCCACTGGTATCTAATTTAGTTCAATTGTTTACATAACCTCAAGATGGCGGCAGTGCGAATTTTAAAATTAAGTTTTTATTTCTTGTGATGTAGTCATGCGATCGAAGTGAAAGTTTGAATAATGAACCTACGCAATAATTTTCCTTTAATTATACATGACTCTATGGCCTATACATTTAACAATCCAACATGGCGACCATCCGAAATATTAAGACGATACTGAATATCTACGAATCTATTTTAGCAATCAAACTGCATTTTTTAATGTCCATAGGGGCTATGAACTTAAGCTCACCTATAGGACTTTAAATAACCTGGAGATCACAAATCCAACATGGCGGCAACGCGAATTATAAATATTCACATGGACGTTTCTCGCAATTTAACCATCCGCGTGCAGTGAAACTTGGTACAGTAAATCCTTAAACGAATGTTAATCCACTGGCATCTAATTTATTTCAATTGTTTCCATAACCTCAAGATGGCAGCTGTGAAAAATTTTAAAATCTCCTTGTTACTTCTTGTGTCCTAAATATGCGATTGAAGTTTGAATACTACACGTTCACAATAATCTGCATGTAACAGTACATAACTCTAGGACCTACATATATAAAATTCAACATGGCGACCATCCGAAATATTTAGTCGGTTCTCAATATCTATGAATCTATTACAGCAATCAAATTGAAATTGTGTATGTTGATAGTGGCAATTAACATAAGTAGGATATATGAAAATAGGCTGTATAGTTCTTCACGGAACTACTTGTTGCAAAATGTGAAAAGTAGGCTAAAAATCAAAATTTATTACTTCTACAGCATTCTCATATAATTGCCGCTCACTATTCTGGGATATAAACGCATCCTAGTGTAAATCTCTCACCACTGTTCGAGCAGTCTAAATTGGAGGGTGAATGTAAGTGGCTGTGGTTTGGTTGTCTTTGTGGTTAGTGTGATGCTTTAAGATGGGACATGCAGCTGAAGGTATGATATTTGTAACGTGTTTCAGTTATTAATGGGCGTAATTGTTACGTAATTTTAGCTATATTTGCATTATATAATATTTAACTATTATTTTCAAAATGATATTTTCACTTAGATTTTTAGCCTATTTTCAATTTTGAAGAAATAGGCTTATGAGATCACCTTTTGCCCGTGTGAGTATGTGTGTGTGTGTGTGTGTGTGTGTGTGTGAGGTGTGTGTGTGTGTCCCCCTAATAAAATCTAAATGGCTGGAGCGATTTCAATGAAACTCGGTAAGTTTATAGCACTATTCTCGGTGACCTCGACCGTGCCCTTCAAATTTTGTTACGTCTCACCAATCCAACATGGCGGCTGTGCGAAATATTTCACTAGCATTCAATATCTTCGAAACTATTACCGATATCGCCCTGAAATTGTGTACGGTGATAACGGACACTACTAGAAGTTCGCCTATGAGACTTTCAGAAACCTGGTGACTACAAAACCAACATGGCGGCCAAGCGAAGTTGAGACTTTTAAATAGACTTTTCTCGCGATTTAACTATCCAAACGTAATGAAACTTGGTACAGCAAATGTTTGTACACATTGTAATGCACTGGAGTCTAATTTAGTTCTATTGTTTACATAACCTCAAAATGGCGGCTGTGCGAAATATTTAAACTGACATTCTATATCTCCGAAACTGTTACAGATATCACCCTGCAATTTTGTACGGTGATGAAGGCTACTGATACAAGTTTACCTATGCATATTTCATAAACCTGTAAAGTACAAAACGAACATGGCGACCAAGCGAATTTGAAATATTTTAATAGACTCTCGTGATTTAACTCTCTGAGCGCAGTGAAATGTGGTACAGTAAATGATTTTGCACATTGAAATGCACTGCCATCTAATTGAATTCCTTTGTTTACGTAACCTCAAGATAACGGCTGTGCGAAATTTTAAAATTAAGTTTTTATTTCTTGTGCCGTAATCATGCGATCGAAGTGAAAGTTTGAATAATGAACGTAGGCAATAATTGTCCTTGAATGGTACATAACTCTATAGCCTATACATATAACAATCCTAAATGGCGAGCTTCCGAAATATTTAAACGGTTCTCATTATCTATGAATCTTTTACAGCAACCAAACTGTTTTTTTTATGTACATAGAGACTATGAACATATGTTCACCTATAGGACTTTCAGTAACCTGGAGAGCACAAATCCAACATGGCGGCGACGCGAAATATAAATATTTAAATGGACGTTTCTCGCGAATTAACTATCCGAGTGCCGTGAAACGTTGCACGTTAAATGCTTAAACAAATGTTGATCCACTGGCATCTAATTTATTTCAATTGTTTGCATAATCACAAGATGGCTGCTGTGCGTAATTTTAAAATCTCGTTTTTACTTCTTGTGTTCTAGTCATGCGATTGAAGTTTGAATACCACACGTACACATTAATCTTAATGTAATAGTACACAAATAAAAATCCAACCTGGCGACCATCTGAAATATTTAGATGGTCCTCAATATCTACGAATCTGCTACAGCAATTAAACTGATATTTTGTATGTTGATAGAGGCAATTAACATGAGCAGGATATATGAAAATAGGGTGTATAGTTCTTCACGGAACTACTTGTTGTTTTACATTTATTAATTTTCTTCATGAATTCTTTCCTCAAGACGGAGTTCATACCATTCTAAAACTCATTCACATCCTCAGGCGGCTCGGCCAAGATGACGATGTCATCAGCAAATCTCAGGGTTGAAATTGTTTCTTCTTTAATCTTCACTACCACTTTAAATTTTTCTCCATTTTCCTTCATTGATTGTTCTATGTAAAGATGTGGCATTTAACGAGGAATTATGTAAACGGTTCAGTAAGTTTGGTGCCATTCATATCATTGGAAAATAAATACGCATCTAATGTATTATTTTTAGCCCATTTTCAATTTTGAAAAAATGGGCTTCGATTATGAGATCTGTGTCTGTGTGTGCGTGTGTGTGTGTGTGTGTGAGGTGTGTGTGTGTGCCCCTAATAACTTCTAAACGGCTGGAGCGATTTCAATGAAACTCGGTAAGTTCATAGCACTATTCCGGGCGACCCCGACCGTGCCATTCAAATTTTGTTACGTATCACCAATCCAACATGGCGGCTGTGCGAAATATTTCACCAACATTCAATATCTCCGAAACTATTACCGATATCACCCTGGAATATTTTACGGTGATAAAGGAAACTACTAGAAGTTCACCTATGTGACTTTTGAAAAACTGATAACTACAAAACCAACATGGCGGCCACGCGAATTCGCGACATTTAAATAGACGTTTCTCTCGATTTAACCAACCAAACGCAATAAAACTTGGTACAGTATATGTTCATACACATTGTAATGCACCGACATCTAACTACGTTGAATTCTTTACATAACCACAAGATGGCGGATGTGCGAAATATTTCACCGGCATTCTATATCTCGGAAACTATTAGCGGTATCACCCTGAAATTTTGTACAGAGATAAAGGGCACTACTGGAAGTTCATCTGTAAGACTTTCAAAAACCGGTTAACTACAAAAGGAACATGGCGGCCAAGCGAATTTGAAAATTTTAAATAGACTTATCTCGCGATTTAATGTTCCAAACGCAATGAAATCTGGTACAGGAAATGTTTATACACATTGTAATGCACTGGTATCTAATTGAGTTCAATTGTTTACATAACCTCAAGATGGCGGCTGTGCGAATTTTAAAATTAAGATTTTATTTCTTGTGTCGTAATCATGCGATCGAAGTGAAAGTTTGAATAATGAACCAACACAATAATTTTCCTTTAATGGTACCTGACTCTATGGCCTATACATATAACAATCCAACATGGTGACCATCCGAAATATTTAGACGGCTCTGAATATCTACGATTCTATTATAGCAGTCAACCTGAATGTTTTTATGTTCATAGGGGCTAAGAACTTAAGTTCACCTATAGGATTTTAAATAACCTGGTGATCAGAAATCCAACATGGCGGCGACGCGAAGAATACATATTCACATGGACGTTTCTCGCAATTTAACCATCCGAGTGCAGTGAAACTTGAAACAGTAAATCCTTATACGAATGTTAATCCACTGGCATCTAATTTATTTCAATTGTTTCCATAACCACAAGATGGCAGCTGTGCAAAATTTTAAAATCTCGTTTTTACTTCTTGTGTCCTAATCATGCGATTGTAGTTTGAATGCTACACGTACACAATAATCTTCATGTAACAGTACATAACTCTAGGACCTACATATATAAAATACAACATGGCGACCATCCAAAATATTTAGTGGTTCTCAAATCTACGAATGCATTACAGCAATCAATCTGATATTTTGTATGTTGATAGTGGCAGTTAACATAAGTAGGATATATGAAAATAGGCTGTATAGTTCTTCACGGAGCTACTTGTTAGTATGTCGCGTCACTCTGCATCACTTTCTACTTTATGTTAAAATGTAGATAAAGTCTTGTAGTTTACGCCTGTTGTAAGATTTTTTGCATCTTTTTGCAACTTACATAGTTATTTTACGTTTTAGAAGATGCCGCGCAACCAATTCTCACACATTTACAACTGTTTGAAGCACTGGGTTCGACGATTATGTCAAAAGTGGAACTTCGTGTCTTTGTTAAAAGTAAATTAGGGTAACTGAATGCTCTATCCAACTCCTAATCATAGACAATTTCTTGCATGTGTAGACATAGCTCAAAAAAGGTCTTAAATGATGTTTATTATGAAGTAAACAAATTATATACGTTCCTTTCACTCTAAATTCATGATTAAAACGTAAAAATAATTTTGTCCCCCTAGATTTCGATTTTGACCCACTGTGCACTGGATGGATTTTGATGCGAGTTTTGTCATTTTACAAGCATTTCTCTAGATGAATTTATGCATAAAATCATTCACCTTATGACCCAAGTAAAATGAACAGTAACGATTTAAGTGTTGTTTATTCAATTTAGGGGTTTGGAACATCTTCGTCATCAGCCCAGTGTACTTAGGTGTCTGTTGAACCTGTCTGATAACCTATGTTTCTGTGATGACGGTAGTTATGTTCGTAACTGTATTATGGGCATGGGTATGGTTGGTGCCCTAGGACTTGAAATAGGGCACTATCCAGGCATTAGCCTCGAAGACCGTAAAAAACTCGGGGAAAAACCAAACTCACTATAACAGCTGTCATCGGCGGGATTCGAATCACCGTTCTCCAGACTTGCTGCAGCTCCACATCTCAATCGTGGTGAGGACGACGTTAAGTAAATCATGCTGAAAAATAAACGGCCGTTCTTGAGCCTTCTTTTTTTACCTCGTGCTGGCTAAACCTTTAAAGATATATTGCTAGTATGGCGTTAAGAATGGTTCAGCATAAGAAGTTTTACAAAAAAGTCCGGACAGCATACAAAGTGTTTGCTATTTGCAGTAAAAACACGTTAAATTTTGAAACAATGGTTTAGATCAATCAATCAATCCTCATCAAAATAAATTATTCATTAATCTCAATTAACTAATATACATTGAAATGTCATGCACAGTAGTTTTCATCTATATTTTAAGAGGTGCCGTTATTTTGAATTTTTCGCGCAATCTACAGTCTGAAGTAAAATGCAATACTTATTTCCTTAATTTTAAAATGATGCTCGAAATCTATGAGGATAGGAAGTCGAAATCTTGCAGGGAAGTTTACCCTCAAGCCCTAGGTGCTCGTTAATTGAAACCAGGTATGGACGACATTGGTGGAACCTACTGGAACATCCTCAATACAGCTTGGACTTAGTGCCGTATGATATCTGGGCATTCCCAAACCTGAAAAATAATTAGGGTACGAGGTAAGAAAGTTTCTTTCGATGATGTAGTAAGACAAGTCACATCACTTTTCACAAAATGTAGTATGCCATGTTTTTGCAATGCACTTGTAAATAACAAGCTGTAAAAAGTATTCACGCTACTCAAAATGGTCGAACTGTAGAGCCTATGGAGTCCTCCGAGCTGACACCTCACTGTTCCAGGTTCGATTCCTGGCTCAGCCAGGAAAGCTATTCCTGGTTTGAGAGTTGGAACGGGACAAATTCAGTCTCCTGAAGATCAACTGAGAATACTGTAGGTGGTTATGATCCCCACCTCAGCCATCCCAGCTACTTCCATGATGGCTGAGATAGGAATCGAACCCACCTCAATTTTGCCTCACGAGGCTGAGTATACCCCGTTTCAGCCCTCAGACCAGAATTAGATTTCTTGGCAAGGTAGGCAATCGAATTAAGACCTCCGCGCTGACGGCCAAGAATGTTTAATGAACGATAATGGGCTATAGCCAGAAATAATGCATTGATGCTCATTTGGCTGGTCTGGATATTTGTTCATGTAAGGCCTCTCTCTCTCAATCTGTGAGCCACGGCGCAGCAGTGCACGTTAAATCACGCAGCAAGACCACGATGGGAAGTTGTAGCAAGTCTGGAGATCGGAGGTTCGAATCCCGGTGCTGACAGCGGCTATCCCTAGGTCTTCTACACTCCTTTCGGGAAAATACCTGCATAAAACCGTATTTCAAGTATCTGGGCATTTCCAGCTACTCACACTACTACAGTCATCATAGAAACACAGGTTATCAAACAAGTTTAACACATACTCAAGTACACGGGGATGATCAACAAGATGTCACAACAACAACAGTTCATTATTTGTGGGCAACTTCTTGAATATCCTATCAAAAGTGCGAGTGAAGCAAGAATACTGTATACAGGATAAGCAGTTACCTAAAATTTGCACCGCAAATATTTCGGAGATGGGAAGAGCTATTAATGTGAGGTTTTCACAGACTGTCTTGGTAGTTGGGATCTCGTATTTCTGGCCTATAAACATATTTACTGTATGTTCGACCCTGACTATTTTATGTCAGAAAACTGTACTATAATGAGGCTCATTATAACACAATTTTTCATTATGAAACAGTTTCTCCCACCAATGAGAGCTCAAGACACATTTGTTTGACCAATTAGATAAGGATAGGATCGCACCTCCACTGAGTTCCACGGCCTTCTAATTTAAATTTCACTGCTTGGCCTAGTGTCATAGTAGGGTAATCGAGGAGGCCATGGTCAAATACAAGACATTCTGTGCGTCCCATGCGCCCTGTTCAGTACATAAAACTGGCGAAATCTCGACAGATATTTATGAATATTTATGTTCGAACATAAAATAGTTATAATAATTTTCGTCGAACATAAACAGTCATATGCAACTCGCCTATAATGGTAATTAAGACACTCGTATGGAAATTATAAAACTCGCATACGCTCGTTTTATAAACATACTCGAGTGTTAATTATTGCCATTATAGGCTCGTCGCATAATGTACTATTGAATAATACTTCGAACGTGTATTGTTTGAGCAAACATACACTTTTTTAAATGGAACCTTGCCTATTGACATTAACAAAATAAAATTAGGGTCAATGGCGTTAGTTGCAGGATTCTAGTGCAAATGGTTTGAGAGAGGTCGTATGTTGAACAGGTTCCACACCGACACTTGTACATACCTGTGGTAGCAAAAACTAAAGAAAAACAAACGTGAATACACTCCTTATGTGGGTTCTGACAAGTACTTACTTTACTTTCCGTGTCCGGGAGACACACTAAATTCTTCCTTTCCAGAACGCTGCAGCTCTTATCCCTCGGTCTGTGGCCAACATAAGGTATTCCTGACTGCAGGTGTCATTAAGATCTTTGCACGTGAGCAGGTATTGTGGAGTCTGGATTTCTCCACAAGCACATTGTGGATCTTCTGACAAGTAAAGAGCACACTGAGCTTCAAAGGTTGTGTTTAAATGACCGAAATATTTGCAGTGCAAGTTTTACGTGACTCAACCAGTATGGGGTGTAAGGGGTAGGGTTGCTTATGATAACAGAACCCCTACCCAAATGCCAACCTCACCTGCACGTGCTGCACCCTGCTTTCGACTGACGAGGCTCTGGCGGCCGAATGACCTCCGGTATAAGAGGTCCCCCTTCCACCAAGTGCCAACGGTCTCTTGGAGGGCGGAGGATTGGGTAGAGGATTTGGGCACTCTGTTGTCCCTGGGATGAGAAATCGTCCCTAAAGGCGGATGAACCAAGATTGGTCAACGGCGTCAGAATGTGGAAGGCACCGGGTAACCACCACATTAAAGATCTCTATGATATCCCACGAATGAATGCATGATGATGTCTTCAAACGTAAAATATTCAGGAATAGCCCCCTATTCGGATCTCCGGAGGGGGATGCATGAGAAGACGAAGTTCAAAATAGGTACTGTCCCCGTATATTCTAGAGGCGGTCTGTTGGATATCCGAAGCAAGGCTGGATTCGTAGACCCTGACAGCTCCGGTGCAAATACCAGTCAAGGATCCACTGCAACAAGACCCTCATGAATATACGTGGCGGAAATTACGACGCAACTGTGAATTACAAAAAATGCACTTAGCTCGAAGTAGAACACCTACCTTTCATTCTCGGGGATCTCGTGGTCAGCCTCTGGACCTATAATGGGTTTCACAGTTGCATCTCCTTATATCTAAAATAAATCAAAACGACGCGGCTTCTAATAAACTAAACAATTTAATAACAAAGGTGTAAACTAAATCTAAACATTCATACAGTAAATAAAAACACACTCCCTTTCTTTCTTCTTCACACTTACGCCACTGATAATACTGCATTCCATGAACGCTGTGACAAATTTTGGGGTAGCTTGTGTCATTACAACAAGCTATACATCAATTAGAAACCCCTGTGTATTTACATTCCTCTGACGCGCTTCACAATGAACATCTGGGTGCTAAGAGCACGCGACCTTCGCCACGTGTCTGATGACTTAACAAACTCCGTTACATTCCCAGAGCTGTCTGGTTTAAAAGCTGCTTGCCTGTCGGTCCGCAACAACTCTCCACATTTGTGCGCGGCCGAGTACTGGCCTTGGATGGAAACGAGTTTTAACAAACCCTCGCTATTCCAACCTTGCCACAAATACACCTCTCCATCGAATCACAAGCTATGTTAAAATTGAACCGATTCACGTCAGACAAATACGCGAATCATACACACATCCTACACGCTAATGAAACAAAACTTCTATACACTATTCCTTTCATACTCCCGCATTGTGACGTCCCAATGGAGTTCATTTCATTCACACTGAACAAGAGACAAACCACATCCAGTCACATCAACATTCATACGCTAACCACTATGCTAAACAATCAATAAACTTCCTATACCTAACATATCATACACTCGATTGGCAAATAAAGAAAGTTAATCCTGAATGACTTTACAATGACACTAATAGCATAGGCTATAATCCTTTAAAATAAGTAGTGTCTATATACACGTGAGCCTGAGCTCCGATCTCACAATTATGTCAAATACAATCAACTGGGATCCTCATAAGCTTCTACAGCTTCAGAAATACTACCACCATTCTCTCCTTTCTGATCTGGTGTCATAATAGATTGAATACGTTCGACCACTCAAGGTGAAACATATGTCGTTACATACTTGGGTTTAATAATCTTAATAAGAGTACAACACAACAGATGTCAATATCCATTTCCTGTTTCAATTTCAATCTTGACCCTCCTGTCTTCTCTAATCCAAAGCCGTGTATAAAATAAGGCGTACTGTCAACTCACACCTTTATGCCTTGCCAAACCTGGTCATGCCCACGCAATGACTGTATTATAAAATGCGGAAACACCTTCGCAACACCCTCGTATGCCAACTACATACTGAATTACATACATATATAACTACTATCAAAGGGTTATCACCTTCACTTCTTTCAAACTGGCATTCCTTAAAATGGGCATAATTCCTCAGCGTTGTCACACCAATCGCTGGTCTAATGAACGATAACGTCAATGTTAAACCATTAATCTATACATGTTTACGACCTTTGGACTAATCGATACAGACCTCCTCACTATTACTTTTAAAACGTTACTCAGATAAATTTAAACTGTTGTGTATACATTTAATAAAAATACTGAATCTTAACTTCACACTTCTGGGTTCAACTTTTACCGATGAAGGAATATGATGTCTACAACGTGCCATTATATTACTCCTCGTAAATACTTAATCACAAAATTATAGATGTGTGTGTCCAACAAGAATCGATCACGACGAGGATATCAAACAAGAACTTCCCTAACGTCGGATAATAATAAATCTTCCAAGAAGATTCTAACTTCAAATTATTTTAAATGACTGAAAGTTCATGGCTTTCTTCAATAAAACATACAATTACTCATATTCGTGTTATCTCCATTCTGAACGAATGTCTATGAGTTCTGACGATAATAATCGTTTCCACGTTAAATGTTTCTCTTCCAAATGATGCCATGATATTTCACAATATATCACTACCAATATCTTCTCTCTTGATGTCTCTTCTCGACGGATAAAATGCCCAAATTAAACTAATAAAAATTAATTTAATCGGTAACATAGACGAAAATGTCTATCACTTGAATTCAAAATGAATTCATAAACGTCGAAAATAAATTACTATTCCTTAAAGGAAATGACAAAATGCTTGTTCCTCGAACAAGAAAATTACTCAGATCAAAAACTAGATTTCAAACAAACAAAGCTAAAAGCGTCGAAGGATGATCACTACAAATAATCTCGAAGAATAAAATGACTATGCATGGAGCACATAAATATTGTGTCGAAATATGGATAAAGGATTTGCTCAAAAATGTCACTACAAAGCTCTAACTACTAGGTTAGTGAACACTGCTACCTGGTCTGGAAGTCTAGAAGCTCAAGATAGAGTATTACCAAATACTCAGTTGTTACATCTTCCAAAGATTCGGGTTGGATCCTAGCTCGTCTCCAAGAACTCGTGACCTCAGGAAAGGAACGAATTCCCCTACTGGAAAACAGCAAGCTCCGACCGGGATCGAACTGCGGGCCTCCAATCATCATCTTCATTGTGACCGGGTTTACCCTGGACCTCTTGATAATCTTCATGTCTCTTCTTACTCCGTCACAGTACAGTTTCATCAAAACAACGAGCAGTGTCAAAAGTTCAGCTTCCCATTTCGAAAGACATTCGAAAAGAAAGTCGTGGACCTCACTCGCATCACGAACATTCATGTAGATGGAATATGAACATTATTCTGTAGTCGCTGGTGTTAATGTCGAGCTCATGTATGACAATAATGCACTAGAATACAGTTGTACATCATGTCTCACGTTCGCTCTTCAAGTAGACATTCATGAACAAACTCCTTTAACGAAGCTCCATCGCTGACTATATCGCTTCTATCTGCTTATATCCCTGGCGCACATACTAATTTTGTCCATAATTAAACTCATATTAGCAGACTTAATAATGATCTTCAACATAGAATACAAGTTCATCCTATTGGTGTTGTTATACTGTTCCACAAAAGCAATGCTAACATTCACTCTTACTCACTTGTGTCTGGTGCATGCGCTGTAGTCGCTCGAACAAAAGTGTCTTATCGCGCTGGAAACAAACACTTTTCTCACGCTTCACAAAAACGTTTATATCTTCTGAAATATTCTTCTCAATTTTCTCAAAGTTCGTAATATACTAAATACGATAGCAAGCTACAATCTGTAGTCGAAATAAAGTCTCTGAAGTGGATCAGACCGAAGTAATTGCGACATATAAGTTCATCGCAACTTCACTTAGTTTCAAGGCGCGGTAATCTCCTAACTCTCGCCTCGCTTCTACCTTGTCTCCACGAGTCAACCTTCTACAAGCTCGGTGAAACACTCGGAACTCCTCTCTCTTCCGGCAAAACACGTCTGACCTCTCTAACATTCAGATAATAAAGAGCCTCGATGCTTGGCGTCTCCCCTCCAAGTCCATCGATTCTGGCCGCCATTTTGCGTTCCCTCTCAAATTCGCGCGGGCTCTAGCAAATCGCTTATTCCTTCCAATAGCGACCTGCTATCGACTTATAAAATATTTCCAATATTTTATTATCATATTCTTCTCTTTACCATTATATAAATTCACTCTCAAGGGGCTTAAATGTGTTAAATATCCATAAAAATTTAGTTGCTGGAACTCCCGTCTTCTCTAAAACTTCTTCTGATTGGCTGTATGCTCCGATCATAAACTTGTGCTGATGCCGAGCCAACTAAAACTCTAAGAGAAAAAAGATAGAAAGACCCACACCAAAATGGAACTTGAGCAAAGCAATGAAAAACACCGAAGCAATTAAAAATTTCAAGGAAGTAACTGATGATAAGATTGATCCTGAGGGACTGAGTGGACATAATATCCAAGAAAAGTGGGAAGAAATCAAGGGGCAAATAGTTGATGCAGCAGAAAAATGTTTTGGAAAAGAAAAAAGAAGAATTTATAAGCCTTGGGTTACACCACACATTTTGAAATTAATGACCGAGCGCCAAAAGGCCAAACGGAGAGGTCACCATGACGACTACAAGAAGATAAGAAATAAAATTAACCGAGAAACCAAAAAGGCTAGAGAACAATGAAGCGAAATGCAAAGATATAGATGAAAACATGACTAAAGGAAATACTGAGCAAGCTTTCTCGGAAGTTCGTAGACAATTCCAAAGGAAAACAAAGCTCTTGAGTACAATAAAATACAACAATGGAGATGTGATAATAGAAGAGGATAAGATAGCTACAAGATGGAAAGAATATGTAGAAGACTTATATGAAGGTCAACTAGATGACGATGTATTAGAGAAAGACACTGATATTGAATGCAGTAGTTGGAGAAGGCATAGGAGATACCACGGTAGGGAACTTTGGTTTGGGATCCAGAAACGAAAGAGGAGTTAGACTCATTGAATTCTGTCGAAGTCACTCACTTGTAATCACAAATACGTTACTTAGTCAACCAAGGAGAAGAAGATACACATGGACAATGCCAGGAAATGGAAATAGATATCAACTAGATTATATACTAGTTAGAGAACGATATCGAAATCAAGTAAAACTAAGCAAAGGCTACCCTGGAGCTGATGTCGACTCTGATCATAACCTTGTGCTGATGACGAGCCTACTAAAACTCTAAAAGAAAAAGATAGAAAGACCCACACCAAAATGAAACTTGAGCAAAGCAATGAAAAACACCGAAGCAATTAAAAAGTTCAAGGAAGTAACTGATGATAAGATTGATCCTGAGGGACTGAGCGGACATAATATCCAAGAAAAGTGGGAAGAAATCAAGGGGAAAATAGTTGATGCAGCAGAAAAATGTTTTGGAAAAGAAGAAGTAAGACAAGGGTGCAGCCTTTCACCTCTGCTCTTCAATGTGTATGCAGAAGAAGCAATAAAATAATTTATAAGCCTTGGATTACACCACACATTTTGGAATTAATGACCGAGCGCCAAAAGGCCAAAAGGAGAGGTCACCATGACGAGTACAAGAAGATAAGAAATAAAATTAACCGAGAAACCAAAAAGGCTAGAGAACAATGGATGGAAGCGAAATGCAAAGATATAGATGAAAACATGACTAAAGGAAATACTGAGCAAGCTTTCTCGGAAGTTCGTAGACAATTCCAAAGGAAAACAAAGCCCTTGAGTACAATAAAAGACAACAATGGAGATGTGGTAATAGAAGAGGATAAGATAGCTACAAGATGGAAAGAATATGTAGAAGACTTATATGAAGGTCAACTAGATGACGATGTATTAGAGAAAGACACTGATATTGAACAAGATGGTCTGGGACCCTATATACTTAGGGAGGAATTTGTTAAAGCTTTGAAAGGTTTAAAACTAAGGAAGGCACCCGGAATAGACTCAATCCCAGGCGCATTCCTACAAACACTGGGTGATAAGGCAAAAACTTTTCTGTATCAACTTGTAAATTACATGTATACTACAGGAGAAATACCAGGAGATTTTGAGAAAACTGTACTGATACCTATTGCAAAAAGTAACCATGCACAGAAATGCCAAGATTACAGAATTATAAGCCTGACAACTCATGCTTCCAAAATACTCACAAGAATTGTTTACCTCCGCATGGAGAAGAGAATTGAAGAAAATCTCTCAGAAGATCAATTCGGGTTCAGAAGAAATAGAGGAACGAGGGAGGCAATCCTGAGTCTGAGAACAATTATTGAAAAGGTCATAAGAATCAATAAAAACATCCTCATTGCTTTCATTACCGGCTGAGTTAGCCGAGGTCGTTGCGGCATGACTGTTGGCAGTCGCTCACATCCGGGAGGCGAGGAGGTTCGAATCCCCCCGCCGGCAACCTTGAAGATGGTCTTCTGTGGTTTCCCATCTTCCTTCCAGGCAAATGCCGGGGTTGGTCCCTAACTATAGGCCACAGCCGCTACCTTCCAACTCCTCGACCCTCCCATCCAACATTCCTCCCCAACGGTACTTGTAGCTCACCCATTGGGTGTCCGTCTCGAAGCAGCTACAAAACTGGCGAGCCGAACATGTCCTCGGACACTCCCGGCACTAAAAAGCCATACGCTTAAAAAAATTGCTTTCATTGACATAGAGAAAGCTTTTGATAATGTAAATTGGAAAATTATGTTCAAAGCCCTTAAAAACTTGAACGTGGACTACAGAGATCGGAAAATCATTTACCAGCTGTACAAGAACCAGACAGCACTTATTGGAAAGGAACAAATGGCTGCGAAAATAGGAAAAGGAGTAAGACAAGGGTGCAGCCTTTCACCTCTGCTCTTCAATGTGTATGCAGAAGAAGCAATAAAATAATTTTCAGCAACATGCACACATGGAATAAAAATAAACGGTGAATTGTACCAAACAATACGTTTCGCAGATGACATTGCCTTCATAGCAGATGATGAGAAAAAACTAGAAATTGCATTACATGAATTAAATGATCATCTAAGGGTAAAATTTAACATGAAGATTAACAAAACAAAAACCAAGATAATGAAATGTAGTCGAGATGGTAATCAGAGCAGTAATGTAAGGTTGGCAGGAGAAAGATTGGCTCAAGTAAATCTTTTCAGGTACTTGGGAAGCATTATTACTTCTGATGGGAGATGTGAAAAGGATATTCGCTCTCGAATAGCCCAGGCTAAAGAAGCTTTCAACAAGAAGAGAAGTCTCCTGACATCCAAAGCCATATCCCTACAAGTCAGAAAGCACTTCATTAAAAGCTACATTTGGAGCATTGCGACCTATGGTTGTGAAACCTGGACACAATTGAAGGCCGACAAGAAACGATTATGTGCTTTTGAAATGTGGTGCTGGTGATGAATGCTACGGATACCTTGGACCCTAAGGCTAACTAATGAAGAGATTCTACGAAGAGCAGAAGAAACCATCAATCTGACAGAAACAATCAAAAAAAGAAGAAATAATTGGATAGGCCACCTACTCCGGCATTCACCATGGTGCATCATACTGCTTGAAGGGAAAATGGAAGGCAAGGCAGGAAGAGGACGACCAAGAGCAGAGTTCTTTGATGACATCGGAGGAAGATGTCCATACCACCTGATTAAACAGTGGACTCTGGATAGAAGACCTTTGGACGAAGACATTCATGCTACCCACCAACCGCCAGGTTGAGGAGAGAAAGAAGAAGAACCTGTATATAATGTTTCATTTTAGTCTTTAATAAAGTTTCATAGCTTTGTAGGCCAACATCAAAGAAATATATAAAACGGTGCTTTAATCTGAATATACGACGTAACACTGTTTTTTAAAATTCTTTTATGTTCGACCCTCACTATTATGTGTCAGAAACTTGTATCATAATGATGGTCATTATAACACTGTTTTTCATTATGATACAGTTTCTCCAGCCAATCAGAGCTCGTTCATTGACCAATTAGGTAACGATACCTTCACGAATGAGCTCAAAATCCAACATGTCGGACATAAACACAACATCGAACTATAATAAATTACCGACATGGAATACGCACCGTCCATATGTTCACGTAAATAAACTGGCGAATATGAGACAAGAAATAGGACTGTACCTTAATATCACCAACCCTAATTTCTACACAGCGCATTGCTTTCAAACGACTCCGGTGACAATATTACTGAGGGACGGCAGATGTAAACATATGGCCTGCATATGGCATTGCAAGCACACAGAGCGCATGCGTCGGTCGTTCAGAGATCTTGAAAGACAGAGATATACCCAGCGCTCGCTCTTCGATCACAAAATTCAAGTGGCTGACTCTCAACAGATATTTATGAATATTTATGTTAAAACATATAATAAAGTTATAATTATCGTCGAACATAAACAGCCGTATGCAACTCGCCTATAATGGTAATTAAAACACTCGTATGGAAATTATAAAACTTGCATACGCTCGTTTTATAAAAAATACTCGTGTCTTAATTATAGCCATTATAGGCTCGTTGCATAATGTACTATTATTAAATTAATGTTTTCAATAAAATAAAATTAAAAGAGGACAATTTACGTAATGCATGACCGGCAATGGAGGCACGCTTTTAAAGAGAATCCGTCTATTATTAGCTTTTTAAATGGTTGGAATTGAAATTAATTTAATGACTTATAACTCTGATAATGACAGAGCGGAGAGGTAGAGTTTCAGAATTTTATACCCTTGCATTCAGTATCGACACAAAGTATTTTGATAATCACACTGTGATGATAAAAAAAAAGTTTGTTGTACTTTATTCGGTGAAATGCATAACATCTGTTCTGGCAGTATTTAATCCTCGTGTATTGGTGTATACAAACATAATACACATTGTCGTCCAATTGACGATAAGGACACTAGACAAAAAATTAGAACCTCCTGGATACATAGTTCTAATACCAGGTAACACTACACCACTATGCTTGATACTGACATTGGCGTAACGTACTGTTTTTGAGAATATAACGAGCGAGGGAGAAGAGTTGACCGTAGTAAACATATTTAACAACTCGGGTGCGGAATAATGTTACATTTGTTGCAGCCGAATAGCCAGGAAAAGGTTTACAATATATATTAATGTATTCATATACATTTTGAAACGGCGTATTTGGATGGAATTTTCAACTTTTGCGCATTTTTAGCCTATTTTCATTGATGAAAAAAAATAGGCTTATGATATCACCTTTTGTCCGTGTGTTTGTCTGTGTGTGTGTGTGCGTATGTGTGTGCGTCCCCCGTAATGAAATCTAAATGACTGGAGCGATTTCAATGAAACTCGGTAAGTTCTTAGCACTATTCCGGACGACCCCGACCGTGCCCTTCAAATTTTGTTACGTCTCACCAAACAAACATGGTGACTGAGCGAAATATTTCACCGGCATTCTATATCTCCAAAACTATTACTGATATCACCCTGACATTTTTTACGGTGATAAAGGGCACTACTAAACGTTCGCCTGTGTGCCTCTCATAAACCTGTTAACTACAAAACGAACATGGCGACCAAGCAAAGTTGAAACATTTAAATAGACTTTTCTCGCCATTTAACCATCCGATCGCAGTGAAACTTGGTACAGCAAATTTATATACACGTTGTAATGCACTGACACCTAATTTAGTTCAATTGTTACATAATCTCAAGTGGCGGCAGCGCGAAATTTTAAAATTAAGTTTTTATTTCATGTGTCCTAATCATGCGATCGAAGTCAATGTTTGAATAATGAACCTACGCATTAATTCTCATCTAATGATGCATAACTCTATGGCCTACATATATTAAAATCCAACATGGCGATCATCTGAAATATTTAGACGGTTCTCAATATCAACGAATCTATTACAGCAGTCAAACTGAAATTTTGTATGTTGATAGAGGCTATAAACATATGTTCACCTATGGTACTTTCAATAACCTGGTTTCACAAATCCAACGTGGCGACGGCACGAAATTAAAAGTTTAAATGGACGCTTCTCGCAATTTAACCATCCGAACGCAGTGAAACTTGGTACGGTATATGCTTATACAAATTTTAATCCACTGGCATCTAATTTATTTCATTTCAATTGTTTTCATAACCACAGGTTGGTGGCTGTGCGAAATTTTAAAATCTCGTTTTTATTTCTTGTGTACTAATCATGCGATTGAAGTTTGAATAATACACCTACACAATAATCATCATGTAATAATACAGAACTCGGAGGCCTACATATATAAAGATCCAACAAGGCGACCATCCGAATTATTAGGTGGTTCTCAATATTTACGAATCTATTACAACAATGAAACTGAAATTTTGTATGTTGTTAGTGGCAATTAACATAAGCAGGATATATGAAAATAGGCTATATAGGCACGGAACTACTTGTTTTGTTTCCAGAGGAAAGCTTAATTCTTCTACTTGAAGAAAATGTATGGGTTTTACATGTTTCATGCATAACTATCCTTAGATAATTGATTTAAATTAACCAGGGTCAACGTGTCGAATCAAAATGCAAAACTTTAAAAACTTAATTTGCTCAACAACTAAGAATTGTACTTTCTCACAGGTTCAAACATCAATAAGTGAAGTCCCAATTCTCCTATTAACCTCAACAAAGTCTCAAATTAAATATCGTTTCATTAGGAATGCACTGTGCTAAGGTTGAGGAAAGAATATGTCCCCATTCAAAAACTGAATATGAAGAAAGGGAAAATATATTTTTTCAAATTTTGGATTTTTGAAAGAATGTATTACATTTCTTGACATATTCGCGATAAACTAATACATTTAGTATGGGACATCAAAGACACTATTTTTACAAGTTATGTGAAAGAAGAATTGAAGTAAGTTACATTCAAGTGTGGTAGATACTTGGTGATCTAAAAAAGGGTTAATTATTTTTACAAAACAAATTTTCGACACCCCTTAAATTGTAGATTAACCATTTTGATGTCATAACTGCCTTTATTTGCGTTGTATGTAACCACTAAAAATTTCAATAAGTTTGGTTTAAAATAATGGACATTTTCTTAAAAAGTATGTGAATACGAAGAGACAGGAAAATAACCATGTCTAGAAAGTGATCCTTACAGACAAACTTCAATAGACAACGAAAATATACCTTCTTTTTTCAAGCGAATTTTCCACTTAGGATCACCAACAACTTTATTTCTTTTTCTTTTCCTTTGCCTGGAGTTTCCTCTGTCTTTAATAATCCTTCATGCGTTCACTGGCGTGTTTCCTTTGATCTTCTGTCCACGTTCGTCCACTTCTCTTGGATCTTTCTTTATCTTGAAACCCTTTCTGATTTTTCACTCTACTCTTAAATTCACTTCTTTCTAGCATTTGGTACTCTATGATGTTCAATCAAAACAATCAATGTCTAAATGTCGATTCAACCATTCTCTTCTGTCTTCAGCTTGTCTTTTCATCTCACAATAGGAACCACATCCTACGTTTTGCATCAATACTTCAAGGAATTGCTTCCTAGGTCGACCTTGTCTCTTCTTTCCTAAGACCTTTCCTTCTAGTAGATTGGTTAGAAAGGTATTATGACGCACGGTGTGTCCTATGAATTTAGCTGTTCTTCTATATACTGTTACCATCAGCAGTTTATTCCCCTGGATTTCTCGCAGTATACTTTCGTTTGTTCTTTTTTCAGTCCAACTGACCTTTAGCATTCGCCTCCAGACCCACATCTCAAGCACTTCAAGCCGTTTCCTACCCTGTTCTCGAATTGTCCAAGATTCACATCCATATAAGAGTACGCTCCACACAAATTACATCACAAAATGTTTCCTAATCTCAATATCTAGATGTATATTGGTCAGAAGAGTTCTTTTATTGCTGAATGCTTGTTTGGCAAGCGCTATTCTTCTTCTTATCTCTTTGCTGCAGCGGTTATCATTTGTGATTAAACTTCCGAGGTAAGGGAAACTGGTGACTTGTTCCACTATTTTGTTAGCAAGCCTGATGTTTACTTACAACTAATATTTTTGTCTTCTTTACGTTAATGTTTAAGTATAAATCCATTAAATATGATGACAGTATATTCAGCATCTTGGATAATTTCTTTTCTGAGTCTGCAACCACTGCTATATCATCTGCAAAGCGAATACAATGGATTTGTTGTCCATTTATTCCTGATTATTTATTCCTGATTTTTACTTCCTGACTGCTTCCTTTGATGTCTACTATTGTGGTACGATTTACATAAAGTCGTAGTATCAGCCTCCTATCCTTCCAGTTTATGATGTTCAACTTTTCTAAATCTTTCCTAAGTTCCTTAGTCCACGTTTGAGTGATCTTCTTCTTCTTCTTCTTTTCTTCCAGAGATAGTCGAATATTTGTTTAGCTAAGCTATGTTTGTTGATTCTGTATAAAGGTCCGAGGAATGTCAGCCTCCTCTTCCGCATAGTCTCTGAGATTCTTTCCAAGTTCTGGTTGACTTCTCTGTTGCTTCGCAGTTTCCATCCGTCTTCAGTCTGGACTGCACGTATGGTTTTTCTTAGATTTCTCCTTTCCAGGGTCTAGTCAGTAAAATTCTTATATATGTTTTCCAATGTATCAGTTTCGGTCCATTATGACCTTCTTCCGCAATAATGTATTTAATATTTATAAATCGAAACAAAAAATGAAGTTGCACGTTTGTGTGAAAATGTATAATAATAATATGGTACGACCTCGGGTGCTGGGTGCAAGCTTTGTTATTTGACGGCCTGAGGGCAGCTTACATGTCGAATTTTGTCGTTCCTTGGATCGCGATAAAAGTCAAGGAAGTTAGATATCTAAGCTCCTTGGCACTATAGCGCTTTCTAGTAGAGAAAGGAGGAACTTTGTGTTGGCGAAAAATCCCGAGATTAATTTTGCCATTACGAACACGGCCTACAAATTCAAACTGGTTCTTTTACATGCCAACAACGTATGAAATGCGTGCCGTGATTATTTTCGCCTTTAAAAATCACTTACCACGACCAGGAGCGAACCTGCACGCTTGGGGTTGGTAGTCCGATACGATAACCACTCATCCACAGTGGCAAGCGTGTGATAATGTGATAAAGGTAAAACAATAATGTTCTAAGTGTTCCTAATAATTTTCAACGCGTAATAATTAAGTTTATAAAAAGGTGAGGTTCAATACTATTTCTAAATTGGTACCGGTAACTATCTAATCAAAAATAATAAAAACAAATAAAACTAGATCTGTTACAAATTTTGATTAATATGAAAACAAACAAGAAGTTCCGTGACGAACTAAAGAGCCTACTTTTCATGCCAATGATTATTCTACAGTATATGAACCTATCTAGAATAATGACGAAATTAAGTTGGTAATATCGAAATGTCCAATTAGTTCGAAATATTCCTGGTATAATGTAGCCTAATAGAGCACTACAGTTGGCAGCCCTGTTGACTGAATGTATTCTTAGTTCCATCTCTTAAGGTACAGAATACAAAATTTGGTTGAAGTCCAATGGACGTTACATGCAGTTAGACATTGGATCTATCAGCACGCGTAAAAGCATGTTGGCAACAATGTCATGCGTGTGCTGGTTAGAAATAATCGGAAATATTATGATGTTTTGTTGTGCCAATATTGGATGAAATCCATTTGTTAGTATATAAGTTGAATGTATTTTAAAATTGGACCTATCAGCAAGCATAGAATAATGTTGGCAACACTGACTTATATTAATTACTCCAAATTAATCTAGAGTGTCGGGTGCTATACGTGTGCAAAGTATAGAGCTGTTGGCTTGCATACTTTCTGATATATTGATATTAGGGTAAACATATAGACAGCATTTATTAACAGTTGGCAGCCCTGATTGCTCTTAAGAATACTTATAGTTATATCTGTTATGTTACACATAGCACATACGAAATTTGGTTGAAATCCAACTGATAGTATAGGAGTTACATGTATTTAAAAATTGGTCCTATCAGCAGGCTTAGAATCATGTTAGTAGAACTGAAGTATATAAGTTACTCCAAATTAATCTAAAATGTCAGGTACTATACGTGTGCATAGTTTAATTCTGTCGGCTTGCATACTTTCAGATATATTGGTATTAGGATGAAGAAAAGAGAGTGATCAATTATTATTAGTTGGCAGCCCTGGTGGCTCTTAAGAATACACTCAGTCATATATGTTTATGTACACATATTACATACAAAATTTGGTTGAAATCCAATTAATAGTGTAGAAGTTATATGCATTTAAAATCGGACCTATCAGAAGGTTTAAATTATTTTGGCAACACTGTCATGTATGGTCTCCTGGAAATTAAACTGAAATAGTATTATCTACATGGGTGCCAATTTTGGATTAGCTCCCATGCATACTTTCCATGATATCCAACATAGAGCTCAAATTTCTATTGCGTTTTTTCAGCAGTTGGTAGCACTGACATCATTTTCAAATATGGGCTTGAGATATTCCGGTATACATCTTTACTCATACTAAATTTGGTTTTGATTGCTGCAGCCGTTTAGGAGTTGACAGGGGGACACACACACAGCCAGACAGACAGACACACATTTTCCCAGATCGATCTCATAAGTCTACTTTTTCCTCATTTTTGCAAAATGTGAAAAGTAGGCTAAAAATCAATAGCAGCTTGATGTAGGAAATGCCAACGTTGTGGGAACGATGTATAAGTATACAGTGTAAAATTTAACCTTTTGAGGTTGGAATTACGGGTGTTACAAAAAGGTACGGCCAAACTTTCAGGAAACATTCCTCACACACAAAGAAATAAAATATGTTATGTGGACATGTGTCTGGAAACGCCTAATTTCCATGTTAGAGCTCATTTTAGTTTCGTTAGTATGTACTGTACTTCCTCGATTCACCGCCAGTTGGCCTATTTGAAGGAAGGTAATGTTGACGTAATGTTAGAGCTCATTTTAGTTTCGTTAGTATGTACTGTACTTCCTCGATTCACCGCCAGTTGGCCCATTTGAAGGAAGGTAATGTTGACGTCAGTGCTTGTGTTGACATGCGACTCATTGCTCTACAGTACGAGCATCAAGCACAAAAGTACGTAGCATCAACTGGTTAGTGTTCATCACGAACGTGGTTTTGCAGTCAGTGCAATGTTTACAAATGCGGAGTTGGCAGATGCCCATTTGATGTATGGATTAGCACGAGGCAATAGCCGTGGTGCGGTACGTTTGTATCGAGACAGATTTCCAGAACGAAGGTGTCCCGACAGGAAGACGTTCGAAGCAATTGATCGGCGTCTTAGGGAGCACGGAACATTCCAGCCTATGACTCGCGACTGGGGAAGACCTGGAACGACGAGGACACCTGCAATTGACGAGGCAATTCTTCGTGCAGTTGACGATAACCCTCATGTCAGCGTCAGAGAAGTTGCTGCTGTACAAGGTAACGTTGACCACGTCACTGTATGGAGAGTGCTACGGGAGAACCTGTTGTTCCCGTACCATGTACAGCGTGTGCAGGCACTATCAGCAGCTGTTTGGCCTCCACGGATACACTTCTGCGAATGGTTCATCCAACAATGTGTCAATCCTCATTTCAGTGCAAATGTTCTCTTTACGGATGAGGCGTCATTCCAACGTGATCAAATTGTAAATTTTCACAATCAACATGTGTGGGCTGACGAGAATCCGCACGCAATTGTGCAATCACGTCATCAACACCGATTTTCTGTGAACGTTTGGGCAGGAATTGTTGGTGATGTCCTGATTGGGCCCCATGTTCTTCCACCTACGCTCAATGGAGCACGTTATCATGATTTCATACGGGATACTCTACCTGTGCTGCTAGAACATGTGCCTTTACAAGTACGACACAACATGTGGTTCATGCACGATGGAGCTCCTGCACATTTCAGTCGAAGTGTTCGTACGCTTCTCAACAACAGATTCGGTGACCGATGGATTGGTAGAGGCGGACCAATTCCATGGCCTCCACGCTCTCCTGACCTCAACCCTCTTGACTTTCATTTATGGGGGCATTTGAAAGCTCTTGTCTACGCAACCCCGGTACCAAATGTAGAGACTCTTCGTGCTCGTATTGTGGACGGCTGTGATACAATACGCCATTCTCCAGGGCTGCATCAGCGCATCAGGGGTTCTATGCGACGGAGGGTGGATGCATGTATCCTCGCTAACGGAGGACATTTTGAACATTTCCTGTAACAAAGTGTTTGAAGTCACGCTGGTACGTTCTGTTGCTGTGTGTTTCAATTCCATGATTAATGTGATTTGAAGAGAAGTAATAAAATGAGCTCTAACATGGAAATTAAGCGTTTCCGGACACATGTCCACATATCATATTTTCTTTCTTTCTGTGTAAGGAATGTTTCCTGAAAGTTTGGCCGTACCTTTTTGTAACAGCCTGTATAATCACGTTGCTGTGAAATTGCTAATCAAAAAATTATGGTGTTAAAGGTTAATATTTGAGCATGGAATACCTTAATAAGGTCAAGTAGCACTCGAATGAGCATTCCAACACTATTTGTTTGCTCGTATAAGTTCCTGTTTGTTTTTGCACTGATTGAAGTGGCAAAGTTTGCACTTTGCCACATATTTTGCACACACATTGTTCATTTACTAGATGCTATTTTGTATTAACACACAATCATTTTATGGTGGAATCCGTGAATCGCGGGTTCTATAATTGTGTACCTTTGTGTTTGGTTACTGTTGGTCCACTGTCTCTTTATCATGACGTCCGTTCCGAAGAAGACAGTAGGTATCTATCTCTTTCTATAATAATAATATTATTATTATTAATAATACTAACAATAACAGTAATAATTATAATATTAAAAATATAATGTCGATAATAACAATAACAATAATCTTCTTCTTCTTCTCCTTTCTACAGAAACCGTAACATATCCAGGAAGACGAAATTCAGGCTTTTAATACCAATGTGAAAGCTGTCCTAATGTATGCATGTGAAACATGGAAAGTTACCAATCCTATCAGCCACCAACTTCAAGTATTTATCAATCGTTGTCTGCGTCGATTTCTGGGTATACGATGGCCAGATATAATCCCAAACGAAGAGCTGTGACAAAGGGCTAACCAACAACCTATATAAGTCCAAATTAAACGGAGGAAATGGGGCTGGATTGGGCATACCCTGCGGAAACAGAATGATGCAGTAGAAAGGGGAGCTCTGGATGGCAATCCTCAAGGGGCTCGGAGGCGAGGAAGACCAAGGAAGACCTGGAAACGCACCATTGAAGAGGAGGCCAGAAAAGCTGGAGAGACTTGGAGGGAAGTGAAGAACTTGGCAACAAACAGAGCCCGATGGAAATCATTCTTGGATGCCCTATGCTCCGCACGGAGCGAAAGGAAAGAATCAACTAAGTCGAGTCTTCTTCTTCTCCCTAAGCGTTTTCCCTGCCTAGCTACAGGGTCCGCTAAATCATAACAATAAAAGCAACAATAATAATATAACAATGTCGTAAGTCCCCGATAAAACAACAGGTTGAGGGGCTTGGACATCGTGGTCATTTAGCCCCATGTACTTGGATTTACTGTATTTGGAATTTTGTCTGTTAACCTGTGCTATTGTTTATGGCTGTATTAGTGTGCATATTTGTATAAGGTGCGTTCAAAAAGTAACGAGCCGGAGGCTTGAATGCGCAAACCGGTGACGACATCGGGTAATCGTGGCGTGTGTAACGAGGTGTGGTTCCGACCAGAGTGTGGAAAGTCACAGCCCGTCGCTAGAGGGCACGCGTGCACGTCACGTGAAGATACAAAGCGAGCAGCAGCATGCATCATTCGTCCAACGCTGCCAGCCGCATTGCAAACAGTGACATGGAGGCGTCAAACGAAGAGCAAAGAGGTGTTGTTCGGTTTCTGACAGCGGAAGGAGTAGGGGGAACGGTCATTCATCGCCGAATGTCACAAGTGTACGGCAAACACTGCATGTCCCTTGCAAGGGTCAAGGCGTGGCACAGGCGCTTCAGGGGAGGACGGGTGTCGTTAGCCGATGGTGCTCGGTCTGGGGCACCCCCCCGCCCTGCAATACTGATGACAACGTCCAGCTGGTTGATGCAGTCATTACCCAGGACCGCCGAGAGACAGTAAACGCCATAGTCACCGTGGTCGGATTAAGCGTCGGAAGTGTGCACACCATCATGAAGGAACGACTGCACTTGCGCAAAGTGTGTGCCAAATGGGTGCCCCACAGTCTTCAGCCACACCAGGAAGCATGTCGAATGGCCCACTGTCTTGGTCATCTCAGCGCTATGCGAGGGAAGGAAATGGGTTCCTGACACGAGTGGTGGCTGGAGATGAATCGTGGTGTCATCACTTCGAACCAGAATCCAAACGACAAAGCCTCCAGTGGAAGCATCCAGGGTCACCACCACCCAAAAAAGGCAAGGTCATCCACACGAGTGCAGGAAAGGTAATGCTCACGTTCCTCTTTGACCTAGATGGCCCCCTTCTGATACACTTCATGCCGCACGGGACAACAGTGAATGCCCAGCGTTACTCGCAAACCTTGACCACCCTTCGCCAAGCGATCAAAACAAAACGACCAGGCAATCTCACCCGTGGGGTCATTCTGCTCCACGACAATGCACGATCTCATACGGCCAACACAGTCACGGCACTCCTCCAGAAATTCAAATGGGAGGTTCTCGGCCACCCTCCATACAGTCCAGACATCTCTCCCTGTGATTACGCCATGTTTGGTCCCATGAAAAGGGCTCTGTGGGGCCAACGATTCACCTCGGACGTCGACGTCCAGCTGTACGTGCGGAACTGGTTCACATCGCAGCCCAGGGAAGTTTATGAGACAGCCATTCGCCGCCTCGTGTCACAGTGGGACAAGTGCCTCAACAGCCAGGGACAATACTTCTAACATGCTGGTACTGGTTTCTATAATTATGCCTCCAGCTCGTTGCTTTTTGAAGGATTGAGAAGGAAGCGGCCGTGATCTTAAAAATTAGGAAACATCCCGGCATTTCCCCGGAGTAGAAGTCGGGAACCATGAAAAACACTTCCAGGACAGCTAAGGTGGGAATCGAATCCACATCTTCTCAGTTTTGCCTCGCGAGGCTGAGTGTACCCCGTTATAAAACAACAACTTGCAAGGCACGAAACTATGGCTGTACAATAGTGTGAAGCATCTGGAGCAATGGGAGCACTTTTCAAAACGAGGACGAAATTAGGAAGTTCCTTCTCAAGGCGGAAGGGACGAAGTTAGGGAAAATCGAATTTCCTGCTTACTTGATCTCTTCAAGAACTGTTTGGAGCTGATTTACCACATCCGTCCATAGCTGCCGTGGAAATTCTATTACAGCCATGTCCTGGATAAAAAATAGAAAAATAAAAAAACTCGAACAGCAGTATTTATTATACAGTAGACTACTCTTCTCGATGAGAATCCGTTCGTTGTATGTCTACCCCTTATTATTCCCGTTTCAATGGGGCCAGGGATGAGATGCCACGAATTTCTGTGTGGAGGCTATATGACTTATTAAAAGATTTGGTAACAGTGATGTCAATGAAAATAGATAAAATCGGATGTTAGGAATCAATACAACGGTTGGTTGGTTCCTCAGTTTAGGGGCTGCGACAACGCGGTCATGTAGCCCCGTGTACTTTAGGTGTGTGTAGATTCCGTCTGATAACCGGTGTTGTGATGGCTGTATTAGTGTGCGTTGTCTGTAATTCAGTTAAGGACTGCAGACGATCAATGTCAAATAGTTCCAACCTTTGCTACCAAATGCTACCGTCAACGACACCTAGTTGCGAAATTGGCAACTAGATGCCACTGCAATCAGCACCTGGCGGTGAACGTTGCAACTTAATAGAGCGTTAATCAAATCTAACCTACAAATTTTGCTTCACACAATTGTAGTTAGTGAAGGGTTCTTTTACATGCCATAGGCTACATTTATGACATGGGCCCGCCTGTTTACTTCTCCTCCGAAGGAATGCACACTGAGGGATTTTAACGCTCTTAACAAATCCAACGCCTTCGGCCGGGTTTGAACCCGCAATTTTGGGTATAGAAACTCTGCATGCTACCTACTACGCCACCGAAGCCGTCAGTCAATACTACCATCACACACAAAATTTCATTGTTAATTAATGTTTTTGGTTTTATGTCCCTTTTTAACTAATGAGGTGCAGATGACCTCGTAGTTCCGCCCCATAAAACAACAATAACTAACTAACCTTTAACTACTGGGGCTTTAAGAGACGCCGGAGTTTCGAAGGGGATCTTTAATGCTCCAGTAAATTTACTGACACGGCTCCCTCGCACTTGCGCACCCTCAAATGCCAACTAACTGGGCCAGAATTCAATCCTTCAATCTTGGGCACAGCAGTCGAGAACGTTATCGCTGCACCACGCAGTCAGTTGAACATTTCGTTGTGTTCGGAAAACTCCTTCAGAAGTTAATAGGGAGAACAGACCTACCAACACACGCACATCACCCCGTTATGTCACGAAAAGTCTATGGCCGATGTAGCTTATTTGTCAGCCTTTATTGCAAGGGTTGAATCTATGGTATGATCGGTTCAGAGTTGCATTCTATTCCACAAGCCAGATTTCACATTTTTGGCAGAGCCGGCTATCGAACCGAAAGCCTATAGGTAAAGCCCTGTGCGGATGCAGATATCCGTGGATCCGCAACATTTTTTGTCATGCGGATATAGTTTGCATGGCTTTACGGATAGCGGATAAGCTTCGGATAATATTTGGAGTAAATTTGCGGATAGTTTTTAGAATATAATCCGAACCTGTTGAATATCATGGGGAAAGTTGGGTAATTGTGCGCACCTATGATTTTCGAGTTGGTAGTACAACTAGCAACTCAGTTCCCTGCTACCCTTAAGCTGTCATCGTACCTATTGGATAGGGACAGTCAGCATGAGGCCGGACGTTTGTTTTAGACGATTGCCCTTGACCTTGAAGCCTGCGGGTGAGCCTGTACACAGTCACTCTCTCACCCTATCGCTTCACATTTGTCACCACCGATCTGATGTAATGGAATTCCAGACTTGAGCACGTGGCGACACCGACTTGCAGACAGTACAGTCAACGTCGAAGTATTGTGTGACGCGGAAGTACACGTTACGTTACACGAACAGAACGTCATTATATTTGCCAATGACTGTACTTCAGTAGGGGTGTGAGACAGCTTTGTCAATCATCGGACCGCTTGGGGCAGCCGATAACAACACAGGTACTGCAGTAACTCGCCTCCAGGCTTCCATTAAGATTGTTCACTCGTATAAAACAAACGTCCGGCCTTGTATGTGATAGCCGTGAGGCTTGGATGGACAAAGTTTACACGTTGCATGTTATTTTCTGTAGCCAGCAAATAAGAAGGTAGGCTACAGTTGTGATTCAATTATTTAAAATGAAATGTTGTTTTGAATGCCAGTTTTGACAGTGTTTATGCATGTATTTATTTTTCAATATAATAGATTAGTTTACCGGGATTCATTGAGTTACGTTTTAAAAGCAGAGTGGGGTAATGGCGCGCAAGTGCATATTTGCAAGATTTTGAATTATAGTCCACCAAATGTATTTTTGAATTAAATTTGTTTCTGCACATCGAATATAGGATTACCAAGGCTCCCTTATTCATAACTGCAGCTGTGTTATCTATTATGAGACCATCTCAAGACCGATTCTTGCTTAAGTGCGCACAATTCCCCCACTATCCCTTACTAGGGCCCGGATGTTCATGACTTTTTTTCGTTATGTTTTTCATGACAAATGTAAGATGATGATTTACGCTAATTCCATCAAATTATGTCATTAAGGATAATCAACACTCCGAACTGAAAAGGGTTGCAATTCTGGCTGTGTAACATTCATTATAAACGTAGCAGATGACATACATAGCCTAGGAGAAACACTTTCTGCTCAAATGTCTAAAAGATAAAGTATACTGTAAAGCAACACATTGAAAATATTATTGTAATGCCAGTAGATTCGGATAACAAACGTGTGGATAACAGTCGTGCGGATGTGGGGCGGATGCGGATAACAGTCTTGCGGATGTGGGGCGGATGCGGATAACAGTCGTGCGGATACAGGGCGGATGCGGATAACAGTCGTGCGGATGTGGGGCGGATGCGGATAACAGTCGTGCGGATGTGGGGCGGATGCGGATAACAGTCGTGCGGATACAGGGCGGATGCGGATAACAGTCGTGCGGATGTGGGGCGGATGCGGATAACAGTCGTGCGGATGTGGGGCGGATGCGGATAACAGTCGTGTGGATGCGGGGCGGTTGCGGATAACAGTCGTGCGGATGTGGGGCGGATGCGGATAACAGTCGTGCGGATGTGGGGCGGATGCGGATAACAGTCGTGCGGATGCGGGGCGGATGCGGATAACAGTCGTGCGGATGTGGGGCGGATGCGGATAACGTTTTGTTTATCTGCGCAGGATCAGGGGCACAATACATACCCAAAGATCCAGAGTGCGGTGCGAGAGAGAGAGAGAGAGATGTGTTGTTGTTGTTTGTTGATTCAGTCCCATGTACCTGGGTGAGTGTTGAATTTGTCTGTTAACCAGTGCTACTGTTGTGTCTACAGTATGTACTTGTAATGGTCTGCCTCGTTGCGTAACGGCTAGCATTCTTCGCTGTCACCATGGAGGCCCGGGTTCGATTTGCGGCTCTGCCATGAAATTTTATTCTGGTCTGTGGGCTGGATCAACGCACACTCAGCCTCGTGAGGCAAAACTGAGAAGAAGTGGGTTGGATTCTTACTTCAAGTCATCCTCGAAGTGGCTTTCTGTGGTTTCCCACTTCTACTCCAGGGAAATGCCGGAAAAGGTATCTAACGTAAGGCCACGACCGCTTCCTACCCAACAAATACACACACTACTACTTCTAGACTATTACTACTACTACTACTACTACTACTACTACTACTACTACTACTACTACCACTACTACTACTACTATTACAACTACAACTAAAACAAGAAGAACTGACTCCACAATAACACAGGTTATCAGACAAATTGTATTCACACACACAAGTACACGTGGCTACATGACCACTATCAGTGTCGGATCTAGGCCTTGCGGGACCCTGGGCGATATGATAAAGTGGGGCCCACAACAATAGGAAATTTAAAAAAAATCAAATCAAATGGAAAATAGTTAGGTAATAATAATAATAATAATAATAAAATATGTATTTAATACGCTACGGTACATTCTTTTAATAATATGAAAGAAACCTTTAAGGCCCCTGGAAGAAGATTATGTAAACTATGAAATATTAAAATATTACTTTGCGACTTTTTTTCCCGGCTGTAGTTTTCTATTATTTCCCTGATATCTAAACTTGCTAAACAGTCACGGGAGGTCATAGCTGCACTGAAAAAAGGAATATGAATTATAAATTAGTTTGAAAAGTATAATTAATTAATTAAATTAAAAACTGCATGGCGCGGGGCCTCCCGGACCGCGGGGCCCTGAACGGTCGCCCTCCACGCCCTCCCCTAGATCCGCCCCTGACCACGATGCCGCAAAGCCCCTAAAGAATCAACAACAACAATGTACTTGTAATGGAGACTGGGTTAGGAAAGGAGGTGGTCGTGGCCTTATGTTCGGAACCATTCATGCATTTGCCTGCATTTACAATTACGTGAATCTATGCTAGTGAAGGTGGCACTTCAACAGGCAATTATTCGTACTAAAAATAAGTTTAACATACAACAAGATGTTCAGTAAAGAACATATAGCCTACTTTCTCCTAAATGTATGAGTATAGTTATAACTCGTTGTTATTATCAAAGAGTATAATAGAACTATTCTTTGTTGAAGACCTTAGAAACGATTTACCTCTACAAAACGCCACAACCTAGATAAAAACTGCTACCATCATTGAAGAAAGAAAGATAAGAAGTATATCAAGAATGTTATGGATCTGGAGTCATAATCGACCGGACTGGCTGCGTGGCTCAGCGGTAATGTTCTCGCTTGCTGGGCCCTAGGTTGCAGGTTCGTATCCTGGCGCAGTCAGCTGGCATTTGAGGGTGCACAAATGCGAGGGAGCCGTGTCAGTACATTTACTGGCACGTTAAAGATCCCCTTCGGGCCAAAATTCCGGCACCCCGGTGTCTCTAAAAGCAGCAGTAGTTAAAAGGGATGTAAAACCAATAACATTATTATTATTATTATTATTATTATTATTATTATTACATATACGACCTGCCGTGGGCAACATCCAACTTTGAGTTGAGGCATGTCTTTACACGTCTGGTTGTGCATGGCTTTCACAACCCTAATTGAATTCAAATAACATTTTCAAGTAACGCAAAATAGGCTGTTACAAACCCTTTAAAATAAAAAGTAAAAATGTATCGTAGTATCATCTTGTCATTCTTCAAATTCGATGCGCATAGAATGCCAATGGTGTAGTAATCAATGGAGCCCCATGTAGACTAGTCGTGACATCTAGTGGTGAAATATCGAACAATATAATCCTAACAGAGCGAGTGCATTCTAGCGGCCAGAAGAAGAAACTTTTCAATAAAATCTGGAAGTTAATCTAGTTACCTTTTTGACAGCTAGATGTCTCGAGTAAATCTGCTGGCGAATTATGTTTTAATTAAATATATATTTTACACCATAATATGCACAATATAACGCTTAATTTTAAAACATCTGAGTCATTACAAAACAATAAACATGTAACATTTCAAGCAAAAAACCTAGCTCTGATCGGGTTTGAACCGTAGGCATTTGAGCAATAAGCTAACGCTCTACCACTGAGCTAATTGTGTCAACGAATATCGTTCTATATAAAATGACTTACATAGAACTTGTTAGCAAATAATGATTTATACTAAACGATTTCATCACTGGAGTATATTATTTATATATAAAGCATTTCATACAAAGTTTATTTATTTTGTATCAGTACGCTATATTGCATGCAATACTCAAATTAGTGAAATATAAGTCAGGCACGAGATATCCGCTGCCATCTTGTCTTATTACTGAATCAGCTCAGCTTTTTAAAATCACGTCTGCACTATAGTATTACAAAATAAACTTTTAATTTCGAACGTGCCTCTTCCGTTAGAAAAGTTAAAACGATTCTCGGCTCGATAATCGGAACTGGTGGGTCCCATGATATGGATTATAAAGTTTGCATAATTCGCACGGCCGCCATCCTGAAATGGTAAGGCGGAAGACCTTGTAGTTTGGTCACAAGACGCATCCTATACGAAGGTATGTTGTTACCAAATTTGGTAGAGATCGGATGATTTGGTTAGTCGTTATTTGATTTTACGTTTTGAACGTTTGAGTGGCCGCCATTCAGTTTTAGTAAAGATGGCGGCGATATAAAACATGACACTGAGGTGTCCTTTGCTAGTGCTACCTTTGTACCAAATTTCGTTCAATTCGCATTCACCGTGTTCGAATGGATAGGGGGAGGGACAGACATTCAGAGTACACACACTCACACACACACAGACACACACACACACACACATACTCACACACACACACATACACACACACACAGACTCGCACACACACATACACACACACTTTTTTCGCCCTGTGTTGATCTCATAAGTCTACTTTCATTTTTTGCAAAAATCGAAAGTAGGCTAAAAATACGATGTTGCAATGATAACTGTCTCACCATGTTAGCAGCTGAGTTTCAGACTGGCGACTGAACACCTGCACGCTTATTGCAAGGTCAAGTATAGTATATACTAAGCGCGCGCTTTCAATACTACAGCAGGGGGCCGTGGTGCACCACACGTTCGGCCAAGGCCACCGCAGCAGCGGATAACAAAGCCGCCGCTCACCGTTCTTACTTTATATGAAAGACCCTGTAGTTCCTTAAAAATGTCTTAACTCTCTTCAAAGCACTCATACTTCGTTCACTCGAAGCAGTAGAAACAGGAAAGATAAGAATCAATCGTGTGAGGCGCACCCGATCAGAGCTAGGTTTTTTGCTTGAAATGTTACATGTTTATTGTTTTGTAATGACTCAGATGTTTTAAAATTAAGCGTTATATTGTGCATATATTTTTTCCAAGTCGTTGTTCAAATATATTTCAGTTACAAACCTGCAGGCAAGAGCTTTGTTTGGTCAGAATATACATTTGTTACTTCATTTTGAAGCTGTACTCTGTCAAATTATGGTTATCTTTTCATCAATACACTCAACTCACAAACGAATATGCACACGCTGAAATACCGCCCGCCTCACGAATGCACTGCTTGGAGCCTAGGCTCTCTGCTGACGCATTCATATATCGACTTTCCGCTTGGCGCATGCGCAATTGCCTTCTCTACCCACAGAGACGAGCCTGTTTCAAAGAAGACTCACTGGCTGCTCAGTCCCCTGCTAAGAAGCTGGGGTCAGTCCCACCGTGGCTGCAGAGAATAATACCGAAAACTAGAAATTTAATTTGCCTACGCCAATGTTGTTCTTGTTTGAGTCTTCAGTTTTGACTGGTTTGATGCAGCTTTCCATGCCTCCCTGTCCTGAGCTAATCATTTCATCTCTACATAGCTACCACACCCTACGTCCGAGGCAATCTGTTTAACATATTCTAACCTTGGTCTACCCCTACAGTTTTATCCTCGACCCTTCCTTCCATAATTAAGCTTGATATTCCTGGGTGTCTTAGTATGTGTCCTACCAACCTATCTCTTCTCTTCATTAGCAGTCGCCAGCAACATCTCTTCTCTCCCACTAGTCTTAATACCTCTTCGTTTGTAACCCTATCTACCCATCTGATCTTCATCATTTTCCTGTAACACCACATTTCAAACGCTTCAATTCTCCTCTTGTCTGCTGCACCAATAGTCCAAGTTTCACTTCCATAGAGTGCCACGCTCCAGACAAAGGCCTTCGAAAATGACTTCCAAACACCTAAATCTATATTCGATGTCAACAGATTCCTTATCTGTAGAAATGCTTTCCTTGCCTGAGCTAACCTACTTTTATATCCTCTTTGCTTCGTCCATCACTGGTTATTTTGCTTCCTAAGCAACATAAGTTTCCTACTTCCTTTATTTTTTCACCTGCCAATTTGATGTTCATAGACGATTCTGATTTATTTCGGCTGCATTCCAATATTTTTGTTTTACATTTATTAATTTTCATCATGAATTCTTTCCTCAAACTCATTCAAATCCTCAGGCGTGTCGGCCAAGATGACTATGTCATCGGCAAATCTCAGAGTTGAAATTATTTGTTCTTGAATCTTAACTCCGACTTTAAATTTTTCTACAATTTCCTTCATTCCTTGTTCAAAGTAAAGATTGAAAAGTATGGGTGATAAGTTGCAGCCTTGCCAATGAGAAATAGGAAAATTTAAATTTGCATATTCCTTAAGAATGGAATGGCTATTCTAAGGCTCCCTCGAGCTTGGCCACTGCACGATATGGCGTATTAGATTATTCAATTAAGCCTAAATCATTGACAAATAAACACCAGTTCTTCATGAAGATAAACCCCCAGGGGCTCACATCTATTGGGATGTGGGTTGGTGACCACGGGTCCCCAGCTGAGTCCGGCATTGCTTTCACTTGTGCCGGGCTCCTCTCCATCTTCTTTCCTGTCGACCTCACTTGGTCAACTCTTGTCCTCTTCCGACCCCGACGGTATTAGGGTTTCCGAGGCCTAGGGAGTCTCTTCGTTTCCCGCCTTAATTGGCCCTTGTCTCATCCTTTCTGATACCCTCCTTCTTCGAGGGGTCAGCCTTCGTTTTCTTTTCATGTTATCTCCTGCCTTCTGCCCAAGGCGCTAAAGAAGGTAGGGTGACAGTAGCCCCACCACTTATGGTGCTCCCTAGATATTGCTACACCCTCAGGGGCTCACGGCTGGTGAGTTCGGGAGTTGGCGACCCCGAGGGATTCCTGAGCTGGGTCCGGTCCCCCCCCCCTTTTATCCATTACCTCTGTGGCGGACCCTCTCCTCTTTCAGGTTTCTATCTGCCTTTCGTGGCTCTCCTTCCTTCCAAGTCCCTCAATCCGCATTATTCGAGGGTTAAGGGCACTTCCTTTCCTCCCATCCTTTATTTGCCTTATTCCCCTTTTGCTTTTAATTTCTTCTTCTAGCATATAAGTTAGTAGTTAATTTTAGTTATAGTTTACATTTAATTTTCATCTTCACGATCACTCAAACCGTTAGGGGACGATAACCTAGATAAGATAGCACGTATTTTTGGTATAAAGTTTTAAAATTTGCAGTTAGTCGTTATCCATTTCTCGTTCACCATGACGTGACGCCTAGCATAAAGAGAACATCTCACGTATGACACCTGGTGTATTCTTGGAATACACGGTACGAGAGAATATAATTTTTAATGCTCTTTGCATGTTCATTCCTTCCTCTTTATCAAACACCAACAGTGATCTTCTATTTTCTCTTTGATGGTCATATCTCTTATGTCATTGTGAGTCTGTTCTTGATATATATCTTCCTTGACCCACCTAGCGTCATCTAGCAGCGAATCTCTGAAGCTCTTCAATTCTTCCTGGTGCAAGAGGACTTCCTTATCCATCTGGCCACCAGATCTCGCTGCCATCGCCAGCTATTATCTCCGTGATCAAGAGAACTTCGTCTACTTTTTCACTCACCAGGCTGTGCTAGTATCGCCTGCTATCAACTCTTTGAAGACCATTTCCTCAAGAGAATTGAAGTTTACAATGTTGGTCATGCTTATATGTTCTCCTTTTGTCTCCTACCCCCACTCTTTCCCTTCCTTGGACCCTCCGTGCTTGGCTGAGTGGGTCTCACTTGTAAGTCGGCAGTTGACTCGGTCAGTTAAGTCTCAACTCGAGCCAGTCTCCTCAAACCAAGATACATTTTCTACATTCTACGCCATGTTGGCACTTTAAGTATCTGTCAAGGGAACTTCACCTTCGCTATGCAACAAAGATAAGTACCTACTTCAAGTTTTAACTTCATCTTCATCCGTTTTAACTTCTACATACTTTTAACGATATTTTATAGACAGCGTGAGATTACTTATTTGGGGCAAAAATCATTCTTCGCGGGATTTGCCATGTTGAGCTTTTGTCTGTCTAAGCCAACCCTAATGGAAAGTAGCTTTTCTTAAGCTATTTAAATGGGAAATCTTCTCACTACGTGGGATATTATCTAATACCCGCTGTCTATAATTCACCAAGCTAGTTCCTCCGCTGGATTATCTTTGGCCCCATTCTTCTATTAAGATCGTTCTGGAATCTTCCAGATCCTGTACTTTATCTACAAGTCCTGCCGTCATGTATTTTTCACTCACTTGTGGGAATACTATTTAAAATGAGGAATCTTCCTTATAAATTACTGCAATAGCGAATTTTCTTCCACCGATGGAATGTTCTATGGCGCATTTAATTGTAATCCACAACCTTCTCAAGAAATAGACTCTCGCCTACCTAGTGCAACCAGTTATTTTCATTATTGCAATAACTTTCTTTCTCATAAACTTTCGTGTTTCTACAGTGAACTTTTCATCTATTTAACAGACTATAGTGATAACTAGTGCTTGTTCCACTTTTCTACCGCGTCGCGATCGTCCGTTTACATTAAATAAGGCCATGAACATTGATCCTAAATCCCAATTATCTTTCCTCAACAAACCATATTAATAAAATTGTAACTTTTCTATAAGGTGTCACTATAACGAAGTGCCCTTCCATTTTGCTTGTTTATCATTAATTAATTTCTGTATATCTACGTGTTTTATACACGGTTCATGCTTACATTGTTTCTTCCCTATACTCGGGGAAAACAATTCTTTCAACTCTTGAGTGAGTTATTTCTAGGTCTCACGAAATGGAAACTGCCCCATTTGGCTTGTGATTCCTACTTAACCATAGGAGGTCGAGAACCCTTTTGATTTTCTCTTCAGGTTTCACAGTAAGTCACCTGCCCTTATTTGTATAATAACCCACAGTAATTTAGCTTAAATATAAGAAGTTATAGGAACTTCTATCTTATTCTTCATGTTTTTCTTATTGTTATTTTAGAAGTTGTCACTCTCTCTAGAATATTCTCTCAGAAAAATCTTAAAGTACACTTCTTGTACTCAATTTAATGTTTAAACTTTAATTACTTCATTTGTCTTTTTTAAATCTTATAAAGATTTTAGAACATATATAAGGTTTGAAACATCATAAATTGTCAATTGCCTGGAGCAAACGTTTAATGTTTTCTGAGGTCTGTGACCCAAACATTGTTAACCAAATTGAAAATATATATTTGTTAAAGTTATCAACTTCTTTTGAATTGTTAAATAAATTAAGCGTTTCTTTTCGCTTTCTCATTTTTATAGTACAACGGTTAGGCAAGATCCTGTCTTCCTTGGCTTTCCCTACTCAATGCCATTAAATCCATTAATAGGGCTTTCACCACTCGTTGCATTTGAGCAAGAACTCTTAGTGGTAATCTCGTTAAAGTTCCTCTTAGCTCTAATAGCTAATTCTAACTGGCCAGTAAGGCAAGTAAAGCTCGCTACGCCAGCTACCTGCTTGTGGAGATCCTCTCCGAAAACTTATGGTCAGTTTTCCAAAAGATAAGTGTTTTTCTTTGTCTAAACTTTTAGCCGGCTCCTCGCTGAGTAAAAGCTTAGCCATTGGTTCATTTACCAAAATTACTCCCCAAGGTGTAGTTTCTTATCACTATCCTTCTTGGAGGCACTTGGTCGCTCTTTCAGGAACTCCACAACTTCGAAAATTGGAAATACCAAACCTGATTTAAATTATTGGCATTCTTCGAATTACTTTGCAAAAACGAATTGCTTTGAACAGACATACAATAAATCTGTTACTTTCAGTCTTGCCAGACCATCACCCTTCCCCATAGTAGGCAGATGCATGCTTGAGAGGGAATACACTAAAGCCACTCTCTTGCAAACCGCCCAAGTTCTAGCTGCGGTTTCCGTGAGCTTCGACCAAGTCCTTACCCACTTTAGGTATCAGAGAGCGGATTTGCAGTGGCAACCGCCTCTAAGTGCATTTAAAGTTAAATTCATAACTTTTGTGGGACCCTCCTCCTATTTTTCTATCCTTTTTCTCCAGTCCGAAACCTACCTCCTTTTCTTAATCATCTTCCCTTGGTGGTTAGGTTATTCCTCAGTCAATAATCTACCCAAAATTTGGTCCCGGAAACCCGGGAGAGTCCATTCGTCATTCTTTTGTTTAAAAGATCATTTGGCAATACTTTGCAAATTATTAATATCTGCTTTGAATCTTTCAGCTATAACCACATCGTGCAAAGCCTGCGAAGAGGAAAGAGGCCGCTCCTGTCTCCTTTGGTGTGTCCCGTTCTTCCTACTTATTCGCTGCTGCCAGCTTGACAGCATTTCCAAGGTTCCACAGTTTCGTGAGTTATATTTCAATCTATTTTCTTTAACATGGCTCCTACTGAAAAGGATAAGGATGAAAAACTTACTTCTAAACGAGCATCCTATAAAGGGCAAATTACCCGATTCAGAAAGTACATAAAAGAGTTAGACCCCTCAGAAGCTCAATTAGACTTGTTGAAACATCGCGTAAGGTATTTTGAACGTTCTTATGAAAATTATTGTAACATTCAAACTGAAATAGAAACTTGTATGCTCAATCAAACCGAAGATCGAGTTGAAGTAGAAAACCAATATTACGAAGGCATAGGTTCTGCTTTCAAAATAATACGCCAACTCGAAGAGGAGCAGAAAAAGGACGCTTCTGTTCTTGGTTCATTTCACGAACCACAAACTTCTTTCCGTGATGGTACTCACAAGCCCAAACCAATTTTACCTAAAATTGATTTACCCATTTCTCTGGAGATGAATCTACTTGGGATTCTTTCTATGAATTATTTTGCTCCCTTGTTCATGACAATGAAGACACTCAAGTCATTTACAAGTTTCATTACTTGAGATCTATCCTCCGAGGTCAAGCTTTGCAGTTAGTCGAAGCACTTCCTCTACGTGCCGAAAATTACCCCATTGCCTTTAACTTATTAAAGAAAGATATGGAAATTTACGGTTACGTATTCAACGCCATATGAAGCCTCTATTTAACCTACCTGCGTCACAGCACAACGACGTCACTAGTTTGCGTACTCTAGTTGACACTACCCAACTTCACGTTAAGGCTCTGTCCCAATTAGATCAACCTACTGAACATTCTGATACTTTCCTAATACATTTAGTGGTTTCTAAAGTTGATGCTGCTACCCTCAAAGCTTGGGAAATTGAACTTTCTAAAGAAGACGACTACTCTTACGAGCATTTAGTCACTTTCATAAATGCCAGATGCCAGCTCTTAACCGCTTTAGCCAATCAAAGTGAACCCTCATCTCCTAGTTCTAAATTTGAATTAATGTCTATCAAACCTAAAAGCGAACGCTTCGCGTCTAAAACCCAAAAACCCGGGACCAGCTCATCTAAATTTAAATCAAACACTACTGGTTACCCAACAAGGTCTAGTGAACGTCGTGTTGCTAGCTCTATTGTTTTAAACACTCAAAGCGAACCTCGCAAGAGTTTAAACGAACCTTTAAAGTGCATACTTTGTAAAGATCCCCATGCCCTATACCTCTGTAAATCCTTTAAAGAAATGTCAGTCGACGACAGAAGAAAATTAGTTTCCCAGAACAAACATTGCTTCAATTGCCTAGCGCCTACTCATTCTGCTTCTAATTGCAAGTCCACAAGACTTTGCTACCATTGTGAAAAGGCTCATCACACTGTGCTACATCGTCATGATCAGGCAAGGTCATCGTCAGCATCTACTTCTCCGAAAAATGATAGTGCTAACAGTTCTAATGCTTCATCGTATATTCAAAATGCCAAGTCCATTCGCAGTGCCCAAGTATTGTTGTCTACTGTCCAAATCGAAGTTCAGGATAACTTTGGCAACTGGCTCCGTGAACGCGGTCTTCTAGATTCAGCGGCAACTCATGATTCTGTGTCTAATTCCTTGATTAGAAAAACTAGGCCTACCTGTAAACCCCACGTCTATTAACGTGTCGGGCATCAACAGCTCAAAATCGCAAGCTTTACAATTCTCAAAGCTAACCATAAGAGACACTTGTCATAGAAACAAATTTCTTAAACTTAATTGTCTAATTCTCAATAGCATTGGAGAAGACACTCCAAGTCACCCTGTGGATATTTCAGGGTTAAACATTCCCTCGCATTTAAGGCTAGCCGATCCTTTGTTCAACATGCAAAACCCTATTGACATACTCTTTAGTGCCAATGTTTTCTGGAATTGCCTTCGTAAACAGGTTCGCAAGTTATCCTCAAACGTGGTCGCCAGAGACACTAATTTTGGATGGATCGTCACAGGCCAACTTCCCCATTATTCTCCCCAACCCGCATCGCAATGTTACTTCTCCAATACTGACCTGGAACAGTTCTGGAAGCTTGAAAACGTTGATCCTCCTAATGTAACCTCTTCAGAAAATGAATTATGTGAGCAACTTTTTTTGAACACCACCACTCGTTCTTCTGATGGCCGGTTCGTTGTTCAAATGCCAAGATTACATAATCCTCCCAAACTTATTAACTCTCAGCCCAAAGCTCGAAAAGCTCTCTTTGCTATCGAGAGCAAATTCAAGAAAGAACCTCTTGTTAAACAGCAGTACACTGATTTCATGGATGAGTATGAAAGCTTAGATCATATGGAAGTTGTTAACAAATCTGATGATGAATTGCACCCCCCAATTGAAACGGTTTATTTAAATCATCATCCCGTGTGGAAAAACCCTCTTGTAAAAGATAAAATCCGAGTTATTTTCAATGGTTCATCACCCGACGTTAATGGCAACAGCCTTAACGACACCCTTTACTCTGGTCCTGCTATTCAGTCAGATCTATCTGCTATACTCTTAAACTTTCGATTATTTCCCATAGCTGTTATAGCTGATATAAAACAGATGTACCGTCAAGTGTTAATTCAACCGGAACAACGAGATCTCCAAAGAATCTTGTGGCGTGATGAAATCAGCAAGCCCATTAAGGTATTTCGCTTAAAAACGGTTACTTATGGCTTAAAACCCTTTGCTTTCCTTGCTATCCGATCCCTACACTTGCTAGCCTCACAAGATGGTCATTTATTTAATTCCAAAGCCTCTGAGGCACTAACTACGTCATTCTATGTTGACGATTATTTGCAGTCCTTCCCCACTTTGGAGGAAGCTTCTTTTGTGTCTTTAGAACTTCATGCATTGCTAAGGAATGGAGGTTTCCCACTTCATAAGTGGAATTCCAACTCCCCTGAGTTTCTCGCCCAGTTTCCCATCGAAGACGTAGATCCTTCTTCTGTCGAAATTTGTGGAAACTCCGAATCCATAAAAACTCTAGGAGTTCATTGGTGCACTAGCACTGACACTCTCATCTATAGGGTTTCGCTCGCAGAAGAGCTTCCTAACACAAAAATACAAATTCTCTCTGAAATTGCAAAAATTTTTGATCCACTTCAATTCCTTGCCCCAGTTATCGTTATAGCCAAACTCTTCATGCAAGAGCTGTGGTCGCTCAAATGTGAATGGGATGACACTGTCCCTCTTTCTTTTCTTAATCGTTGGCTCTCGTTTCGCAGCAATTTGCTGGATCTTTCCCTTATTGAAATTCCTAGGAATTTAATTAACGCTCATTCTAATGCATCCTTCTTCCTTCATGTGTTCGCGGACAGTTCCGAAAAAGCTTACGGTTGCTGCGCATATTTAGTTTATCACGGTTCATTCTATGGATCTTCAGTTTCCAACCTTGTTTGTGCCAAATCGAAGGTTGCTCCTCTTAAAACTATCACTTTGCCTAGGCTTGAATTGTGTGCTGCACTCATGGCTGCAGAACTTGTTAAGAAATTACGGGAAGTATTAAAAGTCGAATTCTCGCAAATCTATCTCTGGAGCGATTCCATGATCACCCTTTCTTGGATCGCCAAGAACCCCTCTCACTGGCAAACTTTTGTTGCAAACCGAGTTTCCAAAATTCAAACTCTTTCTTCTGGATGTCAATGGAGGCATGTGCCCAGTGCTGATAATCCAGCCGATATTATCTCTCGTGGTTGTTTACCCTCTCAATTGGCAGCTTCCCAATTGTACTGGCATGGGCCCTCGTGGTTAATGAAAGACTCTTCTTCATGGCTTTCTAAACCTCCAGCTACAAACTCCAACTTGCCTGACGCTAAAGTACCTCTATCTATTGCTTCGTGTCTTGTTTCCAACGCTTCTCATCCCTTGTTGTCCTGCTATTCTTCTTTTCATAAATTAATACGAATTGTCGCCTATATCCTTAGGTGGAAATATCTTGTGGTTGACCAACCTCTTCTCCCTAAACCACACCTTACCAATCGTGAATTGAATCTCGCTACCATTAAGGTTTTACAACTGACACAGCAAGAAGCCTTTTCTTCTGAATTGTCTTTACTTTCTTCTAAAAGGGATCTTCCCAAATCCAGTCGTCTACGTGCTTTAGCCCCGTTCCTTGATGACCATGGGTTACTCAGGGTAGGTGGAAGGCTCTCGCAATCTCTGCTCTCTGAGGACAAAAAGCATCCCGTTATTTTGCCTTCTAAACATCACGTAACTTCCTTAATTATACGTGACTTTCATTATCGTAATCTGCATGTTGGCACACGCACTCTGCTTTGCCTCTTAAGGGAAAAGTACTAGATCATAAATTGAATTCATGAAGTATCTTCTGTAATTCATAAGTGCATTCCTTGTTTCAAAGCGAAACCTAAAATCAATACTCAATTAATGAGCGATCTGCCCTCTTTTCGCTCTTCTCCTATACGCCCATTTGCTTTAACTGGCGTGGACTATATGGGTCCGTTCCAATATCAACGAAATTCTCCTGAAGCTAAACGAAAATTGTTTGGTAAGCTTTATGTTTCTCTCTTTGTTTGCATGGTTACTGGCGCAATCCACTTGGAACTAGTAACAAATGCTTCTACTTCTTACTTTTTATCAGCTGTCTCTCGCTTCACTGCTAGGCGTGGTGTTCCTTCAGGGATGTTCTCTGATAACGCTTCCACTTTTCAGGGCGCAGCTTCCCTGTGGAAGAAAGCTCTCACTTCCTCTCCTGCCATGGAACAAATTTCTAATTTTTCCTACTCAAAGGGTTTCAAATGGCGCTTTATACCTCCCTACGCTCCTCATCACGGTGGTAGGTGGGAATCTTGCGTAAAGCTCACTAAACGTCATTTAAGAAAAGTCTTAGGTAATCGCATTCTGACTTATGAAGAATTCAATTCACTATCCGTTCTGATTGAGTGTGTTGTTAACTCTCGCCCTCTAACTCCCCTTTCCAATGACCCTGATGACCTGCTTCCACCTACACCTGGTCACTTCCTTATCGGCACTTCTCTTTCTGCCCCTCCTCCTCTTCCCAATTCTTACAGGGATTCTAATCTACCTATCGTTTGGCGTAAACTTGAAGCCCTCCGTAATTCTTTTTGGAAGAGGTGGAACTTGGAATATTTAACTTCCTTGCAACGGAGACAGAAGTGGTTTCTTTCCAGTCCCGACATTAAAGTGGGGGACTTGGTCTTGGTTAGGGATGTTTCTCCCCCTCTAGTCTGGACCTCTGGTAGAGTGACCGAGTGTTATCCTGGAAGGGATGGGAGAGTCAGGGTGGCCAAATTCTTGACCACTAATGGTCCGATCACAAGACCACTGTCTTTGATCGCTCCATTACCTTTAAATGTTTAACTGCTTATTTGTTCTCTGTTGGTGTTTCCCCTCCCAGTATGGTGTATTCTTGGAATACACGGTACGAGAGAATATAATTTTTAATGCTCTTTGCATGTTCATTCCTTCCTCTTTATCAAACACCAACAGTGATCTTCTATTTTCTCTTTGATGGTCATATCTCTTATGTCATTGTGAGTCTGTTCTAGATATGTATCTTCCATGACCCACCTAGCGTCATCTAGCAGCGAATCTCTGAAGCTCTTCAATTCTTCCTGGTGCAAGAGGACTTCCTTATCCATCTGGCCACCAGATCTCGTTGCCATCGCCAGCTATTATCTCCGTGATCAAGAGACCGTCGTCTACTTTTTCACTCACCATGCTGTGCTAGTATCGCCTGCTATCAACTCTTTGAAGACCATTTCCTCAAGAGAATTTAAGTTTCTAATGTTGGTCATGCTTATATGTTCTCCTTTTGTCTCCTACCCCCACTCTTTCCCTTCCTTGGACCCTCCGTGCTTGGCTGAGTGGGTCTCACTTGTAAGTCGGCAGTTGACTCGGTCAGTTAAGGCTCAACTCGAGCCAGTCTCCTCAAACCAAGAGACATTATCTACATTCTACGCCATGTTGGCACTTTAAGTATCTGCCAAGGGAACTTCACCTTCGCTATGCAACAAAGATAAGTACTTACTTCAAGTTTTAACTTCATCTTCATCCGTTTTAACTTCTACATACTTTTAACGATATTTTATAGACAGCGTGAGATTACTTATTTGGGGCAAAAATCATTCTTCGCGGGATTTGCCATGTTGAGCTTTTGTCTGTCTAAGCCAACCCTAATGGAAAGTAACTTTTCTTAAGCTATTTAAATGGGAAATCTTCTCACTACGTGGGATATTATCTAATACCCGCTGTCTATAATTCACCAAGCTAGTTCCTCCGCTGGATTATCTTTGGCCCCATTCTTCTATTAAGATCGTTCTGGAATCTTCCAGATCCTGTACTTTATCTACAAGTCCTGCCGTCATGTATTTTTCACTCACTTGTGGGAATACTATTAAAATTGAGGAGTCTTCCTTATAAATTACTGCAATAGCGAATTTTCTTCCACCGATGGAATGTTCTATGGCATATTTAATTGTAATCCACAACCTTCTCAAGAAATAGACTCTCGCCTACCTAGTGCAACCAGTTATTTTCATTATTGCAATAACTTTCTTTCTCATAAACTTTCGTGTTTCTACAGTGAACTTTTCATCTATTTAACAGACTATAGTGATAACTAGTGCTTGTTCCACTTTTCTACCGCGTCGCGATCGTCCGTTTACATTAAATAAGGCCATGAACATTGATCCTAAATCCCAATTATCTTTCCTCAACAAACCATATTAATAAAATTGTAACTTTTCTATAAGGTGTCACTATAACGAAGTGCCCTTCCATTTTGCTTGTTTATCATTAATTAATTTCTGTATATCTACGTGTTTTATACACGGTTCATGCTTACATTGTTTCTTCCCTATAATCAGGGAAAACAATTCTTTCAACTCTTGAGTGAGTTATTTCTAGGTCTCACGAAATGGAAACTGCCCCATTTGGCTTGTGATTCCTACTTAACCATAGGAGGTCGAGAACCTTCCTTTTGATTTTCTCTTCAGGTTTCACAGTAAGTCACCTGCCCTTATTTGTATAATAACCCACAGTAATTTAGCTTAAATATAAGAAGTTATAGGAACTTCTATCTTATTCTTCATGTTTTTCTTATTGTTATTTTAGAAGTTGTCACTCTCTCTAGAATATTCTCTCAGAAAAATCTTAAAGTACACTTCTTGTACTCAATTTAATGTTTAAACTTTAATTACTTCATTTGTCTTTTTTAAATCTTATAAAGATTTTAGAACATATATAAGGTTTGAAACATCATAAATTGTCACTTGCCTGGAGCAAACGTTTAATGTTTTCTGAGGTCTGTGACCCAAAAATTGTTAACCAAATTGAAAATATATATTTGTTAAAGTTATCAACTTCTTTTGAATTGTTAAATAAATTAGCGTTTCTTTTCCCTTTCTCATTTTTCTAGTACAACGGTTAGGCAAGATCCTGTCTTCCTTGGCTTTCCCTACTCAATGCCATTAAATCCATTAATAGGGCTTTCACCACTCGTTGCATTTGAGAAAGAACTCTTAGTGGTAATCTCGTTAAAGTTTCTCTTAGCTTTAATAGCTAATTCTAACTGGCCAGTAAGGCAAGTAAAGCTCGCTACGCCAGCTACCTGCTTGTGGAGATCCTCTCCGAAAACTTATGGTCAGTTTTCCAAAAGATAAGTGTTTTTCTTTGTCTAAACTTTTAGCCGGCTCCTCGCTGAGTAAAAGCTTAGCCATTGGTTCATTTACCAAAATTACTCCCCAAGGTGTAATTTCTTATCACTATCCTTCTTGGAGGCACTTGGTCGCTCTTTCAGGAACTCCACAACTTCGAAAATTGGAAATACCAAACCTGATTTAAATTATTGGCATTCTTCGAATTACTTTGCAAAAACGAATTGCTTTGAACAGACATACAATAAATCTGTTACTTTCAGTCTTGCCAGACCATCACCCTTCCCCATAGTAGGCAGATGCATGCTTGAGAGGGAATACACTAAAGCCTCTCTCTTGCAAACCGCCCAAGTTCTAGCTGCATTTAAAGTTAAATTCATAACTTTTGTGGGACTCTCCTCCTATTTTTCTATCCTTTTTCTCCAGTCCGAAACCTACCTCCTTTTCTTAATCATCTTCCCTTGGTGGTTAGGTTATTCCTCAGCCAATAATCTACCCAACACCTTTAATTAGGCAAATCGACGAATCCACTTTTCTGTGGGAGCTCCAGCAATAGTCCGCCATCATATGCGTATCCATAGTGCTGTTCTTCCTTGTTCCTGATTTCTAACTGTAATAAAATATCACAAAACTAACAATATCTAAAAAAAAAAACTAGAGCTGATATAACAAAATGGACAGCAGTTTTGGAATTGGGAGCGCAAATATGCCCAAAATCTGTTTTTAAATCCCAGACACCACGCACAATCGTAATTTTCCCCCCTGGCTACCTCGGGGCCCGAGCTGAGTTCGGCATTACTTACTTACTTCCACTTACTTGTGCCGGGCTCCTTTCTGTCATCTTTCCTATCGACCTCCCTTGGTCAACTCGTGTCCTTTTCCGACCCCGACGGTATTAGGGTATCTGAGGCATAGGGAGTCTTTCACTTTCCCGCCTTAATAGGCCCTTTCCTGATACCCTCATTCTTCGAGGGGTCAGCTCATGGCCCTTAAGGAGGCAGAGTGTGTGTAACCCCATCGCTTCTCGTGCACCCTTGATAGTGCTATACCCTTAAGGGCTCACGGCTAGTGAGTTCGGAGTTGGCGAATCCGAGGGATTCCTGAGCTGGGTACGGTTCCCCCCCCCCCTTTTTCCATTGCCTCTGGGGCAGACTCTCTCCTCCTTCACTTTCCTATCTGCCTTTCATGGCTCTCCTTCCTTCGAAGTTCCTCAATCCCCATTCTTCGAGGGTTGAGGGCGTTTCTTTTCCCCCTGTCCTTTAATTGTCTTATTCTCCTATTGTTTTCCATTTCTTCTTCAAGTATATAAGTTAGTAGTTGAAAATGAAAATCCACTGCCTGCTTCCAGTCTCCGACCGGGTCAGGAATGGAATGAATGAAGCCCCTATCTAGCGGCGAGGATATGAAGCGTGCCGGCTGCCGAAGCCTGTCGCACTCCTCTGGGGCAATGAATAAATGAATGACAGATGAAATGAGATGATAGTGGCGAGTGTTGCTGGAATGAAATTGTGACAGGGAAAACCGGAGTACCCGGAGAAAAACCTGTCTGCCTCCGTTTTGTCCAGCACAGATCTCACATGGAGTGACCGGGATTTGAACCACGGATCCAGCGGTGAGAGGCCGGCGTGCTGCCGCCTAAGCCACGGAGGCTCGTATAAGTTAGTAGTTACTTTTACTTATAGTTTACATTACATTATCATCTTCACGATCACCCAAACCATTAGGAGCCGATAACCTAGATGTTAGGCCCCTTAAAACAATCATCATCATCATCATCATCATCATCATCATCATCATCATTATCATCATCATATTTTTGTTCCCCAGTGTAATAATAGTCTAACAATGATAGCAAAAAAGTACGGTAGACTAATAATAAAAAACATAATAGAGAGTTATATTCAAAAGAGTGCATGCAGACCCAGTATCAGCCTGAAAAATAAACACCATATACAAGAAATATATTAACGTATTCATACGGTAGGTTGTCAGCTATTGTCCTGATTTTATAGAGAGAGTGAAATGGACGAACTGAAGTGGAGATGTAATACAGTACCGGCACAGGTTGATTTAAAACAAATTCCATGATTTGTCATTTGAGCTTTCTGGAGAAAAAGAGAGAACAAGTAGACTCATTTAAATCCCTGACACTTCAGTAATTTAAATGTCCGTTTTCGCGTCGTTTTCAAATTGCTTTTAGATGTTACTGTGTTTCAACCGACGTCCATTTGACCATCAATCATTTCGAGATGTGTCTCATCTTTTACCTGCGATACGAAATATATTAATGACTGTTCACTTTTTATTTTTCTCTTTTCAAACATTCACGTGTGATAAATTCAGTTTTCCAAGGACGGACTAATTTAGACGTTAACAAAACTGACAAATACGTTGGTTCATTTATCCACTTGTCTCCATATTGTTGACTTCGCCTACCTCTTTCTCTCCATTCGTAGTTACAAATCGATTTTGGTCAATTCGAGTACTGGTCTGTGTTTAAAATTCAATAAGCGGCAATAAATAGAAGGTTTGGGGTGAAGCAATTAATTCTGTACCAATGCCATTGATTTTTGTGTTTTGTTGTTGAGGTGTCTATGGGCTTGGGACATGACGGTCATTAGCTCCAATTACTTGAGTGTGTCGTTTTTGTTACTAGGGGCATGGGTCATCTTTGGTTATCAGCTCTGAGTACATGGGTGGGTGTGCTGAATTAGTCAGATAACCGGCGTTTATATGGTGACTGTAGTTGTGTGTAGCTGTAATTACTGGGGTTGGAGATGGGGTAGGCGCCCCGGGACTTGAAATAGGATACTATCCCAGCATTTTCCTGGAGGGAGTGTGCCAAGCAGTTTGTCACTCACCAATACAGAACGGGTTCTATTCCCGGCCAATGCATGTGAGATTTTCGAGGTGAAATATATGTCCAGTGGTTTGGATTTCTCGTAGAAAGGAGGTCCCGTTGCTCATGATCACGAGATTAACGGTCACGTAAAACTTCAAACTTCCTTCTTTTTTCCGCTCTGGATGAAACTATCTCTATATAATGCGAAACCAAAGAGAAACAGGTATACAATTTCTAAAGCTTGCGTTCGATAAATATATAACAAGAACTCGCTTTGCCTTGTATCGTATCACTGTGGCAGCCCAATCGTTTCTTTGTAGAGCTTCAATCTATTGCTGAAACCTGAAGAAAGCAGGCGTCTTTTCTTTCCCCCGCTGTGCTTGGAAGAGGAAGTTCCACATTCAACTTTGGAAAGCGGAAGAACGCATGAAATAACTTCCAATACGACTCTGAAACTCGACTGCGTGAAGGAAGAGCTGCTTAGAACAGTAATTGGAAATTGCTCCGACAAATATAAACACTAGTCATCCTATCCACCTCATGGTGTAGTGGCTAGTATTCTTGGCTGACACCACGAAGGTCCGGGTTCGATTTCCATCTCTTCTAAGAAATCTGGTCTTAAGACTGGAATGGGATACTCACAACCTCTTGAGGTAGCACTGGGAAGTGTTTTTCCGTGGATTTCCACTTCAACTCCAGGAAAATGCTGAGTACAGACCCTATTATTGAACTAGAGGTAGAGGAACATAGAACTGAGTGGTGTCGAAATATATATTCATGGTCCACGAAAATGGTTCCTGAGGTTCAAAATTTTACTTTGTAATGCCGTAACAGCGATGCCTTGAATATAGCTACAGGGTCATTATATATGTGCGCTCCGATAAACATGGCAAGCTAAGCCGGCTGTGACTGGCGAAGATCGCGGGCGCGCGTACCCAGTTCAGTCGGTGTTAGCGCGCACTTTCACACTTTTACCAAACATGTTCAATAATGTGTACTTACAGTGCTCATAGGCGATGCTGAAAATGTCCTCCCTCACTTGTAACACACACCTGACATCTTCTGATGAAAGAATATCTGTCACCTCTTTTATTATTTACGGAGCCTCTTTCCTTGAATCGTTTAGCGAACCTCTTAATTGTACTGGCATTAGGCACAGGTCTTTCTGGAAACTTGATTCGAAATTTTCGTCTCGTTTCAGAACAAGATTTTCTGATGTTCATATACGAATTATGGATATACACACGTTCGCGCAATATGAATTGGTGTCTAGGCATGACCAACAATCACATTAATCACAATACTCACTAAACGTGCAACACTAACGTCTAAGCTTTGCAGATACACGTTCTTTTGAATGACAAAAAGCGTGTGAACTAACGATATGAGTCAGCGGAGCGCGCCAACCACCGGCTGAACCGCGTACGTGCACCCGCCCGGCTTAGCTTGCCGTGTGTATCGGGGCGCACATGGATAATGATCCTGTATTATCCAAGTAAAAATCCTTGCAGAACTTGGTGAAGAAGTTCAAGATCATATCCCTTACATCGACCATCAAACCAATCACTATAATGCTGTCCAAGTTGTCCAGCTTCTAGCAAGAGTGAATGTGCCGAAGATATGTATCGTGTTTGGCCTTAAATAATCCCAGGCCTTTGCACTTTCGCTCCGTGTAAAGGATCGCATCCGGATTAGTGTATTAATATCTTCAAGCTTGCCACGGTGAGTGAGTGGTTATCGTGTCTGACTACCAACCCCAAGCTTACAGGTTCGCTCCTGGCCGTGGTAAGTGATTTGTGAAAAGCGACAAATATCTCGGTACGCTTGTCATACGTTGCTGGCATGTTAAAGAACCCATTTGAATTCAGTAGGCCGTGTTCATAATGGGAAAATTAATCTCGGGATTTTCCGCCAAAAGAAGAAGTTCCTCCTTTCTCTACTAGAAAGCGCTATAGTGTCAAGGAGCTTAGATACCAACCTCCTTGACTTTCATAGCGCTCCAAGGAGCGATAACATTCGACATGAAAGCTGCCCTGTGGGCGTCAATTAACAAAGCTTGTACCCGGCACACGTTGTTGTTGTTGTTGTTTGAGTCTTCTGTCTTTTGACTGGTTTGATGCAGCTCTATATGCCTCCCTGTCCTGAGCTAATCGTTTGTTCTCTACATAGCTACCACACCCTACATCCGAGGCAATCTAACATATTCTAACCTTGGTCTTCCCCTACAGTTCTTGTCCTCGAGCCTTCCTTCCACAACTAAGCTTGCTATTCCTGGGTGTCTTAGTATGTGTCCTACCAACCTATCTCTTCTCTTCATTAGCAGTCGCCAGAAACATCTCTCCTCTTCCTCTAGTCTTAATTCCTCTTTGTTTGTAACCCTATCTACCCATCTGATCTTCATCATTCTCCTGTAACACCACATTACAAACGCTTCAATTCTCCCCTTTTCTGCTGCACCAATAGTCCAAGTTTCACTTCCATAGAGCGCCACACTCCCGACAAAGGCCTTCAAAAATGACTTCCTAATACCTAAATCTATATTCGATGTCAACAGATTCCTTTTCTGGCACCCGAGACCATATGATATTATTATTATTATTATTATTATTATTATTATTATTAGTGTCTTGAAGGAATTTCATTGGAATTAAGGTAGCTAGTATTGTGAGGAACGGATAAATAAGAGTTGGACAGATTAATCCATAGAGTTTCTGATGAGACTAGCAAGGGAGAAAATAATGTGACATGAAAATGAACATGTTAGCCCTGTGCCTTATTGACGAAGTGTAATAAGTCCTGAAGATTAAAACCTTACGTCAATAATAATTTGTACTTTTTATTGTTCCGGTTTCGTCCACATTGTGGCCTTTCTCAGCGCAAATAAAAATATGAATAGGAAAGCAAGACTTACAGTACATGTAACATTTTACCATAAAAGAAGATGGTTCTCAAAACAAACAATTTTTTTTTTCTAAAAGCTAAAAAACACATACACTAAAATTAAAAAAGAAAACAGATAGTTTTTGGAGTTTCGCTGTTCACCTCGGCTTTTCTGAATTGCGTCTGAGATCTGCTGTCCGTGCGCCTTTTAAGCTTACGCTGGGTAAAACGTTATAGATTCCGGGCGAAGCCAGTTGCTAATATAAATATAAAACACTAACTTACTAGATCACCATGAAAAGCAATAAATAGGCCTAATACGTCTACATGAACTATTAAAACATACAGAATATTGGAAGTTCTGGTCCACCAAGTCACTGTCTTCTCAACGTAGTTCTATTGTTGTTGTTGCCTCGTTTTGAGAGTTACAAACTACCATCACATTGCTCTAGATATCGTAAAGATTCCACCAGGATGTCACAAAGCCGTTAAAGAAAGCAACAACAACCTAAATATGTTCTGACTGACTGAAGAGCTATCAATTCATTCTCGATAAAGTGTACTACCCTGCCAGGGAATTGTTACCGCTAGACGTGGAGTCGGGCTGTTGTGAATACGTCAGCTCGCCACGTTTTGGCTGCCACGGGCGGATGCGGAGCAAGAGGGGGAACGCATGTACAGTCATACAATGGGAACACACCGCACAGCGCACGACCCAGCACGAATCAAGCACACACATGACATGCGATGAGGTTTCGCTGGTGATGACTGCACGTCCATCCCAGGCATGTGGCTGGGTGGAGCGCATTAGTTCCGATTTCCGCCACCGGCAACAATTCGCTGGCAGGGTAGTATTTTGAGAGTATTTAAAAGCAAAGCTGGATATACAATACGTAGGAATGGCCCCCTCATAGTGTAGCCGCTAGCATGCTTGGCTGCCACCCTGAAAGTCCGGGTTCGATTCCCGGCTTTGCCAAGAAATGTAATTCTAGTCTGAGTGCTGCAACTGGGTACACCTCAGCTATCTTGGAAGATGTTTTCCGTGGTTTCTCACTTCTACTCTAGGGAAATGCCAGGATAGTTCCTTACTTATTGCCACGGCCGTCTGCTTCCCAATCCTCACCTGAATTACAAATATACACACTAATACAGCCATCACAATAACACAGGATTTCAAACAATTTACACACACAAATACACGGGGCTACATGACCACGATGTTACAAAGCCTCTAAATAAGTCAACAACAACATCGATTACGGGGATGCATATTTCGTAGTTCCTTAACCCTACAACACTAACATACTGCACGTAAAATTTACGTGAGTGAATAATTTAACTGCCTAGAATTCCCTCCATATCCGTCCCCACCCTACCATCTTCCAGCAGTGTTTCTACTGGTCTATGGTGGTGATGTCAATGCTTTTGTTATTAATGCCCATCAGTTCTAGTAGAGGCATAATCATGGGGCAAAGAATTGCCTAGAAACTATCCTTAAATTTAACAACATATTGATTTCTCCATGGCAATAACGAGGAGGTGGGGAATTTGATGTATAAGGTGCGTTCAAAAAGTAACGAGCCGGAGGCTGGAATGCGCAAACCGGTGACGACATCAGCTAATCGTGGCGTGTGTAACGAGGTGTGGTTCCAACCAGTGGGCACGCGTGCACGTCACTTGATGATAAAAAGCTAGCAGCAGCATGCATCAATCATCCAACCTAGAGCAAGACATTAGGCCATTCGACATGCTTCCTGGTGTGGTTGAAGACTTTTTTGGCACACACTTTCCGCAAGTGCAGTCGTTCCTTCTTGATGGTGTGCACACTTCCGACGCTCAATCCGACCACGGCGGCTATGGCGTTCACTGGCACTCGGCGGTCCTGGGTAATGAGTGCATCAACCAGCTGGACGTTGTCATCAGTAATGCAGCGGGGTGCCCCAGATCGGGCATCATCGGCTAACGACACCCGTCCTTCCCTGAAGCGCTTGAGCCACGCCTTGACCATTGCAAGGGACATGCAGTGTTCGCCGTACACTTGTGACATTCGGTGATGAATGTCCGTTCTCCCTACTCCTTTCGCTGTCAGAAACCGAACAACACCTCTTTGCTCTTCGTTTGACGCTGTAACGTGTTTTTCGAGGGGTTTTATGCAACTGGCATAAGTCAGTAGGAAGCCATTCTATATTTATTTACGCGGCAAATTGTTCAGCCAAGATAATTTTTCATGTTAATTTATTATTATTATTAATTTATTATAATTATTATTTAGATATTTTCGGAGCATTTTATAAAAATTATAAGCATACAGATAGGTTTTCTATGTCTTAGAAAACGCTATCAAGCAAATTATTACGAACGACGATATCATAGAAAATTATCTGATTACGGAATTTTACGGAGTTTTGTCAGTTAGGGTATTTGAGAGACATGACTCACAGGGATTTCAAGTACAAGCTGATTCCTGTCGAGAAGCATGACGCAATCTTGGGTCGCAAGGTCTAGAAAAGACGAATTGTCGAAACGGAACTCTCGCGCGCCGAGTGTAATGAGGCAGAGGAGGGGAACTAGCGGCGTTCTCAACCAATCAGTGAGGACCACGCAAGCTGAAGCCGACTGAAGAGTGGGGAGCCGGCGTGTGGATATATCGTTCGACGCGCCGTGAGACGAGGACAATCTGTATAGTTCTTGCCGAGTGTGGATATACGCGGGAGTCGCTCCGATGTTCCGGGGAACGTGGACAATCTGTGAAATACTTGCGGAGTATGGTTATACGCGGGGGACGCTCCGATGTTCCGTGGAACGGACAATCTGTGTAGAACTTGCAGTGTACGGTCGCAAGTGCGTGTCGCTCCGATGTTCAGTGGAGTTAGCGACGAACTTTTGTAAAACGTAACCAGTGCGGTTTTACGAGAGTTTGGGTCCGATGTACGGACCATAGAATTATCTAATCTACCAGAATATCATCAAATTTCGACGAAGATGACGACGTCCAGGAGACTGTGGGAAGCACACAGCATCATCAAGAACGAGGGAAATGCTTTGGCAATTTCCAGGGGGTAAGCGCTAATGACGCAGAAATACGCAATCTCTAATTTTTCTTTGTTTTATATTTCATAATTCAGTAACTTCATAGCTTGGAAATAAGAGTAAAATCAATTTATCAGACTCCGTTTTCACGTAATTTTCTATCGGTAATATTAAAATCACAACGCTCCAATTTAAATTTTATAGTTATTATTATTATTAATTTTGCTATACTTGTTTTATATAATAAATTCATTTCTTTTACAATGCAATCTTTGCTTTCAGTAGGTAGCATTAGATATAGACCAATTCCTTCTCCTGATACAATTGTTTGTTGGGTTAATGATCAAATCATACCACGATCTGAGTGAATAGAGTCTTGAATGTGTTCTGCCAGAGCTAGACGTTGTTAAATACAAATTTAGATTTCAACATTGCATTGAGGTCTTGGCGCCCATTAAAACAACATAGCTTAGGCAAAGGTAAACAGTTACATTTCTCACCCAACAGTGTGGGCTAGCAAAAACGTTTCATTTCGCTACCAACATGGGGCACTAATTAACGTTTCATTTGTACGCTCAACGTGGAGCAAAGTAAATACCATTACATTTGGCGCCCAACGTGGGGATGAAAACCTAATAACATTTGTGGAAGGAGAAGGGTATATATTTCTGTGCCTGTATTTTGGGGGTTATTTGTCTGTATCAGTGTATATCATTATGGGGGATGAGAAAGAAAGACAGATGAGGTTACGTAGTGGTCATCAACGGGAGAGTGATGATACGAGCAGTATGTCGAGTGATGGTAGTACCGGGGTAGCGGAGGTAAATCCCGATACTGAAACAGGGAGTGTAGGCGGCCAACCAGAATTAAAAACTTTACTTCTCGAGTTTATGTATCAGAACAAAGTTAGTAGTGATGCCTTAAATGCAAAGTTAGAACAGAATAACGCTAAACTAGAACAAAACAGTAGGGAAAATAAAGAGAGTAATAGGGAATTGAGCGATAGTTTAAACGCCAGATTAGAACAAAACAGTAAGGAAAATAGAGAGAGTACTGAAACTTTAAATGCTAAATTAGAACAAAACAGTAGGGAAAATAGAGAGAGTAATGAAACTTTAAACGCCAGATTAGAACAAAACAGTAAGGAAATGAGTGACAAATTTGAACTGATTAGAGGTGAGATCAGGGGGGTGATGGAAGAAAAGGCTAAAGAGATTATTGCAGATGTAGACAGAAAATTAGGAAAAGTACAGGAGGAGTTGGAAATTAGAATCAGTACACAGGCTGAAAATTTAAAAGAACTAGTGCAACTGGAAACACAGCAGGTCAAAAAGCAATTGGGGGGAGAAATTGACAAAATTCAGGTAGCTACTAAAGAGGTTAAGGAACAGCTGGGGGGTAGAATTGAGAAAGTTCACTCACAAATAGTTGCAGAAGTAAATGATCTAAGAGAGAGTAATAGGGAGAGCATTAGCAAGATTGAGGAGAAACAAGCAAAGCTATATGATAAAGTAGACGAATCAGAAGGAAACATTAAATTAACAGTAAACAGTATTGAGAGGAAGGCTGAGGAGAAAATCGCAGAATTAGAATTAAAATTAAAAGCTAGGATCAGGCAAGAAAATAGCCAGAATAGGCCAGTTTTTGTGAATAGCACACACAGGGAGGTAGAACTGGGTAAGTTCAGCAATCGACAGGGGTGCCCAATGGAGTTCATGAACACTATAGAAAATAAATTCGGGGAAAGGTTGGAAAATGGTAGTATTGAGTGGTGCCAGGTAGTTGAAATTTTAGAACAAGTGTTTGTGGGGGAAACGAGGAATTGGTTTGCTGTCTACAGAGACAAGTTTACTGATATTAATGATTTTAAAATGAAATTCTGTGAAAAGTTCTGGAATGAGGTTATTCAGTCGCAGCATCGTGAGGGAGTAGTGTGTGGTAAATATAACCCTAAAGGAAGCTCCACCATGACCGAATACTTTTTAGGGCAGGTATTAGTGTGTAAATATCTGGATGGCTTGAAGGAGGAAAGTGATTTGGTGAGGTTGCTACTTAGGCACTTTCCCTATAGGATCAAGGAGGCTGCTTGTATCCAGAATGTAAAGACTATATCACAAGTAGAAAATCTGATAAGCACATTTGATGCACTAGGGAGAGGGGGTTATGAGGACAATTTCAATCGGAACCAGGGTAATAATAATAATAGACCTAATGAAGCCAGGCATCAGGAAGTTCAAGGGAACGGTGGCGAAGGGGCCAACGCTCAAAATAGAAATAATAATAATCAGCTAAATCAGAACAGAGGAAATGGCTATGGTAGTCAGTATCAAGGGAGGAACAATGATTTCAGGGGAAATCAAGGGAGGAACAATGATTACAGGGGAAATCAAGGGAGAAACAATGATTTCAGGGGAAATCAAGGGAGAAATTATAATGACAATAGTTACAACCAGAATAGGGGTCAAGGAAGAGGACAGCCTAGTGGTAGTAATATACAGCCAAACAATAACAACACAGCCCAGAACATCCAGACCAGTTCAGTAGTTAGTAGTACTACGGCCAGCTGTAGCGGTTCTTTAAACGCGAACCAGGCTGCGAAGTAAGGTCAGAATCTCAGTCTGTAGCATGCCCTGTCCATACAATTATACAGGAACCCTATGACCAAAATATAAGAAATGAATTATTACATGAACTAAATGATGAAGGTATTATTCAGGAAGTGGTTAGTAAGAGCCCCATAGTTAAATTTAACGTGTCCGAGGCGTACACAGATGTTTTAATTGATAGTGGTTGTATGAAGAGTTGCATAAGTAGAGCATTTTATGATAAAATGAAAGGAACTGGAGTAAATTTTGAGGAGATACCAATTAAAAGCACTTTTGTTATCACAGCTGTTGGGAAGAGGTCTAAAGTAATTTCTAAGCAAGTTTTAGTAGACATTAAAATTAATAATCATGTAGAGAAGCAGATTTGCCTTGTAATTCCAAATTTAGTATTCAGTGTTATCTTGGGTTCAGAGTGGCTAAGTAGAGTGTCTGGTAACTTATGTTATGATGTAGGGAGTTTGAAATTTAAATGGGGGGATTCTGAAGTAGAAGTAGCGTTCAATGACCATATTCAGAGGAGTAGTATTGTAGGTGTGATTTGTACTTTAAATGAGATATCGCCAGCCGTAGAGCGGGGTTCTCCATGTTTTGTGGGCAGTGTGATTACGAACGGAAGTCTAGAGGACTCGTTACGTGAGGCTGCATTTCAGGGAAATATAGAGGTGGAACAATGTGTTCGGCTCTATGATGTGTTATGGTGTAATAGGAGAGTTTTTGAGGATCGCATTGGTATGGCCAATTGCTATACACATTCATTGAACGTTATTGATAGGTCAGTATTCACAGGACATAGATATCCTGTACCTTTCGCTTATCAGAGTGCAGTTGAGGCACAAATTAACCAGATGCTTGAAGATGGGATTATTGAGCACTCGAACAGTCCATATGTTAATTCTTTGATAACGGTACCCAAGACCGACGGCACTGTTCGTATTTGTTTAGACGCTCGTTTGGTTAACAGTAGAATTAGTTCAGATCAGCTGAAATCTATGTCAATAGAAGAATTAATGCAAACATTTGAGGGGAAGAAGTATTTCACTTGTGTAGATTTGAGTTCCAGTTTTTGGCAAGTGCCACTTATGTACGAAGATAGACCATTTACAGCTTTTAGTCATAAATATAACCTTTATCAATTTTGTAGAACACCTTATGGGTTAAAGAGTAGTTCAGCAGCTTTAATTAGGGCTTTAAACATCGCATTAGGGGATGACACAGGAGAGTTTGTAACCATTTACATAGATGATATGGTAATTAGTTCACGCAGTTTTGAGGAGCATCTATGTCATTTAGATATAGTTTTTCAGAAGTTAGATCAGGCAGGGTTCACTTTGAAGCTGTCTAAGTCGTCATTCTGTCAGTCAGAAGTGACATTTTTAGGTCATAGAGTGTCGAGTAGAGGTGTAACACCAGAAGAAAGTAGGGTTAATAAGATACTTAACGCAGAGGTGCCACAGAATGTTAAACAGTTAAAAACTTACCTGGGAATTTGCAACTTTTTCAGGAGGTTCGTTCTTAAATACTCAGGGTTGGTAGAACCATTCAGGGAATTGCTTAAAAGTGGGACTCGGTGGAGATGGGAGTCCAAGCATGATCAGGCTTTTAGAGCGCTAAAGGAAGGTTTTGAGAAAGCTGTAGTGCTGAAATATCCGTTAAAAGATAAGGAATATGTGGTTATGACAGATGCTTCACATATAGGCATTGCTGGAGTATTATGTCAGAGAGATGATGAGGGTAATCTGTGCATTGTATCTTTAGCCTCGCGAGGACTGACTGCAGCAGAGAAAAGATACACGATTACTGAGTTAGAGCTTTTAGGTATTGTTTTCAGTTTAGGGAAATTTAGAATGTATTTAGTAGGGGGGAAATTTGAGATCCACACAGATCACCATGCATTACTGTATATGAGGACTTGTAAACTCAGTTCTAACAGAGTTAGTAGGTGGATTCTTGCTCTGCAGGAATACGAATTCACAGTAAAATATATTAAAGGTAAAGATAACATTCTAGCAGACATGCTATCGAGGGACACTAATTTATGTAGGGATTATCCTGTGGTTAAAGCAGAGGACGGGATTTTAATATGTGCATGTGTGGACAGTAGCAACAGGGCATCGTTACAGACACTGAGAAATAGGTAGGTAGAGCAACGTGATGACGTTCATTTAAGGTAGCCACTTGCAAGGTAGGAAGCAGGTGACACAGAAACATTTATAGTTTCCAAACGTATTGGAAAAACAGCATATGTGCTGGAGAATAGTAAGGGAAACAGATTATACGGGACGTATAATATACATAGTCTGCGAAAATATGTGTCATAAAGTGAGTGTGTTTAGCTGGCGAGCCAGCCTATCAAATGAGTAAGTGTGGTATTTGGTGCGTGGGAGGAGTTGGTCTTCCAGGCAGGCGTATCAGAAGTCACACAGGGGGGTAGTATGTAAGTAAATGAGAGTTTTTAAGGTACAGGGAAATATGACGGGATTGTCGGATGCTCTTGAGCACTAAAATGTCTCGATACACCAAGGCCAGAATTTGGTAGCGCTGGTGAATTCCCATTTGCCTCCAAGAGATGGGTGAGCGCTTGTACATGGTATTTTTGCTTAAGGCGTCCACGAGGCAAAAGATGGGCCATCAGAATGCGAGACAGTCCTTCATGAAACTCATACATATCAGCACACGTGATTTCTGTTTACGGCCTCGCCATGTAAGATTTGTAAGTGTGTAATTTAAGATAATTTGTATAATGGTATTATTTGTGTGAGGAGAAATGGTCTGTGTTGAGAACTAGTATGAAGTAGAATATGGTCTACGGGAACTTAACAAGACAGGGCGATTACGGCACAGAAATATTTGGTGTTATATGTAATGCACATTTACTGTTTTTTTTTCAGAAGTCAATATTAATTTAATCTACTTCAAAGAGAGATTAAGTATTATGGTCACGAGGCGCTGCCACAATAGTGTGATCGTGTGCTCAGTGATAAGTGGAATTAAATGTCACCATAAGGAGGGGACCTCCAGTGAAATTAGGAAGTTCTATGGTGATATAAATATATCAGAACACCTTCAATGCGTGTGATATGACATCATAAATACATAGTGCTCACACATTAATTATATCTATTTCTCCAACATAGAGAAATTTGAGAGGCGGAAATATCCGTGGAACACTATTCCATATGTAAAACATTGGACTGGTTGCAAAGTGCAATCCATTGTGACAACGAACTTTGGCGCAAAGTGCGTGAAGAAAAATTATGAGTGTATATATCTGTAATTTAGGGTGATTTCATTTATGTAATATGTATTTTGGATGGGGTTTATTAACGTGTCTGGGATAATCGGATAATGGACCGTCGTCACGGTAAATCATCCGATGATCCGAGGCGAATATGTAACGTGTTTTTCGAGGGGTTTTATGCAACTGGCATAAGTCAGTAGGAAGCCATTCTATATTTATTTACGCGGCAAATTGTTCAGCCAAGATAATTTTTCATGTTAATTTATTATTATTATTAATTTATTATAATTATTATTTAGATATTTTCGGAGCATTTTATAAAAATTATAAGCATACAGATAGGTTTTCTATGTCTTAGAAAACGCTATCAAGCAAATTATTACGAACGACGATATCATAGAAAATTATCTGATTACGGAATTTTACGGAGTTTTGTCAGTTAGGGTATTTGAGAGACATGACTCACAGGGATTTCAAGTACAAGCTGATTCCTGTCGAGAAGCATGACGCAATCTTGGGTCGCAAGGTCTAGAAAAGACGAATTGTCGAAACGGAACTCTCGCGCGCCGAGTGTAATGAGGCAGAGGAGGGGAACTAGCGGCGTTCTCAACCAATCAGTGAGGACCACGCAAGCTGAAGCCGACTGAAGAGTGGGGAGCCGGCGTGTGGATATATCGTTCGACGCGCCGTGAGACGAGGACAATCTGTATAGTTCTTGCCGAGTGTGGATATACGCGGGAGTCGCTCCGATGTTCCGGGGAACGTGGACAATCTGTGAAATACTTGCGGAGTATGGTTATACGCGGGGGACGCTCCGATGTTCCGTGGAACGGACAATCTGTGTAGAACTTGCAGTGTACGGTCGCAAGTGCGTGTCGCTCCGATGTTCAGTGGAGTTAGCGACGAACTTTTGTAAAACGTAACCAGTGCGGTTTTACGAGAGTTTGGGTCCGATGTACGGACCATAGAATTATCTAATCTACCAGAATATCATCAAATTTCGACGAAGATGACGACGTCCAGGAGACTGTGGGAAGCACACAGCATCATCAAGAACGAGGGAAATGCTTTGGCAATTTCCAGGGGTAAGCGCTAATGACGCAGAAATACGCAATCTCTAATTTTTCTTTGTTTTATATTTCATAATTCAGTAACTTCATAGCTTGCAAATAAGAGTAAAATCAATTTATCAGACTCCGTTTTCACGTAATTTTCTATCGGTAATATTAAAATCACAACGCTCCAATTTAAATTTTATAGTTATTATTATTATTAATTTTGCTATACTTGTTTTATATAATAAATTCATTTCTTTTACAATGCAATCTTTGCTTTCAGTAGGTAGCATTAGATATAGACCAATTCCTTCTCCTGATACAATTGTTTGTTGGGTTAATGATCAAATCATACCACGATCTGAGTGAATAGAGTCTTGAATGTGTTCTGCCAGAGCTAGACGTTGTTAAATACAAATTTAGATTTCAACATTGCATTGAGGTCTTGGCGCCCATTAAAACAACATAGCTTAGGCAAAGGTAAACAGTTACATTTCTCACCCAACAGTGTGGGCTAGCAAAAACGTTTCATTTCGCTACCAACATGGGGCACTAATTAACGTTTCATTTGTACGCTCAACGTGGAGCAAAGTAAATACCATTACAACGCCTCCATGCCACTGTTTGCAATGCGACTGGCAACGATGGACGTTTGATGCATGCTACTGCTCGCTTTGTATCTTCACGTGACGTGCACGCGTGCCCTCTAGCGACGGGCTGTGACCTTCCATGCTCTGGTCGGAACCACTCCTCGTTACACACGCCACGATTAGCCGATGTCGTCACCGGTTTGCGCATTACAGCCTCCAACTCGTTACTTTTTGAACGCACCTTATAGATATGTCACATCACTTCAGAGGGATTATAAAAACAACCTCATAAATACCAGAGACAGTATAAGAGGGTGGACAGATTACGTACTGCTCTATTCGTCAAAGTAAACGACTTCTGTATTTGTTGAATTTAAGGTGGAACTTAGCGTATTAAACTTCAAAGACCACAGAGGATTCAGTGTACTGAATATAAATAGTTACATACGTGATATATATTAATTTCAACCATTTAACTAATTGGTGCCTTAGCACAAAGTTCGTAATGTACGTAACTGTAACTTATTGTTAGTATTAAGCATCAATTGAATAATGCTAGTATTGTAGGTTTAAAACTGGTGGCCCAGAAGTTGAATACGGCAGGTCTCTTTAAGGTTACTTGGCACTGCCTCCACTGACTGTACCGAACTGTGGGCTAACATTGCTTCTACCGACAAACTAGAGCCCAGATCGAACGCATTTTAATGCCAAATTTTACAGCTCTGCTCTCCTAGCGCGGCTTAGGTTTTCGTTTCACCAGCTCGGGCCAATGTGTAGACGGCTCAATCCAAATACTGTTGAGTACAGTCGCCTCCAAAACATTACTGACTTGAGGACGCATTCCGTTGAAAGAGGAAAAAGTAATTCCCTCGTTGCAGTTGTTGATGTTGCCTCATTCTAGGGGGGTTAGAAACATCTTAATCATCAATCCCGTGTGGCTTCATGAGTTACGTTGTTGGTTAATTTCGGGGCTTACAAAAATCTTGCTTATCGACCACCTCTTGGTGTAGCGGCTAGCGTTCTGGGCTGTGCCCCCCCCCCCTCCCAGGGGCTCACATCTAGTGGGAAGTGGGTTGGCGACCACGGAACCCCAGCTGAGACCGGCATTGCTTCCACTTACTTGTATTTGGCTCCTCTCTGTCTACTTTCCTGTCGACCTCTCTTGGTCAACTCTTGTTCTCTTCCGACCCCGACGCTATTAGAGTATCCAAGGCCTGGGGAGTCTTTTACTTTCCCGCCTTAATTGGCCTTGTCTCATCTTTCCTGATACCCTCATTCATCGAGGGGTCAGCCTTCTGTAACTTTTCATGTTATCTCCTGCCTTCTGCACAAGGTCCTCAAGGAGGCAGGGTGTATGTAGCCCCACTATGTCCGGTGCACCCTGGATATTGCTACACCGTCAAGGGCTCATGGCTGGTGAGTTTGGGAGTTCGTGATCCCGAGGGATTCCTGAGCTAGGTCTGTTTTGTCCCCTTTTTCCACTGACTTTGGGGCGGACCCGGTGCTCTTTCCCTTTCCTATCTACCTTTCATGGCTCTCCTTCCTTCTAAGCCCCTCAATCCCCATTCTTCGAGTGTTAAGGGCATTTCTTTTCTTCCTGTCCTTTATTTGCCTTATCCTTTATTTGTTCACCATTTCTTCTTCTGGTATGTACGTCTGTACTTAGTATTAGTTGTATTTTTCATTCTCATCTCATCTTTCACTATCACCCAAACCATTAGGGGCCAATAACCCAGATGTTAGGCCCCTTAAAACAACAAATATCATCATCATCATCATCTTGGCTGTCGCCCTGGAGGTCCGGGTTTGATTCCCACCTCAGCCATCCTGGAAGTGGTTTTCCGTGGTTTCCCACTTATACTCCAGGTAAATGTAGGGGTAGTTCCTAACTTAAGACCAGGGACTCTTCGCTCTTAATCTTGACCTAAATTATAAGTACACAAACATTTTATTGTTGCTCATCTTAGGGGCTGCGACATCGTGGTCATATAGCCCAGTTCATTTCGGTGTGTTGGAATTTGTGTGATAACCTGTGTTATTGTGATGGGGATAAGATTGGGAAGGAAGCGGCCGTGGCCTTAAGTTAGGAACCATCTCAGCATTTGCCTGGAGTAGAAGTGTGAGACAAACCATGGAAAACCATTTCCAGGATAGCTGAGGTGTGAATCGAATTCACCTCTTCTCACAATCAGTTTTGCCTCACGAGGCTGAGTGTACCCCGTTCTAGTCCTCACACCACAATTAAAAATTTCTTGGCAGAGCCGGGAATCGAACCCGAACCTCTGGGGCGACAGTCAATAACGCTAGCCGCTACACCACGAGGTGGTCAAATACACACACTACTACTGCCATCACAATGTCATAGATTATCAGAGAGATTTCACACTCGCCCTATTACGCGGAGGTAGATGACCCCGATATCCCAAACCCCTAAATGAATCAATAACATCAAAAACAACAAGGTGGCTCAGCGGTAACATTCTGGCCTGCTGTTCCCAAGGTTGCAGGATCGAATCCTGGCACAGCCAGTTGTCATTTGAAGGTGCATAAATAGGAGGGAGCCGTATCAGTAATTTACTAGCACGTTAAAGATCCCCATCGAGGCAAAATTCCGGCATCCTGGCGTCTCTAAAGTCGCAGTGGTCAAAAGGGTCGTGGAACCAATGACATTTTACTAACAACAACAACAACAACTACTACTACAACTCAAGTAGAGGATAAACAATGTGTCATGTGGCGTAGTTGGTAGCATGCTGAACTGCTGTGCCCAAGATAGCGGGATCAAACCCGGCCAAAGTCGTCGGATTTTTTAAGAACGTTAAAATCCTTCAGAATGCGTTCCTTCGGAGGGGGAGTAAAGCCGGCGGTCCCATGTCATAGATTTATGGCATGTAAAAGATCCTTCCACAGACTAAACTTGTGTGAAGCTAAATTTCTAGGTTAGATTTCGTTGGAACTCTCTATCAAAGTTACAACGTTCATCACTAGGTTTCAGTGACATCTACTGGTGAAAGTTGGAACTACTTGAAATTAAACGGAACTTGTAGCTCACCCTACGGGTGTCCGCTTGAAGCAGCGAACATGTCCTCGACACTCCAGACACTAAAAGCCATAAGATAAATAAATAAATAAACGTAACAAAAATGAGATGGTAGTCGCTGGTATTAATGGAGAGAGGTGTGGTGAAGCAGATAGGCCTACACAAGGCTCTCTAGTCCGAGTTTATCAAAACAAGAACCTCGGGGTTTGTAATGTGAGCTTCTTGTGCAAGGCGCACAGAGTGCCAGAGTTACCAACATAATTACATGGATCTAATACAATACCTCACATATTTTTCTTCCCCCCTCCGCACCCAACCTAACCCTCGCCCCCCTTCTCAGACTACACCCTAACTCACCCCACACATTCACACAATACTTTCTATTGGCATTACGTCTACTTAATACTACCATTATTATTATTATTATTATTATTATTATTATTATTATTATTATTATTATTAATATTAATCATCATCACTGTAAATTAATATTAGAGTTTAATGCTGTTTCTTTTAGGGATTGGATGTCGAGTCATTTAGATACGAGGACTTGGGTGAATAAAATGTTGATAACCTGTGTTGTTGTTGTGTGGCTTGCCACGGTGGGTGAGTGGTTATCGTGTCGGACTACTGTCATGACCATCAATGGTTTCATAACATTGATGTAGGTGGAGTTGGTGTCGCTTGGACATTGAGACTGAGATACGTTCTTTGGTTTTGCGTGTTCATATAATTACTTAGTCCTTTGTTATGTGTTACAGTCAATCTCCATTATTATATACATGTTGCTAATAAGTCAAGTTCGATTAAAGGTTGCTATTATTTTATTCAATAACAGGTGCGTGCATTTCCAATTGATTTACCGTTCCATATCATATGAAGTTATAATAGTTGGCGACGAGGATGGGATTGTCTGGATTATACTGCTCTCCTCATCAACTTTGATATGTAGGTAAGCCTTGAACAGATCAAGCTTACAGAAGTACCTTGAACCACGGAGACTATGGAGGATCTCATCAATGCGCCGTATGGGGTGATTTGCCTGTACTAACCTTTCATTTACCCCACATTTGTAATCGACGCACAACCGAACTCCGCCGTCTGGTTTTGGAATTACCACTAAAGGTGACCCCCAGTCACTAACGGCTACAGGAGAAATGATGCCATCTGCTTCGAGCAAATCCAACTCTTTATCTACGCGTTCCCGCAGTGCAAAAGGAACGTCACGTTCCTTAGTGAAGACAGGTGTAGCTCCCTTACGAAGCTGGAGAGTGACTTTGATTCCTGGGACGCATCCTACATTTTCCTGGAAGATTGGGGCGAAGTTGGTTAAAATGTCTTCAATTGAGTTCACAGAATGAAGGCGAGACTCTGAATGGGAGTTGTTCATTCCTGCATCAATATGTTGAAGATCAATACCCAAACCTCTTATCCATTGTCGGCTTAGAAGAGCCTCATGCCCGTCTGGTACAATATGTAATTCGCCAAGTATTTCTCTCCCGTTGTACGCAACGTTGACAGAAATCTTTCCTTTTGGTTCAATTATGTTCCACGAATAAGATCGGAATGCAATATTTGAAATTTCGATAGGCACATCCAGATTTAGGCAATTGAAATCATTTTCGGCCAGCAAGGAAAATTTAGCACCGGAATCAACCTCGAAATGTTGAGATTTTCCATTTAGTGTGACAAAGATGAGGTATTTATCAGTATCAGGTACCATTTCGAACAAATCGACAACGTCACGTTGCTGTAGAACAGCTCCCACTTGGTTGATGCCATAGACATGATCAGAATTACTAACGAGGTTATCAGACACAGCATGGAGTGATGATGGAGAACTGGAGCCACTTGATCTCTTACGTGAGGCTGCCAACAAGGTTGAAATACATACTCTTGCAACATGACCGTCTTTTCCGCAAGCTTCACATTTAAGTTTGTTCCTATCAACGCGACAACTGTTTATTCTGTGGTTGTCTTTCCCGCATCTTATACAGAGATTTTCTATGCCTAGGGCCTTGTAAAAAGGTCTCCCTCTGAAACGCTGCCTTGAAGAGGTGGAGATTCCATTAATATCGTCTGTGCTGAAACTTGAATGACTAGGGCTGGAGCTTTTTGCTAATTCTATACTCTCAATTTTCAATGCTTCAAGAGCAATAGCTATTGTCAAAATGTCTTCGAATGAAGTAGTACTAGATTGCAAAATGTGCACACGTAGCCAGTCATCACGCAGGCCACGAATAAACTGAGCTCTGAGAAAAACGTCAGCAATGGAAACTGATTTGTCACACTCACATTTAACAGTGAACTCGCATTCAATAAGTTCACGTTGGAGTGCAGCAACATATTCAGCAATGGTCTGTCCTTGTTTCTGGTAAATGTTCAAAAAATAATGCTGGGAAACAACTGCACTTTTCTTAGGAATGAGCATCTGTTTAAATGCTTTTATTTAGTCGTTATAGTTTAGATTTTTGACTGGTTTATCGGGACCAAGAAATGCTGCTAAACTGTTATAATGTGTTGAACCAATAGATACACATAGAAGCTGAGCAATTTTCCCGTGGTCTGTGATGCCCTTCATGTTACAATAATTCTCAAACCGCTCTAAGTAACACGTGAACGTTTCCCTGCCGGGATCGAAATTCTCAAATGGTGTCATGCTGGAGAAACTTACGGGAATTTACGGTCGTATCTGTTCCGTTACCGTGCAACACCACTTGCTTGTGGTTACTCACCAGCTGAGTTGTATTTGCACCGGAAGCTACGGATACGCTTGAATGCAATTTTTCCATATCGACCTCAAGCATCAAAACTTGCTGATAAACCAGCACGTTCGTTTCAAGCGGGGGAGAGAATACAGGCCCGATTTTTCATCAACAACAAATATGTTTGGCAGTTTGGGGAAGTCCAGAAAAAACTTGGTAAACTCCATTACCTGGTCGTATTGGACTCAGGAAGAACATTAAAAAGACATGTGAACCAACTGAGGACAACATTGGTTCCCAAAACTAAAAAAGACTGTAACATTGGGTCCCAGTCAATCATTCAGCATTCCAAGGATCCCTTCAGTGATAAATCAACCTGAAGCAGAACATCTGAATGATCAGAATCCTCAACCAGTCCCTGCAGTAACACCGGACCCTCCACGGGGTCCATCACAGAGAACCAGACGTCCACCCATCTGGTTTAAGGATTATGTGATGTAAACATTCAGTCTGTTGTGTTTTCTATGTAAGTGGGTGTAATGGCGCAGTGCGAGTGACACGTGAGTGAGTTCTCTCCAGGAATAACTGTATAATCGGAGGTGTTAAATACAGGTGATTGTGGCAATCTATTTTTAAAAGTTGTTATTAGTGGCTGGGAACTATTTGCAAAAAGAAACATTATCTTAAGTGCGACAGTTTCTCCTAAAAATTGAATTTTCGCTATGGGCGGTTCGAGCAAGAAAAAGCAGCAAGGCGCGGAGCAGCCCAGCAGTCCCAGTAGTGCCAACTCAATTGAGGAGACCGTAAGGAAGGTACTTATGGAATCACTTCAGTCTAAGGAATTCATAAACCTAATTGCCAGCAATATTGTGGACAAAATCACGGAGTGTGTGATAAAAGAGCTGGAGCAGTCCGTGAAGTTCAATAATGAACTATGCCACGATCTAGAGAGGAAATTAGAATTAAGAAAGCGTGAACTTGACGAACTGAACCAGACTATGAATGACAGACTGGACGAAATAGAACAGTATGGACGTAGGCTCAATGTCAGACAATTTGGCATTAATGAGAATGATGCAGAGGACACGGACGACCTTGTGCTCCAAGTTGCAAGGAACATTAATGCAGACGTCAACAAGAATGACATTGATAGGAGCCACCGAGTGGTAATGAAGTCAACAAACATGCCGCGATCAATTATAGTGAGGTTTACCTCATATAGAGCTAGGAGTGAGTTCTTCAAGAAGAAAAGGCATCTCAAGGGAACGAGAACAACTATAAGGGAAGACCTCACCGCAAATCGACTTGCTGTTCTGAAGACTGCTGTGTCTCGATTTCAATTGAAGAACGTTTGGAGTCAAGATGGTGTCATTTTTGTAAGAAACACCGACGGAAGAAAGGTCCGAGTGACGAAAATGAAGGAGTTACCAGCCCCGTAGGAAACCAGATGAGTAATTGACACTTTTTAATTCCTGGAGTCCATATCAATATAATAAAAACATTACATTTTTAATTTCCTTTTCAATTTAATTTTTAATTTAATTAAACTCACTAATTTAATACGCATTATATTTTATTAATTTCACTTCCTTCATTAATTTATTGCATGATTCATTCGAATCCTTCGAGTTAGTTTAGAGTATAGGTTAACATCAGCTGCTAAAGACTTTAAGACGTATAAGTTGGTACGCACTTCAGCTTCCTTTGTCATTTGGAAACACCAGCTCACGCGAAGGTCACTAACCCCTCCCCTCCCACTTACTGCTCCCCTGTTACTGCCCCAAAGCGATCACCCCTACCTACTACCTCGCCCTTTCACTTCTGAGGAAACATCCAATACAGTAATTAGTATACCTTACTAACAAAGCCTCCGTGGCTTAGGCGGCAGCACGCCGGCCTCTCACCGCTGGGTCCGTGGTTCAAATCCCGGTCACTCCATGTGAGATCTGTGCTGGACAAAACGGAGGCAGACAGGTTTTTCTCCGGGTACTCCGGTTTTCCCTGTCACAATTTCATTCCAGCAACACTCTCCACTATCATTTCATTTCATCTGTCATTCATTTAATCATAGCCCCAGAGGAGTGCGTCAGGCCTCGGCAGCCGGCACAGTTCATATCCTCGCCGCTAGATGGGGGCTTCATTCATTCCATTCCTGACCCGGTCAGAGACTGGAAGCAGGCTGTGGATTTTCATGTTTCACTAACAGATCTCAACAGCTGACTAATTGTAAATATCCTCTTCCTGTCAAATATTTCTGTGTATGACTTTATTTAATGATGACTTTGTAAGATATCAAATTCATACAGAAGTAGGTAGAGGTATTGATCAATGTGTGTCTCAAATACTTAAATTTAAGAAGGTAAATAACTTAAGCATATTTCACACAAATATTAGAAGTCTATCTAAAAATAAAATAAATTTAGATGCCGAGTTAGAAGCATATAACCATATATTTGATGTCGTTATACTCACAGAAACTTGGAAATTAGGTAACTTTAATATATGCAAGCATTCCAACTATAAAACATACTATAACGAAGGATGCTTTAATAAATGTGATGGAGTTGTTTTTATGGTGAAGAATTCTATTGCCCATGAGGTAGAAACTGTGACATACAATGATTTCAAACTCTTTAGGCTCATAATAAATTATGGGAACAATAGAATTGCATTGACAGACATATACCGTTCGTCAAAATACAATAAACAACTATTTATTAATAATCTCCATGATTATGTCCAGCAAAAATGTATACTAGAAACCGAGGTGATTCTAGGCGACACTAACATAGATCTATTTGATGAGTACGACTCTAATGAATATTTAAACTTACTGCATGAGCATAATTTTAGATCGTTCATATATGGCACCACTAGAGAATCTTCAACGAGCAAAACCTGTATTGATCATGCACTTATTCGTAGCGGTATTTCTAATGATAACATCTTACCCACAGAGCAGAATTACAGATCACTATCCTATATTAGTTAGTATAAATCTTGAAAATGGCCGTGACTTAGAAGCAGCTCAGTGTAACATACGTGAACATAGATTTAAGTTAAATAGTGAGATACTTAAAAATAAATTGAGCAATATTAATTGGGACACAGTATTAGAGAACAACCACTTGGATTCTAAAGTAGATAAATTTATACAAACTATCCAAAATTGCATAAAAAATTCTTCAATACAATTAAATTCAAAGCAACGAACGAGAAAGGAGTGGATCACGCACGCGCTAATTAAGTCCATTCACACCAGAGATAGGTTGTATCAGGAATATATAGCAAATAAAGAGAACAATGCCATGAAGGAGAAATATAAGCGGTATAGAAATAAATTAAACGAATTGCTTAATAAAGCTAAAACTGACCACTATAAACAATTAATAAATTCCAATTCTAATAATCCAAGAAAAGGATGGGGCATTGTCAATGAAATAACACAAAGAATAAGTCATAAAGAAAAAATAACAAAAATAAGATCTCAAAATCATGTTTACGATGATGATTTCACTATAGCTAATACATTCAATGATTATTTTATTAACAAAACTACTGACATGTCTAAAAATATTAAGAACAATCCAGCTTTTTCCTTGAAAATAAACAGAAACACATATTCCTGTTTTTTATTCCGATTACCGAAGCGGATTTACATAAGTACCTACACGAAATAAGCGACACTAAAGCAATGGGAATAGATAATATCTCAGCTCAAATTATTAAGCAGAATTTTAATTCTTTAAAGAGTCCTTTACTAACAATAATAAACGAGTCACTTTCAGTTGGATACTTCCCAAAGCAATTAAAATTTACAATTGTAAAACCGCTACATAAAGCAGGCAATCCTTCAGAACTAAAGAACTATCGACCGATATCGTTAACGACAGTCATATCAAAATTATTTGAAAAATGTATAAAAAATCATATTTATCAGTTTTTGAAGAAACACAATCTACTATCAAGTAGACAATTTGGCTTTATAAAAAATGTCAGCACCACTGATGCTATTGGGGAATTAACTAGGCGAATTTATGAAAATATGAACAGTATGAAACCGACCTTGGGCATATTTCTCGACTTAGAGAAGGCTTTTGACACCATACCTCACCATATTCCTCTTCAGAAGATGGAAAGATATGGCATCAGAGGCATAGCACTGAAATTGATAGAAAGCTATTTGACTGAAAGGATTCAATACGTTAGAATAAATGGAACTACAAGTCTACCTTTAAGAGTGAAAAGAGCCACAAGGCACAGTGCTGGGTCCATTATTATTTTTGATTTTTATCAACGATATTGAATCATCTATACATGGAATTGAAAATGTTAATATCATATCATACGCAGATGATACGGTAGTTTGTGTTGAAGGTAGAACATGGGGAAATGTAAAACAAATTGCAACTGCGGCATTGAAATTGTTAAAGGTATGGTTAGATGGTAACGAACTATTTTTAAATATAAATAAATCAAAGTTCGTAAGATTCAGATTAAAAGCAGTTGAAGATAATTTTAATGAACTAAAAATACACACTTTGAACTGTAATCAGAACTGTGACTGTCCTAAAATAGCTAAAGTGGATACAGTTAAATATCTGGGATTATTTATAGATAGTGACATGAAATGGAAAAGCCAATGCAAACACCTTACAAGTAAAATAAGAAGAACAATCTATATATTTCACAATTTAAAACATATTGTCAATTACAAATTAATAAGAGACATCTACCATGCTCTAGTCCAGTCAGTTCTTACATATGGTATTCTTGCCTGGGGAGGCGCTTATGAAAATGTACTAAAAAGTGTTCATATAGTGCAGAATCTCATATTACGAATAATGTTGAAGAAAGATAGATTATATCCGACTATGAGACTGTATGCTGAGACAAGGGTCTTCAACATTAAACAATTGTATGCTTTTGAAATATATAAATACATTTTTAAAGATAGAAATAGAATTCAAGTTGTTAGCCACGGGTATGAAACCAGAAGTATTACAGAGAATCACTCTATTTTATATCAACCTAAGTTAGGTATAGCCAAACGTAACTTTCTGTATTTCTCACCAAAATTATATAACATTCTCCCAATTAAATTAAAAGAATTTAAAGGAAATCATGCAAACCTGAAGATGCAAATAAAACATTTTCTCAGAGAAAAAAAAAAAAAATTAAAATTGAAAATATAATTAGTTGAGCCTACAAGTTTATAAAACACAAATTCAATTTTCCTTCTTATTCATTATTTTTTTGTGTATGCATCATTTACATAGAACGTGTTATTCGGCTAAGCCATTATACAATTTTTAGAAATAGTAATCAACGATATGCCTGCCACACACAAGGTTGCACCTTTTAGTGGCATATGTGATATCTCTTCCTGCTCTGTATGAATTTGATATCCTATTTCGACCTGTATTTATCATATTGTAACAATATCATCATACTAATATATAAAAATGAGATGGTGTGTGTGTGTCTGTCTGTCTGTCTGTTACTCAATAACGCAAGAACCACTGGTCCGATTTAAATGAAATTTTGCATGGATGTAGCTGATTTACCATGTTTACATATAGGATACTTTTAATTTCTATATTTTGTACTATTAAAAATGGCGACCATTTTAGTGACGTCACTACACCCTTTGGTTTCAAAATTTCATATTTCCATATCAAATAAAAAGAGAACGCTAAGAAACAGCACACTTTTGATGGCACATATGAGCTTCAAAGTTTAATTTCCTATCCGAAAGGTCCTTATCACTTTTCGTGTATCTCCAACGGTTAGCGAGTAAAAACCACATATGTGACGTCACTACACCCTTTGGTTTCAAAATTTCATATTTCCATTTCAAATAAAAAGAGAACGCTAAGAAATAGCCAACGTTTGATGCATACACGAGATTTAACATTTAATTTTCTATCCAAAAGGTTCTTATCACTTTTCGTATATCTCCAACAGTTAGCGAGTAAAACCTAAATTTGTGCAATAAAACACGGTCAACACCGAGCGGTGCAGTATATCTCGACATACATAAAAATTAAAGTTTGTATGTTTTTTTCGCAATTTCTACGGAAATTTGAGTTATTTACGCGTTTCAGACTGTTTTATTATGGATGCAAGCGAAAATAATTTTTTGGTCTGTCTGTCTGTTTGTTTGTCTGTGGACAACTTTGTTCCTTTATAACTCGAGAACGGCTGGGTGTATCAACGTAAAATTTGGTACAGATATCCATCAGAGGCACGACACTAATCATTGATGTAAGTCTTCTCCGTACCTCTCATAAAAGAGGGCCTACCCCCTTAAAATACATGCTGAAATAGGAGTAGAAGGACGAGACAAAGGTCATTTTCAGCCCCTCAATGTGAGAGACAAACCTCGGGGGCCCTAAAGGGTCCCCGAAATCCACATTTTAAGGCCCTAAAACCAACAATTTTTGAGATATTCCCAGAAAACTAATTTCATTTAATAAACTAATGAACGAATACAAACCGGCAACCATGGCAACAGATTCTCAGAGGTCCATCTATTGCTGTAAGACGCAATGCAATTCCATTAATTACATTGGTGTGAAAGTTTGCAAACGGCTAGAAGGTTATCACGGAACCAAATTAAGCTGTAAAATTCATCAATACGTATAATGCGCTTAAGGGGGTCAAGGGGTACACTAGAATTTTTTCACGCGATTTAAACCTGCGGGTGTGGTACGGCAGGTCTATTATATTCCTATCCCTATATTATATTATGTTATTATTATTAGTATTATATTATGGCGTACAACGAGGAGACAAAGCCCCTCGGTGCCAGAAACAAAACTTGGGGGCCTCGAAAACTACATTATAAGGCTCTAAAACCAACAGTATCTGAAATATTCTCAGAAAACTAATTTAATTTAATTTAACAAAGTAATGAAGGAATGGAAATCGGTAACCATGATAACATTATCTCAAGGGGTGGCATCCAACTTTCCATCTATTTCTGTAAGAAGCAATGCCACTCCATTTATACCTTGCCACGGTGGGTGAGTAGATAGCGTGTCGGTCTACTAACCCCAAGATTGCAGGTTCATTCCTGGCCGTGGTACAGGCCGGACGTTTGTTTTAGACAAGTGAAAAATCTTAATGGAAGCCTGGAGGCGAGTTACTACAGTACCTGTGTTGTTATGAGCTGCCCCAAGCGCTCCGATGATTGATAAAGCTGTTTCACACTATTGCTGAAGTATAGTCACTGGCAAATATAATGACGTTCTGTTCGTAACTACAGTACGTAACGTGTACTTCCGTGTCACACAATACTTCGACGTGGACTGTACTGTCTGCTCAAGTCTGGAATTCCATTACATCAGATCGGTGGTGACAAATGTGAAGTGATAGGGTGAGAGTGTGACTGTGTACAGGCTCACCCGCAGGCTTCAAGGTCAAGGACAATCGTCTAAAACAAACGTACGGCCTTTACGTGATTTTTGAGTGGCGGCAAAAATACGACTCGCATGTCATACGATGTTGGCATGTCAAAGAACCCATTTGAATTCAGTAGGCCGTGTTCATAATGGCAAAATTAACCTCAGGAGTTTCTGCCAACACAAAGTTCTTCATTTCTCTACTAGAAAGCGCTATAGTTTTCAAGGAGCTTAGATATCTACCCTCCTTGACTTTCATAGTGATTCAAGGAACAACGAAATTTCGACATGCAAGCTACCCTCTGGGTGTCAAATTACGAAGCTTGCACCCGGCATCCGAGGCCATACGGTATTATTATTAGGCTACTCCATTTATTACATTTCTGTGAAAGCTTACAAATGGCAATAAGGTTATCACGGAACCAACGTAGACTGTATAATTCGTCAATGCAATTAAGGGGGTCAAGGGGTAACTTAGAATATTTTCATGCAATATCACGTTCGACATATAGTACAGAAAGTCTATTATACCTACAAACAGCAACATTATTTTCAAAAATTCCTGAATTGAATCAGCATTTTTTGCGGCTTTTAGGAATTTGGGCCATTTGAGGCTAAAGAACCTGAATGTTCATGCACCACAATGCTTTATAATTTATGAAAGAGGTCTTCCTGTGTATGGGGACCTAACACAACGTAGAGGGTCATTTTTTATGGGAGGTGTATTGCGTTTCGTCTACAAGGCTTTCAAATCTATTTCACGTTAGGTGAATTTAGTTTGAGAGCACATTTTAACTAATCTTTTTTTTTGTTGTCGACAAACGGGTTCATCGTAGGGATGATTTTGTTTGATACGTATGGTAGATATACCCATATTTGGATACCTGGGTGATATGTTGTAGACAATAGAATTGTCTGTCTGACTTTCTGTGTATCTTTATGTACGCCTATAAATCGTGTTCGGATGCTTGGTGCATCGTAAAATTAGGTATGGTAAACATGAGTCAATACACCAATCATTTATAAAACTCCTCACCGTACTTTTCATACAGTAGAAGGGTGGATATAGGGAACAACTTCTCAAAATACCTGCTAAAATAGGCGAAATATAAAAATTATCCTTGAAGGACGATCAAAGCATATGTTGCACTTCTCATTGTGAGACACAAAATTCGCGAGTCAGTAAGGGATCTCCGAAAACCACATTTTAAGGCCCTTAAATTAACAGTGTGTGTGATATTCCCAGAAAACTAACTTCGTTCTGATAAACTTATGAAGGAATGACAAACCGCTAACCATTGCAACAGTAGCTCAATTGATAATGTCTGGTGTTAATATATAACATCGTTCGAAGAACGGGTACTTCTGCTAGTAATTTAATAATTGTAAATTTACAGGTTAAACTATGAGTAGGAAGTGTAAGGAAATTCATAAAATGTGTACAGATATTATGAATTTTGTAAAATGTGTGTATTTGTAACGATTTAATAAATAATAATGTCATGACCATCAATGGTTTCATAACATTGATGTAGGTGGAGTTGGTGTCGCTTGGACATTGAGACTGAGATACGTTCTTTGGTTTTGCGTGTACATATAATTACTTAGTCCTTTGTTATGTGTTACAGTCAATCTCCATTATTATATACATGTTGCTAATAAGTCAAGTTCGATTAAAGGTTGCTATTATTTTATTCAATAACAGGTGCGTGCATTTCCCATTGATTTACCGTTCCATATCATATGAAGTTATAATAACTACCAACCCCAAACTTGCAGGTTCGCTCCTGGCCGTGGTAAGTGATTTTTGAAAGGTGAAAAAAATCTCGACACGCATGTCATACGTTGTTGGCATGTTAAAGAACCCATTTGAATTCAGTAAACCGTGTTCATAATGGCAAAATTAATCTAGGGATTTTCCACCAACACACATGTTCCTCCTTTCTCTACTAGAAAGTTTCAAGAAGCTTAGATATCTAACCTCCTTGGCATTCATAGCGCTCCAAGGAACAACAAAAATTCGACATGCAAGCTGTTCTCTGGGTGTCAAATAACAAAGCTGGCACCCGGCACCCGAGGCCATACGATATTATTATTATTATTATTATTGTGTGTCTGTAGTTTGAAGCGGCTTCGGTGGCGTAGTTGGTAGCATGCTGAGCTTCTATGCCCCAGGTCGCGGGTTCAATCCCGGCCGAAGTCGTCGGATTTTTTAAAACCTTAAAAATCCCTCAGTATGCCTTCCTTCGGAGGGGAAGTAAAGCCGGCGCGGCGGTCCCATGTCATAGATTTATGGCACGTATAAGAACCTTCCACTAATTACACTTGGGTGAAGCTAAATTATAGGTTAGATTTGACTAACGCTCTTAGGTTCCAACTTTCGTCGCCAGGAGCCGACTGCGGTGACATCTAGTAAACAAGTTCAGAACTAGTTGTCGTTGTCGGTGGCGTTTGGTACTGCCCCCGTAATTGAATTATATAGAGACCACGGTGGCTATATTGAAATTATAATGAAAGTTATGGCTGTCATGGTTATGACGTGGGTAGTCATGACGTAAGCACGGATGACGCAAACGTTATGCCAGCAGGCTACTTGAGCTGAGATTCTCAGTGACGTCAGCATTTAGTCGAGAATGTTCCAAGATTTACGACGCAGTCGCAGGAAACGAGGAATTCTGCTGAGGAAGAAACTATGCCATTGGAGGGGAGGCTTGGACCAATGAACGATAGTTTAAAGGAAGACGGAGATTGCTGAAACTATGGTATTTTTATTACTTTTGGAATGCAGAATTGTGGAAATCCATTTGCAGTAGAGGCATTGATTTGGAATTTTGGTGAAATTTATTTTCAGTTTTTGAATTTTGAAAATCCGTCATGTATTAACGAAGTTGGAACTTTTAGCGATGACGCAGTATCACGCTCTGGAAGGGATGGAAACGCCCCTCATGAAGTTAATAAAAGGCCTTGCGCAGAAGAGAGGAGTCTCATTCTCCGATCATTCTCCGATCTCATTCTCAGATCATCGAAGTCTAATTGTGAAAGTTCTTTTCTTATACAGTCATTTTGGTGAGACGTCGAAGTGAAAAGTAGTGAAAAGAGTCGTCTTTATAACGCGTGGTGAAGCCACTGCATTATACGAGATTCAAGTCAAACTAGGTCAAGTTAAAACGCACCTTAGAATGCATCTACAAGTTTAGCTTTGAACAGTTAGCGGTCGCCGATAAGCTAATTCTATTGTGCAGTGCTACATGAAGTAATATAGAAAAGCTGAACAATTTCGAGTAATTAGTTTGAAAGATATTAGCAGTTTTACACGACTGACAAAAGTGATTATCTCGCCACCTGAGAAGCACTATTGTATCGCCAGAATCAACGCCACGGCTGACGCTGCTAGTGAAATAGGGAGACTCCAGATTGCTTTTGTTACACAACGCTACAGTATAATGGAGCAATTTAATATGGCAGTTTGTTCTTCTATTACTACGACCGAAGAGAAAATGGAAGGCTAAAGGACTTAATGCAATTGGGACATATTTCAACGGAGTAAGATAGCAACATGGAACTTCGCTAATTGCTATTCCACACAAGCGAACATGTGGTGAATACCATCTACACCCATGTTTCGTGATTAAAGGCTGAATACTATCGAACAGCCATGGAAATGATTTCATACTCTTTGAATATGAATATTTCTTCGGAAATTTCTACAAAAAACTTCATGGCGATTGTCTACTGGAACTTCAGGGATTTTTTCAAGAGAGGTCAGGGTTATCCCGACTCACAAAGAAGATTATTGCCGGAAGGATGTCTATTCGTCTTCGAGGAGCAGTGCAATTTCCGGAGAAGGAAGCAGTTCGATTCTCCGAGGGTGCTATTTCCTGTTTCGAGGATGGAGCTCAGCTTTAACTTGGTGAAATGGATCCATCAGCAGTCTTCTTTGGGGAATTTTCCTCTGGAACGTCAATCGGCAGATAAGGTAGTCGTGAACGTTTATTGTATTTGAGTTTCTTAATGATGTTTGAGCAACCATTTTCCCCATATTTTTGTCCTCATGTATTTTGCCCCATATTCTTGTTTGAGATTCTTATTCTCAGTTCACATTGATGAGTTATGCCTTTTTCGACGATTTATTAAGACATTGTTATGTCATGGGCATAGTTAAATGATTTTGGATCAGTTGAGACTGATATTTAGATTTTTCAGTAATTTGCTTATTTATTTTGTAGTCACGATTTGACTGTAAGTTAATGATTTTTAATGGCAGATTTAAATTCAGACAGCGTGTCATTTTATTAAAGTAATTCTACCCCAGTTTAATTACTTTGACCAATTTTCTGTCATCATCAAGAAGGAAGAACATTTAAATGATTTTAGAGCGTTAAAATCTCTTACGTTGTCGACGATCTTGGAAATGAAATGAAAATCCACAGCCTGCTTCCAGTCTCCGACCGGGTCAGGAATGGAATGAATGAAGCCCCCTTCTAGCGGCGAGGATATGAACTGTGCCGGCTGCCGAGGCCTGACGCACTCCTCTGGGGCAATGATTAAATGAATGACAGATGAAATGAAATGATAGTGGAGAGTGTTGCTGGAATGAAATTGTGACAGGGAAAACCGGAGTACCCGGAGAAAAACCTGTCTGCCTCCGCTTTGTCCAGCACAAATCTCACATGGAGGGACCGGGATTGGAACCACGGACCCAGCGGTGAGAGGCTGGCGTGCTGCCGCCTAAGCCACGGAGGCTCTGATCTTGGAAATACTAGTCGTTATTTGAATTGATTGTAACACAGACATTTATCGTCAGTTATGAACGATCATTGCATCATAGACACTTTTGTGAAAGATTAACTTTAATAATGAATTATTGAATGCATTACAGTCAAGAACTTTTGTTAGGAGTTTTTTCTCAATTAGAGATTTATATAACGATGTTTGCATTCCCCAGTCTATTTGGATTCTATTCGACTATTTTACAGTTTAGTCGCACTTTATTTGATGATAGTATTTTTATACTACAATTCTTTGAAGATGTTAATCTTAAATTTTGATAGACCAGACAGGCGTATATAAGCGTATTCACTATTAAATTTGTTTGTGATTGGCAAGTTTTGACTTCATTTCGGTTCATGAATGAAATCCACGAAGGTTAAATGAAAACAGTTTGAAACAATTAATGATTATAAGAATTTTTAAGTGGAACTATGAATGTATAATCGCTAGTGCAGTGCATGTGTTGCAAGTCGCTGATGTATAATGCCCTTGAATATGAAGGAGGTTCCCACAGGAATTAATGTTAAAGAATTATTTGTGGAAGTTTTTGTAAGTTCGGTGGAAGTTTTGATGCCATATAGATTAATATATGATGAATTTTGGGCCTAATTATAATGCAGTTTGTGCATTATTGTGTTAGCGAAGTATTTTCCGCTGGAGTAAGATTGTCATAGTTCGTTGAAAATTAATCAAGTGAATTAACTGTTATAATTAACACGAGTTTTGAAAGAATTTGAGATAAGATTTTGAATGAAGATTACCGTCACAAATCATTATTAAAACCTTTGTTAAAACAGATTGTGACATTAACATGTATAACTAACCTTCATTGGTCGATTATATAAACACGATTATGAAATTACCAACCGGATGAACATGTGGTTAATGTATTTCTTAAATTTAATAATTTAAATAATTTAAATGTTAATATTGTAAATAATTGCTGTAAATATTTTTGACAATAATGTGGAACGAAAGTGATGTTAAAGGCGTGTTTAAAAAAATATTTTTATTGTCTTGGACAAATATTATAAACAATTTCTAATTGTTATAAATAATTTATGTGATTTTGTTATAAACATTTAAGAGCTTATTAAACATTTGGATGAGAACTTAACAAGTTTAAGGAATTAACATAATAATCCAGTAGGATGTGAGTAAAGTATTTGAAAGAATTGCGTAAATATAAATATGAGTTGTCTTGCAGACATTTAAAAGCTTGAGAGAGAGAGCTGTATTCTTACGTAACGTAGCATGTGAGAAGGGAGCCCATTTGACAAAGTATGCGACAGGTTGGAGGGTAGCTCGCAGCTGTCCCAACAACTGGTTATCAGCGGGTGAGGTCGTCCACTCTGGCCTTGCGACTATAAATACAATTGTCATGTTTATTAAAAGGAAACCAAATGCTCTATATATGTCTCGTCCTCACTTCCTTTCCAATCCAATATTGTCATGAATATTACGTTATTTGGAGCTCGTGGGAGCTAATATGTTCTATATCATGTTGTATGATAATTTTTGCAAGTCCTATAGGAGGACGTAGTCAGATTGACATGGGCTACTGATAGCCACGTTGATTTTGTTGTGTTATTAAAATCTTACCCTTTATTTGGAATAAAGCTTTTGTACGGTTCAAAGTTCTCGTCTTCGTTCTGGTTCATTTTTAAATGTCATGGTGGAGGTTATTGTGTGAACAGACTTTAGTGATCCTGTTGTCAACTCAATCCCCGAGATAATTTTAAGAGGTAAGTAACGGTAAGTATGTACCCCCGTCTATTTTGGTGTGTTCCACAATGATTTCCTGTGAACTTCTGTGCTCTTATCTCGATAGTATCTGTCAGTGCCATTTTCATTGATGTAGCTGAGCCGGTGCGATTGATTGTTGGCAATCCGATTGAGGGGGCGGATATCTGACAGCCTACTATCCGGGTAAACGGGGACAGTACCAAAAGTAGGAACTACTTGACAATTGAAGGTCTACAGTCCTTACATGAAGTAGAAACAGATAACACACATTAATACAGCCATCACAGATAACACCGGTTATCAGGCAGATTCTACTCATACCCAAAGTGCACGGGGCTACATGTCTGCGTTGTCGCAGCCCCTAAACTGAGGATCCAACCAACCAACCATATTTGTTTGGAATTGAAATTATATTTGGTTAGGTACTGCCCCCGTAAATTGAATTATATTGAGACCACGATGGCTGTATTGGCATATATGAATGAAGTTATGGATGTCATAGTTGTGACGTGTATATTCATGACGTAGGCACAGATGACGTAGACTTCATGCAAGTAGGCTGGTTGAGCTGAGATTCTTGGTGACGTCATGATTTTGTTCGAGAAAGATCTGAGATTTACGACGCAGTCGCAGGAAACAAGGTATTGTGCTAAGGAAGAAGTTACGCTATTGGAGGAAAGGCTCGAACCAATGAACGATAGTTTGGAAGGAAGACGGAGATTACTGAAACTACCATATTTAATTACTTTTGGCATGCAGATTTGTGGAAATCTATTTTCAGTTATGGCATTGATTTGGAATTTTGAAGAAATTAATTTTGAGTTTTTGAAATTTGAAAATCCGTCAAGTATAGCCAAAGTTAAAACTTCTAGCAATGACGGAGGAACAGGCTATGGAAGGGATGGATACGCCCCTTAAGAAGTTGATAAAAGGTCGTGCACAGGAGAGAGGAGCTCTCATATCGTCATATCTGATATCTCATACCGCATATATATTTCTGATGTCATATAGTCATTTTCGAGTGAATAAGTGAAGCAAGTCGTCTTTAGCGTGTGGTTAAAGCCCGGCGCATCGAACGAACACGGAGCAGTTCCATTTTACGGTGTTTGAAACTAGGTGAAGTTGAAACACTCACATTAACGTTTCTACCAGATAATATATCGAGAGTTGGCTTCTGCCTTTATTATAATTCAATTGGGCAGTACAACATTGAGGTGTGTAGAAGATTTGAACAATTTCACGAGTATACTTTGAAAGATATTGGCATTTTAAGACTGCAGACAAAAGTGATTTTCTCGCCACCCGAGAAGCACTTTTAAAATTCCACATTATACACTACGGCTGACACGTGTATCGCAACCGTGATATTGAAGAATACGTTTGGTGATACAACGATACATTCTACTATGGAACATTATAATCTGGCAGTGCTTTCAATGATTATAACAGAATTGGAGATGGAAGGCTAAGGCTTTAATGCAATTGGGACATATATCGATGGAGTGAAATAGCAGCATGGAACTTCGTTAATCGTCATTCTACAAAAGCAAGCATGTAGTGAACATCCAACTACACTCATGCATCGTGAATCCATCGCTGAATTATATCAAATGACAGTGGAAATATTTTCATACTCCACAATTATGCATATTTCTGCGGAAATAACTGCAATAAACTTCATGGCGAATTGCGACCAGAACTTCAGGGAACTTTCAAGAGAGGCCAGGGTGGACCCGGCTCACAAAGAAGAGTTTTGCCAGAAGGATGTCTTTCGTATACACGGAGCAGTGCAATTTCCGGAGGAGGAAGCAGTTCGATTCTCCGAGGGCGCTGATTCCAGGTTCGAGGTCGGAGCACATCTTCACGCTGGTGAAATGGAGCCAAAAGCAGTTTTCTTTGAAAACTTTCCTCTAGAACTTCAATCAACAGATAAGGTAGTCGTGAACGTTTCTTGTATTATTTGAGTCATGTAGCGATATCTGAGCAACCATTTTTCCCATATTTTCTGTCCCATATTTTTTGCCCCATTTTCTTGCTTGATATTTCTGTACTCAGTACACTTCGATGATTTATGCCTTTTTCTTCGATTTATTGAGACATTGTTATGTCATTGGCATACTTAAATAATTTTGGATCAGTTGAGACTGATAATTAAGATTCTTTCAGTAATTTGCATATTTTTGTAGTCACGATTTGACTGTAAAGTTAACGATTTTCTATGGCAGATTTGAATTCAGACAGCGTGTCATTTTATTAAAGTAATTCTATTCAGTAAATTACTTTGACCAATTTTCTGTCATCCTCAAGAAAGAAGAATGATTAAATGATTTTAGAGCGTTAAAATCTATTACGTTATCGACGATCTTTGAAATACTAGTCGTATTATGAACATGATTGCATTATAGACAATTTTATGAAATATGAACTTTGATTACGATTTATTGAATACACTATAGTAATGAACATTTGATAGGAATTTTCTCAATTATAGATTGGAACAATAATGTTTGCATTCCACAGTCTAATTGTATTCTATTCGACTATTTTGCAGTTTAGATGAACTTTGATTGAAGATAGTATTTTTATACTGCGATACTTTGAAGATATTAATCTCAATTTTGATAGACCAGGGAGGAGTGTCTAATCGTATTTGCTATTAAATTTATTTGTGATTGGCAAATTTTTACTTCATATCGATTCATGAATGGAACCCACGAAGGTTAAATAATAACAGTCATTAATACAATTGATGAATATAAGAATTTTTAAAGAGGAACAATGGATGTATAATCGTTAGTTCAGTGGACGTGTAAAAGTCGCTGATGAATAATGCCCTTGAATAGTGAAGGAGGTTCCCACAGTAATAAATAAAGTTGATGAATTTATAAGTGGAGTTTTTTTGTATGTAGTGTGGAAGATTTTGATGCCATATATAATGAGATATATGATGAATTCTGGGCCAATTGTTGTGCAATTTTGTGCGTTTTGAGCGAAGTATTTTTCCGCTGAATGTATTGTCCTGGTTCTTTGAAAGTTAATCATGTGAAGATACTGTTAAAATTAACAAGAGTGTTAAATAATTTGAGATAAAGATGTTGAATGGAGGTTACCGTCACAAATATTAATAATAATTATTAAACCTTATTAAACCTGAATTTAACATTTAAATATAACTAACCTTCATTGGTCGATTATATCACCACGATTTGAGTAATTATCAACCGGATAAACGTGTGGTTTAATGTATTTCTTGTATAAATAATATAAACAATATAAATATTGTAAATAATTTTGTAAATATCTTTGATAATAATTTTGAAAGGGATTAATAGAGGCGTGTATAAAATTTTTAATTGTCGTTTGACATTGTTATAAACAATTTATTATTGTTATAAATAATTAATGAACTTTTGTTATTAACATTAAGAGTTTTGTTATTATACTCTAAACAACGCTAGTTAAGCAGGTGGATTGAACAATTAAACATGATTTGGGATTATTAGAGTATTCCATTGGTATTTGAACGAAGCATTTAAAAGATTTGCGTGATAATATTTCAGTTGAGAAGTGGACATTTAACGTGTTTTGAAAGGGAGCCAGGCTCTGATGTAACTCGCATATGCTAAGGTTCACTTGACGGTGCAGGTGTATCGCAGCTGGCCAGGAAACTGTATGATAGAGGCCAAGGACGTCTCCATAATAGCCTTGTGGCTATAAATGAAATGTGTAGTATATAAACACGCAAAACAATTGCTATATGTGTCTCGTCCCAAATCCCGTTTCCATTCCAAGTGCATTATTATAATTACGGTATTTTGAGCTTGAGAAAGCTGAAACATTGTATGTAGAGTATACAAGTCCTACAGGAGGACATGGTTATGTGGACGATGGCTTCTGATTGCCACGTGGATTTTGTTGTTTTATTTTTGTTAAATCATTCTTTATGTGAAATAAATTATTGTGCAGTTTAAAGTTTCTTGTCTTCGTTCTGGTTCATTTTAAATATCGTGGTGGAGGTTATTGTGAGGGCATACTTTAAGTGATCCAGTTGACAACCCAGTCCCCGAGATAAAAATAAAAGGTAAGTAAAAGGTAAGTATGAACCCCCGTATATTTTGGTGTGTTCCACAATAATTTCTTGTTAACTACTGTGTTCTAATCTCGATAGTATCTGTCAGTGCCATTTTCATTGATGTAGCTGTGCCGGTGCGATTGATTATTGGCAATCCGATTGAGGGGGCGGATATCTGACAGCCTACTATCGTGATATCGGGGACAGTAGGATTGGCGACCCTAAAACGTGGGGCACGTTCGACTGAATAACATTGGATTACCAAGTTATTGCAGTAGAATTGGCACCGCAATTTGTGGAGTGTTCGAATAACATTGGATTACCAAGTTATCGATGTCAAAGGGATTGTGAAGACTCAAATAAAGAGGTTGATTCTTTGTTAGATGTCTTGGCCAATTGTAGAATTTGAGAGTGTGATTATATAGGAATAAAATGTTGTATTGTATTAGGAAAATTACACTCAGAAAAGATCAGATCTTATACAACTTGAGAGAGGTTAAATAGGCTGGAAACTTAGAAAAATCGCCTATGATCTGGAGTCTTATTTTATTTGACCGGCTTATGACATGTTTAGTCATATTAAAGATAAAATTAAATTATTTGGATTGTAAATGTAAATTATTTGTGTTAGGATATTTTAAAATGAACCAAAGAAATTTGAACATGTGCTTGAGTTTATTTCAACATGAAGTGTCTACGAAAGTTAATTATAAGGTAATTATAAGTTAGATTTAAGACAGAAAATTGCTCAAACTTATATATGGTGACAAATGTTGCTCAGATGTTGTTATTTTGCTCTGTTTGATGTATGTCCCTAAAGCAGTTTATTATTGAAATATTATTGAAATGGCAGATGAGAGTCTGAGAATGATGTTGGAGGAGATGTCCAACAGAATGAAGCAGATGATGGAGGAGAATTCTAGTAGTTTGTCTGCTGATTTGTCTATTAGGCTGGATGAAAGCATGAAGGAGATGGAAGCTAGGAATACTAGTCGAATGGAGGAGAATGCTAGTAACATGTCTGCTAACTTGAAAGATAGCATGAATGAAAGTTTGAAAGTTCTTCAGACCAGTTCTGCAAACTTAGAAAATAATATGTTGCGTTTACAGATCAATACCCAGGGAATCGAGAATGCTGTAACTGACATGCGCACAGACGTGTCCAATGTCCATAAAGATTTATCCAATGTGCATAAAGATGTGTCTGATGTTAAAATGGATGTTTCTAAGGTACAGAAAGATCTTACTATGTTGAATCTTGATGTTGCTAATGTCCGGGGTGATATTTCATGTGTTAGAGCTGAAGTAATTGTTGTTAGGAATGATGTTGCTACTGTACAAGACAAAGTAGAGGAAGTTCAAAAAGAGGTTAGAAATGCTCGAACCGATGTGTCAAATGTTCAAGTAGACATCAATAATATTCATTCAGATGTTAATGATATGCAAAGCGATATCAATAAGATACAAGTAGAAGTCAATACTGTTTTTGTAGACATTGCTAAAGTTCAAACTGATGTTAAAAAAGTTAGAGAGGAAATTGAAACTTCAAATACACTTTGTACTCGTAACATTAGTGCATTAACAACTCGATTAGTTGACGAGTCTGTTAGGACAACAGCTTCTTTAGCTGGTTTAAAATACGATGTAGAGGTCATGAGAACCCAAGTATTAGATCACAATCGTTTACTTAAGGAAGACATTGAAGTAGATATCGCGGAAATGTTAACTGCAAATGTAACGGTTTGGAAAGATGAATGGAACAGGTCAAGTGGGGAACATGTCGATCAGATTCAGGAGCGAATTGAAAGAAAACTTGCCAGTACACAAGTAGACATAAATAATGAGGTAGTTCAGATTAGAAAAGATTTGAGTGTAAGGATGGATTCGCTATCCGAAAAGCAGGTAGAGGATAGAACTCAAATAGGTCAGGACGTGCAAGCATTCAAAACCGCGTTAGAGGAACAAATTCATAAGGTTGTCTCTGATGTTAATGAAACTACGAGCAAACTTCAGAATTTGAAACTAGGAGAAGCAAGCATGATGGAAACCTATAAGGAAGAGTTGATTAGGAAAGTCATCACGGAAATCACAAACAAGGATACGGAAGGATTGACTGGTGAAGAGGATAGAAATTACGTGAGAAGATGTAACCTTACTACAGAAGAGAGAGATATTAGTCCTGAGGAACGTATATCCAGATTCAGGGAAGAAGAAGAGGATAGGAATATTGAACCTGAATGGAAATATCGTGATAGTGGGAAAAATTATCTGGATTCATATCCGAGAAATGTGACAGTCATCCGGAACTTTGAAGACAAACCTCAAAAATTTAGCAACACTGATAGTCTCACACCGATAGAATATATCAGGAACCTTAAAGACTATTTCATTGAAGCCCACATTCCTAGAGAGAGAGAGATGAGAATCGTAGAAAGATTTCTAGCTGGAGGTCCCCTTGAATGGTTTAGAGCATTTCGGTACACTTTCAGCAATTTTGACGAATTTGCAGAGGCATTGATAAAACGATTCTGGTCAATAGAAGCTCAGAATTCATTAAGAGCTGAGGTATACTCGAGGAAGTATTCAGGTACTCTTCCAACACGGTACGCTGATTTCTTCACGAGCCAGTTATCACGCTTGAGATTTTTGCAACCCCCATTGTCAACAGAGCAGTTGATAGATGCGATTTCACGTATGCTGCCTGTGGAAGTAAGAAGACTCATCATATCGTCAAATATCAGAGATTTGACCAGTATGGACGAACTATTGAGAAGGCTTGACTACACGAGTCCAATGCCAAATTTGGTACAAAAAGGTCAGAGGCACGAATTCAAAGACGTTAATACAGTCTACATGGATCAAGTGCAGCAAACTGATAAGCCTGATGAAGAAAAAACTGAAAATGTAGGTCCTCACAGGAATAATTATTTCCGCAACAACAGATCACAAGGTTACCGTCCATATCAGCAAAGACGAGGCTGGAATAATAATAGAGGGAATTATAACAACGGAAGAGTTAGATACTATAACAATGGTTATAATAGAAACTACAATAGAAATAACCAGTACCAGAATCAGAATCAGAATTCTCAAGGTCAGGTTATGACACCCGACAAGTATCAAGAGAGAGAGAAAGAAAGTCAGCAGTATCTGAAGGAATTACGAGAAAAGGAAGCTGAAAACCAAAAGAAAAGACAGGATGTAGTGATCGATCCTGGTCCTTCTACAAGTCAGCAAAATTTGGAAAACAGGAATTCAGGACAAAGAGACAGTAGAGAGGAGAGAATGCATTAGCCACACACAACCCAGAGAAGAAGAGACTTATGATTAAGGAACATAGAAGAAATATCATACGAGAGTAGAATAATAATTCAATTTCGTGTTCAAGTGAATTGAGATATTTATAACACAGAGTTTGAAAACAATTTGCAACTGTTTTTAAAACGTGGTGAAGGGAGAATTCCCCCGTAAATTGAATTATATTGAGACCACGATGGCTGTATTGGCATATATGAATGAAGTTATGGATGTCATAGTTGTGACGTGTATATTCATGACGTAGGCACAGATGACGTAGACTTCATGCAAGTAGGCTGGTTGAGCTGAGATTCTTGGTGACGTCATGATTTTGTTCGAGAAAGATCTGAGATTTACGACGCAGTCGCAGGAAACAAGGTATTGTGCTAAGGAAGAAGTTACGCTATTGGAGGAAAGGCTCGAACCAATGAACGATAGTTTGGAAGGAAGACGGAGATTACTGAAACTACCATATTTAATTACTTTTGGCATGCAGATTTGTGGAAATCTATTTTCAGTTATGGCATTGATTTGGAATTTTGAAGAAATTAATTTTGAGTTTTTGAAATTTGAAAATCCGTCAAGTATAGCCAAAGTTAAAACTTCTAGCAATGACGGAGGAACAGGCTATGGAAGGGATGGATACGCCCCTTAAGAAGTTGATAAAAGGTCGTGCACAGGAGAGAGGAGCTCTCATATCGTCATATCTGATATCTCATACCGCATATATATTTCTGATGTCATATAGTCATTTTCGAGTGAATAAGTGAAGCAAGTCGTCTTTAGCGTGTGGTTAAAGCCCGGCGCATCGAACGAACACGGAGCAGTTCCATTTTATGGTGTTTGAAACTAGGTGAAGTTGAAACGCTCACATTAACGTTTCTACCAGATAATATATCGAGAGTTGGCTTCTGCCTTTATTATAATTCAATTGGGCAGTACAACATTGAGGTGTGTAGAAGATTTGAACAATTTCACGAGTATACTTTGAAAGATATTGGCATTTTAAGACTGCAGACAAAAGTGATTTTCTCGCCACCCGAGAAGCAATTTTAAAATTCCACATTATACACTACGGCTGACACGTGTATCGCAACCGTGATATTGAAGAATACGTTTGGTGATACAACGATACATTCTACTATGGAACATTATAATCTGGCAGTGCTTTCAATGATTATAACAGAATTGGAGATGGAAGGCTAAGGCTTTAATGCAATTGGGACATATATCGATGGAGTGAAATAGCAGCATGGAACTTCGTTAATCGTCATTCTACAAAAGCGAGCATGTAGTGAACATCCAACTACACTCATGCATCGTGAATCCATCGCTGAATTATATCAAATGACAGTGGAAATATTTTCATACTCCACAATTATGAATATTTCTGCGGAAATAACTGCAATAAACTTCATGGCGAATTGCGACCAGAACTTCAGGGAACTTTCAAGAGAGGCCAGGGTGGACCCGGCTCACAAAGAAGAGTTTTGCCAGAAGGATGTCTTTCGTATACACGGAGCAGTGCAATTTCCGGAGGAGGAAGCAGTTCGATTCTCCGAGGGCGCTGATTCCAGGTTCGAGGTCGGAGCACATCTTCACGCTGGTGAAATGGAACCAACAGGAGTTTTCTTTGAAAACTTTCCTCTAGAACTTCAATCAACAGATAAGGTAGTCGTGAACGTTTCTTGTATTATTTGAGTCATGTAGCGATATCTGAGCAACCATTTTTCCCATATTTTCTGTCCCATATTTTTTGCCCCATTTTCTTGCTTGATATTTCTGTACTCAGTACACTTCGATGATTTATGCCTTTTTCTTCGATTTATTGAGACATTGTTATGTCATTGGCATACTTAAATAATTTTGGATCAGTTGAGACTGATAATTAAGATTCTTTCAGTAATTTGCATATTTTTGTAGTCACGATTTGACTGTAAAGTTAACGATTTTCTATGGCAGATTTGAATTCAGACAGCGTGTCATTTTATTAAAGTAATTCTATTCAGTAAATTACTTTGACCAATTTTCTGTCATCCTCAAGAAAGAAGAATGATTAAATGATTTTAGAGCGTTAAAATCTATTACGTTATCGACGATCTTTGAAATACTAGTCGTATTATGAACATGATTGCATTATAGACAATTTTATGAAATATGAACTTTGATTACGATTTATTGAATACACTATAGTAATGAACATTTGATAGGAATTTTCTCAATTATAGATTGGAACAATAATGTTTGCATTCCACAGTCTAATTGTATTCTATTCGACTATTTTGCAGTTTAGATGAACTTTGATTGAAGATAGTATTTTTATACTGCGATACTTTGAAGATATTAATCTCAATTTTGATAGACCAGGGAGGAGTGTCTAATCGTATTTGCTATTAAATTTATTTGTGATTGGCAAATGTTTACTTCATATCGATTCATGAATGGAACCCACGAAGGTTAAATAATAACAGTCATTAATACAATTGATGAATATAAGAATTTTTAAAGAGGAACAATGGATGTATAATCGTTAGTTCAGTGGACGTGTAAAAGTCGCTGATGAATAATGCCCTTGAATAGTGAAGGAGGTTCCCACAGTAATAAATAAAGTTGATGAATTTATAAGTGGAGTTTTTTTTGTACGTAGTGTGGAAGATTTTGATGCCATATATAATGAGATATATGATGAATTCTGGGCCAATTGTTGTGCAATTTTGTGCGTTTTGAGCGAAGTATTTTTCCGCTGAATGTATTGTCCTGGTTCTTTGAAAGTTAATCATGTGAAGATACTGTTAAAATTAACAAGAGTGTTAAATAATTTGAGATAAAGATGTTGAATGGAGGTTACCGTCACAAATATTAATAATAATTATTAAACCTTATTAAACCTGAATTTAACATTTAAATATAACTAACCTTCATTGGTAGATTATATCACCACGATTTGAGTAATTATCAACCGGATAAACGTGTGGTTTAATGTATTTCTTGTATAAATAATATAAACAATATAAATATTGTAAATAATTTTGTAAATATCTTTGATAATATTGAAAGGGATTAATAGAGGCGTGTATAAAATTTTCAATTGTCGTTTGACATTGTTATAAACAATTTATTATTGTTATAAATAATTAATGAACTTTTGTTATTAACATTAAGAGTTTTGTTATTATACTCTAAACAACGCTAGTTAAGCAGGTGGATTGAACAATTAAACATGATTTGGGATTATTAGAGTATTCCATTGGTGTTTGAACGAAGCATTTAGAAGATTTGCGTGATAATATTTCAGTTGAGAAGTGGACATTTAACGTGTTTTGAAAGGGAGCCAGGCTCTGATGTAACTCGCATATGCTAAGGTTCACTTGACGGTGCAGGTGTATCGCAGCTGGCCAGGAAACTGTATGATAGAGGCCAAGGACGTCTCCATAATAGCCTTGTGGCTATAAATAAAATGTGAAGTATATAAACACGCAAAACAATTGCTATATGTGTCTCGTCCCAAATCCCGTTTCCATTCCAAGTGCATTATTATAATTACGGTATTTTGAGCTTGAGAAAGCTGAAACATTGTATGTAGAGTATACAAGTCCTACAGGAGGACATGGTTATGTGGACGATGGCTTCTGATTGCCACGTGGATTTTGTTGTTTTATTTTTGTTAAATCATTCTTTATGTGAAATAAATTATTGTGCAGTTTAAAGTTTCTTGTCTTCGTTCTGGTTCATTTTAAATATCATGGTGGAGGTTATTGTCAGGGCATACTTTAAGTGATCCAGTTGACAACCCAGTCCCCGAGATAAAAATAAAAAGGTAAGTAAAAGGTAAGTATGAACCCCCGTATATTTTGGTGTGTTCCACAATAATTTCTTGTTAACTACTGTGTTCTAATCTCGATAGTATCTGTCAGTGGCATTTTCATTGATGTAGCTGTGCCGGTGCGATTGATTATTGGCAATCCGATTGAGGGGGCGGATATATGACAGCCTACTATCCTGATATCGGGGACAGTACCATCCCAGCATTTTCCATGAGTAAAAGTGGGAAATCACGGAGAATCACTTCTCAGATGATTGAGTTGAAAATCGAACTCGATTACAGAGGATCTGAACGAGTTTTTAAATGGTGTGGGCTCCGTCTTGAGGAAATAATTCGTGATGAAAATATACAACAAAAACAAAAAGAAATCGGAAACCCTTATTGACAACAAATTGGCAGGTGAAAAGCCAAAGGAAGTAGGAGACTTCTGTTACTTAGGGAGCAAAATAACCAGTGATGGACGAAGCGAAGAAGATATAAAAAGTAGGTTGGCTCAGGCAAGGAAAGCATTTGTACAGAAAAGGAATCTGTTGACAAGTCAAGTCAAGTACTAGGGCGACCAGCGGCCCATGGGATGGTATCAAAGGACTGGTGCTCCTTTTACGCTTTTAGTGGTAGCTTTATAAATAAAATAAATAATATAATGATATATTTGTAGTTATTAAATTTTATCTCCTCGTTTGTAATTGGGGGGGGGGGAACATTTTTCTTTTATAGTTGTTTGTAATTTCTTAAGTTATGTTTTGAAGTAGTTGAGGTTTTGATAAGTAGGCCTATAACTAGACTTGCTTGAATGGTTTAGTATTTGGCCCGGTCATGGCTAGGCCTACAGTATCTGGACATATGAGTCGAATGGACCGCCCAGCGACTGTAGGCCTAGGTGTTTAGTTCATTTTTGTAACAGCAGCAGCTTCAGGATTTCATAAGTATATTGATTTTAATAATAGAGTATTTAAGTTGTAATAATTTCGAAAAGAAGAGGAAGATAGAATGACCTGTAGTAGGTTGGCGTTTTTTAAATAATGGAATCTGTTGACATCAAACATAGATTTAGGTATCAGGAGGACATTTTTGAAAGCCTTTGTCCACAACGTGGCGCTCTATGGAAGTGAAACTTGGACTATTAGTGCTGCAGAAAAGACTCAATCAACATACTATTATTATTATTAATAATATTAATCATCACTGCAAATATTACCACGGTGAGTTAGTGGTTATCGTATCGGTCTACCAACTTCAAGCTTGCAGGTTCGCTCCTGGCCATGGTAAGTGATTTTTGAAAGGCGACAAAAATCACAACACGCATGTTATACGTAGTTGGCATGTTAAAGAACCCATTTGAATTCAATGGGCCATGTTCATAATGGCAAACTTAATCTCGGGATTTTCCGACAGCACAAAAGTTCCTTCTTTCTCTATTAGAAAGCGCTATAGTGCCAAGGAGCTTAGATATCTAACCACATTGACTGTTACAGCGCTCCAAGGAACAACAAAATCCGACAAATAACTAAGCTTGCACCCGGCACCCGAGGCCATACGATATTATTATATTATCACTGTAAATAATAATAGTTTTATTATTGTTTCGTTTTGGGGCTTGGATATTGTGGTCATTTAGACACGTGTACTTGGGTGAGTTTAACATTATATAGATAAACCTTCGTTATTGTTGTGTGTCAGTGGTAATATATTTGTTTGAAATTGAGGCTATATTTGGAAGGACGTGGTCGTGGGGTTAGTTTAGGAACCATCCCGGTATTTTCCTCGAGTAGAAGTGGAAATCACTTCTAATATGATTATGGTGATAATGGAACTCACATCCTCTGAGTTTACCTCACGATGTTGATTGAACAAAATGTGATTTTTTGGCAGAGGTGAGAATCGGACCTCAGGATTGACAGCAAAGCCACTACACCACGATTTGGTCAAGTTGAATAATTAAAACAGTGACTTCATTAAGAAACTTTCAAATTGAAAACTCAACCTAGTAGGCAATACCAATTTATTTGCGAGTTGGTTGGTTGGTTCCTAAGTTTAGGGGCTGCGACAACGCGGTCATGTAGCCCCGTATACTTTTGGTGTGTGTAGAATCTGTCTGATAACCGGTGTTAATTGTGATGACTGTATTAATGTGTGTCATCTGTTTTTAATTCAAGTAAGGACTGCAGACGATAATTTCAAATAGTTCCTATTTTCGCTACCAAACGCTACCGACAACGATACCTAGCTGTGAACTTGGCTATTACTAGATGCCATCGCAACCAGCGCCTGGTGACGAACGTTGGTACTTAAGAGCGTTAATCAAACCTTACCTACACATTTTTGCTTCACACAAGATTAGTTGTGGAAGGTTCTTTTACATGCCATAAATCTATGGCATGGGCCCGCCGACTTTACTTCCCCTCCGAAGGAAGGCATACTGAGGGATTTTTAACGGTCTTAAAATATCGACGGCATAGAAGTTCAGCATGCTACCAACTACGCCTTACAGTACTGTATTTACAAGTAGGTCTAGTCTGCGTGGCTAGGTGGCAACGTTCTCTCCTGGTGTGCCCAAGGTTGCAGGATCGAATTCCGGTGCAGTCAGTTGGAATTTGAGGGTGCGCAAATATGAGAGAGCGGCGACAGCAGATTTACTAGCATGTTTAAGATCTCCTTCGGGGCACAATTCCGGCAGTTGTTAAAAGGGACGTTAAACCAACAACAGTAGTACAGTCTTAGATATTAAAGGAGCCATAGAAAGAATATTTGTAAATCTGTGAATGATTTAATTGGATAGTCTTTCTTTAGGCGGAAATTCTTCGAATCGTAGAGTTGAAAATGAGACAACCATCGGGACTTAAAACCGAATTAATCCTTTATGGGATAGTGGTGTCTATATTAACCACCTGTCATGAGGGCTGTTTATGCTTTCTAAGATGCCGATGGTTGAATCTTTCAGCCAAATTTCGGAGAATTTTCATGCTGAAGTGCTAGTATTTCTAAAAGTCAAATATTATATACGTATCTACTTGACGTAATGCGTTAGATAGAATTTTAAAAAATAAGACTAAAAACATTAACAATTCAAGTGTAACAATAAAACATATATATGGAATTACAAATATAAAAGTAAAATTACAATAATAAACGAAATATACAAATTATAATAATAAATATGACGAAAACAGATTATGAAAATAAGTGTAAAAATCAATTCAGATTTAATTACAGTAATTAAATACAAAAATTAAACATTAAAAATCTATAGAAACATAAATTAAGAATCAAAAATAAATATATAAACATTAACTTTAGAGAAACAAAAGAGTAACATTAATAATATTAATTAAAATAAATTAAAATGTGAAAACACATTAAAATAATAGTTTAGCCCTATAAAGGCTTCAGGGGTAATGTATTTACCCAACAGGTCTACGTGGACTTCCTTCGAAAATCACTTCCCTGACACTTGTTCCTTAATTAGACCCAAGTTAGCAGTCGCCTGGGCGACCAGCCTGTCACCATCCCCAGTTGAATCTGCTAACGAAGGGTGTTCAGCTTCAAATCACCGTTCTTGCAACGGTAGAGAAATGAATCATCACAGAGTCCGTGGGTGAAGCCGAGCTGGGAGGATACGCGATTAAAAGAAGTATTAATTAATCAGGAAGTTGGATTGAGTTATTTTCGTGACAGGCAGTCAGAAGGTGTCTCTTATACCTAACATTTTCCGAGCGCATGTAACCCAATTCAGCTTATTTCAACGTTAATATGACATAGGTTGGTTGGTTCCTCAGTTTAGGGGCTGCGACAACGCGGTCATGTAGCCCAGTGTACTTTGGGTGTGTGTAGAATCTGTCTGAAAACCGGTGTTAATTGTGTTGGCTGTATTTGTGTGTGTTATCTGTTTTAATTCAAGTAGGGACTGCAGACATTCGATTTTCAAGTAGTTCCAGATTTTGCTACCAAACCCCACCGTCAACGACCAACTAGTTCTGAACTTGGTTACCAGATGCCACCGCAGTCTGCTCCTGGCGACGAACGTTGGAACCTAAGAGCGTTAGTCAGATGTAACCTATAATTTAGCTTTGTATGTCTACCCCTCATTATTCCAGTTTTCCAACGGGGTCGGGGATGAGATGTGATGGAAGTCTTTGTGGCGATGATTTTTACGGCCGGATGCCCTTCCTGACGCCAACCTCATGAGAGGAGTTAATGAGAGATGAAATGAATGATGGTGAATGAAACTGGGCAAGGATGTGGAAGGAAGCGGCCGTGGCCTGTCAGAAGGTACCGTCCCAGCATTTGCCTGGTGTTGAAAATGGGAAACCACGGAAAACCATTTCAAGGACGGCCGACTGGTGTATTCTTTGAATACACGGTACCTGAGATATAATGTCTACTGCTCCTTGCATGTTCATTTCTTTCTTCCTCTTTGTCAAACACCAACAGTGATCATTTGTTTTCTCCTTTATGTGCAAATCTCTTATATTTTGTATGAGTCTGTTCCAGATATATATTCTATGACCCACCTAGCGTCATATAACAACGAATCTCTGAAGCTCTTCAACTCTTCCTCGCGCAAGAGGAATTCCATATCCATTTGGCTACCAGATACTGTTGTCAACTCTTTGAAGACCAGCTCAGCAAAAGAAGATTATTTTGTTGTTTTCAAGTTGGTTATGCTGATATGTATACCTATTGTTTCCTACCCCCACTCTCTCCCCTTCCTAGGTCCTCCCGTGCTTCGTTGAGCTGCTCTCACTTCTCCGTCTGCAGTTGACTCGTTCAGTCAAAGCTCCGCTCGAGCTTGCCTCCTCAAACCAAGAGGCTCACCCTCTTTTACGCCATGTTGGCTAAGTAATCATCAATAGAAACTTCGACTTCAACATGAAATCAAGATAAGTACCATTTTTAAAAAGTTTTAACCTCATCTTCATGGTTTTAACTTCCAAGTGCTTTTAATTATAATTTATAGGCAGTGTGAAACTATTTACTTTGGGGCAATAATCATTCTTCGTGGGATTTGCCATGTTGAGCTTTTTCTTGTATAAGCCAACCTTACTAAAAAGAGCTTTTCTTAAGCTATTCAAACGAGAAACCCTCTCGCTACGTGGGATATTATCTAATACCCGCTGTCTATAATTATAAAGCTATTTCCTCCGTTGGATTTTCTCAACCCCATTTTTCTGCTAAGGTCGTTCTGGAACCTTCGAGATCTTGTTCTCTATCTGCGAGTCTTGCCGTCAAGTATTGTTCACGCACTTGTGAAAATACTAGTTAAAATTAGGAATCTTCCTTATAAATTTTTGCAATAGCTAACTTTCCTCCACCGTTGGAACCTCTAGAACATTCTATGGCGCAATTAATTGTAAATCACAACTTTTTCGAGAAATAGACTTTCACCTATATAGTGCAATCAGTTATCTCCATAATTTCAATAACTTTTTTTCTCATAAACTTCAGTGTTTCTCTAGTGAACTTTGCATCCATCTTTACAGACTATAGTGATAATCAGTGCTTGCTCCACGTTTCTACCGCGTCGCGATCGTCCGGTTATATTAAATACGGCCATGAACATTGATCCTATATCCCAATGATCTTTCCTTAACCTTCTACTAACAACCATTATTTATAAAATTGTAACTTTCTATAAGGTGTTACTCACGAAGTGCCCTTCCAACTTTGCTAGTTTAACATTAATTAAATTCTGCATAATTGCTTGTGTGATACAAGTTTTAAATCACGTTGTCCCTTTCCTATACACAGGGAAAACAATTCTCTAAACTCTTGAGCGAGTCATGTTCAGGTTTCACGAAATGGAAACTGTCCCATTTGGCGAGTGATTCCTGCTCAAACTTGGGAAGTCCAGAACTTTCCCTTTCACTTTCTTCAGGTTTCACAGTAAGTGACCTGCACTCTTTGTATAATTCTCATATATTAATTCTGTATAAATATAAGAAGTTGTAGGAACTTCTATCTTATTTTTCATGTTGTCATTATTGTTATTTTCAAAGTTGTCACTTTCTCTAGAACATTCTCTCCTGAATTTCTTAAGGTGCATTTTTTGCACTCTAATTTACGTTAAAGCTTTAATTATTTCATTGCTTATTTGTTTAAATCTTATAAAGATTTTAGAAACATGTAAGGTTTGAAACCTTGTAAATTGTCAATTGCCTGGAGCAACCGTTTAATGTTGTCGGAGGTCTGCGACCTCAAATTGCTAATAAGATTAAAAAATATTTATTTGTTAAAAAGATTAATTAATCCTGAATTGTTAAATAAATTAAATATTTGTTTTTGGATTCATCATTTCTCTGATACTACAGTTAGGCAGGATCCTGGCTTTCCTAGCTCTTCCTAGGTTTATGCCCTCGTTCATATACAATAAATCGTTTGCTCTCAGTCTTGTCAGACCATCACCCTTCCCTATAGTACTTTCATTCGTGCTTGGGAGGAAATACACTACAGGCTCTCTCTGGCAAACTGCCCAAGTCTTAGCTGCGGTTCCCGTCAGCCTCGACCAAGCTCGTTCCTACTTTAGGTATCAAGGTGTTAATTTTCAGTGGCAACTGCCTCTAAAGGTATTTAAAGTTGAACTCATTAATTTTGTGGGACTCTCCTCCTATTTTGCTATCCTTTTTCCACAATCCCAAATCTACTTCCTTCTCTTAATCATCTTCCCTTGGTGGGTGGGTTATTCCCTAGCCTATAATCTACCCAAAGATTGGTGCCGAAACCCGGGAGAGCCCATTTATTCTTTTCTCTTTTTAAAATAGTGTCATTTGACAATACTTTGCATATTTCTAATATCTGTGTTGAATATTTCAGCTATAACCACATCGTGCAAAGCCTGTGAACGGGAAAGAGGCCGCTCCTGTCTCCTATGGTGTGTCCCATTCTTTCTACTCATTCGCTGCTGCCAGCTTGACAGCATTTCCAAGGTTCCACAGTTTCGTGAGTTACATTTTCATTTACCTTCTTTAATATGGCTCCCACTGATAAGGATAAGGATGAAAAACTTACTTCTAAACGAGCATCCTATAAAGGGCAAATTACCCGATTCAGAAGGTACATAAAAGAATTAGATCCCTCAGACGCGCAATTAGATTTGTTGAAACATCGTGTAAAGGATTTTGAACGTTCTTATGAAAACTACTGTAACATTCAAACTGAAATTGAAACTTGCATGCTCAATCAGACAGAAGATCGTGTCGAAGTAGAGAACTTATATTACGAAGGCATAGGTTCTGCTTTCAGAATAATACGCCAACTCGAAGAGGAGCAGAAAAAGGACGCTTCTGTTCTTGGTTCCCTTCACGAACCCCAAACTTCTTTCCGTGAGGGCACTCACAAGCCCAAACCTACTTTACCGAAAATTGATTTACCCCATTTTTCTGGAGATGAATCCACTTGGGATTCTTTCTATGAATTATTTTGCTCCCTTGTTCATGACAATGAAGACATTCAAGTCATTTACAAGTTTCATTACTTGAGATCTATCCTTCGAGGTCAAGCTTTGCAGTTAGTTGAAGCACTTCCTCTGCGTGCCGAAAATTACCCCATTGCCTTTAACTTATTAAAAGAAAGATATGGAAATTCACGTCTACGCATTCAACGCCATATTAAGGCTCTATTTAACCTACCTGCGTCACAGCACAATGACGTCACTAGTTTGCGTACTTTAATTGACACTACCCAACTCCACGTTAAAGCTTTGTCCCAATTAGAGCAGCCTACTGAACATTGGGATACTTTCCTAATACATTTAGTAGTTTCTAAAGTTGATGCTGCTACCCTCAAAGCTTGGGAAATTGAACTTTCTAAGGAAGACGACTACTCTTACGAGCATTTAGTCACTTTCATAAACGCTAGATGCCAACTTTTAACCGCTCTAGCTAATCAAAGTGAACCTTCATCTCCTAGTTCCAAATTCGAATTAATGTCCATCAAATCCAAAAGTGAACGCTCAGCGTCCAATACCCAAAAACCCGGGTCCAGCTCATCCAAATTCAAATCAAACATTACTGGTTACCCAACTAGGTCTAGTGAACGTCGTGTTGCCAGCTCTATTGTTTTAAACACGCAAAGTGAACCTCGCAAAAGTTTAAACGAACCGGCAAAGTGCATACTTTGTAAAGATTCCCATGCCCTATACTTATGTAAATCCTTTAAAGAAATGTCAGTCGACGACAGACGAAAACTAGTTGCTCAAAATAAACATTGTTTCAACTGCCTAGCGCCCACGCATTCTGCTTCTAACTGTAAGTCCACAAGACTTTGCTACCATTGTGAAAAGGCTCATCATACTCTGCTACATCGTCATGATCAGGCAAGGTCATCAACAGCATCCACTTCTCCTAAAAATGATAGTGTTAACAGTTCTAATGCTTCATCATACATTCAAAATGCTAAGTCCATTCGCAGTGCTCAAGTATTGTTGTCTACTGTTCAAATTGAAGTTCAGGATAACTTTGGCAACTGGGTCCGTGCACGCGGTCTTCTAGACTCAGCTGCAACTCATGATTTTGTGTCTAATTCCCTGATTAGAAAACTAGGCCTACCCGTAAACCCCACTTCTATCAATGTGTCGGGCATCAACAGCTCAAAATCGCAAGCTTTACAATTCTCAAAGCTAACTATAAGAGATACTTGTCATAGAAACAACTTTCTTAAACTTAATTGTCTAATTCTTAATAGCATTGGAGAAGACACTCCTAGTCACTCGGTTGATATTTCAGGGTTAAACATTCCCTCGCATTTAAGGTTAGCCGATCCTTCGTTTAACACACAAAATCCCATTGACATACTCTTTAGTGCCAATGTCTTTTGGAACTGCCTTCGGAAACAGGTTCGCAAGCTATCCTCAAACGTGGTCGCTAGAGACACTAATTTTGGATGGATTGTCACAGGGCAACTTCCCCATTATTCTCCTCAACCCGCATCGCAATGTTACTTCTCCAATACTGACCTGGAACAGTTTTGGAGGCTTGAAAATGTTGATTCTCCTAATGTAACTTCTTCAGAAAATGAATTCTGTGAGCAACTTTTTTTGAACACGACCACTCGTTCTTCTGATGGCCGGTTCATTGTTCAAATGCCAAGATTACACAATCCCCCCAAACTTATTAACTCTCAGCCTAAAGCTCGAAAAGCCCTCTTTGCTATCGAGAGCAAATTCAAAAAGGAACCCCTTGTCAAAAAGCAGTACACTGAGTTCATGGATGAGTATGAAAGCTTAGATCATATGGAGGTTGTTAACAAATCCGATGATGAATTGCACCCCCCAATCGAAACGGTTTATTTAAATCATCATCCTGTGTGGAAAAACCCTTTTGTAAAAGATAAAATTCGAGTTGTTTTCAATGGTTCATCACCCGACGTTAATGGCAACAGCCTTAATGACACTCTTTATTCTGGTCCTGCTATTCAATCAGATTTATCTGCTATACTTTTAAACTTTCGATTATTTCCCATAGCTGTCATAGCCGATATAAAACAGATGTACCGTCAAGTGTTAATTCAACCAGAACAACGAGATCTTCAAAGAATCTTGTGGCGTGATGAAACCAGTAAGCCCATTAAGGTATTTCGCTTGAAAACGGTTACTTATGGCTTAAAACCCTCTGCTTTCCTTGCTATCCGATCCCTACACTTGCTAGCCTCTCAAGATGGTCATTTATTTAACCCCAAAGCCTCTGAAGCACTAACTACGTCATTCTATGTTGACGATTACTTGCAGTCCTTCTCTACTTTGGAGGAAGCTTCTTTTGTGTCTTTAGAACTTCAAGCATTACTAAGGAATGGAGGTTTCCCACTTCATAAGTGGAACTCCAACTCCCCTGAGTTTCTCGCCCAATATCCCATCGAAGACGTAGATCCCTCTTCTGTCGAAATTTGTGGAAACTCCGAATCTATAAAAACTTTAGGAGTTCATTGGTGCACTAGCACTGACACTCTTATCTATAAAGTTACGCTCGCAGAAGAGCTTCCTAATACAAAAAGACAAATCCTCTCTGAAATTGCAAAAATTTTTGATCCGCTTCAATTTCTTGCCCCAGTTATTGTCATAGCCAAACTCATCATGCAAGAGCTGTGGTCACTTAAATGTGAATGGGATGACGCTGTCCCTCTTTCTTTTCTTAATCGTTGGCTCTCGTTTCGCAGCAATTTGCTGGATCTTTCCCTTATTGAAATTCCCAGGAATTTAATCAGCTCTCATTCTAATGCATCTTTTTTCCTTCATGTGTTCGCGGATAGTTCCGAAAAAGCTTATGGTTGCTGTGCATATTTAGTTTATTACGATTCACTCTATGGATCTCCAGTTTCCAACCTTGTTTGTGCCAAATCGAAGGTTGCTCCTCTTAAAACTATCACTTTGCCTAGGCTCGAACTGTGCGCTGCACTAATGGCTGCAGAACTGGTCAAGAAATTACGGGAAGTATTAAAGGTCGAATTCTCGCAAATCTATCTCTGGAGCGATTCCATGATAGCCCTTTCTTGGATCGCCAAGAACCCCTCTCACTGGCAAACTTTTGTTGCAAACAGGGTTTCCAAAATTCAAACTCTTTCTTCTGGATGTCAATGGAGGCATGTTCCCAGTGCGGATAATCCAGCCGACATTATCTCTCGTGGTTGTTTACCCTCTCAATTGGCAGCTTCCCAATTGTACTGGCATGGGCCCTCGTGGTTAATCAAAGACTCTTCTTCATGGCCTTCTAAACCTCCAGCTACAAACTCCAACTTGCCTGACGCTAAAGTACCTCTGTCTATTGCCTCGTGTCTGGTTTCTAATGCTTCTTATCCTTTGTTGTCACGCTATTCTTCCTTCCATAAATTAATACGAATTATCGCCTATCTCCTTAGATGGAAATATGTTGTGGTTGACCAACCTCTTCTCCCCAAGCCACACCTTACCAATCATGAATTGAATCTCGCCACCATTAAAGTTTTACAACTGACACAGCAAGAAGCCTTTTCTTCTGAGTTGTCTTTGCTTTCTTCTAAAAGAGATCCTCCCAAATCCAGCCGTCTTCGTGCTTTAGCCCCGTTCCTTGATGACCATGGATTACTCAGGGTAGGTGGAAGGCTCTCGCAATCTTTACTCTCTGAGGACAAAAAGCATCCCGTTATTTTGCCTTCCAAACATCACGTTACTTCTTTAATTATACGTGACTTTCATTATCGTAATCTGCATGTTGGTACACGCACTCTGCTTTGCCTTTTAAGGGAAAAGTACTGGATTATAAATGGAATTCATGAAGTTTCTTCTGTAATTCATAAGTGCATTCCTTGCTTTAAAGCTAAACCTAAAATCAATACTCAATTAATGAGCGATCTGCCCTCTTTTCGCTCTTCTCCTATACGCCCATTTGCTTTAACTGGTGTGGACTATATGGGTCCGTTCCAATATCAACGAAACTCTCCTGAAGCTAAACGCAAATTGTTTGGTAAGCTTTATGTTTCTCTCTTTGTTTGCATGGTTACCGGCGCAATCCACTTGGAACTAGTAACGAATGCTTCTACTTCTTATTTTTTATCAGCTGTCTCTCGTTTCACCGCTAGGCGTGGTGTTCCTTCTGAGATGTTCTCTGATAACGCTTCCACCTTTCAGGGCGCAGCTTCCCTGTGGAAGAAAGCTCTCACTTCCTCTCCTGCCATGGAACAAATCTCTATTTTTTCTTATTCAAAAGGCTTCAAATGGCGCTTTATACCTCCTTACGCTCCGCATCATGGTGGTAGGTGGGAATCTTGCGTAAAGCTCACTAAACGTCATTTAAGAAAAGTCTTAGGTAATCGAATTCTGACTTACGAAGAATTCAATTCACTGTCTGTTTTGATTGAAGGTGTTGTTAACTCTCGCCCTTTAACTCCACTTTCCAATGACCCTGATGACCTACTTCCACTCACCCCTGGTCACTTCCTTATCGGCACTTCTCTTTCTGCCCCTCCTCCTCTTCCCAATTCTTACAGGGATTCTAATCTGCCTATCGCTTGGCGGAAACTTGAAGCCCTCCGTAATTCTTTTTGGAAAAGGTGGAACTTGGAATATTTAACTTCCTTACAACGGAGGCAGAAGTGGTTTCTTTCCAGTCCCGACATTAAAGTGGGAGACTTGGTCTTAGTTAGGGATGTTTCACCCCCCCTAGTATGGATTTTTGGAAAAGTGACCGAGTGTTACCCTGGAAGAGATAGGAGAGTCAGGGTATTCAGAGTCTTGACCAATAATGGTCAGATCACAAGACTACTTTTCGGCAATTGTTTAATACTGTACTTGTTTTTCTTGCTCGCTGTTGGTGTCTGCCCCGCCAGTATGGTGTATTCTTTGAATACACGGTACCTGAGATATAATGTCTACTGCTCCTTGCATGTTCATTTCTTTCTTCCTCTTTGTCAAACACCAACAGTGATCATTTGTTTTCTCCTTTATGTGCAAATCTCTTATATTTTGTATGAGTCTGTTCCAGATATATATTCTGTGACCCACCTAGCGTCATATAACAACGAATCTCTGAAGCTCTTCAACTCTTCCTCGCGCAAGAGGAATTCCATATCCATTTGGCTACCAGATACTGTTGTCAACTCTTTGAAGACCAGCTCAGCAAAAGAAGATTATTTTGTTGTTTTCACGTTGGTTATGCTGATATGTATACCTTTTGTTTCCTACCCCCACTCTCTCCCCTTCCTAGGTCCTCCCGTGCTTCGTTGAGCTGCTCTCACTTCTCCGTCTGCAGTTGACTCGTTCAGTCAAAGCTCCGCTCGAGCTTGCCTCCTCAAACCAAGAGGCTCACCCTCTTTTACGCCATGTTGGCTAAGTAATCATCAATAGAAACTTCGACTTCAACATGAAATCAAGATAAGTACCATTTTTAAAAAGTTTTAACCTCATCTTCATGGTTTTAACTTCCAAGTGCTTTTAATTATAATTTATAGGCAGTGTGAAACTATTTACTTTGGGGCAATAATCATTCTTCGTGGGATTTGCCATGTTGAGCTTTTTCTTGTATAAGCCAACCTTACTAAAAAAGAGCTTTTCTTAAGCTATTCAAACGAGAAACCCTCTCGCTACGTGGGATATTATCTAATACCCGCTGTCTATAATTATAAAGCTATTTCCTCCGTTGGATTTTCTCAACCCCATTTTTCTGCTAAGGTCGTTCTGGAACCTTCGAGATCTTGTTCTCTATCTGCGAGTCTTGCCGTCAAGTATTGTTCACGCACTTGTGAAAATACTAGTTAAAATGAGGAATCTTCCTTATAAATTTTTGCAATAGCTAACTTTCCTCCACCGTTGGAACCTCTAGAACATTCTATGGCGCATTTAATTGTAAATCACAACTTTTTCGAGAAATAGACTTTCACCTATATAGTGCAATCAGTTATCTCCATAATTTCAATAACTTTTTTTCTCATAAACTTCAGTGTTTCTCTAGTGAACTTTGCATCCATCTTTACAGACTATAGTGATAATCAGTGCTTGCTCCACGTTTCTACCGCGTCGCGATCGTCCGGTTATATTAAATACGGCCATGAACATTGATCCTATATCCCAATGATCTTTCCTTAACCTTCTACTAACAACCATTATTTATAAAATTGTAACTTTCTATAAGGTGTTACTCACGAAGTGCCCTTCCAACTTTGCTAGTTTAACATTAATTAAATTCTGCATAATTGCTTGTGTGATACAAGTTTTAAATCACGTTGTCCCTTTCCTATACACAGGGAAAACAATTCTCTAAACTCTTGAGCGAGTCATGTTCAGGTTTCACGAAATGGAAACTGTCCCATTTGGCGAGTGATTCCTGCTCAAACTTGGGAAGTCCAGAACTTTCCCTTTCACTTTCTTCAGGTTTCACAGTAAGTGACCTGCCCTCTTTGTATAATTCTCATATATTAATTCTGTATAAATATAAGAAGTTGTAGGAACTTCTATCTTATTTTTCATGTTGTCATTATTGTTATTTTCAAAGTTGTCACTTTCTCTAGAACATTCTCTCCTGAATTTCTTAAGGTGCATTTTTTGCACTCTAATTTACGTTAAAGCTTTAATTATTTCATTGCTTATTTGTTTAAATCTTATAAAGATTTTAGAAACATGTAAGGTTTGAAACCTTGTAAATTGTCAATTGCCTGGAGCAACCGTTTAATGTTGTCGGAGGTCTGCGACCTCAAATTGCTAATAAGATTAAAAAATATTTATTTGTTAAAAAGATTAATTAATCCTGAATTGTTAAATAAATTAAATATTTGTTTTTGGATTCATCATTTCTCTGATACTACAGTTAGGCAGGATCCTGGCTTTCCTAGCTCTTCCTAGGTTTATGCCCTCGTTCATATACAATAAATCGTTTGCTCTCAGTCTTGTCAGACCATCACCCTTCCCTATAGTACTTTCATTCGTGCTTGGGAGGAAATACACTACAGGCTCTCTCTGGCAAACTGCCCAAGTCTTAGCTGCGGTTCCCGTCAGCCTCGACCAAGCTCGTTCCTACTTTAGGTATCAAGGTGTTAATTTTCAGTGGCAACTGCCTCTAAAGGTATTTAAAGTTGAACTCATTAATTTTGTGGGACTCTCCTCCTATTTTGCTATCCTTTTTCCACAATCCCAAATCTACTTCCTTCTCTTAATCATCTTCCCTTGGTGGGTGGGTTATTCCCTAGCCTATAATCTACCCACCGACGGTGGGGCTCGAACCCACGCGTCTACCGAGTCAGCAGAGAGCTTGGCCCCATGACCTAATGCTGCGCTTTAGCCAGCGTAGCCACTACTGTCGGTTATAATTTAGCTTTACACAAGTGTAATTAGTGAAAGGTTCTTTACCATGCCATAAATCTATGATATTGGGACCGCCGGCTTTATTTCCCCTCCGGAGGAAGGCATACTGAGGGATTTTTAACGCTCTTAAAAATCCGATGTCTTCGGCCGGGTTGAACCCACGACCTTGGGCATAGAAGCTCAGCATGCTACCAACTAAGCCATCGAAGCCACCTAGTATGACGTAAATGTGATCCAAGATGAAAGCGGCAAAGCTGGCCTCTGAAGTACAGGTGGTCTGATCTTCAGAATGATGTCATCATCAATTTGGAGAACATCCGGTAATTAGCTTCAAGTCACAAAACAGGTTGAACTTTGGTGGTTTCTCTTCCAGACAGCGGTGTGGTCTCAGGAAGTTATTACCAGATGCTCATAAATGTGCTTGACATTTGCAAACAATAGACTGTGCACTCTTAACTTAGCTCAACTTTCTCTCCATGTAGGCATTCATAAGGAACATCAGGTACTGAGTTAGGTCAGTTATTGTTTCTTCGATGGATTGGTGGTAGAGTGTCCACCTTCTGGTCCGAAGATTGCAGGTTCGAATTCCAGTTGTGGAAGTAGAACATTTTTAAGCGCAGAGATTATCGACGGCACTCCAGTTCTTTGTATTTGTTTACATTGCAGAAGATAACTGAAAGATTATTCAAATAATTGTCTGGAGTTACATATTACGTAATTATTCTTTGGTTGAATTTTGTCCCACTCACCCCATGTAATCATTTATGACATTACATTCGGTAGATGTGGAGATTGGAAGTTTCAATTCCATCTGTTGGTTTCAACAATACAACCAACCTTAACGGCTCCAATAACCAGTTTGAAAGGCATCTCCAGGATGTTTTGAAAATTATTTTTTCAAATATTTTGGAACCTTTATTTAACCATTTTTTTTTTAAATATCAATTTTATTTTACTTCAAATTGATTCTATTATTTTAAATTTTACACGAATAGTTATCCATTATTATATCTTATCGTTCTTATTCATTGTTTTTCTAGTTTCATCATTTCATCCTGTATATACAGGTGTGTGAAGCCTCCGTGGCTTAGGCGGCAGCACGCCGGCCTCTCACCGCTGGGTCCGTGGTTCAAATCCCGGTCACTCCATGTGAGATCTGTGCTGGACAAAACGGAGGCAGACAGGTTTTTCTCCGGGTACTCCGGTTTTCCCTGTCAAAATTTCATTCCAGCAACACTCTCCACTATCATTTCATCTCATCTGTCATTCATTTAATCATTGCCCCAGAGGAGTGCGTCAGGCCTCGGCAGCCGTCACAGTTCATATCCTCGCCGGTAGATGGGGCTTCATTCATTCCATTCCTGACCCGGTCGGAGACTGGAAACAGGCTGTGGATTTTCATTTTCATATACGGGTGTCTTTTATGTACCTTTGGAGAATTGATACGTGCAAGGGCACGTCTCTACCATTTCAAACATGTATTTAATCAGGGACGCTGTTCTTGAAGTTTGAATCGTCCGCTTGGTCGCTCAGTACCGCTTGTCACCACAAGATGGTAGCTGCAGTCGGACTTTGGAAAGATACAAATAGTTCCTGTTTCTCCCCAATAGGTGGTGCGGGCTTCGCCTTATTAAACTCGTTATACGCATGACTTAATTGAAAGACAATCATATTCTTCGTCGTAAAACAAAAGCCGGTGTAGTCATGATACCGCCAAATTATGGACTTATTTATGACATTGTTGTTTGATGTGTCTTTCTCTGATTGGACAATATTATTTACATGAAGACAGTTCGATAAATGACGAGCGATTCTCCGCCATTTTTGTGGAGTCGATTAGCTGTCCCGAAGAGAATCAAGAAGGACTTGGTCGTTAAAGGTGTCACCGCTGATGGGGGGGCGGTTGCCTCCCCCATCCTCTACGAAATATGAATATATTCAAGAAAAGGAAACGCCTGTGCTCCTAAGGATTTAGTTTCGTCTTTTCGCCGTGAAGATGAACTGTGGTATATTTAGTTTGACTGGCTAAAAGAAGAGAAGCTTCATGGGTGATCGAAAACGGCGCGTGTGCTCTCGTGGCCATTTTGAGGCAGTTCATGTATTTTAAATCATTTAAAAGGTGTTAGTTTTTTTTTGTTCTTTGTGTCTCCGCTGAGAAGGAAATAAGGTACGTTTTCAGTTAAATTTTCTTTTATATTATTGTTATGGAGCTCCGATATCATCTTATAGTAATATTTTAATTCTGTTCCTCTTTTGTTTTATAGGTCTAATTTTATTGTTGTTTTAATTACGTTTCCTGGTTTATTTTAATTCTGTTCTCTTTTCTTCGTACCTTGGGGAGACACATTTCTAATTTATTTTACGTTTAAATTATTATTTATATTCCTTTGTCAATCTTGGGATTGACATTGCAATTTATTCATGATCCGGTGCATTTCTCGATTATAATAGCATTTAGACCTAATTATTTTCCGCCGTCATTTTCTTTACGCTAATGTTTAAATTTAATCTTTTTTATTGTTTGCCGTAATTTCGATCTGGCATGTTTTTGTGTGGCCATATTGTTTACCGTGATGCATTGTGGTCTCTTGGTCAGTCCATTGGCGCGGGTCTTAAAAGCATACGTGTTATCTGTTAGCTCAATTATTTTTTTTAAAATTGTAATCTTGTTGATGTTAATTTTGTGATTTCGGGTAAATGTCCTTGTGTTTTTCGCCGGCGTGCATATCATTTATTTTTTTATTTTCTATCCCATTTAATTTTTTTTAAAGTTTAATTTAATTTCAATCCTTATTTTTTTGGCGTGGCCTCAACATCTGCATGTCGGATCGTGATTGCATTACCTTGCAATTCATCAAGCCCGTTCTGAGTATGTTATGCATGTAATATTTATTTTAACCTTTGGGCTATTAAATTTTATTTTATTTTAAATTAAGTCTTTCGTCTTCTTGGCTTTGCAAGCAAGCATGTTAGGCGCTATCTGGCCTTCTTGTAAAATATTGGTGGTGGATGCATGTTCTTTTTCTGGTGATGATTCTCCTTTACATTTTTAATATTAAACCTTTTTTATTCTTTTTTTAAATCTTTGGTTGTGGCATTATTTCACCGACGGCAGTTCCGTTGGGTTTTGGGGGGTGTTTGTACGATAGCCTGTGTGTGTTGTCCCCTTCTCCATCTTCCTTCCACTCCTTTGGAGCTCTTCTGTTGGGACATGTCATCTGGAGGTGATGTTGCTGCGGAAGTGACCCGGACCCCTGAATACAGGTAAGTTGGCCCATCCACGCTCTCCGTCCACGTCCCCGGTACCCGTATCATTCTGGTAAGCAAAGCGTTGGTTATCGAGAAACCGACGTGCTGCTGGCCAGTGCCGTCCAATGTAAAGGGGGTAGCAAGAATGATAGGTCGTGTAGGGGACGGGTATAGAAGTAATTTGAGATAGGGAACTTGGGGTCGGAGCAGCCTCCTTAACCCCTAAAATAAGGATTGATTCAGGCCCTCCTCCTTGTAAGTTTGGCAACCGACCGACCGAAGTGCACATAGATCGGTTTAATTTACCGCAGGTATCAAGCTTAAAAACCTTACACCTAAAATAACATAAAAAAAGATTTTGCGCAAGCCCGGAATCGTACCCGGGTCTACCGGCCTTTCTCACCGTAACGCTATCTATTACGCCAGCGCCACATGGTGAAATGAATCTTGCTAAGAGTTAAAATGATTGAGAAAGGTAATAGAGGCTTTGGTCAGTTGGGTAACATACAGGGCGGAGGGCCTGAATCAACCCTTATTTTAGGGGTTAAGGAGGCCGCTCCGACCCCAAGTTCCCTATCTCAAATTACTTCTATACCCGTCCCCTACACGACCTATCATTCTCCAAAGGTACATAAAAGACCTTTTATGTACCTTAAGTATATTACTTAATTTCATTTCTCATTAGTTTTTTTTCTCTGCCTTTCCATAAAAATACAACCACAATATTATGATGGCGGTGGACACATTCTACCCCTCATCACAACGAATCAATACACACACCTTGACACAATACACACACCAGAATCACACGTATGGGGTTGACAGAAACCTGAAATAAAGGACTTTTTTTCACGCGAATTGACCACTTAGGATCACGCAACAACTTTATTTCTTTTTCTTATTCTTTGCCTGGAGTTTCCTCTGTCTCCAATATTCCTTCATGCGTTCACTGGCATTTTTTCTTTGGTCTTCTGTCCAAGTTCTTCCACTTCTCTTAGGTCTTCCTTCATCTTGAAACCCTTCCAGATTGTTCACTTTGCTCTTAAATACATTTCTTTCTAGCATTTGAGATTCTGTGATGTTTAACTTTTCTAAATCTTTCCTAACTTCCTTAATCCATGTTGTGGTGGTCTTTTTCTTCCAGAGATAGTCGAATATTTGTTTAGTTAATCTATGGTCGTTCATTCTATAGAGATGTCCGATGAATGTCAGCCTTCTCTTCCGCATAGACGCGGAGATTCTTTCCACGTTCTGGTAGACTTCTCCGTTGCTTCTCAGTCTCCATCCATCTTCAGTCTGAACTGCACCCATGATTTTTCTAAGAATTCTCCTTTCCATGACTTCTAGCTTTTCGAGGCTATAGTTCATCGAGAGGCATTCACTGGCAAAGAGGCACTCTGTTTTTACGACAGTGTTATAATGCCTTGTTTTGGCATTCCAGGAGATGCACTTTTTGTTGTAGATATTTTTTGTTAATCCATACGCTCTTTCCATTTTTATAATTCGATCTCCAACAGCTGCTTTTTCTAACCCATTCTCCTGTATAGTCTCTCCTAGGTACTTAAACTTTTTTACCCTTTCAATCCGTCCTATCTCCGTGTCAAGGAACTTTGGTCCATGTTTGTCATTTGTCATAAATTTTGTCTTTTCAACTGATATCCTTAGTCCTGTTTGGCTAGCGATCTTTTCCAAGAGGTTGATTTGTATGACTGCTTCTTCCGTGGTTTCCGATAGTACTGTAAAATCATCTGCAAACGCCAGGCAGTTGACTTTAATTCCTACCGACTTCCTCCCGAGGCAGATTGGGTTTATTCCTCGACTCTCCAATTCCGAGTTCCAAATTCTCACAACCTTCTCTAGGACACAGTTGAAAAGAATTGGTGATAGCCATCCCCTTGCCTGACTCCTGTCTTAATTTCGAACGGCCGAGAAAGCTCTCCCATGAACTTCACCCTGGAAGTTGTGTTTGTTAGGGTCTCTTTGACTATATTTGCTAGTTTGGTTTTGATTCCAAATTCCCTTAGGATCCTGTCTAAGGTCTCTCTGTCCACTGAATCAAATGCCTTTTTAAAGTCTATGAAGGATACCACAATTTTCTTATTACTCAGCAGTCTGTGACGGATTATTGATTTCAAGTTGAAGATCTGCTCAACACAGGAGCGTCCTTTCCTAAACCCTCCTTGGTACTCGCCTAGTTGTTTGTCCAGCGTATCTTCTATTCTGTTTAGAAGAATCTTGGAGAGAATTTTATAAGCAATTGAAAGGAGGGACACACCTCTGTAGTTGTTCACGTCTTGCTTATCCCCTTTCTTGTGGAGCGGATGGATCAGCGCTGTTTTCCATTCTTCTGGAATTTTCTCGGTTTCCCAGACTGCACCAAGGATTCTGTGAAGGTCGTCTAGAATTTCTGGCTCAGCCCATTTAATCATTTCAGCTGTTATCGAATCTTCTCCACTTGCTTTGTTGTTCTTTAGGTTCTTGATGACATCCCTGATCTCTTCTTTTGTTGGTGGTGCATCCTCTTTTGAGTTTGCTGGTGAGTCTGCTATTTCTAATCTTGAAGTGGGGGTTGGACAGTTCAAAAGATCTTGAAAGTATCCAGCTAGTATTTCGCAGTTTTCATGGTTGTTCAGTCCAATTTTTCCCTGCTCATTTCTGAAACTCATACTTGGGGCTTGGTAACCCTTAAGTTTGTTTTTGGATGTCTGGTAAAAGTCTCTGGAGTTGTGTTTAACGAAGTTGCTCTGAAGATTTTCTAACTGTGCTGCTTCAAAAGATCGCTTGGTCCTACGGAAAATTCTGGATGTTTCTTTCCTCTGTTGTCTGAATTGTTCCAAGTGTTCCCTTTTTCCAGAAGATTTCCATCTTCTCCATTCCTCAGACCTCTTACTGAGAGCTACATCGCAGTGTTCGTTCCACCAGATTTCTCTTTTCCTCTTTGCCAACCCCAGTGTCTTCTTTGCGGCGTCATTGATTCCTGTACAGAGTTGTCGCCAACTTTCCTTTTTGGTGCTGCGGATTTCTTCCCTAAAGTTCTTAACAATGTCGTGGGAAATATTCAATTTGCTCATGTTATATTTGGTTATTCTAGGTGGGTCTCTCTTTTGTCGTAGCGGAAGGAAGCGGATTTTGGCTTTGGATAGGTAGTGGTCTGAATCGAAGTCACCGTTTCTAATCACCTTGACATTCATTACCTCTTTTGCGTTTTTCCTTGATATCGCTACATGGTCCAGTTGGAATTCCCCTAAATTTGGATTTGGGGATACCCAGGTTTTCGCTTTTCTTGGGAGTTTCCTGAAATTTGTTGACATTATTCTAAACTGGAATGCTCTGCAGAGTCTTATGAGCCTTTCCCCATTTCTGTTTGCCCTCCTATGCGCTGGGTAATCTCCCACGATGTCCCTGTATTTTCTCTCTTTTCCTATTTGTGCATTAAAATCTCCCAGGAGAATTTTTATGTTTTTCTCGGGTATCTGCAAGATTTCAGTGTCTAAGAGATCCCAGAAATCGTCCACCTTCTGTGGATTCTTTTTGTTGTCTTCATTAATGGGAGCATGGCAGTTGATAAGCGTGTACTTCTTGTTTTTACACTTGAATGTAAGTAGCGATAGCCTTTCTGATTTCGATGTGAATTCTGTGACACTAGTCACTATCTTTTTGTTTACGTAAAAGGCAGTCCCTAGTAGAGGCATGTTTCCCATTATTTTTATTGCTGGCTTTCCTTTAAATACTCTGTAGTGTTCAGTGTCCACAACATTCTTGTCTAAGAATCTGGTCTCTTGCACAGCTAGGATCTGGATTTGATTCTTGTCTAAAAGCTTTTCAAGTTCTTTTTGCTTTCCTACTTTGAGGTGCGAGTTAACATTTATGGTCCCAATGAAGTACTTATGTTTAAATCTCAGCTTGGAAGGTATTTCAAGACGCTCCGACTCGTCTTTGTTGCAGTTGTTGGGACTCCCCAGAACCCTAGGTCCCGATGCATTGCATAACGCAATGGTGGATTTCTTTCGAGCTACCACCTGGGGTAGTGCTTTCTTTCAGCGGACTTTCCATTCTGCAAATAAAGTTGTGATTTGTTAGGGGAGGAATTATCTTCCAAAGTAAGATCGGATTGTGAGTCCGAAATGATTGTTTTTTCGTGGTTTACTCCACTAGGTTCTTCCGCTCTCTCTGCCGTTGGGAAATACTTTGTTTCCTCTTCCGCCTTTGAGACCGTTGACCAGTTTCGCCTAGTAACCCTAGGTAGGGGCCCTATGACAGGGTGCTACCATCCGGAGCCAGATGGACCCTGTTTTTTTTTACGAGGTTGATACTCCTCCTGCTCCTCCTTCCTCTCCACTTGCGAGATGAGGCCCAGGGCTTGCAACCGGCACTTATTATATTAGTTTCTTAAGGTTTAATTCTAATTTGCTGAAGAAGATTCAATTGTTGAACCGAAACATGTACTAGTTAGAATATAATTTGTATTGATTGGCGGAGCATTTTAATCAATTATCTATTAACCAATATGGCAATTTTATCACAATTTCCTATAATGGTAAATGTTTTTGCTTTTATGTATAAATAAATGAAACAAGAAGCACAATGTCAGAGGATCAGGGATATCAGTTACTGTAAAAAGTATAGCGATGCAATTTCCCGAGGTACTTCAGTGCAAAAGAAAGAAAAAGAAACACAAGAAATGTACGAACAAGTCCTACTGTAGACTACTTTTCATCAAAAATTATTTTTGAACTTCAATATGATCTGAATAGGAGTATTCTTTGAACAAGGTAAAGCTTCTGCTAATTTTATAAGAAAAACAGAAATGACCTTTACACTCAATTTACAAGGTAAAGCTTCTGCTAATTTTATAAGGAAAACAGAAATGTTTTTTACATTCAACGTACAAGGTAAGGCTTCTACTAATTTTATAAGAAACACAGAAATGACCTTTGCACTCAATTTAAAATGTAAGGCCTTTGCTAATTCTATGAGGAAAACAGAAATGACCTTTACATTCAACAACTCTGCTTATTTTATAAGAAAAACAGAAATGACCTCGACACTCAATTTACAAGTCAAGACCTCTGCTTATTTTATAAGAAAAACAGAAATGACCTTGACACTCAATTTACTAGGTAAGGCTTCTGCTAATTTTATATTAAAAAAAAACAGAAATCACCTTTACATTTAACTTACAAGGTAAAGCTTCTGCTAATTTTATAAGTAAGACAATGATGACCTTTACATTGAACTTACAAGGTAAGGATTCTGCTTATTTTATAAGAAAAACAGAAATGACCTTTACATTCAACTTAGAAGGTGAGCCAAAAATGAGTTGATTTTTGTTGATAAGTTATCACGTCATCATATCGTTTACTCCCTCCTCCCTTCCCGCATTTCATCAACGTTATCATAAGCTTCGAAACCTCCCCGCCCCCTCTTTATGTTTACGTAATATGTGGACGGCTCATTATATGTTTGATTTTCTTATTGTAGTAATGTGTATTTAAATGTACATATTACACAAGTGTTTACCCTATCAAAAACTACTCACAAGAAAATACACACAGAATAGCTTTCACTGTTTCTCTTATTATTTATTTGCATTGCAGTAGATAACTTCACACAAGCCCCATATATTCGGGTAAATACGTATTTATCATCTAGTTGAATCGAGCACCATGGCAGCAAGGGCAGCTGTACCAAGTCCGGACGTCGTAAGTTGAATACCAGCGTTGACAGTGGCTATCCTGAATGTGATTTGCCCCCAATTCTTTCACTCTTCCTCCAGGCAAATGCTGGGATAGTACCTTACTTCAAGTCCCGGGGCACCTACCTGATCCATGTGTCCAATAGAATTACACACACTACAACACAAGAATATACAGGTTATCTGACAAGGTTAACACACACTCAACTAAGCAAACGTCTTGGAAATCCCACCTACCATCCACATAAAGTTCAGGTCCGACCACAGGTTACAAATTATGGGAAATATTCTTTCATTAGCTGTGGTATTGATAATTGGAACTCATTACCTGCCTCAGTCTTAGAGCCTTTCCCCAAACATATTTATGTTCAACCTGGCGAAATGTAAATATTATACATTATTATATTATTAATATTATCATTATTATTATATTATTAGTATTATATTACTATAATGAGCCTCATTATAGTACAAGTTTTCATTATGATACAGTTTCTCCCACCAATCAGAGCTCAAGAAACAGTTGTGTGACCAATTAGGTGAAGATAGCCTCGCACCTGCGCTCACTTCCATGGCCCTCTATTTTAAATTTCACTGCGTGGCGAGTGTCATAGTGAGGTATTCCAGGAGGCCATGGTCAAATACAAGGTATTCTCTGCGTCCCATGCGCTCTGTTCAGTACACAAAATTGGTGAAATCTCGACAGATATTTATGAATATTTATGTTCGGACATAAAATAGTTATAATTATCGTCGAACATAAACAGTTGTGTGCAATTCGCCTATAATGGTAATTAAGATACTGGTATGGAACGAATTGTGTACATTCTGTTTGATGTTATTGTTGCCAATTTTCTGTATTTGTATAATTTGCCACCGGGTAATTACCCTATTTGCAAAAAATATTATATATAATAATATTAATAATTTATGGCATGTAAAAGATCCTTTCACAGACTAAACTTGTGTGAAGCAAAATTGTTAGGTTAGATTTCGTCAGAACGCTCTATCAAAGTTCCAACGTTCATCACAAGGTATCATTGATATCTGGTGGCGAAAGTTGGAACTACTTGAAATTGAACGGAACTTGTAGCTCACCCTTTAGGGTGTCCGCTGGAAGCAGCTACAGACTTAGGCGAGCCGAACATGTTCTCGGACACTCCCGGCACTAAAAGCCATACGATAAATAAATAAATAAATAATAATAAATCACATGGGGCTGTTGACCAAGATGTCCCAAGCCCCTAAAATGAAATAACAACAACAATAAAAGATCTTCACTAGACAACTGAGGTTACGCGGTCAGTTGCAACGAGAAAAGTCTGCCTCGATGCGTAATGGCTAGCATTCTTGACTGTCACCGCGGAGGCCTTGGTTCGATTCCCGGCTCTAGACATTTAAGTCTGGTCTGGCCTCCTGAGGCAAAACTGAAATAGGTGGGTTCGATTACCAACTCAGCCATCCTGGAAGTGGTTTTCCGTGGTTTTCCACTTCTACTCCAGGATAATGCCGGGATGGTACCTAACTTACGGTCGCTGCCATTTCCTACCCAAATCCTAGCTCAATTACAATACATCACAGACATTACAGTGACACGGTTATCAGACAAATACTACCCACACCCAAGTACACGGGGCTACATGACCACGATATCGCAGAGACCCTAAAGAATCAACAGCTACAAACTGAACGAGAAAAGGTCACTCCCACTACAAAACAGGTCTACCACTCCTGACTTTGGTCATGCCAATTTTAACTATTAAAAAACATAACCTGTTGAAAATGGAGGACGTTTTCATTCATTAAAAAGCGTCTCGTGATAAAGTAATCCTTTTTCTGGCAAGTTAAACAATACACCGAGAGCCACTATCTTAACTTCCAATCTAATTTTGTGGTCTAGAATAAAATTCCCATGGTTTGTTTCGTGTCTTAAGGAATTAAATGCAAAGCCAAACGGCTGGCGCAATAAGACTAGACGGTAGACAATGCACATCATTTCCGGAGTGGAACAAAATTCACAAAGACGGACACACCTGTTTTACTCAGTTTACGGGACCGGAAGTGGCTGGCAAGGAAACAAGCCCTTGCTACGTCTGTGCGGTGGGAAGATGACTCAAGCCAACACACGTGCTTCACCGACCGTAACGTGTAGTTTTAATTTAATTATAAGTTGTGCAACCACAGCTCTTCATCACCATACAGCGTGGATATCTCCCGCCTTTATCGCTATATCTATTTTATCACGGTTGTATTGAATCAGGTATGTCACATCCATGTTACAGAAGTCAAAATAATTCAATTTAGAGTTTAGAAGTGGGAAACGTTGCTCTGACTACGTGTTTGAATTAGAAAATCGTCATAAATCCATGAGAGGTCACTAATGTCCTTTTTCCATTGGAAGAAACACGACTGAATAACGTTACATTTCACTTGAGGTTTGTCCATGGTTTACCAAACCTTATATTGTATTATACTAACACTAGCAACCCACCCCGGCTTCGCCCGGTATCTTGAACGGTTTATCCAGCGTAAACTTAAAAGACGCACGAACGGCAGGCCCCAGACACAATTCTGAAAAGTCGAGGTGAACAGCGAAACTCAAAACACATACACTCTTCTCTGAAGTCTTAACTCGACAGTTTGATGCCTACCGAAGTTGGGGTGATAGGCTCGCTCGCTATCCCGTAAACTCACTCCGAAGCAAGTACCGGTAATTTAAATTTCCATTGAATAGAGATTGTTGGAAGAAATAAAAATGTAAAAACACTTAAAGTGGGCGATGTATTTAAGATAAAGATATGTTGTCGCGGACCTTTTTCGTAGAACTTTTCATCGGATTACCCAGCGTAAGCTTAAAAGGCGCACGGACGTCTGCTTTTTCTTCGACTCGATTCACTGAAATCGTTACTGCTTGGCTTACATTGGTCATAAATGAAGGTTTTTCTACAGAAACCTTCCTCGAGAAATCCTTTACAGGATAGTGAAAACCACATCAAAATTCATCCAGTGGTTCTCGAGATTACCCGTTACATCCAAGAATTTGGGACCCAGAGATTGCAGTACAGTTTCGATATTTCGAGTCTCGATAGTTCAACATTCCCATAAATCCGAATTGAAGAATTTGAATTAATAAAAATAACAAATTGTCAATTTCAGTGCACGAAAGCTGAATACGGGCGACGAGCTTGTTGACACTGACCTTGAACGCCGTCCGGTAGTTCCCCATTCCTACCTCTCTCCTTCTTACCTACAGTATAGTATCTACAGTAGTTCTCTAAAACTCCTCGTTAATGACTGGTGACTGAAACGTTACGTAGTACCACGTGCCGACAATTTACTTATTTATCTCTATTCGTTGTTGACCAATAATTGATGGTTCTTGACCAATAGCATGATTCCTCTGTCACTCCACGTGGAGTCCAGAGTCCGGCTCGCTTGTCAGGCTTCCAGTGTTGCACAGTAAATATTTGCTAAATACGGTATTAAAAAAATCGTTCTGACCTATAAAGGGTTAAGCTGTACCTCCCCCCTTCTTTAACCCTTTATGGGATAGTGGTCTCTATGTTAACCACTTTTCATAAGGACAGTTTATGCTTTCAAAGATGCTGATAGTTGAATCTTTAAGCCACATTTCGGAAAATTTTCATGCCAAAGTGCTAGTATTTTCTAAGAGTCAAATATTATAAAGGTATGTACTTGACGTAATGTGTTGTATAACATTTTAAACAATTGAAACTAAACACCTCAATAACAAAGGGTATAAATGAAGTATAAATCTAGAAATAAAAATTATAAAAATAAAATGATAAAAGAAAATAGAAATTTAAATAATAAACTATAACATTTATGAAAATAATTGTAAATGTCAATTTGAAATTAGTCAATTAAATAATTCAATAAAAATATCAAAATTAAATCTATAAGAACATAAATTGAAAATTAACAAGTAGTTCCGTGAAGAAATATACACACTATTTTCATATATCCTACTTTTGTTAACTGCCACTAACAACATACAAAATTTCAGTTTGATTGCTGTAATAGATTCGTAGATATTGAGAACCGACTAAATATTTCGGATAGTCACCATGTCGGATTTTATATATGTAGGTCCTAGAGTTATGTACTGTTACATGAAGATTATTGTGTACGTGTAGCATTCAAACTTCAATCGCATAATTAGGACACAAGAAGTAACAAGGAGATTTTAAAATTTCGCACAGCTGCCATCTTGTGGTTATGGAAACAATTGAAATAAATTAGATGCCAGTGGATTAACAATCGTATAAGGATTTACTGTACCAAGTTTCACTGCACTCGGATGGTTAAATTGCGAGAAACGTCCATGTGAATATTTATACTTCACGTCGCCGTCATGTTGGATTTGTGATCACCAGGTTATTTTAAAGTCCTATATGTGAACTTAAGTTCATAGCCCCTATGGATATAAAAAAAATTCAGTTTGATTGCTATACCAGATTCGTACATATTCAGAGCCGTCTAAATAATTCGGATGGTCGCCATGTTGGATTGTTAAATGTATAGGCCAGAGAGTCATGTACCATTAAAGGAAAATTATTTTGTATATAGCTTCATTATTCAAACTTTCACTTCGATAGCATGATTACGACACAAGAAATAAAAACCTAATTTTAAAATTCGCACAGCCGCCATCTTGAGGTTATGTAAACAATTGAACTAAATTAGATGCCAGTGCAGTACAATGTGTATAAACATTTCCTGTACCAGATTTCATTGCGGTTGGAACATTAAATCGCGAGAAAGGTCTATTTAAAATTTTCAAATTTGCTTGGCTGCCATGTTCGTTTTGTAGTTACCAGTTTTTCAGAAGTCACATAGGTGAACTTCAAGTGGTTCCCTTTATCACCGTAAAAATTCCAGGGTGATATCGGGAATAGTTTCGGAGATATTGAATGGTGGTGAAATATTTCGCACAATCGCCATCTTGTGGTTATGTAAACAATTGAACGAAGTTAGATGTCGGTGCATTACAATGATGTGTATAAACATATACTGTACCATGTTTTATTGCGTTTGGTTGGTTAAATCGCGAGAAGCGTCTATTTAAAAGTCGCAAATTCGCGTGGCCGTCATGTTAGTTTTGTAGTTACCAGTTTTTCAGAAGTCACATATGTGAACTTCTAGTAGTTACCTTTATCACCGTAAAAATTCCAGGGTGATATCGGGAATAGTTTCGGAGATATTGAATGCTGGTGAAATATTTCGCACAACCGCCATGTTGGATTGGTGAGACGTAACAAAATTTGAAGGGCACGGTCGAGGTCGTCCGGAATAGTGCTATGAACTTACCGAGTTTCATTGAAATCGCTCCAGCCGTTTAGAAGTTAATAGGGGACACACACACACCTCACACACACACACACACACACACACGGACAAGAGGTGATCTCATAAGCCTATTTTTTCAAAATTGAAAATAGGCTAAAAATAAATACATAAACATTAAAATTAGAGAAACTAAACTAACATTATTAATAACTACAGTATAATAATTAAAATAAATTAAAGAATAAAAAAACACATAAAAGTAAAAACAAGAAGTTCCGTGAAGAACTATACAGCCTACTTTTCATGCCAATGATTATTCTACAGTATATGAACCTAACTAGAATAATGACGAAATTAAGTTGGTAATATCGAACTATCTAATTAGTTCAAGATATACCTGGTATAATGTAGCCTAATAGAGCACTACAGTTGGCAGCCCTGGTGACTGAATATATTCTTAGTTCCACCTCTTAAGGTACAGAATACAAAATTTGGTTGAAGTCCAATGGACGTTACATGCAGTTAGACACTGGATCTATCAGCACGCTTAAAAGCATGTTGCCAACAATACCATGCGTGTGCTGGTCAGAAATAATCTGAATTATTATGATATCTTGTTGTGCCAATTTTGGATGAAATCCATTTGTTAGTATAGAAGTTACATGTATTTTAAAATAGGACATATCAGCAGGCATAGAATCATGTTGGCAACACCGCCTTGTATTAATTACTCCAAATTAATCTAGAATGTCAGGTGCTATACGTGTGCAAAGTATAGAGCTGTTGGCTTGCATACATTATGATATATTGATATTAGGGTAAAAAGAATATAGACAGCATTTATTAACAGTTGGCAGCCCTGATTGCTCTTAACAATACTTATAGTCATATCTGTTATGGTACACATTGCACATACGAAATTTGGTTGAAATCGAACTGATAGTATAGAAGTTACATGTATTTAAAAATTGGTACTATAATCATGTTGGTAGAACTGACGTATATAAGTTACTCCAAATTAATCTAAAATGTCAGAATATACGTGTGCATAGTTTAAAGCTGTTGGCTTGCATACTTTCTGATATATTGGTATTTGGATTTTAAAAAAATAGAGCGAGCAATTATTAACAGTTGGCAGCTCTGGTGGCACTTAAGAATACGCTCAGGCATATCTGTTTATGTACAGATATTACATACAAAATTTGGTTGAAATCCAGTTGATAGTGTAGAAGTTATATGCATTTTAACATTGGACCTATCAGAAGGCTTAAAATTATCTTGGCAACACTGTCATGGTTGGCCTCCTGGAAATTAAACTGAAATAGTATTATCTACATGTGTGCCAATTTTGGAATAGCTCCCATGCATACCTTGCAAGATATCCAACATGGAGCTCAAATTTCTAGTGCGTTTTTTCAGCAGTTGGTAGAACTGACATCATTTTCAAATATGGACGTGAGCTATTCCGGTGCACATCTTTACTCATACTATATTTGGTTTTGATTGCTGCAGCCGTTTAGGAGTTGATAGGGGGGACACACACACTGCCAGACAGACAGACAGACAGAAGGACAGACAGACAGACAGACACACATTTTCCCGGATCGATCTCATAAGACTACTTTTTTCTCATTTTTGCAAAATGTGAAAAGTAGGCTAAAAATATTTTTTCCCTATAAAGTGTTAAAGAGGGCGCTGTGAGTTACGCCATGGACCACACGTAGCCCGCGGGCCACCAGTTAGGCATTACTGATATAAAGCGATAAGGAAGTCGCCGGCGAATAAAGACCTCACGTGGTGTGGAATGGAGGAGTTGCTATAAACATCGGGGAAATTGCCCTTCTCTAAATTGAAAATGTCTTGTTGTAACCCAAATAATCTTAACAGCTCCTCCCCTCTTCTGCTTCGTCTTGAATTTCAAAGAACTCATCTCATTCTTATCTAAATTACAGTTCCCCATTAGAGCTCTCGCTTGGGGAGGACAGAGCTCCCAATGGAGGTTGCACTGCGCTGTGTTTCCTTGGAAACTAAATCTTGCCTATGCTTGGCAGTGCTGGCGCAGGGAAGCGTTAAACCTGAGCCGACGCGACGTGTGATGCATCGCTGTTGACACTAGGTACGACCTGCAAGCGAACTTGTGGTTGGTTACCTAAACTTTCAACTGCTTTCTTATTTGAGTTTCATTCTTTATCTTCTCCTTCCTTCTTTGGCCAGTTAGCTTTTATCGAAAGGAATAAAGAATTTGTGCAGATACATGGAGCATGCATTGAACATTTACATTATCCTGTCGTTGTTTCCAATTCGTTATTGGAGCTTGCGACATATTGGTTATTATTGAAGTAGCTTGCCATGGAGGGTGAGTGGTTATCGTGTCGGACTACCAACCTGAGGCTTGCAGGTTCGCTCTTGGCCGTGGTAAGTGATTTTTGAAAGGCGACAAAAGCCACGGCACGCATGTCATGTTAAGGAACCCATTTGAATTCAATAGGCCGTGTTCATAATGGCAAAATTAATCTCGTGATTTTCCGCCAACACAAAAAAGTTCCTCCTTTCTCTACAAGAAAGCGCTATAGTGTCAAGGAACTTAGATATCTAACCTCCTTGACTTTCATAGCACTCCAAGGAACAACAAATTTCAACGTGCAAGCTGTCCTCTGGGTGTCAAGTAACAAAGCTTGCACCCGGTACCCGAGGCTACACGATATTATTATTATTATTATTGAAGTATTTCAGTGTTGCCTAGTTCTATTATAGATAGCTTTTCAGTCGGTCAACACAAATTTTGCCCATTAGGCTGGAAAACAAGTATTCAAGTATAGAATTGCTTCAGACCTTCTGAGCAATGGAAATGAAAATCCACAGCCTCCTTCCAGTCAACCGACCGGGTCAGGGAATGGAATCAATGAAGCCCCTATCTAGCGGCGAGGATATGAACTGTGCCGGCTGCCGAAGCCCGTCGCACTCCCCTGGGATCAGAGAAATAATATCCGTAAATAAGTTTGACGCGCTACACAAGATTTTACAATCCTTTGTAATCTCTAAAGTTTAGATATACAGGATATTTGTACATAAGTGTAATATATAAACATCCTACCTTATCTAAGCCTATAAGAGCAGGATCTGAATGATGATGATCGCGTGACGATCGAAATTTGTCATCTAATTAAGCACCCCCTCCCCCATTTTACCCTACTTTCGTTTTTTGCTAAAAATGAAAGTAGACTTATGAGAGGGGAAGTAAAGCCGGCAGTCCCATGTCATAGATTTATGGCATGTTAAAGAACCTTCCACTGATTACACCTGTGTGAAGCTAAATTGTGGGTTAAGTTTAAACCACGCTCTTAGGTTCGTACATTCGTCGCCAGGAGTCGACTGCGATGGCGTCTAGTAGCCAAGTTCTGAACTAGTAGTCGTTGACGATGGCGTTTGGCGCAAAAGTAAGAAGTACTCAAAAATTCAAAAGTCTGCAGTCCTTACTTGAATTAAAATCAGATAACACACACTAATACAGACATCACAATTAACACCGGTTATCAGACAGTTTATACACACGCCCAAAGTACACGGGGCTACAATACCGCGTTGTCGGAGCCCCTAAACTGAGCAACCAACCAACCAACCAACCAAGACTTATGAGATCCACACGGGCCACAAGTTGTCAGTCTGTGAATGTATGAGTGTGTATATCTGTTCCCCACCCCCTCCCCACCCCCACCTATCAATTCAAACACTACGAACCTTAATGGAACGAAATATGGTACAGAGGTAGCACTAGCAAAGGAAACCTCAGTGTCATGTTTTATATTGCCGCCATCTTAACGGAAACGTACTGGTGGCCACCCAAATGTTCAAAGCTTAAATCAAATTACGACTAACCTAATCATCTGTTCTGTACCAAATTTTGCAACAGCATACCTTCATGTAGGAAGAGTCTTTCCATCAAATTACAAGATTATAAGCTAGATAGTTTGAAGATGGTGGCCATGTATTTGTGCAAATTAAGTGTGTGAGTGTGTATATCTCTCCCTCCGTATCAATTCAAACACGACGAAACTGAATTGAACGAAATTTGGTACAGAGGTAGCACTAGCAAAGGAAACCTTAGTGTCATGTTTTATATTGCCGCCATCTCGACGGAAACGTAATGGTGGCCACCCAAATGTTCAAAGCTTAAATCAAATTACGACAGACCTAATCATCCGATCTCGACCAAATTTTACAAAAAATGTACCTTAATGTGTCTTTTGTCTAAACTACTAGATCATCAGTCAAATATTTTCAATATTGGCGGACATATGAATCATGCAAATATTATAGCCCAACCGATACTTACGATTCAACAAGGCCTGGTCTCACCAACTCCGTTTATCGTACAGAGGGTTTAAACTGTCCTCAAGGGGATGACCCGTAGGATATTAATATCTTAACAGTCCCGCTCCAGCAAAAGAATTTCACTGTAATATCCATAGCTATTTTTGTTATTCAAGAGAATGTAAGCTTTTAAGTTTGTAAATTTAAAGAGCGGCGTAGAGATATGGCGGCCCCATCGCCCAGTGGGAAACCACTGCAATCAGCCACCCGAGTATTGGCGGGAAAACCATACCAAGTGTGTAAGGAGGAAATGCCTGCCCAAACCCTGACCATCTGGGGCACCCTGTCTCTAGGGGATAAATATGGAGGATGGGAAGGTAACCCAACAAACCACTCTACGTTGGGCTTATCACCCATGTGGATGTAAAGTGATTCAGAGAACTACAAGTAGCCTCGGATTGGGCGGATATATACGACGACAACCGAAGTGGAAACGGAACACGAGATTCGGAACATGGAATATTAAGACAATCGTTGGTAAAGAAGTGGACTTGATACAGGAAATGAAGGACCACAAATTAGAAGTACTGGGATTACATAAAATGCGAGTTGAGGGAGGTGCAGGACGAGGTAGACCCCGCATTACATGGGAGAATAGGATTGGGAGATTGGGACAAAAGAAAAGGGGAAAAACTGTTGTGGAAATGAAGAGAATGTGCAGAAATACAGCGGAATGGCAGAAATGGCTCAAACGAGGCTACCCCGACGCTTGAAAGCATAAGGGAATTGAAGGAGAAGAAGAAGAAATTTGGGGAAAGAACACATCTGATGTGTTACTTGTACTGGTGACCGCCTCGCAATGTAGCGGCTAGCAATCTTGGCTGCCAACTTGGAGGTTCGATTCCCCACTCTGCCAATACATTGAATACTGATCTAAGGGTTGGAACGCGGTACACTCAGTACATTTAGACACAACTGAAAAGAGGAGGGTTTGATTCCTAACCCAGCCATCCTGGAAGTGGTTTCCTGTGGGTTTCCCCACTTCTACTCCAGGTTATCAGACAAATTCGAACAAGAGAGAGACAGACACACACACACCCAAGTACACGGAGCGGAATGGCCAAGATGTCCAATTCCCTCAAATGAAACAGCTATGGCAACAACATGTACCGGCATCCTCATTTACATGTTTCCAGTTGACGTCCCTCGATCAACTCCGATTATCCAAATTCCAACTATCCGGATCGTTTCGAGGGGAAAGAACATTGCATGACTAAAAATTATTTTATTAATCCAACGAGTTGGTTTTGTTCGTCAGGAATTACAGTAGTTATACAGTACTGTACGTTACTTTATCGTTCTAAAATCAATCCTCAGCGAATATTAAAAGACAAAATCTTCAGGAGAACAATAAATACAGTTACTGTAAGTTGCATGCCGTGTTGGGCCCATCCTATTCCGAACGCAATATAGTGGCTACCGCATACGAAAACGATTTTAGACAGCAAAACAACTGACATTGAATGACTGTCCGATGTGTTCAAGAACCGACACTTTATATAAGTACAGTACTGTAAAAATGTCACAAAGTTTTAACAATTAAAATAATATTACAGTATAAACAAAGGCATTTATATCTATCTTACTAATATATAAAAATGAGATGGTGTGTGTCTGTCTTTCTGTCTGTCTGTCTGTCTGTCTGTCTGTTACTCAATAACACAAGAACCACTGGTCCGATTTAAATGAAATTTTGCATGGATGTAGCTGATTTACCAGGTTTACATATAGGATACTTTTGATTACGATATTTTGCACTATTGAAAAATGGCGACTATTTTCATATTTCCATTTCAAATAAAAACAGAACGCTAAGATATAGCAACCTTTTGATGGCACTACGAGCTTTAAATTTAATTTTCTATCCGAAATGTCCTTACCACTTTTCGTGTATCTCCAACGGTTAGCGATTTAAACCTACATTTGTGACGTCACTACACCCTTTGGTTTAAAAATTTCATATTTTCATCATCTTACTAATATATAAAAATGAGATGGTGTGTGTCTGTCTTTCTGTCTGTCTGTCTGTCTGTCTGTTACTCAATAACACAAGAACCACTGGTCCGATTTAAATGAAATTTTGCATGGATGTAGCTGATTTACCAGGTTTACATATAGGATACTTTTGATTACGATATTTTGCACTATTGAAAAATGGCGACTATTTTCATATTTCCATTTCAAATAAAAACAGAACGCTAAGATATAGCAACCTTTTGATGGCACTACGAGCTTTAAAATTTAATTTTCTATCCGAAATGTCCTTACCACTTTTCGTGTATCTCCAACGGTTAGCCAGTTAAACCTACATTTGTGACGTCACTACACCCTTTGGTTTAAAAATTTCATATTTTCATCATCTTACTAATATATAAAAATGAGATGGTGTGTGTCTGTCTTTCTGTCTGTCTGTCTGTCTGTCTGTCTGTTACTCAATAACACAAGAACCACTGGTCCGATTTAAATGAAATTTTGCATGGATGTAGCTGATTTACCAGGTTTACATATAGGATACTTTTGATTACGATATTTTGCACTATTGAAAAATGGCGACTATTTTCATATTTCCATTTCAAATAAAAAGAGAACGCTAAGATATAGCAACCTTTTGATGGCACTACGAGCTTTAAAATTTATTTTTCTATCCGAAATGTCCTTACCACTTTTCGTGTATCTCCAACGGTTAGCGAGTTAAACCTACATTTGTGACGTCACTACACCCTTTGGTTTAAAAATTTCATATTTTCATCATCTTACTAATATATAATAAAAAATGAGATGGTGTGTGTCTGTCTTTCTGTCTGTCTGTCTGTCTGTTACTCAATAACACAAGAACCACTGGTCCGATTTAAATGAAATTTTGCATGGATGTAGCTGATTTACCAGGTTTACATATAGGATACTTTTGATTACGATATTTTGCACTATTGAAAAATGGCGACTATTTTCATATTTCCATTTCAAATAAAAACAGAACGCTAAGATATAGCAACCTTTTGATGGCACTACGAGCTTTAAAATTTAATTTTCTATCCGAAATGTCCTTACCACTTTTCGTGTATCTCCAACGGTTAGCCAGTTAAACCTACATTTGTGACGTCACTACACCCTTTGGTTTAAAAATTTCATATTTTCATCATCTTACTAATATATAAAAATGAGATGGTGTGTGTCTGTCTTTCTGTCTGTCTGTCTGTCTGTCTGTTACTCAATAACACAAGAACCACTGGTCCGATTTAAATGAAATTTTGCATGGATGTAGCTGATTTACCAGGTTTACATATAGGATACTTTTGATTACGATATTTTGCACTATTGAAAAATGGCGACTATTTTCATATTTCCATTTCAAATAAAAACAGAACGCTAAGATATAGCAACCTTTTGATGGCACTACGAGCTTTAAATTTAATTTTCTATCCGAAATGTCCTTACCACTTTTCGTGTATCTCCAACGGTTAGCGAGTTAAACCTACATTTGTGACGTCACTACACCCTTTGGTTTAAAAATTTCATATTTTCATCATCTTACTAATATATAAAAATGAGATGGTGTGTGTCTGTCTTTCTGTCTGTCTGTCTGTCTGTCTGTTACTCAATAACACAAGAACCACTGGTCCGATTTAAATGAAATTTTGCATGGATGTAGCTGATTTACCAGGTTTACATGTAGGATAATTTTGATTACGATATTTTGCACTATTGAAAAATGGCGACTATTTTCATATTTCCATTTCAAATAAAAACAGAACGCTAAGATATAGCAACCTTTTGATGGCACTACGAGCTTAAAAATTTAATTTTCTATCCGAAATGTCCTTACCACTTTTCGTGTATCTCCAACGGTTAGCCAGTTAAACCTACATTTGTGACGTCACTACACCCTTTGGTTTAAAAATTTCATATTTCCATCATCTTACTAATATATAACAAGATGTTCAGCAAAGAACATATAGCCTACTTTCTCCTAAATGTATGGGTATCTTTATGACTCTTTGTCCTCATCCCTAAAACAATCACCCCAACCACAATGTATTGTTTGTTTTCTTTTATATTGATAATAAGCCAGTAAGTGTCAAGATCAATATTATATACTTTATGATGATTGAATAACAAAACTACTAACTTATTGTAATGCATTCACGTCCGTTAATCTCTATATTAAGCCAGCCTGCAAAATTAAGAATCTTCCGCCCCAATCACAGTAGGTGGTGCTGCGACCTATCAGTGAATTAATCTTTATCTTGTACGCCTATGCACTGCCATCGTAATGTACTACGATGGCAGTGTTCTATGGGTGTTGAATGAGTAGGCAGTTTAAAGTAGCCAAGAGGGAGGCGATCCAGCTGGCAGTGTTTAAAGGTATTCGGAGCGCGATCGTGGCTAATAGTTGAACTACCAGTATTACAAAATTGCCATACTTCAGGAGGCCAGCTCAGGCATTTACACAGCGTTATGTTTGGAACAATATTACCCACATAACCCACAAGAGGACAGCACCGTACAGAGGCATTAAGAAGGCTGTGGTTAATGACAACGTGTATCTAGTTCTTCTATTCTCCTTTTTCTAATGTCTTCTGTTTATGTGCGATGCTGGGACTGTGATTTTATTAATATACGAGTGTATACTTTATCCTCTCCTTTGAGCTAAATGACATTTTATTCAGTATCTGTGGAAAAACCTCGTGCACATCATTTGTAAAAGAATTCAAGAAAAAAAAACTAACTGTAGCAGTACTCGATCCCCAGTCAACTGCGTGTCAGACTAACATGCTAGCCCAGAGCTAACCGTATCCATGACGTCAGGTGTTCTTAACTGACATATTAGATACAAACTGTTGGCAAATAACGACTTTAAATAAACGATTTCTTCACTGCAGTACATCTTCATTAAAGATCATTTCATACAAACTTTATATTATTGTATCAGTACGGTATATCACATACAACATACTAAAACTACTGAAATATAAGACAGGCACATGAGGACAGCTGCCATCTTGTCGTGTGACACAAACAGCTCAGCTCTTTTAAGCCACTCATACTGTATAATATTATAATATTACATTATAATAAATAACGGATCACGACCTTCAGGATAGCATAAACCCCCCTAGGCTCGATAATCGGAATTGGTGGGTCTTAAGCTATTTATTAAAATGGTTGCATAATTCACACGGCCGCCATCCTGAAATGGCATGGCCGATGACCTTGAATTTTGGGTGAAAGACGCGTCCTATATAAAGGTATGTTGTCACCAAATTTGGTAGAGATTGGATGATTAGTTTAGCCGTAATTTGATTTTACGTTTTGAACATTTGAGTGGCCGCCATTCTGTATTGGTAAAGATGGCGGCGATATAAAGTATGACACTGAGGTGTCCTTTACTAGTGCTACCTCTGTACCAAATTTCGTTCAATTCGGTTACACCGTGTTCGAATTGATAGGGGGGGACAGACATTCAGAGTACACACACTCACACACACACAGACACACACACACACACACACACAGACTCACACACACACATACACACACACACACACACAGACTCACACACACACATACACACACACAGACAGACACACTTTTTTCGCCCTGTGTTGATCTCATAAGTCTACTTTCATTTTTTGCAAAAATCGAAAGTAGGCTAAAAATGCGATGGTGTGTGTCTGTCTTTCTGTCTGTCTGTCTGTCTGTTACTCAATAACGCAAGAACCACTGGTCCGATTTAAATGAAATTTTGCATGGATGTAGCTGATTTACCAGGTTTACATATAGGATACTTTTGATTACGATATTTTGCACTATTGAAAAATGGCGACTATTTTCATATTTCCATTTCAAATAAAAACAGAACGCTAAGATATAGCAACCTTTTGATGGCACTACGAGCTTTAAAATTTAATTTTCTATCCGAAATGTCCTTACCACTTTTCGTGTATCTCCAACGGTTAGCCAGTTAAACCTACATTTGTGACGTCACTACACCCTTTGGTTTAAAAATTTCATATTTTCATCATCTTACTAATATATAACAAGATGTTCAGCAAAGAACATATAGCCTACTTTCTCCTAAATGTATGGGTATCTTTATGACTCTTTGTCCTCATCCCTAAAACAATCACTCCAACCACAATGTATTGTTTGTTTTCTTTTATATTGATAATAAGCCAGTAAGTGTCAAGATCAATATTATATACTTTATGATGATTGAATAACAAAACTACTAACTTATTGTAATGCATTCACGTCCGTTAATCTCTATATTAAGCCAGCCTGCAAAATTAAGAATCTTCCGCCCCAATCACAGTAGTGGTGCTGCGACCTATCAGTGAATTAATCTTTATCTTGTACGCCTATGCACTGCCATCGTAATGTACTACGATGGCAGTGTTCTATGGGTGTTGAATGAGTAGGCAGTTTAAAGTAGCCAAGAGGGAGGCGATCCAGCTGGCAGTGTTTAAAGGTATTCGGAGCGCGATCGTGGCTAATAGTTGAACTACCAGTATTACAAAATTGCCATACTTCAGGAGGCCAGCTCAGGCATTTACACAGCGTTATGTTTGGAACAATATTACCCACATAACCCACAAGAGGACAGCACCGTACAGAGGCATTAAGAAGGCTGTGGTTAATGACAACGTGTATCTAGTTCTTCTATTCTCCTTTTTCTAATGTCTTCTGTTTATGTGCGATGCTGGGACTGTGATTTTATTAATATACGAGTGTATACTTTATCCTCTCCTTTGAGCTAAATGACATTTTATTCAGTATCTGTGGAAAAACCTCGTGCACATCATTTGTAAAAGAATTCAAGAAAAAAAAACTAACTGTAGCAGTACTCGATCCCCAGTCAACTGCGTGTCAGACTAACATGCTAGCCCAGAGCTAACCGTATCCATGACGTCAGGTGTTCTTAACTGACATATTAGATACAAACTGTTGGCAAATAACGACTTTAAATAAACGATTTCTTCACTGCAGTACATCTTCATTAAAGATCATTTCATACAAACTTTATATTATTGTATCAGTACGGTATATCACATACAACATACTAAAACTACTGAAATATAAGACAGGCACATGAGGACAGCTGCCATCTTGTCGTGTGACACAAACAGCTCAGCTCTTTTAAGCCACTGATACTGTATAATATTATAATATTACATTATAATAAATAACGGATCACGACCTTCAGGATAGCATAAACCCCCCTAGGCTCGATAATCGGAATTGGTGGGTCTTAAGCTATTTATTAAAATGGTTGCATAATTCACACGGCCGCCATCCTGAAATGGCATGGCCGATGACCTTGAATTTTGGGTGAAAGACGCGTCCTATATAAAGGTATGTTCTCACCAAATTTGGTAGAGATCGGATGATTAGTTTAGCCGTAATTTGATTTTACGTTTTGAACATTTGAGTGGCCGCCATTCTGTATTGGTAAAGATGGCGGCGATATAAAGTATGACACTGAGGTGTCCTTTACTAGTGCTACCTCTGTACCAAATTTCGTTCAATTCGGTTACACCGTGTTCGAATTGATAGGGGGGGGACAGACATTCAGAGTACACACACTCACACACACACAGACACACACACACACACACACACAGACTCACACACACACATACACACACACACACACACAGACTCACACACACACATACACACACACAGACAGACACACTTTTTTCGCCCTGTGTTGATCTCATAAGTCTACTTTCATTTTTTGCAAAAATCGAAAGTAGGCTAAAAATGCGATGGTGTGTGTCTGTCTTTCTGTCTGTCTGTCTGTCTGTTACTCAATAACGCAAGAACCACTGGTCCGATTTAAATGAAATTTTGCATGGATGTAGCTGATTTACCAGGTTTACATATAGGATACTTTTGATTACGATATTTTGCACTATTGAAAAATGGCGACTATTTTCATATTTCCATTTCAAATAAAAACAGAACGCTAAGATATAGCAACCTTTTGATGGCACTACGAGCTTTAAAATTTAATTTTCTATCCGAAATGTCCTTACCACTTTTCGTGTATCTCCAACGGTTAGCCAGTTAAACCTACATTTGTGACGTCACTACACCCTTTGGTTTAAAAATTTCATATTTTCATCATCTTACTAATATATAACAAGATGTTCAGCAAAGAACATATAGCCTACTTTCTCCTAAATGTATGGGTATCTTTATGACTCTTTGTCCTCATCCCTAAAACAATCACTCCAACCACAATGTATTGTTTGTTTTCTTTTATATTGATAATAAGCCAGTAAGTGTCAAGCTCAATATTATATACTTTATGATGATTGAATAACAAAACTACTAACTTATTGTAATGCATTCACGTCCGTTAATCTCTATATTAAGCCAGCCTGCAAAATTAAGAATCTTCCGCCCCAATCACAGTAGTGGTGCTGCGACCTATCAGTGAATTAATCTTTATCTTGTACGCCTATGCACTGACATCGTAATGTACTACGATGGCAGTGTTCTATGGGTGTTGAATGAGTAGGCAGTTTAAAGTAGCCAAGAGGGAGGCGATCCAGCTGGCAGTGTTTAAAGGTATTCGGAGCGCGATCGTGGCTAATAGTTGAACTACCAGTATTACAAAATTGCCATACTTCAGGAGGCCAGCTCAGGCATTTACACAGCGTTATGTTTGGAACAATATTACCCACATAACCCACAAGAGGACAGCACCGTACAGAGGCATTAAGAAGGCTGTGGTTAATGACAACGTGTATCTAGTTCTTCTATTCTCCTTTTCTAATGTCTTCTGTTTATGTGCGATGCTGGGACTGTGATTTTATTAATATACGAGTGTATACTTTATCCTCTCCTTTGAGCTAAATGACATTTTATTCAGTATCTGTGGGAAGAGCTCGTGCACATCATTTGTAAAAGAATTCAAGAAAAAAACCTAACTGTAGCAGTACTCGATCCCCAGTCAACTGCGTGTCAGAGTAACATGCTAGCCCAGAGCTAACCGTATCCATGACGTCCGTTGTTCTTAACTGACATATTAGATACAAACTGTTGGCAAATAATGACTTGAAATAAACGATTTCTTCACTGCAGTACATCTTCATTAAAGATCATTTCATACAAAGTTTATATTATTGTATCAGTACGGTATATCACATACAACATACTAAAACTACTGAAATATAAGACAGGCACATGAGGACAGCTGCCATCTTGTCGTGTGACACAAACAGCTCAGCTCTTTTAAGCCACTCGTACTGTATAATATTATAATATTAAATTATAATAAATAACGGATCACGACCTTCAGGATAGCTTAAACCCCCCTAGGCTCGATAATCGGAATTGGTGGGTCTTAAGCTATTTATTAAAATGGTTGCATAATTCACACGGCCGCCATCCTGAAATGGCATGGCCGATGACCTTGAAGTTTGGGTGAAAGACGCGTCCTATATAAAGGTATGTTGTCACCAAATTTGGTAGAGATCGGATGATTAGTTTAGCCGTAATTTGATTTTACGTTTTGAACATTTGAGTGGCCGCCATTCTGTTTTGGTAAAGATGGCGGCGATATAAAGTATGACACTGAGGTGTACATTACTAGTGCTACCTCTGTACCAAATTTCGTTCAATTCGGTTTCACCGTGTTCGAATTGATAGGGGGGGGACAGACATTCAGAGTACACACACTCACACACACACAGACACACACACACACACACACACAGAGACTCACACACACACATACACACACACACACACAGACTCACACACACACATACACACACACAGACAGACACACTTTTTTCGCCCTGTGTTGATCTCATAAGTCTACTTTCATTTTTTGCAAAAATCGAAAGTAGGCTAAAAATGAGATGGTGTGTGTCTGTCTTTCTGTCTGTCTGTCTGTCTGTCTGTCTGTTACTCAATAACGCAAGAACCACTGGTCCGATTTAAATGAAATTTTGCATGGATGTAGCTGATTTACCAGGTTTACATATAGGATACTTTTGATTACGATATTTTGCACTATTGAAAAATGGCGACTATTTTCATATTTCCATTTCAAATAAAAACAGAACGCTAAGATATAGCAACCTTTTGATGGCACTACGAGCTTTAAAATTTAATTTTCTATCCGAAATGTCCTTACCACTTTTCGTGTATCTCCAACGGTTAGCCAGTTAAACCTACATTTGTGACGTCACTACACCCTTTGGTTTAAAAATTTCATATTTTCATCATCTTACTAATATATAACAAGATATTCAGCAAAGAACATATAGCCTACTTTCTCCTAAATGTATGGGTATCTTTATGACTCTTTGTCCTCATCCCTAAAACAATCACTCCAACCACAATGTATTGTTTGTTTTCTTTTATATTGATAATAAGCCAGTAAGTGTCAAGCTCAATATTATATACTTTATGATGATTGAATAACAAAACTACTAACTTATTGTAATGCATTCACGTCCGTTAATCTCTATATTAAGCCAGCCTGCAAAATTAAGAATCTTCCGCCCCAATCACAGTAGTGGTGCTGCGACCTATCAGTGAATTAATCTTTATCTTGTACGCCTATGCACTGACATCGTAATGTACTACGATGGCAGTGTTCTATGGGTGTTGAATGAGTAGGCAGTTTAAAGTAGCCAAGAGGGAGGCGATCCAGCTGGCAGTGTTTAAAGGTATTCGGAGCGCGATCGTGGCTAATAGTTGAACTACCAGTATTACAAAATTGCCATACTTCAGGAGGCCAGCTCAGGCATTTACACAGCGTTATGTTTGGAACAATATTACCCACATAACCCACAAGAGGACAGCACCGTACAGAGGCATTAAGAAGGCTGTGGTTAATGACAACGTGTATCTAGTTCTTCTATTCTCCTTTTCTAATGTCTTCTGTTTATGTGCGATGCTGGGACTGTGATTTTATTAATATACGAGTGTATACTTTATCCTCTCCTTTGAGCTAAATGACATTTTATTCAGTATCTGTGGGAAGAGCTCGTGCACATCATTTGTAAAAGAATTCAAGAAAAAAACCTAACTGTAGCAGTACTCGATCCCCAGTCAACTGCGTGTCAGAGTAACATGCTAGCCCAGAGCTAACCGTATCCATGACGTCCGTTGTTCTTAACTGACATATTAGATACAAACTGTTGGCAAATAATGACTTGAAATAAACGATTTCTTCACTGCAGTACATCTTCATTAAAGATCATTTCATACAAAGTTTATATTATTGTATCAGTACGGTATATCACATACAACATACTAAAACTACTGAAATATAAGACAGGCACATGAGGACAGCTGCCATCTTGTCGTGTGACACAAACAGCTCAGCTCTTTTAAGCCACTCGTACTGTATAATATTATAATATTAAATTATAATAAATAACGGATCACGACCTTCAGGATAGCTTAAACCCCCCTAGGCTCGATAATCGGAATTGGTGGGTCTTAAGCTATTTATTAAAATGGTTGCATAATTCACACGGCCGCCATCCTGAAATGGCATGGCCGATGACCTTGAAGTTTGGGTGAAAGACGCGTCCTATATAAAGGTATGTTGTCACCAAATTTGGTAGAGATCGGATGATTAGTTTAGCCGTAATTTGATTTTACGTTTTGAACATTTGAGTGGCCGCCATTCTGTTTTGGTAAAGATGGCGGCGATATAAAGTATGACACTGAGGTGTACATTACTAGTGCTACCTCTGTACCAAATTTCGTTCAATTCGGTTTCACCGTGTTCGAATTGATAGGGGGGGGACAGACATTCAGAGTACACACACTCACACACACACAGACACACACACACACACACACACAGAGACTCACACACACACATACACACACACACACACACAGACTCACACACACACATACACACACACAGACAGACACACTTTTTTCGCCCTGTGTTGATCTCATAAGTCTACTTTCATTTTTTGCAAAAATCGAAAGTAGGCTAAAAATGAGATGGTGTGTGTCTGTCTGTCTGTCTGTCTGTCTGTCTGTCTGTTACTCAATAACACAAGAACCACTGGTCCGATTTAAATGAAATTTTGCATGGATGTAGCTGATTTACCAGGTTTACATATAGGATACTTTTGATTACGATATTTTGCACTATTGAAAAATGGCGACTATTTTCATATTTCCATTTCAAATAAAAACAGAACGCTAAGATATAGCAACCTTTTGATGGCACTACGAGCTTTAAAATTTATTTTTCTATCCGAAATGTCCTTACCACTTTTCGTGTATCTCCAACGGTTAGCGAGTTAAACCTACATTTGTGACGTCACTACACCCTTTGGTTTAAAAATTTCATATTTTCATCATCTTACTAATATATAATAAAAAATGAGATGGTGTGTGTCTGTCTTTCTGTCTGTCTGTCTGTCTGTCTGTTACTCAATAACACAAGAACCACTGGTCCGATTTAAATGAAATTTTGCATGGATGTAGCTGATTTACCAGGTTTACATATAGGATACTTTTGATTACGATATTTTGCACTATTGAAAAATGGCGACTATTTTCATATTTCCATTTCAAATAAAAACAGAACGCTAATATATAGCAACCTTTTGATGGCACTACGAGCTTTAAAATTTAATTTCCTATCCGAAATGTCCTTACCACTTTTCGTGTATCTCCAACGGTTAGCCAGTTAAACCTACATTTGTGACGTCACTACACCCTTTGGTTTAAAAATTTCATATTTTCATCATCTTACTAATATATAAAAATGAGATGGTGTGTGTCTGTCTTTCTGTCTGTCTGTCTGTCTGTCTGTTACTCAATAACACAAGAACCACTGGTCCGATTTAAATGAAATTTTGCATGGATGTAGCTGATTTACCAGGTTTACATATAGGATACTTTTGATTACGATATTTTGCACTATTGAAAAATGGCGACTATTTTCATATTTCCATTTCAAATAAAAACAGAACGCTAAGATATAGCAACCTTTTGATGGCACTACGAGCTTTAAATTTAATTTTCTATCCGAAATGTCCTTACCACTTTTCGTGTATCTCCAACGGTTAGCGAGTTAAACCTACATTTGTGACGTCACTACACCCTTTGGTTTAAAAATTTCATATTTTCATCATCTTACTAATATATAAAAATGAGATGGTGTGTGTCTGTCTTTCTGTCTGTCTGTCTGTCTGTCTGTTACTCAATAACACAAGAACCACTGGTCCGATTTAAATGAAATTTTGCATGGATGTAGCTGATTTACCAGGTTTACATGTAGGATAATTTTGATTACGATATTTTGCACTATTGAAAAATGGCGACTATTTTCATATTTCCATTTCAAATAAAAACAGAACGCTAAGATATAGCAACCTTTTGATGGCACTACGAGCTTAAAAATTTAATTTTCTATCCGAGATGTCCTTACCACTTTTCGTGTATCTCCAACGGTTAGCCAGTTAAACCTACATTTGTGACGTCACTACACCCTTTGGTTTAAAAATTTCATATTTCCATCATCTTACTAATATATAACAAGATGTTCAGCAAAGAACATATAGCCTACTTTCTCCTAAATGTATGGGTATCTTTATGACTCTTTGTCCTCATCCCTAAAACAATCACCCCAACCACAATGTATTGTTTGTTTTCTTTTATATTGATAATAAGCCAGTAAGTGTCAAGATCAATATTATATACTTTATGATGATTGAATAACAAAACTACTAACTTATTGTAATGCATTCACGTCCGTTAATCTCTATATTAAGCCAGCCTGCAAAATTAAGAATCTTCCGCCCCAATCACAGTAGGTGGTGCTGCGACCTATCAGTGAATTAATCTTTATCTTGTACGCCTATGCACTGCCATCGTAATGTACTACGATGGCAGTGTTCTATGGGTGTTGAATGAGTAGGCAGTTTAAAGTAGCCAAGAGGGAGGCGATCCAGCTGGCAGTGTTTAAAGGTATTCGGAGCGCGATCGTGGCTAATAGTTGAACTACCAGTATTACAAAATTGCCATACTTCAGGAGGCCAGCTCAGGCATTTACACAGCGTTATGTTTGGAACAATATTACCCACATAACCCACAAGAGGACAGCACCGTACAGAGGCATTAAGAAGGCTGTGGTTAATGACAACGTGTATCTAGTTCTTCTATTCTCCTTTTTCTAATGTCTTCTGTTTATGTGCGATGCTGGGACTGTGATTTTATTAATATACGAGTGTATACTTTATCCTCTCCTTTGAGCTAAATGACATTTTATTCAGTATCTGTGGAAAAACCTCGTGCACATCATTTGTAAAAGAATTCAAGAAAAAAAAACTAACTGTAGCAGTACTCGATCCCCAGTCAACTGCGTGTCAGACTAACATGCTAGCCCAGAGCTAACCGTATCCATGACGTCAGGTGTTCTTAACTGACATATTAGATACAAACTGTTGGCAAATAACGACTTTAAATAAACGATTTCTTCACTGCAGTACATCTTCATTAAAGATCATTTCATACAAACTTTATATTATTGTATCAGTACGGTATATCACATACAACATACTAAAACTACTGAAATATAAGACAGGCACATGAGGACAGCTGCCATCTTGTCGTGTGACACAAACAGCTCAGCTCTTTTAAGCCACTCATACTGTATAATATTATAATATTACATTATAATAAATAACGGATCACGACCTTCAGGATAGCATAAACCCCCCTAGGCTCGATAATCGGAATTGGTGGGTCTTAAGCTATTTATTAAAATGGTTGCATAATTCACACGGCCGCCATCCTGAAATGGCATGGCCGATGACCTTGAATTTTGGGTGAAAGACGCGTCCTATATAAAGGTATGTTGTCACCAAATTTGGTAGAGATCGGATGATTAGTTTAGCCGTAATTTGATTTTACGTTTTGAACATTTGAGTGGCCGCCATTCTGTATTGGTAAAGATGGCGGCGATATAAAGTATGACACTGAGGTGTCCTTTACTAGTGCTACCTCTGTACCAAATTTCGTTCAATTCGGTTACACCGTGTTCGAATTGATAGGGGGGGGGGACAGACATTCAGAGTACACACACTCACACACACACAGACACACACACACACACACACAGACTCACACACACACATACACACACACACACACACAGACTCACACACACACATACACACACACAGACAGACACACTTTTTTCGCCCTGTGTTGATCTCATAAGTCTACTTTCATTTTTTGCAAAAATCGAAAGTAGGCTAAAAATGCGATGGTGTGTGTCTGTCTTTCTGTCTGTCTGTCTGTCTGTTACTCAATAACGCAAGAACCACTGGTCCGATTTAAATGAAATTTTGCATGGATGTAGCTGATTTACCAGGTTTACATATAGGATACTTTTGATTACGATATTTTGCACTATTGAAAAAATGGCGACTATTTTCATATTTCCATTTCAAATAAAAACAGAACGCTAAGATATAGCAACCTTTTGATGGCACTACGAGCTTTAAAATTTAATTTTCTATCCGAAATGTCCTTACCACTTTTCGTGTATCTCCAACGGTTAGCCAGTTAAACCTACATTTGTGACGTCACTACACCCTTTGGTTTAAAAATTTCATATTTTCATCATCTTACTAATATATAACAAGATGTTCAGCAAAGAACATATAGCCTACTTTCTCCTAAATGTATGGGTATCTTTATGACTCTTTGTCCTCATCCCTAAAACAATCACTCCAACCACAATGTATTGTTTGTTTTCTTTTATATTGATAATAAGCCAGTAAGTGTCAAGATCAATATTATATACTTTATGATGATTGAATAACAAAACTACTAACTTATTGTAATGCATTCACGTCCGTTAATCTCTATATTAAGCCAGCCTGCAAAATTAAGAATCTTCCGCCCCAATCACAGTAGTGGTGCTGCGACCTATCAGTGAATTAATCTTTATCTTGTACGCCTATGCACTGACATCGTAATGTACTACGATGGCAGTGTTCTATGGGTGTTGAATGAGTAGGCAGTTTAAAGTAGCCAAGAGGGAGGCGATCCAGCTGGCAGTGTTTAAAGGTATTCGGAGCGCGATCGTGGCTAATAGTTGAACTACCAGTATTACAAAATTGCCATACTTCAGGAGGCCAGCTCAGGCATTTACACAGCGTTATGTTTGGAACAATATTACCCACATAACCCACAAGAGGACAGCACCGTACAGAGGCATTAAGAAGGCTGTGGTTAATGACAACGTGTATCTAGTTCTTCTATTCTCCTTTTCTAATGTCTTCTGTTTATGTGCGATGCTGGGACTGTGATTTTATTAATATACGAGTGTATACTTTATCCTCTCCTTTGAGCTAAATGACATTTTATTCAGTATCTGTGGGAAGAGCTCGTGCACATCATTTGTAAAAGAATTCAAGAAAAAAACCTAACTGTAGCAGTACTCGATCCCCAGTCAACTGCGTGTCAGAGTAACATGCTAGCCCAGAGCTAACCGTATCCATGACGTCCGTTGTTCTTAACTGACATATTAGATACAAACTGTTGGCAAATAATGACTTGAAATAAACGATTTCTTCACTGCAGTACATCTTCATTAAAGATCATTTCATACAAAGTTTATATTATTGTATCAGTACGGTATATCACATACAACATACTAAAACTACTGAAATATAAGACAGGCACATGAGGACAGCTGCCATCTTGTCGTGTGACACAAACAGCTCAGCTCTTTTAAGCCACTCGTACTGTATAATATTATAATATTAAATTATAATAAATAACGGATCACGACCTTCAGGATAGCTTAAACCCCCCTAGGCTCGATAATCGGAATTGGTGGGTCTTAAGCTATTTATTAAAATGGTTGCATAATTCACACGGCCGCCATCCTGAAATGGCATGGCCGATGACCTTGAAGTTTGGGTGAAAGACGCGTCCTATATAAAGGTATGTTGTCACCAAATTTGGTAGAGATCGGATGATTAGTTTAGCCGTAATTTGATTTTACGTTTTGAACATTTGAGTGGCCGCCATTCTGTTTTGGTAAAGATGGCGGCGATATAAAGTATGACACTGAGGTGTACATTACTAGTGCTACCTCTGTACCAAATTTCGTTCAATTCGGTTTCACCGTGTTCGAATTGATAGGGGGGGGACAGACATTCAGAGTACACACACTCACACACACACAGACACACACACACACACACAGACTCACACACACACATACACACACACACACACAGACTCACACACACACATACACACACACAGACAGACACACTTTTTTCGCCCTGTGTTGATCTCATAAGTCTACTTTCATTTTTTGCAAAAATCGAAAGTAGGCTAAAAATGAGATGGTGTGTGTCTGTCTTTCTGTCTGTCTGTCTGTCTGTCTGTCTGTTACTCAATAACACAAGAACCACTGGTCCGATTTAAATGAAATTTTGCATGGATGTAGCTGATTTACCAGGTTTACATATAGGATACTTTTGATTACGATATTTTGCACTATTGAAAAATGGCGACTATTTTCATATTTCCATTTCAAATAAAAACAGAACGCTAAGATATAGCAACCTTTTGATGGCACTACGAGCTTTAAAATTTATTTTTCTATCCGAAATGTCCTTACCACTTTTCGTGTATCTCCAACGGTTAGCGAGTTAAACCTACATTTGTGACGTCACTACACCCTTTGGTTTAAAAATTTCATATTTTCATCATCTTACTAATATATAATAAAAAATGAGATGGTGTGTGTCTGTCTTTCTGTCTGTCTGTCTGTCTGTCTGTTACTCAATAACACAAGAACCACTGGTCCGATTTAAATGAAATTTTGCATGGATGTAGCTGATTTACCAGGTTTACATATAGGATACTTTTGATTACGATATTTTGCACTATTGAAAAATGGCGACTATTTTCATATTTCCATTTCAAATAAAAACAGAACGCTAAGATATAGCAACCTTTTGATGGCACTACGAGCTTTAAAATTTAATTTTCTATCCGAAATGTCCTTACCACTTTTCGTGTATCTCCAACGGTTAGCCAGTTAAACCTACATTTGTGACGTCACTACACCCTTTGGTTTAAAAATTTCATATTTTCATCATCTTACTAATATATAAAAATGAGATGGTGTGTGTCTGTCTTTCTGTCTGTCTGTCTGTCTGTCTGTTACTCAATAACACAAGAACCACTGGTCCGATTTAAATGAAATTTTGCATGGATGTAGCTGATTTACCAGGTTTACATATAGGATACTTTTGATTACGATATTTTGCACTATTGAAAAATGGCGACTATTTTCATATTTCCATTTCAAATAAAAACAGAACGCTAAGATATAGCAACCTTTTGATGGCACTACGAGCTTTAAATTTAATTTTCTATCCGAAATGTCCTTACCACTTTTCGTGTATCTCCAACGGTTAGCGAGTTAAACCTACATTTGTGACGTCACTACACCCTTTGGTTTAAAAATTTCATATTTTCATCATCTTACTAATATATAAAAATGAGATGGTGTGTCTGTCTTTCTGTCTGTCTGTCTGTCTGTCTGTTACTCAATAACACAAGAACCACTGGTCCGCTTTAAATGAAATTTTGCATGGATGTAGCTGATTTACCAGGTTTACATGTAGGATAATTTTGATTACGATATTTTGCACTATTGAAAAATGGCGACTATTTTCATATTTCCATTTCAAATAAAAACAGAACGCTAAGATATAGCAACCTTTTGATGGCACTACGAGCTTAAAAATTTAATTTTCTATCCGAAATGTCCTTACCACTTTTCGTGTATCTCCAACGGTTAGCCAGTTAAACCTACATTTGTGACGTCACTACACCCTTTGGTTTAAAAATTTCATATTTCCATCATCTTACTAATATATAACAAGATGTTCAGCAAAGAACATATAGCCTACTTTCTCCTAAATGTATGGGTATCTTTATGACTCTTTGTCCTCATCCCTAAAACAATCACCCCAACCACAATGTATTGTTTGTTTTCTTTTATATTGATAATAAGCCAGTAAGTGTCAAGATCAATATTATATACTTTATGATGATTGAATAACAAAACTACTAACTTATTGTAATGCATTCACGTCCGTTAATCTCTATATTAAGCCAGCCTGCAAAATTAAGAATCTTCCGCCCCAATCACAGTAGGTGGTGCTGCGACCTATCAGTGAATTAATCTTTATCTTGTACGCCTATGCACTGCCATCGTAATGTACTACGATGGCAGTGTTCTATGGGTGTTGAATGAGTAGGCAGTTTAAAGTAGCCAAGAGGGAGGCGATCCAGCTGGCAGTGTTTAAAGGTATTCGGAGCGCGATCGTGGCTAATAGTTGAACTACCAGTATTACAAAATTGCCATACTTCAGGAGGCCAGCTCAGGCATTTACACAGCGTTATGTTTGGAACAATATTACCCACATAACCCACAAGAGGACAGCACCGTACAGAGGCATTAAGAAGGCTGTGGTTAATGACAACGTGTATCTAGTTCTTCTATTCTCCTTTTTCTAATGTCTTCTGTTTATGTGCGATGCTGGGACTGTGATTTTATTAATATACGAGTGTATACTTTATCCTCTCCTTTGAGCTAAATGACATTTTATTCAGTATCTGTGGAAAAACCTCGTGCACATCATTTGTAAAAGAATTCAAGAAAAAAAAACTAACTGTAGCAGTACTCGATCCCCAGTCAACTGCGTGTCAGACTAACATGCTAGCCCAGAGCTAACCGTATCCATGACGTCAGGTGTTCTTAACTGACATATTAGATACAAACTGTTGGCAAATAACGACTTTAAATAAACGATTTCTTCACTGCAGTACATCTTCATTAAAGATCATTTCATACAAACTTTATATTATTGTATCAGTACGGTATATCACATACAACATACTAAAACTACTGAAATATAAGACAGGCACATGAGGACAGCTGCCATCTTGTCGTGTGACACAAACAGCTCAGCTCTTTTAAGCCACTCATACTGTATAATATTATAATATTACATTATAATAAATAACGGATCACGACCTTCAGGATAGCATAAACCCCCCTAGGCTCGATAATCGGAATTGGTGGGTCTTAAGCTATTTATTAAAATGGTTGCATAATTCACACGGCCGCCATCCTGAAATGGCATGGCCGATGACCTTGAATTTTGGGTGAAAGACGCGTCCTATATAAAGGTATGTTGTCACCAAATTTGGTAGAGATTGGATGATTAGTTTAGCCGTAATTTGATTTTACGTTTTGAACATTTGAGTGGCCGCCATTCTGTATTGGTAAAGATGGCGGCGATATAAAGTATGACACTGAGGTGTCCTTAACTAGTGCTACCTCTGTACCAAATTTCGTTCAATTCGGTTACACCGTGTTCGAATTGATAGGGGGGGACAGACATTCAGAGTACACACACTCACACACACACAGACACACACACACACACACAGACTCACACACACACATACACACACACACACACACAGACTCACACACACACATACACACACACAGACAGACACACTTTTTTCGCCCTGTGTTGATCTCATAAGTCTACTTTCATTTTTTGCAAAAATCGAAAGTAGGCTAAAAATGCGGTGGTGTGTGTCTGTCTTTCTGTCTGTCTGTCTGTCTGTTACTCAATAACGCAAGAACCACTGGTCCGATTTAAATGAAATTTTGCATGGATGTAGCTGATTTACCAGGTTTACATATAGGATACTTTTGATTACGATATTTTGCACTATTGAAAAATGGCGACTATTTTCATATTTCCATTTCAAATAAAAACAGAACGCTAAGATATAGCAACCTTTTGATGGCACTACGAGCTTTAAAATTTAATTTTCTATCCGAAATGTCCTTACCACTTTTCGTGTATCTCCAACGGTTAGCCAGTTAAACCTACATTTGTGACGTCACTACACCCTTTGGTTTAAAAATTTCATATTTTCATCATCTTACTAATATATAACAAGATGTTCAGCAAAGAACATATAGCCTACTTTCTCCTAAATGTATGGGTATCTTTATGACTCTTTGTCCTCATCCCTAAAACAATCACTCCAACCACAATGTATTGTTTGTTTTCTTTTATATTGATAATAAGCCAGTAAGTGTCAAGATCAATATTATATACTTTATGATGATTGAATAACAAAACTACTAACTTATTGTAATGCATTCACGTCCGTTAATCTCTATATTAAGCCAGCCTGCAAAATTAAGAATCTTCCGCCCCAATCACAGTAGTGGTGCTGCGACCTATCAGTGAATTAATCTTTATCTTGTACGCCTATGCACTGCCATCGTAATGTACTACGATGGCAGTGTTCTATGGGTGTTGAATGAGTAGGCAGTTTAAAGTAGCCAAGAGGGAGGCGATCCAGCTGGCAGTGTTTAAAGGTATTCGGAGCGCGATCGTGGCTAATAGTTGAACTACCAGTATTACAAAATTGCCATACTTCAGGAGGCCAGCTCAGGCATTTACACAGCGTTATGTTTGGAACAATATTACCCACATAACCCACAAGAGGACAGCACCGTACAGAGGCATTAAGAAGGCTGTGGTTAATGACAACGTGTATCTAGTTCTTCTATTCTCCTTTTTCTAATGTCTTCTGTTTATGTGCGATGCTGGGACTGTGATTTTATTAATATACGAGTGTATACTTTATCCTCTCCTTTGAGCTAAATGACATTTTATTCAGTATCTGTGGAAAAACCTCGTGCACATCATTTGTAAAAGAATTCAAGAAAAAAAAACTAACTGTAGCAGTACTCGATCCCCAGTCAACTGCGTGTCAGACTAACATGCTAGCCCAGAGCTAACCGTATCCATGACGTCAGGTGTTCTTAACTGACATATTAGATACAAACTGTTGGCAAATAACGACTTTAAATAAACGATTTCTTCACTGCAGTACATCTTCATTAAAGATCATTTCATACAAACTTTATATTATTGTATCAGTACGGTATATCACATACAACATACTAAAACTACTGAAATATAAGACAGGCACATGAGGACAGCTGCCATCTTGTCGTGTGACACAAACAGCTCAGCTCTTTTAAGCCACTCATACTGTATAATATTATAATATTACATTATAATAAATAACGGATCACGACCTTCAGGATAGCATAAACCCCCCTAGGCTCGATAATCGGAATTGGTGGGTCTTAAGCTATTTATTAAAATGGTTGCATAATTCACACGGCCGCCATCCTGAAATGGCATGGCCGATGACCTTGAATTTTGGGTGAAAGACGCGTCCTATATAAAGGTATGTTGTCACCAAATTTGGTAGAGATTGGATGATTAGTTTAGCCGTAATTTGATTTTACGTTTTGAACATTTGAGTGGCCGCCATTCTGTATTGGTAAAGATGGCGGCGATATAAAGTATGACACTGAGGTGTCCTTTACTAGTGCTACCTCTGTACCAAATTTCGTTCAATTCGGTTACACCGTGTTCGAATTGATAGGGGGGGACAGACATTCAGAGTACACACACTCACACACACACAGACACACACACACACACACAGACTCACACACACACATACACACACACACACACACAGACTCACACACACACATACACACACACAGACAGACACACTTTTTTCGCCCTGTGTTGATCTCATAAGTCTACTTTCATTTTTTGCAAAAATCGAAAGTAGGCTAAAAATGCGGTGGTGTGTGTCTGTCTTTCTGTCTGTCTGTCTGTCTGTTACTCAATAACGCAAGAACCACTGGTCCGATTTAAATGAAATTTTGCATGGATGTAGCTGATTTACCAGGTTTACATATAGGATACTTTTGATTACGATATTTTGCACTATTGAAAAATGGCGACTATTTTCATATTTCCATTTCAAATTAAAACAGAACGCTAAGATATAGCAACCTTTTGATGGCACTACGAGCTTTAAAATTTAATTTTCTATCCGAAATGTCCTTACCACTTTTCGTGTATCTCCAACGGTTAGCCAGTTAAACCTACATTTGTGACGTCACTACACCCTTTGGTTTAAAAATTTCATATTTTCATCATCTTACTAATATATAAAAATGAGATGGTGTGTGTCTGTCTTTCTGTCTGTCTGTCTGTCTGTCTGTTACTCAATAACACAAGAACCACTGGTCCGATTTAAATGAAATTTTGCATGGATGTAGCTGATTTACCAGGTTTACATATAGGATACTTTTGATTACGATATTTTGCACTATTGAAAAATGGCGACTATTTTCATATTTCCATTTCAAATAAAAACAGAACGCTAAGATATAGCAACCTTTTGATGGCACTACGAGCTTTAAATTTAATTTTCTATCCGAAATGTCCTTACCACTTTTCGTGTATCTCCAACGGTTAGCGAGTTAAACCTACATTTGTGACGTCACTACACCCTTTGGTTTAAAAATTTCATATTTTCATCATCTTACTAATATATAAAAATGAGATGGTGTGTGTCTGTCTTTCTGTCTGTCTGTCTGTCTGTCTGTTACTCAATAACACAAGAACCACTGGTCCGATTTAAATGAAATTTTGCATGGATGTAGCTGATTTACCAGGTTTACATGTAGGATAATTTTGATTACGATATTTTGCACTATTGAAAAATGGCGACTATTTTCATATTTCCATTTCAAATAAAAACAGAACGCTAAGATATAGCAACCTTTTGATGGCACTACGAGCTTAAAAATTTAATTTTCTATCCGAAATGTCCTTACCACTTTTCGTGTATCTCCAACGGTTAGCCAGTTAAACCTACATTTGTGACGTCACTACACCCTTTGGTTTAAAAATTTCATATTTCCATCATCTTACTAATATATAACAAGATGTTCAGCAAAGAACATATAGCCTACTTTCTCCTAAATGTATGGGTATCTTTATGACTCTTTGTCCTCATCCCTAAAACAATCACCCCAACCACAATGTATTGTTTGTTTTCTTTTATATTGATAATAAGCCAGTAAGTGTCAAGATCAATATTATATACTTTATGATGATTGAATAACAAAACTACTAACTTATTGTAATGCATTCACGTCCGTTAATCTCTATATTAAGCCAGCCTGCAAAATTAAGAATCTTCCGCCCCAATCACAGTAGGTGGTGCTGCGACCTATCAGTGAATTAATCTTTATCTTGTACGCCTATGCACTGCCATCGTAATGTACTACGATGGCAGTGTTCTATGGGTGTTGAATGAGTAGGCAGTTTAAAGTAGCCAAGAGGGAGGCGATCCAGCTGGCAGTGTTTAAAGGTATTCGGAGCGCGATCGTGGCTAATAGTTGAACTACCAGTATTACAAAATTGCCATACTTCAGGAGGCCAGCTCAGGCATTTACACAGCGTTATGTTTGGAACAATATTACCCACATAACCCACAAGAGGACAGCACCGTACAGAGGCATTAAGAAGGCTGTGGTTAATGACAACGTGTATCTAGTTCTTCTATTCTCCTTTTTCTAATGTCTTCTGTTTATGTGCGATGCTGGGACTGTGATTTTATTAATATACGAGTGTATACTTTATCCTCTCCTTTGAGCTAAATGACATTTTATTCAGTATCTGTGGAAAAACCTCGTGCACATCATTTGTAAAAGAATTCAAGAAAAAAAAACTAACTGTAGCAGTACTCGATCCCCAGTCAACTGCGTGTCAGACTAACATGCTAGCCCAGAGCTAACCGTATCCATGACGTCAGGTGTTCTTAACTGACATATTAGATACAAACTGTTGGCAAATAACGACTTTAAATAAACGATTTCTTCACTGCAGTACATCTTCATTAAAGATCATTTCATACAAACTTTATATTATTGTATCAGTACGGTATATCACATACAACATACTAAAACTACTGAAATATAAGACAGGCACATGAGGACAGCTGCCATCTTGTCGTGTGACACAAACAGCTCAGCTCTTTTAAGCCACTCATACTGTATAATATTATAATATTACATTATAATAAATAACGGATCACGACCTTCAGGATAGCATAAACCCCCCTAGGCTCGATAATCGGAATTGGTGGGTCTTAAGCTATTTATTAAAATGGTTGCATAATTCACACGGCCGCCATCCTGAAATGGCATGGCCGATGACCTTGAATTTTGGGTGAAAGACGCGTCCTATATAAAGGTATGTTGTCACCAAATTTGGTAGAGATTGGATGATTAGTTTAGCCGTAATTTGATTTTACGTTTTGAACATTTGAGTGGCCGCCATTCTGTATTGGTAAAGATGGCGGCGATATAAAGTATGACACTGAGGTGTCCTTTACTAGTGCTACCTCTGTACCAAATTTCGTTCAATTCGGTTACACCGTGTTCGAATTGATAGGGGGGGGACAGACATTCAGAGTACACACACTCACACACACACAGACACACACACACACACACACACAGACTCACACACACACATACACACACACACACACACAGACTCACACACACACATACACACACACAGACAGACACACTTTTTTCGCCCTGTGTTGATCTCATAAGTCTACTTTCATTTTTTGCAAAAATCGAAAGTAGGCTAAAAATGCGATGGTGTGTGTCTGTCTTTCTGTCTGTCTGTCTGTCTGTTACTCAATAACGCAAGAACCACTGGTCCGATTTAAATGAAATTTTGCATGGATGTAGCTGATTTACCAGGTTTACATATAGGATACTTTTGATTACGATATTTTGCACTATTGAAAAATGGCGACTATTTTCATATTTCCATTTCAAATAAAAACAGAACGCTAAGATATAGCAACCTTTTGATGGCACTACGAGCTTTAAAATTTAATTTTCTATCCGAAATGTCCTTACCACTTTTCGTGTATCTCCAACGGTTAGCCAGTTAAACCTACATTTGTGACGTCACTACACCCTTTGGTTTAAAAATTTCATATTTTCATCATCTTACTAATATATAACAAGATGTTCAGCAAAGAACATATAGCCTACTTTCTCCTAAATGTATGGGTATCTTTATGACTCTTTGTCCTCATCCCTAAAACAATCACTCCAACCACAATGTATTGTTTGTTTTCTTTTATATTGATAATAAGCCAGTAAGTGTCAAGCTCAATATTATATACTTTATGATGATTGAATAACAAAACTACTAACTTATTGTAATGCATTCACGTCCGTTAATCTCTATATTAAGCCAGCCTGCAAAATTAAGAATCTTCCGCCCCAATCACAGTAGTGGTGCTGCGACCTATCAGTGAATTAATCTTTATCTTGTACGCCTATGCACTGACATCGTAATGTACTACGATGGCAGTGTTCTATGGGTGTTGAATGAGTAGGCAGTTTAAAGTAGCCAAGAGGGAGGCGATCCAGCTGGCAGTGTTTAAAGGTATTCGGAGCGCGATCGTGGCTAATAGTTGAACTACCAGTATTACAAAATTGCCATACTTCAGGAGGCCAGCTCAGGCATTTACACAGCGTTATGTTTGGAACAATATTACCCACATAACCCACAAGAGGACAGCACCGTACAGAGGCATTAAGAAGGCTGTGGTTAATGACAACGTGTATCTAGTTCTTCTATTCTCCTTTTCTAATGTCTTCTGTTTATGTGCGATGCTGGGACTGTGATTTTATTAATATACGAGTGTATACTTTATCCTCTCCTTTGAGCTAAATGACATTTTATTCAGTATCTGTGGGAAGAGCTCGTGCACATCATTTGTAAAAGAATTCAAGAAAAAAACCTAACTGTAGCAGTACTCGATCCCCAGTCAACTGCGTGTCAGAGTAACATGCTAGCCCAGAGCTAACCGTATCCATGACGTCCGTTGTTCTTAACTGACATATTAGATACAAACTGTTGGCAAATAATGACTTGAAATAAACGATTTCTTCACTGCAGTACATCTTCATTAAAGATCATTTCATACAAAGTTTATATTATTGTATCAGTACGGTATATCACATACAACATACTAAAACTACTGAAATATAAGACAGGCACATGAGGACAGCTGCCATCTTGTCGTGTGACACAAACAGCTCAGCTCTTTTAAGCCACTCGTACTGTATAATATTATAATATTAAATTATAATAAATAACGGATCACGACCTTCAGGATAGCTTAAACCCCCCTAGGCTCGATAATCGGAATTGGTGGGTCTTAAGCTATTTATTAAAATGGTTGCATAATTCACACGGCCGCCATCCTGAAATGGCATGGCCGATGACCTTGAAGTTTGGGTGAAAGACGCGTCCTATATAAAGGTATGTTGTCACCAAATTTGGTAGAGATCGGATGATTAGTTTAGCCGTAATTTGATTTTACGTTTTGAACATTTGAGTGGCCGCCATTCTGTTTTGGTAAAGATGGCGGCGATATAAAGTATGACACTGAGGTGTACATTACTAGTGCTACCTCTGTACCAAATTTCGTTCAATTCGGTTTCACCGTGTTCGAATTGATAGGGGGGGGACAGACATTCAGAGTACACACACTCACACACACACAGACACACACACACACACACACACAGAGACTCACACACACACATACACACACACACACACAGACTCACACACACACATACACACACACAGACAGACACACTTTTTTCGCCCTGTGTTGATCTCATAAGTCTACTTTCATTTTTTGCAAAAATCGAAAGTAGGCTAAAAATGAGATGGTGTGTGTCTGTCTTTCTGTCTGTCTGTCTGTCTGTCTGTCTGTTACTCAATAACGCAAGAACCACTGGTCCGATTTAAATGAAATTTTGCATGGATGTAGCTGATTTACCAGGTTTACATATAGGATACTTTTGATTACGATATTTTGCACTATTGAAAAATGGCGACTATTTTCATATTTCCATTTCAAATAAAAACAGAACGCTAAGATATAGCAACCTTTTGATGGCACTACGAGCTTTAAAATTTAATTTTCTATCCGAAATGTCCTTACCACTTTTCGTGTATCTCCAACGGTTAGCCAGTTAAACCTACATTTGTGACGTCACTACACCCTTTGGTTTAAAAATTTCATATTTTCATCATCTTACTAATATATAACAAGATATTCAGCAAAGAACATATAGCCTACTTTCTCCTAAATGTATGGGTATCTTTATGACTCTTTGTCCTCATCCCTAAAACAATCACTCCAACCACAATGTATTGTTTGTTTTCTTTTATATTGATAATAAGCCAGTAAGTGTCAAGCTCAATATTATATACTTTATGATGATTGAATAACAAAACTACTAACTTATTGTAATGCATTCACGTCCGTTAATCTCTATATTAAGCCAGCCTGCAAAATTAAGAATCTTCCGCCCCAATCACAGTAGTGGTGCTGCGACCTATCAGTGAATTAATCTTTATCTTGTACGCCTATGCACTGACATCGTAATGTACTACGATGGCAGTGTTCTATGGGTGTTGAATGAGTAGGCAGTTTAAAGTAGCCAAGAGGGAGGCGATCCAGCTGGCAGTGTTTAAAGGTATTCGGAGCGCGATCGTGGCTAATAGTTGAACTACCAGTATTACAAAATTGCCATACTTCAGGAGGCCAGCTCAGGCATTTACACAGCGTTATGTTTGGAACAATATTACCCACATAACCCACAAGAGGACAGCACCGTACAGAGGCATTAAGAAGGCTGTGGTTAATGACAACGTGTATCTAGTTCTTCTATTCTCCTTTTCTAATGTCTTCTGTTTATGTGCGATGCTGGGACTGTGATTTTATTAATATACGAGTGTATACTTTATCCTCTCCTTTGAGCTAAATGACATTTTATTCAGTATCTGTGGGAAGAGCTCGTGCACATCATTTGTAAAAGAATTCAAGAAAAAAACCTAACTGTAGCAGTACTCGATCCCCAGTCAACTGCGTGTCAGAGTAACATGCTAGCCCAGAGCTAACCGTATCCATGACGTCCGTTGTTCTTAACTGACATATTAGATACAAACTGTTGGCAAATAATGACTTGAAATAAACGATTTCTTCACTGCAGTACATCTTCATTAAAGATCATTTCATACAAAGTTTATATTATTGTATCAGTACGGTATATCACATACAACATACTAAAACTACTGAAATATAAGACAGGCACATGAGGACAGCTGCCATCTTGTCGTGTGACACAAACAGCTCAGCTCTTTTAAGCCACTCGTACTGTATAATATTATAATATTAAATTATAATAAATAACGGATCACGACCTTCAGGATAGCTTAAACCCCCCTAGGCTCGATAATCGGAATTGGTGGGTCTTAAGCTATTTATTAAAATGGTTGCATAATTCACACGGCCGCCATCCTGAAATGGCATGGCCGATGACCTTGAAGTTTGGGTGAAAGACGCGTCCTATATAAAGGTATGTTGTCACCAAATTTGGTAGAGATCGGATGATTAGTTTAGCCGTAATTTGATTTTACGTTTTGAACATTTGAGTGGCCGCCATTCTGTTTTGGTAAAGATGGCGGCGATATAAAGTATGACACTGAGGTGTACATTACTAGTGCTACCTCTGTACCAAATTTCGTTCAATTCGGTTTCACCGTGTTCGAATTGATAGGGGGGGGACAGACATTCAGAGTACACACACTCACACACACACAGACACACACACACACACACACACAGAGACTCACACACACACATACACACACACACACACACAGACTCACACACACACATACACACACACAGACAGACACACTTTTTTCGCCCTGTGTTGATCTCATAAGTCTACTTTCATTTTTTGCAAAAATCGAAAGTAGGCTAAAAATGAGATGGTGTGTGTCTGTCTGTCTGTCTGTCTGTCTGTCTGTCTGTTACTCAATAACACAAGAACCACTGGTCCGATTTAAATGAAATTTTGCATGGATGTAGCTGATTTACCAGGTTTACATATAGGATACTTTTGATTACGATATTTTGCACTATTGAAAAATGGCGACTATTTTCATATTTCCATTTCAAATAAAAACAGAACGCTAAGATATAGCAACCTTTTGATGGCACTACGAGCTTTAAAATTTATTTTTCTATCCGAAATGTCCTTACCACTTTTCGTGTATCTCCAACGGTTAGCGAGTTAAACCTACATTTGTGACGTCACTACACCCTTTGGTTTAAAAATTTCATATTTTCATCATCTTACTAATATATAATAAAAAATGAGATGGTGTGTGTCTGTCTTTCTGTCTGTCTGTCTGTCTGTCTGTTACTCAATAACACAAGAACCACTGGTCCGATTTAAATGAAATTTTGCATGGATGTAGCTGATTTACCAGGTTTACATATAGGATACTTTTGATTACGATATTTTGCACTATTGAAAAATGGCGACTATTTTCATATTTCCATTTCAAATAAAAACAGAACGCTAATATATAGCAACCTTTTGATGGCACTACGAGCTTTAAAATTTAATTTTCTATCCGAAATGTCCTTACCACTTTTCGTGTATCTCCAACGGTTAGCCAGTTAAACCTACATTTGTGACGTCACTACACCCTTTGGTTTAAAAATTTCATATTTTCATCATCTTACTAATATATAAAAATGAGATGGTGTGTGTCTGTCTTTCTGTCTGTCTGTCTGTCTGTCTGTTACTCAATAACACAAGAACCACTGGTCCGATTTAAATGAAATTTTGCATGGATGTAGCTGATTTACCAGGTTTACATATAGGATACTTTTGATTACGATATTTTGCACTATTGAAAAATGGCGACTATTTTCATATTTCCATTTCAAATAAAAACAGAACGCTAAGATATAGCAACCTTTTGATGGCACTACGAGCTTTAAATTTAATTTTCTATCCGAAATGTCCTTACCACTTTTCGTGTATCTCCAACGGTTAGCGAGTTAAACCTACATTTGTGACGTCACTACACCCTTTGGTTTAAAAATTTCATATTTTCATCATCTTACTAATATATAAAAATGAGATGGTGTGTGTCTGTCTTTCTGTCTGTCTGTCTGTCTGTCTGTTACTCAATAACACAAGAACCACTGGTCCGATTTAAATGAAATTTTGCATGGATGTAGCTGATTTACCAGGTTTACATGTAGGATAATTTTGATTACGATATTTTGCACTATTGAAAAATGGCGACTATTTTCATATTTCCATTTCAAATAAAAACAGAACGCTAAGATATAGCAACCTTTTGATGGCACTACGAGCTTAAAAATTTAATTTTCTATCCGAGATGTCCTTACCACTTTTCGTGTATCTCCAACGGTTAGCCAGTTAAACCTACATTTGTGACGTCACTACACCCTTTGGTTTAAAAATTTCATATTTCCATCATCTTACTAATATATAACAAGATGTTCAGCAAAGAACATATAGCCTACTTTCTCCTAAATGTATGGGTATCTTTATGACTCTTTGTCCTCATCCCTAAAACAATCACCCCAACCACAATGTATTGTTTGTTTTCTTTTATATTGATAATAAGCCAGTAAGTGTCAAGATCAATATTATATACTTTATGATGATTGAATAACAAAACTACTAACTTATTGTAATGCATTCACGTCCGTTAATCTCTATATTAAGCCAGCCTGCAAAATTAAGAATCTTCCGCCCCAATCACAGTAGGTGGTGCTGCGACCTATCAGTGAATTAATCTTTATCTTGTACGCCTATGCACTGCCATCGTAATGTACTACGATGGCAGTGTTCTATGGGTGTTGAATGAGTAGGCAGTTTAAAGTAGCCAAGAGGGAGGCGATCCAGCTGGCAGTGTTTAAAGGTATTCGGAGCGCGATCGTGGCTAATAGTTGAACTACCAGTATTACAAAATTGCCATACTTCAGGAGGCCAGCTCAGGCATTTACACAGCGTTATGTTTGGAACAATATTACCCACATAACCCACAAGAGGACAGCACCGTACAGAGGCATTAAGAAGGCTGTGGTTAATGACAACGTGTATCTAGTTCTTCTATTCTCCTTTTTCTAATGTCTTCTGTTTATGTGCGATGCTGGGACTGTGATTTTATTAATATACGAGTGTATACTTTATCCTCTCCTTTGAGCTAAATGACATTTTATTCAGTATCTGTGGAAAAACCTCGTGCACATCATTTGTAAAAGAATTCAAGAAAAAAAAACTAACTGTAGCAGTACTCGATCCCCAGTCAACTGCGTGTCAGACTAACATGCTAGCCCAGAGCTAACCGTATCCATGACGTCAGGTGTTCTTAACTGACATATTAGATACAAACTGTTGGCAAATAACGACTTTAAATAAACGATTTCTTCACTGCAGTACATCTTCATTAAAGATCATTTCATACAAACTTTATATTATTGTATCAGTACGGTATATCACATACAACATACTAAAACTACTGAAATATAAGACAGGCACATGAGGACAGCTGCCATCTTGTCGTGTGACACAAACAGCTCAGCTCTTTTAAGCCACTCATACTGTATAATATTATAATATTACATTATAATAAATAACGGATCACGACCTTCAGGATAGCATAAACCCCCCTAGGCTCGATAATCGGAATTGGTGGGTCTTAAGCTATTTATTAAAATGGTTGCATAATTCACACGGCCGCCATCCTGAAATGGCATGGCCGATGACCTTGAATTTTGGGTGAAAGACGCGTCCTATATAAAGGTATGTTGTCACCAAATTTGGTAGAGATCGGATGATTAGTTTAGCCGTAATTTGATTTTACGTTTTGAACATTTGAGTGGCCGCCATTCTGTATTGGTAAAGATGGCGGCGATATAAAGTATGACACTGAGGTGTCCTTTACTAGTGCTACCTCTGTACCAAATTTCGTTCAATTCGGTTACACCGTGTTCGAATTGATAGGGGGGGGGGACAGACATTCAGAGTACACACACTCACACACACACAGACACACACACACACACACACAGACTCACACACACACATACACACACACACACACACAGACTCACACACACACATACACACACACAGACAGACACACTTTTTTCGCCCTGTGTTGATCTCATAAGTCTACTTTCATTTTTTGCAAAAATCGAAAGTAGGCTAAAAATGCGATGGTGTGTGTCTGTCTTTCTGTCTGTCTGTCTGTCTGTTACTCAATAACGCAAGAACCACTGGTCCGATTTAAATGAAATTTTGCATGGATGTAGCTGATTTACCAGGTTTACATATAGGATACTTTTGATTACGATATTTTGCACTATTGAAAAAATGGCGACTATTTTCATATTTCCATTTCAAATAAAAACAGAACGCTAAGATATAGCAACCTTTTGATGGCACTACGAGCTTTAAAATTTAATTTTCTATCCGAAATGTCCTTACCACTTTTCGTGTATCTCCAACGGTTAGCCAGTTAAACCTACATTTGTGACGTCACTACACCCTTTGGTTTAAAAATTTCATATTTTCATCATCTTACTAATATATAACAAGATGTTCAGCAAAGAACATATAGCCTACTTTCTCCTAAATGTATGGGTATCTTTATGACTCTTTGTCCTCATCCCTAAAACAATCACTCCAACCACAATGTATTGTTTGTTTTCTTTTATATTGATAATAAGCCAGTAAGTGTCAAGATCAATATTATATACTTTATGATGATTGAATAACAAAACTACTAACTTATTGTAATGCATTCACGTCCGTTAATCTCTATATTAAGCCAGCCTGCAAAATTAAGAATCTTCCGCCCCAATCACAGTAGTGGTGCTGCGACCTATCAGTGAATTAATCTTTATCTTGTACGCCTATGCACTGACATCGTAATGTACTACGATGGCAGTGTTCTATGGGTGTTGAATGAGTAGGCAGTTTAAAGTAGCCAAGAGGGAGGCGATCCAGCTGGCAGTGTTTAAAGGTATTCGGAGCGCGATCGTGGCTAATAGTTGAACTACCAGTATTACAAAATTGCCATACTTCAGGAGGCCAGCTCAGGCATTTACACAGCGTTATGTTTGGAACAATATTACCCACATAACCCACAAGAGGACAGCACCGTACAGAGGCATTAAGAAGGCTGTGGTTAATGACAACGTGTATCTAGTTCTTCTATTCTCCTTTTCTAATGTCTTCTGTTTATGTGCGATGCTGGGACTGTGATTTTATTAATATACGAGTGTATACTTTATCCTCTCCTTTGAGCTAAATGACATTTTATTCAGTATCTGTGGGAAGAGCTCGTGCACATCATTTGTAAAAGAATTCAAGAAAAAAACCTAACTGTAGCAGTACTCGATCCCCAGTCAACTGCGTGTCAGAGTAACATGCTAGCCCAGAGCTAACCGTATCCATGACGTCCGTTGTTCTTAACTGACATATTAGATACAAACTGTTGGCAAATAATGACTTGAAATAAACGATTTCTTCACTGCAGTACATCTTCATTAAAGATCATTTCATACAAAGTTTATATTATTGTATCAGTACGGTATATCACATACAACATACTAAAACTACTGAAATATAAGACAGGCACATGAGGACAGCTGCCATCTTGTCGTGTGACACAAACAGCTCAGCTCTTTTAAGCCACTCGTACTGTATAATATTATAATATTAAATTATAATAAATAACGGATCACGACCTTCAGGATAGCTTAAACCCCCCTAGGCTCGATAATCGGAATTGGTGGGTCTTAAGCTATTTATTAAAATGGTTGCATAATTCACACGGCCGCCATCCTGAAATGGCATGGCCGATGACCTTGAAGTTTGGGTGAAAGACGCGTCCTATATAAAGGTATGTTGTCACCAAATTTGGTAGAGATCGGATGATTAGTTTAGCCGTAATTTGATTTTACGTTTTGAACATTTGAGTGGCCGCCATTCTGTTTTGGTAAAGATGGCGGCGATATAAAGTATGACACTGAGGTGTACATTACTAGTGCTACCTCTGTACCAAATTTCGTTCAATTCGGTTTCACCGTGTTCGAATTGATAGGGGGGGGACAGACATTCAGAGTACACACACTCACACACACACAGACACACACACACACACACAGACTCACACACACACATACACACACACACACACAGACTCACACACACACATACACACACACAGACAGACACACTTTTTTCGCCCTGTGTTGATCTCATAAGTCTACTTTCATTTTTTGCAAAAATCGAAAGTAGGCTAAAAATGAGATGGTGTGTGTCTGTCTTTCTGTCTGTCTGTCTGTCTGTCTGTCTGTTACTCAATAACACAAGAACCACTGGTCCGATTTAAATGAAATTTTGCATGGATGTAGCTGATTTACCAGGTTTACATATAGGATACTTTTGATTACGATATTTTGCACTATTGAAAAATGGCGACTATTTTCATATTTCCATTTCAAATAAAAACAGAACGCTAAGATATAGCAACCTTTTGATGGCACTACGAGCTTTAAAATTTATTTTTCTATCCGAAATGTCCTTACCACTTTTCGTGTATCTCCAACGGTTAGCGAGTTAAACCTACATTTGTGACGTCACTACACCCTTTGGTTTAAAAATTTCATATTTTCATCATCTTACTAATATATAATAAAAAATGAGATGGTGTGTGTCTGTCTTTCTGTCTGTCTGTCTGTCTGTCTGTTACTCAATAACACAAGAACCACTGGTCCGATTTAAATGAAATTTTGCATGGATGTAGCTGATTTACCAGGTTTACATATAGGATACTTTTGATTACGATATTTTGCACTATTGAAAAATGGCGACTATTTTCATATTTCCATTTCAAATAAAAACAGAACGCTAAGATATAGCAACCTTTTGATGGCACTACGAGCTTTAAAATTTAATTTTCTATCCGAAATGTCCTTACCACTTTTCGTGTATCTCCAACGGTTAGCCAGTTAAACCTACATTTGTGACGTCACTACACCCTTTGGTTTAAAAATTTCATATTTTCATCATCTTACTAATATATAAAAATGAGATGGTGTGTGTCTGTCTTTCTGTCTGTCTGTCTGTCTGTCTGTTACTCAATAACACAAGAACCACTGGTCCGATTTAAATGAAATTTTGCATGGATGTAGCTGATTTACCAGGTTTACATATAGGATACTTTTGATTACGATATTTTGCACTATTGAAAAATGGCGACTATTTTCATATTTCCATTTCAAATAAAAACAGAACGCTAAGATATAGCAACCTTTTGATGGCACTACGAGCTTTAAATTTAATTTTCTATCCGAAATGTCCTTACCACTTTTCGTGTATCTCCAACGGTTAGCGAGTTAAACCTACATTTGTGACGTCACTACACCCTTTGGTTTAAAAATTTCATATTTTCATCATCTTACTAATATATAAAAATGAGATGGTGTGTCTGTCTTTCTGTCTGTCTGTCTGTCTGTCTGTTACTCAATAACACAAGAACCACTGGTCCGCTTTAAATGAAATTTTGCATGGATGTAGCTGATTTACCAGGTTTACATGTAGGATAATTTTGATTACGATATTTTGCACTATTGAAAAATGGCGACTATTTTCATATTTCCATTTCAAATAAAAACAGAACGCTAAGATATAGCAACCTTTTGATGGCACTACGAGCTTAAAAATTTAATTTTCTATCCGAAATGTCCTTACCACTTTTCGTGTATCTCCAACGGTTAGCCAGTTAAACCTACATTTGTGACGTCACTACACCCTTTGGTTTAAAAATTTCATATTTCCATCATCTTACTAATATATAACAAGATGTTCAGCAAAGAACATATAGCCTACTTTCTCCTAAATGTATGGGTATCTTTATGACTCTTTGTCCTCATCCCTAAAACAATCACCCCAACCACAATGTATTGTTTGTTTTCTTTTATATTGATAATAAGCCAGTAAGTGTCAAGATCAATATTATATACTTTATGATGATTGAATAACAAAACTACTAACTTATTGTAATGCATTCACGTCCGTTAATCTCTATATTAAGCCAGCCTGCAAAATTAAGAATCTTCCGCCCCAATCACAGTAGGTGGTGCTGCGACCTATCAGTGAATTAATCTTTATCTTGTACGCCTATGCACTGCCATCGTAATGTACTACGATGGCAGTGTTCTATGGGTGTTGAATGAGTAGGCAGTTTAAAGTAGCCAAGAGGGAGGCGATCCAGCTGGCAGTGTTTAAAGGTATTCGGAGCGCGATCGTGGCTAATAGTTGAACTACCAGTATTACAAAATTGCCATACTTCAGGAGGCCAGCTCAGGCATTTACACAGCGTTATGTTTGGAACAATATTACCCACATAACCCACAAGAGGACAGCACCGTACAGAGGCATTAAGAAGGCTGTGGTTAATGACAACGTGTATCTAGTTCTTCTATTCTCCTTTTTCTAATGTCTTCTGTTTATGTGCGATGCTGGGACTGTGATTTTATTAATATACGAGTGTATACTTTATCCTCTCCTTTGAGCTAAATGACATTTTATTCAGTATCTGTGGAAAAACCTCGTGCACATCATTTGTAAAAGAATTCAAGAAAAAAAAACTAACTGTAGCAGTACTCGATCCCCAGTCAACTGCGTGTCAGACTAACATGCTAGCCCAGAGCTAACCGTATCCATGACGTCAGGTGTTCTTAACTGACATATTAGATACAAACTGTTGGCAAATAACGACTTTAAATAAACGATTTCTTCACTGCAGTACATCTTCATTAAAGATCATTTCATACAAACTTTATATTATTGTATCAGTACGGTATATCACATACAACATACTAAAACTACTGAAATATAAGACAGGCACATGAGGACAGCTGCCATCTTGTCGTGTGACACAAACAGCTCAGCTCTTTTAAGCCACTCATACTGTATAATATTATAATATTACATTATAATAAATAACGGATCACGACCTTCAGGATAGCATAAACCCCCCTAGGCTCGATAATCGGAATTGGTGGGTCTTAAGCTATTTATTAAAATGGTTGCATAATTCACACGGCCGCCATCCTGAAATGGCATGGCCGATGACCTTGAATTTTGGGTGAAAGACGCGTCCTATATAAAGGTATGTTGTCACCAAATTTGGTAGAGATTGGATGATTAGTTTAGCCGTAATTTGATTTTACGTTTTGAACATTTGAGTGGCCGCCATTCTGTATTGGTAAAGATGGCGGCGATATAAAGTATGACACTGAGGTGTCCTTAACTAGTGCTACCTCTGTACCAAATTTCGTTCAATTCGGTTACACCGTGTTCGAATTGATAGGGGGGGACAGACATTCAGAGTACACACACTCACACACACACAGACACACACACACACACACAGACTCACACACACACATACACACACACACACACACAGACTCACACACACACATACACACACACAGACAGACACACTTTTTTCGCCCTGTGTTGATCTCATAAGTCTACTTTCATTTTTTGCAAAAATCGAAAGTAGGCTAAAAATGCGGTGGTGTGTGTCTGTCTTTCTGTCTGTCTGTCTGTCTGTTACTCAATAACGCAAGAACCACTGGTCCGATTTAAATGAAATTTTGCATGGATGTAGCTGATTTACCAGGTTTACATATAGGATACTTTTGATTACGATATTTTGCACTATTGAAAAATGGCGACTATTTTCATATTTCCATTTCAAATAAAAACAGAACGCTAAGATATAGCAACCTTTTGATGGCACTACGAGCTTTAAAATTTAATTTTCTATCCGAAATGTCCTTACCACTTTTCGTGTATCTCCAACGGTTAGCCAGTTAAACCTACATTTGTGACGTCACTACACCCTTTGGTTTAAAAATTTCATATTTTCATCATCTTACTAATATATAACAAGATGTTCAGCAAAGAACATATAGCCTACTTTCTCCTAAATGTATGGGTATCTTTATGACTCTTTGTCCTCATCCCTAAAACAATCACTCCAACCACAATGTATTGTTTGTTTTCTTTTATATTGATAATAAGCCAGTAAGTGTCAAGATCAATATTATATACTTTATGATGATTGAATAACAAAACTACTAACTTATTGTAATGCATTCACGTCCGTTAATCTCTATATTAAGCCAGCCTGCAAAATTAAGAATCTTCCGCCCCAATCACAGTAGTGGTGCTGCGACCTATCAGTGAATTAATCTTTATCTTGTACGCCTATGCACTGCCATCGTAATGTACTACGATGGCAGTGTTCTATGGGTGTTGAATGAGTAGGCAGTTTAAAGTAGCCAAGAGGGAGGCGATCCAGCTGGCAGTGTTTAAAGGTATTCGGAGCGCGATCGTGGCTAATAGTTGAACTACCAGTATTACAAAATTGCCATACTTCAGGAGGCCAGCTCAGGCATTTACACAGCGTTATGTTTGGAACAATATTACCCACATAACCCACAAGAGGACAGCACCGTACAGAGGCATTAAGAAGGCTGTGGTTAATGACAACGTGTATCTAGTTCTTCTATTCTCCTTTTTCTAATGTCTTCTGTTTATGTGCGATGCTGGGACTGTGATTTTATTAATATACGAGTGTATACTTTATCCTCTCCTTTGAGCTAAATGACATTTTATTCAGTATCTGTGGAAAAACCTCGTGCACATCATTTGTAAAAGAATTCAAGAAAAAAAAACTAACTGTAGCAGTACTCGATCCCCAGTCAACTGCGTGTCAGACTAACATGCTAGCCCAGAGCTAACCGTATCCATGACGTCAGGTGTTCTTAACTGACATATTAGATACAAACTGTTGGCAAATAACGACTTTAAATAAACGATTTCTTCACTGCAGTACATCTTCATTAAAGATCATTTCATACAAACTTTATATTATTGTATCAGTACGGTATATCACATACAACATACTAAAACTACTGAAATATAAGACAGGCACATGAGGACAGCTGCCATCTTGTCGTGTGACACAAACAGCTCAGCTCTTTTAAGCCACTCATACTGTATAATATTATAATATTACATTATAATAAATAACGGATCACGACCTTCAGGATAGCATAAACCCCCCTAGGCTCGATAATCGGAATTGGTGGGTCTTAAGCTATTTATTAAAATGGTTGCATAATTCACACGGCCGCCATCCTGAAATGGCATGGCCGATGACCTTGAATTTTGGGTGAAAGACGCGTCCTATATAAAGGTATGTTGTCACCAAATTTGGTAGAGATTGGATGATTAGTTTAGCCGTAATTTGATTTTACGTTTTGAACATTTGAGTGGCCGCCATTCTGTATTGGTAAAGATGGCGGCGATATAAAGTATGACACTGAGGTGTCCTTTACTAGTGCTACCTCTGTACCAAATTTCGTTCAATTCGGTTACACCGTGTTCGAATTGATAGGGGGGGACAGACATTCAGAGTACACACACTCACACACACACAGACACACACACACACACACAGACTCACACACACACATACACACACACACACACACAGACTCACACACACACATACACACACACAGACAGACACACTTTTTTCGCCCTGTGTTGATCTCATAAGTCTACTTTCATTTTTTGCAAAAATCGAAAGTAGGCTAAAAATGCGGTGGTGTGTGTCTGTCTTTCTGTCTGTCTGTCTGTCTGTTACTCAATAACGCAAGAACCACTGGTCCGATTTAAATGAAATTTTGCATGGATGTAGCTGATTTACCAGGTTTACATATAGGATACTTTTGATTACGATATTTTGCACTATTGAAAAATGGCGACTATTTTCATATTTCCATTTCAAATTAAAACAGAACGCTAAGATATAGCAACCTTTTGATGGCACTACGAGCTTTAAAATTTAATTTTCTATCCGAAATGTCCTTACCACTTTTCGTGTATCTCCAACGGTTAGCCAGTTAAACCTACATTTGTGACGTCACTACACCCTTTGGTTTAAAAATTTCATATTTTCATCATCTTACTAATATATAAAAATGAGATGGTGTGTGTCTGTCTTTCTGTCTGTCTGTCTGTCTGTCTGTTACTCAATAACACAAGAACCACTGGTCCGATTTAAATGAAATTTTGCATGGATGTAGCTGATTTACCAGGTTTACATATAGGATACTTTTGATTACGATATTTTGCACTATTGAAAAATGGCGACTATTTTCATATTTCCATTTCAAATAAAAACAGAACGCTAAGATATAGCAACCTTTTGATGGCACTACGAGCTTTAAATTTAATTTTCTATCCGAAATGTCCTTACCACTTTTCGTGTATCTCCAACGGTTAGCGAGTTAAACCTACATTTGTGACGTCACTACACCCTTTGGTTTAAAAATTTCATATTTTCATCATCTTACTAATATATAAAAATGAGATGGTGTGTGTCTGTCTTTCTGTCTGTCTGTCTGTCTGTCTGTTACTCAATAACACAAGAACCACTGGTCCGATTTAAATGAAATTTTGCATGGATGTAGCTGATTTACCAGGTTTACATGTAGGATAATTTTGATTACGATATTTTGCACTATTGAAAAATGGCGACTATTTTCATATTTCCATTTCAAATAAAAACAGAACGCTAAGATATAGCAACCTTTTGATGGCACTACGAGCTTAAAAATTTAATTTTCTATCCGAAATGTCCTTACCACTTTTCGTGTATCTCCAACGGTTAGCCAGTTAAACCTACATTTGTGACGTCACTACACCCTTTGGTTTAAAAATTTCATATTTCCATCATCTTACTAATATATAACAAGATGTTCAGCAAAGAACATATAGCCTACTTTCTCCTAAATGTATGGGTATCTTTATGACTCTTTGTCCTCATCCCTAAAACAATCACCCCAACCACAATGTATTGTTTGTTTTCTTTTATATTGATAATAAGCCAGTAAGTGTCAAGATCAATATTATATACTTTATGATGATTGAATAACAAAACTACTAACTTATTGTAATGCATTCACGTCCGTTAATCTCTATATTAAGCCAGCCTGCAAAATTAAGAATCTTCCGCCCCAATCACAGTAGGTGGTGCTGCGACCTATCAGTGAATTAATCTTTATCTTGTACGCCTATGCACTGCCATCGTAATGTACTACGATGGCAGTGTTCTATGGGTGTTGAATGAGTAGGCAGTTTAAAGTAGCCAAGAGGGAGGCGATCCAGCTGGCAGTGTTTAAAGGTATTCGGAGCGCGATCGTGGCTAATAGTTGAACTACCAGTATTACAAAATTGCCATACTTCAGGAGGCCAGCTCAGGCATTTACACAGCGTTATGTTTGGAACAATATTACCCACATAACCCACAAGAGGACAGCACCGTACAGAGGCATTAAGAAGGCTGTGGTTAATGACAACGTGTATCTAGTTCTTCTATTCTCCTTTTTCTAATGTCTTCTGTTTATGTGCGATGCTGGGACTGTGATTTTATTAATATACGAGTGTATACTTTATCCTCTCCTTTGAGCTAAATGACATTTTATTCAGTATCTGTGGAAAAACCTCGTGCACATCATTTGTAAAAGAATTCAAGAAAAAAAAACTAACTGTAGCAGTACTCGATCCCCAGTCAACTGCGTGTCAGACTAACATGCTAGCCCAGAGCTAACCGTATCCATGACGTCAGGTGTTCTTAACTGACATATTAGATACAAACTGTTGGCAAATAACGACTTTAAATAAACGATTTCTTCACTGCAGTACATCTTCATTAAAGATCATTTCATACAAACTTTATATTATTGTATCAGTACGGTATATCACATACAACATACTAAAACTACTGAAATATAAGACAGGCACATGAGGACAGCTGCCATCTTGTCGTGTGACACAAACAGCTCAGCTCTTTTAAGCCACTCATACTGTATAATATTATAATATTACATTATAATAAATAACGGATCACGACCTTCAGGATAGCATAAACCCCCCTAGGCTCGATAATCGGAATTGGTGGGTCTTAAGCTATTTATTAAAATGGTTGCATAATTCACACGGCCGCCATCCTGAAATGGCATGGCCGATGACCTTGAATTTTGGGTGAAAGACGCGTCCTATATAAAGGTATGTTGTCACCAAATTTGGTAGAGATTGGATGATTAGTTTAGCCGTAATTTGATTTTACGTTTTGAACATTTGAGTGGCCGCCATTCTGTATTGGTAAAGATGGCGGCGATATAAAGTATGACACTGAGGTGTCCTTAACTAGTGCTACCTCTGTACCAAATTTCGTTCAATTCGGTTACACCGTGTTCGAATTGATAGGGGGGGACAGACATTCAGAGTACACACACTCACACACACACAGACACACACACACACACACAGACTCACACACACACATACACACACACACACACACAGACTCACACACACACATACACACACACAGACAGACACACTTTTTTCGCCCTGTGTTGATCTCATAAGTCTACTTTCATTTTTTGCAAAAATCGAAAGTAGGCTAAAAATGCGGTGGTGTGTGTCTGTCTTTCTGTCTGTCTGTCTGTCTGTTACTCAATAACGCAAGAACCACTGGTCCGATTTAAATGAAATTTTGCATGGATGTAGCTGATTTACCAGGTTTACATATAGGATACTTTTGATTACGATATTTTGCACTATTGAAAAATGGCGACTATTTTCATATTTCCATTTCAAATAAAAACAGAACGCTAAGATATAGCAACCTTTTGATGGCACTACGAGCTTTAAAATTTAATTTTCTATCCGAAATGTCCTTACCACTTTTCGTGTATCTCCAACGGTTAGCCAGTTAAACCTACATTTGTGACGTCACTACACCCTTTGGTTTAAAAATTTCATATTTTCATCATCTTACTAATATATAACAAGATGTTCAGCAAAGAACATATAGCCTACTTTCTCCTAAATGTATGGGTATCTTTATGACTCTTTGTCCTCATCCCTAAAACAATCACTCCAACCACAATGTATTGTTTGTTTTCTTTTATATTGATAATAAGCCAGTAAGTGTCAAGATCAATATTATATACTTTATGATGATTGAATAACAAAACTACTAACTTATTGTAATGCATTCACGTCCGTTAATCTCTATATTAAGCCAGCCTGCAAAATTAAGAATCTTCCGCCCCAATCACAGTAGTGGTGCTGCGACCTATCAGTGAATTAATCTTTATCTTGTACGCCTATGCACTGCCATCGTAATGTACTACGATGGCAGTGTTCTATGGGTGTTGAATGAGTAGGCAGTTTAAAGTAGCCAAGAGGGAGGCGATCCAGCTGGCAGTGTTTAAAGGTATTCGGAGCGCGATCGTGGCTAATAGTTGAACTACCAGTATTACAAAATTGCCATACTTCAGGAGGCCAGCTCAGGCATTTACACAGCGTTATGTTTGGAACAATATTACCCACATAACCCACAAGAGGACAGCACCGTACAGAGGCATTAAGAAGGCTGTGGTTAATGACAACGTGTATCTAGTTCTTCTATTCTCCTTTTTCTAATGTCTTCTGTTTATGTGCGATGCTGGGACTGTGATTTTATTAATATACGAGTGTATACTTTATCCTCTCCTTTGAGCTAAATGACATTTTATTCAGTATCTGTGGAAAAACCTCGTGCACATCATTTGTAAAAGAATTCAAGAAAAAAAAACTAACTGTAGCAGTACTCGATCCCCAGTCAACTGCGTGTCAGACTAACATGCTAGCCCAGAGCTAACCGTATCCATGACGTCAGGTGTTCTTAACTGACATATTAGATACAAACTGTTGGCAAATAACGACTTTAAATAAACGATTTCTTCACTGCAGTACATCTTCATTAAAGATCATTTCATACAAACTTTATATTATTGTATCAGTACGGTATATCACATACAACATACTAAAACTACTGAAATATAAGACAGGCACATGAGGACAGCTGCCATCTTGTCGTGTGACACAAACAGCTCAGCTCTTTTAAGCCACTCATACTGTATAATATTATAATATTACATTATAATAAATAACGGATCACGACCTTCAGGATAGCATAAACCCCCCTAGGCTCGATAATCGGAATTGGTGGGTCTTAAGCTATTTATTAAAATGGTTGCATAATTCACACGGCCGCCATCCTGAAATGGCATGGCCGATGACCTTGAAGTTTGGGTGAAAGACGCGTCCTATATAAAGGTATGTTGTCACCAAATTTGGTAGAGATCGGATGATTAGTTTAGCCGTAATTTGATTTTACGTTTTGAACATTTGAGTGGCCGCCATTCTGTTTTGGTAAAGATGGCGGCGATATAAAGTATGGCACTGAGGTGTACATTACTAGTGCTACCTCTGTACCAAATTTCGTTCAATTCGGTTTCACCGTGTTCGAATTGATAGGGGGGGGACAGACATTCAGAGTACACACACTCACACACACACAGACACACACACACACACACAGACTCACACACACACATAAACACACACACACACAGACTCACACACACACATACACACACACAGACAGACACACTTTTTTCGCCCTGTGTTGATCTCATAAGTCTACTTTCATTTTTTGCAAAAATCGAAAGTAGGCTAAAAATGAGATGGTGTGTGTCTGTCTTTCTGTCTGTCTGTCTGTCTGTCTGTCTGTTACTCAATAACACAAGAACCACTGGTCCGATTTAAATGAAATTTTGCATGGATGTAGCTGATTTACCAGGTTTACATATAGGATACTTTTGATTACGATATTTTGCACTATTGAAAAATGGCGACTATTTTCATATTTCCATTTCAAATAAAAACAGAACGCTAAGATATAGCAACCTTTTGATGGCACTACGAGCTTTAAAATTTATTTTTCTATCCGAAATGTCCTTACCACTTTTCGTGTATCTCCAACGGTTAGCGAGTTAAACCTACATTTGTGACGTCACTACACCCTTTGGTTTAAAAATTTCATATTTTCATCATCTTACTAATATATAATAAAAAATGAGATGGTGTGTGTCTGTCTTTCTGTCTGTCTGTCTGTCTGTCTGTTACTCAATAACACAAGAACCACTGGTCCGATTTAAATGAAATTTTGCATGGATGTAGCTGATTTACCAGGTTTACATATAGGATACTTTTGATTGCGATATTTTGCACTATTGAAAAATGGCGACTATTTTCATATTTCCATTTCAAATAAAAACAGAACGCTAAGATATAGCAACCTTTTGATGGCACTACGAGCTTTAAAATTTAATTTTCTATCCGAAATGTCCTTACCACTTTTCGTGTATCTCCAACGGTTAGCCAGTTAAACCTACATTTGTGACGTCACTACACCCTTTGGTTTAAAAATTTCATATTTTCATCATCTTACTAATATATAAAAATGAGATGGTGTGTGTCTGTCTTTCTGTCTGTCTGTCTGTCTGTCTGTCTGTTACTCAATAACACAAGAACCACTGGTCCGATTTAAATGAAATTTTGCATGGATGTAGCTGATTTACCAGGTTTACATATAGGATACTTTTGATTACGATATTTTGCACTATTGAAAAATGGCGACTATTTTCATATTTCCATTTCAAATAAAAACAGAACGCTAAGATATAGCAACCTTTTGATGGCACTACGAGCTTTAAATTTAATTTTCTATCCGAAATGTCCTTACCACTTTTCGTGTATCTCCAACGGTTAGCGAGTTAAACCTACATTTGTGACGTCACTACACCCTTTGGTTTAAAAATTTCATATTTTCATCATCTTACTAATATATAAAAATGAGATGGTGTGTGTCTGTCTTTCTGTCTGTCTGTCTGTCTGTTACTCAATAACACAAGAACCACTGGTCCGATTTAAATGAAATTTTGCATGGATGTAGCTGATTTACCAGGTTTACATGTAGGATAATTTTGATTACGATATTTTGCACTATTGAAAAATGGCGACTATTTTCATATTTCCATTTCAAATAAAAACAGAACGCTAAGATATAGCAACCTTTTGATGGCACTACGAGCTTAAAAATTTAATTTTCTATCCGAAATGTCCTTACCACTTTTCGTGTATCTCCAACGGTTAGCCAGTTAAACCTACATTTGTGACGTCACTACACCCTTTGGTTTAAAAATTTCATATTTCCATCATCTTACTAATATATAACAAGATGTTCAGCAAAGAACATATAGCCTACTTTCTCCTAAATGTATGGGTATCTTTATGACTCTTTGTCCTCATCCCTAAAACAATCACCCCAACCACAATGTATTGTTTGTTTTCTTTTATATTGATAATAAGCCAGTAAGTGTCAAGATCAATATTATATACTTTATGATGATTGAATAACAAAACTACTAACTTATTGTAATGCATTCACGTCCGTTAATCTCTATATTAAGCCAGCCTGCAAAATTAAGAATCTTCCGCCCCAATCACAGTAGGTGGTGCTGCGACCTATCAGTGAATTAATCTTTATCTTGTACGCCTATGCACTGCCATCGTAATGTACTACGATGGCAGTGTTCTATGGGTGTTGAATGAGTAGGCAGTTTAAAGTAGCCAAGAGGGAGGCGATCCAGCTGGCAGTGTTTAAAGGTATTCGGAGCGCGATCGTGGCTAATAGTTGAACTACCAGTATTACAAAATTGCCATACTTCAGGAGGCCAGCTCAGGCATTTACACAGCGTTATGTTTGGAACAATATTACCCACATAACCCACAAGAGGACAGCACCGTACAGAGGCATTAAGAAGGCTGTGGTTAATGACAACGTGTATCTAGTTCTTCTATTCTCCTTTTTCTAATGTCTTCTGTTTATGTGCGATGCTGGGACTGTGATTTTATTAATATACGAGTGTATACTTTATCCTCTCCTTTGAGCTAAATGACATTTTATTCAGTATCTGTGGAAAAACCTCGTGCACATCATTTGTAAAAGAATTCAAGAAAAAAAAACTAACTGTAGCAGTACTCGATCCCCAGTCAACTGCGTGTCAGACTAACATGCTAGCCCAGAGCTAACCGTATCCATGACGTCAGGTGTTCTTAACTGACATATTAGATACAAACTGTTGGCAAATAACGACTTTAAATAAACGATTTCTTCACTGCAGTACATCTTCATTAAAGATCATTTCATACAAACTTTATATTATTGTATCAGTACGGTATATCACATACAACATACTAAAACTACTGAAATATAAGACAGGCACATGAGGACAGCTGCCATCTTGTCGTGTGACACAAACAGCTCAGCTCTTTTAAGCCACTCATACTGTATAATATTATAATATTACATTATAATAAATAACGGATCACGACCTTCAGGATAGCATAAACCCCCCTAGGCTCGATAATCGGAATTGGTGGGTCTTAAGCTATTTATTAAAATGGTTGCATAATTCACACGGCCGCCATCCTGAAATGGCATGGCCGATGACCTTGAATTTTGGGTGAAAGACGCGTCCTATATAAAGGTATGTTGTCACCAAATTTGGTAGAGATTGGATGATTAGTTTAGCCGTAATTTGATTTTACGTTTTGAACATTTGAGTGGCCGCCATTCTGTATTGGTAAAGATGGCGGCGATATAAAGTATGACACTGAGGTGTCCTTAACTAGTGCTACCTCTGTACCAAATTTCGTTCAATTCGGTTACACCGTGTTCGAATTGATAGGGGGGGACAGACATTCAGAGTACACACACTCACACACACACAGACACACACACACACACACAGACTCACACACACACATACACACACACACACACACAGACTCACACACACACATACACACACACAGACAGACACACTTTTTTCGCCCTGTGTTGATCTCATAAGTCTACTTTCATTTTTTGCAAAAATCGAAAGTAGGCTAAAAATGCGGTGGTGTGTGTCTGTCTTTCTGTCTGTCTGTCTGTCTGTTACTCAATAACGCAAGAACCACTGGTCCGATTTAAATGAAATTTTGCATGGATGTAGCTGATTTACCAGGTTTACATATAGGATACTTTTGATTACGATATTTTGCACTATTGAAAAATGGCGACTATTTTCATATTTCCATTTCAAATAAAAACAGAACGCTAAGATATAGCAACCTTTTGATGGCACTACGAGCTTTAAAATTTAATTTTCTATCCGAAATGTCCTTACCACTTTTCGTGTATCTCCAACGGTTAGCCAGTTAAACCTACATTTGTGACGTCACTACACCCTTTGGTTTAAAAATTTCATATTTTCATCATCTTACTAATATATAACAAGATGTTCAGCAAAGAACATATAGCCTACTTTCTCCTAAATGTATGGGTATCTTTATGACTCTTTGTCCTCATCCCTAAAACAATCACTCCAACCACAATGTATTGTTTGTTTTCTTTTATATTGATAATAAGCCAGTAAGTGTCAAGATCAATATTATATACTTTATGATGATTGAATAACAAAACTACTAACTTATTGTAATGCATTCACGTCCGTTAATCTCTATATTAAGCCAGCCTGCAAAATTAAGAATCTTCCGCCCCAATCACAGTAGTGGTGCTGCGACCTATCAGTGAATTAATCTTTATCTTGTACGCCTATGCACTGCCATCGTAATGTACTACGATGGCAGTGTTCTATGGGTGTTGAATGAGTAGGCAGTTTAAAGTAGCCAAGAGGGAGGCGATCCAGCTGGCAGTGTTTAAAGGTATTCGGAGCGCGATCGTGGCTAATAGTTGAACTACCAGTATTACAAAATTGCCATACTTCAGGAGGCCAGCTCAGGCATTTACACAGCGTTATGTTTGGAACAATATTACCCACATAACCCACAAGAGGACAGCACCGTACAGAGGCATTAAGAAGGCTGTGGTTAATGACAACGTGTATCTAGTTCTTCTATTCTCCTTTTTCTAATGTCTTCTGTTTATGTGCGATGCTGGGACTGTGATTTTATTAATATACGAGTGTATACTTTATCCTCTCCTTTGAGCTAAATGACATTTTATTCAGTATCTGTGGAAAAACCTCGTGCACATCATTTGTAAAAGAATTCAAGAAAAAAAACTAACTGTAGCAGTACTCGATCCCCAGTCAACTGCGTGTCAGACTAACATGCTAGCCCAGAGCTAACCGTATCCATGACGTCAGGTGTTCTTAACTGACATATTAGATACAAACTGTTGGCAAATAACGACTTTAAATAAACGATTTCTTCACTGCAGTACATCTTCATTAAAGATCATTTCATACAAACTTTATATTATTGTATCAGTACGGTATATCACATACAACATACTAAAACTACTGAAATATAAGACAGGCACATGAGGACAGCTGCCATCTTGTCGTGTGACACAAACAGCTCAGCTCTTTTAAGCCACTCATACTGTATAATATTATAATATTACATTATAATAAATAACGGATCACGACCTTCAGGATAGCATAAACCCCCCTAGGCTCGATAATCGGAATTGGTGGGTCTTAAGCTATTTATTAAAATGGTTGCATAATTCACACGGCCGCCATCCTGAAATGGCATGGCCGATGACCTTGAAGTTTGGGTGAAAGACGCGTCCTATATAAAGGTATGTTGTCACCAAATTTGGTAGAGATCGGATGATTAGTTTAGCCGTAATTTGATTTTACGTTTTGAACATTTGAGTGGCCGCCATTCTGTTTTGGTAAAGATGGCGGCGATATAAAGTATGACACTGAGGTGTACATTACTAGTGCTACCTCTGTACCAAATTTCGTTCAATTCGGTTTCACCGTGTTCGAATTGATAGGGGGGGGACAGACATTCAGAGTACACACACTCACACACACACAGACACACACACACACACACAGACTCACACACACACATACACACACACACACACAGACTCACACACACACATACACACACACAGACAGACACACTTTTTTCGCCCTGTGTTGATCTCATAAGTCTACTTTCATTTTTTGCAAAAATCGAAAGTAGGCTAAAAATGAGATGGTGTGTGTCTGTCTTTCTGTCTGTCTGTCTGTCTGTCTGTCTGTTACTCAATAACACAAGAACCACTGGTCCGATTTAAATGAAATTTTGCATGGATGTAGCTGATTTACCAGGTTTACATATAGGATACTTTTGATTACGATATTTTGCACTATTGAAAAATGGCGACTATTTTCATATTTCCATTTCAAATAAAAACAGAACGCTAAGATATAGCAACCTTTTGATGGCACTACGAGCTTTAAAATTTATTTTTCTATCCGAAATGTCCTTACCACTTTTCGTGTATCTCCAACGGTTAGCGAGTTAAACCTACATTTGTGACGTCACTACACCCTTTGGTTTAAAAATTTCATATTTTCATCATCTTACTAATATATAATAAAAAATGAGATGGTGTGTGTCTGTCTTTCTGTCTGTCTGTCTGTCTGTCTGTTACTCAATAACACAAGAACCACTGGTCCGATTTAAATGAAATTTTGCATGGATGTAGCTGATTTACCAGGTTTACATATAGGATACTTTTGATTACGATATTTTGCACTATTGAAAAATGGCGACTATTTTCATATTTCCATTTCAAATAAAAACAGAACGCTAAGATATAGCAACCTTTTGATGGCACTACGAGCTTTAAAATTTAATTTTCTATCCGAAATGTCCTTACCACTTTTCGTGTATCTCCAACGGTTAGCCAGTTAAACCTACATTTGTGACGTCACTACACCCTTTGGTTTAAAAATTTCATATTTTCATCATCTTACTAATATATAAAAATGAGATGGTGTGTGTCTGTCTTTCTGTCTGTCTGTCTGTCTGTCTGTTACTCAATAACACAAGAACCACTGGTCCGATTTAAATGAAATTTTGCATGGATGTAGCTGATTTACCAGGTTTACATATAGGATACTTTTGATTACGATATTTTGCACTATTGAAAAATGGCGACTATTTTCATATTTCCATTTCAAATAAAAACAGAACGCTAAGATATAGCAACCTTTTGATGGCACTACGAGCTTTAAATTTAATTTTCTATCCGAAATGTCCTTACCACTTTTCGTGTATCTCCAACGGTTAGCGAGTTAAACCTACATTTGTGACGTCACTACACCCTTTGGTTTAAAAATTTCATATTTTCATCATCTTACTAATATATAAAAATGAGATGGTGTGTGTCTGTCTTTCTGTCTGTCTGTCTGTCTGTCTGTTACTCAATAACACAAGAACCACTGGTCCGATTTAAATGAAATTTTGCATGGATGTAGCTGATTTACCAGGTTTACATGTAGGATAATTTTGATTACGATATTTTGCACTATTGAAAAATGGCGACTATTTTCATATTTCCATTTCAAATAAAAACAGAACGCTAAGATATAGCAACCTTTTGATGGCACTACGAGCTTAAAAATTTAATTTTCTATCCGAAATGTCCTTACCACTTTTCGTGTATCTCCAACGGTTAGCCAGTTAAACCTACATTTGTGACGTCACTACACCCTTTGGTTTAAAAATTTCATATTTCCATCATCTTACTAATATATAACAAGATGTTCAGCAAAGAACATATAGCCTACTTTCTCCTAAATGTATGGGTATCTTTATGACTCTTTGTCCTCATCCCTAAAACAATCACCCCAACCACAATGTATTGTTTGTTTTCTTTTATATTGATAATAAGCCAGTAAGTGTCAAGATCAATATTATATACTTTATGATGATTGAATAACAAAACTACTAACTTATTGTAATGCATTCACGTCCGTTAATCTCTATATTAAGCCAGCCTGCAAAATTAAGAATCTTCCGCCCCAATCACAGTAGGTGGTGCTGCGACCTATCAGTGAATTAATCTTTATCTTGTACGCCTATGCACTGCCATCGTAATGTACTACGATGGCAGTGTTCTATGGGTGTTGAATGAGTAGGCAGTTTAAAGTAGCCAAGAGGGAGGCGATCCAGCTGGCAGTGTTTAAAGGTATTCGGAGCGCGATCGTGGCTAATAGTTGAACTACCAGTATTACAAAATTGCCATACTTCAGGAGGCCAGCTCAGGCATTTACACAGCGTTATGTTTGGAACAATATTACCCACATAACCCACAAGAGGACAGCACCGTACAGAGGCATTAAGAAGGCTGTGGTTAATGACAACGTGTATCTAGTTCTTCTATTCTCCTTTTTCTAATGTCTTCTGTTTATGTGCGATGCTGGGACTGTGATTTTATTAATATACGAGTGTATACTTTATCCTCTCCTTTGAGCTAAATGACATTTTATTCAGTATCTGTGGAAAAACCTCGTGCACATCATTTGTAAAAGAATTCAAGAAAAAAAAACTAACTGTAGCAGTACTCGATCCCCAGTCAACTGCGTGTCAGACTAACATGCTAGCCCAGAGCTAACCGTATCCATGACGTCAGGTGTTCTTAACTGACATATTAGATACAAACTGTTGGCAAATAACGACTTTAAATAAACGATTTCTTCACTGCAGTACATCTTCATTAAAGATCATTTCATACAAACTTTATATTATTGTATCAGTACGGTATATCACATACAACATACTAAAACTACTGAAATATAAGACAGGCACATGAGGACAGCTGCCATCTTGTCGTGTGACACAAACAGCTCAGCTCTTTTAAGCCACTCATACTGTATAATATTATAATATTACATTATAATAAATAACGGATCACGACCTTCAGGATAGCATAAACCCCCCTAGGCTCGATAATCGGAATTGGTGGGTCTTAAGCTATTTATTAAAATGGTTGCATAATTCACACGGCCGCCATCCTGAAATGGCATGGCCGATGACCTTGAATTTTGGGTGAAAGACGCGTCCTATATAAAGGTATGTTGTCACCAAATTTGGTAGAGATCGGATGATTAGTTTAGCCGTAATTTGATTTTACGTTTTGAACATTTGAGTGGCCGCCATTCTGTATTGGTAAAGATGGCGGCGATATAAAGTATGACACTGAGGTGTCCTTTACTAGTGCTACCTCTGTACCAAATTTCGTTCAATTCGGTTACACCGTGTTCGAATTGATAGGGGGGGACAGACATTCAGAGTACACACACTCACACACACACAGACACACACACACACACACAGACTCACACACACACATACACACACACACACACACAGACTCACACACACACATACACACACACAGACAGACACACTTTTTTCGCCCTGTGTTGATCTCATAAGTCTACTTTCATTTTTTGCAAAAATCGAAAGTAGGCTAAAAATGCGATGGTGTGTGTCTGTCTTTCTGTCTGTCTGTCTGTCTGTTACTCAATAACGCAAGAACCACTGGTCCGATTTAAATGAAATTTTGCATGGATGTAGCTGATTTACCAGGTTTACATATAGGATACTTTTGATTACGATATTTTGCACTATTGAAAAATGGCGACTATTTTCATATTTCCATTTCAAATAAAAACAGAACGCTAAGATATAGCAACCTTTTGATGGCACTACGAGCTTTAAAATTTAATTTTCTATCCGAAATGTCCTTACCACTTTTCGTGTATCTCCAACGGTTAGCCAGTTAAACCTACATTTGTGACGTCACTACACCCTTTGGTTTAAAAATTTCATATTTTCATCATCTTACTAATATATAACAAGATGTTCAGCAAAGAACATATAGCCTACTTTCTCCTAAATGTATGGGTATCTTTATGACTCTTTGTCCTCATCCCTAAAACAATCACTCCAACCACAATGTATTGTTTGTTTTCTTTTATATTGATAATAAGCCAGTAAGTGTCAAGATCAATATTATATACTTTATGATGATTGAATAACAAAACTACTAACTTATTGTAATGCATTCACGTCCGTTAATCTCTATATTAAGCCAGCCTGCAAAATTAAGAATCTTCCGCCCCAATCACAGTAGTGGTGCTGCGACCTATCAGTGAATTAATCTTTATCTTGTACGCCTATGCACTGCCATCGTAATGTACTACGATGGCAGTGTTCTATGGGTGTTGAATGAGTAGGCAGTTTAAAGTAGCCAAGAGGGAGGCGATCCAGCTGGCAGTGTTTAAAGATATTCGGAGCGCGATCGTGGCTAATAGTTGAACTACCAGTATTACAAAATTGCCATACTTCAGGAGGCCAGCTCAGGCATTTACACAGCGTTATGTTTGGAACAATATTACCCACATAACCCACAAGAGGACAGCACCGTACAGAGGCATTAAGAAGGCTGTGGTTAATGACAACGTGTATCTAGTTCTTCTATTCTCCTTTTTCTAATGTCTTCTGTTTATGTGCGATGCTGGGACTGTGATTTTATTAATATACGAGTGTATACTTTATCCTCTCCTTTGAGCTAAATGACATTTTATTCAGTATCTGTGGAAAAACCTCGTGCACATCATTTGTAAAAGAATTCAAGAAAAAAAAACTAACTGTAGCAGTACTCGATCCCCAGTCAACTGCGTGTCAGACTAACATGCTAGCCCAGAGCTAACCGTATCCATGACGTCAGGTGTTCTTAACTGACATATTAGATACAAACTGTTGGCAAATAACGACTTTAAATAAACGATTTCTTCACTGCAGTACATCTTCATTAAAGATCATTTCATACAAACTTTATATTATTGTATCAGTACGGTATATCACATACAACATACTAAAACTACTGAAATATAAGACAGGCACATGAGGACAGCTGCCATCTTGTCGTGTGACACAAACAGCTCAGCTCTTTTAAGCCACTCATACTGTATAATATTATAATATTACATTATAATAAATAACGGATCACGACCTTCAGGATAGCATAAACCCCCCTAGGCTCGATAATCGGAATTGGTGGGTCTTAAGCTATTTATTAAAATGGTTGCATAATTCACACGGCCGCCATCCTGAAATGGCATGGCCGATGACCTTGAATTTTGGGTGAAAGACGCGTCCTATATAAAGGTATGTTGTCACCAAATTTGGTAGAGATCGGATGATTAGTTTAGCCGTAATTTGATTTTACGTTTTGAACATTTGAGTGGCCGCCATTCTGTATTGGTAAATATGGCGGCGATATAAAGTATGACACTGAGGTGTCCTTTACTAGTGCTACCTCTGTACCAAATTTCGTTCAATTCGGTTACACCGTGTTCGAATTGATAGGGGGGGGGACAGACATTCAGAGTACACACACTCACACACACACAGACACACACACACACACACACACAGACTCACACACACACATACACACACACACACACACAGACTCACACACACACATACACACACACAGACAGACACACTTTTTTCGCCCTGTGTTGATCTCATAAGTCTACTTTCATTTTTTGCAAAAATCGAAAGTAGGCTAAAAATGCGATGGTGTGTGTCTGTCTTTCTGTCTGTCTGTCTGTCTGTTACTCAATAACGCAAGAACCACTGGTCCGATTTAAATGAAATTTTGCATGGATGTAGCTGATTTACCAGGTTTACATATAGGATACTTTTGATTACGATATTTTGCACTATTGAAAAATGGCGACTATTTTCATATTTCCATTTCAAATAAAAACAGAACGCTAAGATATAGCAACCTTTTGATGGCACTACGAGCTTTAAAATTTAATTTTCTATCCGAAATGTCCTTACCACTTTTCGTGTATCTCCAACGGTTAGCCAGTTAAACCTACATTTGTGACGTCACTACACCCTTTGGTTTAAAAATTTCATATTTTCATCATCTTACTAATATATAACAAGATGTTCAGCAAAGAACATATAGCCTACTTTCTCCTAAATGTATGGGTATCTTTATGACTCTTTGTCCTCATCCCTAAAACAATCACTCCAACCACAATGTATTGTTTGTTTTCTTTTATATTGATAATAAGCCAGTAAGTGTCAAGATCAATATTATATACTTTATGATGATTGAATAACAAAACTACTAACTTATTGTAATGCATTCACGTCCGTTAATCTCTATATTAAGCCAGCCTGCAAAATTAAGAATCTTCCGCCCCAATCACAGTAGTGGTGCTGCGACCTATCAGTGAATTAATCTTTATCTTGTACGCCTATGCACTGACATCGTAATGTACTACGATGGCAGTGTTCTATGGGTGTTGAATGAGTAGGCAGTTTAAAGTAGCCAAGAGGGAGGCGATCCAGCTGGCAGTGTTTAAAGGTATTCGGAGCGCGATCGTGGCTAATAGTTGAACTACCAGTATTACAAAATTGCCATACTTCAGGAGGCCAGCTCAGGCATTTACACAGCGTTATGTTTGGAACAATATTACCCACATAACCCACAAGAGGACAGCACCGTACAGAGGCATTAAGAAGGCTGTGGTTAATGACAACGTGTATCTAGTTCTTCTATTCTCCTTTTCTAATGTCTTCTGTTTATGTGCGATGCTGGGACTGTGATTTTATTAATATACGAGTGTATACTTTATCCTCTCCTTTGAGCTAAATGACATTTTATTCAGTATCTGTGGGAAGAGCTCGTGCACATCATTTGTAAAAGAATTCAAGAAAAAAACCTAACTCTAGCAGTACTCGATCCCCAGTCAACTGCGTGTCAGAGTAACATGCTAGCCCAGAGCTAACCGTATCCATGACGTCCGTTGTTCTTAACTGACATATTAGATACAAACTGTTGGCAAATAATGACTTGAAATAAACGATTTCTTCACTGCAGTACATCTTCATTAAAGATCATTTCATACAAAGTTTATATTATTGTATCAGTACGGTATATCACATACAACATACTAAAACTACTGAAATATAAGACAGGCACATGAGGACAGCTGCCATCTTGTCGTGTGACACAAACAGCTCAGCTCTTTTAAGCCACTCGTACTGTATAATATTATAATATTAAATTATAATAAATAACGGATCACGACCTTCAGGATAGCTTAAACCCCCCTAGGCTCGATAATCGGAATTGGTGGGTCTTAAGCTATTTATTAAAATGGTTGCATAATTCACACGGCCGCCATCCTGAAATGGCATGGCCGATGACCTTGAAGTTTGGGTGAAAGACGCGTCCTATATAAAGGTATGTTGTCACCAAATTTGGTAGAGATCGGATGATTAGTTTAGCCGTAATTTGATTTTACGTTTTACACATTTGAGTGGCCGCCATTCTGTTTTGGTAAAGATGGCGGCGATATAAAGTATGACACTGAGGTGTACATTACTAGTGCTACCTCTGTACCAAATTTCGTTCAATTCGGTTTCACCGTGTTCGAATTGATAGGGGGGGGACAGACATTCAGAGTACACACACTCACACACACACAGACACACACACACACACACACACAGACTCACACACACACATACACACACACACACACAGACTCACACACACACATACACACACACAGACAGACACACTTTTTTCGCCCTGTGTTGATCTCATAAGTCTACTTTCATTTTTTGCAAAAATCGAAAGTAGGCTAAAAATGAGATGGTGTGTGTCTGTCTTTCTGTCTGTCTGTCTGTCTGTCTGTCTGTTACTCAATAACACAAGAACCACTGGTCCGATTTAAATGAAATTTTGCATGGATGTAGCTGATTTACCAGGTTTACATATAGGATACTTTTGATTACGATATTTTGCACTATTGAAAAATGGCGACTATTTTCATATTTCCATTTCAAATAAAAACAGAACGCTAAGATATAGCAACCTTTTGATGGCACTACGAGCTTTAAAATTTATTTTTCTATCCGAAATGTCCTTACCACTTTTCGTGTATCTCCAACGGTTAGCGAGTTAAACCTACATTTGTGACGTCACTACACCCTTTGGTTTAAAAATTTCATATTTTCATCATCTTACTAATATATAATAAAAAATGAGATGGTGTGTGTCTGTCTTTCTGTCTGTCTGTCTGTCTGTCTGTTACTCAATAACACAAGAACCACTGGTCCGATTTAAATGAAATTTTGCATGGATGTAGCTGATTTACCAGGTTTACATATAGGATACTTTTGATTACGATATTTTGCACTATTGAAAAATGGCGACTATTTTCATATTTCCATTTCAAATAAAAACAGAACGCTAAGATATAGCAACCTTTTGATGGCACTACGAGCTTTAAATTTAATTTTCTATCCGAAATGTCCTTACCACTTTTCGTGTATCTCCAACGGTTAGCGAGTTAAACCTACATTTGTGACGTCACTACACCCTTTGGTTTAAAAATTTCATATTTTCATCATCTTACTAATATATAAAAATGAGATGGTGTGTGTCTGTCTTTCTGTCTGTCTGTCTGTCTGTCTGTTACTCAATAACACAAGAACCACTGGTCCGATTTAAATGAAATTTTGCATGGATGTAGCTGATTTACCAGGTTTACATGTAGGATAATTTTGATTACGATATTTTGCACTATTGAAAAATGGCGACTATTTTCATATTTCCATTTCAAATAAAAACAGAACGCTAAGATATAGCAACCTTTTGATGGCACTACGAGCTTAAAAATTTAATTTTCTATCCGAAATGTCCTTACCACTTTTCGTGTATCTCCAACGGTTAGCCAGTTAAACCTACATTTGTGACGTCACTACACCCTTTGGTTTAAAAATTTCATATTTCCATCATCTTACTAATATATAACAAGATGTTCAGCAAAGAACATATAGCCTACTTTCTCCTAAATGTATGGGTATCTTTATGACTCTTTGTCCTCATCCCTAAAACAATCACCCCAACCACAATGTATTGTTTGTTTTCTTTTATATTGATAATAAGCCAGTAAGTGTCAAGATCAATATTATATACTTTATGATGATTGAATAACAAAACTACTAACTTATTGTAATGCATTCACGTCCGTTAATCTCTATATTAAGCCAGCCTGCAAAATTAAGAATCTTCCGCCCCAATCACAGTAGGTGGTGCTGCGACCTATCAGTGAATTAATCTTTATCTTGTACGCCTATGCACTGCCATCGTAATGTACTACGATGGCAGTGTTCTATGGGTGTTGAATGAGTAGGCAGTTTAAAGTAGCCAAGAGGGAGGCGATCCAGCTGGCAGTGTTTAAAGATATTCGGAGCGCGATCGTGGCTAATAGTTGAACTACCAGTATTACAAAATTGCCATACTTCAGGAGGCCAGCTCAGGCATTTACACAGCGTTATGTTTGGAACAATATTACCCACATAACCCACAAGAGGACAGCACCGTACAGAGGCATTAAGAAGGCTGTGGTTAATGACAACGTGTATCTAGTTCTTCTATTCTCCTTTTTCTAATGTCTTCTGTTTATGTGCGATGCTGGGACTGTGATTTTATTAATATACGAGTGTATACTTTATCCTCTCCTTTGAGCTAAATGACATTTTATTCAGTATCTGTGGAAAAACCTCGTGCACATCATTTGTAAAAGAATTCAAGAAAAAAAAACTAACTGTAGCAGTACTCGATCCCCAGTCAACTGCGTGTCAGACTAACATGCTAGCCCAGAGCTAACCGTATCCATGACGTCAGGTGTTCTTAACTGACATATTAGATACAAACTGTTGGCAAATAACGACTTTAAATAAACGATTTCTTCACTGCAGTACATCTTCATTAAAGATCATTTCATACAAACTTTATATTATTGTATCAGTACGGTATATCACATACAACATACTAAAACTACTGAAATATAAGACAGGCACATGAGGACAGCTGCCATCTTGTCGTGTGACACAAACAGCTCAGCTCTTTTAAGCCACTCATACTGTATAATATTATAATATTACATTATAATAAATAACGGATCACGACCTTCAGGATAGCATAAACCCCCCTAGGCTCGATAATCGGAATTGGTGGGTCTTAAGCTATTTATTAAAATGGTTGCATAATTCACACGGCCGCCATCCTGAAATGGCATAGCCGATGACCTTGAATTTTGGGTGAAAGACGCGTCCTATATAAAGGTATGTTGTCACCAAATTTGGTAGAGATTGGATGATTAGTTTAGCCGTAATTTGATTTTACGTTTTGAACATTTGAGTGGCCGCCATTCTGTATTGGTAAAGATGGCGGCGATATAAAGTATGACACTGAGGTGTCCTTTACTAGTGCTACCTCTGTACCAAATTTCGTTCAATTCGGTTACACCGTGTTCGAATTGATAGGGGGGGACAGACATTCAGAGTACACACACTCACACACACACAGACACACACACACACACACAGACTCACACACACACATACACACACACACACACACAGACTCACACACACACATACACACACACAGACAGACACACTTTTTTCGCCCTGTGTTGATCTCATAAGTCTACTTTCATTTTTTGCAAAAATCGAAAGTAGGCTAAAATGCGATGGTGTGTGTCTGTCTTTCTGTCTGTCTGTCTGTCTGTTACTCAATAACGCAAGAACCACTGGTCCGATTTAAATGAAATATTGCATGGATGTAGCTGATTTACCAGGTTTACATATAGGATACTTTTGATTACGATATTTTGCACTATTGAAAAATGGCGACTATTTTCATATTTCCATTTCAAATAAAAACAGAACGCTAAGATATAGCAACCTTTTGATGGCACTACGAGCTTTAAAATTTAATTTTCTATCCGAAATGTCCTTACCACTTTTCGTGTATCTCCAACGGTTAGCCAGTTAAACCTACATTTGTGACGTCACTACACCCTTTGGTTTAAAAATTTCATATTTTCATCATCTTACTAATATATAACAAGATGTTCAGCAAAGAACATATAGCCTACTTTCTCCTAAATGTATGGGTATCTTTATGACTCTTTGTCCTCATCCCTAAAACAATCACTCCAACCACAATGTATTGTTTGTTTTCTTTTATATTGATAATAAGCCAGTAAGTGTCAAGATCAATATTATATACTTTATGATGATTGAATAACAAAACTACTAACTTATTGTAATGCATTCACGTCCGTTAATCTCTATATTAAGCCAGCCTGCAAAATTAAGAATCTTCCGCCCCAATCACAGTAGTGGTGCTGCGACCTATCAGTGAATTAATCTTTATCTTGTACGCCTATGCACTGACATCGTAATGTACTACGATGGCAGTGTTCTATGGGTGTTGAATGAGTAGGCAGTTTAAAGTAGCCAAGAGGGAGGCGATCCAGCTGGCAGTGTTTAAAGGTATTCGGAGCGCGATCGTGGCTAATAGTTGAACTACCAGTATTACAAAATTGCCATACTTCAGGAGGCCAGCTCAGGCATTTACACAGCGTTATGTTTGGAACAATATTACCCACATAACCCACAAGAGGACAGCACCGTACAGAGGCATTAAGAAGGCTGTGGTTAATGACAACGTGTATCTAGTTCTTCTATTCTCCTTTTCTAATGTCTTCTGTTTATGTGCGATGCTGGGACTGTGATTTTATTAATATACGAGTGTATACTTTATCCTCTCCTTTGAGCTAAATGACATTTTATTCAGTATCTGTGGGAAGAGCTCGTGCACATCATTTGTAAAAGAATTCAAGAAAAAAACCTAACTGTAGCAGTACTCGATCCCCAGTCAACTGCGTGTCAGAGTAACATGCTAGCCCAGAGCTAACCGTATCCATGACGTCCGTTGTTCTTAACTGACATATTAGATACAAACTGTTGGCAAATAATGACTTGAAATAAACGATTTCTTCACTGCAGTACATCTTCATTAAAGATCATTTCATACAAAGTTTATATTATTGTATCAGTACGGTATATCACATACAACATACTAAAACTACTGAAATATAAGACAGGCACATGAGGACAACTGCCATCTTGTCGTGTGACACAAACAGCTCAGCTCTTTTAAGCCACTCGTACTGTATAATATTATAATATTAAATTATAATAAATAACGGATCACGACCTTCAGGATAGCTTAAACCCCCCTAGGCTCGATAATCGGAATTGGTGGGTCTTAAGCTATTTATTAAAATGGTTGCATAATTCACACGGCCGCCATCCTGAAATGGCATGGCCGATGACCTTGAATTTTGGGTGAAAGACGCGTCCTATATAAAGGTATGTTGTCACCAAATTTGGTAGAGATTGGATGATTAGTTTAGCCGTAATTTGATTTTACGTTTTGAACATTTGAGTGGCCGCCATTCTGTTTTGGTAAAGATGGCGGCGATATAAAGTATGACACTGAGGTGTACATTACTAGTGCTACCTCTGTACCAAATTTCGTTCAATTCGGTTTCACCGTGTTCGAATTGATAGGGGGGGGACAGACATTCAGAGTACACACACTCACACACACACAGACACACACACACAGACTCACACACACACATACACACACACACACAGACTCACACACACACATACACACACACAGACAGACACACTTTTTTCGCCCTGTGTTGATCTCATAAGTCTACTTTCATTTTTTGCAAAAATCGAAAGTAGGCTAAAAATGAGATGGTGTGTGTCTGTCTTTCTGTCTGTCTGTCTGTCTGTCTGTCTGTTACTCAATAACACAAGAACCACTGGTCCGATTTAAATGAAATTTTGCATGGATGTAGCTGATTTACCAGGTTTACATATAGGATACTTTTGATTACGATATTTTGCACTATTGAAAAATGGCGACTATTTTCATATTTCCATTTCAAATAAAAACAGAACGCTAAGATATAGCAACCTTTTGATGGCACTACGAGCTTTAAAATTTATTTTTCTATCCGAAATGTCCTTACCACTTTTCGTGTATCTCCAACGGTTAGCGAGTTAAACCTACATTTGTGACGTCACTACACCCTTTGGTTTAAAAATTTCATATTTTCATCATCTTACTAATATATAATAAAAAATGAGATGGTGTGTGTCTGTCTTTCTGTCTGTCTGTCTGTCTGTCTGTCTGTTACTCAATAACACAAGAACCACTGGTCCGATTTAAATGAAATTTTGCATGGATGTAGCTGATTTACCAGGTTTACATATAGGATACTTTTGATTACGATATTTTGCACTATTGAAAAATGGCGACTATTTTCATATTTCCATTTCAAATAAAAACAGAACGCTAAGATATAGCAACCTTTTGATGGCACTACGAGCTTTAAAATTTAATTTTCTATCCGAAATGTCCTTACCACTTTTCGTGTATCTCCAACGGTTAGCCAGTTAAACCTACATTTGTGACGTCACTACACCCTTTGGTTTAAAAATTTCATATTTTCATCATCTTACTAATATATAAAAATGAGATGGTGTGTGTCTGTCTTTCTGTCTGTCTGTCTGTCTGTCTGTTACTCAATAACACAAGAACCACTGGTCCGATTTAAATGAAATTTTGCATGGATGTAGCTGATTTACCAGGTTTACATATAGGATACTTTTGATTACGATATTTTGCACTATTGAAAAATGGCGACTATTTTCATATTTCCATTTCAAATAAAAACAGAACGCTAAGATATAGCAACCTTTTGATGGCACTACGAGCTTTAAATTTAATTTTCTATCCGAAATGTCCTTACCACTTTTCGTGTATCTCCAACGGTTAGCGAGTTAAACCTACATTTGTGACGTCACTACACCCTTTGGTTTAAAAATTTCATATTTTCATCATCTTACTAATATATAAAAATGAGATGGTGTGTGTCTGTCTTTCTGTCTGTCTGTCTGTCTGTCTGTTACTCAATAACACAAGAACCACTGGTCCGATTTAAATGAAATTTTGCATGGATGTAGCTGATTTACCAGGTTTACATGTAGGATAATTTTGATTACGATATTTTGCACTATTGAAAAATGGCGACTATTTTCATATTTCCATTTCAAATAAAAACAGAACGCTAAGATATAGCAACCTTTTGATGGCACTACGAGCTTAAAAATTTAATTTTCTATCCGAAATGTCCTTACCACTTTTCGTGTATCTCCAACGGTTAGCCAGTTAAACCTACATTTGTGACGTCACTACACCCTTTGGTTTAAAAATTTCATATTTCCATCATCTTACTAATATATAACAAGATGTTCAGCAAAGAACATATAGCCTACTTTCTCCTAATTGTATGGGTATCTTTATGACTCTTTGTCCTCATCCCTAAAACAATCACCCCAACCACAATGTATTGTTTGTTTTCTTTTATATTGATAATAAGCCAGTAAGTGTCAAGATCAATATTATATACTTTATGATGATTGAATAACAAAACTACTAACTTATTGTAATGCATTCACGTCCGTTAATCTCTATATTAAGCCAGCCTGCAAAATTAAGAATCTTCCGCCCCAATCACAGTAGGTGGTGCTGCGACCTATCAGTGAATTAATCTTTATCTTGTACGCCTATGCACTGCCATCGTAATGTACTACGATGGCAGTGTTCTATGGGTGTTGAATGAGTAGGCAGTTTAAAGTAGCCAAGAGGGAGGCGATCCAGCTGGCAGTGTTTAAAGGTATTCGGAGCGCGATCGTGGCTAATAGTTGAACTACCAGTATTACAAAATTGCCATACTTCAGGAGGCCAGCTCAGGCATTTACACAGCGTTATGTTTGGAACAATATTACCCACATAACCCACAAGAGGACAGCACCGTACAGAGGCATTAAGAAGGCTGTGGTTAATGACAACGTGTATCTAGTTCTTCTATTCTCCTTTTTCTAATGTCTTCTGTTTATGTGCGATGCTGGGACTGTGATTTTATTAATATACGAGTGTATACTTTATCCTCTCCTTTGAGCTAAATGACATTTTATTCAGTATCTGTGGAAAAACCTCGTGCACATCATTTGTAAAAGAATTCAAGAAAAAAAAACTAACTGTAGCAGTACTCGATCCCCAGTCAACTGCGTGTCAGACTAACATGCTAGCCCAGAGCTAACCGTATCCATGACGTCAGGTGTTCTTAACTGACATATTAGATACAAACTGTTGGCAAATAACGACTTTAAATAAACGATTTCTTCACTGCAGTACATCTTGATTAAAGATCATTTCATACAAACTTTATATTATTGAAGGTACGGTATATCACATACAACATACTAAAACTACTGAAATATAAGACAGGCACATGAGGACAGCTGCCATCTTGTCGTGTGACACAAACAGCTCAGCTCTTTTAAGCCACTCATACTGTATAATATTATAATATTACATTATAATAAATAACGGATCACGACCTTCAGGATAGCATAAACCCCCCTAGGCTCGATAATCGGAATTGGTGGGTCTTAAGCTATTTATTAAAATGGTTGCATAATTCACACGGCCGCCATCCTGAAATGGCATAGCCGATGACCTTGAATTTTGGGTGAAAGACGCGTCCTATATAAAGGTATGTTGTCACCAAATTTGGTAGAGATTGGATGATTAGTTTAGCCGTAATTTGATTTTACGTTTTGAACATTTGAGTGGCCGCCATTCTGTATTGGTAAAGATGGCGGCGATATAAAGTATGACACTGAGGTGTCCTTTACTAGTGCTACCTCTGTACCAAATTTCGTTCAATTCGGTTACACCGTGTTCGAATTGATAGGGGGGGACAGACATTCAGAGTACACACACTCACACACACACAGACACACACACACACACACACACAGACTCACACACACACATACACACACACACACACACACAGACTCACACACACACATACACACACACAGACAGACACACTTTTTTCGCCCTGTGTTGATCTCATAAGTCTACTTTCATTTTTTGCAAAAATCGAAAGTAGGCTAAAATGCGATGGTGTGTGTCTGTCTTTCTGTCTGTCTGTCTGTCTGTTACTCAATAACGCAAGAACCACTGGTCCGATTTAAATGAAATTTTGCATGGATGTAGCTGATTTACCAGGTTTACATATAGGATACTTTTGATTACGATATTTTGCACTATTGAAAAATGGCGACTATTTTCATATTTCCATTTCAAATAAAAACAGAACGCTAAGATATAGCAACCTTTTGATGGCACTACGAGCTTTAAAATTTAATTTTCTATCCGAAATGTCCTTACCACTTTTCGTGTATCTCCAACGGTTAGCCAGTTAAACCTACATTTGTGACGTCACTACACCCTTTGGTTTAAAAATTTCATATTTTCATCATCTTACTAATATATAACAAGATGTTCAGCAAAGAACATATAGCCTACTTTCTCCTAAATGTATGGGTATCTTTATGACTCTTTGTCCTCATCCCTAAAACAATCACTCCAACCACAATGTATTGTTTGTTTTCTTTTATATTGATAATAAGCCAGTAAGTGTCAAGATCAATATTATATACTTTATGATGATTGAATAACAAAACTACTAACTTATTGTAATGCATTCACGTCCGTTAATCTCTATATTAAGCCAGCCTGCAAAATTAAGAATCTTCCGCCCCAATCACAGTAGTGGTGCTGCGACCTATCAGTGAATTAATCTTTATCTTGTACGCCTATGCACTGACATCGTAATGTACTACGATGGCAGTGTTCTATGGGTGTTGAATGAGTAGGCAGTTTAAAGTAGCCAAGAGGGAGGCGATACAGCTGGCAGTGTTTAAAGGTATTCGGAGCGCGATCGTGGCTAATAGTTGAACTACCAGTATTACAAAATTGCCATACTTCAGGAGGCCAGCTCAGGCATTTACACAGCGTTATGTTTGGAACAATATTACCCACATAACCCACAAGAGGACAGCACCGTACAGAGGCATTAAGAAGGCTGTGGTTAATGACAACGTGTATCTAGTTCTTCTATTCTCCTTTTCTAATGTCTTCTGTTTATGTGCGATGCTGGGACTGTGATTTTATTAATATACGAGTGTATACTTTATCCTCTCCTTTGAGCTAAATGACATTTTATTCAGTATCTGTGGGAAGAGCTCGTGCACATCATTTGTAAAAGAATTCAAGAAAAAAACCTAACTGTAGCAGTACTCGATCCCCAGTCAACTGCGTGTCAGAGTAACATGCTAGCCCAGAGCTAACCGTATCCATGACGTCCGTTGTTCTTAACTGACATATTAGATACAAACTGTTGGCAAATAATGACTTGAAATAAACGATTTCTTCACTGCAGTACATCTTCATTAAAGATCATTTCATACAAAGTTTATATTATTGTATCAGTACGGTATATCACATACAACATACTAAAACTACTGAAATATAAGACAGGCACATGAGGACAGCTGCCATCTTGTCGTGTGACACAAACAGCTCAGCTCTTTTAAGCCACTCGTACTGTATAATATTATAATATTAAATTATAATAAATAACGGATCACGACCTTCAGGATAGCTTAAACCCCCCTAGGCTCGATAATCGGAATTGGTGGGTCTTAAGCTATTTATTAAAATGGTTGCATAATTCACACGGCCGCCATCCTGAAATGGCATGGCCGATGACCTTGAATTTTGGGTGAAAGACGCGTCCTATATAAAGGTATGTTGTCACCAAATTTGGTAGAGATTGGATGATTAGTTTAGCCGTAATTTGATTTTACGTTTTGAACATTTGAGTGGCCGCCATTCTGTTTTGGTAAAGATGGCGGCGATATAAAGTATGACACTGAGGTGTACATTACTAGTGCTACCTCTGTACCAAATTTCGTTCAATTCGGTTTCACCGTGTTCGAATTGATAGGGGGGGGACAGACATTCAGAGTACACACACTCACACACACACAGACACACACACACACACACAGACTCACACACACACATACACACACACACACAGACTCACACACACACATACACACACACAGACAGACACACTTTTTTCGCCCTGTGTTGATCTCATAAGTCTACTTTCATTTTTTGCAAAAATCGAAAGTAGGCTAAAAATGAGATGGTGTGTGTCTGTCTTTCTGTCTGTCTGTCTGTCTGTCTGTCTGTTACTCAATAACACAAGAACCACTGGTCCGATTTAAATGAAATTTTGCATGGATGTAGCTGATTTACCAGGTTTACATATAGGATACTTTTGATTACGATATTTTGCACTATTGAAAAATGGCGACTATTTTCATATTTCCATTTCAAATAAAAACAGAACGCTAAGATATAGCAACCTTTTGATGGCACTACGAGCTTTAAAATTTATTTTTCTATCCGAAATGTCCTTACCACTTTTCGTGTATCTCCAACGGTTAGCGAGTTAAACCTACATTTGTGACGTCACTACACCCTTTGGTTTAAAAATTTCATATTTTCATCATCTTACTAATATATAATAAAAAATGAGATGGTGTGTGTCTGTCTTTCTGTCTGTCTGTCTGTCTGTCTGTCTGTTACTCAATAACACAAGAACCACTGGTCCGATTTAAATGAAATTTTGCATGGATGTAGCTGATTTACCAGGTTTACATATAGGATACTTTTGATTACGATATTTTGCACTATTGAAAAATGGCGACTATTTTCATATTTCCATTTCAAATAAAAACAGAACGCTAAGATATAGCAACCTTTTGATGGCACTACGAGCTTTAAAATTTAATTTTCTATCCGAAATGTCCTTACCACTTTTCGTGTATCTCCAACGGTTAGCCAGTTAAACCTACATTTGTGACGTCACTACACCCTTTGGTTTAAAAATTTCATATTTTCATCATCTTACTAATATATAAAAATGAGATGGTGTGTGTCTGTCTTTCTGTCTGTCTGTCTGTCTGTCTGTTACTCAATAACACAAGAACCACTGGTCCGATTTAAATGAAATTTTGCATGGATGTAGCTGATTTACCAGGTTTACATATAGGATACTTTTGATTACGATATTTTGCACTATTGAAAAATGGCGACTATTTTCATATTTCCATTTCAAATAAAAACAGAACGCTAAGATATAGCAACCTTTTGATGGCACTACGAGCTTTAAATTTAATTTTCTATCCGAAATGTCCTTACCACTTTTCGTGTATCTCCAACGGTTAGCGAGTTAAACCTACATTTGTGACGTCACTACACCCTTTGGTTTAAAAATTTCATATTTTCATCATCTTACTAATATATAAAAATGAGATGGTGTGTGTCTGTCTTTCTGTCTGTCTGTCTGTCTGTCTGTTACTCAATAACACAAGAACCACTGGTCCGATTTAAATGAAATTTTGCATGGATGTAGCTGATTTACCAGGTTTACATGTAGGATAATTTTGATTACGATATTTTGCACTATTGAAAAATGGCGACTATTTTCATATTTCCATTTCAAATAAAAACAGAACGCTAAGATATAGCAACCTTTTGATGGCACTACGAGCTTAAAAATTTAATTTTCTATCCGAAATGTCCTTACCACTTTTCGTGTATCTCCAACGGTTAGCCAGTTAAACCTACATTTGTGACGTCACTACACCCTTTGGTTTAAAAATTTCATATTTCCATCATCTTACTAATATATAACAAGATGTTCAGCAAAGAACATATAGCCTACTTTCTCCTAATTGTATGGGTATCTTTATGACTCTTTGTCCTCATCCCTAAAACAATCACCCCAACCACAATGTATTGTTTGTTTTCTTTTATATTGATAATAAGCCAGTAAGTGTCAAGATCAATATTATATACTTTATGATGATTGAATAACAAAACTACTAACTTATTGTAATGCATTCACGTCCGTTAATCTCTATATTAAGCCAGCCTGCAAAATTAAGAATCTTCCGCCCCAATCACAGTAGGTGGTGCTGCGACCTATCAGTGAATTAATCTTTATCTTGTACGCCTATGCACTGCCATCGTAATGTACTACGATGGCAGTGTTCTATGGGTGTTGAATGAGTAGGCAGTTTAAAGTAGCCAAGAGGGAGGCGATCCAGCTGGCAGTGTTTAAAGGTATTCGGAGCGCGATCGTGGCTAATAGTTGAACTACCAGTATTACAAAATTGCCATACTTCAGGAGGCCAGCTCAGGCATTTACACAGCGTTATGTTTGGAACAATATTACCCACATAACCCACAAGAGGACAGCACCGTACAGAGGCATTAAGAAGGCTGTGGTTAATGACAACGTGTATCTAGTTCTTCTATTCTCCTTTTTCTAATGTCTTCTGTTTATGTGCGATGCTGGGACTGTGATTTTATTAATATACGAGTGTATACTTTATCCTCTCCTTTGAGCTAAATGACATTTTATTCAGTATCTGTGGAAAAACCTCGTGCACATCATTTGTAAAAGAATTCAAGAAAAAAAAAACTAACTGTAGCAGTACTCGATCCCCAGTCAACTGCGTGTCAGACTAACATGCTAGCCCAGAGCTAACCGTATCCATGACGTCAGGTGTTCTTAACTGACATATTAGATACAAACTGTTGGCAAATAACGACTTTAAATAAACGATTTCTTCACTGCAGTACATCTTCATTAAAGATCATTTCATACAAACTTTATATTATTGTATCAGTACGGTATATCACATACAACATACTAAAACTACTGAAATATAAGACAGGCACATGAGGACAGCTGCCATCTTGTCGTGTGACACAAACAGCTCAGCTCTTTTAAGCCACTCATACTGTATAATATTATAATATTACATTATAATAAATAACGGATCACGACCTTCAGGATAGCATAAACCCCCCTAGGCTCGATAATCGGAATTGGTGGGTCTTAAGCTATTTATTAAAATGGTTGCATAATTCACACGGCCGCCATCCTGAAATGGCATGGCCGATGACCTTGAATTTTGGGTGAAAGACGCGTCCTATATAAAGGTATGTTGTCACCAAATTTGGTAGAGATTGGATGATTAGTTTAGCCGTAATTTGATTTTACGTTTTGAACATTTGAGTGGCCGCCATTCTGTATTGGTAAAGATGGCGGCGATATAAAGTATGACACTGAGGTGTCCTTTACTAGTGCTACCTCTGTACCAAATTTCGTTCAATTCGGTTACACCGTGTTCGAATTGATAGGGGGGACAGACATTCAGAGTACACACACTCACACACACACAGACACACACACACACACACACACAGACTCACACACACACATACACACACACACACACACAGACTCACACACACACATACACACACACAGACAGACACACTTTTTTCGCCCTGTGTTGATCTCATAAGTCTACTTTCATTTTTTGCAAAAATCGAAAGTAGGCTAAAAATGCGATGGTGTGTGTCTGTCTTTCTGTCTGTCTGTCTGTCTGTTACTCAATAACGCAAGAACCACTGGTCCGATTTAAATGAAATTTTGCATGGATGTAGCTGATTTACCAGGTTTACATATAGGATACTTTTGATTACGATATTTTGCACTATTGAAAAATGGCGACTATTTTCATATTTCCATTTCAAATAAAAACAGAACGCTAAGATATAGCAACCTTTTGATGGCACTACGAGCTTTAAAATTTAATTTTCTATCCGAAATGTCCTTACCACTTTTCGTGTATCTCCAACGGTTAGCCAGTTAAACCTACATTTGTGACGTCACTACACCCTTTGGTTTAAAAATTTCATATTTTCATCATCTTACTAATATATAACAAGATGTTCAGCAAAGAACATATAGCCTACTTTCTCCTAAATGTATGGGTATCTTTATGACTCTTTGTCCTCATCCCTAAAACAATCACTCCAACCACAATGTATTGTTTGTTTTCTTTTATATTGATAATAAGCCAGTAAGTGTCAAGATCAATATTATATACTTTATGATGATTGAATAACAAAACTACTAACTTATTGTAATGCATTCACGTCCGTTAATCTCTATATTAAGCCAGCCTGCAAAATTAAGAATCTTCCGCCCCAATCACAGTAGTGGTGCTGCGACCTATCAGTGAATTAATCTTTATCTTGTACGCCTATGCACTGACATCGTAATGTACTACGATGGCAGTGTTCTATGGGTGTTGAATGAGTAGGCAGTTTAAAGTAGCCAAGAGGGAGGCGATCCAGCTGGCAGTGTTTAAAGGTATTCGGAGCGCGATCGTGGCTAATAGTTGAACTACCAGTATTACAAAATTGCCATACTTCAGGAGGCCAGCTCAGGCATTTACACAGCGTTATGTTTGGAACAATATTACCCACATAACCCACAAGAGGACAGCACCGTACAGAGGCATTAAGAAGGCTGTGGTTAATGACAACGTGTATCTAGTTCTTCTATTCTCCTTTTCTAATGTCTTCTGTTTATGTGCGATGCTGGGACTGTGATTTTATTAATATACGAGTGTATACTTTATCCTCTCCTTTGAGCTAAATGACATTTTATTCAGTATCTGTGGGAAGAGCTCGTGCACATCATTTGTAAAAGAATTCAAGAAAAAAACCTAACGGTAGCAGTACTCGATCCCCAGTCAACTGCGTGTCAGAGTAACATGCTAGCCCAGAGCTAACCGTATCCATGACGTCCGTTGTTCTTAACTGACATATTAGATACAAACTGTTGGCAAATAATGACTTGAAATAAACGATTTCTTCACTGCAGTACATCTTCATTAAAGATCATTTCATACAAAGTTTATATTATTGTATCAGTACGGTATATCACATACAACATACTAAAACTACTGAAATATAAGACAGGCACATGAGGACAGCTGCCATCTTGTCGTGTGACACAAACAGCTCAGCTCTTTTAAGCCACTCGTACTGTATAATATTATAATATTAAATTATAATAAATAACGGATCACGACCTTCAGGATAGCTTAAACCCCCCTAGGCTCGATAATCGGAATTGGTGGGTCTTAAGCTATTTATTAAAATGGTTGCATAATTCACACGGCCGCCATCCTGAAATGGCATGGCCGATGACCTTGAAGTTTGGGTGAAAGACGCGTCCTATATAAAGGTATGTTGTCACCAAATTTGGTAGAGATCGGATGATTAGTTTAGCCGTAATTTGATTTTACGTTTTGAACATTTGAGTGGCCGCCATTCTGTTTTGGTAAAGATGGCGGCGATATTAAGTATGACACTGAGGTGTACATTACTAGTGCTACCTCTGTACCAAATTTCGTTCAATTCGGTTTCACCGTGTTCGAATTGATAGGGGGGGGACAGACATTCAGAGTACACACACTCACACACACACAGACACACACACACACACACAGACTCACACACACACATACACACACACACACACAGACTCACACACACACATACACACACACAGACAGACACACTTTTTTCGCCCTGTGTTGATCTCATAAGTCTACTTTCATTTTTTGCAAAAATCGAAAGTAGGCTAAAAATGAGATGGTGTGTGTCTGTCTTTCTGTCTGTCTGTCTGTCTGTCTGTCTGTTACTCAATAACACAAGAACCACTGGTCCGATTTAAATGAAATTTTGCATGGATGTAGCTGATTTACCAGGTTTACATATAGGATACTTTTGATTACGATATTTTGCACTATTGAAAAATGGCGACTATTTTCATATTTCCATTTCAAATAAAAACGGAACGCTAAGATATAGCAACCGTTTGATGGCACTACGAGCTTTGAAATTTAATTTCCTATCCGAAAGGTCCTTATCACTTTTCGTGTATCTCCAACGGTTAGCGAGTAAATCCTACCTTTGTGACGTCACTACACCCTTTGGTTTCAAAATTTCATATTTCCATTTCAATTAAAAAGAGAACGCTAAAAATAGCAAACTTTTGATGGTATACACCTGATTTGCCGTTTAATTTTCTATCCAGAATGTTCTTATCACTTTTCGTGTATCTCTGACGGTTAGCGAGTAAAACCTAAATTTGTGCAATAAAACACGGTCAACACCGAGCGGTGCAGTTTATCTCTACATATATAAAAAGAATATTTTTTTTTTTTTTCTGAATTTCTACAGAAATTTGAGTTATTTACACGTTTCAGACTGTTTTATGATAGATGCGCGCGAAAATAATGTTTTGGTCTGTCTGTCTGTCTGTCTGTTTGTTTGATTGTCTGTGGACAACTTTGTTCCCTTATAACTCGAGAACGTCTGGGTGTATCAACGTAAAATTTGGTACAGATATCCATCAGAGGCACGACACTAATCATTGATGTATCCCTTCTCCGTACCTCTCATAAACGAGGGCCTACCCCCTTAAAATACATGCTGAAATAGGAGTAGAAGGACGAGACAAAGCTCATTTTCAGCCCCTCAATGTGAGAGACAAAACTTTGGGGGCCCTAAAAGCACATTTCAAGGTCCTACGTCCAACCGTTTTTGAGATATTCCCAGAAAACTAATTTAATTTAATAAACTAATGAACGAATGCAAGCCGATAACGATGGCAACAGATTCTCAGAGGTCCATCTATTGCTGTAAGACGCAATACAATTCCATTAATTATATTAGTGTGAAAGTTTGCAAACGGTTAGATGGTTATTATGGAACCAAATTAAGCTGTAAATTTCATCAATACGTAAAATGCGCTTAAGGGGGTCAAGGGGTAGTCTAGAATTTTTTCACGCTATTTACATCTGCGGGTGTGGTATGGCAGGTCTATTATATTCCTATCCCTATATTATATTATTATTATTAGTATTATATTATGGCGAACAACGACGAGACAAAGCCCCTCGGTGCCTGAAATAAAATTCGAGGGTCCTCGAAAACTACATTATAAGGCTCTAAAACCAACAGTTTCTGAAACATGCCCAGAAAACTAATTAAATTTAATTTAACAAACTAATGAAGGAATGTAAATCGGTAACCATGAGAACATTATCTCAAGGGGTGGCATCCAACTTTCCATCTATTTCATTAAGAAGCAATTTATTACATTTATTACATTTATTACATTTCTGTGAATGTTTGCAAATATAAGGTTATCACGGAACAAACGTAGACTGTATAGTTCATCAATGCAATTAAGGGGGTCAAGGGGTAACCTAGGATTTTTTCATGCAATTTTCACTGCGACATATAGTACAGAAGGTCTATTATATCTCCAAACAAGAACATTATTTTCAAAAATTCCAGAATTGAATCAGCATTTTTTGCGGCTTTTAGGAATTTGGGCCATTTGAGACTAAAGAACCTGAATTTTCATGCACCACAAGCTTTTATAATTTATGATAGAGGTCTTCCTGTGTACGGGGACCCAACACAACGTAGAGGGTCAGTTTTTATGTGACGTGTATTGCGTTTCATCTACAAGGCTTTCAATTCTATTTCATGTCAGGAAGTACACGTTAGGTGAATTTAGTTTGAGAGCAGATTTTAACTAATCTTTTTTTTTTTCGACATACGGGTTCATCGTAAGGATGATTTTCTTTGATACTGTGTGGTAGATATACCTATATTAGGATTTCTGGCTGATATGTTGTAGACAATAGTATTGTCTGTCTGTCTGTCTTTCTGTGTATCCTTATGTATGCCTATAACTCATGTTCGGATGCTTGGTGCATCGTAAAATTAGGTATGGTAAACATGAGTCAATACACCAATCATTTATAAAACTCTTCACCGTACATTTCATACAGTACAAGGGTGGATATAGGGAAAAACTTCTCAAAATACATGCTAAAATAGGCGAAATATAAAAATTATCCTAGAAGGACGACCAAAGCATATGTTGCACTTCTCAATGTGAGACACAAAATTTGCGAGTCTATAAAGGGTCTCCGAAAACCACAATATAAGGCCCTTAAATTAACAGTGTGTGTGATATTCCCAGAAAACTAACTTCGTTTTGATAAACTTATGAATGAATGACAAGCCGCTAACCATTGCAACAGTAGCTCAATTGATAATGTCTGGTGCATCTCTCAAAGCAACAGTACTTAAAAGGGACGTAACACCAATAACATTATTATTATTATTATTATTATAATGTCTGGTGTTAACACCGAACACCGTTCGAAGAACGGGTACTTCTGCTAGTCTTCTATATATATAAAAATCAATCTTACGTGATAGTTTGTCTGTGGGTGTGTATGTCTCCTATGCATTCATATACCACTCAACCGATTGCGATGAAACTTGGGTGAGATGTTGAGTACACTCCAAGGATGGTTTCTGACTTAGGAAATCCATTTTACAATAGGTAGCGCACGCGTAGATTCAACAAATGAGCGACGATGCGCGAAGCATTTCAACAAAGTCCCGTATGTGTTCATATACCATTCGTCCGATAGCGATGAAACTTGGGTGAGATGTTGAGTACACTCCAAGGAAGGTTTCTGACTTAGTAAATCCATTTTACAATAGGTATCGCACGCATAGATTCAACAAATGAGCGACGATGCGCGAAGCATTTCAACAAAGTCCCGTATGTGTTCATATACCATTCGTCCGATTGCGATGAAACTTGGGTGAGATGTTGAGTACACTCCAAGGATGGTTTCTGACTTAGTAAATCCATTTTACAATAGGTAGCGCACGCGTAGATTCAACAAATGAGCGACGATGCGCGAAGCATTTCAACAAAGTCCCGTATGTGTTCATATACCATTCGTCCGATAGCGATGAAACTTGGGTGAGATGTTGAGTACACTCCAAGGAAGGTTTCTGACTTAGTAAATCCATTTTACAATAGGTAGCGCACGCGTAGATTCAACAAATGAGCGACGATGCGCGAAGCATTTCAACAAAGTCCCGTATGTGTTCATATACCATTCGTCCGATTGCGATGAAACTTGGGTGAGATGTTGAGTACACTCCAAGGAAGGTTTCTGACTTAGTAAATCCATTTTACAATAGGTAGCGCACGCGTAGATTCTACAAATGAGCGACGATGCGCGAAGCATTTCAACAAAGTCCCGTATGCATTCATATACCATTCGTCCGATAGCGATGAAACTTGGGTGAGATGTTGAGTACACTCCAAGGAAGGTTTCTGACTTAGTAAATCCATTTTACAATAGGTAGCGCACGCGTAGATTCAACAAATGAGCGACGATGCGCGAAGCATTTCAACAAAGTCCCGAATGCATTCATATACCATTCGTCCGATAGCTATGAAACTTGCGTAAAATGTTGTGTACACTGCAGGGAAATTTTCTGGCTTAGTACATCCACTTTACAATAGGCAGCGCACGATTAGATTCAACAAATGAGCTACGACGCGCGAAGCATTTCAACAAAGTCACGTTTGCGTTCATATACCATTCGTCCGATAGCGATGAAACTGGGCTGAGATTTTGTGTGCACTCCAGGGAAGGTTTCTAGCTTAGTAAATCCCTTTAAAAATAGGTAGAGCACGAGTAGAATCAACAAATGAGCAACGGCGCGCGAAGCGTTTCAACAAAGTCCCATTTAATTTCATATACCATTCATCCGATAGCGATGAAACTTGGGTGGGATGCTGTGTACACTCCAGGGAAGGTTTCTGGCTTAGTACATACATTTTACAATAGGTAGCGCACCAGTAGATTCAACAAATGAGCGATGACACGCGAAGCGTTTCAACAAAGTCCCGTATAAAGTCATATACCATTCGTCTGATAGTGATAAATGTTTGGTGAATTGTTGTGTACACTCCAGGAAAGGTTTCTGGCTAAGTAAATCCATTTTACAATACGAAGCGCACGTTTATGTTCAACAAATGAGTGACTACGCGCGAAGCGTTTCGACAACGTCCCGTATACGTTCACATACCATTCATCCGATTGCGATGAAACTTGGGTGAGATGTTGTGTACACTCCAGGGAAGGTTTCTGGCTGAGTACATCCATATTACAATATGTAGCGCAAGAGTAGAATCAACAAATGAGCGACGACACGCGAAGCGTTTCAACCAAGTCCCGTATGCATACATGTACCATTCGTCCGTACCTATGAAACTTGGGTGAGATGTTGTGTACACGTCATGGAAAATTTCTGGCTTAGTAAATCCCCTATACAATATGCAGCGCACAAGTTGATTCAACAAATGAGGGACGACGCGCGAAGCGTTTCAACAAAGTCCCGTATAAGATCATATACCATTCTGCCGTTAGCGGTGAAACTTGGGTGAAATATGGTTGACACTCCAAGGAAGGTTTCTGGCTTAGTAAATACATTTCACAGTAGGTAGCACACGAGTAGATTCGACAAATGAACGACGATAGCGATGAAACTTGGGTGAGATATTGTGGACACTTACGTGACGGTTTCTAACTTAGTAAATACATTTTACAGTAGGTAGCGCACGAGTAGATTCAACAAATGAGTGACGGAGTGCGAATCGTTTAAACAAAATCAGGTATGCGTTCATATACTATTCATCCGATTGCGATGAAACATTGATCAGTTATTTTGTACCCGCCAGGGAAGGGGACTTAGTAAATCCAATTCACAATAAGTAGCGCAAGAGTAGATGCAACAAATGGGTGACGACGCGCGAAGCGTTTCAACAAAATTCCCTATTGCGTTCATATAACATTCTTCGATTGCGATGAAACCTTGATGAGTTATTGTGTACACGCCAGGGAAGGGCTTCGACTTAGTAATACATTTCTCAATAGGTAGCGCACGAGTAGATTCAACAAATGAGTGACAGCGCACGAATCGTTTAAACAAAAACCCCTATACGTGCATATACCATTCATCCGATTGCGATGAATCATTGATGAGTCATTGTGTACACGCCAGGGAAGGGTTTCGACTTAGTAAATCCATTTCACAATAGGTAGCGTACGATTAGATTCAACAAATGAGTGACAGCGATGAAACTTTTTGAAAGTTGTTGTGCACGCTCCCACGAATGGTTCTAAATTAGAAAATCCATTTTATGATAGCTTAGAGGCAGTTAACATGTTGTGTATCCAAAAGCACTTCAAGAAACAGAATTTCAACGCCAACACTTTCTTTGATTGGCATTGCAACGCATGCCGGGTACAGCTTGTATATTATAGATTTATCAAATTATCCGGATCGAGTCAGGTCCCAATTATTCCGAATATATGGATTCTACTCTATTTTACAAACTTTTTACCGCTTTACCCTAACTAAACTAGTTTCTCTACAGATGATGTACTAACATCTATCAACAAATGCCAATGTCAATACACAAGAACCTCGTTTATCCGTCCCTCATTAATCCGGATCTCCGGTTTATCCGGATCGAAAATAATAAAAAATATTTTTACTGTACAGTATTTCTCTTACGGCGTCGATTTTTCTTGAATGTCTTATCCGCCAAGGATAGTTATGGACAGGAATTCGAAGTAATTCGGCCACGGTCTATGAAAGGTACCGTCCCGGCATTTGCCTGGAGTTGAGAACCGATGATAGTAAAACGTCTTCGTTATCGTGCTACGCACAAACGCTATGTCTGTCTGTTAGGTAGTCAGCCCGAAGGCTGGTTGGATCCTCAAAAAGTACCGCCGGTACGTTATGTGAGTAGATACCCACAAAAACCCAAGGCAGCACTATTTTGAGGCGTTCTAGGCAAGAAGAGGAGTGAGGTAGTTTGCCATTGCTTTCCTCACTGAGTCAGAACAGTAGCCCTAACCCTATGAGTTGAACCTTTCACAGCATTCACAGGCACTGACTGTGCCCCGAATGTCATTACTAAGCCCCACCCATACCTCAGTAGCTTCCATATACAAATGTAAAACAGAAAAAGCTCACACATTATTTTAGTGCACAAAAAATACTCGTAAATATAAGAAAAGTGTTCTTATATTTATTGTACAATTTAAAAATGGCATTACAACTTAGGTTAATAGATTATATATCATTTATTTGATTTTTTAATTTTACGGATTATCCGGATTTTCGATAATCCGGATCAGTTCCGGTCCCACTTAGTCCGGATAAACGAGGTTCTTGTGTAAATACTTTAAATCTAGTTAATGTAATTCACTCGCTTAATAGCGATTTATAGGGTAAGCTGTCCCTCATAAGCCAGGCCTCCATTCTTTCTGGTTCTTTCATTTCTTCGGTGACGGGGATAAAGACTTGAAGTTGTCCTCGTAAAATGACTCTTTTACTCTAAGAACCAATCAACGACTGGTCAAAGGAAATAAATAAATAAATATATAATTAAATAAATAAATAAATGAATAAATACGTAATGAATGAATGAATGAATAAATAAATAAGTAAATATATAACTGAGTGATTGAATAAATAAATGAATGAATGAATGAATGAATAAATAAGTAAATAAATAAATAAATGAGTGATTGAATAAATAAATAAATAAATGAATAAATAAATATGTGAATGAATGAATGAATGAACGAATAAATAAATAAGTGAATGAATTAATAAATAAATGTAATAAATAAATAAATAAACGAACGAATAAATAAACAAATAAATAAATAAATGAACGGATAAACAAAAAATAAATAATTACAGAAATAAAGAATGAATGAACGAATAAAAAAATAAAAAAATAATGAACGGATAAACAAAACTAAAATAATTACAGAAATAAATGAATGAACGAATAAATAAGTAAATGACTAAATAAAGAAATAAATGAATGATTGAAAGAACAAATAAAATAAAATAAAATACATATAGGCTATTCTAAACGTCAAAACATACCGTTAGTGTAGGAAACTGACCTCTGTAACCCCAGTGTCAAAACAACGGTGAGAAAATACGGAAAGTGAATCTGATTCATCTTCCCACCGAATCATCAGCGTGGAAAAAGATAGCATCAGTTTCGGCTGAGTGCGACTATGAACGTGACTAACTCACTTCCCAGCCTTCCTCAGTAACGGAAAGTTTGGAACATCTTAAGCCGTTAAAATTGATGTCATCATCGATTACTCATTAATAGTAGGAGTTCACACGTTGGCAGGAAACAGAAGTGGCGCGCTGATTCTCATGTGACACACGGGATGGTCATAATTAATTTTGAAGGACAGCGATGTATCATGCTCTAACAGGTGGTCAGATGCTCGTGTTACTGTTGTTGCTTCAATTAGGGGCTCGGGACGCCTTTGATCGTCAGCCCCGTGTACTAGTGTGTGCATGGCATTTGCCTGCTAACCTGCGTAGCGTATACTTATTAGGGTCTAGGATCCGAGTAGGCACTCCAGAACTTGAAATCAGGTGCCATCCTGGCATTTACCTGGAGAGACTGTAGTAAAACACCATAAATAAATAAATAAATAAATAAATACTCAAGGTGGCCGTTGTCGACGCCATGATTTCAACCTCGCATATCGAGACTAGATCCTCATTGCAGTCTTAGCGTGATTTAAAACGCTTGGCTACACTCCTGAGTAGATTTTGGCTATTAAAGTACGAAAATTAAGCTTACCTTGCGAAGAAAATATTACATGAACACCCATAATTGAATTTTGGTTGCACCCTTTCTAAATACCAGCACCTTTTTCCACCTTTTAATACTTTAGTGGCTCATCTGCCACATTTGTCTCCTTAAAAAATTAAACAAGGCAAAGCGAACGTTTGCGGCATTACAATAATTTAGCTGTTTTGCAGTTCCGAAGCCAACTTGACTGGACCTGCTAGCTAGCTGGACGAAGACTGAAGTACAGTATTTACAAGTATTTACTTAGTGACCGGAGATACAGCCTCAGTGAAAATAACATTGACATGCTAAATGCTGGATGTGTGATCTTAACATGGTGATCAAGGACTGGTTTTTGGCAGACGTTTTAGTACATGATAACATGAGTGAAATTTGTATACTTATGAAATGAAATCCACAGCCTGCTTCCAGTCTCCGACCGGGTCAGGAATGGAATGAATGAAGCCCCCATCTAGCGGCGAGGGTATGAACTGTGCCGGCTGCCGAGGCCTGACGCACTCCTCTGGGGCAATGATTAAATGAATGACAGATGAAATGAAATGATAGTGGAGAGTGTTGCTGGAATGAAATGTTGACAGGGAAAACCGGAGTACCCGGAGAAAAACCTGTCTGCCTCCGTTCTGTCCAGCACAGATCTCACATGGAGTGACCGGGATTTGAACCACGGACCCAGCGGTGAGAGGCTGGCGTGCTGCCGCCTAAGCCACGGAGGCTTTGTATACTTATATATGATGTAAAATTGTTTTTTGTAAATGTTGTGTACTTTGGTGTGTATGTTTAGTTTTGCCTGATAGCCTGTGTTACTGTGATGGCTGTATTAGTGAGTGTATTTGTAATTCATGTGAGGATTGGGAAGAAGGCAGACGTGGCCTTAAGTTAAAATCCATCCCGGCATTTTCCTGGAGTAGAAATAGGAAACCACGGAAAACTGCTTCCGGAATGGCTGAGGGGGGAATCAAGCCCACCTCTTCTCAGTTTTGCCTCACGAGGCTGAGTGTACCCCGTTCCAGCCCTCAGACCAGAATTAAATTTCTTGGCAGAGCCGGGAATCGAACCAGGAATTCCAAGATGACAGCCAAGAATGCTAGCCTCTACATTACGACGTAGTACATTCATCATGACCATCTCATGGTGTAATGGCTAGTAGCCTATTCTTGGATGTCATCCTGAGGACCGGGTTCCATTCCCGGCCCTGCCACGAAATTTAAACCCCGCGTTAAATCGCTCAACATGACCGCAATGGGTCGGTTCCTCAGTTTAGGGGCTGCCACAACGCGGTCATGTGGCCCCGTGTAATTTGGGTGTGTGTAGAATCTGACAGATTATTTCTTTCTTCGACTTTTCCCAATTAATAGGCGTCGCCGGAGCCAACCAGGCTCAATTTGGTTTTGGTCGGGGAATTAAGGCCGGATGCCCTTTCTGACGCCACGTGAATTTTCAGGTAAAAATTCCACCCCACTATCACCTGGATTCGAACCCCGGCCACTAGGGTGAAAGACGAGCAGCTAAGCCTCGGTAGTCTGATAACCGGTGTTAATTGTGATGGCTGCATTAGTGTGTGTTATCTGTAATTCAGGTAAGGACTGCAGACGATCAATTTCAAGTAGTGCCTACTTTTGCTACCAAATGTTACCGTCAAAGACACTTAGCTGTGAACTTGGATACTAGATGCCACCGCAATTGGCACCTGGCGGCGAACGTTGGAACTAATAGAGCGTTAATCAAATTTAACCTACAAATAATTTAGCTTCACACAATTATAGTTAGTGGGTTACTTACTTAGTGTATAACTATTCGGTATTACTTGTTGCCACCGGAACTCAGAGTCCAACTGCATTGCATAATAATAATAATAATAATAATAATAATAATAATAATAATAATAATAATAATAATAATAATAATAATACATAGGAAATTACAGATACAAATTTACTGATACACCACCGTAATCGAACCTGAAGTCCTAAATGCCTCGGAAAACTTGATCATTGGTGGAAGATCTCTCATTAAAGACGTAGAGAAACAAGACAGGAAGATATTAAGGAAAATCCTTGGTCCAGTCTTCTCAGAAGGAATCTGGATGAAACGGAAATCTCAGGAGCTTTATCGTAATAATAATAATAATGTTATTGGTTTTACGTCTCTTTTAATTACCCTGGCTTTTAGATACGCCGGGGTGCCGGAATTTTGCCCCGAAGGGGATCTTTAACGTGCCAGTAAACGTACTAACACGGCTCCCCCGCATTTGCGCACCCTCAAATGCCAGCTGACTGAGCATGCTGAAAAGATTACTGATAACTTCAGGAACAGGCAGTTGAAGTTCTACAGCCACATTCTCAGAATGAACAAAATATAGCTGCCAAAAGGATTCTCAACCGTGCTCTCTTAATGGCTTAGTGAAATAGAAAAAGACCTTCAAGAAATTGGCATCACAGAGGAAATTATACAAGATCGACTCCAGTTCAGAACATTAATTAACAACCATAATTTCTCTGAGAAAATTACTACCAGGTCCAATAAATCATGGACTGAAGAACGGAGAAAGATCTTCAGTGTCCAGATGAAGCAAAATAAGATCTATCGTGTTCCAAAGATGGGCATAACGATGTAAATAATAATAATAATAATAATAATAATAATAATAATAATAATAATAATAATATTTTTTTGTTTTTTTTAGGGGAAGAAATGCATTTACCCACAAAGTGTCGGGCTCCTGCTCCTGAGTAGCAGACTACCGACTAAAACTCCCCCGTTTCTTCTGAACACTAGCCTGGAACCGTTTAGCACATTACTTCAGGCTAGAGTCATTTTATATTTGCCAGTAGGGCACTCTTCCGTAATGAATCATCTTCAGTGGCGATCCAGATCCGTCTTCTTTGTTCGGAGGATATCTTCAACAAAACTTGCTACAAGTTTTCAATGTTCTTCATTTTGTAGCATTACCGCAACAATATTGTCGAGAGATATCTCTACACCAATGTGATCTTGAAGAGACTGCCTATTTTGAACCCACCGTCCACAAGAGAAGAAGGTGTGATTAACATCATCTACCTCATTAACACAGTAGATACAATCTGGTGAATCCACTTTCCCCATCTTCTTAAGATAAGAACAGAAGTACCCATGGCCAGTCAAGAACTGAGTGAGATAATAACCAACCTCACCATGTTTCCTCTCTGTCCAAACCTGCACCTGGGGTATCATTCTCCTAGTCCACTGGCTTCGGTGTCCTTGCTCCCATTTGATCTGCCAATTGTGAAAGATTTGTGCTCTTGCTGTTCGTCTTGAATTTTGTAAACCTACTTCCGATTTCCTCGAGTAAATGTACTTGCGTTCTTTCGCTAAGAAAATTGGAATTATCCCAGCAATAACAAGAACTGCTTCTTCAGAGACCGTGCGATAAGCAGATGCCACGCGTAAAGCACCCCGCCTCTGCACTTGTGCTAGTGACTTCCTATAAATTTCCTTATCCAGGGCATCCGCCCATATTTCCGCTCCATACAGCAGAACTGAATGGCTGTCATCAGTTATCTCCTCTTACTAGATTTTGGCCCACCAACATTGGCCATTAGCCGACTGAGAGACGTTACTCCTCTTGCCGCCTTATCTGCAGTCCGTCTAATTTGTTCTCCAAAATTCAGTTTATTGTCGATCATGAGGCCCAGATATTTTGCTGCTGGCCGCGTCTCTACTCGTATGTCTCCTACCTGTATTGGGAGTATTGTCTGAATAATAATAATAAGGCAATGGCAAGTAGAGCGGGTAAAGACCATACCTATCATTGTGTCAAGTACGGGAGTGATCCCAAGTACCTTGCTCCAAGGCCTTAAAGAATTGGATCTGGATACTCGGCTGTACAAACTAATGCAGAAGGCAGTAGTTCTATCAACAACAAGAATCGTTCGGAAGTTCACGGGAAGCGAAATTCCAGCTTAGAAGTTGCTGTTTCCGGAACAATACTTTGGGTCACTGAAGCCCGTATAGTTATGTTGTAATGTACCGGCAACGTGCTATATGTACTGTATAAACCGATATTAATAATAATAATAATAATACCACGGTTGTCAAGCCTGAGGGATTGTATAGTTCAGAATGTTTGATACTGAACAAGAAAGGTGAATTAGAGGAACTGGAGAAGAAAAGAAGAAAAATCTTGAGGAAGATCTTAAGACCCGAAAATAGAAATGATGGTACATGGCGGAAGAGGCGAAACAAAGATCTTTACAGACAAGCAGAAAAAAACACAGATACCATACGGAAGAGAAGATTGAAGTTCTATGGACACCATACGAGAATGAGCGATAGTCGACTAACGAAGAAGATCTTTAATTACATCACCAAGATAAAAGCGACTACAAAATGGGTAGATGAAATAAGAAAGGATAAGGAGGAAGTTGAGGTCAGTCCAAATGAGATCTGGAATAGAGAGGTGTTTCGACGTACGTTTGATGCATTCGAGGGGTTCCAGGAAAAGCAAAGGAGAAGAGCCAAGAACATCTGGTCGGAAGAAAAGAAGAGAATCCACAGCGAAAGGATGAAGAGTTTCTGGGAGCAGAAAAATGGACTAATCAGCAAGTCAATTGTTTCCCGTGGTCCAAAGTAGGCCAAAATCGAACAAAGAAGAAGAAGGAAGGAAGGAAGGAAGCTTGTAGTTTAACGTGACCGTTAATCTTGAGATCATGGCCACGGGACCTCCTTTTTACGTGGAATCCGAACCACAGGACTTGGCATTTCACTTCGAAAATCTCACATGCATTGACCGGGAATCGAACCCGGGCCGCCTTGGTGAGAGGCATACAGCTAGACCGCTGAGCCACCGCACCCCTCAAAGAAGAAGAAGAAGAAGAATTATAATAATAATAATAATAAATGTTTGGATGATGCGCCCCGGAAATTTAAATACTGTATAGTGGGGTGTGCAAACAAAAACGGGTAAAATCCACGTTCTCGATGGTCACTATCAGTATCGAGAGTTGAACTCCGGTTCTCCGGATTCCTTGTTACCAATAGAGGGGCAGATGACCTCGTAGTTCCGCCCCTTAAAACAACAATAACTAACTAACTAACCAGTTATCAATAATGCAAATCGTGATTGGCTCCTTAGTTTAGGGGCTGCGACAACGCGGTCATGTAGCCCCATGTACTTTGGGTGTGTGTAGAATCTGTCTGATAACCGATGTCAATTGTGATGGCTGTATTAGTGTGTGTTATCTGTGATTCACGTAGAAGAACTGCAGATGATTAAACTTTTTCAAGTAGTTCCTACTTTTGCTACCAAATGCTACCGTCCACAACACCTAGCTGTGGACGTAGCAACTAAATGCCATAGTAGTCATCACCCGGTGGCGAACGTTGGAACTAATATAGCGTTATCGAACTAACCTACAAATTTTAGCTTCCACAAGTGTAGTTAGTGGAAGGTTCCTTTTCATGCCATAAATATATGATATGGGAGCGCCGGCTTTACTTCCCCTCCGAAGGAAGGCATACTGAGGCATACTCTTAAAAAATCCGACGACTTCGGTCGGATTTGAACCCGCGATCTTGGGCACAAAAGCTCAGCTTGCCACCAACTACCCCACCGAAGCCGCCAATACAAATCGTGGAGAGTGAGTAATGACAATCGACTACGCTTCTGGGCAATCATAATCCCTCAGAATGTTCAAAATCGCTCCCTCAACGCCCTCTCTAGGTCTATGAAACACACACACAACTGTATTGTGGAAAGCAGTCAACAGGAAATTACTTCTGCACACTTATATACTGTACTACTAAGATGTGCCCTGGTTTCGATGTCTCTATTCTAGATCTGATAGCTGGGTTTAAAAATACGGTATTGACTCGTCCTGAATACGTTTTGCGACAGAAATATAAAGAAATATCAAATATACTTTATTTCATGCAGCGCTCACACAAAGTAGCTTTATCATATCGCACTGTGTACAACACGAAGTTTATGGAGCGTGAGGTTACATAAGGTTCTAGTAAATTCAGCACGTTCGTCGGGGCTTTGCTTAAGGAGGAGCTTTGATATTCCATTGCCAGAGAAATATTTTACAGTGATTATCCCGGAGAATAAATGTAGGCACAAGCTAACAGATACTCCACCGATTGTTATTAAATCCGGGACTAAATATCTGTTTCTTCACTCGTGAAGTTTCAGAGGGATCATCTTGAATTACTGAGAAATATGATTAACTAGAAGTCCTGTGCGAGAAATAAGCCATCCGCCCGGCTTTAATGGTATGCGACACGGTTTCGACAGGGGTTATAGTTTTGGTTATTTTTAACGCACTTATTAAACAAATTGCCACTGTTTATAAAATCAGAGTACAATTTGTCACTGCTGCGGGTAATTCTTTTTCTTTTGAATACTCATTTGTTAAGATCGGTTACTTGTAAGCGCCCCATGTGTAGGCCCTAAACGGCTTTACTGTTATGTGAGCTGGACGCGACACAGTTTTGACCGGGGCTATCGTCTTGCTTAATTGTTTAAATGCACTTCATAAACAAAAAAATTACAGTCAGTCTGAAAGACTAGACTTGATATCATTTCAAATGACGCATGTTACAAATGCTACACATGTTAGAAATAGGCCTACACCGTCAGTGGGAATTTTCGAATACAGTTACGAATCATATCATAGCTTCACTAATATGTAACAAAGAGTTATGATAATTGTCATATGTATAGTAAATACATAAAAAGCCTCCGTGGCTTAGGCGGCAGCACGCCGGCCTCTCACCGCTGGGTCCGTGGTTCAAATCCCGGTCACTCCATGTGAGATCTGTGCTGGACAAAACGGAGGCAGACAGATTTTTCTCCGGGTACTCCGGTTTTCCCTGTCAAAATTTCATTCCAGCAACACTCTCCACTATCATTTCATTTCATCTGTCATTCATTTAATCATTGCCTCAGAGGAGTGCGTCAGGCCTCGGCAGCCGGCACAGTTCCAATCCTCGCCGCTAGATGGGGGCTTCATTCATTCCATTCCTGACCTGGTCGAAGGCCCGAAGCAGGCTGTGGATTTTCATTTTCATAGTAAATACATAGAGCTTCATCTAAATTAGAGAGAAGAACAGTATATAAAGTATTTCGTGATTCATTGGAAGGATCAAATTCGTGATTTTACAAACTCCGTTAATCACAAAAAGCACGATTTAAGAAATACCAGTCTGAATGTATTGAATATTTTTTTCATGTAAAGTAAACGAATAAATACCGGGGATGAACCACCATGAATGTTATATTGTGGGAGCCGGATGAGGATCAAGACGGCCGAGTATGGGATCTAGGGGGCGCAGGAGTAAGCTCAGCGCCATTGTCTGAGAATAAAAAGAAGAGAAGCAATATTCCGAGTTCCGATGAGCCGCGAAACACATTCCCTTAATTCTGTATTGTATTCTAATAAGTTTCTTTGTTTAAATAAATAATTCAGTCCTATATTCGATGCTTGTGAGTGTCATGATCTGGAAACCGTTTCCCACAAATGGAGGCCCGTCCGGGATGAACTGAAACAACGAGTTACGACGCAATCCACGACACGAAGTATGACGCAAAATACGACGCTATTTTCGACGAAGTGGACGGCTAATCATATTTGTTGCTGTTGCCTACGACGCTGACGACGAGACGACGTGCATTTTTGTGAGCCCACGACGTGCGAATCTACGACGAGGATTCATAGCCTAGCAAAATTGGTTCTTCAGTTTCAGTGACAATTAGTGTTGCCGTGACGTCGACGAGGGTCGGAATCTAAACGACGACAGAGGATTGTGGATGTGGTAAGAGGATAGCGACTCGTCAGAGAGAAACGACCGGAAGCGGTATTCAACGATATCACCTACAAATATCACCGGTTTGGTGAATGAGGTTAAACAGGTTTGATAGCGAGTTATGAGGAAGCGATATTGACGGAAAACTACTTGACAGACGTGAGTAAACAAATAAGATGACTACACTCGGTGCAATAGAGAAAATAAATAAGAACATAAGTGATGCTCCGGTCAAAGCAATCAAAGTTTTACATAACCTCATTTTCGAGCATATACCAGACGACAGGAAGAATCGAAAGCGACTGCGAGAGTTTCCTGGATTGGATTTTGACGAAAATTCCATTGAAGAGGAAGCTAAGAAGAAATTTATCGAAGAAACATTTTCCAAGGCTGATCTGTTGCGTGTTTCTGAGATTCTTAATACTAAGATCGGGACAAAGGAGGTAATGATTAACACCATTTGTTATTACTTGAGAAAATTGGATGAACTCGCAACTAATATAGACGATGATGACGAAGATGAAGAAGACGAAGAGAGCGAAGAGGAAGACCAGCACAGAAGGTATAGAGAACAACATAAGTTTTCATTGTCGTTCCGCGACGTAGAGGGCGCTATGAAAACATTTAACTGTAAGGATGGTTACCCAGTGAAGAAATGGATCGCAGATTTTGAGGAGACGTCAATCTTGATGGGATGGAGTGAGCTGCAAAAGTTTATTTTCGCTAAGAAATCACTCGATGGTTTACCTAAGCTTTTTATTCAAGGTGAGAAAGGACTGACGTCCTGGACTGCACTGAAAAAGGCCTTGAAAGAGGAGTTTGACGTGGCGGCAAGCAGTACAGAAATCCACAAGTTGTTAACCCAGCGACGAAAAAAGCGCGACGAATCTCTACAGGAGTACTTTCTAGTGATGAAGAAAATCGCCAGTAGAGGTGATGTTGAGCAAGTTTCTCTGTGTCAGTACGTGATTGATGGGATCGAAGACGATTCAGGATCAAAACTTCTTCTCTATGGAGCAAAAAATTCCAAGGATTTCAAGGAGAAAATGAAAAGTTATGAGATGGCGGTGAAGTCTTTGCCAAAGAAAAGCACAAAGTATAATAACAGTAATTTTCAAGGAAGTGCCAAGAGTGCCAACGAGAAGGACGGAAAGTGCTGGGGCAGTACAAAGAAGAAAGAGGCGAGTAGTGGAGATAGATGTTATAATTGCGGTGGATCTGGTCATAGTTCAAAGGAATGTGAGCACAAGGATAAAGGCAAGAGATGTTTCAACTACAACGAGTTTGGCCACATTTCATCCGAGTGCAAAAAGAGAGGAAGATCGATAAGAGGAATAATCAATAATCTTATTGATGAAAAGAAAAGATGCCTCAAGTTCAAAGAGGTTAGTTTGGGTCAGCAGAAACTTCAGGCACTTATTGACTGTGGCAGTCCTTATAACCTACTGCGACAAAACATCCATAAGACCATGGGTTCCCCAGGACTGAAGAGCACGGATCTTGTTTTGAAAGGATTTGGTAATGGTTTTGTTGCTCCTCAAGGTTACTTCACAGCAGTCGTTGAGGTAGACGAGCTGGAGTTCCAAACCAACGTTTATGTTGTTTTTGATGATACTATGGAATGGGACATGGTTATTGGTAACGATCTATTGGTTCAGGGTGAGGTCATCCTGAGCAAGCAAGGAGTTATCATCAAGAAACTAGAGGTCCCAATGATGTTGATCAGGGTAGCCGACGAACAGGAATTGGATATCGAGAACTGCGTTGATGAGCAAAAAAGGGAACAGATCCAGGATTTGGTAGCGAGATATGTACCAAAGAAGACGAAATCTACTGATGTCAAGATGAAGATCACATTGAAAGAAGAAAAACCGATTTTTAGTAGGCCCAGACGAATGGCACCGCTTGAGAACGAGTTTGTCGATGAGCAAGTCGAGGCGTGGCTGGAGGAAGATATCATAGAACCGAGTCAATCAGAATATACATGCCAAGTGATGGTAATCAAAAAGAGAAAAGGAAAAAAGCGACTTTGTACTGATTTTCGTCCAGTGAACTCAATCGTGGTTAGGGATCTATTTCCCATGCCAGTTATAGAGAATCTTCTGGACAAGTTACAGGATGCTACGGTGTTCTGCACCTTGGATATCAGGAACGGATTCTTTCACGTAGAAGTCGAAGAAGGAAGTCGACGATATTTGTCATTCGTAACGCGTTCTGGACAGTACCAGTACAAAAAAAGTCCCATTTGGATTTACCAACTCACCTGCAGTCTTCCAACGCTGTATTAAAGCTGTCCTCTGGGAGTTAATCCGAGAGAACATAGTGTTTACCTATATGGATGACTTAATCATCCCAGCGAAGGATGACGACGAGGCACTCCTACGATTGAGACGAGTGTTGGAATTAGCTGCAGAGTACGGGCTGGAAATCAACTTCGAGAAGTGCCAGTTTCTGAAGAGGAGGGTACAGTTCCTTGGATACACTATTCAACGTGGACAGATTCAACTCGCCACTGAGAAGGTCCTTGCTGTACAAAACTTCCCGGAGCCAAAGACGATCGCTGCGCTGCAGAGCTTCCTCGGATTGGCTGGCTATTTTAGAAAATTTATCCCAAATTTCTCGATTGTAGCCAAACAACTGAGCGATCTGTTGAGAGGTAAGCCGGAGTTCAAGTTGGACGAGGAACAATGACGGGCATTTGTTGAGCTCAAACGTCTTCTCGCTTCAGAACCTGTGTTGAAGATATACAACCCGAAATACGAGACGGAGCTGCACACTGACGCCAGCAAGAGTGGGTATGGCGCTGTAGTTGCAAAAGTACCTAGAGGACAACAAACTACATCCAGTCTCATACATGAGTAAAAAGACGACGATACAGGAAGAAAAACAAGATGTTCAGTAAAGAACATATAGCCTACTTTCTCCTAAATGCATGGGTATTGTTATAACTCTTTGTCCTTTTCAAGGAGTATAATTGAATGTTGGTTGTAGTAGCTTGTTGAAATACAACGTGCTGTAGGGATATTAGACATGAATATGAGGTGCCCTTTGCTAGTACTACCTCTGTAAAAAAATTCATTCAATTCGGTTTCACCGAGTTTGAATTGATATGGGGAATTGATTTGCACACATACATGGCCGCTATTTGAAAACTATTGGGCTGATGACCTTGTAGTCAGTGATAAGATGCTTTCCACAAAAAGGCATGCTGTTGCAAAATCTGGTAGAGATCAAATTATTAGGATGGTCGTAATTTGATTTAAGCTTTTAACATTTGGGTGGCCGTCATTCCGTTTCCGTCAAGATGGCGGCGATATAAACATGACACTGAGGTGCCCTTTGCTAGTGATACCTCTGTACCAAATTTCGTTCAATTCGGTTTCACCGTGTTTGAATTGATAGGGGGAATCGATTTGCACACATACTTGGCCACCATCTGCAAACTATTGGGCTGATGATCTTGCAGATTGGTCAGAATATGCTTCCCACATAAAGATATGTTGTTGCAAAATTTGGTAGAGACTAGATTATTAGGTTGGTCGTAATTACATTTTAGCTTTTAACATTTGGGTGGCCCCGATTACGTTTCCGTCAAGATGGCGGTGATATAAAACATGACACTGAAGTGCCCTTTGCTAGTGCTACCTCTGTACCAAATTTCATTCCATTCGGTTTCACCGTGTTCGAATTGATAGGGGGAATCGATTTTCACACAAAGATGGCCGCCATCCGCAAAATATTAGGCTAATGACCTATTAGTTTGGTCAAAGGATGCTCCCTCCATAAAGGTATGTTGTTGCAAAATTTGGTAGAGATCGGATGATTAGGTTAATCGTAATTTGATTTAAGCTTTGAACATTTGTGTGGCCGCCATTACGTTTCCGTCAAGATGGCGGTGATATAAAACATGACACTGAGGTGCCCTTTGCTAGTGCTACCTCTGTACCAAATTTCATTCCATTCGGTTTCACCGTGTTCGAATTAATAGGGGGAATCGATTTTGACACAAAGATGGCCGCCATCCGCAAACTATTAGGCTAATGACCTATTAGATTGGTCAAAGGATGCTCCCTCCAAAAAGGTATGTTGTTGCAAAATTTGGTAGAGATCGGATGATTATTAGTCGTAATTTGATTTAAGCTTTGGACATTTGTGTGGCCGCCATTACGTTTCTGTCAAGATGGCGGCGATATAAAACATGACACTCAGGTGTCCTTTGTTAGTACTACCTCTGTACCAAATTTCGTTCCATTCGGTTTCACCGTGTTCGAATTAATAAGGGGAATCGATTTTCACACAAGGATGGCCGCCATCCTCAAACTATTAGGCTGATGACCTATTAGTTTGGTCAAAGGATGCTCCCCCCATAAAGGTATGTTGTTGCAAAATTTGGTAGAGATCGGATGATTATTAGTCGTAATTTGATTTAAGCTTTGAACATTTGTGTGGCCGCCATTACGTTTCCGTCAAGATGGCGGCGATATAAAACATGACATTGAGGTGTCCTTTGCTGGTGCTACCTTTGTACCAAATTTCGTTCAATTCGCGTTCACCGTGTTCGAATTGATAGGGGGGGGGGCAGACATTCAGAGTACACACACTCACACACGTACACACACATACACACACACACACACACACACATACACACAGGCAGACACACTTTTTTTCGCCCTGTGTTGATCTCATGTCTACCTTCATTTTTTGCAAAAATCGAAAGTAGGCTAATACAGCAGTTACGAGCTCGAGATCTTAGCTGTGGTGAATGCATTAAAAAAGTATAGGGTGTACTTGCTTGGAATACCGTTCAAGATCGTGACTGACTGTATGGCATTCCAAAAGACAATGCACAAAAGGGACCTGGTCCCACGAGTAGCTAGATGGGCTATGGCTTTGGAGGAGTTTGACTATATCATCGAACACCGAACTGCAACCAGGATGAAACATGTCGATGCCCTGAGCCGATGTCCAGCAGTGATGTTTGGATTCCCTGATGGCCTTGCAGCGAGGATCAAAATCGCCCAGAGAAAAGACTAAGGATTGACAGCGATAAAAGCGACACTGGAGAAAGGGCCTTACGAAAACTTCATCATCGGAGATGGACTGCTGTTTAAATTTGTTGACGGGCGAGAGACGTTGGTGGTCCCGCGGGCAATGCACCATGAAATCATCAGAGCTGCACATGAGAAGGGACACTACGCTGTTTAAAGGACTGAAGAAGACGTGAAGCAGGAATATTATATTCCAGACTTGGTTGGCCAACAAGGTGAAACGAGTCATAGCCAACTGTGTGAAGTGTCTGGTGGTTAACAGGAAGGCAGGCAAGAAAGAAGGTTGGTTACATCCGATGTTCAAGGAGAGTGTGCCATTGCACACCTACCACATGGATCACATTGGACCACTTAAGTCTACACACAAGGGATATGAACACATCTTCTGTGTGATAGACGCCTTCACGAAGTTCACCTGGCTGTATCCTGTGAAAACTACCAAATCGGCCGAGACGATTGAAAAGATGGAGTTTCAGAGGACGAACTTTGGAAACCCAGTTCAAGTGATCACCGACAGGGGGCCATCCTTCACCTCCCATGAGTTCCAGGACTACTGTAAATCGCAGGGTATCAAGCACGTCTTGATCACAGCTGGACTGCCAAGAGCCAATGTTCAAATCGAGAGAGTCAACTCACCTGTGACCAAGAACATCGCGAAACTTAGCATTGACGATCCGACGAAATGGTACAAGGTTGCACCATCCGTCCAACGAGCTATCAACACTACGTTCCAGAGGAGCATCGGAATGTCACTTTTCGAGCTGCTGACAGGAGTCAGAATGCACAACCAAAATGATCTACGTATAGTGCAACTCATCGAAGAGGAACTGATCGATTCGTTCAACGAAAAACGTGATCAGATGAGAGAAGATGCAAAAAAGCAGATAGAAAAAGTACAATCTGAAAATCGTGCTGAATTCAACCGACGACGTAAGGAGCCTAAGAAGTATCAGGTCGACGACCTGGTTGCCATCAAACGCACTCAGATCGGTCTACATCTGAAACTAAAAACCAAAAGTCTAGGACCTTATCGAGTGACTCGAGTTAAACTCAACGACACATATGACGTTAGCAGAGTAGGAGACCGTGCTGGACCAAGAATCACATCGTTCTGTGCGGAGTTCATGAAGCCCTGGCCGGGCGGATCTTCTTCATCCGGGTCGGATGAGGATCAGGACGGCCGAATGTGGGAGCAGGATGAGGATCAAGACGGCCGAGTATGGGCTCTAGGGGGCGCAGGAGTAAGCTCAGCGCCATTGTCTGAGAATAAAAAGAAGAGAAGCAATATTCCGAGTTCCGATGAGCCGCGAAACACATTCCCTTAATTCTATATTCTAATACGTTTCTTTGTTTAAATAAATAATTCAGTCCTATATTCGATGCTTGTGAGTGTCATGATCTGGAAACCGTTTCACACAATATTGTAAATACAGCAGTATATATTATTCAAAATATTAAATTTGTCTTCCAAAAATGAACAGTATTTTGCTTAATTATTAAAGTATATTTCAATTATTAGCCTATTTTCAATTTTGAAAAAAAAAAAAGGCTTATGAGATCACCTTTTGTCCGTGTGTGTGTGTGTGTGTGCGCGCGTGTGTGTGTGTGTGTGTGAGGTGTGTGTGTGTGTGTCCCTAATAACTTTTGAACGGCTGGTGCGATTTCAATGAAACTCGGTAAGATCATAGCCCCATTCTGGCCGACCTCGACCGTTTCCTTCAAATTTTATTGGCTCTCACCAATCCAACATGGCGGCTGTGCGAATTAATTCACCAGTATTCAGTATCTCCGAAACTATTACAGATATCACCCTGAAATTTTGTACGATGATAAAGGACTTTACTAGACGTTCACCTAAGAAACCTTCAAAAACCTGGTATCTACAAAACCAACATGGCTGCCAAGCGAAGTTGAGACTTTTAAATAGACTTTCTCGCGATTTAACCATCCAAACGTAATGAAACTTGGTACAGCAAATATCTATACACATTATAATTCACTGGCGTCTAATTTAGTTCCATTGTTTACATAACCTCAAAATGGCGGCTGTGCGAAATATTTCACTGGCATTCTATATCTCTGAAACTATTAGAGATATCACCCTGAAATTTTGTACGGTGATAAAGGTCTCTGCTACAAGTTTATCTATGTATCATTCAAAAACCTGTAAAGTACAAAACGAACATGGCGGCCAAGCGAAGTTGAAACATTTTATTAGACTTTTCTCGTGATTTAACCATCTGAGCGCAGTGAAATGTGGTACAGTAAATGATTATACATATTGTAATGCACTGGTATCGAATTTAGATCAATTGTTTTCATAACCTGAAGTTGGCGTCTGTGCGAAATTTTAAAATTAAGTTATTATTTCTTGTGTCGTTATCATGCTATCGAAGTAAAAGTTTGAATAGTGAAGCTATGCAATAATGTTTCTTTAATGGTACATAACTCTACGGCCTATACATATAACAATCCAAAATAACGAGCATCCGAAGTATGTTGACGGTTCTCAATATCTATGAATCTTTTACAGCAGTCAAACTGATATTTTTTTATGTTCGTAGAGGCTATGAACATAAGTTCACCTATAGGACTTTCAGTGACCTGGTGAGCACAAATCCAACATGGCGGCGACGCAAAGTATAAATATTTAAATGGATGTTTCCCGCGATTTAACCATCCGAGTTCAGTGAAACTTTTCAAGTTAAATGCTTATACAAATGTTAATCCACTGGCATCTAATTTATTTCAATTGTTTTCATAACTGCAACCCCCCCTTTACAGCAGATGTTGGACGGCACTGGCCAGCAGCACGTCGGTTACTCGATAACCAACGCTTTGCTTACCAGAAAGGGACGAGTACGGGAAACGTGGATGGGCCAACTTACCTGTATTCAGGGGTCCGGGTCACTTCCGCAGCAACATCACCTCCAGATGACATGTCCCAACAGAAGAGCTCCAAAGGAGTGGAAGGAAGATGGAGAAGGGGACAACACACACAGGCTATCGTACAAACATCCCCCAAAAACCAATGGAACTGCCGTCGGTGAAATAATGCCACAACCAAAGATTAAAAAAAATAAAAAAGGTTTAATATTAAAAATTTAAAGAACCTTCACCCAAACTGAACATGCATCAATCCACACAAAATTTACAAGAATGCCAGATGGCGCCTAACATGCTTGCTTGCAAAAGCCAAGAAGAGGTAAGACTTAATTTAAAATAAAATAAAATTTAACAGCCCAAAGGTTAAAATAGAATTTACATGCACAACACAATGAGAACGGGCTTGATAAATTGCAAGGAAATGCAATCACGATCCGACATGCAGATGTTGAGGCCATGCCAAAAAATTAAGGATTGAAATTAAATTAAACTTTAAAATAAAATAAAAATAAAATTGGATAGAAAATAAATAAATAAATGATATGCACGCCGGCGGAAAACACAAGGACATTACCAAAAATCACGAAATTAACATTAACAAGATTACATTAAAAAAAGATTAAGTTAATTCACAACACATCTGCTTTCGAGACCCGCGCCAAATGGACTGACAACGAGACCACAATGCATCACGGTAAACAAAAGATATGCCCACACCAAAAACAAGCCAGATCAAAATTACGGCAAACAATTAATAAAACTAAATTTAAACATTAGCGTAAAGAAAATGACGGCGGAAAATAATTAGGTCTAAATGCTATTACAATCGAGAAATGCACCGGATCATGAATAAATTACAATGTCAATCCCAAGATTGACAAAGGAATATAAATAATAATTTAAACGTAAAATAAATTGGAAATGTGTCTCCACAAGGTACGAAGAAAAGAGCACAGAATTAAAATAAACCAGGAAACGTAATAAAAACAACAATAAAATAGGACCTATAAAACCAAAGAGGAACAGAAATAAAATATTACTATAAGAAGATATCGGAGCTCCATAACAATAAAATAATTAAATAAATTAAATTAAAAAAAAAACGTACCTTACATCCTTCTCTGTGGAGACACAAAAATAATAAAATAATTAACACATAATTTTATGTTATTACATATGCTTCACAAAAAATGGCAAACCCCGGCACATGCGTTGTTTGGGTCACAATCACAGGTCACATTCCACACGTCCACTTCACGGCGAAAAGATGAAAATTCATAGCCCGAAGAGAACAGGCAATTCCTTTTTCTAGAATATATATACATTTTGTAGAGAATGAGGGCTTAAAGCCCCCATTAGTGGAGACACCTTCCACGACCAGATAGCTTGATGTTTTTTTCACGACCTCTAATGGACTCCACAAAAATGGCGGAGAATCGCTCGTCATTTATCGAACTGTCTTCATGTAAATAAATATTGTCCAATCACGAAGTGACACATCAAAACAACAATGTCATTAATAAGTTCATAATTTGGCGGTATCAAGAATACACACCGTTCTTTGTTTTATGACGTAGAATCATAATGGTCTTTCAATTATGTCATGCGTATATAGAGTTTATAAGGCGAAGCCCACACCACCTATTGGGGAGAAACAGGAACTATTTGTATCTTTGCAAAGTCCGACTGCAGCTACCATCTTGTGGTGACAGACGGTACTGAGCGACCAAGCGGTCATTTCAAGTGAGCAAATACATGTTTGCAAGCGTAGGGACGTGCCCTTGCACGTATCAGTCTCCCTCCCTTAAGAGTGAACACCGTTCACGAATATGCCAAGGCATAGACAGTACTCCTTAACTTGTCGATTCACCAGAGATGCTTCCCGAAGATAATGTTCACCAGTTAACTCCAATTGATGGATGAAACCGCATCGTTTTGGTTAGGAAGAATGCAGGGTCAGATTATCAGAGAAGGGATAATTGATCACCTCGCAAACCACTTAGTTAACAGCTTCACTGTGTCCAAAAACCTTCAGAAACGCAGTACACCAGCACCAGCAGTGCTTTTCAGAGTCCGAGACACGTTAGGAAAAATTTTCAACAAGTCCAATGTAGGTCGTTTTAGACGAAGTAGGATGAAGCAATGTGCAAGATACGATTCGACAAGTGGGCAGCCATTTACAAAAATAGAAGTTAATCTAGTTTCAAAAAGGGTTTACAGAATTTACAATTTCTTACTACATTTTACAAGGAGAAACAAGGTTGAATTTAAACGAAGAAAATACTTCTGACTAGGCCCTAGATCCGTGCTTACAAGGTTTCATTAACAAGTTTACACTTTTTACAGATTCGAAGTACATTACAAGATTACATGAGTTAGACGACTATACATTTCGAAGGGACTACGGTAGAGGAATGACCACTACAATTCCCAAAGGGAACAGGAATACAAGGTTACCATGAGTTAGGTCTCCCACCGAACATGTTAGCATCTCCAATGAAACATCAAAATTAGGTACACTTTTACAATTTACCATTACAATGGGAACTTCCCAACATTTACATTTTGTATCCCACCAGAGTGTTCAAATCCAATTAAATTCAAAATTCCACAAGGAACAGAAGCTTGAAGGCTTCAATGAAGGTTAGGGATACTCTACATTATACAAATTCAGTTTACAAAATTTGTTTTACAAAATTTACGGTAGCATTTCCTCATTGGACACCTCTCCACCTCGTTTAATGTGTGATAGATGCACTCTAGAAATTTTGTTGGCCTTAGGGTTTCGAACAAGAAGAGTAACAGGAGTCAAGAATGCCTCTACATAGCATGGGCCTTTAAAACGAGGGGTTAACTTGCTTGAGACAAGATTACTGACGCCCTTGGGCTCGAAATTGCGGACGTACACAACATCACCAATTTCCAAATCAGCTGGCTTGCGACAGGCATTGTGTCGCCTGGCAAGTTGGTCATGGGATACCTTAATATTCTCTCTAGCCTTGTCGAATTTCGCCCTCATATCCTCGGGCGTGAAACTGTCAGGAAGGAGATCGTGCAGGTTCCACAGATTAGACAACGGAGAATTAGCCATAAAGGAAAACATTAGCGAAAAAGGGGTAGCTTTCGTGCTCTCATGCACGGCGGTGTTGAAAGCAAAATTGAGCCAATGCAAATTAGAATCCCACTTGGAATGGTCGTCGTGGTGGAAAGCAATCAGAGCAGAACGGAGATTACGATTGACTCGCTCAGCAAGAGACGGGTTAGGAAAATAGGGAGTGGTGGTTACGTGCGAAATAGCATAATCAAATAAGAATTGACGGAACTGATGAGATACAAAGCACTTGGCATTATCTGACACCAGATACTGACACGGCCCAAAAGACGAGAAGATGGAATTAAGACACTTTATGACGGAACTGGTCGTAGCCTGTCTGGTGGGGAAAATCCAACTAAACCGGGAGAAACCGTCAGTGCAAACAAGCGCAAATTGGTTTCCCCGACCAGAGCGAGGGAACGGTCCAACATGGTCGATAAAAAGCCTCTCCATGGGTCTAGATGCCGGTTCAGATGCCAACAGGCCAACTTTAGTAGAAACCGGAGGTTTGCTAATACTGCATGCAGCACAATTCCTGATGAGCCTCCTGATGTCGCCATCCATACCTTGCCAAATGAAAAACTGTCTGATTTTAGCTCGGGTCTTGAATACTCCTAGGTGGCCACCAACAGGAGATTCATGATAGTAACGAAAGATTTCCGGAATGAGGATTGACGGGAGCACAATTTTAGGTAGGCGGTCATGACGAGACGAACAACACAACACACCGTCCTTCAGAGAGTAGGGCTTGATCACTTCACCAGAATTGATTCGGTCAATAAGGCTAGACAAGGAGGGGTCTTCTTTCTGGAATCGTCTTACATCCTCAAACAGCACAGGGGAATTGCTAAGAACGGCATTGACACAATTTACAGCAGATACAAGGTTTACAGGTTCACAATCCTGAACATCTTCTTCAGCTGTTTCCTCGTACATGCGGCTTAAAGAATCAGCTACCGCATTTTCGGACCCACGAATATGTTGGACAGTGAACTGGAACGACAGAATCCTAGTTGCCCACCTAGCAATTCTACCAGTTTTGCGGGGTTTCCCTAAGACCCAGCTCAAGGCTTGGTTATCGGTCTCAAGGAGAAACTTGGTGTGCTCAAGATACATACGGAATTTTTCTAGAGCGAACAACACAGCTAAACCCTCAAGTTCGTAAATAGAATACTTCCTCTCTGCGTCCGTTAAGGTACGTGAAGCGTATGCAATGGGTTGCCGACCCAGATCAGATTCCTGCAGAAGGACACAACCAACACCACGACCAGATGCATCAGTCTGCACAATGAACTGCTTCCCAAAATCCGGAATGGCTAACACAGGGGCGTTAGAGAGCGCAAGCTTAAGATCTTCGAAGGCTGCTTGCTGAGAGGGACCCCACTCGAACTTCACAGCCTTTTTGCGTAATTGGTTTAGAGGAGCAGCACGGTCGGCAAAGTTACTGATAAACTTACGGAAGAAGTTGACCATTCCAATGTAACGAGCAACACCCTTGGCGTTCTTGGGTGGTTTAAAATCTCTGATGGCCTGCGTGCGAGACTGGTCCACTGAGATACCAGATTCAGAAACAATATGACCCAAGAAGGAAATTTTGGGCTTGGCAAATGAAACCTTGGACAATTTGACGGTAAGTCCAGCGTCACGCAACCGATCAAGTACAATTTTCAGATGATCAACGTGTTCCTCGAAGGACTCGGAATAGATCACCACATCGTCAAGGTAGTGGTACACAAACTTGAATTTAATTTCAGAAAATACCTTGTCCAGAAGTCTGCTCAACACAGCGGCTCCGGTGGATAGGCCAAACGGGACACGGGCATATTCAAAGAGGTTCCAGTCAGTGGAAAAAGCAGTAACATGCCTGGATTCAGGAGAGAGGGGAATTTGGAAGTAGGAAGAATTTAAATCGAGGATCGTGAACACCTTCGCGTTGCGAAACCAACTAAAACATGTGTGAAGGTCCGGCAAAGGAATGGACTCCAAAACAACTTTTTGATTAAGGGCCCTATAGTCGACCACCGGCCGAAAACCACCGTTAGGTTTTGGCACAAGAAATACAGGGGATGAGTAGGCAGAGATAGAGGGTTGGATTACACCTTCTTCTAACATCTTATCGATAATCTTACGAAGTTCAGCCATCTTGGGCGGGGCAAGGCGATACGGGCTGGAACGCACCGGCACAGAATCGGTTAGCTCAATCTTGTACTCCATCAAATGGGTTACACCCAGCTTGTCAGTAAACACATCGCCATATTCCTGACATAACCTCTTAATGGCCTCCCTTTGAAGACTCGTTAAATTTTCCAGATCGAGATCCTCAATAGTCATAGGTTCAGTAACAGAATTGACAGCAGGAGAAGATAAAAGTGGGTTAAACGATAATTTACTCTGTGGATTAAACTTAAACCATAAGTTGCGAGCACCAAAATCAAGAAGCATACCAACGTGTGACATGAAATTAGCTCCAATGACCACAGCACAAGAAAGATTTCTGGCAACCAAAAATTTAAATTTCCAAGAAAAATTTAGAATATGAATTTTGACTGTCATACTACCCAAAATATTTAAGTTTGAACAATTTGCCGAAATAAAAGATTCATTGTTAGGCTCTAACTCAGGAAATTTGCAAACACTCTTCATAGATAGAAACCAGTCCTCGCTTATAAAGGATGCGACACTACCAGAATCAAGCAATGCGGAAACGGGCTCGTCATTAACACAAATTTCAATAAACGGGGATATTCCTTTAGCCACAGGAGAAATTCCAAAATCATTACTCACTCTAACACGATTACAAGTAGGTGACGAGGACACCCGCACCACAGGTTTCACACAACGTTTAGAATTAGGACGACTTGCCACGCCATTGCTCACCGACAGGTTAGGTAGGCCAGCGACATAAGCAGAATTAGCACATGATGAATTAGCTTTCATAGAGTTATCAAGACTATCATTGGTAGGGCGACCAGAAACTTCACAGGGTTTTCCCAAATTCTTACACACAGAAATATCCTTGGAAGTAACACCCGAATTGGTCTCCTCAACGTTCTGTCATTGGCGATACACAGCCTGGTTACTCGGACACACCTTCTTGACATGTCCCACTCCACCGCACGAGTGGCACTTAATATTAGGTCGAGGATGAAACATAACCTTAGGTGGGGGACGAGACATCAAGGAAGGAGGGGGACAAGCCATCAAGGAAGGAGGAGGAACATTAGCTACACGAAGGGAATCTGCATGCTTCACAGCCATAGCCTCTATAACGACCTGTTTCAGCTCGACGAATGACGAAGGCCTGGTACACATAGTCATGTATGACCTATATTGAGGCGAAAACCCATTCACAATTGATGACACCAACTGTCGCTCGGTTAAAGGGGATGCAAAAACCTGGGCATACACCTTAATGTCACTGACATAGTCGCTAAGGGACTCGTCCAGCCTTTGGACACGATAAAGGAACCTTTGCTCGAGAGCACTTAGGGCGCTCGCAGGTACAAAAAACCACAACACTTCCCTAATAAACATGGCTAAGGACATGCGGAGGTGGATAGCTTCAACAAGCTTATCGCGCAGCATACCGGATGCAACTGGATACAAAAGTTGGAAAATCTGAACTTCCGACATCCCAAAAATCCAGGCATGGTTACCCAACTCGACCACTTGCTTTAAAAATTGAACCACTTGGGTAACGTCATCAAGGTTGAAATGCTTTAACTTAGTTAAGAAACCAGAAATAGGATGAGGAATCGACCCATAATTAACGGTAGGTGAGAACGTAGCATTAGGAATAGAGACCTTGTTACCAGGGTAGCCCGCTCGCACACCCTCTACAGGCGACAAAACATTAATATTACTAGTGAAAGAACTGGGATGCAATGGGTCGGCAGGACCCAGGAAATCACTAGGTGACCTAACATGAGAAGAATGACCGTATGCAGGATTAAGTGGAATGGACGAGCCAGCGACAGGCAACAGAGGGGCAGGCAAACTACTACTGGTAATCGATCCCAAAACCTCAGACCTAGTAAACAGAGGTGATTCACGATCAACCCCAGAAGAACTCTCTAAATTCACAAGGTTATCGCTTAAGTCAATTAAATTGAAAACACTATTGTTGTCGGCCATTTTGGAAAACACAGAATGCAGACAACCAATATAGAAAGAAACAAATTTTCAGGAATTACAAGGACAGTTTACACTTTCACAACAGTACCACAACCAGCAATTACCATCACCAAAGATTAGGCTGACACTCAAACACAGCCACCCTACTACACCAAATCATGCACCATGCTGTCCAGAACTGCACACGTCACCACCTGCTTGGCTCGAGAACAGGGAGCTAAATCACAAAAATAGGCACAAACAATCAGGCTACCAGCTTCCGACGGGGCTCCAGGATTCCTTCACACGCAGCATATAGGCTATTAGAACATTAAGAAATCCCATTTCCCATGCCAAGAACACATGTCAGACACTCACCGAGCTGCATCTTCATTGGGGATGTTGCACACAAACAGGGTAAAATACAGGGGTAAACGCCTCGTTTAAAAACAGGACACCTTACATCCAGCATACCACATGGATATCCAGAGGCAACATGAAACACAATAACGACAAGGATTAGCAAAACATAACATTAAGTACATTTTCCTGACAAAATCCCACCAACAACTGACCCATCAGTATTAGAGGGGTCCATAAAACAGCCTGTGGGTACTGGGGAGGGGATAGTTACGGAAGTGAACATGAGCGGGATCTGCTACCAAAATGCAACCCCCCCCCCTTTACAGCCGATGTTGGACGGCACTGGCCAGCAGCACGTCGGTTACTCGATAACCAACGCTTTGCTTACCAGAAAGGGACGAGTACGGGAAACGTGGATGGGCCAACTTACCTGTATTCAGGGGTCCGGGTCACTTCCGCAGCAACATCACCTCCAGATGACATGTCCCAACAGAAGAGCTCCAAAGGAGTGGAAGGAAGATGGAGAAGGGGACAACACACACAAGCTATCGTACAAACATCCCCCAAAAACCAACGGAACTGCCGTCGGTGAAATAATGCCACAACCAAAGATTAAAAAAAATAAAAAAGGTTTAATATTAAAAATTTAAAGAACCTTCACCCAAACTGAACATGCATCAATCCACACAAAATTTACAAGAATGCCAGATAGCGCCTAACATGCTTGCTTGCAAAAGCCAAGAAGAGGTAAGACTTAATTTAAAATAAAATAAAATTTAACAGCCCAAAGGTTAAAATAGAATTTACATGCACAACACAATGAGAACGGGCTTGATAAATTGCAAGGAAATGCAATCACGATCCGACATGCAGATGTTGAGGCCATGCCAAAAAATTAAGGATTGAAATTAAATTAAACTTTAAAATAAAATAAAAATAAAATTGGATAGAAAATAAATAAATAAATGATATGCACGCCGGCGGAAAACACAAGGACATTACCAAAAATCACGAAATTAACATTAACAAGATTACATTAAAAAAAGATTAAGTTAATTCACAACACATCTGCTTTCGAGACCCGCGCCAAATGGACTGACAACGAGACCACAATGCATCACGGTAAACAAAAGATATGCCCACACCAAAAACAAGCCAGATCAAAATTACGGCAAACAATTAATAAAACTAAATTTAAACATTAGCGTAAAGAAAATGACGGCGGAAAATAATTAGGTCTAAATGCTATTACAATCGAGAAATGCACCGGATCATGAATAAATTACAATGTCAATCCCAAGATTGACAAAGGAATATAAATAATAATTTAAACGTAAAATAAATTGGAAATGTGTCTCCACAAGGTACTGTCCCCGTTTACCTGGATAGTAGGCTGTCAGATATCCGCCCCCTCAATCGGATTGCCAATTATCAATCGCACCGGCACAGTTACATCAATGAAAATGGCACTGACAGATACTATCGAGATAAGAGCACAGAGGTTCACAGGAAATCATTGTGGAACACACCAAAATAGACGGGGGTTCATACTTACCGTTACTTACCTCTTAATTATCTCGGGGTTTGAGTTGACAACAGGATCACTAAAGTCTGTTCACACAATAATCTCCACCATGACATTTAAAAATGAACCAGAAACGAAGACGAGAACTTTGAACTGTACAAAAGCTTTATTTCTAATAAAGGGTCTGATTTTACTAACACAACAAAATCAACGTGGCTATCAGTAGCCCAAGTCAATCTGACTACGTCCTCCAGTAGGACTTGCAAAAATTATCATACAACATGATGTAAAACATTTTAGCTCCCAAGAGCTCCAAATAACGTAATATTCATAACACTATTGGATTGGAAAAGGACGTCAGGGTGTGACATATATAGAGCATTTGGTTTCCTTTTAATAAACAAGAGAATGGTATTTATAGTCGCAAGGCCAGAGTGTGTACGACCTCACTCCCTGAGAACCATATGTTGACACAGCTGCGGGCTACCTTCCAGCCTGATGCATACTGGTCAAATGCACTCCCTTCTCACATGCTATGTTACGTAAGAATATAGCCTGCACTCTCAAACTTTTAAATGTCTTACAAGACAACTCACATTATATTTACGCAAATCTTTCAAGTACTTTGCTTACATCCTATTGGATCATTATGTAAATTTTTTTAAACTTGTTAACTTCAATCCAAATGTTTAATTAGCTCTTAAATGTTTATAACAAAATCACATAAATTATTTATAACAATTAGAAATTGTTTATAATATTTGTCAAAGACAATAAAAATATTATAAGCACGCCTTTAACATCACTCTCGTTTCACATTATTTTCAAAAATATTTACAGCAATTATTTACAATATTAACATTTAAATTGTTTAAATTATTAATTTAATAAATACATTAGCCACATGTTCATTCGGTTGGTAATTTTATAATCCTGTTTAATATAATCGACCAATGAAGGTTAGTTATACATGTTAATGTCACAATCTGGTTTAATAAATGTTTTAATAATGATTTGTGACGGCAACCTTCATTCAAAATCTTATCTCAAATTCTTTCAAAACTCGTGTTAATTATTACAGTAAATCACTTGATTAATTTTCAACGAACTATAACAATCTTACTCCAGCGGAAAATCCTTCGCTAACAAGTTAATGCACAATCTGCATTAAAAATATGCCGAAAATCATCATATATTAATCTATATGGCATTAAAAACTTCTACATCACTTACAAAACTTCCACAAATAATTCTTTAACATTTATTCCTGTGGGAACTTCCTTCATATTCAAGGGCATTTTGCATCAGCGACTTTCAACACGCGCTGCACTAGCGATTATACATTCATAGTTCCACTTAAAAATTTTATAATCATTAATTGTTTCAAAACTGTTTTTCAATTTAACCTTCGTGGATTTAATTCATGAACCGAAATGAAGTCAAAACTTGCCAATCACAAACAAATTTAATAGTGAATACGCTTATATACGCCTGTCTGGTCTATCAAAATTTAAGATTAACATCTTAAAAGAAATTGAAGTATGAAAATACTATCTTCAAATAAAGTGCGACTAAAATGCAAAGTAGTCGAATAGAATCCAATTAGACTGGGGAATGCAAACATCGTTATATAATTCTCTAATTGAGAAAAACTCCTAACAAAAGTTCTTGACTTTAATGCATTCAATAATTCCTTATTAAAGTTACTCTTTCACAAAAGTGTCTATAATGCAATGTTCATTCATAACTGACGATAAATGTCTGTGTTACAATCAATACAAATAACGACTAGTATTTCCAAGATCGTCGACAACGTAAGAGATTTTAACGCTCTAAAATCATTTAAATGTTCTTCCTTCTTGATGATGACAGAAAATTGTTCAAAGTAATTAAACTGGGGTAGAATTACTTTAATAAAGTGACACGCTGTCTGAATTTAAATCTGCCATAAAAATCATTAACTTACAGTCAAATCGTGACTACAAAAAATATTAATTACTGAAAATTCTAAATATCAGTCTCAACTGATTCAAAATCGTTAACTATGCCCATGACATAACAATGTCTTAATAAAACGTCGAAAAATGCAAAACTCATCAAGGTGTACTGAGAATAAGAATCTCAACAAGAAAATAGGGCAAAATACATGAGGATAAAAATATGGGAAAAATGGTTGCTCAAACATTATTAGTAAACTCAAATACAATAAACGTTCACGACTACCTTATCTGCCGATTGACGTTCCAGAGGAAAATTCCCCAAAGAAGACTGCTGATGGATCCATTTCACCATGTTAAAGTTGAGCTCCATCCTCGAAATAGGAAATAGCACCCTCGGAGAATCGAACTGCTTCCTTCTCCGTGAATCGCTCTGCTCCTCGAAGACGAATAGACATCCTTCCGGCAATAATCTTCTTTGTGAGTCGGGATATCCCTGACCTCTCTTGAAAAATTCCCTGAAGTTCCAGTAGACAATCATCATGAAGTTTTGTAGAAATTTCCGAAGAAATTATTCATATTCAGAGTATGAAATTGTTTCTATGGCTGTTCGATGGTATTCAGCCTTTAATTACGAAACATGGGTGTAGATGGTATTCACCGCATGTTCGCTTGTGTGGAATAGCAATTAGCGAAGTTCCATGTCGCTATCTTACTCCATTGAAGTATGTCCCAATTGCAATAAGCCCTCTTAGCCTTCCATCTGCTCTTCGATTGTAGTGTCAGAAGAACAAACTGCCGTATTCAATTGCTCCATTATACTGTATCGTTCTGTAACCAAGCAATCTGAAGTCTTTCTACTCCACTCGCAGCGTCAGCCTTGCGTTGATTCTGGCTAAACAAAAGTGCTTCTCTTGTGGCGAGATAATCACTTTTGTCCGTCGTATAAAACTGCTAATATCTTTTAAACTGATCGGTCGAAATTGTTCAGCTTTTCTCTATAACTGCATGTAGCACTGCAATTATCTTATCGGCGACCGCTAACTGTTCGAAGCTAAACTTGTAGAAGCTTTCTAAGGTCCGTTTCAACTTCACCTAGTTTGACCTGGATATCGTTAATATAGTGGCCTCGCCACGCGTTATAAAAACGATTCTTTTCACTGCTGTTCACTTCGACGTCTCACTATAATGAATGTATAAGAAAAGAACTTTCACAATATACTTCGATGATCTGAGAATGAGATCTCAGAATGATCAGAGAACGAAAGAGACTCCTCTCTTCTGCGCAAGCCCTTTTATTAACTTCCCGAGGGGCGTTACCATCCCTTCCAAAGCGTGATACTACGTCATCGCTAGAAGTTCCAACTTCGTTAATACATGACGGATTTTCAAAATTCAAAAACTGAAAATAAATTTCACCAAAATTCCAAATCAATGCTTTTACTGCAAATGGATTTCCACAATTCTGCATTCCAAAAGTAATAAAAATACCATAGTTTCAGCAATCTCCGTCTTCCTTTAAACTATCGTTCATTGGTTCATGCCTCTCCTCCAATAGCATAGTTTCTTCCTCAGCAGAATTCCTCGTTTCCTGCGACTGCGTCGTAAATCTTGGAACATTCTGGACTAAAAGCTGACGTCACTGAGAATCTCAGCTCAAGTAGCCTGCTGGCATAACATTCGCGTCATCCGTGCTTACGTCATGACTATCCACGTCATAACTATGACAGCCATAACTCTCATTATAATTTCAAATATAGCCACCGTGGTCTCTACATAATTCAATTACGGGGGCAGTACGAAGAAAAGAGCACAGAATTAAAATAAACCAGGAAACGAAATAAAAACAACAATAAAATAGGACCTATAAAACCAAAGAGGAACAGAAATAAAATATTACTATAAGAAGATATCGGAGCTCCATAACAATAAAATAATTAAATAAATTAAATTAAAAAAAAAACGTACCTTACATCCTTCTCTGTGGAGACACAAAACTAATAAAATAATTAACTCATAATTTTATGTTATTACATGTGCTTCACAAAAAATGGCAAACCCCGGCACATGCGTTGTTTGGGTCACAATCACAGGTCACATTCCACACGTCCACTTCACGGCGAAAAGATGAAAATTCATAGCCCGAAGAGAACAGGCAATTCCTTTTTCTAGAATATATATAAATTTTGTAGAGAATGAGGGCTTAAAGCCCCCATTAGTGGAGACACCTTCCACGACCAGATAGCTTGATGTTTTTTTCACGACCTCTAATGGACTCCACAAAAATGGCGGAGAATCGCTCGTCATTTATCGAACTGTCTTCATGTAAATAAATATTGTCCAATCACGAAGTGACACATCAAAACAACAATGTCATTAATAAGTTCATAATTTGGCGGTATCAAGAATACACACCGTTCTTTGTTTTATGACGTAGAATCATAATGGTCTTTCAATTATGTCATGCGTATATAGAGTTTATAAGGCGAAGCCCACACCACCTATTGGGGAGAAACAGGAACTATTTGTATCTTTGCAAAGTCCGACTGCAGCTACCATCTTGTGGTGACAGACGGTACTGAGCGACCAAGCGGTCATTTCAAGTGAGCAAATACATGTTTGCAAGCGTAGGGACGTGCCCTTGCACGTATCAATAACCACAAGATGGCAGCTGTGCGAAATTTAAAAATCACGTTTTTACTTCTTGTGTCCTAAACATGCGATTGAAGTTTGAATACTACACGTACACAATAATCTTCATTTAATAGTAAATAAATAAAAATCCCACCTGGCGACCATCTGAAATATTTAGATGGTTGTCAATATCTACGAATCTATCTCACAATCAAACTGTTTTTGTATGTTGATAGAGGCAATTAAAGAGGATATATGAAAATAGGCTTTATAGTTCTTCACGGAACTACTTGTTTTTTAACATAATTTCATGAATGAGATTCATCCTCAAGGGATCATAGGTTGGAATGTATCTGCCGAGTTTCATCCAGTTTCATCACATAGGTCACGATATATCGTCTTTTTCGTTAAAAAAAACTAAAAACAAATGAACTTTCATGTAAACAGCTTTGAATATTAAACACTCCATTGAGAGATAGGCGCATGGTTTCAAGTAATACGCTATATCTCTGCCAAAACGCTGAATGTAGTTATAAAACGTAACAGATATATTGAAAAAGGTATTGTCTTTCATTTAAATGTCAAAAAAGAGCTAACATTTTGACATCTGACGGTGTATGAGCCCCCTTAAGAGCTTGAGTTTTGTAAAAAAAAAAAACACCTTAACGTTTTATACACAGTATTATTCAGCTATGATGGCCACCCCAAATATCTACGGAACCGTTAATGATATCGACATTCTGTTTTCAAATTCTTAAATTGTATTAAGGGGCTCATAGAACACGGTTCAGTGCGTAGTTACCGAGAAACCGGCAACAACTTTGATTTTTCAAATGGGATTATACTGATTTTACCCACTAGAACAACTAAGAATTGGACGGTGGGTTCAGTGATGTGCTTACATTGTTACGGTGGGTGAGTGGATAGCGTGTCAGTCTACTAACCCCAAGATTGCAGCTTCGCTCCTGACCGTGGTAAGTGATTTTTGAAAGGCGGCAAAAATACGACACGCCTGTCATACGATGTTGGCATGTCAAAGAACCCATTTGAATTCAGTAGGCCATGTTCATAGTGGCAAAATTAATCTCGGAAGTTTCCGCCAACACAAAGTTCCTCATTTCTCTACTAGGAAGCGCTATAGTGTTCAAGGAGCTTAGATATCTAGTAATTCAAGGAACAACGAAATTCGACATGCAAGCTACCCTCTGGGTGTCACATTACAAAGCTTGCACCCGGCACCCGAAGCCATACGATATTATTATTATTATTTTCGGTTTATACAGTACATATAACACATTTCTGGTGTATTACAGCGTAACTATACGGGCTTCAGTGAACCAAAGTATAGCTACGGAAACAGCAACTTATAAGCTAGAATTTCGCTACCCATGAACTTCCGAACGATTCTGGTTGTTGATAGAACCACTGCCTTCTCCATTAGTTTGTACAGCCGAGTATCCAGATCCAGTTCTTTAAGGCCTTGGAGCAAGGTACTTGGGATCACGCCCGTACTCGAGACAATGATAGGTATGGTCTTCACTCGCTCTACATGCCATTGTCTTTTGATAGGGTCGACCAACTCGCTGTATTTGCTGATCTTTTCAATGTGTTTTGACTGGAGATTCTTGTTGTTAGGAATCGCAACATCAATCAATGTAGTTTGCTTGGTTTTCTTGTTTACAACCACCAGATCCGGCCTGTAGTGTGATACCGATTGATCAGTTAAAATAGTTCGGTCCCAATGCAGCTTGTATTCATTGTTTTCAAGAACACACTCTGTCTGATATTGGTGGTACGGAACTTTCTTTCCTTTCAAAAGCTGAAACTTATCAGCCAACTCCTGATGCAAGATTTTAGCAACTGCATCATGCCTTTGTTTGTGCTCTGTTGCCAGGAAATATCTATATGCAGATGTAATATGCTGTATTGTTTCTGACTGTTGACATCCGTAGCGGCACTTATCATCTGGTACAGCGGGATCTTTTACAACGAACTTGAGGTAGTTCCTTGTAGGGATGACTTGGTCTTGAATTGCTAGCATAAAACCTTCAGTTTCTGGAAAGATCTGTCCTGAAGTGAGCCAGTAGTTTGACGCAGTTATATCAACATTTGCTTGACTCACCTCATTTGGATGTCTTCCGGGCAAACGTTTTGCTTTCCATGCTTCCATCTTCTGAAGGTCAGTATGTAGGAGGTGTTGCATCTCTTGCTGACACAAGACCAGTGGCGTTGATCTGTCCGCCTCACTGATGGCTCTGTGAAGTACAGATGACCTCGCTTCTGCGTAGAAGTACTCCCTAAGGCTGACTATCTGTCGTTTCATCTGATTATCAATGTCAACGAACCCACGTCCACCTAGGCTTCTGGGTAGTGTCAATCGCTCTATTGAAGATCGTGGGTGGTGTTTCCTTACTTTTGTGAGCATCGTTCTCATTTTTCGCTCAAGTCCTTCGATGTCCGTTTTACACCATTTGATTATGCCAAAAGAATAGCTCAGCACAGATACAGCATACGTAATAACAGCTTTCACTAGGTTTTTGCTGTTAAAGTGCGTTTTTATGATTTGTTTTAATCGTTTGACAAATTCACAGGACAGATCTTTCTTTATTGACACATGGTCAATATGCTTAGCTTGTTTTACTCCTAAGTATTTGTAGGTGTCTTCTGCCTACATAGCCCTAATATGCTGTCCATCTTCCAGCTCATACCCGGACTTCTGTACTTTTCCTCTCACCACCTTTAGTGTCCGACACTTGTCCAAACCAAATCCCATTTGTATGTCTCGTGAAAATGCTTCAACTATTCTCAACAAGTTTTCCAGATGCGACTCTGTTTCGGCATAGAGTTTAAGGTCGTCCATGTATAGCAGATGATTTAGCCGAGTACCAACTCTCTTTCCAATCTTGATAGAAAAGCCGTAGTGAGTAGAGTTAAGCTGGGTAGATAAAAGTTTCATTGCCTGGACAAACCATAAGGGGCTAAGGGAGTCTCCTTGAAAGATGCCTCTCCGAATCGATATCTCATCTGTTCGTATATCTCCGCGTGGCGTACTGAGACACAGTCTAGTTTGCCAAGCTGACATAACCCTTTCCAAGAAACTGACAAATACCTCATTGATCCTATACAATCGCAGTACTGCTACTAGCCAGTCATGGGGCACAGAATCAAAGGCCTTCTTATAATCGATGTACGCCATGTGAAGGTTTCGGTGATTTAAGTGTGCCTGGCCACACACAACTGAGTCAATTATCAGTTGTTCGTTGCACCCTTTTGAACCCTTTTTACAACCTTTCTGTTGCACGGCAATTATATTGTTTCTTTCACAGTGTGCATATATCCTGTTAGCCAAGCATGATGTAATGATCTTATACAACGTGGGAAGACATGTGATGGGACGATATTTTGTAGGATCCCATGTATTCTGAAGATCTTTTGGAAGCAAATATGTGATGCCACGTGTGATGAATTCGGGCAAGCTATCAGGATGAAGGATGGCATCATTAATGAACTCACCTAGTCGATTGTGGATGCTCCAGAACTTCTTATACCAAAAATTCTGAATCTGGTCAGGGCCAGGGGCTTTCCAATTCGCTGAGTTGTTGATAACTTCCTTAATATCATTTGTGGTGAATTTCTCGTGCTGCATTTGCTCAAATCTTTGGGAAGCTTGCTGTTCTTCACTTACCCAACTTGATTGAGTGTCATGATGAGATGGTGTAGACAGTTGTTTGCCCCAAAATTCTTGAACTTCTTCTTTAGTCGGATAGTTTTTGTCCGCAGAAACCTTTATCTTACCCAGAGACTGATAGAATCTTCTCTCTGAGTTGGCGAAATGGAAGTTATCTTTCTTCCTCTTCATACTCTCACTATACTTTGCAAGTCTGGCGGATAAAACAGACAGCCTTTGTTTCAAGGCATCTAAGCACTCTTCAGGTGTTGAATTCGGTACATCTCGCTGTGTGTGGTCTGTGTTTTGTCTCATTATATGCTCAGCTTTCCTCAGTAATTTTCTTGTTCTTGTACCACGAACATATTGTGTCATTCTAGCAATATCTGCCCTGAGCTGTTCAATCCTTCCAACAAGTCTTCTTTCCCAGTTTGGCATCGATGGCATTTGCTTTTTCCGTTCATGTTGTCCAATACCCATAGCTTTCACAACAGTTACTGCACCACAGTAAATAATAGTATGAAGGGATTCCAGATTGGCAGATGCTTCAACATGTTCCGGCAAAACATCCCGATTCATGATACTTAGTATCTTTGTCAGCTTTCTTGAACCATTGACTTTCGGTATTTTCGGCCTGCAATTTGTATCTGTTCCATAAAACTCTATGACTGTAGTCATCATTTCATTCTTCAACTTTCCAATTTGGTGTTGATCGATAATTTGCATGGAAACTGGATCTACTTCTTGAAGGTTCTGGCTATCAGCTTGTGCCGACTCCAGTTCTTCAGGAACACTGTTCTGAGTGTCTCCATTCACACCTTCCTTCTCACGCCGTACCTCTTCTTTAATGGTGTTCATTCTGGCTTCAGGGATAAGATTATTCCGGAGAATTGCCCTGTATTGATCAGATACTCTCTGTTCGGTCACAGTTAGTTCAGGATAATGCAACAGAAATTCAGAATGTAAGCGTTGCCTATAACCAACTGAATTCTGTCCGAAGTCAGTAACCCTAAAATAAGTGCGTATTATGGTTTTATTCATGACATTTGCCCATTTAATACTGTTACGGCTGTGAGTTTGTTTCATCGCTCGCCGCATGAGTCATAACTGCCCCCTGGACTGGGCTGTGCTCTGCCTCAGTGTATTGCGTACGCCTTACGCAACAGGACTACTAGGACTAAGGGATGGTCCAGAATATTCGTGACCCAGCCGGTCATGGAAACCTCGAGAAGCCGTGAACCCTGGATGGGTCTAGCAGCATTTATTGAGTCACCGGCCTGCTATATAAGAGCGACCTGTCAAGCAGTGTGTGTGTGTTTTTTCGAGCTAGTGCGAGCGTTTACCTTGAGCGACAGTTGATGGTGACGTGACTTGCGAAACCCTGTGAAGCTGATTTTCTTGGCAGTGAAGAAGTGTGAATCATACGGAGAGACTGTGTATTGAAGAGTGTGTGCTTACCTAGTGTGACAGAGGTCATTGTGGTGAATTGCAAAACAGTGAGTGACAGACTTAGTGCAGCTGTTTCCAGCCAGTGCACGGGACCACCTCATTAGCAAGAGGATTAACTGCAAGGCCGAGTGAAAGGGTGAGTCGGGCTCCATACAGGAGGGAGCTTCTGTAAGTCAGCTAATTGTTTCTATCTGCTTATTGTACGGTGTATATTTCTGAACTGCAAGCAATAAAGCTAACTTCTCTTTAAAGGAACAATTGTGTTTGTGCTTTCACCCACCGTAATCCAGTTAACGGAACTTGCCACTAGGGGGTGGCACGTAACAACTGGTGTCAGAAGACGGATTACGAACTCAAGCACAAGCACAACACCTGAAGGTCCTGGTTTCAAAACCCAAGCAGGTCATTTTTTAAAATTTTCCTGTGAGTGCATGCCCTTTACAAGACAAACAACCAAATTGGAAGGGCAATTGGCAGCATTGCTAGAAAAGTTAAGTGTCATGGAAACCAAATTAGAAGACGGCCAGAAGAATTTAACCAAGGACCTAACTGCCAAATTAGAAGACGGCCAGAGGAATTTAACCAAGGGCCTAACTGCCAAATTAGAAGACAGCCAGAAAAGTTTAGCCGAGGACCTAACCTCCAAATTAGAAGACGGTCAGAATAAGCTAGCAGAGGACCTACCCGCCAAATTTCTGGATGGCCAGAAAAATCTGGAAGAGTGTCTGCTGACGAAATTACAGGAAAGTCAAAAGAAATTGGAGCAGGGCCTGCGTCAGGAAGTCAACACCGTCTGCCAGGGCCTACGTGAGGAAGTCACAGCCGTAGAAAAGAAGTTCGACGCCTTACAAGAGGAAGTTGCTGAACTGCGCCAACGCCCACTGACGGGGGTGGAAGAGAAATTCAACGCTTTTCAAAAGGAAATTGCTGAGCTGAACCAACGCCCGTCGACGGGGATGGAAGCGAGATTCAACGCTCTTCAAGAGGAAGTTGCCGAGCTACGCCGACGCCCGCCCACAGGTACACCGGGAATATCAGGAACGGGACAGAGCAGAGTGACGCCCCCAACCTTCGACGGAAGGGTCCCGTGGAGCACCTATTTACGTCAGTTCGAGGCAGCCTGTTCCATAAACAATTGGAACAGCACGGAAAAGGCTACAGCTCTCATTGTAGCGCTGAGAGGGGACGCCCTTAACGTCCTTCAGGCCATCCAGACTGGATCCCAGGACTACGCTTCACTAATCGCCCATATGGAATCCCGATATGGAGATAGCCATCTTCAGCAGGCCTTCCAGATGCAGCTCCGGACCCGGGTACAAAAGAACGCGGAAACCCTACAGGAATTCGAGATGGACATCGCACGCCTCGTAAGGCTCGCCTACCCAACAGCGCCGGCCGACTTTCTGGAGCAGATAGCGACGCAGACCTTCACCGACGGGCTACGGGACTCGGACACTCAACAGGCGCTGCGACTCGCGCGCAATAAGACCCTGGCAGATGCGCTGAGCCACGCACTTGAGTTTGAGACGGCAAAACAGGCATCCAGAATGCACGCGCGGGTGCGTCAAGTGAACGTCAACGAACCAGTAAAATCCAACGAGACCAAGCCCCTGGCCGACGAATTAATGGAGGCGCTAAGCCGTTTCTTCGATAGTCGCGGCACCACCAGCAACGACACAGCCGGAAGACAACCGGAGAGGCGGACCGGAAGAGGGCTACCGACCTGCTGGACCTGCGGTAAGAAAGGCCACCTGAGCAAGGACTGCGGTGATCGCCACCGCCGAGGGTATCCGACGGGAAATCAGTCGTCCGAAAACCGCGCGGCCCAGGGAAACGAGTATTAGCCAGCCTAGGGGGGCAAAGGTTGGCTTGTGATAGTCGTCAAGCCCCGGCAGTCCAAGTTCGTGTGACGCAGTTACGGAGGGATAATAGCAGCCTGATGGTCGACGGAGTCGTCAACGGTGCGAGCTGGCCCATGCTGATCGACACGGGAGCGTCGAGGACCATCGTTAATCACACCGTGATGCCGAAGTGGAGAGTGCAACCCACACAAAGGAACCTCCAGCTAATAACCGCGACCGGAGAGACCGCACCGGTACATGGCGAAGCATCACTGGTGTTCGTCATTGGTCGACGGGCGGTGAAGCATCCAGTGATTGTGGCTGACATATCAAACGAAGTGATCATCGGACTGGACTTCCTGGACCAGAACAACATCATCTTGGACCTGAGTACCAACACTCTGCACTTCGGAGGTGAGGAACTTGCTTTGCAACCAGCACACCAGGCCGTCAACGCACGACGAGTAAGGCTGAGAGAGGACGTCATCATTCCCGCCAGGACGGAAGTCAGCGCTGCCATAATTGTCGACGGAACTGCTGACGGAGTGGCGGCTATCATCGAGCCAAAATATGAGGACATCCAGACAAAAGGATTGTTGATTGCCAAGACTCTCATCAACACGACGTCTCGGCCGTACGTCCGCCTGTCCAACCTGAACGACTACGACATTACGGTTCCCCGGGACACCAAACTAGGAGTCTGCGAGCCCGTTACCAGGATTGCCCGCATCAAAGACACGATGGACGGACACCTGCAGACGGACAAGCGAAGAAGACGCGCCCTGCCGGACGAACTACAGAAACTGTACTACGGATCCCAGGACCATCTAGACGAGGAGCAATCACTCCAACTTCGGGACCTGCTACATGAATTCCAGGATGTCTTTTCCGTGGGGAGCAAAGACTTCGGTAGGACAAGCTTGGTCCAGCACAGAATTGACGTTGGGGGCAGCGCACCGATTAGGGCCCCATTCCGACGTGTCCCGCTCGCCAAGCAAGCTGAAGTCGACCGGATGGTAGAAGAGATGAAGGAGCAAGGAGTGATCGAGCCATCACATAGTCCTTGGAGTTCTTCGGTCGTGCTAGTGAAGAAGAAGGACGGTTCCACCAGGGTCTGCGTGGATTACAGGCGGGTGAATGACGTCACGAAGAAGGACAGCTACCCTCTACCCCGGATCGACGACACCCTGGACACCATATCAGGGTCAAGATGGTTCTCCACCTTGGATCTGAAGAGTGGCTACTGGCAGGTAGAGGTCCACCCTAAGGACGGCGAGAAAACTGCGTTAACTGTGGGCAGCGGGGGCAGCGGGCTCTGGCAGTTCACCGTCATGCCATTCGGTCTGTGCAACGCCCCTACGTCCTTCGAAAGGCTAATGGAGTCTATTCTGAGGGGACTACACTGGAAGACCTGCCTGGTCTACCTAGACGACGTCATCGTTCTGGGGAGAAGCTTCGAGGAGCACTACATCAACCGGAAGAAGATCTTGATGAAGCTACGGGCTGCCCAGCTGAAGTTGAGCCCCAAGAAGTGTCAGCTCTTCCAGAAGCAGGTCCAGTACCTTGGGCATATTGTCTCCGAGGAAGGGGTGCGCACCGACCCAGAAAAGACCGCAGCTGTGAGGGAGTGGCCAGTTCCGAAGGACAAGTCCCAACTACGAAGCTTCCTGGGACTCTGCACTTATTATCGTCGCTTCGTGAGAGGATTCGCCGACATCGCCAAACCACTGCATCGACTGACTGAGAAGGACCAACTCTTCACGTGGACAGCAGAATGCCACAGTGCCTTCGACAACTCAAGCAGGCTCTGTGCACCGCGCCTATTCTGGCCTACCCCAGACCTGGAACAAGTTTGATCGTCGATACCGATGCCAGCGACTTTGGTATAGGGGGAATCCTGTCGCAAATAGTGGACGGCGAGGAGAGAGTAGTGGCCTACTTCAGCAAAGCCTTGTCAAAGCCAGAGAGGAACTACTGCGTCACCAGGAAGGAACTGCTCGCCATCGTGAAGACCATCGAACACTTCCACAAGTACCTGTACGGGCAAGAATTTATCATCAGGACCGACCATGCATCCCTGCGGTGGCTCCTGAATTTCAAACAGCCCGAGGGTCAACTCGCGCGGTGGACAGAGAGGCTTCAACATTACAACTTTGAGATCCAGCACAGGAAAGGCCAACTGCATTCTAACGCCGACGCCCTGTCACGAAGACCGTGCCCCGAAGACTGCACCTTCTGTACCAGAAGAGAGGAGAACACCGGGATACAGTGCCGAAGGACTACCGTGGAACTTCATGGGAGCTGGAGCCGCGAATCTTTCACGCGGGCACAAGCAGAAGATGATGACCTGGGACTGATAGCCGAATGGAAGAGGGCCTGTGTTTCCAGACCCGGATGGAACATTGTGAGCGACTGCAGTCCGAAGTTCAAGTCCTGCTGGGCGCAGTGGGACTCGCTGATTGTAAGGGATGGCCTCATCTGCCGGACCTTGGAGAGCACCGACGGGAAGACATCTCGGGAACAAGTCGTACCAAAGGCTATGACGGAGGAAGTCCTGAAGGAAGTCCATGGAGGATCATCTGGTGGGCACCTAGGGATAATGAAGACCCTGGAGAAGCTGAGAGAGCGGTTTTACTGGATCGGATGCCGAACTGACGTGGAGAGCCACTGCGCGAGGTGCCACGATTGCGCAGCCAGCAAGGGCCCAGGACAAAGACGACGGGATCCACTGAAGACCTACAACGTGGGCGGCCTCATGGAGAGAGTGGCCATCGATGTTGCTGGGCCATTCCCGTTGAGCGAGGCAGGGAACCGCTACATATTGGTCGTCAGCGACTGCTTCACCAAATGGCCGGAGGCGAATGCGCTCCCTAACCAAGAAGCCGCGACGATCGCAGAGACCCTGGTGAAGGAATTCGTCAACCGGTACGGAGTAACCCCGGAGCTGCACTCCGGCCAAGGGAGAAATTTCGAGTCGCAGGTGTTCCAGAACCTATGCCCGCTGCTGGGAATCCGGAAGGCAAGGACAACGCCGCTACACCCTCAGTCCGACGGGATGGTAGAGCGATTCAATCGCACCATCGAGAACCATCTCCGAATAGTCGTCAGCGAGCACCAGAGGGATTGGGACAAACATCTTCCACTATTTCTCCTGGCCTACCGCGCCGCCGTGCATGAAGCCACCGGGCCATGTTTGGGAGGGAGCTCCGTCTACCTGTCGATCTTGCCATCGGCCGACCTGGGAATGATCCGGTCCCGGTAAGCCAGTATTGCATACGTTCGCGAGGAGGAAACTGCGGATCGAGACCGACCGAATGAAGACCCGATACGACCAACAGACGGATGCCGGCGGATTCCACGAGGACGACCTGGTCTGGCTCTTCAACCCATTACGGAAGAAAGGCCTGTCACCCAAACTGCAGAAGTCCTGGGAGGGCCCGTACCGAGTCGTGAAACGGATCAACGATGTCGTCTACAGGATCCAGCGGTGCCCGAGGGTGAAGATGAAGATCGTGCATCGAGATCGCCTGGCAGCCTACGGAGGGACAGAGACGGACCAATGATTGATCGGGATGATCAGCCTTTTAGGAAGGGGGTGGTGTTACGGCTGTGAGTTTGTTTCATCGCTCGCCGCATGAGTCACAACTGCCCCCGGGATGGGCTGTGCTCTGCCTCAGTGTATTGCGTACGCCTTACGCAACAGGACTACTAGGACAAAAGGATGGTCCAGAATATTCGTGACCCAGCCGGTGATGGAAACCTCGAGAAGCCGTGAACCCTGGATGGGTCTAGAAGCATTTATTGAGTCACCGGCCTGCTATATAAGAGCGACCTGTCACGCAGTGTGTGTGTGTTTTTCGAACTAGTGCGAGCGTTTACCTTGAGCGACAGTTGATGGTGACGTGACTTGCGAAACCCTGTGAAGCTGATTCTCTTGGCAGTGAAGAAGTGTGAATCATACGGAGAGACTGTGTATTGAAGAGTGTGTGCTTACCTAGTGCGACAGAGGTCATTATGATGAATTGCAAAACAGTGAGTGACAGACTTAGTGCAGCTGTTTCCAACCAGTGCACGGGACCACCTCATTAGCAAGAGGATTAACTACAAGGCCGAGTGAAAGGGTGAGTCGGGCTCCATACAGGAGGGAGCTTCTGTAAGGCAGCTAATTGTTTCTATCTGCTTATTGTACGGTGTATATTTCTGACCTGCAAGCAATAAAGCTAACTTCTCTTTAAAGGAACAATTGTGTTTGTGCTTTCACCCACCGTAATCCAGTTAACGGAACTTGCCACTAGGGGGTGGCACGTAACAATACGCTGTCGTGGCAGTCCTGCCTGGGTGAGCACAGGTTGAGTTACCTGTGCAGCACCTTCAGCAGGTGAAGTACTAGATAATGATTCACTTCGCTGCTCAGGCTCATCTTGCAAACGCTTGTCGGCTGTAATGATTTCGGGATCTTGCCCGGTAGGGGCCCGCCTGTTCAGCCCTCTACCACCGGCGGCTCGCATACTGTCACGTCCAGCACCGGCTCCCAACGTGACCTGGCGCTCCCCAGGCAGAGGCATTTCATCCGAGGCATTACTCGTTAATTTCTGCATCATGCATTAGATGGGTTTGCCTTTTATACCTACAGCCAGGTGTTGTTATCAGCCGTCCCTAACATGGGATACAGACGCTGTTGGCAGCCGCCCGTTCCGGGTCAGACGCTACCATTGTAGGTTTAATTTTGGAGTTTTCCATCTCCTAGACAGGTTGCCTTCACTACGGCTCAGGAGTCCTGCCTACCCCATTTAGTATATCTCGTCATTTCTGGTTAGCACATACCTTGTCATTGCAGATTTCTCACAACACACATTAGATATACGGTATAATTATATTGCAGAGATAGTGCTTATATTACAATAGTAGACGTCATTTAAGTTCAAACGACCAGCAGAGAAGGAATACAAACAAGAATATATGTAGCAAATACGTGTAACCTAATTTTGTAGGTTAAGCAGATGTAAACTTTACCATTCGTAATATTAACACGAAAACAGTCCGATTACCTCCACACATTATTATGAAGTATATAATAAATTATTATTATTATTATGATTATTATTGTTATTATTATTATTATTATTTATTGCAAATCCGACGAGCATGTTTTGAGATAATTACTACTTTTACATGGCGAACTCAAATCGATTTGAATACGATCCTAATTTCAGTACGATGCCCGTTTACATGGGCAGTTTCAGTTCGTATTAAATCTATTTCAATACGGTATATAATTTATGGTGGCCAACCTGCAGTTATGTTGGCTAACTCGTATTAAACAGCAAAACATGAAAGACCCGTAATTATCATCCGACGATTTTTTGACAGGTTGTTTGTAAACACGAGAAATGGATGTGCGGAAGATTTTGATGTTGTTTGTTCTTAACAAGTTTACGTTCAATTTAATGATGACTAGCATTAGCCGTCGCGGCTTCACCCGCGAATATTCTAGTTGTAAAAAGTACACTTAGCAAAATCTCAATCATTAATGCTATGACAGATTTATCCTTGGTATGAATAATCAGACCTTATCAATTCAGCTACTGGTGCAGTGGTTAAGGGTTTGTCATTCCGTCATAGGTATATCAGAGCGCAGTTGGTTTTCTGGGAATATCACAGATACTGTTAATTTAAGGGCCTTTAAATGTGGTTTTCGGAGACTCTTTATAGTTGGGTGAAAAAAACCTTTCGTACCACACTCACACGTGAAAATTGCATGAAAAATTCTAGAGTGCCCCTTGACGCTCTTAAGCACATTATACTGTATGTATTGATGAATTTTACAGCTTAATTTGGTTCAGTGATAACCTTATAACCGTCTGGAAACTTTCACAGTAATGTAGTAATTGGATTTGCATTGCGTCTTACAGAAATAGATGGACCTGTGAGATTCTGTTACCATGGTTACCGTGTTGCATTCTTCCATTATTTCATTGTAAATATACAGGTTTTAAGGTATTTATTTAATTGTGAGGCATTTAAAGAGTAAGTGAGTGCGTTTCGCTTACGCATTGGGTTATGCTGAACCTGTAGGTACCCCATATGTGTAGTTTGGTGTTAATGGGACCTTATTTTCGATACAAAACTGGAATGGGACCTTAGCAGAATAATATAGGGAGGGATAATGTTTTATGTCCCTTTTAACTACTGAAGCTTTTAGAGACGCCGGGGTCTCGGAATGTTTGCCCGAATGGGATCTGTAAAGTGGCAGTAAATCTACTAACACGGCTCCCTCGCATTTAGGCCTAAGCACCCTGACTGCGCCAGGATTAGATCCTGCTACATTGAGCAAAGCAGGCGATAAAGTTACCGCTGCGCCACTCAGCCCGTCTATGATCAATTTATTCAATCTCGTGGACAAAAAGGAAAAGGAACGGATTAAGCGGCAAAGTGAGACGGTGTATTTTCACTTTTTCTGTTGACCACATTTTACGTATGTATACCGGGTGAGTTAGCCGCGGTCGTTACGGTGTGTCTGCAGGCAGTCACTCACTCACATCCGGGAGGCGAGGAGGTTCGAATCCCCCCGCCGGCAACCTTGAAGATGGTCTTCTGTGGTTTCCCATCTTCCTTCCAGGAAAATGACGGGGTTGGTCTCTACCTATAGGCCACAGCCGCTACCATCCAACTCATTGTCCTTACATTCAAACTTTCCTTCCCAGACAACACTCCACACGCGACGGTACGTGTAGCTTACCCATTGGGTGTCCGCCTCGAAGCAGCTACAAAACTGGCAAGCCGAACATGTCCTCGGACACTCCCGGCACTAAAAGCCATACGCTAAAATAACAACGTCCGTATCATTGATATCTGGTGGCGAAAGTTGGAATTACTTGAAATTGAACGGAACGTGTAGCTCACCCTAAGGGTGTCCGCTGGAAGCAGCTACAGACTCAGGCGAGCCGAACATGTCCTCAGACACTCAGGGCACTAAAAGCCATACGATAAATAAATAAATACGTACGGATACTTGAAAAAAATCGAGTTTACCCTCCAGGTTGGAGGAACCCACGGACTCAGCGACGGAACTCACCACTACCGCCTCTACGGGCAGTGTCCTAGAGCTGGGAACATCTGGTCGGAGGGGATACAACTGAGGAGGTGTGATCAGCACCTTGCCCAGGCAGCCTCACCTGCAAAGCGAACAGGGGCCTTATGAGGGATTGGAAGGGAGGGGAAGATTGGGCGGATAGGCAAGGAAGCGGGAAGGAGGCGGCCGTGGCTTTACAGTAGGTACTGTACCCGATATCCGGATAGTAGGCTGTCAGATATCCGCCCCCTCAATCGGATTGCCAATAATCAAACGCACCGGCACAGCTACATCAATGAAAATGGCACTGACAGATACTATCGAGATTAGAGCACAATAGTTAACAAGAAATTATTGTGGAACACACCAAAATATACGGGGGTTCATACTTACCTTTACTTACCTATTAAATTTATCTCGGGGACTGGGTTGTTAACTGGATCACTTAAAGTATGCCCTCACAATAACCTCCACCATGATATTTAAAATGAACCAGAACGAAGACAAGAAACCTTAAACTGCACAATAATTTATTTCACATAAAGAATGATTTTAACAAAAATAAAACAACAAAATCCACGTGGCAATCAGAAGCCATCGTCCATATAACCATGTCCTTCTGTAGGACTTGTATACTCTACATACAATGTTTCAGCTTTCTCAAGCTCATAGCAACGTAAAAATAATAATGCACTTGGAATGGAAACGGGATTTGGGACGAGACACATATATCAATTGTTTTGCGTGTTTATATACTTCACATTTTATTTATAGCCACAAGACTATTATGGATACGTCCTTGGCCTCTGTCATACAGTTGTCCGGGCCAGCTGCAATGCACTTGCATCGTCAAAGCGGACTCACCGTTCGTTCAACCCTAGCATAAGCGAGTTACCTCAGAGTTTGGCTCTCCTTTTCAAAACACGTAAATGTTCACATCTCAACTGAAATATTATCACGCAAATGTCTTAAATGCTTCATTCAAACACCAGTGGAATACTCTAATAATCCCAAATCATATTTAATTGTTCAATCCACTTGCTTAACTAGCGTTGTTTAGAGTATAAAAACAAAACTCCAAATGTTAATAACAAAAGTTCATTAATTATTTATAACAATAATAAATTGTTTATAACAATGTCAAATGACAATTGAAAATTTTATACACGCCTCTATTAATCACTATCATTTCAAATTATTATCAAAGATATTTACAAAATTATTTACAATATTAATATTGTTTATATTATTTATACAAGAAATACATTAAACCACACGTTTATCCGGTTGATAATTACTCAAATCGTGGTGATATAATCGACCCATGAAGGTTAGTTATATTTAAATGTCAAATTCAGGTTTAATAAGGTTTAATAATAATTATTAATATTTGTGACAGTAACCTCCATTCAAAATCTTCATCTCAAATTATTTAACACTCTTGTTAATTTTAACAGTATCTTCATATGAATAATCTTTCAAAGAACCAGAACAATACATTCAGCGGGAAAATACTTCGCTCAAAACGCACAAAATTGCACAACAATTGGCCCAAAATTCATCATATCCCTATATCCCTATATCCCTATATATATTATAATTGTGAAAGTCTGTGTGTGTGTGTGTTAGTTTGTTACCTCTTGACACTAAAACGGCTGGACGGATTTGGATGAAATTTGAAATGGAGACAGCTTATACCCTGGGATAACATATAGGATGCCTTTCACCCAGAAATAAATCATTGTTCCCGTGGAACGAGCAACATAACAGAAAAGTCACTAAAAATACTCAACTGGGACAAAATATCGAAGTTGTCGCATAAAGAGCGGACACAGCTCATTTTACGCCCCTCGATGCGAGAAACAATACTCGGTAGGTCCCTACGGGACACCGAAAACCACTTTTTAAGGCCCTAAAACCAACATTTTCAAAGATATTCGCAGAAAACTATCTTCGCTCTGATAAACTGAACTAATGGAAAGTCCGTTTCCATGGCAACACTACCTCAAGGTATGACATCCGATTTTATATAAATCCCTATAGGAGGCAATGCCAATCCATTTGTTATCTTTTTCAAGATATATATAAACACAATAAGAACAGGGTAGCGCGCCGGCCTCTCAACTGGGGGCCCTGGGTTCGATTCCCGGCTCCGTCAGAGATTTTTGACACTGACGTGAGGTTTGCAACGGTGTGCATTCAGATTCGTGAGGACAATTGAGTAGCTGTCTGATAGTGAGGCAGCGCCCCGGTCACGAAGAACAACATTAACGGCCGAGGGATACGATGCACTGACCACGCGTCACCACAATATCTGCAGGCCAAATGACTGGGAAGCGGTCGCATTATAGGCCTAAGCCCTTCATGGGCTGTAGTGCCAGGGGTAAAAAAATTAGAGGAAGCGCCTTCTAATACCGCCTTTAAGTTTTAAACACTACAGTAGCGGCTACTAAATAAAGGTAGCGATCAAGCTACGTTCAATTTCATAAACACTGGGCTCACAAATCCCGTATATTTCAGTACAAATATCAGTCTGGTCGTTATGTCAGTAGCAACGAAGCTCTGTGGCGGCTATTGCCGTTTCCGTAACACTAAAGGCATCCCGCCGTCTCATAGTCGGTGGCGTAGTCGGTAGCATGCTGAACTGCTGTGCCCAAGATAGCGGGTTCAAACCCGGCCGAAGTCGTCGGATTTTTTTAAGAGCGTTGAAAATCCTTCAGTATGCCTTCCTTCGGAGGGGAAGTAAAGCCGGCGGTCCCATGTCATAGATTTATGGCATGTAAAAGATCCTTTCACAGACTAAACTTGTGTAAAGCAAAATTGTTAGGTTAGATTTCGTCAGAACGCTCTATCAAAGTTCCAACGTTCACCACTACGTATCATTGATATATTGTGGCGAAAGTTGGAACTACTTGAAATTGAACGGAACTTGTAACTCACCCTTTAGGGTGTCCGCTGGAAGCAGCTACAGACTCAGGCGAGCCGAATATGTCTTCGGACACTCCCGGCACTAAAAACCATACGATAAATAAATAGTCAATGTGCACTTATAAAATTGTGAACTACCTTTTGCAAAATTTACACAAGACGTGATTTTGAAAGCACTCTTCTGTATGTTGAGGTACAGATATATACCACATGGAAAGATACAATAAAATGTTGGCAAATCTGAGTTTAAGGAACTGCTGTTCAGAATAGGCATTGTGTTAAATCTGCAGAAGCTTTCGGTACAGGTTATGCATCCCATGTTCGTAACATAGAATGTTTTCCTTTGACAATGCATCTACACCATGTGCGAGGGCAACGCATTTCAAAGATCTCTAAAAACACAGTAATCAGGAAATTGGAGAAAATGTATAGTGGGAGAGAAGATTCAAGGAGAAATCACTTCGACTCTGTGATTTGCTGATGACATCGTCATCTTGGCCAATACGCCAGAGAATTTGAATGAGTTTTTGAATGGTATGAAATCCGTCTTGAGGAAAGAATTCATGATGAAAATCAATAATTGTAAAACAAAAAAATTGGAATGCAGCCGAAAAAGATCAAAAACCTCTATGGACATCAAATTGGCAGGTGAAACGCTACGGGCAGTAGGAGACGTCTGTTACTTTGGAAGCAAAATAACCAGTGAAGGACGAAGCAAAGAGGATATCAAAAGTAGGTTGGCTCAGGCAAGGACAGCATTTCTACAGAAAAGGAATCGTTTGACATAGAATTGAAGCGATTGAAACGCGGTGTTACAGAAGAATGATGAAGATAGATGGGTAGATAGGGTAACAAATGAAGCGCTATTAAGACGAGTGGGAGAGGAGAGATGTTTCTGGCGATTGCTTATGCAGAGAAGAGATAGGTTGGTACGACACATATTAAGACACCCAGGAATAGCAAGCTTAGTTATGGATGGGAGGGTCGAGCCCAAGAACTGTAGGGGTAGACCAAGGTTAAACAGATTGCCTCGGATGTAGGATGAAGTAGCTATGTAGAGATGAAACGATTAGCTCAGGAGAGGGAGGCATGGAGGTCTGTATCAAACCAGTCAAAAGACTGAAGACTCAAACAAACAACAACAACAATCAGGAATTTTAATTACCCACAGAGGCATCTGGAGAATTTCAATCCCAGGGATGTAACACTGGAAGAGACTGCATAATGTGCTCCAGCGGCCAAGGTGAGAGATATTTCACTATGGGTCTATTAATAGCGACATGTTGTCGTTCAAACCATCAATAATTATGGCAAAATTACATTGTGAATAGCTTAAGGAAAAATACTTTTAAATCCCCATATTCCGATAGATTTGCCATTCCAGTGTGCAAGAGTGCAGTTCCCTTTTCCAACAATATTAGCAATTTCCATTAACAAAGCGCAATGACACACTTAACAGCAGCAGGTGTACATTTAGACAAAACCATTTTTTCCCATGAACAACTGTATGTGGCCTGCTCACGAGTATCCGGACAACATAATTGTTATGTCTCAGCAGAAGATGGCAAAACCAAAAAGTAATTTTCAAATGTGTTCACATAAGGTAACATCATACCCTGTGGACTTTCTCAACTATATGAAAGTCCCACTTTGCTGCTCATATCAATACACTGTATGTATTAGAATTTTCAGAATTAGAATAGACCCACCTGTAGCCGCGATTGATGTGATAGAATAGACCAATTTTCAGCAATAATGCATCGTCCCAATTGTCTTTATCGCGAGCGAAGCCGCGGGTACCTGCTAGTATCTTCATATATATGGCATAAAAATCTTCCAAACTACATACAAAAACCTCCACTTATAAATTCATCAACTTCATTAATTACTGTGGGAACCTCCTTCATTATTCAAGGGCATTACTCAACAGCGACTTTTACACGTCCACTGAACTAACGATTATACATCCATTGTTCCTCTTTAAAAATTCTTATATTCATCAATTGTATTAAGGACTGTTATTATTTAACCTTCGTGGGTTTCATTCATGAATCGATATGAAGTAAAAATTTGCCAATCACAAATATATTTAATAGCAAATACGATTAGACACTCCTCCCTGGTCTATCAAAATTGAGATTAATATCTTCAAAGTATCGCAGTATAAAAATACTATCTTCAATTAAAGTTCATCTAAACTGCATGAATAGTCGAATAGAATACAATTAGATTGTGGAATGCAAACATTATTGTTCCAATCTATAATTGAGAAAAACTCCTATCAAATGTTCATTACTATAGTGTATTCAATAAATCGTAATCAAAGTTCATATTTCATAAAATTGTCTATAATGCAATGATAAATGTCTATGTTGCAATCATGTTCATAAGACGACTAGTATTTCAAAGATCGTCTATATCGTAATAGATTTTAACGCTCTAAAATCATTTAATTATTCTTCTTTCTTGAGGATGACAGAAAATTGGTCAAAGTAATTAACTGAATAGAATTACTTTAATAAAATGACACGCTGTCTGAATTCAAATCTGCCATAGAAAATCGTTAACCTTACAGTCAAATCGTGACTACAAAAATATGCAAATTACTGAAAGAATTTAATATCAGTCTCAACTGATCCAAAATTATTTAAGTATGCCAATGACATAACAATGTCTCAACAAATCGAAGAAAAAGTCATAAATCATCGAAGTGTACTGAGTACAGAAATATCAATCAAGAAAATGGGGCAAAAGATAGGACATAAAATATGGAAAAATGGTTGCTCAGATATCGCTACAAGACTCAAATAATACAAGAAACGTTCACGACTACCTTATCTGTTGATTGAAGTTCTAGAGGAAAGTTTTCAAAGAAAACTGCTGTTGGTTCCATTTCACCAGCGTAAAGATGTGCTCCGTCCTCGAACCTGGAATCAGCGTCCTCGGAGAATCGAACTGCTTCCTCCTCCGAAAATTGCACTGCTCCATGTATACGAAAAACATCCTTCTGGCAAAACTCTTCTTTGTGAGCCGGGTCCACCCTGGCCTCTCTTGAAATTTCCCTGAAGTTCTGGTCGTAATTCTTCATGAAGTTTATTGTAGTTATTTCCGCAGAAATATTCATAATCGTGGAGTATGAAAATATTTCCACTGTCATTTGGTATAATTCAGCGATGGATTCACGATGCATGAGTGTAGTTGGATGTTCACTACATGCTCGCTTTTGTAGAAAGACGATTAACGAAGTTCCATGCTGTTATTTCACTCAATCGATATATGTCCCAATTGCATCAAAGCCTTAGCCTTCCATCTCAACTTCTGTTATAATCATTGAAAGCACTGCAAGATTATAATGTTCCATAGTAGACTGTATCGTTGTATTACCAAACGTATTCTCCAATATCACTGTTGCACTCCACGTGTCAGCCGTAGTGTATAATGTGGAATTTTAAAAGTGTTTCTCATGTGGCGAGAAAATCACTTTTGTTGGCAGCCTTAAAGTGCCAATATCTTTCAAATTATAACTGTGAAATTGTTCAAATCTTCTACACACCTCAATGTTGTACTGCCCAATTGAATTATAATAAAGGCTGAAGTTAACTCTTGATATCTTATCTGGTGGAAACGTTAATGTGAGCGTTTCAACTTCACCTAGTTTCGAGCAGCGTAAAATGGAACTGCTCCGTGTTCGTTCGATGCGCCGGGCTTTAACCACACGCTAAAGACAACTTGCTTCACTTATTCACTCGAAAATGACTATATGACCTCTGAAATATATATGCGGTATCAGCGGTATGATCCGTATGAGTTCTGAGATTATGAGTTCTGAGCTCTGAGTTCTGAGAGCTCCTCTATCCTGTGCACGACCTTTTATCAACTTCTTAAGGGGCGTATCCATCCCTTCCATAGCCTGTTCCTGCGTCATTGCTAGAAGTTTTAACTTTGGCTATACTTGACGGATTTTCAAATTTCAAAAACTCAAAATTAATTTCTTCAAAATTCCAAATCAATGCCATAACTGAAAATAGATTTCCACAATTCTGCATGCCAAAAGTAATTAAATATCGTAGTTTCAGCAATCTCCGTCTTCCTTCCAAACTATCGTTCATTGGTTCGAGTCTCTCCTCCAATAGCGTAACTTCTTCCTTAGCACAATACCTTGCTTCCTGCGACTGCGTCGTAAATCTCTGATCTTTCTCGAACAAAATCATGACGTCACCAAGAATCTCAGCTCAATCAGCCTACTTGCATGAAGTCTACGTCATCCGTGCCTACGTCATGAATATCCACGTCACAACTATGACATCCATAACTTTACTCATATTTGCCAATACAGCCATCGTGGTCTCAATATTCAATTTACGGGGGCAGTACCATCCCGGCATTTGCCCGAAGACGAAGTGGGAAACCACGGAAAACCACTTCGAGGATGGCTGAGGAGGGAATTGAAACCCCTCTACTCATTTGGGCCATCCGAGACTGGGTAGACCCCGTTCCAGTCCGCATACCACTTTTCAAATTTCGTGGCAGAGCCGGGAATCGAACCGAGGACCTCCGGGGTGGCAGCTAACCATGCTGACCGCTACGCTACGGAGGCGACCCACGTACGGATACACCAGACATTAAAGACAAAACAGACAAAAATACATTAACGCTAAAAACGGGTGAAAACAAACTAAGCTTATCAACCACAGCAGGAAGGCAAAAAGAAACGAAGAATATGGGCAGAAAGTAAAACAAGCAATTCAATAGTCGGGCGTCAGAAGAGAGTAGGTCTAAATTAGTTAAAAAATGTAACTCTAGAGCGCGCAGAATGGCTTTCAATACGATACGCGTTTACATGTTCCTGAACGCCAGTTTGAATACGATCCGATCCCACTATTTCACCGTATGGACCTTGAAACTCAATACGATCTGAGTCCCGTTTACAGGACGGTATTCAATACGCTAAGCGTACTGAAATCGATTTGAGTTCGCTATATAAACGTACGGCCGGCCCCGTGGTATTGGGGGTAGCGCGCCTGTCTTTCACCCGGAGGCCCCGGGTTCGATTCCCGGTTCCGTCAGGGATTTTAGAAACTGACGTGAGGGTTGGAACGGGATGCACTCAGCCTCGTGAGGACGTAGCTGTCTGACAGTGAGGCAGCGCCCCGATCACGAAAACCGAGATTAACTGCCGAGGGAACCCGATGCGCTGATCACGCGTCACCTAATATCTTCAGGCCAAATGGCTGGGCAGTGGTCGCTTGGTAGGCCTAGCCCCTTCAAGGGCTGTATAGTGCCAGTGGTAAAAAATAAATAAATATTTAAATGTTTCAAATGTGTCGGTATTAGACAGAAAGCAATGCGCCAGCCGCTGGAATGTAGAGTGCATGATTCTCTTGCGTGACTCACTCCTTTTTGACAAACTCACATACGGTACTGAATTTATTCCATTCATAGCATTCTGTGATGTGTTCATTTTCAAAATGATTGATGGTTAACCTGGCTCATAAGACTTAACATTAAGACAAGACGTTCACAATGAACGAAATGGGCGAGTTTTGTTGTATTTCTGACTTTAATATGTGCATTAAATCATTGTCGAAGGTTCGCTAGTACTGACCAATTTACGTACAGTACTTATTATTTATCCTATGCATTTAGGTGGTTTCAGATATAGTATTTCCGCAAGGATTCAGAACGAGGAGGAAAGGGAGAAAGGCACACCCTACTGTACATATGAAACTGGATTTTGAAAATGTATACATCACGGTATTTAGGTAATAGGAAGTCATTTTTGAAAGCCATTATCTGGAACGTGGTGCTCTATGGAAGTGAAACTCGGACTGTTGGTGCAGCAGAAAAGAGGAGAATAGATGCATTTGAAATGTGGTGTTACAATAAAATGAGTTCAGATGGGTTGATAGAGTGACAAATGAAGGCGTTTTAAGACGAGAGGGAGAGAGAGACAGATGTATCTAGCAACTGCTAATGAATAATAATAATAATAATAATAATAATAATAATAATAATAATAATAATAATAATAATAATAATAATAATGCTATTGGTTTTACGTCCCTTTTAACTACTGCAGCTTTTAGAGACGCCAGGGGCCGGAATTTTACCCTGAAGGGGATCTTAAACGTGACAGTAAATCTACTGACACAGCTCCCTCACATTTACGTACTCTCAAATACCAACTAACAGCGCCAGGAATCGATCCTGCAACCTTGGCATCAGCTGGAAAGAACGTTAATGAAGAGAAGAGATAGGTTGGTAGGACACTTACCAAGACACCCAGGAATAGCAAGCTTAGTTATGGAAGGAAGGATCAAGGACAACAACTCTAAGGGTAGACCAAGGTTAGAATTCGGGTGTTATGTGTGGTAGCCATGCAGAGACGAAACGATTAGCTCAGAACAGTGAGGAATTGGACAGCTGCATCAAACTGGTAAAAGACCGAAGACTCGAACACACATTTCAACCCCCCTTTGAGTTGGCAAATAAATATACACTTCGTAATACATTATGAAATATAGGTTATGTTCATAACAAATAGGTGTCTTGAATTGTTACCCTAATAATCCGTGACAGGGTATCATCATTCGTGACTGTCCAGAAAATTATTGCGATGCATGGCCACGTTAATGATCGTGGCATGCAGATGAGCATGGGTGTGAACCGGAAGTTAGTGTAGTGTCAAAACCTGCAGAGATGTCATCAAATATGGTGCAGATGACAGAGGCCCGGTCCTTCACACGGGGATGCATGACAGTGCTGCAGCATCACAAGTGGAACTCCCAGGTGAGAATGAGCCGTGAGGTAATCCAACCACTGGAAGAACAGGTCGTTCAGTTCTCACAAGTATCGGCTGTTCGTCTTGTAGCACCGTGTGGAGTAAATCTTCTCCCAGTCAATGAGTTCTTTCTCTTATGTAACACTGCCCTCAATAACCCTAGTCCGCCTCGTTGCGTAGTGGCTAGCACACAGGAGAGGCCCGGGTTCGATTCCTGGCTCTGCACAAAAAATAAATTCTGGTAGTTAATGGGATCACAAAAATGGAGAGAGCGTATGGGCCAACAAAAAAACATCTATAACAAGAAATGCATTTCCTGGAACACCAAAATAAAGCACTACGACACTGTAGCCAAAAAAGAATGTCTGTACGCCTGTGAATGCCTTTCAATGAACTATAGGCTAGAAAAGTTGGTGGTTCTGGAAAGGAGAATTCTCCGGAGAATCATGTGCCCAATCCGGCCGCGTTGGCCGAGAGCACTAACGCGCTACCTCGTGCCACGCTGGCATAGGGAGAGCGTGGGTTTGAATCCCACCTCGGCTGTCCTGAAAATGGTTTTCGTGGTTTAACATTTTCACCACCAGGCAAATGACGGGACGGCTCCTTTCAATAGGGCAACGGCCGATTTCCTTCCAATATCCCTTCCCTGCCCCGTCTTGAAAACAAAAGTATATGGCCATTGGCTGCATTAATAAAGTTATAATCCAGACGGAAACCGGATGGAAACTTCGGAGCAACGCCAAAGTCTACCAGAATGTAGAACAAATCTCTGCGACCATTATGAAACGGAGGCTAATATTTTCTTGAGCTCATGTACAGATTGGACAAATCTAGATTAACCAAGCAGTTACTTGACTACTTCTGGAACAAAGAAACAACTAGGCTACATCATGGATTAAAGAAACTCGGAAAGACCTTGAAATATCTAACATCCCAGAGGCCCAAATTTTGGAAAGGGATACGTTTCAAAACAGTATACACAATTTGGAAGGGTTTCATGACGAGAGACGAGCTACAAAGACCGGAAGAGCTTGGACGGCCGAACAACGGCAGCAGCACAGCGATCGTATGGAGTACTGGAGGCAGAGCAAATTACAACTAAAATAGTGAAATTGTAGCATGATCCTAAGAGTTCAGTTCGCAAGTAAATAGAAAAATTAAAAAAATCTGGTCTGACGACTGGAACGAGGCACACTCAGCGTCGTGAGGCTAAACTGAGAATATGCGGGTTCAATTCCTACTTCAGACGTCCTGGAAGTGGTATTCAGTGGGCTCATGAGGTGGAAACGCTAGGCTACCTCTAAGCCTCAAGGATGTACAAGGCAGAGTAATACGGAGCAATGCTGGACTCAGCTGGCTTTCCATGGTCACCAAACCAATATATTTTTTGTATAAACTATTTGAGTCCTGTAAGGGTCCCGCAGGCAAATGCCTGGGTAGTACCTAACGACACGACATATTCCTACCCAATTCCTATCTCAATTACAAATACATACAATATTACAGACATCACAGTGGCGCAGGTTATTAGACAACCCCAAGTAAGCTACACGGGGCTACATGACTCGATGTAGCAAAGCCCCTAAAATAATAATCTTCTCAGTAACCTCACAGGACTTGTTCATTTGAGGGCCTTGGAATATCTTGTGTGTCAGTCCCGTGTTTTTGGGTGTTTGATAAACTGTATTGCAGTGATGACTGTAATCGAGTGGGGCATATGACCTCGCTGTTCCGCCCATTAAAACAACAATAACTAACATCATTAGCTGTAATAGTGTGTGTAACTGCCTCAGGGACAGGGATGGCGTAGGCTCCCTGGAACTTGAAGTTAAGTAGCCTACTATCCCAGCATATGCCTGGTGGAGTGTGGAAAAACCCGGGGAAAATCCACACTCAGGTTAGTCGCTGTTAGCGCCAGGACTCGAACCTATAATCTCCGAACTTGCTGCCCTCGTAGCCGTAGTGCACGATTTAAAGGGCACGGCTTCGACACGGGATCTTTACAGGACTCAAATAGCTTATACACTAAAATATTCTTGGGTTGGTGACCATGGAAAGCCAGCAGACTCCAAAATTTATCTGTGTTACTTCTGCCTTGTACATTCTTGAGGGTTAGTGATAGTGTGTGTGCCTCATGAGCCCAAGAATGCGGTTTTGAATACCGACCAAGATAGTTGGATTTTTTAAGGGTGGCAAAATCCACGGCATTTCAAGTCACATTTGGTGATTAAAATACAAAAATATTAAATCTCAGTCAAAGGTCACCCAGTAGAGTTGTGGTTTTCGCCGGCAGATAGCAGTAATAAACAGAACGTCGAAGTTGGAAAGTAGATAACCATGCTAATATTATGATTACTAGCGGCCTCGGTGGTGTAGTTGGTAGCATGCTGAACTGCTGTGCCCAAGATCGCGGGTTCAAACGCAGCCGAAGTCGTCGGAATTTTTAAGAGCGTTAAAATTCTTCAGTATGCCTTCCTTCGGAGGGGAAGTAAAGCCGGCGGTCCCATGCCATAGATTTATGGCATGTAAAAGATCCTTCCACTAACTAAACTTGTGTGAAGCTAAATTTCTAGGTTATATTTCGTTGTAACGCTCTATCATAGTTCCAACCTTCAACACTAGGTGTCAGTGATATCTAGTAGCGAAAGTTGGAACAAGTCGAAATTGAACGGAACTTGTAGCTCACACTGTGGGTGTCCGCTTGAAGCAGCTACAGCCTCTGGTGAGCCGAACATGTCCTCAGACACTCCGGGCACTAAAAACCATACAGTACATTAAATAATAAATAGGATTACTTGTGCTAAGACTGGCCACGGTGGCATCGGGAGAACGTGGGTTTGAATCCCACCTCGGCCGTCCTGAAAATGATTTTCGTGGTTTCCCATTTTCACCAACAGGCAAATGCCGGGACGGTTCCTTTCAACAGCTCTACGGCTGACTTTCTCCCAAATGACTTCACTGACTTTTCCTGAATAATTAGACCCAAGTTAGCGGGTACTTGGGCGATCGGCCTGTCAACATCCCCAGTTGTATCTGCTTACAAAGTGCGGTCTGCTACTAGACACCGTGCTTGCGACGGTAGAGGAATGATACCTCGCAGAGTCCGTGGGTGAAGCCGAGCTGGGACGATAAGCAATTAAATTAAACAAGTAGTTCCGTGACGAACTAAAGAGCCTACTTTTCTTCAAATTATAGAGACCACATATCAACAGTTGGCAGACCTGGCGACTCTAAATATATTCTTAGTTCCATCTCTTAAGGTCCACAATGCACATGCCAAATTTGGTTGAGATCTATTAGATAGTATGGAAGTTATATGCATTTAAAGATTGGACGTATGAGCAGACATTGAATCATGTTGGCAACACTCTCATGTATGGACTCCTGTAAATTAGTCTGGTGTAATATTATCTCCATGTGTGTCAATTTTGGAACAATTCCCATGCATATATTCTGAGATATCCAACATAGACCTCAATTTTCAATTGTGATTTTTCAGCAGTTGGTAGCATTGACGTAATTTTCAAATTTGGCCATGCGATATTCAGGCATAGCTCTTTACTCATACCAAGTTTGGTTTTGATAGCTGCAGCCGTTTAGGAGTTGATAGTGGGGGAAGAGGGGGGGGGGGGGGGGGGGGGACGCACAGCACACATTTGCCTGGATCGATCTTATAAATCAAATTTTTCCTCATTATTACAAAATGTGAAAAGCGGCTAAAAACAACTTGTGCCATGGGTCTTCTGTATCATTATTCCTTATTGAACGTTTATTCTCTTCCGAACCAGAATGTATTAGGACATCCTACGGCGTATTTCAGTTTCCTGCCTTAATAGGATGGAGACAGTGTTTAGGTAGCGTGCGTACGGGCCCACTCCATGGTCACTGATTCGAATGCTGGGAGACTTAAGTTACTGTTGAAGTGTCCTTGGGTTACGTTTGTTTGATCTTCTCTGGACACAATCACTGATCCATGATTGATTTGCTAGAAGAAAAAGAAACCCGTAACAAAATCACACTCACGCGCTTACCGATTGCTAGTTATGACGCTTGAGTGAGCACCAGTATTAAAACTCGCAAGATTACAATCAGTTTGGAGCTGGTGGGTAGCAAATAAAACGATATTTTAGCAGGCTTCTCCATAGATTTATCCTTCCAATCGTATCCACAGAGTAGGGCCTAGCAGAGTATGTCTCCCCCTTTCTATTCCCGTTTCACTGAGGTTAGGGATGAGAGTGTTGGACGCGTAGGTGGAGGGTGGTATTTACGGCCGGATGCCCTTCCTCTAAATAATAATAATAATAATAATAATAATAGACACAGGGATAGCCAGGGTGGATGGGCCTACTTACCTTTCTGAGAGGTCCGCATCGCTTTCAGTAAAATCACCGCCAGATGACATTCCCCAACAGAAGAACACCTAAAGGGAGGAAGGAAGGTGGAGAAGAGGGGGAAACGCACAGGCTCGTCTACAGACACATCCGATAACTAATAGAATTGTCGCCGACGAAATAATGCCACACCAGTTGCTTAAAAATTTAAAAGAAAATTTAATTACCAAAAGGGGAAAGGAAAAATAAAAATTTAACAAAATCATTTAAAAAAAGAAGAAACTCTATGGCCACAACACCCTCTCTCTGGTGATGCATATGGCTTAAGGCCAACATAAGTTATTTACATAAGTAGGCAAGAGACGGTTTAACATGCTTGCTGAGCGAAAAGAAAAACATTTAATTTAAAATTAAAATAAGAACGCCCAAAAGATAAAAAAAGAATACAGGTATTACCAAATGAGAAAGGACATGATAATTAACTAAGGTATGCAATACCGACCCGACATGCAGACATCAAGGCCACGATGAAACGAAAAATTTAAAATTAAATTAATAAAGTAAAAATAGGATCAATTAACAAATCCACAATTTTCATGACGGGGAAAAACTCGGGAACACTCACAAAAACACAACTTTAAACCAACAAGATTAACAAAAACATACTAAGCGAGCACCACAACACGTTTGAGTCTCCCGCTCGACGCCTAGAGAATGCACTCTCAAGACCAGAATGCACTTGGACAAAACAAAAAACAAACATGGCCACAAAAAAGATGACCGCATGTCCAATCGAATTACGGCAAACAAGTAGCATACAATTAAATTTAAAATCACCAGAGAGAACAGAAAGGGAGGAAAGAATTACGCCTTAACACCATTGACATGAGGCTTTTTAGACTGCAACGGATCGTAAAATAAATTAATAATAGGGCAATTCCAAGGATTACCAAAAACTAAATAAATAAAAATTTACAACGTAAAATAAACTAGAAACGTGTCTCCAGAAGGTACGAAGGAAAACAATAAAATTTACATAACTGGTAACATTAGCAAAACAGAAAAATTAGACCTACCAGGCGAAACAAAATACAGAATTAAAACATTAATATAAGGCCAATATCGGAGCTCCATAACAATATATAAAATTTTAAATAATTACGTACCTTAAAACTTCTCTGTGGAGACACAATAATAATAAAATAACTAACACACAATTTTAAAAAAATATTATACGGCACTGGAAAAGGTTGTCTGGTGTCCTCTGTGACAGGAGACTAAATGCCCAAGTAAAGGGGAGAGCCTATAAAAGTGTGGTGAGATCTGCCATGCTATATGGAGCAGAAACTTGGCCAATAGTACAGTCGCAAAATAAACGGCTGGATGTAGCCGAAATGAAAATGCTGAGATGGATGTGTGGTGTTACTAGGAAAGACCACATCAAGAACAGCTTCATACGAGGAAGTGTCAAGGTAACCCAAGCATCAAGGAAAGTTCAAGAAAGGCGGTTGCTCTGGTATGGTCGCATTAAGCGCAGGGATTAGACCTATGTGGGAAGAAGAGTGCTGGATCTTGAGCTGGAGGGCAGGAGGGAGAGAGGCAGACCTAGAAGAAGATGGATGGACTGCGTGCGGGAAGACTTCGCAGAAAAGCAGTCAACCGAAAATACCATTTGGGACCGAGGGAAATGGAAAAGACTTGCCAAAAACGTCGACCCCGCATGAGTGGGAAAAGATGAAGAAGAAGAATGGCCTTAAAATGGCTAACACGCATATGCGCCGTTTTGGAAACAAGCACTCCTGTTTGCAGCTAGTTGCGATTCTTATTTTTCCCTTCTTCATCTTCAATGCGAAATGGCGAAAATACAGCCTTAAGAGCTCAGGCAATTTCTTTTAGCATTTATCCACATTTCGTAGCGGCTAGGGGTCCAAGCCCCTAGCACACGGAGAGGTACTCTTTGACCAGCAGCCGGCTTGTTGTTTTCTTGACGACAGACTATCTAGATCACAAGATGGCGGAGAATCCAAGGTCAAATACCGCACTGCATTCATGTTAATTGTAACTGACCAATCACAGCTTGACACATCAAGTAACAATGTGCATATTATGTAATTATTTTGGCGGTATGATGTATATATAGTCTTTTGTTCAATGGCGTAGAATACAATACCCTTCAAATATGTCTCGATTAGGATGAGATCAGAAGACACCACAAACACACTCTAGCGGTGGAAGAAACAACCACGGCTAGAGGCGCCGAAGTCCGATAGATACTGCCATCTCGTGTTCATAAGCGGAACCAAGCCATCAGGCGAGCGCTTTAAATGGCAGGGAACACAAGTATATAGGGGAGATGGATTTTAAAAACGATGGGACGGGCTTTTGCACGTAACAATAATAATAATAATAATAATATCGTATGGCCTCAGCTGCCGGGTGCAAGCTTTGTTGTTGACGCCCAGAGGGAAGCTTGCATGTCGAATTATGTCGTTCCTTGGAACGCTATGGAAGCCAAGGAGGTTAGATATCTAAGCTCCTTGACTCTATAGCGCTTTCCAGTAGAGAAATGAGGGACTTTGTGTTGGCAAAAAAATCCCTGAGATTAATTTTGCCATTATGAACACGGCCAACTGTATTCAAATGGGTTATTTAACATGCCAACAACGTATGACATGCGTGCCGTGATTTTTGTCGCCTTTCAAATATCACTTACCACGGCCAGGAGCGAACCTGCAAGCTTGGGGTTGGTAGTCCGACACGTTAACTACTCACCCATCGTGGCAAGCATCAATTCAAGTAAGGACTGCAGACACTGAATTTTTTCAAGTACTTCCACTTTTTGCCGCCAAACGCCACCGTCAACGACTACTACTTCCGAACTTGGTTACCAGATGCCACCGCAGCTGGCTCCTGGCGACGAACGTCGGAACCTAAGAGCGTTTGTCTAATGTTTAACCTATAATTTAGCTTCACACAGGTGTAACTAGTGGAAGGTTCTTTAACATGCCATAAATCTATAACATGGGACCGCCGGCTTTACTTCCCCTCCGAAGGAAGGCATACTGAGGGATTTTTAACGCTCTTAAAATCCGACGACTTCGGCCGGGTTTGAACCAGTGATCTTGGGCATAGCAGCTCAGCATGCTACCAACTACGCCACCGAAGCCGTCACCCTCGAGGTTACTGTGTTTTTTTTAGCGTATGGCTTTTAGTGCCGGGAGTGTCCGAGGACATGTTCGGCTCGCCTGTTTTTTGTAGCTGCTTCGAGACGGACACCCAATGGGTGAGCTACAAGTACCGTTGGGGAGGAAAGTTGGAATGTAAGGACGAGGAGTTGGAAGGTAGCGGCTGTGGCCTATAGTTAGGGACCAACCCCGGCATTTGCCTGGAAGGAAGTTGGGAAACCACAGAAGACCATCTTCAAGGTTGCCGGCGGGGGGATTCGAACCTCCTCGCCTCCCGGATGTGAGCGACTGCCAGCAGTCATGCCGTAACGACCACTGCTAACTCACCCGGTGTTACTGTGGTGATACAGAGTGATTTATTTAAGCCAGGTGGTTTTCAAAATAGCCCCTTTCTGTCTGGCAGCAGATAGGAAGATGCAATTACACTTCAACTATAAAGAAACTCTGAAGAATTCACCTCTCTTAAAGACCGATTTACTGCCGAACCATAGATGGTTGTTTAAGGGAACCTTGTTGTGTAGACAAGTCAACAATCCAACTGCTTAGTAGAAGTTTCATTCTTAACGAACTATCATACGCAAAAACTTCATTTTTTTTACAGATTACCAATAACATTTTTGGCTGCGTGTTACTGAAGTTACTGAAGGATTATGGAAATGTATAACATATCGCAATAATTTATGCACATTTGAAGAAAGTAGAAATATATATATATTTAAGGATTCCTAGTTAGGTACCTTTTCCCTTGAGGGTACTGTAGGTAATTGAATGAAAGCTATAATTGGTCATCCCTATACTGTATACTGTACTACCCTGCCAGCGAATTGTTGTCGGTGGCGGAAATCGAAACTAATGCGCTCCGCCCAGCCACTCGCCTGGGATAGACGCAGTCGTCGCCAGCGAAACCTCATCGCATGTCGTGTGTGAACATGATTCGTGCTGGGTCGTGCACTGAGCGGTGTGTTCTCATTGTATAACTGTACATGCGTTCCCCCTCTTGCTCCACACCCGCCCGCGGCTACCATAACGTAGCGAGCTGACGTAATGTATACACGACAGTCCCACTCCACGTCTAGCGGTAACAATTCCCTCGCAGGGTGGGACCTAGTATGTATACAAATGAAAGTTTGTATGTTTCTTTGGATTTCTACGGGAATTTGCGTTATTTACGCGTTTCAGACTATTTTATGATGGATGCGCGCGAAAATAATTTGTTTGTCTGTCTGTATGTCTGCTTGTTTGTCTGTGGACAACTTTATTCCCTTATAACTCGATAATGGCTAGGATCAACGTAAAATTTGGTACAAATATCCATCAGAGGCACAACACTGATCATTGTTGTAACACATCTCCGTACCTCTCACTAGGGGGCCTACCCAATTAAAATACATTCTGAAATAGGCTAATCTAAACTGCGAGGTTCCCTTACTAAAGGTTTTACTATATGTTTTGTTGACGTATCCTTGTCTTCAAGTCCCGGGGCACCTAACCCATCCCTGTCACTACTACAGCCATCACATTAATACAGGTTATCCGATCTTCCTGTAGATACAGATGTATACGTAATTCCATGTTTGTGGCAATTTGCTGCATCATTTCCTCGTCTATGCCGTTGATTTCAGTGATGATGTTGGTCTTCAAATCTTCAGTTAATTATAGAAAATTTCCATACACACAGGGTCATAGAAAGCGACCACAGACTCTGGGACTACAAATTCCAAGCCCCTTGATCGTTATTCGCCCTGTGACTTCATCTTGGAAGTATCAAGTTTTATCATTTCAAATGATCTTGTCGACTTCGTCGTTATGCTTGGGTCTAACGTTATGCGTTACGGAGACGGAGACGGAAGTGACGTCATGCCGACGCGCGGGAAGTGAGTGCGTGACGTCATGCCGACGCGCGGGAAGTGAGTGCGTGACGTCATGCCGACGCGCGGGAAGTGAGTGGGTGACGTCATGCAGCCACGCAGGAAGCAGAAGCTAATGGTTATTGGAGTCTGTTGAAGGAGTCCTGGGGCGTCGAGCAACCTGGGGCTTTGAGCGAAGCGAACACAAGAATACAGGGTGACTTCTAAAGAGATATACAAGATGCCATATAAGAGTACAGGGTGCCTCCTAAAGAGTTGTGCAGGATGTCAGAGCAAAATACAGTACAAGATGCCAGATAACAATACAGGGTGACTCCTAAAGAGATATACAAGATGCCAGATAAGAATACAAGGTGACTCTTAAAGAGGTGTACAAAATTGCAGAGAAGAATACAGGGTGACTCCTAAAGAGGTGCACAAAATGTCAGACATGAATACAGGGTGCCTCCTAAAGAGGTGTGCAGGATGTCAGAGAAAAATACAGTACATGATGCCTGATAAGAATACAGGGTGACTCATAAAGATATATACAAGATGCCAATTAAGAATACAAGGTGACTCTTAAAGAGGTGTACAAGATGGCAGAGAAGAATACCGGGTGACCCCTAAAGAGGTGCACAAGATGTCAGACAAGATTACAGGGTGACTCCTAAAGAGGTGTACAAGATGTCACACAAGAATACAGGGTGATTCCCAAAGAGATATACAAGATGCCAGATAAGAATGCAAGGTGACTCTTAAAGAGGTGTACAAGATGGCAGAGAAGAATACAGGGTGACTCCTAAAGAGGTGCACAAGATGTCAGACAAGAATACAGGGTGACTCCTAAAGAGGTGTACAAAATGTCACACAAGAATACAGGGTGACTTCTAAAGAGATATACAAGATGCCAGATAGAATACAGGGTGCCGCCTAAAGAGGTGTACAGGATGTCAGAGCAAATTACAGGGTGACACTTAACGAGGTGTACAGTATGTTAGATTCAATTCAAATACAGGGTGACCCTTAAAGAGGTTTGCAAGATATCAGATTCAAATAATGGGTCACCCTTAAAGAGTTGTAAAAGATGTCAGACTCAAATACAGGGTGACCCTTTAAGAGGTGCCCGCGCGGGAAGCCTAAGTTAATGGGTAATGGAGTCTGTTGAAAGAGTCCTGGGAGCGAAGCGAGAAGCCCTCCTGAGCCTTTCTAACATGTGTAGCATTTGTACCATGCGCCATTTGAAATGATATAACGTCTAGTCTTTCAGACTGACTGTAATTTTTTCATTTATAATTATAACCCCACACCCCCAACAAAAGATGATGATAATTGTAGTTTTAAGGGGCCTAACATCTGGGTTATCGGCCCCTAACGGTTGGGTGATAGTGAAAGATGAGATGAGAATAAAAACTATAACTAATACTATAGTGCGCGACAAACCATTGGAAGCCTGAAGGTCAAGGGGCCCTCCGCTCCGCTCTCCTCCCCGCGCCTGGCGGTGCTGCCATGCTATTGCACGGTACCTTAGTGGAGTGCTGAATGCTAGAACGTACATGACAACACCGCACCGACTACGTGTGACCTTCAGGCTTCCAATGGTTTGTCCCGCACTATAACTACAAACTTACATACTAGAAGAAGAAATGGTAAACAAAGGATACGGCAAATAAAGGACAGGAAGAAAAGAAATGCCCTCAACCCTCGAAGAATGAGGATCGAGGGACTTGGAAGGAAGGAGAGCTATAAATGGCAGATAGGAAGGGGAAAAAGGAGAGGGCCCACCCCAAAGGCAGTGGAAAAAGGGGAAGAAACGAACCTAGCTCAGGAATCCCCCGGGATCGCCAACTCCCGAACTCACCAGCCGTGAGCTTCTGAGGGTGTAGCAATATATCCAAGATGTCCCTAGCCCCTTAGCTGAATTAACAACAACAACAATAACAACAACGTTAATCAGAGGTCTTTCACTGTCTCACATTGGTTGTTTTATGTTACTTCTTGATCCATGTGCTTTGTCATTTTCGTTCAATCTGACCTTTCATGCACAAGTCAGATGCTTTTCTAAACCAAACTAAGTAAATAGATTGTCGAATATTAGAAACTTTCGGCGCTATAATAGCTCTTTAACTTTAATGCGTTATAAATTAAATTTAAATACAGTAGAATCTCGATTATCCGACCTAAACTGGACCTGGAGTACGACGGATCAACGAAAATGTCGGATGATACAGAATGACTTTGAAAATGAACTAAAACAAATAGGTACTACTACTTAATCAATGCCATGTTTTACGGTACTCTATTTACTGAATTATCAATTCAATTGTACACATGCAGTATTGAAGAAAACTGCTCCAAATGCATTAAGAAAAATAAAACTTGTCAACAATGTCTGCTTGCCTGCCGATTCACGTCTTCTTGCTGCGAGATCTCGCCATCGACGAAGAATCAACACCACCGTTGGACTTATCTCCCGCTGTTGCTCCACGTAGACTACGTTAATGCCATATCCAATGTACTCAATCCTTCTTTGTGAGACATCGTTTTATCCTTTTTTCTGCAAAACCTCGCTCTCTTTCACCATCCTCATTTTCTTCAGTGCTTGTTCCACGGCTGCAACCTTCACACCAGGTGTCCCAGAATTTAGTGTACTGTACACCAAATGTTCAAATTAAGTCTACCATTGTCGGATAACTCAGAATGTCGGATAAGCGGAGGTCGGTTGAGCGGGACTCTACTGTAATTGCAAACTTTACTATTTCCTTGGAAGAGAAACTAAAACCGTAAAGATTTTCATTAATTACATTTTATGTTCTCTATTATAATGTTTTGCAGAGATAATTTGGAATAAACTAATGAAGACCGACCTCAAAACGATAGAAAAGGTCAAGGTACGCTTCCTAAATACAACCATTTGAGTATCTAGATATACAAGATCATGACTAGTATACGAACTCACCGGAGGACTTTTCCTAATCGATACATTGAGGCTTACACTACCTTTACCCTAGGGTATACGGATAGTTGGAAAGGACTACTGCAGGAAAGAGAAGCGAAGGAAGCCGAGATTTGGACTGAATTCTGCTCGACAGAGGCTATGGTAGACAAGTCATGGGTGGACACAGATCAATAGCTGCGGCACTTCGTAACATCAATGGCCGACCATGGACACTACTAGTAGGCTTTCAAGTTAAAATCCTTCCCCACCCCTGTGACAAGTGCGTGTGTGATTTATGTGATATTAGAGTTTTGTAGTATCGTCGAGTAACCCTCTCGATATTACACTGCGATCCTCTGTACTCAAGCGGCTTCGGTGGCGTAGTTGGTAGCATGCTGAGCTTCTATGTCCAAGATAGCGGTTTCAAACCCGGCCGAAGCCGTCGGATTTTTCAAGAGCGTTAAAAATCCCTCAGTATGCCTTCCTTCGGAGGGGAAGTAAAGCCGGCGGTCCCATGTCATAGATTTATGGCATGTTAAAGAACTTTCCATTAATTACACCGGTGTGAAACAAAATTGTGTAGGTTAAGAATGTAAACAACGCTCTTAGGTTGCTACGTTCGTTGCCAAGAGCCGACTGCGGTGGCGTCTAGTAGCTAAGTTCTGAACTAGGCCTAGTAGTCGTTGACGGTGGTGTTTGGTGGCAAAAGTAGGAACTATTTGAAAAATTCAAAGTTGCAGTCCTTACTAGAATAAAAAAAAACACAGATACACACACTAATACAGTCATCACAATTAACACCGGTTATCAGACAGATTCTACACACACCCAAAGTACACGGGGCTACATGACCGCGTTGTCGCAGCCCCTAAACTAAGAAACCAACCAACCAACCAACCTCTGTACTCAATGCACAATTTATGCACTCTATTAAATTAATCATGTTTTTCAGACTATTCAGAATAGCCTTATCAGAAGAATTCTTAACCATTTATGAGCTGCCGTACTGTACGTTGAATAAATTTGTCTACTGATGACTCTTCTACGGCCTCGAACCCCAGGGTTACAGCTCCATTTGTCCCTCCCACTTGTAGTGCATTGGGATAGCCACACTGTAAATAATCTGGTGTCGTTAAGCCAGGTGATCTAGGTGGTTAGAGCGAGAGACACAACTGACGTGTGGGTGAAATTAGCCCAGAGGAGGCTCAATGTCGTCTAGTTGCTCGTCAAATAGCAGGAAAATGTTTATACAATGATCTGTGTTCAATATATCCGAGAAGAAGCATGGAACCACTATTCATTTTGACGGGAGTAAATACCAAACTCCGAACTTTTTTTGGTGCAGGGGTTGTTCAAGAATGTGTGATCCAAATGCAGGTATTTTGGGAATTCACTATATCCAATCAGATAGAACCAGACTTATCTGTCAAAGCATGATGTTTAGAACTCCAGCTAGCCGGATGGTAAAATCCAAGAACCAAGTGAAGCAACACGAAATATTGTGAAATCAATTGCCTCCTAACGAAGAGCAACTGGTGCATATTTGACACATTTTGTTAGGTGAATATTTCCAGATATTTTATTTTAAATTTAGGGTGTAAGTGCATTTTCCTATCTACTACGAAACAGAAATGGGGATACTTTGAAAACCACTGGGCTTATATAAGTCACAAAGTATATGTATTTGAAAGCCGAACTCACAATAAAGCACACTGTTTTGTTTTATAAAATTGTGAAATGGTTTTGTAAACTTACACTGAGAACTATTCCTCAGTTTTATATGGACCCCGATAGAAGGAACGACTGGCTGTCTCGAGTGAAAGTGTATCCTACTTCCGGTTGGAGTTATCCGTAAACAACAACAAAAGCGACCCAATTTACTTAATAGAACACTCAGTGGGTTAAAGCAGATATCTGCAGCATTTCAATTAACTAGGGAGTCGAGCCCCTAAAGGTCGTATGGTGTTTGTGACAGGAATCTCATTACATTGATTATCTGTCACAGTACGCAAGACAAAAAAAAGGAAGCTTGTAGTTTAACGTGACCGTTAATCTCGCGATCATAAGCCACGGGACCTCCGTTTTACGTGGAATCCGAACCACAGGACATGGCATTTCACTTCGAAAATCTCACGTGCATTGACCGGGAATCGAACCCGGTCCGCCTTGGTGAGAGGCATACAGCTTGACCGCTGCGCCACCACGCCCCAGTACGCAAGACATATGACAGGTATGTACGATAGTCTCTCTACCATCTATAAAAGTAACAATTATTTACCACACTAACCTGAACAATAATGGATTAATTATACACTCTTTCACATTGATAGCGTTTTTCAAGTAACTTACGGGATTAAATTTAATTTTCTGAATACGGGGTTAAATTAAATTTTGTAAATACGGCGTTAAATTTGATTTGCCAAATGCGGGATTTAATACGATTTTTCTAACTACGGGGTTCAATTTGATCTCTTTTAAATACGAGATTTAATTGGATTTTTCTCAATACGTGGCATAATTGGATACTTTTTGCAAGGGGGTGTAATTGAAGTTTTATAAAAAGGAGATTTCATGGCATTTTTAAAATACGGGGTTTAATTGTGTTTTTCTAACTACGGGGCTTAATTGGATTTCTTTGAAATATGGGGCATAATTGTATTTTGTTCTAAATACGAGTTTAATTGTTTTTTCTAACTACGGGGTTTAATTGGATTTCTTTTATGTACGGAAATTTTAATTTGATCGCTTTTAAATACGGGGTTCAATTGGGTTTTTCTAAATGCGTGGCTTAATTGGATCTTTTTTAAAAAGGGATTTAATTAATGTTTTAAAAGGGGATTTTATTATATTTTTAAAATACGGGGCTTAATTGTAGTTTTTTTTTCAAAATGTGGGGTTAAATTGTTTTTTCTAAGTACGGGTTTTAATTGGATCTCTTTTAAATACGTGGTTTAATTGTATTTTTCTAAATACGGGGTTTAATTGTATATCTAACTACGGGGTTGAATGTGATCTCTTTTAAATACCGGTTTAATTGGATTTACTGTTTCTAAATACGTGGTTTAATTGGATTTAAAACAAGTAGTTCCGTGAAGAACTATACAGCCTATTTTCATATATCCTACTTATGTTAACTGCCACAATCAACATACAAAATTTCAGTTTAATTGCTGTAACAGATTCGTAGATATTGAGAACCGTCTAAATATTTCAGATGGTCGCCAGGTTGGATTTTTATTTTTGTACTATTACATTAAGATTATTGTGTACGTGTGGTATTCAAACTTCAATCGCATGATTAGACAACAAGAAGTAAAAGCGAGATTTTAAAATTACGCACAGCAGCCATCTTGTGATAATGCAAACCATTGAAATAAATTAGATGCCAGTGGATCAACATTTGTATAAGCATTTAACGTGCAACGTTTCACGGCACTCGGATAGTTAATTCGCGAGAAACGTCCATTTAAATATTTATACTTCGCGTCGCCGCCATGTTGGATTTGTGCTCACCAGGTTCCTGAAAGTCCTATAGGTGAACATATGTTCATAGTCTCTATGAACATAAAAAAATTCAGTTTGGTTGCTGTAAAAGATTCATAGATATTGAGAACCGTCTAAATATTTCGGGAGCTCACCATTTAGGAGTGTTATGTGTATAGGCCATAGAGTTATGTACCATTCAAGGACAATTATTGCCTAGGTTCATTATTCAAACTTTCACTTCGATCGCATGATTACGACACAAGAAATTAAAACTTAATTTTAAAATTTCGCACAGCCGCCATCTTGAGGTTATGTAAGCAATTGAATTAAATTAGATGGCAGTGCATTACAATCTGCAAAATCAATTACTGTACCACATTTCACTGCGCTCAGAGAGTTAAATCACGAGAAAAGTCTATTAAAATATTTTAAATTCGCTTGGTCGCCATGTTCGTTTCGTACTTTACAGGTTTATGAAATATACATAGGTATACCTGTATCAGTACCCTTCATCACCGTACAAAATTGCAGGGTGATATCTGTAATAGTTTCGGAGATATAGAATGTCAGTGAAATATTTCGCACAGCCGCCATTTTGAGGTTATGTAAACAATTGAACTAAATTAGACTCCAGTGCATTACAATGTGTATAAACATTTGCTGTATCAAGTATCATTACATTTAGATAGTTAAATCGCGAGAAAAGTCTATTTAAATGTCTCAACTTCGCTTGGACGCCATGTTGGTTTTGTAGTCACCAGGTTTTTGAAAGTCTCATAGGTGAACTTCTAGTAGTGCCCTTTATCACCGTACACAATTTCAGGGCGATATCGGTATTAGTTTCGGAGATATTGAATGCTAGTGAAATATTTCGCACAGACGCCATGTTGGATTGGAGAGACGTAACAAAATTTGAAGGGCACGGTCGAGGTCGCCGGGAATAGTGCTATGAACTTCCCGAGTTTCATTGAAATCTCTCCAGCCGTTTCAATTTTATTAGGGGGGGGGGGGACACACACACGAATCACACACACACACACACACACACACACACACGCACACACACACGGACAAAAGGTGATCTCATAAGCCTATTTTTTCAAAATTGAAAATAGGCTAAAAATGAGGGGTTGAATTGGAGTTTTTCAAAATACGGGGTTTGATTTTTCTAAATATATGGGTTAAAGGGGTACTACCGGGTGAGTTAGCTGTGGTCGTTACGGCATGACTGCTGGCAGTCGCTCACATCCTGGAGGCGAGGAGGTTCGAATCCCCCCGCCGGCAACCTTGAATATGGTCTTCTGTGGTTTCCCATCTTCCTTCCAGGCAAATGCCGGGGTTGGTCCCTAACTATAGGCCACAGCCGCTACCTTCCAACTCCTCGTCCTTCCCTTCCAACTTCCCTCCCCAACGGTACTTGTAGCTCACCCATCGGGTGTCCGTCTTGAAGCAGCTACAAAACTGGCGAGCGGAACATGTCCTCGGGCACTCCCGGCACTAAAAGCCATACGCTAAAAAAAAAGAAAAAAAAGGGGTAGTTCTTAAATGGGGGTTTAATTGACGTTTTCTAAGTAGGGGATTTAATTGGATTTTTCAAAATACGAGGTTATTGGATTTTTCTACGTGGTTTAATTGGAATAGGGTATCCAAGTGTAAACGTGTATAATTAATCCATGTTGTTGTTTCCAGGTTGGTATGTTCTTGACTGTTACCTCGGAAATCAGGGTTTGATTCCTGGCTCTGGCAAGAAAATTTAATTCTGGTCTGATTGATGAAACGGGATTCACTCAGCCTCGTGAGGCAAAACTGAGCAGAGGAGTGTTCAATTCCCACCTCAGCTATCCTGGATGTGGTTTTCCAGTAGTATAATAATCATTGAAGGACGAAGCAAAGAGGATTTAAAAAATAGTTTTCTTCAGAAAAGAAATCTGTTGACATCAAATATAGAGTTTTCAAAAATAATTTTTGAAAGCCTTTGTCTGGAGCGTGGAACTTTACTTGCTTAACTTACTTAATCGCCTCCTCTTCTATACTTTGCGATGTTGAGGTTTTCACAAAGGAACGCCATCGGGTCCTATCCTGTGATAGTGTAATGGTTTTCGCTTACGTTGTGATGACAAGTGAAACGGTATTTACTTTGCTCCACGTTGAGCGTACAAATGAAATGGTCTCTATAGCCCTCACTTTTGCGTGACAAATATACTGTTTTCTACTAAGATATGTTGTTTTAATGGGCGCCAAGACCTCAACGCTATGTTGAAATCTAAATTTGTATTTAACAACACATAGCTCTGATAGAACACCTTCAAGAATCTTTACTCTCAGATCGTGGTATGATTGGATCATTAACCCAAAAAACAATTGTATCAGGAGAAGGAATTGGTCTATATCTAATGCTACCTACTGAAAACAAAGATTGCATGGTTAAAAGAAATGAATTTAATGTATAAAAGACAAGTATAGCAAAATTAATAATAATAATAATAATAAGTTTGAATTTAAATTGGAGCGTTACGATTTAAATATTACCGCTAGAAAATTACGTGAAAACGGAGTCGGATAAATTACTGATTTTACTCTTATTCCCAAGCTATGAATTTACTGAATTACTGAATATGAAACAAAGAAAGACGAGAGATTGCGTAGTTATGTGTCATTCGCGCTTACCACTGGAAATTGCCGTAGCATTTCCCTCGTACTGGATGTTGAAGTGAGCTTCCCATAGCCTCCTGGACGTCTCCATCTTCTTCGTTGTTGATGATATATTTGTAGATATGAAGATTTATGGTCCGTACATCGGAACCAACACGTACAAGCACAACGGTTAAGTTTCACAAAGATAGTCGCTAACTCCACTGAACATCGGAGCCACTCACTCGTGCAACGATACTGGTTAAATTGTATAACGATAGTCGCTAACTCCACTGAATCTCGGAGCCACTCCTCGTGCAACGATACTGGTTAAATTGTATAACGATAGTCGCTAACTCCACTGAATCTCGGAGCCACCCCTCGTGCAACCATACTGGTTAAATTTTATAACGATAGTCCCCGTTTCCACGGCGTGCCAACCATATATGCACCCGCCGCATCCCCACTCTACAGCCGACTTCTAGCTTACGTGGTCTCCACTGATTGGCTGCTCCCCACGCGCTACATCCCCACTCTGGCTCATTACACTCGGCGGGAGGGAGAAGTCGTTTTCCGTTCCATACATCCGCCTTTTCGTTAAGCTGCAACGCAGGATTGCGTCATGCTTCCCGACAAGATTAAGCCTGTATTTGAATTCCCAGTGACTCATGTCTCTCAATAGACCCTAACTGACGAAACTCCGTTAAATTCCGTAATCATATAATTTTCTATGATATTGTCGTTCGTAATAATTTGCTTGATAGTGTTTTCTAAGACATAGAAAACCTATCTGTATGCTTATAATTTTATAAAATGCTCCGAAAAAATACCTTAATAATAATTATAATAAATTAATAATAATAATATAAATTAACATGAAAAATTCTCTTGGCTGAACAATTTGCCGCGTAAATAAATATAGAATGGCTTCCTACTGACTTATGCCAGTGGCACGAAAACCCCTCGAAAAACACGTTACATATTCGCCTCGGATCATCGGATGATTTACCGTGACGACGGTCCATTATCCGATTATCCCAGACACGTTAATAATCCCCATCCAAAATACATATTACATAAATGAAATCACCCTAAATTACAGATATATACACTCATAATTTTTCTTTACGCTCTTTGCGTCAAAGTTTGTTGTCACTATGGATTGCACTTCGCAACCAGTCCAATGTTTTTCACATAGAATAGTGTTCCACGGATATTTCCGCCTCTCAAATTTCTCTATGTTGGAAAAATAGACATAATTACTGTGTGAGCACTATGTATCTGAGATGTCACATCACACGCATCAAGGTGTTCTGATATAGGTATATCTCCCTAGAACTTTCTAATTTCACTGGAGGTTCCTTCCTTATTGTGAAATTAATCCCACTTATCACTGAGCACACGATCACACTATTGTGGCAGCGCCTCGTGACCATAATACTTAATCTCTCTTTAAAGTAGATTAAATTAATAATGACTTCTGAAAAAAAAAACAGTAAATGCGCATTACATATAACACCAAATATTTCTGTGCCGTACTTGTTAAGTTCCCATAGACCATATTCTACTTAATACTAGTTCTCAACACAGACCAGTTCTCCTCACACAAATAATACCTTTGTACAAATTACCTTAAATTACACACTTACAAATCTTACATGGCGAGGCCGTAAACAGAAATCACGTGTGCTGTTATGTATGAGTTTCATGAAGGACTGTCTCGCCTTCTGATGGCCCATCTTTTGCCTCGTGGACGCCTTAAGCAAAAATACCCTGTTCAAGCGCTCACCCATCTCTTGGAGACAAATGGGAATTCACCAGCGCTGCCAAATTCTGGCCTTGGTGTATCGAGACATTTTAGTGCTCAAGAGCATCCGACAATCCCGTCATATTTCCCTGTACCTTAAAAACTCTCATTTACTTACATACTACCCCCCTGTGTGACTTCTGATACGCCTGCCTGGAAGACCACATCTTCCACGCACCAAATACCACACTTACTCATTTGATAGGCTGGCTCGCCAGCTAAACACACTCACTTTATGACACATATTTTCGTAGACTATGTATATTATACGTCCCGTATAATCTGTTTCCCTTACTATCCTCCAGCACATGTGCTGTTTTGCCAATACGTTTGGAAACCATAAATGGGCCCTCGTAGAGATAAAAGAACTTGGACATGACTTTCTCTAGCTTATTTGACTGTTTCGGCACTCTAAGTAAGACTCTGTCTCCCGGCTCGAATAGGTCAAATTTAGTTTCTTTTTGTTGGCGAATTCTCTTTTGTGCTGACTTAGATAAATTCTGTTTCGCCAACTGGACAATGTAATCCATCCCCGGTTGATTACCCTCATTTAATCCCAACACCCTCGCTAGTTCATTTTGTGGTCTCTTTCCGAAGTGAACCTCGTATGGCGTCAATTTCGTGCTCTCATGCTGGACAGAATTCAGCCAAGTCTCGAACTTGGGAAGATGTCCAACCCAGGCCGTATGCTTGTCATGCACTAGAGTCCGAAAAAGACGAGCCACTTCCCTTAATGGACGCTCTGCAGAATTAACCTGAGGGTACCTTACAGAGGAATGAACGTGTGTTATACCAGCTTCCTGCATACTGGTTCTCCATTTCTTTGCAGTAAACTGTTGTCCAGTGTCAGATAGTATCCTGAGAGGAAGGCCAAACTCAGGTACATACTTATTAATGATCAGACGGCTACACGCTAGTCCCGTGGCTTTCCTTAGCGGATATAGCTTGACATACTTACTAAAAGCGTCAATAACTATAAAAATGTACTCGTAACCGTACTGTCCTTTAACGATCGGGCCAAATAAATCCACACATAGTAGTTCGCCGGGACTACTTGTGAGAACTGCAGATCTCTCCCCCACGAAAATATTTAACTGGATATTTACTCCTTTGACAGGTGTCACACTTAGCTAAAATCCTCCTAACATCCCTTCCCATTTTACTCCAAATGAAGTCACGACCAATTTCATAGAAGACCTTGGCAGCACCAAAGTGTCCTAATTCCCTATGAATGAACCAAATTAGCTCCTCCCGCAAAGTGGCAGGAACACATATTGCCCACCGATTATTCCTACATTTCCGAGCAAGAAGCCCATCCTGCATCTTGTAGGTGAACCGTCCTACTTTCACATACTCTTCTTCACCTATTTCCAACCTAGCCAGTGGCTCCCCTAACTTAACGTCATCACGTTGCTCCACTAGCATATTTCTCAGTGTCTGTAACGATGCCCTGTTGCTACTGTCCACACATGCACATATTAAAATACCGTCCTCTGCTTTAACCACAGGATAATCCCTACATAAATTAGTGTTAGTGTCCCTTGATAGCATGTCTGCAAGAATGTTATCTTTACCTTTAATATATTTTACTGTGAATTCGTATTCCTGCAGAGCAAGAATCCACCTACTAACTCTGTTAGAACTGAGTTTACAAGTCCTCATATACAGTAATGCATGGTGATCTGTATGGATCTCAAATTTCCCCCCTACTAAATACATTCTAAATTTTCCTAAACTGAAAACAATACCTAAAAGCTCTAACTCAGTAATCGTGTATCTTTTCTCTGCTGCAGTCAGTCCTCGCGAGGCTAAAGATACAATGCACAGATTACCCTCATCATCTTTCTGACATAATACTCCAGCAATGCCTATATGTGAAGCATCTGTCATAACCATATATTCCTTATCTTTTAAAGGATATTTCAGCACTACAGCTTTCTCAAACCCTTCCTTTAGCGCTCTGAAAGCCTGATCATGCTTGGATTCCCATCTCCACCGAGTCCCACTTTTAAGCAATTCCCTGAATGGTTCTACCAACCCTGAGTATTTAAGTACAAATCTCCTGAAAAAGTTGCAAATTCCCAGGTAGGTTTTTAACTGTTTAACATTCTGTGGCACCTCTGCGTTAAGAATCATATTAACCCTACTTTCCTCTGGTGTCACACCTCTACTCGACACTCTATGACCTAAAAATGTCACTTCTGACTGACAGAATGACGACTTAGACAGCTTCAAAGTGAACCCTGCCTGATCTAACTTCTGAAAAACTATATTTAAATGACGTAGATGCTCCTCAAAACTGCGTGAACTAATTACCATATCATCAATGTAAATGGTTACAAACTCTCCTGTGTCATCCCCTAATGCGAAGTTTAAAGCCCTAATTAAAGCTGCTGAACTACTCTTTAACCCATAAGGTGTTCTACAAAATTGATAAAGATTATATTTATGACTAAAAGCTGTAAATGGTCTATCTTCGTACATAAGTGGCACTTGCCAAAAACTGGAACTCAAATCTACTCAAGTGAAATACTTCTTCCCCTCAAATGTTTGCATTAATTCCTCTATTGACATAGATTTCAGCTGATCTGAACTAATTCTACTGTTAACCAAACGAGCGTCTAAGCAAATACGAACTGTGCCGTCGGTCTTGGGTACCGTGATCAAAGAATTAACATATGGACTGTTAGAGTGCTCAATAATCCCATCTTCAAGCATCTGATTAATTTGTGCCTCAACTGCACTCTGATAAGCGAAAGGTACAGGATATCTATGTCCTGTGAATACTGACCTATCAATAACGTTCAATGAATGTGTATAGCAATTGGCCATACCAATGCGATCCTCAAAAACTCTCCTATTACACAATAACACATCATAGAGCCGAACACATTGTTCCACCTCTATATTTCCCTGAAATGCAGCATCACGTAACGAGTCCTCTAGACTTCCGTTCGTAACCACACTGACCACTAAACATGGAGAACCCCGCTCTACGGCTGGCGATATCTCATTTAAAGTACAAATCACACCTACAATACTACTTCTCTGAATTTGGTCATTGAACGCTACTTCTACTTCAGAATCTCCCCATTTAAATTTCAAACTCCCTACATCATAACATAAGTTACCAGACACTCTACTTAGCCACTCTGAACCCAAGATAACACTGAATACTAAATTTGGAATTACAAGGCAAATCTGCTTCTCTACATGATTATTAATTTTAATGTCTACTAAAACTTGCTTAGAAATTACTTTAGACCTCTTCCCAACAGCTGTGATAACAAAAGTGCTTTTAATTGGCATCTCCTCGAAATTTACTCCAATTCCTTTCATTTTATCATAAAATGCACTACTTATGCAACTCTTCATACAACCACTATCAATTAAAACATCTGTGTACGCCTCGGACACGTTAAATTTAACTATGGGGCTCTTACTAGCCACTTCCTGAATAATACCTTCATCATTTAGTTCACGTAATAATTCATTTCTTACATTTAGGTCATAGGGTTCCTGTATAAGTGTATGGACAGGGCATGTTACAGACTGAGATTCTGACCTTACATCGCAGCCTGGTTCGTGTTTAAAGCATTGCTACCGCTTGGTGTAGTACTACTGACTACTGCACTGGTCTGGTTGTTCTGGGTTGTATTAACGGTATCTCTCTGTCCGTTATTACCATTGGGCTGATTCCCTCCTTGACCCCTGTTCTGGTTATAATTATTATTATTATTATTATTATTATTATTATTATACCGCCCTTGGTTACCCCTATAATCGTTATTTCGGCCTTGATTTCCCCCGAAATCATTATTTCTACCTTGGTAGTTCGTACCATACCCATTTCCTCTGCACTGGTTATGCTGATTATTATTATTACTATTTTGGTTCCCCCTATTTTGAACGCTGGCCCCTTCGCCACTGTTCCCTTGAACTTCCCGGTTCCTATTCTCATTAGGCCTGTTATTATTGTTACCCTGGTTCCTACCGAAATTCTCCTCGTAATCGCCTCTTCCCAGAGCATCGAATGTACTCAATAAATTCTCCACTTGTGAGATAGATTTAACATTTTGGATACAGGCAGCTTCTTTGATTCTGTATGGAAAATGTCTTAGTAATAGCCTGACTACATCACTCTCCTCCTTCAAACCATCTAGATATTTGCACGTTAATACCTTTCCTAAAAAGTACTCGGTCATAGTGTAGTTGCCTCTCGGGTTATATTTCCCACACACAATTCCCTCACGATGCTGAGACTGAATGACCTCATTCCAAAATTTCTCACAAAATTTAACTTTGAAATCTGTAATATTCTCAAAATTGTCTCTGTAGACAGCAAACCAGTTTCTTGTCTCCCCTACAAACGCTTGCTCTAAAATTTCAACTACCTGGCACCACTCAACACTACCATCTTCCAGCCTCTCCCCGAATTTATTTTCTATAGTATTCATGAACTCCATTGGACAACCCTGCCGATTACTAAATTTGCCTAGTTCTATTTCCCTGTGTGTGCTATTCACATAAACTGGCCTACTCTGGCTATTTTCCTGCCTAATTCTAGCTTTCAACTTCTGTTCTAATTCAGCAATTTTCTCCTCAGCTTTTCTTTCGATATTAGTTACAGTTAACCTAATGCTCCCTTCCGATGCTTCAACTTTACCGCTTAACTGAGCTTGTTTCTCACTAATCTCATTAATGCTTTCCTTATTCCTCTCCCTTAAAGTATTAACTTCAGTGATTATTTCTGCATGTACTTTATCAATTCTTCCCCCCAGCTGTTCTTTAACCTCTTTTGTTGCTACCTGAATCTTATCAATTTCTACCCCCAATTGCTTTTTGACCTGCTGTGTTTCAAGTTGCACTAGTTCTTTTAAATTTTCAGCCTGTGTACTGATTCTAATTTCTAACTCCTCCTGTACTTTTCCTAACTTTCTGTCTACATCTGCAATAATCTCTTTAGCTTTTTCTTCCATCACCCCTCGGATTTCTCCTCTAATCTGCTCAAATTTCTTATCTAATTTTAGATTGTTCTCTTCAAATTTCTCATTTAATTTATTGCTAACTTCCTTACTGCTCTGTTCCAATTTAGCGTTTAGAGCCTCTGTACTCTCTTTATTTTCCCTACTGTTTTGTTCAAGTTTAGCATTATTTTGTTCGAGTTTAGCATTGTTTTGTTCAAGTTTAGCGTTTAAAGCATCTGTGCTAATTTTATTTTGTTGCATAAATTGAAGAAGCAAACTCTCTAACCCTGCTTGACAGTTTTGATTACCCCCCTCAGTATCGGGATTTCCCTCCGACATCCCTGTACTGCTTTCATTTCCAAGACTAGCCATACTGCTCGTATCTTCACTATCCAACTGGTGACCACTACGCAACTTCATCCCTTCCTCAACACTACCCATGCTGATACACACCGATAAATGAAAAACCCCAAAAATACAGGCACAGAAATATATACCCTTCTCCTTCCACAAATGTTATTAGGTTTTCAGCCCCAAGTTGGTAGCGACAAATGTAATGGTTTTTCGCTTACGTTGTGATGACAAGTGAATCGGTATTTACTTTGCTCCACGTTGAGCGTACAAATGAAATGGTTTCTATAGCCCTCACTTTTGCGTGACAAATATACTGTTTTCTACTAAGATATGTTGTTTTAATGGGCGCCAAGACCTCAACGCTATGTTGAAATCTAAATTTGTATTTAACAACACCTAGCTCTGATAGAACACCTTCAAGAATCTTTACTCTCAGATCGTGGTATGATTGAATCATTAACCCAAAAAACAATTGTATCAGGAGAAGGAATTGGTCTATATCTAATGCTACCTACTGAAAACAAAGATTGCATGATTAAAAGAACTGAATTTATTGTATAAAAAACAAGTATAGCAAAATTAATAATAATAATAATAATAAGTTTGAATTTAAATTGGAGCGTTGCGATTTAAATATTACCGCTAGAAAATTACGTGAAAACGGAGTCGGATAAATTACTGATTTTACTCTTATTCCCAAGCTATGAATTTACTGAATTACTGAATATGAAACAAAGAAAGACGAGAGATTGCGTAGTTATGTGTCATTCGCGCTTACCACTGGAAATTGCCGTAGCATTTCCCTCGTACTGGATGTTGAAGTGAGCTTCCCATAGCCTCCTGGACGTCTCCATCTTCTTTGTTGTTCTTGATGATATATTTGTAGATATGAAGATTTATGGTCCGTACATCGGAACCAACACGTACAAGCACAACGGTTAAGTTTCACAAAGATAGTCGCTAACTCCACTGAACATCGGAGCCACTCACTCGTGCAACGATACTGGTTAAATTGTATAACGATAGTCGCTAACTCCACTGAATCTCGGAGCCACTCCTCGTGCAACGATACTGGTTAAATTGTATAACGATAGTCGCTAACTCCACTGAATCTCGGAGCCACTCCTCGTGCAACCATACTGGTTAAATTTTATAACGATAGTCCCCGTTTCCACGGCGTGCCAACCATATATGCACCCGCCGCATCCCCACTCTACAGCCGACTTCTAGCTTACGTGGTCTCCACTGATTGGCTGCTCCCCACGCGCTACATCCCCACTCTGGCTCATTACACTCGGCGGGAGGGAGAAGTCGTTTTCCGTTCCATACATCCGCCTTTTCGTTAAGCTGCAACGCAGGATTGCGTCATGCTTCCCGACAAGATTAAGCCTGTATTTGAATTCCCAGTGACTCATGTCTCTCAATATACCCTAACTGACGAAACTCCGTTAAATTCCGTAATCATATAATTTTCTATGATATTGTCGTTCGTAATAATTTGCTTGATAGTGTTTTCTAAGACATAGAAAACCTATCTGTATGCTTATAATTTTATAAAATGCTCCGAAAAAATACCTTAATAATAATTATAATAAATTAATAATAATAATAAAAAATTAACATGAAAAATTCTCTTGGCTGAACAATTTGCCGCGTAAATACATATAGAATGGCTTCCTACTGACTTATGACAGTGGCACGAAAACCCCTCGAAAAACACGTTACAATAGCACCATGGCTAGTCGCAGGTTACTGCCTCCTCGATGTTATCCCGCCACTTGACACGGGGCCTGCCTCTGGATTTCTTGCTGCCTACCCGCGCCTCCCACACCTACCGTGGCATCCTGTTGTCAGTCATTCGTTTGACGTTGCCAAACCATCGTAGTTGCCCCAGTTTGACGGTAGTCCTCAGTGGCCGGATCTGCAAGATCTGCCTGACGGTCGCATTTCGTACCTGGTCTCGTCTCGTCTTCTTTTCTTTTATCCTCTTCGATCTTCCGCAAGTACCTCATTTCCATCGCTTGTAGCTGGCTCGGGTGTAGGGAGGTGAGTGCCCACTACTCGCTGCTGTAGGTAAGTTTGGAATGTACGTTGATCGATAGACTGCCATCTTGGTCATTTTGCTGACTTCTGCTTTGCTGAGGAATCCTCGGTTGATCGCAAATATGAGTCTGCCAGCAGCAGCTAGCCTCTGGTTGATCTCGGGGCCCATTCTTCCCTCTTCATTGATCGTGGCACCCAGGTACTTGAAGTCTCCTACTTGTTCAAGCATTTGCCACATTCATGGTCATTCCTCTTTTCTCCATTTCTCTATCCCACAAATGTAAGTTGTGTTGGGAGTCGAGAGCCAGTCATGGCAAGGAGAGCGACGTCATCAGCGTACGCCATTTCTGACATTTGGACAGGCTGCATTTTCCAGTTGCCAACAGTGATTTTCTTGGTGTTTCCGTTTTGTGTCTTTGATGAAATCATCCATGAGCAAGAAGAAGACGTAGGGTAGGGCCTTCTCACGTAATTCCTGCAGGTGCTGTAGAAGCTTTCGATAGACTGGATCAAGTTGGTTTTGACCCCACACGCTTTCACCACCTTCCATAATTCCTTCCATGGGACTCGGTTGAATGCTTGATCCAGGTCAATGTATGCCAGAGGTACCTCCTTGCCGTACTGCATCGTCTTCTCAGCTACTTGTCTCAGTGTGAATATGAGATCCTGCGTGCTCCTATTAGGTCTAAAATCGCATTGAGGCTCCTCCATCTGTCCTTCGCATTGCGCTCTAAGACTCATTTCAAGTATCATGGAGTACAGCTTGCCTGGGGCACTGAGCAGGGATATCCCTCGGTGATTTTGGCACTCTCTGTTGTCACCCTTCTTGAAGATCGGCACAATGACAGCCACTTCCCAGTCGTTGAGAATGGTGTTTGTCCGCCAAGCAAGCTGAAGGACTAGAAGCAGAAGCCTTTCTCCTAGGTCTCCCATGTGTCGGATCATCTCAGCAGTAATCTCGTCGTGCCCTGGAGCTTTTCCCAACTTCATCTTCTTAATGACGAGGCTCAGCTCAGCCCTCGTAATCTGATCCTCTTGTTCCTCTTCCGTGATCCCATGATCATCCTGGCATGCTCTTTGAGTGGGATTCAGAAGTTCAGAGAAGTGTTCTGTCCAACGTTCCATTATTTACGTGCTTCTTGTGAGCAGTTGGCCATCCATGATCTGCAAGAATTTGATGGGACATGGCTTCTCCTTCCGCATGTTCTTGATCACCCGGTAGAAAGAGCTTCTGGTTGTCTACGAAATTAGCTACCAACTTATTGCCAAAGTCCTCCCATGATTTGGCCTTGGCACGCTTAACCACTTCCTTCACTTGGGCTCGCTGTATTTTGTAGACATTGTAATCAGTCCCACTGGTCATGTACATAGCCCAGAGCTTCTTCTTCTTCTTCTTCTTCTTCTTCTTCTTCTTCACCTCTGCCTGTACTTCGTCCGTCCTCCACACCGTGCTCTTTTTACTGCCCTTATTCTTCTTCACACCGCATACGTCTTCGGCGCCTAGGAGTATCGTGATTTTGAAACGCTGCCAGCAGTCTTCAAGACTATCCCCATTTAGGTCTTCATCAGTGATATCTCGGTTGAGCGTTTCCTGGAACTGGTGCCTTGTCTCTTTGTTTGTAAGATCTGATGTTGGTTACTTGGCATCGTCTTTGGTTGGGCTTGTTCCGGTGCGGGGGCTTCCAGACTAGCACTTTGTTCTTCTGGATTAGGAGTCGGTGGTCGCCTCCAATCTCTGGGCCTCTCATCACTCTGGCGTCAATTACGCACGATTATGTACTCTATGATGGACCTTTCATTCCTACTCGGCTCCTCTCTGGTTAAGAGGTGAATTCTTTTGGGAGGGAACCTGACATTTGCGACGATGAGGTTGTTTGTCACGCGCAGCTCTAGGATCCGTTCTCCATTGTTGTTCACAACATTCTCGCCATGGCGTCCGATGACTCTCCTCCAGTGGTCCGGCTCGTTTCCAACTCGTCCATTAAGGTCTCCTAGGATCATGACTTCCCCTGTGCAATCATCGATGGTCTTCTGCATGAGCTCGAAGTAGGCGTTCTTATCCTCAATATTCGCATCCTCGTTGGGGGCGTAGGCGATAATTAGAGACACAAGCCTGTTCGCGTCTAGAATATCCATCGTCATTAGCCTCGCCAGCTCCTGACATTTTGCACCTCCTCTTCCCGCACCCCAGCACAGTAGAGGGGCTGCCTCCTTAATGCCTCCGTGCATGCGTTGCTACTCTTTGTCAGGAGCAGTGGTCTTCGAGCCCCCTACTTCCTGAGACGAATTCTGTTCCTTCCATCAGGATCTGCAGCTGTTTTAGGGTTATACCGGTGTAATACCGGGTGTTTGAAAAAGGACTCCCTAGTTTTAATGTGTCCTAAAATCTGTACAAAGTGTCATACACTATTCTAGTTTGTGGTTGCTGATTCATCAACTCTCCAAGTTTGGCCTCCCTGCAGTTGGCAGGTCTGCTTGACCTTGAGACGGCCTCAGTGCCGTTAATTTCCTCTGCTCCCTTAGTTCAGTCCAGGCGTGCGTGCATGTAGTGCAGTGCAGAGCAACTCAGTAGCAATGCGTACTCCGCAACAGAAAGCGCAGTGTGTTATTTGGATTGTGAAAACTGAGTCAGTTATAACAGTGCAACGTAATTTTAGACGTCAGTATGGTGGTGAACCACCTACAGCAAAAACTATCCGTCATTGGCTAAAATCTTTCAAGGAAGCCGGTAGTGTTTTAAAAGCAAAATCACCAGGTAGACTGAGCACTTCTGAAGATGTTGTTGAACAGATTCGTGTTTCGTGTGTTCGGAGCCCGAAGAAGTCATTGGTCAGACGTAGTCTACAATTAGGAGTGCCTAAAGGTACTGTGTCTGATGTTGTACGTAGAAGACTTAAGTTGCGCTCCTATAAATTCCAACTGTTATCTACTATATATTTGTCAAATACCACTCACTCATTCATTCATCACGAAACCGCGATTTCTACTATATATTTATCAAATACCACTCACCCATTCATCACGAAATCTCAGAAACCACCGAACGGATTGGAATGAAATTTGGTATGCAGCTTCCTAAAGGGCCGTAGGTGCTCGCTAAGAAAGGTTTTCAAAAAATTCACTCGGGATCATGGTTAAACCGCGAAAACCGCGGTTATATGAACAGCTTCAATAATGCCTAAGTCTATTGTTGCCAGGCAATTCGGGCTGCATCACGTCGCCCCTACCAGTATTCTGGTGCTTTGAAGGCTGGTCAGGAGTTTGAGAAAAGGGATATTGTACTCCACGGCAGAGATAGCATGTTGCTTAGTATTAGTGAAACACATCGTGCGTATGATGCTCTGCAATATCCCCTTATGTTCTGCCGTGGAGAAGATGGCTACTGCATTAATATCCCTCAACGTCACAACAGCACTCAAGCACCTTTGAAGAAGACCGTGTCTGCCGCTAACTTTTACAGCTTCAGAATATTCGAGCGTGAGGGTGATAATTCTTATCTTTTGTTATTTCGCAATCTTCTCAATCAGTTTCTGGTTGATATGTATGCAAAGATTGAGACAGAGAGACTACTTTGGATTCGCATCAATCAGAAAAGTTGAGAAGTGAGGAATATGTGCACCTGAAAGACGCAATGGGTTAAGCTGAGTGCCATTTGTCAGATATTGGTAAAATGGTCGTGTTACCGTCGAATTTCACTGGAGGCCCGCGCTATATGCATGAACGCACTCAGGATGCTATGACTTAGGTGCGCCATTTTGGACGTCCTGATCTTTTTATAAACCAAACCGGGGAAGATGGGTATCCCAAATATCGCAGGATGCCCACTTCGGAGGGTTGGGTTTCTATTATTAAAAAGGGAGCTGAAATTGACAATAGCTGGGTGGTACCCTATAACCCCGTCCTATCTCGCAACTTCTCAGCTCATATCAATGTTAAATACTGCAACTCTGTCAAGTCAATAAAATACATTTGCAAGTATGTTAACAACGGTTCCGACCAAGCTACTTTTAGCATCGGAGAGTTTGACGAAGTTGCGAGATATGAATCAGGACGCTACATCAGCAGCTCAGAAGTGGCTTGGCGCATATTCTTCTTCCTCATACATGAACGCTATCCGTCGGTCATGCAACTTGCCGTCCACCTCGAGAAGGCCAGAGGGTTTACATTAATGAAGACGACGTTCGTGCCCAGTTTAACAGCCCTCCAAACAAGACTCTTCTTGCTTTCTTCGAACTATGCCGATCCGATAAATTTCCTTCAACACTTTTATATTGTGAACTTCCATCCTATTTCGTTTGGAAAGGTAAGAAGTTCTGGAGAAGGAAACAAGGAAAGCCAGTCCCAGGCCATCCTGGTGTGAAAAAAGATCAGGACGCAATGGCAGAGCTTACACCGTTCACCCTCGTAATGCCGAGTGCTGCTACCTCCGCATCCTTTTACATAAAATCCCTCGCCCTCAGTATTTTACTGACCTCAAAACTGTGGCAGGGGTGGTTCAACCAACATTTCAAGCGGCATGTAAAGCTCTTGGCTTGCTAGAAGATGATGCGCACTGGGACCGCACACTAGAGGAAGCGTCCTCCACCGACTCTCCCCACAAGATACGCGAGCTGTTTGCCATCTTACTGGTGTTATGTCAAGTGAGTGATCCCATCATGCCCTGTAGATAAAGTACTGTATGTGAAAACCTTTCAAATTATAATTTGTACTAAAAACGTGGAAATTATATCATATAGTTTTAGAAACATAACCTTAAAATTCTTTACACCAAAATCTATAAAAATAAAAACATATAAATTAGGAAAAAGCATTATTAATCCTTATTTATATTATAATATTGTGAAAGTTTGTGTGTGTGTTCGTTACCTCTTCACACTAAAACAGCTGGATGGATTTGGATGAAATTTGAAATGGAGGTAGCTTATACCCTGGATTAACACATAGGCTGCCTTTCATCATTATATATATAAAGCTCAATGTTCGTAGTCAGGCCCTTTGGCACAAATCTACACCATTTCACCAATTTGGACCAAATTTTACACACTCACCCTCTGATATCCGAAAAGTAACACTGTTCACTTTAAATTTCATGCAACCCTCTCCATTCCCTGCATTTAAGTCCTTTGGCACAAATCTACACAGTTCCACCGATCTGGACCAAAATTTACGTACTTACACTTTGGAACTCGAAGAGTAACAATGTCCACTTGAAATTTCAGACAGCCCACTGCATTCCCTACATTTCGGCCCTTTGGCACAAATCAACACCGTTTCACCGATCTGGACCATAATTTACGTACTTACCCTGTGAATTCCTACAAGTAACACTGTTCACTTGAAATTTCGGACAGCCCTCTCCATTCCCTACATTTAGGCCCTTTGGCACAAATGTGCACAATTTCACCAATCTAAAGCAAATTTCACATACTGTAATGTACATCAGCGGCCAAGATGAGAGATATTTGCTACATGTTGACGTTCAAATCATCAATAATTGTGGAAAAATTACACCCTGAATAGCTTAAGGAAAAATAATTTTAATTCCCCATATTCCGACAGGTTTGCCATTCCAGTGTGCAAGAGTGCAGTTCCCTCTTCAAACAATATTCACAATTACTATTAACAAAGCTCAATGACTCGCAGGTGTACATTTAGACAAAACCAGTTTTTCCCAGGGGCAACTGTATGCGGCGTGCTCACGAGTATTCAGACAACAAAATCGTCATGTCTCGGCAAAACATGCCAAAACCAAAAACGTAATTTTAAAATATGTTCACATAAGGTAACGTCGTACCCTGTAGACTTTTTCAACTCTATAGAATTCCCATTTTGTGGCTCATAGTAATATATTGTAGGCATCAGAATTTTCCAAATTGAAATGGACCCACCCAGCCGAGATTGCTGTAATAGAAAAAACAAATCATCAGCAATAATGCATCATCCCCATTGTCTTCATCGCGTGCGAAGCCGCGGGTACCTGCTAGTATGAAATAAAACCTACTGATAAAATTAAAAGGTATGAGTTTGCTGTTGACTTTCTACACAGAATTGATGATGATGATGATGTCAATTTTTTTTAAAAGATTCTCTTCCCTGATGAGGCTACATTTCATGTCAGTGGAACAGTACGTCATAACTGCCGAATTGGGGGGGGGGGGGGGAAGAGCATCCACATTAAGTTATTCAGCATCAACGTGACTCTCCCAAAGTTCATGTCTGATACGGATTGGTGGAAGATCGTGTGATTGGTTCTTTCATTTCTGTAGAAAAAACAATAAACGAGGACTTTTACTATGACATGTTGACAGAGTACGTCTTTCCCCAAATGGACGATATTGAGGCGGAATAGGGGCTTGTGTTTTTCCAACAGGATGGCGCCCCACCTCATTACAGTAACCAAGTGCGAGCGGTTCTTGACATTCGCTTTCCAGGAAGGTGGATAGGCAGGGTTGACCTTGGCCACCACGAAGCCCAGTCTTAACCCCACTGGACTTTTTCTTTTGGGGCCACATATAAAATGTTGTGTACGGTGAAAAGATCCGGGGACACCAATCCTTTACGGGAAAGAATCGTCGCGACGGTTGGGACAGTTGCACCTGAAATGTTGGTGAATACGTGGCGAGAAGTGGAATATCGTCTCGACGTGTGCAGGACAACAAATGGATCCCACGTTGAAGTCTACTAATATTAAACAAAACTTGAAGGAATTCTCTTTCATGGTATGTACTCACTGATGTAGTTTTTTCATTAATTTCCCCATTAAATTTATACTTAAAACTAGGGAGATCTTTTTCAAAAACCCTGTACAGTTACAGCCAAAGCCCCCTGTATGCCCTTAGTCGAGGGACGCGTGGCACTTTATGGCAGTGAAACTTAGACTCTAATCGCAGCAGAAAAGAGGAGAATAGAAGCATTTGAAATGTGGTGTTACAGGAGAATGATGAAGATCAGATGTGTAGATAGAGTAACAAATGAAGAGGTATTGAGACGAGTGGTAGAGGAGAGATGTTTCTGGTGACTGTTAATGAAAAGAAGAGATAGGTTGGTAGGACACACACTAAGTCACCTAGGAATAGCAAGTTCAGTTATGGAAGGAAGGGTCGAGGACAAGAACTGTAGGGGTTGACCAAGGTTTGAATATGTTAAACAGACTGCCTCGGATGTAAGGTTGGTTGGTTGGTTCCTCAGTTTAGGGGCTGCGACAACGCGGTCATGTAGCCCCGTGTACTTTGGGTGTGTGTAGAATCTGTCTTATGACCGGTGTTAATTGTGATGACTGTTTTAGTGTGTGTTATTAGTTTTTTAATTTAAGTACTGCAACCTAGAATGTTTCAAATAGTTCCTACTTTTGCCACCAAGCGCCACCTTCAACGACTACTAGGCCAAGTTTAGAACTTAGCTACTAGACGCCACCGCAGTCGGCTCTTGGCAACGAACGTAGGAACCTAAGAGCGTTGTTTACATTCCTAACCTATCCAATTTAGCTTCACACTGGTGCAATTAGTTGAAGGTTCTTTAACATGCCATAAATCTATGACATCGGACCACCGGCTTTACTTCCTCTCCGAAGGAAGGCATACTGAGGGATTTTTAACGCTCTTAAAAATCCTTGGCTTCGGCCGGGTTTGAACCCGCTATCTTGGGCATAGCAGTTCAGCATGCTACCGTCTATGCCACCGAAGCCGCCGGAAAGCCTACTAATAAGGGTTCCGTATATCATCTGATCTCCTTTTAATCGTTAAGGAATGTGGAATACTGACAGCTGACTGACTGAATGAGTGATGCTTCTAATTTGAGAGGAGAATGTCGACAAGGGATCACCATGGGGAACAGGACTTGTCGAACAAGAACTGCTTCTAGTTCATCTCGATCCCCATCATCATCATCATCATCATCTCCGTTACACATGGTTACAGTCCAGAACATCTGCCTTTCCACGACCCCTGCTGTTTATGAGGCGAAGTAGCCTCGTAACCCATTGATAGAGCCCTACGCGGATGAACAAAACGTTATCCGCAACCACCCCGCATCCACACGACTGTTATCCACATCCACTCCACATCCGCACAACTGTTATCCACATCCACTCCACATCCGCACAACTGTTATCCACTTCCCCCCGCATCCGCACAACTGTTATCCGCAACCACCCCGCATCCACACAACTGCTATCCACATCCGAGCCGCATCCGCCCCGCATCCATCCGAATGTTATCCACATCCACTCCACATCCGAACAACTGTTATCCACATCCCCCCGCATCCGCACGACTGTTATCCACATCCCCCCGCATCCGCACGACTGTTATCCACATCCACTCCACATCCGCACAACTGTTATCCACATCCCCCCGCATCCGCACGACTGTTATCCACATCCGCCCCGCATCCGCACGACTGTTATCCACATCCGCCCCGCATCCACAAGACTGTTATCCACATCCACTCCACATCCGCACGACTGTTATCCACATCCCCCCGCATCCGCACGACTGTTATCCACATCCACTCCACATCCGCACAACTGTTATCCACATCCCCCCGCATCCGCACGACTGTTATCCACATCCGCCCCGCATCCGCACGACTGTTATCCACATCCGCCCCGCATCCACACGACTGTTATCCACATCCCCCCGCATCCGCACAACTGTTATCCGCAACCACCCCGCATCCACACAGCTGATATCCACATCCGCCCCGCATCCGCCCCGCATCCGCCCCGCATCCGTCCGAATGTTATCCGCATTCGCCCCGCATCCGCATAACTGTTATCCGCATCCGCTCCACATGCACACAACTCTTATCCGCATCCACTCCACATCAACTCCATATCCGCACAACTGTTATCCGCATCCACTCCACATCCGCACGACTGTTACCCGCATCCACTCCACATCCGCACAACTCTTATCCGCATCCACCCCACATCCGCACAACTCTTATCCGCATCCTTCCCACATCCACACAACTGTTACCCGCATTCGCTCCACATCCGCACAACTGTTATCCGCATCCTTCCCACATCCACACAACTGTTACCCGCATTCGCCCCGCATCCGCACGACTGTTATCCACATCCACTCCACATCCGCACAACTCTTATCCGCATCCACCCCACATCCGCACAACTGTTATCCGCATCCTTCCCACATCCACACAACTGTTACCCGCATTCGCTCCACATCCGCACGTTTGTTATCTGAATCTACCGGCATTATAATAATATTTTTAATTAGATAAAGCATAAATTACTAAAGCGACACATTGCCTTTATACTTTTGAGGAAAAAGTCGTTCCCTTAGGCTTGGTATGTCATGTGCTATGTTTTAAATGAATGTTATACAGCCAGAATTGCAACCCTTTCCTGTTCGGAGTGTTAATTTTGCTTAATGACATAATTTCAATGAGATTAACTCAAATCAACTTACATTATTTTGTCATAAAAATATTACGGACAAATGTGATATGTCATAAACATCTGGGTCCTAGTAATGGTGTTAAGCCTAAAGAAGTTCGGATTGTATTCTAAAAACTATCCGCAAATTTTCTCCAAACATTATCCGCAGCTTATCCGCCATGCAGACATCCGCGGAGAGCTTTACCCATAGACCAATCATTGTGACTACCTCATGTTGTAGTGGTTGCAATCATGGCCGTTCGGGTTCGATTCCCGATTCTCTCAAGAAATATATTTGTGATCTGAAGGTTGGAACGGGCTTGGCTAAGTCATGGTGCACTTGGCTGAGTGTATTCCGTTCAAGCCTCGTAAGCATCGATGTTATTGTGTTAACCCTTTATGGGATAGCGGTCTCCATAATAACCACCTGTCATAAGGACAGTTTATGCTTTCAAAGATGCTGATACTTGAATCTTTCAGCCAAATTTCGGAGAATTTTCATGCCGAAGTGCTAGTATTTTCTAAAAATCAAATCTATACTAATATAATAAAGCTGAAGCGTTTGACTGTGGGTTTGTGTCTTTAAAAACGAAAAAAAAAAAAAAAAAAAATGTATTTGATAGCCAGATTCAAGAGGAATAGTTTAGGCTATGTTGTATTAGGCTACACCTCTCAGGTAACCTTAAGATTGACTTTTGTTCAGTAAGTCAGTAGAACAAGGGAGCCTCCGTGGCTTAGGCGGCAGCACGCCGGCCTCTCACCGCTGAGTCCGTGGTTCAAATCCCGGTCACTCCGTGAGATCTGTGCTGGACAGAACGGAGGCAGACAGGTTTTTCTCCGGGTACTCCGGTTTTCCCTGCCAAAATTTCATTCCAGCAACACTCTCCACTATCATTTCATTTCATCTGTCATTCATTTAATCATTGCCCCAGAGGAGTGCGTCAGGCCTCGGCAGCCGGCACAGTTAATATCCTCGCCGCTAGATAGGGGCTTCATTCATTCCATTCCTGACCCGGTCGGAGACTGGAAGCAGGCTGTGGATTTTCATTTTCATTTCAAGTCAGTAGAACAAGCGCTTCCGAACTGCTCTATCCGCATGCGCTGGCGTTATGGTTAGTGACACGTACACCGTTTCACCGATCTCAAGCAAAATTTGTATACTTACCCTTTGGAACCCTGCGAGTAACACTGTCTGCATGAAATTTATGACAGACCAGTCCATTCCTTGCATATAGGCCCTTTGGCACAAATCTACACCTTTTCACCAATCTGAACCAAAATGTGTATACTTACCCTTCGGAACCCTGAGAGTAACACTGTCTGCTTGAAATTTCGGACAGACCACTCCATTCCCTGCATTTAGGCCATTTGGAACAAATCTACACCGTTTCAACGATCTGAACCAAATTGTACATTCTTACCCTTTGGAACCCGGCGGGTAACACTGTCCACTTTAAATTTTGGACAGACCACTCCATTCCCTGCATTTAGGCCCTTTATCACAAATCTACACCGTTTCTCCTAATTGCACCAAATTTTACATACACTTTGAAACCCTGCTGGTAACACTGTCCACTTGATATTTTGGACAACGCTCTCCCTTCTCTACATTTAGAATAACAGACAAAATAAACTTGAAAACCACGTATTAAAGCCCTAGAACCATTCATGTCGGCAGTAGAGTAACTGTAAGAGTATTTTAATAAATCTATTGTTGACGGGCAGTTCGGGCTGCATCACGTCACCCCTACCAGTGTACTGGTGCAGAATTGCGAAAATAGTTGCATCTTGCGCTGTTTATAAATTGCAGTCACGGGGAGTAATTAGTGCATCTCTTTGGCCCCATTAAACAGTTATCATCATGAAAATATTATGCCTCTGTATAAGTGCAATGGTGTTGGTGCAGTACACTGAGGTTACCAGCTGCAATAAGCGTTGGTGTTTTCAAATTTACCTTCATTTATTCCGAACCTTACCGTTGAGCGGTATGTGGCGATAAATGATACTATTGCTACCTCAGGAGCTTGGGATAGCCGAAGTTCTTCAAAGTGTTCGGATTATTTTCCTACGGCGTTATGCGACTTAAGACACTATTGGTCTCTACATTTCAAACAGCCAATGAGATATAGGCCCTAGGCAGTGTCTTTAATTTCACTTACTCCTCTTTTTAATAATATTTAAAAAAATGTGTTTGTTAATTACAAGTGTCAGAACTGTAGTTATAAAATAGCCGTTTCCCTATTCATTATTATCATTAGGGGAAAATAAGCTGAACGTTACGTCTATTATACTGTACTTCTTATCACCCCCACTACAACCACCACCACCGCCACCACCATCCCCACCACCACCACAAAATGTTATATTTTCAAAATATTTTTTTCTGTTAGTTTAAGTATCATGTGCCAGTTCTGAAGTAGTATTCATTATCACCCATAAAACAAATAAATCCACCGGGCGAAGCCGGGCATTACTGCTAGTATTATATACGTATCTACTTGACGTACAGTAATGTGTTGGATATCATTTCAAACAATTTCAAACTAAAAACATTAACAAGTAAAGTGTAAAATTGAAATATAAATCTAGAAATAAAAATAAAATTACAATAATAAAAGAAATAAAAAATTGAAATCATAAATATAACTATAAAAAATATGAAAATAATTGTGAAAATCCATTTGAAATTAGTTAATTCATTAGGCCTAATTCAATACAAATTTCAAAATTAAATCTATCATCATCATCATATATGACATTAAACGGGCCTTTGAGGTCTACAGCAGAAGGACAATGTGTGTTTGAGTCTTCAGTGTTTTGACTGGTTCGATGCAGCTCTCCATGCCTCCTGTCCTGAGCTAATCGTTTCATCTCTACGTAGTTACCACACCCTACTTCCGAGGCAATCTGTTTAACATATTCTAACCTTGGTTTACCCCTACAGTTCTTGTCCTCGACCCTTCCTTCCACAACTAAGCTTGCTATTCATCGGTGTCTTAGTATGTGTCTTACCAACCTATCTCTTCTCTTCAGTAGCAGTCGCCAGAAACATCTCTCCTCTCCCACTCGTCTTAATACCTCTTCGTTTGTCACCCTATGTTCCCATCTGATCTTCATCATTTTCCTGTAACGCCTCAATTTTCTCCTTTTCTGCTGCACCAATAGTCCAAGTTTCACTTCCATAGAGTGCCACGCTCCAGACAAAGGCTTTCAAAAATGACTTCCTAATACCCAATCTATATTCGATGTCAACAAATTCCTTTTCTGTAGAAATGCTTTCCTTGCCTGAGCCAACCTACTTTTTACATCCTCCTTGCTTCGTGCATCACTGGTTATTTTGCTTCCTAATTAACAGAAGTCTCCTACTTCCTTCAGCTTTTCACCTGCCAATTTGATGTCCATAGCGGTTTCTAATTTCTTTCGTCTGCATTCCAATATTTTTGTTTTACATTTATTAATTTTCATCATGAATTATTTCCTCAAGACGGAGTCCATACCATTCAAAAAATCTTTCAAATCCTCAGGCGTGTCGGCCAAGGTGACGATGTCATCGGCAAATCTCAGAGTTGAACTTATTTCTCCTTGAATCTTCACTCCCGCTTCAAAATTTTTCTCCAATTTCCTTCATTGCTTGTTCAATGTAAAGATTGAACAGTATGGGTGATAAGTTGCAGCCTTGCCTTACACCTTTCTGAATACCAGCTTCTCTCTCATGTCCTTCAGCTCGAATGACTGCGGGCCGATAACCTCGATGTTAGGCCCCTTAAAACAACAATTATCATCATCATTATCATCATCGAATGACTGCTGTCTGGTTTCTGTATAGATTGTAGATCACCCTCCTATCCCTGTACTTTATTCCCATCGTTTTCAAAATGTCAAACAATTTAGTCCAATCAACGTTATCAAAAGCCTTTTCTAAGTCTACAAATGTCAAGAACGTTCTCTTGTCTTTCCTTATTCTACCTTCCAAATTCAGCCTAAGACTTAGTACAGCTTCCCTTGTTCCTACATTTATCCTGAAACCAATCTGGTCTTCACCCAACTCCGTTTCTATCTGGCTTTCCATCCTCCTGTAAATTATTCTTGACAGGATCTTTGAAGCATGAGTAATCAAGCTGTTTGTACGGTAATCTTCACATCTGTCAGCTTCCACTTTCTTCGGTATAGGGATGATAACATTCTTCTTGAAATTAGAGGGTACCTCACCTGTCTCATAAATCCTACACACCAAGTGAAATAACCTGATCAGACCTTCATCTCCTATGCAGCGTAGCAACTCGATCGGTATATCATCTATGCCTGGTGCTTTGTTCCTGCTTAAGTCTTCCAATGCTCTGTCAAATTCTGATCTCAATATTAAATCTCCTTTTGCATCCTCATCAATTTCCTCCTCCCTTTCCATTACATGATTCTCAATCTCCTTTCCCTTATACAAACACTATAAGCATTCCATCACTCAACCGTTTCTTCCCTAATTGTTAGAGGCTTTCCATTTGTGTCCTTAATATTACAGCACTTAGTCTTCTTTTCCCGAAAAGTATTCTTAATCCTTCGATAAGCTGTATCTACTTTTCCTGATTTCAGTCTATTTTCTACACCAGCACATTTCTCTTTCAGCCATTCTTCTTTTGCTTCCTTGCACTTCTTGTTAACCTCATTTCTCAGACGTCTGTATTCTGCTGTATTCTGCTTACATTTTTCAGTTTCCGACTTTCATCCATCAATTCTAGTATATCCTGGGCGATCCACGGTTTTCTACCTATTCATTCTTTCCTACCAATGTTTTCTTCTGCGGATTTTGTTATTTCATTCTTCAAAACTGCCCATTCGTCTGCAATTGAAGTTTGTTTAGGGTTTTTCATTAGTCCTTCCTTTATACTCTTCCTGAATCCTTCGTTTACATCCTTCTTTTTCAGTCTGTCTATTGCCCACCCTTTTGGCTTTTGACTTTTCTTCAGTTTCTTCAACTTTAATCTGCTTTTCATAACAACCAGATTGGGGTCAGAGTTTATGTCAGCACCGGAATGTGTTTTACAATCCAAAATCTGGTTTCGAAACCTCTGCTTGACCATAATGAAATCGATTTGGTAACGTCCTGTACCTCCTGGTCTCATCCATGTGTATATTCTTCTATTATGGTTATTGAATAAGGTGTTAGCTATGACCAACTCATGCTTGATGCAGAATTCCATCACCCTGCTTCCTCGATCATTCCTTTAACCTAATCCGAAATCTCCTACTATCTTCCCTTCTCTTCCTTCTCCTACCCCAGTATTCCAATCTCCCATTACTATAACATTTTCACCACCCTTGATATACCAGAATTTCATCTATTTCTTCGTAGACCTTTTCAACATCTTCATCATCAGCTTGACTGGTAGGCATATAGACTTGTACCACTGTGGTGCACGTAGGTTTTGTATTGATTTTTGCTACAATAATCCGTTCACTATATTGCTCATAATATTCCACCCGTTGTCCAAGTTTCCTACTCAATATAAGACCAGCCCCTGCTTGCCCATTGTTTGATTTAGTGCTAATGACCCTATAATCTCTTGACCAAAACTCCTGTTCTTCCTGCCAGCGCATTTCACTAATCCCAACCAAATCCAACCTCAACCTATCCATTTCCCTTTCTAAGTTTTCTAACCTTCCACTTCCTAGCAGACTTCTAACATTCCACGCTCCGATCCGTAGAATGCCAGATTTCCTCTTTGCCACTTCTGTGATGTCAACCCCCTCTCGAGTAGTCCCCACCCGGAGATCCAAACGGGGGACTAGCTTACCTCCGGATTGAAATTTTACAAGTGATGAGGCCATCATCACATGTAATTATGCATAGAGAGGTGCATATCCTCAGGAATAGCATTACGGCTGTAGTTTTCCGTTGCTTTCAGCCGTGCAGCAGAACGCAGTGTAGCCATTAGTTGGCTTATATTATCAATACCTTGACCGTCTATAAGACAAGTAAAGAATTGATTTATTCTGAAAAGCTGCTACTCCCTTTCAGAATAAATAAAAGAGCAATTCTACTAACAAAAGTACTAACCTTCTACTAACAATTATATGCCAAAATTCTACTAACGAAAAAATACTAAGTTTCCACCAACAACAACATACTACCACTAAAACAGTCTGTCACCAGGCACACTCACATTCACCCTCACACATCATAGTCTAATGAAACAATGAACTATATCTGATAAACAATGCAACTGCCAACAGACACACTCACACACCATACTGTAGTTTAATGGAACAATTAACTATATCTAATAAACATACTATCTAACTAAATACTTACAATTAAAACTAACTACTGTACCCATGTGAGTAATCTCGATGGAAAATATGCTTCTGCCTCCAGCTAGCATCAGGGCTCGGGCGTGTACCGTTCTCCCATGTAGCAGTTGCATATTTTGGATTTGAGACTAAAAGGTATCAACTCTACAATGATAAGGCACAACTCTATTCTAAAACTTTAATTCTGTAATAAACTTCATGGCTTCAAACAAACAAAACAAATCCCACAACCACAAAACAAAAGCAAACAAAAATTATTTCCACAATCCACAAATATGAACATAATATTATCATAATAAAATCATATCATCACACAAACCTCTACCCTTATGTGAATTTTACAAAGTACTCTAGTGCGCTGATGCACATACAACTTCAGAAACAAACTGTACTTAATTCTTCTGTCATCCAATGTGACTTCATTAATTCTACACAATTAATTATTCCTTGAACCTTGTCTTAATTTGACAATAATGTGTATCGTGTGTGTGTTTGGATCTTTCTCTTCCCACCAAATGCTTTACATGCATTAGCCTATTCTGGTGTTGCACAGCAGTCTACGTACAACTCCATAATTATGTAAGCTACCCCTACACTTCCTCTATTTATATAGTTCCACTGCATGCCGTATGTGATTTCATATTAAAACATTAATTAACGCTGTGTCGGACGGTACTATTAAACTACCTTTGCGCGAGTAGCCTGTGGCATCTGGTAACCCACTTCAGATAAAGATGTCAGTGACAGTACAAATGCAACGTCTAACCATTCGTTAGATAGCTAAAATCATGAACCATCAGGATAATCTATAATTATCAATGTGTTCTTAAACCACATGACTTTATTACTCAATATAACAATGTTTCATTTTATGTCATTAACAGGGTCTAAAATCTGTCCCTTTCAAACTTGCTTTCACGGTTCGCTTGACCGTCCAGACCCTCTTCCTGAGCGGCCGGTACACAATAGAAGTGGAGTGAGGTCCTTTATTACCTCCCCCTCGTTTTCACGCCATATGTCTGAAGGCTTTCTCCCCAAGCAGTAAAAGATTTTACAAGACAAACACTGTGGTCCCAGTGACACACATATCTCAATGGATTTTTACTGGATATTATGCAAATAGGTTCTGGATGAGCTTTCACATTTACTCCTACACTGAGGATAATAATAATTGGCTCCAAAATAGGCCCATTTCAACATGAAGGCACGAGATTCATAACACATTAGTCCATTAGGTAACCGGTAACTTTAATAAATATTGCGGCCAGCCCATGCTGCCGTCCTGGGACTCGCTTCAACGAGCCGAATCACTCAACAAATAGTTCTCGGGGAATCAGATAGTTTGCAGAGGTGCCCATTGTTTTCCTCCCACCTATCACGGGATTCGAACCCGGAACATTCCATATCCATCATCAGAGCTAGGGTCAATATCACTATATACGCTCTGGAACAAAGTTCCTCTCTCATTACGCCCACGGCATACGAGATTTCATACGAAGAATAGATAACCTGGTCCCTCCTAATGCTATGATCTGTATCCTATAATTACCAAGAGAAATCTATCAATTACTCTATAAGCTTTCCACATAAGCTGCAAATTCAATTCACTAAAAGCCCTTCCATTTCCTGGCATTATTATATTCCCATTAATACAATATTCTGATATCAAACTCTTTTCTTAATCCCGTAACGTAATCTTACTGTATAATCTTACTGCTTAGATCGATAAGTCTTGCCCTTTAGCGTAAATATTTCTTGTTTACAACATTTTGCCCGATGCGTTCATTCATACCTTTTATATTCATTATTATTATTATTATTCTCACTGACATAAATTTACCAAAATCCGACACAACTCATCTTACAAATCGAACAATCATGTTCGTGACATTTACATAACTGATTTGCCATTTTTAATCAATAGTGGTAACGATTAATCCACTCACTGATGCAAAATAACATCTCAAATCTATTAAAATCAACACAATAATGAGTAAACTTGGAGGGTCTATCTCCTAGTCTGATTCTTACTGGCATCTTTATAACTCTGAAATCACACTACATGCAGTGGCCTATACATCTACTTAAACATAATTTGTGGGGTACTTACATATCTTAAGGCTTGTCACGGTGGTTCCAACCACTCATATCCTTCCTGGTCGCCTGCCATATGCAGATTCTAGTGCGACATTTTCATCTTGAATACACACATTTTCTGACACATATTTTTCGTTAACCACACGACACTTCGCATTTCTATAAAGAAGCTATTGCTTCTAAAACACATGACACTTTAGAACACTTATTAAACCATTAATTTAAAAGACATTTCACATATAATTTACATAACACACGTCACTCCGTACACTTTTCCTTGGTTGACATTCCCTAGCAAAGATATCCAAAAATGCAGGTGTCGACGGCATCTCCCGTGCTCCTACCAACTCCTGATTGAAAGTCTGGTTCGCTTGCCCTCGGAATTCACCAACAGTTTATCCATACTCCTACGGTAAGCTTCCTGATTCGCATAAATATGCTAACTTCCGTCCTGAGCGTTATTATTTGGTATTCAAAAACATTACCAAATGCTTCGTAAGGTTTCTTTTAGCGCATTCCATCGTAATTAAACATGTATGATCAGTCAATATTATATACATTGCGCTTAACACTGTGCATAACTTTACATAGATTATTATTTACAATAGTTCTGCAACTTATCTCACACGTTGCTTCCTAAGTGACCACACCATTGTTCGTTCTGCTAACAAAAACTGTGTAGCGACGACTGTTTGCGACTCTGTATGACAAACTATGTCCAACTATGTAAACTGGCTGCAACACTGGCGTGCGACTGCCGCAAGGCTGCGTTCAAACTGCGTGCGACTGGCTTGAGACTGGCTTCAGACTGAGCTCTGCCAAGGGTCGACTCCCTTATATTGGATTCACGCGAAAAGTAGAGCTAAATTTTCCCGCGCTATCTCGACTCCTCTCCCAGCACGATTCTGGTCTCGAAGCCATGCTCATCGGGTTCCTTTTCCTTCACTGATCCCGGAACCGTCTGCGTGCTGAAGAATCGCTCGGCCAATTAATTAATATTAATTCCTTTCTCCATAGCGTGGGGACGCTATCTTACTAGGAATCCCTGGCAACCTCGTTAAAACCAAGCCGCGAACAACCATAGTCTCTGTTCTTCCGCACTTCATTAAATATGCGTCAATTTCGCAGATTAAAGGCTCTAAAATTAGCCTCCTGGCTAAAGATTCATCTGTGTGCCACTCTCATGTCATTGTGTTACTCCAATCATGAGTAATCAATGATTTTCCTTGGGATCTTCCCATCCCATTCTTACATCCATTCTCAGTCGGGGAAAAACTGGGTCATTATTCAAGTCCCCAACCTCCTCCAGACGACATAACGAGGTCAGAAAGACGGACGTGGCTCCAGGCTGCACCTCCCACAATTCTGGGCCAATTAGTTAAACGTCAAACTCTGCACTTTTCGTGCTCCAAGTCCAGTATAGCCTACTTCAAGTAGTCTAATAATGCTGTATTTCGCTCAATTTCCTGCATTATTTTAACAAATAATGCCATTATCAACTAGAATCACACTAGTGATTAAATATACACTATTCTCTAGGGGTTTTTACCATGAAACTCCCTCAGCAGACCTCGGGTTCGTTCCCTGGTGGAACCTTTAGACTGAGATCACAGTCTCTGAGATCCACGTTCGATATCAGTCAGCATAACACCCTCGGGTTCAGATTCCCCTTGCAAAACTTATAGAAATCAATTGCAAGTGATTTTCTGTAAGTAACCAGCTGACTGTCTACCACTGTCTGTGTTTACATCTGGGGTCCTTCACCTCGTCTGGCTGCGAGTAGGTTAGTCAAGTTCCCCCTTCCACACTGCGCTCTCTCTAAGCTGTTTATTCTCTCGAAGGAGGGCTGCATTTATGGCCTCAACTTCCCTCGCTGCTTCAACCATTTCTTTGTAGAATTCTCGCAGACACTGGCACTCTTGTTGTCTGTCCCTTACACTGGGCAAGCTGTCTGCTTCTCGTTCCGTCTCGCTGCGTGAACGTTCCGATCTGACTGCCTGGTTGACTTCGCTATCCACGTTCAGTTGGTTGTGCGCTGTTAATACTTCTTCTTGTTCGTCGAATTCTTCTGGCGAATAATAAATTTTTAAATTGGCTGCATTTATAATGACCTCGTTTCCAGTTTCTAAATGCTTTATCCTGTATGCATTGTTTTGAAGGTCTCTAATCACCTCGAACGGGCCGTGGTATGCAAAATTGAACTTCTTATACTTCCGTGCCTCTGGATCTGAACTGGCGGGTTTCCGCACTAACACTTTCTGTCCGACGAGAAGCGGTCTGTGATACCTCTTCGCACGATTTCTCCTCTGACGTCTCTCCGCCTGTGCTTTGAGATATTCGAAGGTTCGTTGGATCCTCAATTCTCGTCCTGGCTGTGCGTCTACTGGAAATGGAATGACACCAGTCCACGGTCTCTCCGGCCTCTGATCCTAATGTAGAGTCACGGGAACTTGACCTGTCGCCTCGTGAACAGTATTATTTATACAGTATTCAATTACTTCTAGGAATTCAATCCAACGCCAATTCTCTTCCGATCAGTAGATCTTCATGTATTTCTGGATCTCTCTCATTACTCTCTCAACTGGATTTGCCTCAGGATGGCGAATGGTAGATAAAATCTGCCTAATTCCTAGAGTTTCCAGTTCTCGACGAAATTCTGCACTTGTGAAGCAACTTCCGTGGTCCGAGAGGATGTTATCCGGCTTCCCAAGAATCGGAATAACTCTCTCTTTCAGGCGTTTCAATACCTGCTTTGAACTTGTCTTCTGTATGGGGCATAATACCACCATTTTCGAAAAAACATCCATGGCTACAAAAATGTGTCTATTGCCTCTACGTGCTCTAGGCAATGGTCCATAGTTATCTATGCTTAATAGCTGCCTTGGCTTCTCCGGTAACAACGGGATAGGTCGTTGTCTCATTAAAAAGGGATTTGGCTTTACCCTTTGGCATAGATCACATGTCCTAATAGCATTTCTCACCGTTTCTCTCAACTTTGGCCAAGTAAATGCTTCTTTCAACAGAGCACAGATTTTGTCTATCCCGGGATGTCCAAATGCTCTGTGTGCTAGCCACACCAATCTCCTCTGCAAAGATGCAGGAATCACAATCCTTTGACGTGTATGATCTACATCATCCCACTTGTGCAGTATCTGATTATACCATACATAATCCGTTGCCAATGCCTCTGCCTCTCTGTATATTGCAGTTCCCCTTGCTAAACGTCCCTCGAAGTAATCGATCATCATCTTCAACCACGGGTCTTCGCGTTGTAGGTTGGTAAGATTCCTCAAATCATCCAACGTCTTCTGATCTCGATTCTCAATCTGGACAGCTAGCACTTCCTCTTCTCTAGGGTAACGGCTTAATATGTCCGGTATTACATTTTCTTTCCCTGGACAGTATTCTATTTCCACCTTGAATTGCTGAATATACAGGGACCATCTTGTCAATCTCTGGCTAGAAAAGTCTGTCTTTAACAAAAATGTTAAAGCTTTATGGTCTGTTCTGAGGACTATTTGAAAGCCGTACACGAGTTTATGCCATGTTTGCAACGCGTATAAAATTGCGAGCAACTCTATCTCTGTAATCGTGTAGTTTTTCTCATGGGCTTTCAGCCTCCTACTTATAAAGGCAATAAAAACTTTCTTTTCAGGCTGGTCAACATTTTCCTGGAATAGCATCGCTCCGATACCAATAAGTGATGCATCCGTCTGTATGATGAACTTCTGGGTATAATCCGGGTATCCCAGTTTCACATATTCCAAAAGCATTTGTTTTGACCTCACGAATGCTTCCTGACATTGCTCCGTCCAATTCCATCTGCCGCCTTTCTTCAATAGGTCCTGCAGGGGTGCTACTGTCGTAGTATAATTTGGGCAGTGGTTCGAAAAGAATCCAATTACTCCCAAATACTGTCGGACGTGCTTAACTTTCGTGGGTCGAGGGAAATTTCGAATTACCTCCAATTTATCTGGATTACGCTTAACTCCATTTGCATCAATAACATGCCCTAGGAATTTAACTTCCCTCTGACAGAAGTGCGATTTCTTGATATTAACCTTGAAGTTAGCTTCTCGAAGGTCATCTTCTTCAGGTCTCTCATGTGCTCCTCCAGAGATTCTGACGTGAGTAGAATGTCGTCTACATATCTGATGGTTCTCTCTTTCACATCATCGGATAGATTGCGATCTAACGCTCTTATCAGGGCTGAACCAGCTGTTTTCAACCCAAAAGGTAGCCTTAAAAACGTATATGTGTGTTGATCAAACATGAATCCTGTCAACAGACTAGTTTTCTTCTCTAATTCAAGATGGTGGAAACTGGATGTGATGTCCAAGTTTGTGAATACAGTTTTCCCTTTGAACTTCCTGAGGATCTCTTTAATAGGTGGCACTTGGTCAAACTCCGGAATAACCTTCAAATTTAAATATCTCAGGTCCAGACATACCCTAACAGTCCCGTCTGTCTTCGGTACGATTACCAATGGACTTACGTAAGGCGTAGGTGTCTTCTCAATAACACCGGCCTCCAACATCTCCTGAATTGCCTCTTTCACCTTGGCATAATGCTTTTCGGCAATAGGGTAGGGTTTCTGCCTAAATGGTGTCCAATCACTGACTTGGAAAGCATAAGTGAAGTTCTTTATACGACCAGGTCTCGAATCAAAGACTTCCTTCTGTTCCAGTAATAATTGCTTTAAATTTTCCTTCTCTTTTAGCCCAATTTTCGCTTCTTCTAGCTTTTCCGAAATATATTCTTCCAGTTCGGGTTCCAGATCTTTCTCCAGGTCTGTGGCTAGTGTTTTCAGCTCTTCTTCCAAACTGCTCCATAGCTAACACTTCTTCTCCAGCCACGTCTCTGTATGTATGCCATACTTGTTCACTTGACCCTGGTTCAATCTCATTGAGTGCGACCTCCAAGCCTTCGGCTTCCTCATTCACATGGAACATAACCCTGTCCTGTGCTAGGTCTATTATCACTCTGTATTCCCTTATAAATTCTGCCCCAATAAGTAGGTTATAAGGCAGTTTGTTTACTAATAGAAAACTCTGTGCGAAAATAGAGCCTCCTATCTGTAAATCTAGGAATACCTGATATTTACATATCATCGTTCTGTCTGGAATTACCCCTTTTATTTTGACACTAGAGATTGGTATTTTCAAAACATTCTCTCTCTGGGCTATTTCATTATATAGAGCTTGTGTCATAAGGCTCACTGTAGAACCGATGTCTAACAGACTTCTTATTTTCAATCCTGCCACTCTTACGATTATAATAGGCAATTCTCTCTTGACCATGACCTGTGATCCTCCTGTATCCTCGATTAGCTCTTCTGGTTTGGCTATCCAATTGATGATGTTAACAGACTTCCATCCACCAGTCTTGAACTCTTCTAATTTTGGCGTTTTTTTTTCTTCAGCGCCCGTCCCCTTGGAGTTTCTTCTCTCCTGTTCGCTGCGCTGTAGCTCCAAACTCTTAGCTCCATCTCCATATCTGTCTGGCGATGTCCTGTTCTGCATAGCTTCTTGCCAGCGGACTTGTTGTTTCTGGGGCTCATCTCCCCTTTCCTCGAGGTATCGCAATGAAGCGTGATATCGTTCCTCTACCTCGTCATCGAAGTTACTTCTTCTTTCTTGGGGTCTCCAATTTCTATTGTTGCCTTCTTGGCCATTGTTACCTCCATTGTTTTGGTACGGTCTACCCCTGGTATTCTGCTTATTCCACGAATTTCGGCCTCTTCCTCCTCTACTAGCATTCCCTTTGTACTTTGGCTGCCATCTTCTGGGTTAATGTTCCCATTGACGTCCGTTGGAATCTAGTGTTTCAGTGCTCGAAGCTTTATTGTTCCTTGGAGCTTGATGTTGGTCAGTCTGCGTGTTGGTCACGTGTACCTGCTCCACGGTTCGACTCTGACGCATCGTATTTGCTGTTGTGAGGTCCAGTTGTCTAAGAACTGCCTCCATTTCTATAGCCGTTTTCGCATTAGCCGAGATTAGCAGTCTTTGGATCTCGTATGGAAGCTGCTTGGTGATAGCAATACATAATTCCAGCTCGCTCGGTTTTTGATCCAGTTCTTTGAAACGACACATCTGAGATATGAAAAACTCCGCGTACTTCGTTGGGTTGCTGGTACTGTATCTTTTGGAATACAAATCCAGTCTCAAATTTTGCTGTGTGGCTGGATCCCAGAACCGTTTCAAAAATGCCTCTCGAAACTCCTCAACAGTATCGAAAGTATACCGGAAACTGCGAAACCATAATGCGCATTCTCCCTCTGGTAGTTTCTCAATGGCTCGTAGCCTGCGCTCTGGCGGTATCCGCGCATCATTCAGATATTCAGACACTTCCTTCAACCAATATTTTGGTGTCATATTACAGTGGCTACCTGAACACTTCCTTGGTTTTTCTTCGCTTGCCCTGATTATGTTTATCACCTGGGTGTGCGTAGCATTTTCATGTGGCGTTGATGCTGCAAGTGGTGCACCTGGCGTCATATAAGGACTTTCGTCTGGGCCTGTAGCATTCCTGATTATAGGTTGGGTTTCTAAGTCTGCCCACCTTGTTTTCCTCATATCTTCTATGCTGCCTTCACTTGACTTAGGACTTTCCATAAGGGTTTCCTCCTGTGCGATTATCCTAGTCTCCATTTGATTGTGGCGCATCTCCGCTCTTTCAAGTCGAGTAATTACCTCCTTCTCGATTCTGGTAAGTCTATCTCGATTTTCCTCAGCTACTTGAAATATTTTCTTCTTGTCTTCTTTCAGACTTTGTTTGATATGGGAGATTTCATCCTCTACATCTTCCTTAATTTGAGCAAGGGTCTTGTCGCTTGCCTCTGTCTTCTGGCCTTCTCTAATTTCGAGTTCTTCTCTCAGCCCTTTAATTTCCACTTGAATGTGTCCATTGACTTTTGACAATTCATTCCGGACCTTGATGATCTCACCTCTATTATCCTCTTGCCTTTTGTTAACTATAACAATATCGCTTTGAACTTGGTCCAGTTCTTGATGAACTTTGCCCATCTGACCTTTCACGTTGCCTACTAGCTCTTTACTTTCATTAGCGATTGCCTTAATCTCGCTTATTTCCTGACATTGATCTAATATGTTCTGATCCTGTTTCTTGAGGTCACCGTTAATTGTTCTAGCATAGCTTTTCAATTTCTGGTCCCATTTAGAGTCGTTCTCTTCTAACCTCTGATCTACCGTTCTCGTAAATTCTGAAAATTGTTTCGCTTGGCGTTCGAGATTCGCCTCATTTTGGATTTGAATATCCTTAATGTCATTAGACAGCGCATCTAACCTACTGTTGGTTTCATCCTGAGCATGCTTACACGCTTCTAAGTTACTTTCGAGCTTGGCTTCTATAGCCTCGAAACGTTTATCTGTTTTAACCTGCATTTCTGATACAATGCTTACAACAGTTTCTGTTACTTCGGTCTTAATTACCTCTTGCATTTGACCTAACTTATCATTTAATTCAACCTTATTTGCATCCAATCGGTTGTTTATTTCAACCTGATTGGCATTCATTGCCACCTGATTGGCATCTAAACGATTATTCAATTCACTCTGATTAGCGTTAATTGCCTCCTGATTGGCATCTAAACGAGTGTTTATTTCATTCTGGAAAGCCTTAGCTTCCAGCTTACTTTGTTCATCAACAGCGTCAAAATGCTGTCTCAAGCCTGCAATCAACTGCACAATCTCCTCTGTACCTGACATTTCTACAATAATATACTGTGAGATGCAGGCAGGCTTCCTGGAAATATGTGTGGATACGTTTTGAAGAGAAACATCAAACACTACACATTTTGTAAAGTCGTACAAAACCTGTCAATATTATGAGAAATTGTGGATCTGGTATGTAGCGCTCGTACCCTTGGGTAATCCTCTTCTCAATAGAGAGATTCTGCGTTACATCAAATGCCTACTGAACTCAAAAATCACTCAAACACAGTTTGAGGCAAAAAAAAACAATTACTATGGTTTTCCCCATGAAATACCATAAAAATCTATGGGTTTTCCCTAAATCCCATAAGCTCCACGAACTCTGGGCGCCATGATAAATTTATAAAGATAAGATGCTTTGCCCCACACACGGGCGGCATGATAAATTAATGTGATGACCGGTTCGTGCAATGCCAAGATCGCTCATATTGCACTAACGCAGGCGGTTCCATAATGAGTTAATACCGCTCCACGTTGCTTGGGCCATGATAAATTAAAATGAGGAGTCCACGTTAAGACATCGCAGCAACCCTCCAAGGTCTCGGTTGTACTGTCGAATGTCCCACTTGGGTCTTGCTAAGATAAATAAAAGGAGAATCTATCAAAATTTATATTGTTCGTATCGGAGCTTAGCTAGATTAGGTGCGGTCATTCCCTACTTCATGTTAATTGTTACTTTATTGGAGTTGTGTGCATTGGATCTAGACCGACTTCAGTTGTACCTATAGCTCAAATCACTGTACAAGACATCAATTTCCATGTACCCATGTGAGTAATCTCGATGGAAAATATGCTTCTGCCTCCAGCTAGCATCAGGGTTCGGGCGTGTACCGTTCTCCCATGTAGCAGTTGCATATTTTGGATTTGAGACTAAAAGGTATCAACTCTACAATGATAAGGCACAACTCTATTCTAAAACTTTAATTCTGTAATAAACTTCATGGCTTCAAACAAACAAAACAAATCCCACAACCACAAAACAAAAGCAAACAAAAATTATTTCCACAATCCACAAATATGAACATAATATTATCATAATAAAATCATATCATCACACAAACCTCTACCCTTATGTGAATTTTACAAAGTACTCTAGTGCGCTGATGCACATACAACTTCAGAAACAAACTGTACTTAATTCTTCTGTCATCCAATGTGACTTCATTAATTCTACACAATTAATTATTCCTTGAACCTTGTCTTAATTTGACAATAATGTGTATCGTGTGTGTGTTTGGATCTTTCTCTTCCCACCAAATGCTTTACATGCATTAGCCTATTCTGGTGTTGCACAGCAGTCTACGTACAACTCCATAATTATGTAAGCTACCCCTACACTTCCTCTATTTATATAGTTCCACTGCATGCCGTATGTGATTTCATATTAAAACATTAATTAACGCTGTGTCGGACGGTACTATTAAACTACCTTTGCGCGAGTAGCCTGTGGCATCTGGTAACCCACTTCAGAAAAATATGTCAGTGACAGTACAAATGCAACGTCTAACCATTCGTTAGATAGCTAAAATCATGAACCATCAGGATAATCTATAATTATCAATGTGTTCTTAAACCACATGACTTTATTACTCAATATAACAATGTTTCATTTTATGTCATTAACAGGGTCTAAAATCTGCCCCTTCCAAACTTGCTTTCACGGTTCGCTTGACCGTCCAGACCCTCTTCCCGAGCGGCCGGTACACAATAGAAGTGGAGTGAGGTCCTACATTACCTCCCCCTCGTTTTCACGCCATATGTCTGAAGGCTTTCTCCCCAAGCAGTAAAATATTTTACAAGACAAACACTGTGGTCCCAGTGACACACATATCTCAATGGATTTTTACTGGATATTATGCAAATAGGTTCTGGATGAGCTTTCACATTTACTCCTACACTGAGGATAATAATAATTGGCTCCAAAATAGGCCCATTTCAACATGAAGGCACGAGATTCATAACACATTAGTCCATTAGGTAACCGGTATCTTTAATAAATATTGCGGCCAGCCCATGCTGCCGTCCTGGGATTCGCTTCAACGAGCCGAATCAGTCAACAAATAGTTCTCGGGGAATCAGATAGTGTGCAGAGGTGTCCATTGTTTTCCTCCCACCTATCACGGGATTCGAACCCGGAACATTCCATATCCATCATCAGAGCTAGGGTCAATATCACTATATACGCTCTGGCACAAAGTACCTCTCTCATTACGCCCACGGCATACGAGATTTCATACGAAGAATAGATAACCTGGTCCCTCCTAATGCTATGATCTGTATCCTATAATTACCAAGAGAAATCTATCAATTACTCTATAAGCTTTCCACATAAGCTGCAAATTCAATTCACTAAAAGCCCTTCCATTTCCTGGCATAATTATTATATTCCCATTAATACAATATTCTGATATCAAACTCTTTTCTTAATCCCGTAACGTAATCTTACTGTATAATCTTACTGCTTAGATCGATAAGTCTTGCCCTTTAGCGTAAATATTTCTTGTTTACAACATTTTGCCTGATGCGTTCATTCATACCTTTTATATTCATTGTTATTATTATTATTCTCACTGACATAAATTTACCAAAATCCGACACAACTCATCTTACAAATCGAACAATCATGTTCGTGACATTTACATAACTGATTTGCCATTTTTAATCAATAGTGGTAACGATTAATCCACTCACTGATGCAAAATAACATCTCAAATCTATTAAAATCAACACAATAATGAGTAAACTTGGAGGGTCTATCTCCTAGTCTGATTCTTACTGGCATCTTTATAACTCTGAAATCACACTACATGCAGTGGCCTATACATCTACTTAAACATAATTTTTGGGGTACTTACATATCTTAAGGCTCGTCACGGTGGTTCCAACCACTCATATCCTTCCTGGTCGCCTGCCATATGCAGATTCTAGTGCGACATTTTCATCTTGAATACACACATTTTCTGACACATATTTTTCGTTAACCACACGACACTTCGCATTTCTATAAAGAAGCTATTGCTTCTAAAACACATGACACTTTAGAACACTTATTAAACCATTAATTTAAAAGACATTTCACATATAATTTACATAACACACGTCACTCCGTACACTTTTCCTTGGTTGACATTCCCTAGCAAAGATATCCAAAAATGCAGGTGTCGACGGCATCTCCCGTGCTCCTACCAACTCCTGATTGAAAGTCTGGTTCGCTTGCCCTCGGAATTCACCAACAGTTTATCCATACTCCTACGGTAAGCTTCCTGATTCGCATAAATATGCTAACTTCCGTCCTGAGCGTTATTATTTGGTATTCAAAAACATTACCAAATGCTTCGTAAGGTTTCTTTTAACGCATTCCATCGTAATTAAACATGTATGATCAGTCAATATTATATACATTGCGCTTAACACTGTGCATAACTTTACATAGATTATTATTTACAATAGTTCTGCAACTTATCTCACACGTTGCTTCCTAAGTGACCACACCATTGTTCGTTCTGCTAACAAAAACTGTGTAGCGACGACTGTTTGCGACTCTGTGTGACAAACTATGTCCAACTATGTAAACTGGCTGCAACACTGGCGTGCGACTGCCGCAAGGCTGCGTTCAAACTGCGTGCGACTGGCTTGAGACTGGCTTCAGACTGAGCTCTGCCAAGGGTTGACTCCCTTATATTGGATTCGCACGAAAAGTAGAGCTAAATTTTCCCGCGCTATCTCGACTCCTCTCCCAGCACGATTCTGGTCTCGAAGCCATGCTCATCGGGTTCCTTTTCCTTCCCTGATCCCAGAACTGTCTGCGTGCTGAAGAATCGCTCTGCCAATTAATTAATATTAATTCCTTTCTCCATAGCGTGGGGACGCTATCTTACTGGGAATACCTGGCAACCTCGTTAAAACCAAGCCGCGAACAACCATAGTCTCTGTTCTTCCGCACTTCATTAAATATGCGTCAATTTCGCAGATTAAAGGCTCTAAAATTAGCCTCCTGGCTAAAGATTCATCTGTGTGCCACTCTCATGTCATTGTGTTACTCCAATCATGAGTAATCAATGATTTTCCTTGGGATCTTCCCATCCCATTCTTACATCCATTCTCAGTCGGGGAAAAACTGGGTCATTATTCAAGTCCCCAACCTCCTCCAGACGACATAACGAGGTCAGCAAGATGGACGTGGCTCCAGGCTGCACCTCCCACAATTCTGGGCCAATTAGTTAAACGTCAAACTCTGCACTTTTCGTGCTCCAAGTCCAGTATAGCCTACTTCAAGTAGTCTAATAATGCTGTATTTCGCTCAATTTCCTGCATTATTTTAACAAATAATGTCATTATCAACTAGAATCACACTAGTGATTAAATATACACTTTTCTCTAGGGGTTTTTACCATGAAACTCCCTCAGCAGACCTCGGGTTCGTTCCCTGGTGGAACCTTTAGACTGAGATCACAGTCTCTGAGATCCACGTTCGATATCAGTCAGCATAACACCCTCGGGTTCACTACATATTTACATTCTAGAAGAGGAAATGGAAAACAAAATACTCACAAAATACAAATACTTAGGTCTAAATGTAACTCAGTTGACATTGTGGTTTTGTAGACTTTGTAGATTCACTATAGACATGATAACCACTCAATTCACAAGGAAACACGCATAGAGCAGTTGGGCATCGAACTATCAAGATACACCCTCCCGCTTCCTATTAATATTTGAAGTTATTGAAATAGTCTCATAGAGTTGAAACTCTTTGAAAGCATTAGGACAGTGAACCCTAGTTGAAGTTGTATCTGATAGAAATTATAGGATCAATGGATCTTTGTTGAAAGTGAGAGTAAACTGAGTTCTATTTAAAAGGTTCTAATCGGAGATTGAACTTACGGTAATTATTCAACGAATTGGAAGACTTTATGTTTATTAAGTATTTTTATTTTTTGATGAGAGACCAATTATAGGAGGTCTATGAACTATGTCTTTACTTAATTGTACGGATTATAGAATCCTGAATTGAAATAGTATGGTGAAAGATTTGTTCTGAAAGTCTATAAGAATTTAAGCGAAGAAATAGGAGGACGATTTATGTCTATTTTGAATGTGACGAAGGCAGTTTGCCCAATGTAAATAATTTATTTTTAACTTGAGTAGTCGTTGAACTACATCGCCGATATTTGTGTTGTATATAAATTATTTTTAGGATTTATGGAAGGTTTATAGTCATATTTATTCGTGTTGTAACTTTTATCTTTAATTTAATTTTTAATGGAGATTTTTATCGCTTCTATGAGAAGAATATAAGTGATAGGACACTGGAGATAAATTGTATAGAGTAACGAATAGTTTTGTAATGACGGAGATCTACGTCAGGGGTAAATTCATTTGGAGATTTTTTTTAAAGCTTAATAACATTAATTTATTTTTGTTGTTTCTGACTTAGTAAATCCTTTTTACAATAGGTAGCGCACGAGTAGATTCAACAAATGAGTAACGGCGCGCGTATTGTTAAAAAAAATCCGTATGCGTTCATATACCATTCATGCGATTGCAATGAAATTTGGTGAAATGTTGTTTCCATTCCCGCGAAGATTTCTGATTTAGTAAATCCATTTTACAATTGGTAGCGCACGAGTAGATTCAACTAATGAGCGACAGTGCGCGAATCGTTTCAACCATCCCGTATGGTTTCTTATACCATTCCTCCGATTGTGATAAAACTTTGGTGAGTTGAGTACAGTCCTGCGAAGGTGTATGAATTAGTAAATCCGTTTTTCAATCCGCACAAGTAGATTCAACAAATGAGTGACGGCGCGCGAATCGTTTAATCAAAATCCCGTATGCGTTCATATGCCATTCATCCGATTGCGATGAAACTTTGATGAATTGTTGTGTACACGCCAGGGAAGGTTTTAGAAGTAGTAAATCCATTTTTCAATAGGTAGAGTACGAGTATATTCAACAAATGGGTGACGGCGCTCGAATCGTTTCAACAAAGTCCGGTGTGCGTTCATATACCATTCATTTCATTGCGATGAAACTTTGTTGAGTTGTTGATCACGCTCCCATGATTTTTTGGAGTTAGTAAATCAACTTTACAATAGTTTGGAGGTGGCTAACAGAAAAAGGAAACACGATGTTCAGTAAAGAACATATAGCCTACTTTCTCCTAAATGCATGGATATTGTTATAACTCTTTGTCCTTTTCAAGGAGTATAATTGAATGTTGGTTGTAGTAGCTTGTTGAAATACAACGTGCTATACGGATATTAAACATGACTATGAGGTGCCCTTTGCTAGTGCTACCTCTGTAAAAAAAATTCATTCAATTCGGTTTCACCGTGTTTGAATTGATATGGGGAATCGAATTTGCACTCATACATGGCCGCTATCTGCAAACTACTGTGCTGAAGACCTTGTAGTTCAGTCAAAAGATGCTTCCCACATAAAGGTGTGTTGTTGCAAAATTTAGTAGAGATCAAATGGTTAGGTTGGTTGTAATTTGATTTAAGCTTTTAATATTTGGGTGCCCACCATTACGTTTCCGTCAAAATGGCGGCGATATAAAACATGACACTGAGGTGCCCTTTGCTAGTGCTAGCTGTGTACCAAATTTCGTTCAATTCGGTTTTACCGTGTTTGAATTGATAGGGGGAATCGATTTGTACACATACATGGCCGCCATACGCAAACTATTGGACTGATGACCTTGTAGCTTGGTCAAAGAACGCTTCTCACTTAAAGGTATGATGTTGCAAAATGTGGTAGAGATCAGATGATTAGGTTGGTCGTAATTGGATTTTAGCTTTTTACATTTGGGTGGCCACCATTACGTTTCCGTCAACATGGCGGCGATATAAAACATGACACTGAGGTGCCCTTTACAAGTGCTACCTGTGTACCTAATTTCGTTCAATTCGTTTTCACCGTGTTTGAAGATATAGGGTAAATCGATTTGCACACATACATGGCCGCCATCCGCACATGATTAGGCTGATGACCTTGTAGTTTGGTCGAAACATTTTTTTATACATAAAGGTATAATGTTGCAAAATTTGGTAGAGATCACATGATTAGATTGGTCGTAATTTGATTCAAGACTTGAACATTTGGGTGGCTGCCATTACGTTTTTGTCAAGATGGCGGCGATATAAAACATGGCACTGGAGTGCCCATTGCTAGTGCTACCTCTGTACCAAATTCGTTGAATTCGGTTTCACCGTGTTTGAATTGATATGGGTAATCGATTTGCACACATACATGGCCGCCAACTGAATACTATTGGGGCGATGACCTTGTAGTCTGGTTAAAAGACGCTCGCCATATGACTATATGCAGTTGAAAAATTTGGTAGATATCGGATGATTAGATTAGTCGTAATTTGATTTAAGCTTTGAACATTTGGGTGGCTGCCATTACGTTTCCGTCAATATGGCGGCAATATAAAACAGGGCACTGAGGTGCCCTTTGCTAGTGCTACCTCTGTACCAAATTTTGTTCAATTCGATTTCACCGTGTTTGAATAGATAGGGGGAATCGATTTGCACACATACATGCCCGCCATCCGCAATGTATAGGGCTGATGACCTTGCAGTTTAGATAAAAGATTTCTCGTACATAAAGGTATAATGTTGCAAAATTTGGTAGAGATCGGATGATAAGGTTGGTCGTAATTTGATTTAAGCTTTTAACATTTGGGTGGCCGCCATAATGTTTTCGTCGAGATGGCGGCGATATAAAAGATGTCCCTGAGGTGCCCTTTGCTAGTGCTACCTCTGCACCAAAGTTCGTTCAATTCGGTTTCACCGTGTTTGAATTGATAAGGGCAATCGATTTGCACACATACATGACCGCCATATGAAAACTATCGGACTGATGACCTCTTAGTTTGGTCAAAAGACGCTCACCAAACGACTATAAGCAGTTGGAAAATTTGGTAGAAATCGAATAATTAGGTTAGTCGTAATTTGATTTAAGCTTTGAACATTTGGGTGGCCATCAAGATGGCGGCGATATAAAACATGACACTGAGGTGCCCTTCGCTTGTTCTACCTCTGTACCAAATTTCGTTCAATTCGGTTTCACCGTGTTCGAATTGATAGGGTGGGACAGACATTCAGAGTACACACACTCACACACACACAGACTCGCACACACACAGACTGACACACATTTTTTGGCCTTGTAGTGATCTCATTAGTCTACTTTCAATTTTTGCAAAAATCGAAAGTTGGCTAAAAAATATTGAGAATCCTGAAGCACTTCAACAAACAAAGTTACAACGCCAACACTTTCTTTGATTGGCATTGCAACGCATGCCGGGTACAACTAGTTCAAATATAATTATTTTAGTCTAGTAATAATAATAATAATAATAATAATATCGTATGGCCTCGGGTGCCTGGTGCAAGCTTTGTTAATTGACATCCAGAGAGCAGCTTGCATGCCGAATTTCGTCGTTCCTTTGAACGCTATGACACTACAGCGCTCTCAAGTAGAGAATGGAGGAACTTTGTGTTGGCTGAAAATCCCGAGATTAATTTTGCCATTGAACACGGCCTACTGAATTCAAATGGGTTCTTTAACATGCCAACATCGTATGACATGAGTGTCGTGATTTTTGTCGCCTTTCAAAAATAACTTACCATGGCCAGGAGCGAAACTGCAATCTTGGGGGTTGGTAGTCCGACACTATAACCACTCACCCACCGTGGCAAACTTTTAGTCTAGTAATAAATCACAACTGTACGACCTTCTCCAAGTGTGACGATCTACACTACGCCCAATTTTGTTGTTGTTGTTGTTGTTTCATTTCGGGACTAGGAACTCCGTGGCCATCAACCCCATGTGCTTGGTGTAGGACTACAGTTCAACTTTTATTGCCACATCCATAGGTAAAGCCCTGCGCGGATGCGGATATCCGCGGATATCCGCAAAACCTTTCGCCATGCGGATATAGTTTGCATGGCTGTACGGATAGCGGATAAGCTGCGGGTAATGTTTGAAGTAAATACCATCCGAACTTGTTGAATATCATTAGTCATTACCACGACCCGGATGTTTATAACATACTAGCAACCTTGCCCGGCTTCGCCCGGTATCGTTAACTGTTTAACTGGCGTAAGCTTAAAAGGCGCACGGGCGGCAGGTTCCAGACGCAATTCAGAAAAGCCGAGGTGAACAGCGAAACTCTAATCACATATACTCTTCTTAGAAGTCTCGACAGTTTGAAGTTGGCCGAAGCTGGGGTGATGGGCTCGCTCGCTAGCTCATTAAACTCGCTCGGAAGCTAGTAATTTAAATTCATACTGAATGGAGATTGTTGGAAGAAATGAGAACGCGAAAACACTTATAGAGGGCGACGTATTTAAAGATAGAGCTGTTGCGGACGTTCCTGCAGGACCTTTCATGCTGAACAATTCCCACACTCATACAGTAGTATAGCGTATAGATATTTTTAAGGGTTTACCCAGCTTAAGCTCAAAAGGCGCACGGAAAGCAGGTTCTTTTTCGACTCGATTTGTTGAAATCATCACTGCTCATCCTCCCTTGGTCGTAAATGAATGTTTTTCCACAGAAACACTCCTCGAGAAATCCCTTACAGATGATGAAACCCGCATCAAAATCCATCCAGTGGTTCTACTGATCACCCGTAACATCCAAGAATCAGGGATCTTGTTTATTACTTTGTAGAGATTGTTTATATTTTTAAAAAGTCAAATAATTTAATAATAATATTAATAATAAATTAAAAATAATAAAAACAGTAACATTTCTTTTGCATGCACTCTGGTATTGAAATACAATCTCCTATGTTGAAAATAATGAATATGTCTCTCAGATAATCTGTAATGGATTTGCCGACACAATCGTGAGACATATCACATATTATAAGTATTTAATAGATGTATTATTATTATTATTCTTTCTTTGTTTGTTTCTTTCTTTCTTTCTTTCTTTCTTTCTTTCTTTCTTTCTTTCTTCGTTTTGCCCACTTAGGGAGTGCGTTTGAACTTGTTGACTCGGGTTGATGGTGCTTTCCTCTTCTTCTCCTCCCAAAATCTCCTCATGAACTCGCTATGCCCCTTCTTACGTTCCTCCGTCCATTTTCTTCCAGTGGTCTTTTTAGCTTATTCGGTGAAAGAGTGATTTGTAACTAGAGCTCCAAAGTCTTGCGATTCATGATGATATCTTCTGTAATGTTTATATCCTTTAAGTCCTGTTTGATCTCTTCTAACCAAAATATGGTACTTCGAAAGTCCCCGTTCTTCGAATCCAAACTCCTGAGGATCGGGTGTATTTCTTTGTAGGCTTGCTCAGCACGAGGGGCTTGATCCAGGGGATCTGGGTCATTGGGCACGGAAACAGTCAAAGACGCCCAAAGAAATACATCCGAAAAATACCAAAGCTAACAATAAAAGAGATCCAGTCTTGAGTTAGATTCGTGAATAATTTATTCAAGTAAGACCCCTATCTATTTCCGAGGGCCGAAATCGGCTAATCCGCTAATCTAAATACAATCATGAGTCGTCCCTAGTTTGACGTTAATGACCCCCGCGAAATCCTAGTTACATGAAAAGAATGGCAAAGCAAACTAGGCGCGTGGTACATGAATAATTAACGCGTAGCAAATTTACAAATAAATGACTCGGCAGAATTTACATTTAACAGCTAGCAAGTACAATCCCTAGGTTAGGATGGTACCACGTCCACATTTAAATTACATTTAAATTTTATCTAATGCCTATGTGAACGAAAGTATTGCGACGAGACGCGTCGCAAACAAATGCCCATTACCAAAGCTAATGATAATTTGACCACTAACTTTAAAACAACATTGCATAAACACTCTTATGTCTAGTAAGGAGACAATGGGATGAATACACTAGGGAATAAAGTAAACACTCTTATGCTAGCCTACCTTCGCGAATTGACATACTGTTTGTAGTCAATCGTCATCTCAGGCATGTAAGTTACGTTGGCAAAGCGCAATTACAATTGCGTCTTACAAGCTTTAGATCATGCGGGCCGCAAGTTACTGACTATGGGTCCCGGAAATCCAATGTCGTCGATGCAAGTAGTGTCAGCTCATTTAATGTCATTTTACCATGGAAATGGATTGAAGTCACGGTGTCGCTAACAACAAGCAAATGGTTCCAAATTATAGCTGTAAATTATTTATAATAATAAATTAATCCGTTGGTTTAAGATAATTATGCTCTTGATTTAGGTTGTAGGTTTAAATGTGGTTTAGTTAGTTGTATTGAAGACACCAGTCGTAGGCTGCAATAGGTGTTCTCACTGGAGATTCACTCAAATACTTTGACTTCAACAAGTCATACAATAACACAGGTTAGCGCGTCTTACACCAACTGCGCGCGATGCATCGGTCGTCATAGCATAGCTCAAGAACGCCGGAATAAACCAAGGGTAAGGCGAACATTCATTCCGTCCTGCCAAATACTGAATAATGTGTTCATGGACACAATAATTACTCTGGCTAGCCTAATTTATACAAAACTGGGTCAATTACCATGATATTTTAAACCTTTCTACAACGCGCCAGGCGATACAAAGTCGTCGGCTAAAACATTTAAGGAATTCGCATAAACGTGCGTTCCATTACCTCATAATAATAATAATATCGTATGGCCTCGGTGCCGGGTGCAAGCTTTGTTATTTGACACCCAGAGGGTAGCTTGCATGTCGAATTTCGTTGTTCCTTGACTATGAAAGTCAAGGAGGTTAGATGTTAGATATCTAATCTCCTTGAACACTATAGCGCTTTCTAGCAGAGAAATTAGGAACTTTGTGTTGGCGGAAACTACCGAGATTAATTTTGCCATTATCAACTCGGCCTACTGAATTCAAATGGGTTCTTTGACATGCCAACATCGTATGACATGCGTATCGTATTTTTGCCGCCTTTCAAAAATCACTTACCATGACCAGGGGCGAACCTGCAATCTTGGGGTTAGTAGACCGACACGCTATCCACTCACCCACCTCATAATAATAACAGGCGTTGACAGCTCCCAAAGCTGCTCTCAAAGCAAAGTTATTAATACCTGTGACCTTCAAAATTCCTTGGCTTGTGACATAATGTAGCACACAAAAAGAAGTCAATAAAGTCGCCTCTCTTTTGTTTCTCGGTAAACCGGTTATCAGCTGTGCGCAAGAGTCTGGCCGCTTCGCATGCAGCTTGTAGCATTGCAAAGAATAGTGCTTTTAAAATGATCATTTTATAATCTTGTAGGAGCACGAATTAAAGTCCTGTAGTGCTCTACAGATTATCTAGCAATGTCTCATCACTCCCTATTAGTGTTTCCTGGGATTACATTCCCTTTAAAAATATATAATGTAGCATAATGTTCAAGGAGTAGACATTTTAAGTCATAACACTTGTGCATTCTGACTGCGCTGATATCCGAAGATATGTCACTCGTTCAATGTACATGTAGGATTTGATAGGTGTGGTTTAGCATTCTCCACAACAAAATTAAACATCTCACCTCTGCTCTGATGTTTTAAAATGATACGAGATTAGTTAGCTCCTCAGCTTAACAGTATACGGGTTCGTTCCTCTCGAACTTCATGTGGTAAAGTGTACTCACACAAAAATGATAAATAAACAGTACGAAAACGTTACGGCAATGGTCGGCCGAAAAATGATACGAGAACAAGCTCTCAAATTAAATAAGGGACCTAACTCTGGGGTGTCCCCTAACTTTCACAGAAGTATACATTTCCTGTAGCTGAAGATGTCATTTCTCTTGACGTAAAATACTCTGGAATACATGAGAATCGCACCGGCCGTAAAATACACGGACTTGTGGTGTCTAACTGAAATATTGTCCCAGTACTAAAGAAGAAAAGTACACACATATCCTACCTCAGTGGTCAACTATCGTTACGTTTCGGCTCAAAAATATAATGCAATAACTACTATTTCAGCCTGGACAAACTTCGTACAAGGTTTACATGACTCACGGTTACTTTATGTGGTAGATCACTTTCCAGAACTCCCATTGGAAGGGGTTAAATGCTTCCAAGGTTCCAAGCATTTTTATGATGGGTAAGGCTATAGATTTAAGCCTGTCCTCGTGGTCTTCTGTCAGCAAACCGTACTTGGTTTGTACGTAGTAGTGTCGGCTGGACAATTCCATAGTGTTGGCGTATTTCGTTGGTGTTACCCTCACATAGTAGATTACTCCTTCATGACGGTCTCACAGTATAGTAGCAGAAATGTAAGCACGTGGTGCAAAATGGTAATCATCGTGGTCAAAAAAATATTCACTGATTCTAATTAACGAGTAGGGTAAAATGCTCACTGGTTCTAATATTTGTAGGTTATTCAAATGCTCTGCTTTACCTGCCACAGATTCTACTTTACCAGCACGTGTAAAATCACTCACAGATTTTACAAAGTTGAAATCACAAAGAATCTGGACAAACACTGTCGCGTACAAGCAATAATTAGGTTTATCATAATTCAATTGTATGCTGGCACACACTGGGCTACACGACGTTGTCGTCAAATTGATATTTCACTTTATAGGAATACGTTACCCTCGTCTGACTTCAGACGGTCCTCGTGGTTGGTGAAAAATTGAAGCAATCACACAAACAAATTTATACTTTCACTATTACGTTGCACTGGCTTCACTAAGCCTAAAACAATACTGTGCGTTGCTTTAATTATAGAAATCAGCTCGATGGCTGCAGATTAATGTCTTCCCAAATGTGGGATCTTCGTACGCCTATAATGGCCTTCGTCTATTAGACGGACAATCGACACAAGCGTCCAGTCTCAAAGGACTATCACAACGGTGTGGTTCGTGCATAGCACGGCTTCCTGATTCCAAAGAAGTAGTCTAGTCAAAACAGTGACTACTTTCATAAGCCCCCGCATGTCTGCGGTGAAAAATACCTTTACCTAAAATAGATTTGCCGTCTCCAAAAGGCATAGAAAATGGCAAATTAAGCAGAATTAAATGTTTCAAGCTCCTGAGATATGTGGCATAAAATAGTGAGTAATATCTCTCTAGGAAGAAAATAAGCTGTCCTCTCCGAAGTCAAAAGAGTGGATTATTCATGAGGAAGCTTGAGGGTGTGTTCTACAGAACTGAGCATGGAAAGTAGATATGCTCTCAAAGAAATATTTCATGCATGAGCCTAGGCGGGCTCAGTACGTGTCTAATTATTCCATAGTTGGTCTGTAGTGGAGATCTTGGGATATTCTGGTGTCCATTTACTATGAAATGCGTCTTCTCATACGATATTTGGAGTCCTGTCTGTGATGCCAACTCATGTAGCTTCTCTATGGCATACTGGGTTTCTTCACTAGTCTTGGTAAAGATTGCAAGATCATCAGCAAAAGCCAGGCATTTTACTTTGATTTTCTGTCCCAGAGTACCAATGCTTATGTCTTTGATGTTATTTCCCCACTGCCTGATGACTTTGTCTAACACTAAGTTAAAAAGCAGTGAGGAGAGGCCGTCACCTTGTCGAACTCCTGTATGTACTTCGAAAGGCTCTGATAGTTCACCTAGAAACTTCACTTGAGATGTTGTGTCATTGAGAGTCTGGCGGATTAAATCCCTGGTCTTCCTATCTACTCTGAGCTCTTCTAGGGTGTCCAGAACAGTTTGCCTGTCAATAGAATCATACGCCTTCTTAAAATCCACGAAGGTGACAAAATGTGCTGCTACTGCGGCGTATCCTTAACATCGTCTTTAGGCTCCAAATCAGCTCCGAACACAATATTATACCTTTCCTAAGGCCTGCCTGCTATTCACCAATCAATTTATCAGTTTGTTGTTCAACTGTGTTTAAGAGCGCTTTAAATAATGCCTTGTATATAATTGGTAAAAGTGATATATCTCTGTAGTTGTTAGGGTCCGCTCGGTCGCCCTTTTATTATTATTAATTTATTATTACGTTGAGGGTCGCACGGATGGGAGAAGCCAGCTGTTAGGTCGTGTATTGTTTCGTGAAATTAACTGTGTTCGTTGGTCGTCGGTGTTGCTCGCTGTGTCGAGAAATCATAGTAAGCCGTCAGCTCAGTGTACTGACACACAGGCAGCGAAGGAGCTATATAATATCAGATTGCATCCACAAATCGCCGTTTAATGACAAAATGATTATGTTGTTTGAGGAATACAATTTATTGGTATCAGTTGAGCTATTTTAGAGGAACCTAACTCCATCAGTTTAAGCATAGTCTAGCACTAGAATTTTATCTCTCATGTGTCCGCGGTGACAAATGTTGTATATCAAAGATTTGGCTACTCGCAAGTCAAAATGACATAAGTGTGAATTGTATCTCTGTGTTTGGCGGTTAATAAGGTGTCAATGAGTTTGAAAGTTTAGGTGTTAAAATAGACTGGTGAAGTTTGTCGTATCATAGATGCACTTTTGTTAAGGGCAGTAAACTGCTGTTTGATATTGAGATGGGTGCTAAGTGGTCATTATGAGCAAGACGTAGTGAAATAGTGTAAATGTGGCATGCATATGGGAATATTTTTGTATAGTAACTAATGTGTAATTAGTAGTGTTATGGCTGTGTTTGTATTTTAGAGGAACCTAACTCCATCAGTTTAAGCATAGTCTAGCACTAGAATTTTATCTCTCGTGTGTCCGCGGTGACAAATGTTGTATAAAATAGATTTGAGAACTCGCAGGTCGAATTTATCTTAAGATACTCAGAAGCGTGTCATTCTGACGGATTTTTCGTGAAACGGTCGCGAGTGCGAATACCGAAGTATCGTAGTGTTGTGAGGAGTAATGTTGCCAACAATATTAGTGGCAAAAATTAAAAACTAACAATTTTTTCTTCAGATTTGCGACCAAAAGTGAAGTGATTAGTAAAATGGAAATATTATTTGTATAAATTCAGTGCTACCAACCTTCATACGAACATACCGAGTGACTGATAAATAGCTTTTACTTCAAATTTGTGACATTCTAAACTTACAGTGACGACGAACAATTACTTAAATATATTTCTACTTCTATTGATTTACAAAGAAACAGTGACTACAACAGCAGTTCGAATCTAGACAAGCCCCATGGAGGGCGACGGGCCGATCCCGTTGAGTAACCAATTTTCCATATTATCATACTCTATTCCTTCACCCAAGAAACGACAACAAAAAAAAACACGTTCACGGGGTTCGAAATCCGACTCCCCGTCAACCCCTACATCCATACGACTATAAACAAGATGTTCGGGAAAGAACATATAGCCTACTTTCTCCGAAATGTATGGGTATAGTTATAACTCTCTGTCCTTATCATCTCCTAATTTCTTCCTATTTGAAGTGCAAATTGGCACACAGGATTTGAACAGTGGCGTTCAAACCATAGTTTATAATTTACCCCAGCATTTTGCAATTTCATCAGCAAACACTCCAAACACCGACTACTTACAATAATTGAAACTTCGTTGCTCTAATAAGGCCCATCTACAATGCGCAGTCGGCAGTCCGTAGTTGGTAGTCCTCGGTCGGCAGTCGCGATCGACTCCGTGTATACTATAGGCACCATACACAACATGAAGTTGCAGTTGGTAGCTGGCAGTTGGCAGTCGAGAATTTTATCCTTGACTGCCAACTACCCGACTGCAGCAATGTAATAGCCAATCAGAGCAGATCAGAAACTGACGTCACGTTGTTGTTCTGTGTCGTGTACGAATGATATAGAACTAAGTGAAGTAACTTCGCAACCCGTTAATTTATAGGCTAATCTTAAATACACGGTATAACAAAATAATCCATCTCCAAATCATCCATATTGCAAGTTTTAAGATTATCAACAACGCCTCTGTGCACAAGGAATAAACGAATGTTACTGTCTTATTACTCCTAGCAGTCGTTAAGACTGGGTTCACTAACTGGCCGGTATAGAGCGCTGCTCGAATCTATAGTTTCTGCATAGTACAACTGAAGGCTGGAAGATGTCACACCAGTGGAGAATGTCGTTTTTTTAAATATATAATTTCCATTGCAAAAAGCACCATATAAAGCTTTATTTTATAACGTCTCAGTACTCAAGAAACAATAAATATAAAAACTAGTCGTGATATCTAGTTGTGAAATATCGAACAATATAATCCTAACAGAGCGAGTGCATTCTAGCGGCCAGATGAAGAAACTTTTCAATAAAATCTGTTACCTTTTTGTCAGCTAGATGTCTCGATTAAATCTGCTGGCGAATTATGTTTTAATTAAGTATATGTTTTGCACCGTAATATGCACAATATAACGCTTAATTTTAAAACGTCTGAGTCATTACAAAGCAACAAATATGTAAAATGTCAAGCAAAAAACATATCTCTGATGGGGTTTGAACCATAGGCATATGAATGACAGACTAACGCTTTACCACGGAGCTATTTGTGCCAACGAACATTGATCCATATAAAATGACTTACATAGAACTTGTTAGCAAATAATGATTTATACTAAACGATTTCATTACTTAAGTATATTATTTATATATAAAGCATTTCATACAAAGTTTATTTATTTTGTTTGAGTACGCTATATTGCATGCAATACTCAAATTAGTGAAATATAAGTCAGGCACAAGATATCCGCTGCCATCTTGTCTTATTAATGAATCAGCTGAGCTTTTTAAAATCACGTCTGCACTATAGTATTACAAAATAAACTTTTAATTTCGTACGTGCCTCTTCCTTTAGAACAGTTAAAACGATTCTCGGCTCGATAATCGGAACTGGTGGGTCCCATGATATGGATTATAAAGTTTGCATAATTCGCACGGCCGCCATCCTGAAATGGTATGGCGGACGACCTTGTAGTTTGGTCACAAGACGCATCCTATACGAAGGTATGTTGTTACCAAATTTGGTAGAGATTGGATGATTTGGTTAGTCGTTATTTGATTTTACGTTTTGAACGTTTGAGTGGCCGCCATTCAGTTTTAGTAAAGATGGCGGCGATATAAAACATGACACTGAGGTGTCCTTTGCTAGTGCTACCTTTGTACCAAATTTCGTTCAATTCGCATTCACCGTGTTCGAATTGATAGGGGGGGACAGACATTCAGAGTACACACACTCACACACACACACACAGACTCACACACACACATACACACACACAGACTCACACACACACATACACACACACAGACAGACACACTTTTTTCGCCCTGTGTTGATCTCATAAGTCTACTTTCATTTTTTGCAAAAATCGAAAGTAGGCTAAAAATCCAGGGAGTCCAGTGACTCCGAAGAGCAACCTCCATCAATGCACTCTGCCAGAGCCAGAAGAATGCAGACTGCAGATGCCCCCAGTGACCAACTCCAATCCTGCCAACCAACCAGCAGCATGCAGCGTCAGGTAGAAGCCGACGATTTTCCACCTTTTATTCTATCTTCCTCTACATCTTATCCACCACTCACAACCTGTACGGTTACAGTATCTTATAACCCCTCCCCTCCTATAAATTCCGTTCCCTACTCCACTGTAGCGGCCAACACAAATCCATCTCCTCAACCTACTCTTTCTAATCAACCTTCAATTTACCATGTCTCTCCAGCAATCACTCCTGAACCCTCACAATCTGTTCCGATTTTATATGTATCCCCACTCAGTACTCCTTCATCGCAATTCCATTATCCATCAACTCAACCCTTTTCCTCTTCAAATTCCATGGCCACTCCTCAAACGGTAGCGTACAACTAGCTTGGACATACCTACCATCTTCCTTCGTCCAATCCTCAATATTCTCCTCAATCCCATCCTCAACCTTATCCTCAGCCTCATCCTCAACGTTATCCTCAACCATCTCCTCAGCCCTATCCTCAACCTTATCCTCAGCCTACAATTAACTCCTCATCTCGATCATCAATTCAACCCTCTCCTGCCATCAACCGTCCAATCCCCTCAACTACTTCTTCTTCTTCTTGTTCTCCTTCTACCCCTACAAATGAATCCATCTTCACTTACCGTTTATTTAACTTCACGGAGCCCTGGCCTGAGCCGCGCCACATCTCCGCCATTCTCCGCACCTTCCTACCTGCCAGCTCCATTACCCAAATCATCCCCCAACCTCATGCCATCATCTTGAAAAATAAAGGTGATGCCAGGGAGGTTTTAATTCACAAGATGGGCTTAGCTCGTTTAGGCGAACAAGTGGCCATGGAACCTCTTCCTACACGTTCCCCAAAACTTCCATCTCTTCGCCGTGAACCCCTTCTATCAGTCGTGATTCGTGGAGTTGATACCTCCTACACAAACCAGGAATCCACCAGGAACTCACCTACCATCTCCTAAACATCCATAAAATACTTCGAATAAATAGCGATCGTGGCCCTACTACCTTGGTGCGTGTCCTCTCAGCAGACTGTGCTTCCATAGACAAGCTACTAGCTGAAGGCGCCTTTCTTTACTGGCAACACCACCGAGTGGAACCATCCAGGACCTCCACCCCTGCACCTCTCCGATGTGATCGTTGCCAAACCTACAAATCACATTCAACTGACCACTGCCCCATGAATCAGTCAATCTGTGCCCATTGTAGTCAAGCCTATCCGACTCGCAGCTGCCCCAACCTCTCACTCCCACCTAAATGCACCCAGTGCCAGGGTTCTCACCCAGCCTACTCTCCCCATTGTCCAAACCGCCGAACAGTTGACGTATCAAAACCTCAATTTACCGCCCCTGTCCGCACCGTAGATCCCATCACACACCCACAATCATCCGTCTCCCCTGCTCCACCTTCTATTGAAGACATGATTCGCTTTACAGCAATCTGTCTTCAAAATCTATTACCCTTCGATCGCCCCCGGGTGCTGGAAATACTACATTTTGCTGCCCGTACAACTTTTAGCCTTAATATGCAAGCCACCACCTCGGGACAAAAGGTCCACTTCCATTTCAGGCCAATGGAAATTTAATTATGGCTAATACATTAGGAAATGGAATGTGTTCCGTACGCGTGCTCTATTTCAACATTTGTTCCCTGAAATCCAACCGTCACTTCCTGGACATTTTACTTCAGCTCTACACTCCCGCTATCTTCCTCTAAAATTAATCATTCCTCAATCCTCGACTCCATCCTGTTTTTCCAAATTACACATTATATCGTGCCGATCGCCCTCATGAATCCAGAGGGGTAGTAGCCATTGGCGTTCACAAATAATTCCCTTCACGTCTACTTCAACCTCAACGCTTTCTCCATGTTCCTGAGTTTCTCACTGTCATGGTGCATCTCCCTTCGAACCCTGTAATTCTCTCCACTGCTTATAGTCCTCCCCGTTATCAACCTCCCATAGATTATATTAGCTTCCTTGACTCAACATATATTCACTACATCTATGCTGGAGATATTAATATTAACTCTCTATATGCCCATGACAGGGACCTCCTACAGGATTACTTAGACACTATGAATGGTGAACGTGTGGCTATACCCCCTCACACCATCGTGAGAACGCAGAGCACTCCCGAAATAGCCTTAGTATCCTCTTCCTTATCCCGTAACACGTCAATTAAACTACTCGGCCTCTAAGGTAGTGACCATCTGCCCTTCCTCATTACAATTCCCTCACTTAATTTTCATCATCCCTCACCTCCTCCTTCCTTCATGAGAAGTAACTTCAATAAAGCAGACTGGGAAGCCTACCGCTGCAGTATTACTGAACTCCTTGCTACTGCCACAATCCCACAGAACAATGAGCAGCTATCTGCTTTGGTATCTTTGCTGGAGACATCTATATCAGTCTCAGCTCGACGCCACATTCCCGAAACTAAAGTAACTCCAAGCAAGCCGCCTATTCCACCCAAGGCACTCCAACTTCTTAATCTATCAAGGAGCTATTATAGGACCTACTGCCAGACTAATGCCCCAGACTTACTCACGAGACATAGACAATACCAACGACATGTTCGGACATATCTTAAAGCAATTAAGAAAAGAAGTGGTTTGACGCTTGCCCAATCTAGCTAAGGAATCCACAGCTCGGCCTATCTGGAAAACATTTAAAACTCTTACTGGGCAAAATACAAAGGAATGCCTTTTTCCCATCAGAGGGCCAAACGGTTTCCCATTCACTGACCAAGACAAAGCTGAGACTTATGCTGACTACTTCACTAACGTCTACAGTGACCAACCTAATACTCGACACAATTACTCAGACTACAGAACCGTGAGCAAACTAATCCAAAACTTCCTTCTCTGACCCCCAGTTTTGACCATCTCCCGACTTTAGATCCCGAATCACCAATGAACCAACCCATTACTTCTGAAGACATACGATTCCAGCTAGCAAAAAAGTAATACGGCTGGGTAGATTATTAGCTTGGGAATAACCTAACCCCCAAGGGAATATGATGAAGAAAAAGAAGTGGGTTTCGGACTGGAGAAAAAGGATGGAGAAATAGGACGAGAGTCGAACAGAAGTTATAATTTTAACTTTAAGTATACTCGCAGGCAGCTGCCACTGCAAATCCGCTTTCCGATTCCTAAAGTGGGTAGGGACCTGGGCGAAGCTAACAGGAAACGCAGCTGGAACTTGGGCTATTCGCAAGAAAGCTGCTATAGCGTATCCCTCTCAAGCATAAATATGCCTACTATGGGGTAGGGTGGTGGTCTGGCAAGACAAAGAGTAACAGATTTATTGTGTATCTGTTCAAAGGAGTTTGTTTCTAAACAAGTATTTTGAAGAGTACAAATAAATTGAATCAGCCGTGATATTTTAGTTCTTGAAATTGTAGAATTTCTAAAGAGCGACCGAATGCTTCCAAGAAGGATAGGGATAAAGCAATTATACCCTTGGGAATAATTTTGGTAAGTGTACCAATAGTTGCATTTAGAAATGACTAAGCTTATACCCAGCAAGGCGCCGACTAAAAGTTTAGACAATGAGAAACACTTAAATTTTGAAAAACCAACCATAAGTGGTAGAGAGAATCTCCACAAGCAGGAAGCTGGCGTAGCGAGCTATGCTTGCCTTACTGGCCAGTTAGAATTAGCTATTTAAGCTAAGAGAGACTTTACTAAGTTAATAACTAAGAGTTCTTGCTCAAATGCAACAAGTGGTGAAAACCCTATCAATGGATTTATTTTTAATAAAGAGGGCATAAACCTAGGAAGAGTCAAGGAAGACAGGACCTTGCCTAACCGTTATGTTTGAGAAATGATAAATCAAAAGAAAAAATCTTAATTTATTTAACAATATAAAAAAGTAGTTTATGTAACAAATATATAATTTTGATTTTGTAAACAATTGGGCTCGCAGACCTCCGAAAACATCTAAAGCTTGCGTCAGGCAATTGACAATTCTTTTGGTTTTAAACCTTTTATATGCTTTAAAATCTTCGTAAGATTTGGAAATGTTGTTAAGAATAACAAATGGGAAATTTAAAGATAATTGACATAATTAAAGTTAAACAATAAATCAACTACCAGATGTGTACTTTAAGAATTTCTAGATAGGTATCTTAGAAATATGTACAAATAACAACTTCGAAAGTAACAACAACAAAAACAGGAAGAAATGAAATAGAAGTTTCTATAACTTCTTGTATTAATACAGAGCTACATTCGGCGATTATGCAAATAGGGCAGGTCACTTATTGTGAAACCTGAAGAGAAAAATTGAAAGGAAGTTTCTGGAACTCCTATGTGGGTAGGGATCACGAGAAAAATAGGGTAAATTTCCCTTTCGTGAAACCTAGAGATAACTCACTTTTGAGTAGAAAGAATTGGATTCCCTCATTAGAAGGGAGAAACAATATACTTTAAGGCGTGTACTAGACACGAAGTTTTACAGACATTAATTCGTTGTACGTGGAACAAGTAAGGGAGGGCACTTATTGAGAGTGACACCTCATTGAAAAAAGACCTAAAGTAACAATTTTATTATTTTAGTTTGTTAGTAAAGGGTTTGGGAAAGATCAAATGGGATTGTGGAAGAGTGTTCATGGCCGTATTTATTGTACTCGGACGAGCGCGACGCGGATGAAAAGTTGAACAGGCACTGTTTTCACTATAGTCTGTTGATATAGTTGAAATGTTCACTGTAGTAGCACAAAAAGTTGATGGCAAAGAAACTTATTGCAATGGTGGAAAATGACTAGTTGCACTAGATTTGCGAGAGTCTATTGTTTGAAAAACTTGTAGGTTATAGTTGAATGCACCAGAAAAATCCCAACGGAGGAAGAAAAATTAGATTTTGGTTAGCAGTTCATAAGGAAGATTCCTTAGTTTGAAAAAGTATTCCCATATGTGAGTGGAAAGTACTAGAAGGTTTAACTCGTAGATAAATTGTTCGGCTTGGAAAATTCCAGAACAATCATGACCTGAAGAATAGGGCAAAAGTTAGTCCAGCGATGGAACGAGCTAAGTATTTTATAGACAGTGGGTAATTTAATGGTGTCCCACGTTGTGAGAAAATCTCTCATTTAATAAGCATAAGAAATGCTGCTTCATGTTAAGATTGGCTTAGATAGACAAAAGCCCAACATAGAAAATTCCGCGAAGGATAATTATTGCCCCACATAAGAAATCTCACACTGCCTATAAAATGATCATTAAAAAGCATGTAGCTCTTTAAAATCAATTAAAATAAGTTGAAGAACGTTGAAGTAGTACTTAGCTCATTTCTGATGAACGGCGAATCCTTAGGTGACCGTTAGTCAGGAATTCACAGCGTGGCGAAGATTTGAAAGTTTGTCTCTCGAGGTGGGGAGACGAGCTTTAGTAAAGCTCCGACTGACTAGTTTGACTTCAGACGCACAAGTGAGGCCAGCTCAACGGAGCGCGAAGAGAACAAGGAAGGGAAAAAGATGGGGGTAGGAGACAAAAGGAATACATATAAGAATAGCCAACATAACAGAAATAAAAGAAAATCTTGATTAAATGGTCTTCAAAGAGTTGATAGCATGCGTCACTAGCGCAGCTTGGTGGGAGAAAAAGTAGACGAAGTTCTCTTGATCACGGAGATGATAGCTGGCGATAGCGACGAGATCTGGTGGCTAGATTGGTAAGGAAGTCCTCTTGTGCAGGGAAAAATTGAGGAACTTCAGAGATTCGCTGCTAGATGACGCTAGGTGGGTCATGGAAGATATATATCTAGAACAGACTTACAGGTAGTGTAAGAAACATATACCAACAAAGAGAAATCAGAAGATCACTGTTGGTGTTTGCAAAAAAAGAAGGGATGAACTAAAGCAAAGAGAAGCAAAATCTTACTCTGTGTTACAGTGTATTCCAAAGAATACACCAAGCTGGGGTGGGCAAACACCAACAGAGAACGAAAGACATGAAATTAAAAGCGTAAAGGTAAAGGAGCAATTAATGACAATGGTCTTATGATATGCCCATTAGTGGTCAAGATCTTGGCTACCCTATCAATCCCATCCCTTCCAGGATAACACTCGGTCACTCCACCAGAGATCCAGACCAAGGGAGGAGAAGCATCCCTAACCAGGACCAAATCCCCCACTTTAATGTCGGGATTGGAAAGAAACCACTTCTGTCTCCGTTGCAAGGAAGTTAAGTGTTCCAAATTCCACCTCTTCCAGAATGAGTTACGGAGGGCTTCAAGTTTACGCCAAACAATAGGTAAATTAGAATACCTGTAAGAGTTGGGAAGGGGAGGAGGGACAGAAAGAGAAGTGCCTATAAGGAAGTGACCAGGTGTGAGTGGAAGCAGGTCATCAGGGTCATCGGAAAGAGGAGTTAAAGGGCGAGAATTAACAAAACCTTCAATCAGAAGAGACAGCGAATTAAATTCTTCATAAGTCAGAATGCGATTACCTAAAACTTTTCTTAGATGACGTTTAGTGAGATTTAAGCAGGATTACCACCTACCACCGTGATGAGGGGCGTAGGGAGGTATAAAACGCCATTTGAAACCTTTTGAGTAGGAAAAATTAGAAATCTGTTCCAAGGCAGGAGAAGATGTGAGAGCTTTCTTCCACAAGGAAGCTGCGCCTTGAAAAGTGGAAGCGTTATCAGAGAACATCTCCGAAAGAACACCACGCCTAGCAGCGAGAGACAGAAGTAGAGGCATTCGTTACTAGTTCCAAATTGATCGCGCCAGTAACCATGCAAACAAAGAGAGAAACATAGAGCTTACCAAACAATTTGCGTTTAGCTTCAGGGGAATTGCGTTGATATTGGAACGGACCCATATAGTCCACACCAGTTAGAGCAAATTGACGTGTAGGAGAAGAGCGAAGGGAGGGCAGATCCCTAATTGAGTATTGACTTTAGGTTTCGCTTTGAAGCAAGGAATGCATTTGTGAATTACAGAGGGAACTTCATGAATTCCATTTATAATCCAGTACTTTTCCCTTAAGAGGCAAAGCAGTGTGCGTGTACCAACATGCAGATTACGATAATGAAAGTCACGTATAATTAAAGAAGTTACGTGATGTTTAGATGGCAAAATAACAGGATGCTTTTTGTCCTCAGAAAGCAAAGATTGCGAGAGCCTACCACCTACCCTGAGTAACCTATTGTCATCAAGGAACGGGGCTAAGGCACGAAGACGACTGGATTTGGGAAGATCCTTTTTAGAAAAAAGTAAAGAAATTCAGAAGAAAAGGCTTCTTGCTGTGTTAGTTGCAAAACCTTAAAGATAGCGAGATTCAATTCATGATTGGTAAGGTGTGGTTTGGGGAGAAGAGGTTGGTCAACCACAAGATATTTCCATCTGAGAAGATAGGCAACAATTCGAATTAATTTGTGAAAGGAAGAATAGTGGGACAACAAGGGATGAGAAACGTTGGAAACAAGACACGAAGCAGTAGATTTAGATACTTTAGCGTCAGGCAAGTTGGAGTTTGTAGCTGGAGGTTTAGAAGGCCAACAAGAAGAGCCTTCGATTAACCACGAGGGCCCATGCCAGTACAACTGAGAAGCTGCCAATTGAGAGGGTAAACATCCACGAGAAATGATGTCGGCGGGGTTGTCAGCGCTGGGCACATGCCTCCATTGACATCCCGAAGAAAGAGTTTGAATTTTGGAAACCCTGTTTGCAATAAAAGTTTGCCAATGAGCGGGGTTTTTAGCAATCCAAGAAAGGGTAATCATGGTATCGCTCTAGAGATAGATTTGCAAAAATTTGACTTTTAAGACTTCCCGTAATTTCTTAACAAGTTCTGCGGCCATGAGTGCAGCACACAATTCAAGACTAGGCAAAGTGATAGTTTTAACAGGAGCCACCTTCGATTTGGCACAAACAAGGTTGGAAACTAAAGATCCATTTAATGAACCGCGATAAACCAAATATGCACAGCAACCGTAAGCTTTTTCGGAACTGTCCGCAAACACATGAAGGAAATAAGATGCATTAGGATGAGCGTTAATTAAATTCCTGGGAATTTCAATAAGGGAAAGATCAAGCAAATTGCTGCGAAAAGAGAGCCATCTGTTAAGAAAAGAAAGGGGAACAGTGTCGTCACATTCACATTTGAGCGACCATAGCTCTTGCATGAAAAGTTTGGCTATAACAATAACTGGGGAAGGAATTGAAGCGGATCAATTTTTTTTTGCAATTTCAGAGAGAATTTGTCTTTTTGTGTTAGGGAGCTCTTCTGCAAGCGAAACTTCATAGATAAGAGTGTCAATGTTAGTGCACCAATGAACTCCAAGATTTTTTATGGACTCGGAGTCTCCACAAATTTCGACGGAGGAGGGGTCTACATCTTCAATAGGAAACTGGGCGAAAAATTCATGGGAGTTGGAATTCCACTTATGAAGTGGGAATCCTCCATTCTTTAACAATGCTTGAAGTTCTAGTGACACGAAAGGAGCTTCCTCCTGAGTGGGGAAGGACTGCAAGTAATCGTCAACATAGAATGACGTAGTTAGTGCTTCGGAAGCTTTAGAATCAAATAAATGACCATCTTGAGAGGCTAACAAATGTAGGGATCGGATAGCAAGGAAAGCGGAAGGTTTTAAGCCATAAGTAACCGTCTTTAAGCTAAATACCTTAATGGGCTTGCTGATTTCGTCGCACCACAAGATTCTTTGGAGATCTCGTTGTTCAGGCTGAATTAAAACCTGACGGTACATCTGTTTTATATCCGCTATAACAGCTATGGGAAATAATCGAAAGTTTAAGAGTATAGCCGATAAATCTGACTGAATAGCAGGACCAGAGTAAAGAGTATCCTTAAGACTGTTGCCATTAACGTCAGGTGATGAACCATTGAAAACGACTCGGGTTTTATCCTCAAATGGGATGATGATTTAAGAAAACCGTTTCAATTGGGGGGTGCAATTCGTCATCAGATTTGCTAACAACTTCCATATGATCTAAGCTTTCATACTCATTCATGAAATCAGTATACTGCTGTTTAACGAGAGATTCGTTCTTGAATTTGCTCTCGATAGAAAACAGAGCTTTTCGAGCTTTGGGTTGAGAATTACTAAGCTAGGGGGATTGTGTAATCTTGGCATCTGAACAATTAACCGGCCATCAGGAGAACGAGTGTTGGTGTTCAGAAAAAGTTGCTCACAGAATTCGTTTTCTGAAGAGGTCACGTTAGGAGAATCAACGCTTTCAAGCCTCCAGAACTGTTCCAAGTCAGTATTAGCGAAATAACATTGCGATGCGGGTTGGGGAGAATAATGAGGAAGTTGACCGGTGACGATCCATCCAAAATTAGTGTCTCTGGCAACCACGTTTGAGGATAACTTGCGAACCTGTTTACGAAGGAAATTCCAGAAAACATTGGCACTAAAGAGTATGTCAATGGGGTTTTGTACATTGAACAGAGGATCGGCTAGCCTTAAATACGAGGGAATGCTTAAACCTGAAATATCAACAGAGTGACTAGGAATATCTTCTCCTATGCTATTGAGAATGAGACAATTCATTTTGAGAAAGTTATTTCTGTGACAAATGTCTCTTATGGTTAGCTTTGAAAACTGTAAAGCTTGCGATTTTGAGCTGTTAATGCCTGATACATTGATAGAAGTGGGGTTTACAGGTAGGCCTAGTTTTTTGATTAATGAATTAGAAACGAAATCGTGGGTTGCCGCCAAATCAAGAAGACCGCGTGCACGGACCCAGTTGCCAAAGTTATCCTGAACTTCGATTTGGACAGTGGACAATAGTACTTGGGCACTACGTATGGACTTGGCATTTTGAATGTAAGATGAAGCATTGGAACTGTTAGCATTGTCACTTTTCTGAGAAGTAGATGCGGTCGATGACCTTGCTTGATCATGACGATGTAGTAAAGTGTGATGAGCTTTTTCACAATGGAAGCAAAGTCTGGTGGACTTGCAATTTGAAGCAGAATGCGTGGGTGCTAGGCAGTTGAAGCAATGTTTATTCTGGGAAACTAATTTTCTTCTTTCGTCGACTGACAGTTCTTTGAATGATTTACATAGATATAAGGCGTGGGAATCTTTACAAATTATGCACTTTAATGGTTCATTTAACACTTTCAGCCCCATGCGAATGACAAGCACATTACCTCCCAGCCCACGATGTTTAATTAGCACGTGCTCAGCCCCATGTGCATCATTCCGATACACACGAAGTTAGGCGCCCAGCCCCATGTGTATCATATTGTCACACATGACATAGGCTCCTTCTTCAAAGCGTGAGGCATTCAGATTCACACGTACATTGAAATAGCATAGTGTCTTCTTCTCCCTGGGGCTGTGGGACCGCAGGGCAGTGGTGGGTCGAATATTGTTTGAGGGTTGGCACCACTGCACAGCCTTTTCTTGTCTGCCAGTTTTCCCTCCAAATTGTATTGTTTACTTCTAGTGCTGGTATGATATTGCAGTAACATGGATTCTGATGAGATAAGAGACGAAATCGGAATGTATTCAGATAGTAGTGAACTTAGTATTTTTAGAAATATGAGTGACTCAGATGATCCGACAGTGCACTTGACAGACCTTGATTTCGACAGTAGTGATAGTGATAATCACAATTTCTCATATTCGTCGCTCAGCCAGTAGTTCACAACCCAGACCAGTCCACCTATCGAACCTGACCTAGTTGCCACAACTTTTTAACGACAAAACATGTTCCTGAACTGGTTGAAACTACTAACAAATGGGGTGTTAAAAGGAAACCATCTACAGTTTTGCAATACAATGGAGGAAAATCATTCATTGATGTTTCAGATCAGCTAGCATCTTATGGTACATCTGTACGTCGAGGTGTAAAATGGTACAGAAAACTTATGTTTGAGCTCTTGACTAATACAGCTGTTGTTAATGCACACTCAGTTTACAAGTCTACTGTTTTTGCACCAAAAGACATTGTATCATTCCGAGAAGACCTTGTTACTTACCTGCTTTTGGAACGTCTTCACAACAATGCGGCAGACGACCTACCTTCGAACCACACTCTCCAAACCATAGAAGATAGGCCCAGAGGTAGATGCACTTCTTGCTACCAACTTTTATCAGCACGTGATGGGAGGAAACTAGCTGCTAAGAGATGTTGTCAAGTACGAACTATGTGCGTTGGTTGCCCAGAATTCAAGTACATGTGTATGGACTGTTTTTTCAAGAAACATAGATGTGTAAAGAAGTAGTCCAAAGTAAAATGTTGCTTTCAGTAAATTATAAATGAAATTCATTGAAGGAATCTACTGAATATTGTATGTATTTACACCTAATGCTGATTCCTGTGTCCATTTAACTTTTTTATAATATAACCTAGCCTATTGTAACGTAACTTAGCACTAGTAACAAAAAACAATGTGAACATTTATATGAAAGTGTTAGAAATAACAAAAAATTAGCAAAAATTTTTAAATGTCCTTTTTTTTGGGGAAGGGGGAACAAATTGACGCACACGCAAAGTGCATACATACTTACTCATAGCCCATGTGCATCTTATTGACTCACACCTAATTTCCGAGCCCTGAAAATGGCAAAATGTTTTTAGTTGTTTTTAAACACCCGTAGGCCACCGAAATAACGAGTTCATGCAATAGTAAGCCTTGGGCTGTGGGTGAACTTACCACCTTTTTAGCTGGGTTTAACGGTGTATCAATGTGATACACATGGGGCTGAGCTCATAACTTACCATGTATCAAATTGATACACATGGGGCTGAAAGTGTTAAACTCTTACGGGGTTCGCTTTGAGTGTTTAAAACGAGAGAACTAGCAATACGGCGTTCACTAGACCTAGTTGGGTAACCAGTGGCGTTTGACTTGAGTTTAGATGAGCTGGACCCAGGGTTTTGGGTACTAGACGCTAAGCGTTCGCTTTTTAGGTTTAAGAGACATTGATTCAAATTTAGAACTAGGGGGTGAGGGTTCACTTTTATTAGCTAAAGCAGTTATGAGTTGGCATCTAGCATTTATGAAAGTGACTAAATGCTCGTAAGAGTAATCGTCTTCTCTGGAAAGTTCAATCTCCCAAGCTTTGAGGGTAGCAACATCGACTTTAGAAACCACTAAGTGTATTAAGAAAGTGTTCAGTGGGTTGATCTAATTGGGATAGAGCTTTAACGTGAAGTTGTGTTGTATCAATAAGAGTACGCAAACTAGTGACGTCATTGTGCTGTGACGCAGGTAAGTTAAATAGAGCCTTCATATGGCGTTGAATACGTAACCGTGAATTACCGTTCTTTCTTTCAACAAGTTAAAGGCAATGGGGTAGTTTTCGGCACTTAATGGGAGTGCTTCAACTAACTGCAGAGCTTGACCTCGGAGGATGGTTCTCAAATAATGAAACTTGTAGATGACTTGAATGTCTTCATTGTCGTGAACAAGAGAACAACATAGTTCATAGAAAGAATCCCAAGTAGATTCGTCTCCAGAGAAGTGGGGTAAATCAAACTTAGGTAGGATTGGTTTGGGCTTGTGAGTGCCCTCACGAAAAGAGGTTTGTTGTTCGTGAAGGGAACCAAGAACAGAACCGCCTTTTTTCTGTTCTTCTTCGATTTGGCGTATTATTTTAAAAGCAGAACCTATACCTTCGTAATTTTGGTTTTCCACTTCGATTCGATCATCAGTTTGATTGAGCATACAAGTTTCGATTTCAGTTTGGATGTTACAATAATTTTCAGATGAACGTTCAAAATCCTTTACGCGATGTTTTAACAAATCTAATTGAGCTACTGAGGGATCTAGCTCTTTCATATATTTTCTAAATCGTGTAATTTGCCCTTTATAGGATGCTCGATTAGAAGTAAGTTTTTCATCCTTATCCTTTTATGTAGGAGCCATGACAAAATAGGTAAATTAAAGTATAACTTACGAAACTGTGGAACCTTGTAAATGCTGTCTGACTGGCAGCAGCAAATAAGTTGAAAGAAAGGGACACGCCAAAGGAGACAGGAGCGGCCTCTTTCTCCTTCACAGGCTTTGCACGGTGAAGCTATAGCTGAAAAATTCAAAGAAGATATTAATGATTTGAAAATATTGTCAAATAACCCTTGACAAATAAAGTCTGATAGGTAAAGTGTCATAAATGGACTCTGCCGGGTTTCGGCACCAAATTTTGGGTAGATTATTAGCTTGGGAATAACCTAACCCCCAAGGGAATATGATGAAGAAAAAGAAGTGGGTTTCGAACTGGAGAAAAAGGATGGAGAAATAGGACGAGAGTCGAACAGAAGTTATAATTTTAACTTTAAGTATACTCAAAGGCAGCTGCCACTGCAAATCCGCTTTCCGATACCTAAAGTGGGTAGGGACTTGGGCGAAGCTAACAGGAAACGCAGCTGGAACTTGAGCTATTCGCAAGAAAGCTGCTATAGCGTATTCCCTCTCAAGCATAAATATGCCTGCTATGGGGTAGGGTGGTGGTCTGGCAAGACAAAGAGTAACAGATTTATTGTGTATCTGTTCAAAGGAGTTTGTTTCTAAACAAGTATTTTGAAGAGTACAAATAATTTGAATCAACCGTGATATTTTAGTTCTTGAAATTGTAGAATTTTTAAAGAGCGACCAAATGCTTCCAAGAAGGATAGGGATAAAGCAATTATACCCTTGGGAATAACTTTGGTAAGTGTACCAATAGTTGCATTTAGAAATGACTAAGCTTTACCCAGCAAGGCGCCGACTAAAAGTTTAGACAATGAGAAACACTTAAATTTTGAAAAACCAACCATAAGTGGTAGAGAGAATCTCCACAAGCAGGAAGCTGGCGTAGCGAGCTATGCTTGCCTTACTGGCCAGTTAGAATTAGCTATTTAAGCTAAGAGAGACTTTTCTAAGTTAATAACTAAGAGTTCTTGCTCAAATGCAACAAGTGGTGAAAACCCTATCAATGGATTTACTTTTATTAAAGAGGGCATAAACCTAGGAAGAGTCAAGGAAGACAGGATCTTGCCTAACCATTATGTTTGAGAAATGATAAATCAAAAGAACAAATCTTAATTTATTTGACAATGTAAAAAGAAGTAGTTTATGTAACAAATATATAATTTTGATTTTGTAAACAATTGGGCTCGCAGACCTCCGAAAACATCTAAAGCTTGCGCCAGGCAATTGACAATTCTTTTGGTTTTAAACCTTTTATATGCTTTAAAATCTTCGTAAGATTTGGAAATGTTGTTAAGATTAACAAATGGGAAATTTAAAGATAATTGACGTAATTAAAGTTAAACAATAAATCAAGTACCAGATGTGTACTTTAAGAATTTCTAGATGGGTATCTTAGAAATATGTACAAATAACAACTTCGAAAGTAACAACAACAAAAACAGGAAGAAATGAAATAGAAGTTTCTATAACTTCTTGTATTAATACAGAGCTACATTCGGCGATTATGCAAATAGGGCAGGTCACTTATTGTGAAACCTGAAGAGAAAAATTGAAAGGAAGTTTCTGGAACTCCTATGTGGGTAGGGATCACGAGAAAAATAGGGTAAATTTCCCTTTCGTGAAACCTAGAGATAACTCACTTTTGAGTAGAAAGAATTGGATTCCCTCATTAGAAGGGAGAAACAATATACTTTAAGGCGTGTACTAGACACGAAGTTTTACAGACATTAATTCGTTGTACGTGGAACAAGTAAGGGAGGGCACTTATTGAGAGTGACACCTCATTGAAAAAAGACCTAAAGTAACAATTTTATTATTTTAGTTTGTTAGTAAAGGGTTTGGGAAAGATCAAATGGGATTGTGGAAGAGTGTTCATGGCCGTATTTATTGTACTCGGACGAGCGCGACGCGGATGAAAAAATGAACAGGCACTGTTTTCACTATAGTCTGTTGATATAGTTGAAATGTTCACTGTAGTAGCACAAAAAGTTGATGGCAAAGAAACTTATTGCAATGGTGGAAAATGACTAGTTGCACTAGATTTGCGAGAGTCTATTGTTTGAAAAACTTGTAGGTTATAGTTGAATGCACCAGAAAAATCCCAACGGAGGAAGAAAAATTAGATTTTGGTTAGCAGTTCATAAGGAAGATTCCTTAGTTTGAAAAAGTATTCCCATATGTGAGTGGAAAGTACTAGAAGGTTTAACTCGTTGATAAATTGTTCGGCATGGAAAATTTCAGAATAATCATGACTGAAGAATAGGGCAAAAGTTAGTCCAGCGGTGGAACGAGCTAAGTATTTTATAGACAGTGGGTAATTTAATGGTGTCCCACGTTGTGAGAAAATCTTTCATTTAATAAGTATAAGAAATGCTGCTTCATGTTAAGATTGGCTTAGATAGACAAAAACCCAACATAGAAAATCCCGCGAAGGATGATTATTGCCCCACATAAGAAATCCCACACTGCCTATAAAATGATCATTAAAAGGCATGTAGCTCTTTAAAATCAATTAAAATAAGTTGAAGAACGTTGAAGTAGTACTTAGCTAATTTCTGATGGACGGCGAATCCTTAGGTGACCGTTAGTCAGGAATTCACAACATGGCGAAGATTTGAAAGTTTGTCTCTCGAGGTGAGGAGACGAGCTTTAGTAAAGCTCCGACTGACTAGTTTGACTTCAGACGCACAAGTGAAGCCAGCTCAACGGAGCGCGAAGAGAACAAGGAAGGGAAAAAGGTGGGGGTAGGAGACAAAAGGAATACATATAAGAACAGCCAACATAACAGAAATAAAAGAAAATCTTGATGAAATGGTCTTCAAAGAGTTGATAGCATGCGTCACTAGCGCAGCTTGGTGGGAGAAAAAGTAGACGAAGTTCTCTTGATCACGGAGATGATAGCTGGCGATAGCGACGAGATCTGGTGGCTAGATTGGTAAGGAAGTCCTCTTGTGCAGGGAAAAATTGAGGAACTTCAGAGATTCGCTGCTAGATGACGCTAGGTGGGTCATGGAAGATATATATCTAGAACAGACTTACAGGTAGTGTAAGAAACATATACCAACAAAGAGAAATCAGGAGATCACTGTTGGTGTTTGCGAAAAAAGGAAGGGATGAACTAAAGCAAAGAGAAGCAAAAGCTTACTCTGTCTTACCGTGTATTCCAAAGAATACACCAACGGCCCCTGGGACAGATAAGGTGTCTTACGCTCATATTAAGCAATCACCACCCATCTTCATACATTTCCTAGCCATCGCCTACACTTTTATTCGCTATACTGGTAGCTTCCCCTCTCATTGGAAGACAGCTAAAATAATTCTCTTCTCTAAGGTAGGCAAACCTCCTTCCCTACTTTCCTCCTATCGACCGATAAGCCTCCTCTCTGTTTTCTCTAAATTATTTGAAGCTATTATCGCCTCTCGCCTCTACAATTTCCCTAACTCTCAAAACATATTTCCCCCAACTCAAGCAGGTTTTAGACCAAAATTTTCTACACAATCCCAGCTTTTTCGTATGACTAGTCTCCTCACCCCCCACTTTAACAAGGGCTATCCTGCAGCACTACTACTCCTTGATTTGGAAAAGGCCTTCGATCTCGTTTGGCAACGAGGGCTTATATATAAATTACAAGAACTCAACCTTCCCTCCTCGATTGTCCGCTTGCTCAGTAACTTCTTACTGAACAGGCGAGCAATCATCCATCTCCGCTCTGCCTCCTCACACATCTTCTCCATCTATTCGTGTGTTCCGCAAGGTTCTCATATCTCCCACTTCTCTACATCATCTACGCTCATGATATGTCACAACCGAACAAATATTCACACCTCTTCCAGTTCGCAGATGATACAGCTATTTTATCATTTGCCAACAATACCACCACTCTTGCCAATAGAATGCAATCCTATCTCGATACACTTCTCGCCTGGTTTTCTAAATGGCATCTCTCAGTGAGTACGGACAAAACCAAACTCCTTCTATTAATAATAATAATATCGTATGGCCTCGGGTGCCTGGTGCAAGCTTTGCTATTTGACACCCAGAGGGTAGCTTGCATGTCGAATTTCGTAGTTCCTTGACTATGAAAGTCAAGGAGGTTAGATGTTAGATATCTAATCTCCTTGAACACAATAGCGCTTTCTAGTAGAGAAATGAGGAACTTTGTGCTGGCGGAATCTCCCGAGATTAATTTTGCCATTATGAACTCGGCCTACTGAATTCAAATGGGTTCTTTGACATGCCAACATCGTATGACATGCGTATCGTATTTTTGCCGCCTTTCAAAAATCACTTACCACGGTCAGGGGCGAACCTGCAATCTTGGGGTTAGTAGACCGACACGCTATCCACTCACCCACCGTGGCAAGCTACTCCTTCTATTTAAAGCCCGAGACAACCATTTTCGTCCTTTCCGTATTTCAATCTTCCAAGAATCCATTCTCCCATCCATTCAGGCTGTGTATCTGGCGGTTACATTCGATAGAAATCTCTCTTGGCGCCCTCACAATAAAGAAATGGCACGGAGAGCACGCATACGGATAGCACTCCTCAAACGTCTTCGTGGGGGTATTGTGGGGCCTTTCCCCAATCCAAATTCTCAACACATACAAAGTTTTCATTCGTCCCATTCTGGACTATAGCTCATTGGCCAGGATTGGTGCGACCTTCCCTCAATATAGCATATTAAAATCAGTAGAACAATATGCTATCAAAATTGCATATGGCCTCCCGTTGAACCGCGACAGTAATTTGTTAGTATTCCCCAAGACACCTAAATCATTTTTTCACCATCTTTTTAAAATCAGACTACGAGCCCTCCAGACATTAGTTTACAATCGACAGCCTCTGACTTACGACATTCTAATGACTCCCAGCGCCAGAGGGCCTACTAGGCACTCGAAGCCTCTTCCTCAAACCCTGACACTACAGATCCTTGCTGTATGCCTCTCACCAAGGCGGTCCGGGTTCGATTCCCGGTCAATGCATGTGAGATTTTCGAAGTGAAATGCCATGTCCTGTGGTTCGGATTCCACGTATAAAGGAGGTTCCGTGGCTCATGATCTCTAGATTAACGGTCACGTTATACTACAAGCTTCCTTCCTTCCTACAGATCCTTAACCATGATATTCGGCCCGACAACTTCCATCTCATTCCTCCTGATACTTATCCCCCCTAAATTTATTTATGCAATCATTTTCAGCCATTGAGACACAGATTGGCAGACACTTTTTTAAGTGAAGCTAATTACTCTCTACCAACTTACTCAGTGTAAATTTCTTTCAATCCTACCCTAAATTCTCCCTTCTTTTTGGCAACGATCGAACGACAAGACATCAAGACATCAGGACATCAAGACTTCAAGACACCGCATTTTCAAGACTTCAAGAATTCAGTTTATTTTATACAATTTTTGCTACTAATATATATATTTTATATTACTCTTTTAAGCCTCAAGGAATCAATCTATTGTATGTCATTCTCTGTATTTTTATATGCTCTTTTATCTCAATAAACGGGGTCTTCCGGGGTCTTCCGGGGTCTTCCGTGGTGGACGCGGGGCCTCGACTGGGGGCTATCTTGCTGGTCGAGTAGCCCCACAATCATAAACTCATATACCTCCAGGGCTGAAGATCGCCTTAGTTGCGATGGCGGCCAGTCCTCCGAAGTTGGGCATTTTGACCTCCTTCGGAGGACAAAATGACCCAATTTTTTTTGTTTTGTTTTTTTCTCGCAGGTCAAAATGACTGAAATTCTCATTCTTGCAGTTCCCTTCTTTTTTCTTACTCGCATCGGTTGCATTACTTACAATGTGATTTGTATCTCTGTATTTGGCGGTAAATAAGGCGTCAATGAGTTTGAAAGCTCAGGTGTTTAAAATTGACTGGTGAAGTGTGTCGTGTTATAGTTGGAGATCCACTTTTGTTAAGGGCGTAGTGAAAGGCAAGTTTTATTCCAGTGAAATAGTGTAAATGTAGCATGCTTATGGGGTAAACACCTTAGGTATTGTTTTAGATCCCTTAGTTGGGGGGGGGGGTTAGTTTAGGGATCTAAAATTAGTGTTATTGTATTAATTTGGAAGGTGATTCCTAGATGATGGCAGCTTCCCGTAGCTGGGAGAGCTTACCAGTGTAGCGTGTTGTTTGATGTTCAAATGCTAGGGGGTGTTCCTGCTAAGATGCGAGAACCTACTGGGGGATGAACCTCTGAGTGCAGGCTAATGTGCCAACCTGCCAGCTGGACAGAGTGAATGATATAACAAACGTGCTTATGTCGGCGGCTCGCTGTTATGCAGTCGAGTCGCCTGCGGGAGCACAATGAAGCCTGAGCAAGCAATTACTTGGCTACTATTGTCACGGTCAATCGTGACGAGAGTCAGGAAGGGTGTGAGGATGTAAAGAGGCGTGTAATTATGAATGCAATGTGTAGTTTACTGACCAAGTGTTTTATTGGTCTCCCCTGCAGGTCTGGCTTCGATGCCCGTAGCACATGGTGGGTGTAACTTTTCTTTGTCCCGGGGGCAGGCTAGGCCTTCCGGGACTCCGACGTTTGCCCGTGCTAGGTCATCGGCGCTGCGACCTTACGTAATTCGTCTTTCTGGTCTGGGTCAGTGAGCCAACTGGGGTAGGGCTTATCATCGCCTTCCCCAGCTTTGCTCCTGTGTGGCGCCTTTGGCCTTCCGCTTACGCTGCCATAATCATTCAGCGTGTCGCAGATTCCTTTTTGTATATAAAAAATGAGTGTACTATGTAAATAATTTATTGTGTAAATAATGTAAAAATTTTTAAGTGTTCTGGGGTTGTAGAATCTTCTAAATGCATGGACTAGGTCTGCTATGGCTACGTCGGACTTCCAGCTGTAATGCCTTGGTAATTTTCATGGAGGCGTTAATAGGGTTTTATGGCGTTGGGTTCCCTGTTATTAGGATCCGGGGGGTATTATCTGTTGAATAGGCTTAAAGCATGGTAGGAGAGGGTTGCGCATCTTTGGACTCCATGTTAATGGTGGCCTGGAGCCGGTGATGCTATCAGGATGTCTTTACAGTGTGTGGACGGGGTAGGTATTTCCCAGGTTTGCAAAATTTTTCACAAAGTGTCATGCAGGTTCAATAATAATAACCCTTGGTATGTGGGTGGGATATTCCATGCGTGCGGATGGATATGAGGCGTATCCGCTCTCTTTTAAGGATAGGTATAGGTCGAGGTATGATAATACTATGTCCCTTGCATGCGGGATTATTTAATAAAAAAGAATTGTTAATATAATTTTGGCCTCATCTCTTGCTTAGAGATGTGCATTACGCTTGCCATTCTTTCTGACACACCCCTAATACTCAGGTGTTAGCATTGAGAGCCAGGGCGTAGTGAGCCCTCTCTTTAAACGCATGAAGTCTATCAACCCCGATGTATATTTTGTCATGTAGTGTAGCTGTTTTTATTGTGTCTGTATGTTTGTGTTGGCTAATGTTGTGAATGACAAGGTTATGGAAGGAAAAAAGTGGTATAATAGTAGCCTGTGGGTGGTATATAGGCTATCTTGCTGGTACCATCCGTCTCTGCTCCTGTCATCCTCACTTGGTCACTGTCTGTTTTCTATCCGCTCTTGGGGATGGTTAAATGTGGTGACGCTGTGACGTCCCGGCCTAATCTGGCCTCTCATCTGATGACGTTAAAGTAGCAAGTGAATTTTTAATGTAACTGGTCATGTCCTGATTGCCTATGATGGTTTTGGGATTTAAAAAGTAAAAAGAGAAGTAGTTATTGGGGGGGGGGGGTTGTTCCTTCAGAGCACCTGTCTGTGTCCGCTCCTGATAAGTGAGCGCGTGTGGGAGGGACGTGGTCGTAATTGTGATTGGCGCAGCTGCGTGTGTGTGGCTATGTTCCGCTACATCATGCGGGCGGGTGGCCTGTTATCGGCTAAGTCCTATCGTGTGTCGCGTGGCTGAGTGTCGGACGGCGCGTGTGGTTTGTCAAAATCTTTGTAGACATGTCCCTGTGGCCCTAAGATAAGTCCGGCCTATTATGTCTGTACATTGCTAAATGTCATAACTGTTGTAACAGCGCTGAAAAATGTATGCCATTATTATTGGTTTGTTTTTGTCATTTCATGGTCACTTCCGATATAACAATAGTGTCTGTCGACGGCAGTGTTGCAATGCGGTGGAATCTGCAAGTCAGTATTTTGTCATGTTATGTTTTCATGTGTTTGTGTACATGAAGTCTCTGACGTTACGTATGTCGGCTGCCGGAACGTGACTTTTGCCAATGTGCGAGTGTTGTCACTGTTTGGGATTCCGGGCGGGCCAATGTGTCAATCCGTCCTGTTTTTGCTAGCACCGTTGTGTGGACACTTATCCCATAAGACCTTTGCCTTGTGAAATTGCTATACTTGTGTTTGGGAAATCTATTTCCTATGTTTGGTGTAATCGAAATTTTGCATGGTGTTTGCCCGGAGAAAATGTGGTATTACCTGTTTATGTACTTGTATGGGGCCCACTTCCATCTGAATGGGACTCTGGATTTTTGTTTTCCCCGGCGTCCGATTTTTACTGGGCATTCGGACCCGCGATCCCCTGTAATTCCCCGTGTTTCGTGTCTGCGTTGTCTGTTGGGATTTGTGTGTCCCCAGTGTGGCTTTTGATGGTGTTTTTCGCGCCAAAAATACCATTGGTTAGTTTGTTTTTGGCACGACTGATGTTACAATTTTTAGCCTACTTTTCACATTTTGCAAAAATGAGGAAAAAGTAGTCTTATGAGATCGATCCAGGAAAATTTGTGTCTGTCTGTCTGTCCTTCTGTCTGTCTGTCTGTCTGTCTGGCTGGCTGTGTGTGTGTGTCCCCCCCTATCAACTCCTAAACGGCTGCAGCAATCAAAACCAAATTTAGTATGAGTAAAGATATGCACCGGAATAGCTCACGTCCATATTTGAAAATGATGTCAGTGCTACCAACTGCTGAAAAAACGCACTAGAAATTTGAGTTCCATGTTGGATATCTTGCAAGGTATGCATGGGAGCTATTCCAAAATTGGCACACATGTAGATAACACTATTTCAGTTTAATTTCCAGGAGGCCAACCATAACAGTGTTGCCAAAATAATTTTAAGCCTTCTGATAGGTCCAATGTTTAAATGCATATAACTTCTACACTATCATCTGGATTCCAACCAAATTTTGTATGTAATATCTGTACATAAACAGATATGACTGAGCTTATTCTTAAGAGCCACCAGGGCTGCCAACTGTTAATAATTGCTCTCTCTATTTTTTAAAATCCAAATACCAATATATCAGAAAGTGTTCAAGCCAACAGCTTTAAACTATGCACACGTATATTCTGACATTTTAGATTAATTTGGAGTAACTTATATACGTCAGTTCTACCAACATGATTATAAGCCTGCTGATAGTACCAATTTTTAAATACATGTAACTTCTATACTATCAGTTGGATTTCAACCAAATTTCGTATGTGCAATGTGTACCATAACAGATATGACTATAAGTATTGTTAAGGGACACTAGGGCTGAGTTTTTCAACTGCCACATTTATTATCCGAATGAGTTGAAATGTAAACTGCATACTTATAATAGTAACACTAAGTCACATACCAAATTTGAAAACAATTGGATGAAATGTAATTGATTTTTTACTAATTATATTATTAAAATATACCGTGTGATCAAAATGCTCCATGCGCATTAGCAATTGTGTAAAACGCTTGATATTTTTATTACATATACATAAAACTATTCTAAATATTATAACATTGAGACATTTCAGGAAAGTGACACATGTATGCTGTCAGATTAATTTTTTTCTTTATGTGCCATCATGTCTTATGGATTTTGATAATTTTTCATAGTTTTTTAATTTTTTGGTCTGTAATTTACAAAAAGGCTGGAGATATTGCAATGTTATCTTGCAACACATGTGTTTCTGAATATCCAGTGTTTTTTTTAGTAAAATTAGTGAATACCTCATGCACATGGAGCATTTTGATCACCTAAAAACGATGTTTGGAGATAAAAGCATTTTTATAAAATCGCATACTATATTAACCAGTTTGGCTCACCCAATGAAACTTTTGTGGAAAAAATGTGAAAAATACAATGTTTTGTTGTAGAGATAAAGAGCATGGAGACCTTTCGTTTGAGTTAATCTACGACTTTCTAGGATTTCTAGTTTTAAAAGTATAGCCTACTTTCTATGATTTGCCTTCCATCTTCTTTTTAGGCAGAGGAGATTTAAAAATGTCGCTGAGCGTTTAAAATGGCGGTGCATAAAAATTGTTTTAATGAAATGATACACAGGTGTCTATAAGATATATATATGGGAAAAACAAAAAACAGTTATTTTGTCATTTTTGCCTAAAAACTCAGCCCTAGTGTCCCTTAAGAGCAATCAGGGCTGCCAACTGTTAATAAATGCTGTCTATATTCTTTTTACCCTAATATCAATATATCAGAAAGTATGCAAGCCAACAGCTCTATACTTTGCGCACGTATAGCACCTGACATTCTAGATTAATTTGGAGTAATTAATACAAGGCGGTTCTGCCAACATGATTCTATGCCTGCTGATATGTCCAATTTTAAAATACATGTAACTTCTATACTAACAAATGGATTTCATCCAAAATTGGCACAACAAGATATCATAATAATTCAGATTATTTCTGACCAGCACACGCATTGTATTGTTGGCAACATGCTTTTACGCGTGCTGATAGATCCAGTGTCTAACTGCATGTAACGTCCATTGGATTTCAACCAAATTTTGTTTTCTGTACCTTAAGAGGTGGAACTAAGAATATATTCAGTCACCAGGGCTGCCAACTGTAGTGCTCTATTAGGCTTCATTATACCAGGTATATTTTGAACTAATTAGATATTTCGATATTACCAACTTAATTTCGTCATTATTCTAGATAGGTTCATATACTGTAGAATAATCATTGGCATGAAAAGTAGGCTGTATAGTTCTTCACGGAACTTCTTGTTTTGTACTGTATGTCCCATGGCATGTGTATCGTGTGTTTGAGACACGCAGATGAAAATACGCTTTGGCGTGAAAAATTTGGGTCTTTTGGAATGCCCCTTGTATTCTAATTTTGAGAGTTATATGGTTTTGAAACTAGCGTGAATGACTGTGTGTATCACTGCCAGTCCAGGCCGCTCATAAGTCGACTGCAGCTGGTGAAGGTCGCGCTCTTGTGTGTAGGTGTTATCGCTGATCCGGCAATGGTATTAAGTTACACTGTGTAGGCAGGAATTTGCTTGCTAGATAGCTGGTCCATGTGCCAGGCCAATGTGTGTATGTTTGCCAACACGTCTGCGTACTGTCTACATATGCAGCGTGTCTCGGGTCCCTCGCCACGTAAAAGAACCTTCGACTAAATACGTTCGTGTCCCCAAATCTTATGTTATTGTAGGCGTGGGATGAATATATTCTTGTTAGTGGTACCAGATGTCATTATGTATGTGTGTCACCGGGCCGCTAGTTGCGTGTTTGGTGACCAGGTGTCGGAGGTGATTTTATTGTTTTGTGCGTATGGATATCTGTTAGTGTAACTGTCCTTTATCATTCTGTCCTCCCATTGGATAGTTACCCGACCTTGCACTCCTGGTATCCAGAAGGTTGCGGGTTCGAGACCGTCTTCGTCCAGGATAATTATTCCTGTTGCCTTTTAGGCTCGTGTCTCCGGGACGGTTGTGTTAGTGTATTAACTAATTATGTGGCAATGTGAGTTGACTGTGTGCCTTCCAGAAATATGTGGGTTTTCCCAAAGTCTGGGATTTGCACCCTGTGGTGTTTATGTTTAGTTTGCGCGCTGTTATGGGGGACGAGAAAAATTCATGTTATAGGCAGTGTAATATATAACGTGTACCTTAGGATCAGATATATACAGTTCACCTTGGCTAATTCGCCTTTCACGGGATGAGTGAAAGAGGAGAGAAAAAAATGAGCCATCCAAAAATTCAAATTAAGAAAGTTCTTTGGGGGGAAAAAAATAGAGAAAATATATTGTATGACATTTACATAATGCTTTATGTTTACTATAGCAGGTTGCCAGACGGCGGTACCTTGTAAAGATTGTATCGTAAATAATTTCAAAAGTTTCAAAATGAAAGGTAGGACCTGAGTGTACTATTCGCCTATTCGGCGACGTTAGTAAAACAGTAATCTAGTTACGTCTCAGGGAAATCTACCATTTTTGAAAAATAGTTTGAGATTCTTAACTGTTTCTTACGATTAAGTCTCTCAGTCATCCCAAAAGAATCTGTCAAACTGTAGGAATGGAAAATATAACAAGATAGTCATTTCTACTTGGAAAGACCCGCCTAAGCTCTATGCTGTGGTTTGTTGCTTAGGCTGTGCCCGGAATAGTTCTTTCCGACCCTGAACCGCGTGGCCCCACTGATTGGCTTCCGCTTGGCTTTACATATTAAAAACTTTGAATTGTCCACAGTATGCCCTGAATTAACCACGATTATAATCCCTTGATGGCCTAAAAATGCTAGGGGCCATGAAAAAAAAATAGGAAAAATTTCAAACTACATAATTCCCTTGTGTAGCTATGGTAAAGGAAAAAAAAATAATGCCTTCAAAATTTTTTTTTCGAATTTTTCGCTTGGCTGCGTGCGGTAGGGGTCGTTTCTACTACGAGAGCTCGTTGTATGAGTTGTATGAGTCCTACCCTTACTGTGCGTAGTAGCCGCGTCTCTACCAATATGTTTTAGATCCCTTAGTTGGGGGGGTAGTTTAGGGATCTAAATATTAGTGTTATTGTATTAATTTGGAAGGTGATTCCTAGATGATGGCAGCTTCCCGTAGCTGGGAGATCTTACCAGTGTAGCGTGTTGTTTGATGTTCAAATGCTAGGGGGTGTTCCTGCTAAGATGCGAGAACCTACTGGGGGATGAACCTCTGAGTGCAGGCTAATGTGCCAGCCTGCCAGCTGGACAGAGTGAATGATATAACAAACGTGCTTATGTCGGCGGCTCGCTGTTATGCAGTCGAGTCGCCTGCGGGAGCACAATGAAGCCTGAGCAAGCAATTACTTGGCTACTATTGTCACGGTCAATCGTGACGAGAGTCAGGAAGGGTGTGAGGATGTAAAGAGGCGTGTAATTATGAATGCAATGTGTAGTTTACTGACCAAGTGTTTTATTGGTCAGTGAGTATGAAATTGTAAGTCCCTTTTAGGGAAATGTAAATAATGGTACAAGTTAAGTGTACAAGTTTGTGGATGGGTGTTACAAAGTAAAGGATATCTGAACACTTGCTGATGCTCACCTGATGATAGTAGCTGGAGCAGGACCTTCGGCAGCACACACTGTATGACAGATAATGCTCCCAAAGGGCCTGTCTTCTTATAGGTCTTGCCGTTGCTCAGTCAGCATTCCACTGACGTAGCTGTCCCAGTTAGTTATAGTGTTAATGTTTATGAGTGTGTTGCAAGTGGTTGGCTAACCTCCCGAGTTGGGTGGCCGCCTGTTGCCGTGTAAAAGTGATGTTCTGGTCTTATGATGTTTGCCAGTTAGGGTGAGTTTTAGTAGAAGATGGGGGGTGGCTCTCAGGGGGTACAGCCCCCCGGGCCTGTACAGTATAATTCACGGAATATTTTTGTATAGTAACTTAAGTGTAATTAGTAGTGTTATGGCTGTGTTGGTATTGTAGCGTGCCGTATTGCAAATATCGTCAAGTTAAAGGCAATGGACTTTCATTTTATACATTTCCATTGAACGATGACATACGGGGACAATGGATTCTATCTGTTTCACGTGAGGGGCAAACCCAGGGTATTTGTGGACTCCGAAACTGTCTTCTACAATTTGTAGGAAGCATTTCAAAGATTTCAAGCATTTCAAGATCTGCAAAGAGAACGCTAGTACCGAACGCATTTCTGACAGTTTTTGAGGGCTAGTCCGAACATAAACAAGTACAAATAAATAGACATACACGAAAAAGAGCAAGTGTAGATAAAGACACCATATAAACAATAAAAGAAAACGTTCAGGTAATTTAAATATTACGGAAGACTTAGGTTGAACGAATTAAGGAAAACTATGGTCAACCACGTGTTATTGTAGGAACTCATTGTTCTACAGTGAAGCCACTCATGGGAAGTCAACAAAAATAGAATTAAGTCGGGCATTAAGAAAAATGCAGACCTGCAATTACAAGTCATTGAACCGGAAGATAATTGCATTAAAACTAAATTTATATTCACTGCAACGTCAGGTCAAATTCGATGTTCAAATATCAAAGCTCAAGAGTGAAGCGGATCGTGGGGGACTTGAAAGCTAATTTCATACTTCAAATTCGAACTGTCACGAAATGAAAGTGTAAATACAATGAAACAACAATCAAAATATGTGTATTGCTCTCTAATAAATAACCGAATACTATGAGATATAAATATTTTACAACTTCCTCATCCACGAACCCTGAAAACTTACTTTGCGTACACGAACGGAGAGGCGAGTGTCACGTCACTTGCTAGGTAGACAACTGAAGAACAGTCGCTGACTCACGATGATGAAAGGGTTGGTTCATTAAACATTGATGAAGTGGCCTATAAAGTATGAACTATTGTATGACAAGAAGTTATACTCTTTCTCGACATTAGTAATATTGAGAAAAATGGAATTGGAATCGAACATAAACTGGCTAATAAATTATAGCGCATACTGTACTATTCAAGGGCCTGTCATCAACCGAGTCCTGCAAACGATTTCCATTGCGTGATTACGCGGAATCTCCCAAGTGACGAAGTAGAAGTGCTCTTCAGTCACCTGAGAGATAAGGGAGGTACCAATGACACGAGGTACGTGAGATCATGTCTGCATACCATCGAGTCATCATTTCGCACAGGAATTATCGCGTCTTCTATAAGTGGTAATGTGAAACTAAGGGAAGATGCAGTCCCAGCAGGCGCCTTGACCAAGTTTCTGAAGCCTAAAGAGTCGCGGAAGGTGTATAACCCAGCCAGTGCTACAGAAACACCTCAGCTTCCGGCACATATCTTGCGAATTCTTAAAAGCTCTATTCATGGTAAGAATGTGGGGCATATAGCATATAAAACATTATCATAGGAAAATAAAATATTACAAATATTACAAAAAGTCGGCGTCGACTCCTAGCGACTGCATAGATGGACTGTCTCCATATGACTCGGTCTTCAGCCATATACTTCAGATCCATCAGTGACATATTCATGTTGGATTTGATGGAGTCGATCCATCTCAATGCTGGCTGCCCTCGTCTCCGAGACCCTTCCACCTTTCAAAGCATAATTGTATTTTCCAACGAATCAGAAAATATGACAGCTGTAATCGTGTTATCAATGCTTCAAGAGACAGATCTGGTTTGATTTTTTGGATCACCCATACATTTGTCTTCTTGGCTGTTCAAGGAATACGTAGTATCCTTCTCCAACACCAGAGCTCAAACGCATCAATATACTTCCTATCTCGTTTCCTTATGGTCCAGCTTTCGCAACCATATGTAGCTATGCGAAAGACTAGTGCCTTAACCATTCTAATTTTAGTAGGCAAAGAAACATCGGAACACTAGAAGATCTTATCCAGGCCTTTAAATGCTGCTCTTCCTGGGGCAAGTCTTCGGTGAATCTGTTGACTGCATGAGCCACTACTACTAATGGTTGATCCCAACAAACAGAAACTATTCACCTCTGTGATTAACTTATTATCTATCATAATGTTTGATGGTAAACATGTTGTCATTAGTTTTGATTTGTTGATATTCAAGTACAAACCCATGGTTTCATTTTGTTCTTTAACTTTCATAATGATATCCTCGAGCTCTTCCTTGTTTTAAGGAACAAAAGTGGTGCCATCTGCATACCAATTAAAAAGTAAGAAACACATAAAAGTAGAAAAAAATAGTTTTGCCCTATAAAGGGTTAATGTTTTGCGGGTTTACGAGGGGTGATCGGAAATTAAGGTTACAAAGCCTGTAGCGAAACGTGTACAGATTATTTTATACAACCAATACAGCCAACATATAGTACAGGGTCTTTCACTAAAAGTGGGGCCGGCCTCATGGCTGGCGCAGCATTGCAGGTTGAAGGTCGAGCCGAAGGTCAGACGAACACATGGCAACACGGAGCTGAGACAGTTGTGACGCACGATTTGTCGAGTAAAGTTGACTTTGTTATTTCATTTATAGCCTATTTTAAGTTACACTTGTTATAAGTTTATCACGTGTGTACGTGGTTATTGTTTAATTGTTATTGTGTTTCAACATTTTATAACGTGCTATTGCTAAGTGTTAAAGCCTATTGTTTCAATTTTTTATTTATAGCGGAAATTGAAACATAAGGTTTATGTTACAAACCCTCACACTCTGTATGAACTCAAACTAAATATCACGAGAGAAATTGAGGCTATCTAGGAAGATGAACTATTGCGTGTAAGTGAAAATTTCCTTAGAAGATGTCATAAATGTGTAGATGCAGGTGGAGGACAATTTCAATATCTTCTGTGACATGCGACTTCGATTATGTGTTATTATGACTGTGTGCTTGTTATTTAAATGTGATTCGTACGGGCGCTCTCTCGACCCCAAGCTCAGTGAGTTGCCATGTGCTCGTCCGACTCTCCACGCGCCACGGGGCCGGGCCCACTTTGAGTGAAAGACCCTGTATATACAGGGTGCTTCAAAAAATGTATACACACTTTGAACTTCCATAGAAAATTTATTTACCGTTCTACAAAGTTAAATTTCAGGAAATTAGAAAGCTGAAAGTCCAATGTAAATGAAACATAAATAACAAATGTTAATACTGTTCAAATTGGCGACCTGCAGCATCAATACAATTCTGAGTACGAGTCACCACTGATTCTGTACATCGTATCAAAACGTCCAATGAGATTTCTCTACACACGGCTTGAATCTCATTCCAAAGAATGTCTAGGTTACGTGGTTTACGTTTGTACACCTCATCTTTTACTGTGCCCCATAAGAAGATATCCAGTGGTGGAAGGTCTGGAGAGCGTGCTGGAAACTCGATTGGCCCCCTGCGTCCTATCCACTGGCCCGGCAAATTTTGATCCAGGTAAGCTCGTTCGTCCCTGTGATAGTGCGGCGGGGCACCATCTTGTTGAAAATAAAAATTATCATTACCGTATAATGCACGAATGGCAGGAAATATGGAATCAGCAAGCATTGTTAGGTAAGTTATACCAGTTACAGTGCCTTCAAATCGAAAAGGTCCAATGAGTCCCCTTGAAGACAAACCGCACCACACATTTACACCAGGTAAATTTACAGCTTTTTCAATTGTAATGTGAGGATTTTCTTCACCCCAGTAAACACAATTGTGCCTATTGACAGTTCCATTAAGTTTGAATTGGGCTTCATCCGACCAAATGATGCTACCCATAAATCCCGGTTCACGTATCACCATCTCCTGAACCCATTCACAAAATTGCAACCTTCGATCTGGATCGTCGTCACTTAGCTGTTGCAACAGCCTTGGAATGTAAACACGATACTTGCCTCTCTTCAGAATGCGTAGCACGCTGCTAGCACTTACATCACTTTCACGTGCCCCTTGCCTTGAAGATTTGTTAGGAGAGCGTTGAAACAGTTCCAAGACTGCCGTTGATGACTCATCACTTGTAGCTGTTCGAGGTCGACCTGAATGACCTTTATGCACATCACACACTGTTCCATGAACTTCGAATTTGTCTCGTATGCGTGTAATTGTTAATCTTGAAGGTGGTTCTGTATCATACTCCCTTCTCCACTGTCTTTGAACTTCATTTACATTCTCAAACTTCCAGTACCAGTTAATAACCTGCTTACGTTCTTCAAAACTCAAACGTACGTCCGCCATGTTGATATTACAAATTCCAACTGACAATATAACATAGAGGGACGATTATGCTGCCACCTGGCGAAGAAATATAACATTAGCCTTGTAGAGCGGGAAAACGACGATAGTTTAAAGTGTGTATACATTTTTTGAAGCACCCTTAGGTTATTTTTCTACATAGTCTCCATATCGGTTTAGGCAATTGTCTCTTCGTGAGATGAGTTTGGATAATCCCTCATGGTAACAATCCTGTCCTTGCGTGCTCAGTCACGTTGCCGCGAATTGTTTCACCTCCACGTCTGGAGCGAATCGTTCACCTCCTAGGTGCTCCTTCAACTGAGGAAACAGGTGAAAGTCGCTTGGGGCGAGATCCGGGTTGTAGGTAGGGTGGTCAAAGATGTCCCAGCGAAACCGCTTTAATATCGTTGTGGTCTTCTGGGCTGTATGATGTCGCACGAACGTTGGAACTTGATTGAGCGTTTCCATCCAAATATAACCTACAAATTTGGCTTCACACTACCAATTGTAGTTGTTGGTGGAATCGGCATCTGCCGGTATCGACCGCCATCCTGATCAAGAGGCGCAACTAGCGCCCTCAACTAACCTTCTTTCAGTTCGTTTATGATCTGTTCACGGCCACGACGCATTTAAACAGTTCATGTATTAAAACTCAGCAATTCTTCTAGGTTTGTGCCGTGTCTTGTGTGGGGTTTCACCTAGGACACCAAGCTGGCTCATCGGCAGGCTCTTTGTGTCCCCGCCCGGACCCCCACGGGAGTGACGAACTGCGCGCCACCTCCCTTTATATTAGGTGCAAATGCACCACTCCTCTGCGAGAACTAAAAGCTCAAGCAGCCTTAACCTACCTATGAAGGCTTCCAAAAAGATGGTATATTGGCTTTCACGGCCGGTGAATTCATGTTTTTTGTGTTAAATAAATCAGTTGAATTACATTTAATCGAGCGTTACGTTTCATTGCCGCTTTAAAACCTCTAATAGTAGTGTTAGGTTATTTCACATGCCATGAATCTATAATAATAATAATAATATCGTATGGCCTCGGGTGTCTGGTGCAAGCTTTGTTAATTGACACCCAGAGGGTAGCTTGCATGCCAAATTTCGTCGTTCCTCTGAACGCTATGAAAGTCAAGGAGGTTAGATATCTAAACTCCTTGACACTACAGCGCTTTCAAGTAGAGAATGGAGGAACTTTGTGTTGGCGGAAAATCCCGAGATTAATTTTGCCATTGAACACGGCCTACTGAATTCAAATGGGTTCTTTAACATACCAACAACGTATGACATGAGTATCGTGATTTTTGTCGCCTTCAAAAATCACTTACCATGGCCAGGGGCGAACCTGCAATCTTGGGATTGGTAGTCCGACACTATAACCACTCACCCACCGTGGCAAGCTATGAATCTATGACATCTATCTATGACTTCCCCTCCGAAGGAAGGCATTGTGAAGAATTTTACTCTCTTAAAAATGCGCTATCTTATACATGGCAGTTTAGCATGGTACCGACAATGCCACCGAAGCCTCTACGTAGTTACTCGTACTTTTCCTGCTTAGAAATCTCTCAAATTTTTAGCCAGAAACAGAAAGAAAGAAAGATAAACAGGAAAACATTGTTTTTACGTCCAGCATCCAAAGTTGAGACGAGCAAGCCAGCAAGGACAGAGGGAAGGAGACAGTGACATTTGGAGGTAATAATCGACTGCCAAGCAAGTCCACAGAGCATGACTACAAGTCCACTCCCAGTATTCATGCTCGAGTTCCTCGTCCGATCAGCCTTCATTTCCTGTTCTCTGTACCGCAACTTACAGTGTGTCCGCTCCTTTGTCACTGAATTAAAGTCTCCTCGATCCAACTTCTTTCCACAGCCACGCCCCATTACAAGACGACAGCATGAAATCTACGTTGTACGGAATAAGAAACGTGCACATAAATGTGAAACTCCCCCAACACCGAGGGGTTGTTACTTCTTGTCTACTTTCAGAATTAAGTAATAGAACGTTTTATATTTGTTTAGTAGCCTATCACGCCGCCTGCCTCTCACCCGGAGGCCCCGAGTTCGATTCCCAGCTCCGTCAGGAATTTTATAAACTGACGTGAGGGCCGGAACGGGGTGCACTCAGCCTCGTGAGGACAATTGAGTAGCAGTCTGATAGTGAGGCAGCGCCCCGGCACGAAAACCAAGATTAACGGCAGAGGGGACCCTACGCGCTGACCACGCGTCACTCCATTATCTGCTGGCCAAATGGCTGGCCAGCGGTCGCTTAGTAGGCCTAGGCTCTTCATGGGCTGTAGTGCCCGGGGTTATATTATTATAGTAGCCTATCACATCAATGTCCAACTGACCATTCGTTCGATTTGTGCTATTCATGTATTTACCGACAGCGGTAGTTACGCTTGTTAACGCGCAGAGCTAGGCCATGGGGTCAAGCTATCTGCGGACTTGGTAAACGTGGATTCAAGCCCCACCGTCGGCCGTTCTTGAAATGGTTTCCTGTGGTTTCCCCATTTTTAACTCCAGGCAAATGCTGGGACGATACCTTCTAACAGGCCACGCCACTTCCTTCCACATCCATGTCCAGTTTCATTCATTTCATCTCTCATTAACTCCTCTCATGAGGATGGCATCAGGAACAGCATCCTACTGTAAAAACACCCACCTTTCATCGCATCTCATCCCCGACCCCGATGAAAATGGGAATAATAAGGGGTGGATATATATATTTTATTTACAGGTTTATTTATTTACTGATTTATTTAAAGTAAGTTCCCCGGTGGCCGAGAGCGCTAATGCGCTTACTCGTTCCTCGCTGGCATCGGAAGAGCGTGGGTTCGAATCCCATCTCGGCCATCCTGAAAATGGTTTTCGTTGTTTCCAATCTTCACCACCAGGCCCGGACGGTTCCTTTCAACAGGTCCACGGTCGATGACCTTCCAAAATCACTTCCCCTTTCCTTAATTAGACCCAAATTAGCGGTCGCCTGGGCGTTCGGCCTGTCACCAGCCCCAGTTGTATCTGCTGACAAAGTGTGTTTAGCTCCCAGACACCGCCCTTGTGACGGTAGAGGAACGATCCCTCGCAGAGTCCGTGGGTGAAGCCAAACTTGGAGGATAAGCGATAAAGAAGATTACTATTTAACCCCGTGGCACCACAGTCCAAGAAGGGCCCTGTCTTAACAAGAGATCGCTGCCCAGCAATTCGTCCTACAGTTTGTGGGGTGACGCATCGTCAGCGATTATGATCGTGGCCGGTTGGATAAATTAGTAGCCTACTCGTGGTGTGAGGTAGGTTTCTCTTCTTGCTCCCTCAGCATCTCCCATCTCCATTTAGTTTTACTCATGTTCACTCCAATCCTAGGTCCTGTGCTTTCTCTTCCAACAAGCTATAGCTCTTTTTAAAGAGCTCTTTCATTCCTTGGGGGCAGATGACCTCGTAGTTCCGCCCCTTTAAACAATAATAACTAATAACTAACTTCTTTCATTCCTTGCAATAATCGACACAACCTACCAGATGTTTTTGCTGATGAATATTAACCGTTCACCTTTCGACAGTAACTCTATCGACCAAGATTTCATTGCCATACAAAAGAGTCGGCTCAACTCCATGGCGTGAACTGTGTTCACAGAAGTTATTTCTTGATGCTGATAATTGTTGTTTTAAGAGGCCTAACATTTAGGTTGTCGGCCCCTAGTGCTTTGGGTGATAGTGAAAGATGAGAATGAAAACTATAACTAATACTAACTACAGACTTACATACTAAGAGAAGAAATGGTAAACAAATAAAGGAAAGGCAAATAAAGGACAGGAAGAAAAGAAATGCCCTCAATCCTCGAAGAATGAGGATTGAGGGACTTGGAAAGAATGAGAGACATGAAAGGCAGGAAAGGGAAAGAGGAGAGGGCCCGCCCCAAAGTCAGAGGAAAAAGGGGACAAAACGTACCCAGCCCAGGAATCCCACGGGGTCACCAAACTCCCAAACTCACCAGCCGTGAGCCTTTCAGGGTGTTGCACTATCCAGGGTGCATCAGAAGTGGTGAGGCTACATACACGCTGCCTCCTTGGGGGTCTTGTGCAGAAGGCAGGAGATAACATTAAAAAAAAAGAAGGCTGACCCCTCGAAGAATGAGGGTATCAGAAAATATGAGAAAAGGGCCAATTAAGGCGAGAAAGTGAAAGACGCCCTATGCCTGGGATACCCTAATAACGTCAGGGTCGGAAGAGAACAAGAGTTGACCAAGATATGTCGACAGGAAAGAAGACGGAGAGGAGCCCGGCACAAGTAAGTGGAAGCAATAGCTATTTCTTGAGCTTGACCAACTAGAAACATAGGAACTACCTGCCATCTCCTGCTATTTGTCACTATGTTATGGCAATGTGAGAAACCTTGCTGCCGTAGTAGCATGTGTTGGAAACTTAAGTGGCCGGTTTGGTTAAATTAGTAGCCTACTCGTGTTGTGAGGAAGAAAACACAAAAAGGGAAGTCTCCTGCCAATTAAACGTTGTCAGTAAAAGGAAGAGCTAACGTGTGCTGAGCTTACGCCCCGAAGCGCACATACAGTTGGCGCCAATAGCAATACTATTTAATAATGGTATATTGGCTTTCACGGCCTTCTTCTGCTTAGAGTAATTCACTCTGGTGACTGGTTTGCCCCTGCGACGAGTCTTCTCGAACTGGGTCGATCCTGTGCTGTACGTTTGGCGTCTGCCTAGCTCCTGAGTTCACTAAAAATGTCATCAGGAATGTCTTTCTTGGTCTTCCACGAGAGCGTTTTCCCGGTATTTTACCTTCCAATATTTCCGACAACACATTCCTATGTCGAAGCCTATGTCCCATCCACAAAAGTTGTCTCTTCCTAATCTGACTCATCAGCTGTCTATTTTTTTCTTCAACAATGTTCAATACCTCAGTGTTAGTCTTCTTATCCGTTGGAGCCGACGCCAACACCACATCTCAAAGGCATCTAGCCTTTTAATATCACTCTTGGTTAACGTCCAGGTCTCATCACAATGCAACGCAACAGACCAAGCATAAGATTTCATTTATCTTTTACGTAAGCTGAGAGACATTGTATTCTGACAGAAGGGACTGCTTATCTCTGATGGCTTGCTTTGCTATTGCTATTCGTGTTTTTATTCCAGTGTGACACTGAAGATTTTCTGCTATGATCTGGCTACTTGCTGTACAGGCTCACCACTAATCATCACGTGCAATTCACGGCCAGTGAATTAAAACTCAGCAATTCTTCTGGCCGTGAAAGCCAATACACCATCATTTTGGAAGCCTTCATAGCGAGGTTATGGCTGCTTAAGCTTTTAGTTCTCGCAGGAAAGAGGCGCAGGTGCGTCTCATAAGAAGGGAGGTAGCGCGCAGTTCGCTACTCCAGTGGGGGTCCGAGCGGGGACACCAAGAGCACGCTGATGAGCCAGCTGGGTGTCCTAGGCGCAAACCTAGAAGAATTGCTGAATAATAATAATTATAATCATAATAATATCGTATGGCCTCGGGTGCCGGGTGCAAGCTTTGTAATTTGACACCCAGAGGATAGCTTGCATGTCGAAGTTCGTTGTTCCTTGAATCACTATGAAAGTCAAGGAGGTTAGGTATCTAAGCTCCTTGAACACTATAGCGCTTTCTAGTACAAAAATGAGGAGCTTTGTGTTGGCGGAAACTCCCGAGATTAATTTTGCCATTATGAACACGGCCTACGGTACTGAATTCAAATGGGTTCTTTGACATGCCAACTTCGTATGACATGCGTGTCGTATTTTTGCCGCCTTTCAAAAATCACTTACCACGACCTGGAGCAAACCTGCAATCTTGGGGTTAGTAGACCGACACGTTAACCACTCACCCACCGTGGCAAACTGAGTAATGAAAAATCCACAGCCTGCTTGCAGTCTCCGACCGGGTCAGGAATGGAATGAATGAAGCCCCCATCTAGCGGCGAGGATATGAACTGTGCCGGCTGCCGAGGCCTGACGCACTCCTCTGGGGCAATGATTAAATGAATGACAGATGAAATGAAATGATAGTGGAGAGTGTTGCTGGAATGAAATGTTGACAGGGAAAACCGGAGTACCCGGAGAAAAACCTGTCTGCCTCCGTTTTGTCCAGGGCAAACTGAGTAATAATTAATAATATTTGAATTGCAGCCAATGGCCATAGTGGGGTATTTCAATTGAACCCCTGTAAGCTCCCCATCAAGTTCAATTTCAAGTAGTACCAACTTTGGAGATGCCACTGTCACTGACATCTAGTGGCGAACGTTGGAACTTGATAGAGCCTTACTAACCAAAATAACCTAGAAATTTAGCTGCACACTACCAATTGTAGTGGAAGGTTCTTTTACATGCCATAAATCAATGACATGGGCTCACCGGCTTTACTTCCTCCCCAAAGGAAGGCATACTGAAGGATTTTAACGCTCTTAAAAATTCGACGACTTCGGCCGGGTTTGAACCCGCGATCATGGGTTAAGCAGTTCAGCATGCTATCGACTACGCCACCGAAGTCATAATAATAATTAAAATAATAATAATAACTAGAGAACCTGTTAGAGAAATCTCGCATTTGTTAAACCACCCGCGGACTCAACGCAACACAGTTCTGGCAGGGGCTACCATCTTGTTTATTTGTTTAAACGCACTTTATAAACTAATAAATATATTTCCGTTGATTTTTCAAGAAATGCAAGATTTTTCTTGTACTATGGAGACAATTTGGAAGATTTCAGCACAAACCACACCTTCTATCTCCCTCTGAGTTTTGTGAACCATACACCTTTTTTATGTATGATAATAATAATAATAATAATAATACTGATAATAATAATAACTTACTAATACATTTAAGTATTTAGACGAATGGATAAAACCAAACAACTCGGAGGAAGAAGCAATAATTACATCAAGGACCAACAAGATGGAAACTGCGTACTAGCTAACCAGAGATGTTTACAATAAGCGATCAGTGTCTATCAATGCAAAGATACCGGGTGAGTTAGCCGTGGTCGTTACGGCATGACTGCTGGCAGTCGCTCATATCCGGGAGGCGAGGAGGGTGAATCCCCCCGCCGGCAACCTTGAAGATGGTCTTCTGTGCTTTCCCATCTTCCTTCCAGGCAAATGCCAGTGTTGGTCCCTAACTATAGGCCACAGCCGCTACCTTCCAACTCCTTGTCCTTACATTCAAACTTTCCTCTCCAGACAACACTCCACACGCGACGGTACGTGTAGCTCACCCATTGGGTGTCCGCCTCGAAGCAGCTACAAAACTGGCGAACCAAACATGTCCTCGGACACTCCCGGCACTAAAAGCCATACGCTAAAAAAAATAGGCATTATTGTTCAGTTATTCGTCCAGAAGCTCTGAACGCAGCAGAATGCCTTGCAATGAATAAGAAAGGTTTAGTTGAAAAGTTAGACGCCAAAGAACGAAAAATCCTGCGAAAGATCCTAGGACCAGTCAGAGAAAATGGAAAGTAGAGGAGGCGACATAACAACGAACTCTATATAGGCTACCTGCGGAAAGGATAACGGACTTGATGCGATAAAGGAGAATTCGTTTCTATGGCCACATAACACGCATGAGCTCGCAGAGACTGACCAACCGCATATGTTCCTACTTTGTTGACAAGAAAACCAGGGGACCGTGGTTCTCTGAGGTCGAAATAGATCTTATAGAAGTAGGGATTTCACTTGAGGACATTCAAGAACGTCTTCCTCTCCAGAAAAGATTTAGAGCACACCAGCAATTCCAAGAAAAGCCAAAACTGAGAACAGGCAAGAAGTGGACGGCTGACAGAAAGAAGGCGCACAGGAAACAGATGAAGGCCTACTGGGAAAATATTAAAGCTCGAAGACGGAAACATTTGAAGTAACGTGGTCCATAGCTGGCCGAAACGAATAATAATAATAATAATAATAATAATAATAATAATCACTGGTGAAGAGCTGAGATCGACTGAACCACAGGTAATTGTTCATTGTTATAGTTGTGTTATTTAGGGGCTTACAACGTTGTGATCATTATGTCTCGTGTACTTGGTGTGTGTGTGTGGAATTCCTCTGATAACATATGTCATTGTGATGCTTGTACCCTTGAGAAATTTGAAGCACACGTGAATGTCCATGAGAACTGTTGAGCTCCTGACAGCCCCTTATTACCAGGATGCTGCTCGATCGACAGTAACAGGTAAACCCCCCTAACCCTCTCCTCGCCCCTCCCTCTACCGGTGAAACAGGTAATTAATTCCGGCTAGTTACAGTGACGTCAGAGCGTGGTCAATGAGAGGGGGTGATAAATATTACTTCAAGCGACCTAGCAAGTTGTCAGGCCCAATTAGTTAATGGCAAGGCAATTTCCAGGGCTAATGAGTTCCAATAATCTGCATAATAATAATAATAATAATAATAATAATTAATATGTATTTATTTATTTATTATTCGCTAATCGGCCAACTAGGGACCACGATAAGTTCCTCTATACATTCTGGCCTTTATTCAATTTACGATTGCCCCAGTAGGTTTTCATTAGCTTGCTGTGTCGAGCACGGCGTTCATCCGATCACTTTGCACCGGTTACCCATTTCTCATCTCGGAAAGTCCCAAAAGGCACGATGCTTTTTCAGAATAGGTCTCGTTTGTGCGCGTCACCAGGACGTAGGCCCATTTCTTGGAGATCTTTCTTGACGTTTCAAGTACCAGTGAACTGATGTTTTTGGTTTTGAGTCGAAATTGTTAAATATACGTTTTGTCAATCTAGAGTCGTCCATCCGTCGCAAGTGACCGTATTATGATTATTGTTATTATTTCTTTTTTTCACATTTGAATTGAGCCTCTATGGACTACATATTAACAATGAATTGTATTTGTTTCTGGATCTTGTTCTTCTACCGTCCTTGACATCCTCCCAGTACTTCTCGAGTCAATTGATCAGTGCCTTCTTTCATGCTTCTGGTAGACACTAGGGCTGTCACTTTCAATCGATTAATTTGAGTTTTCAAATGATCGATTAAGAGAAGAAAAAGATCGATAAATTGCTACAAAACGATTCATCGATTGTGCATTTAATCAATTAATCAATTGGTCGTTAAATCGATTAATCGGTTTTTAGAATAATCGATTAATTATTTCGTCAATCGATGTACTTCGTCCCTTTCACAACGCTCTCACAGAAGCAAAACAGACATATAATTTATTAAAATACATTGTCTCACATATTTTTAAAAATTAGTCCTATATCATATCATCTTTGTGAAAACTAGACTAAAACAAAGTAAATCCTAAATGTTCCTATCATAAATTGTAAACATTGAACAAGAATTCATAATGAAAGAAAATCCACAGCCTGCTTCCAGTCTCCGACCGGGTCAGGAATGGAATGAATGGTGCCCCTATCTAGCGGCGAGGATATGAACTGTGCCGGCTGCCGAGGCCTGACGCACTCCTCTGGGGCAATGATTAAATGAATGACAGATGAAATGAAATGATAGTGGAGAGTGTTGCTGGAATGAAATTTTGACAGGGAAAACCGGAGCACCCGGAGAAAAACCTGTCTGCCTCCGTTTTGTCCAGCAGAGACCTCACATGGAGTGACCGGGATTTGAACCACGGACCCAGCGGTGAGAGGCCGGCATGCTGCCGCCTAAGCCACGGAGGCTTTGAACAAGAATTCATAATCCTTACTGAAAACTCTTCGATTTCCTTTTTCGAAACCCTTCCCAATTTGATTGATGTTCGTCCATCCACTGTCACTGACTCTCATTTGGACATTGACCCAACGACTTGCTCGTTTCTCAATGCTGAATTTTTATTTTTCCGTAATATTTGTTTATATTATAATAATTATTATTAGTTTTTTTGTTTTTTTTTGTTTTATTAATTTTTGGTCTTGGCAAATCTGGGTGTCCACCTCTAAATTTTAAATTCCATTCCAAATTTGTTGGTTGGTTCTTCAGGTTAGGGGCTGCGACAACGCGGTCATGTAGCCCCGTGTACTTTGTGTGTGTGTAGAATCTGTCTGATAACCGGTGTTAATTGTGAGTACTGTATTAGTTTGTGTATCTGTTTTTTTTTAAATTCATGTAAGGACTGCAACTTTGAATTTTTCAAATAGTTCCTACTTTTGCCGCCAAACGCCACCGTCAGCGATTACTAGGCCTAGTTCAGAACTTCGCTACTAGACGCCACTGCAGTCGGCTCTTGGCAACGAACGTAGCAACCTAAGAGCGTTGTTTACATTCTTAACCTATGCAATTTAGTTTCACACAGGTGTAATTAGAGGAAAGTTCTTTAACATGCCATAAATCTATGACATGGGACCGCCGGCTTTACTTCCCCTCCGAAGAGAGGCACACTGAGGGATTTTTAACGCTCTTAAAAAGTCCGATGGCTTCGGCCGGGTTTGAACCCGCTATCTTGAGCATAGAAGCTCAGCATGCTACCAACAACGCCACCGAAGCCGCCTTCCAAGTTTGTGTATTTTAATCTGTGTTAAGAGGGGAAGATGACCTCGTAGTTCCGCCCTATTGGGCGTGGTGGCGCAGCGGTCAAGCTGTATGCCTCTCACCAAGGGTGAGATTCCCGGTCAATGCATGCGAAATTTTCGATGTGAAATGCCATGTCCTGAGGTCCGGATTCCACGTAAAACGGAGGTCCCGTGGCTTATGATCGCGAGATTAACGGTCACGTTAAACTACAAGCATCCTTTTAGTTCCGCCCCTTAAAACAACAATAACTAATTGACTAACTCTCATTTCGTTATTGTTAACATAACCAAGGAAGGAAAGTTTGTATATTTAGTCAAAAAGTAACTATTATAGATTTCTCAATATCATTCCTTAAATAAGCGTAACTCAACTTAAGCGTTGACCTCTCATTTAAATTTCTGTTATTATCTTGTGTCTACTAAATTAATTGATTCTTCGGTTAGGCGATTAATCGTTTCCGAATGATTTCGAGTAATTCGATTAATCGAATATTAATCGATCAGCCAAGTGACGCTTATTACCAACCAGCCCCCTCCGTCTCCTGGGCTCAGATTCCACTTTAACATTTTTATAGTTTTTAACCATTTGTTGAAATTCAAATCTGTCGTGGATTTTCGCTTCTGGAATACCAATGCCATCAGACCTTTTTTCGCATTATTGGAACCATCTCCATTTCGTTGTCTTTGGCTATGTGAAATTCCAGTTTTTCTTTAATTAGTCAGTCGGTCATCCGTCACACGCAAGATGTGCCCGTAGAACAGCAATCTTTTCTTTCTGATGGACGGCATTATTGGGTAAGTGGTTATCATGTCGGACTGCCAACCCGAAGCTTGCAGGTTCGCTCCTGGCCGTGTTAAGTGATTTTTGAAAGTCGACAAAAATCACTCTTTCATGTCATACGTTGTTGGCATGTTAAAGAACGCATTTGAATTCAGAGGGCCGTGTTCATAATGGCTAAATTAATCTCGGGATTTTCCGCCAACACAAAACGTTCCTCCTTTCTCTATTAGAAAGCGCTATAGCTTGGATATCTAATCTCCTTGACTTTCATAATGTTCCAAGGAACGACTAAATTCAACATGCAAGCTGCCCTCTGGGCGTCAAATAACAAAGCTCGCACCCGGCACCTGAGGCCATATGATATTATTATTATTATTATTATTATTATTAACATTATTATTATTGGTTCTATCCAGGTGTATAGTTATTCATTTGATCTCAATCAAACCTGGCCATCAACCCATCTGTTTCCTAAAATCTTCCGCAATATCCTGCGTTCTCGTTTCAATAATTTGTCGACTTGTCCTTGTCTACACAAAGTCAAAGTCTTCCGGTTTAAGTATCATGTTATAGTGCCTATGCTTGGCATTGTTATTATTATTATTATTATTCTTTTTTCTATTCGGCCAACTAGGGACCACGTCAGTTCAACTGTCTTTTCTTCCGAGCTGTAACTACCGCCCAGTGTTCCCGTATTCTTTTCCGGTGTTGTTCTTTTCTCTCTTGGGACCACGCCTTCCCTGTCTTCAGCTTCGGCTTTTCCTGGAAACCCTTGTGCGTACGTAGTTTTTCCTGAAGTGGAACACGCTCCTGGATATCTTTAGGGGAAATTTCCATTTCACGTAGATCTTTCTCAACTTCCGTGAACCATGCCTCTTTGGTTTTCTTATCTTGAAAGTAAGTCAATATCCTTTTTGATATCCTGCCTGGGCTCATTCGACTCACGTGGTTATAAATGGCAATCCTTCTTTTTCGAATCGTGTCACTGATCTCCTCCACGTGCTTGTATAATTCATGGTTGTGACGACTTCTGTACTTGCTGTTTTTTTATGGGACCCAGGATTTTCCTCAAAATCTTCCTTTCTTTAGCCACTAGTTTTCCCATTAGACCTTTCTTGTTCATTATTAGAGTCTCTGCCGCATAGAAAGCCTCTGGTCGGATAACAGTGCAGTAATGTCTAATTTTGGCGTTTAAGGATATCGATCTCTTATTGTAGATGTCTTTAGTCAGGTTGTATGCCTCTTCCATTTTATTAATGCGTGACACGAAGGCTTCCTTCTCTGATTGGTTAGGTTCTATCCATTCACCGAGGTATTTAAACTTTTCTGCCTTCGGAACTTTTCCTAGTCCGACCTCCAGTTCCCAGGGCGCTGATTTTATGTTTGTCATGAATTGTGTCTTTATTATTATTATTAAAGAATGCATGTCTCTATTAACTACTGTGGCGTTAGTGACGCCTGGATGTCAAATTTTTGCCTGAAGGGGGTCTTAAATGTGCCAGTATATCCATTAAGTCCTAAAGTGAATTATTAACAACAACAACAAATATCTTGTTTTCCAAAGACTGAGGGCAAAGCTTCACTTTATGCAGAGTGTACCCTCCTATAAAATTCCCAATTGGTCAACTCCACAGACCCGATTGAGAGGTGAAACGGCCCGAATAAGCGAAATAAACTAATATAGTAAATTGATGGTATATTGACTTTCCGGCCAGTGAATTAAAACTCAGCATTTTTAATTCTAGGTTTGTGCCGTGTTTTGTGTGAGGTTTCGCCTAGGACACCAAGCTGGTTCATCAGCGGGCTCTTGGGTGTCCCCACCCGGACCCCCGAATAAGTAGCGAACTGCGCGCTACCTCCCATTTTGAAGCGCACCTACGTCCCTTCACTGCGAGAACTAAAAGCTCAAGCAGCCATAACCTCCCTATGAAGGCTTCCAAGAAGATGGTGTGTTGACTTTTACGGCCAGTGAATTAAAACTCAGCATTTTTTTTATAGGTTTGTACCATGTCTTGTGTGAGGTTTCGCCTAAGGTCCGGGCGGGAACACCAAGAGCCCGCTGATGAACCAGCTTGGTGTCCTAGGCGAAACCTTACTCAAGCCACGGTAAAAACCTAGAAATATAATTGCTGAGTTATAATAAATTGACTTGATTCTATTTTTCCCGATTTATCTATCTAAATAAATGGCTGCCTTCATTAACCGGCGACCCAAGTAATGGATTTTTTGGTTTCATAAAATCATAACAGCTGACCACGGTGGCCGAGAGTGCTAACATGCTAGCTCGTGCCTTTCTGGCTTCGAGAAAGCGTGGGTTAGAATGCCATCTCGGCCATACTGAACATGGTTTTCGTGGTTTCCCATTTTAACCACCAGACAAGTACCGGGACGGTACCTTTCAATAGGTCCTTCCAAAATCCCTTTCCTAATCCATCCTGAAAAGAAGAAAACATGGCTGCTTTAATAAAATTGTAAAATCAATAATCCAGAAAATGGAGGTTGCTTTTCAATACACAAAAAAAATGTTCATAACAAGCAATGCTTGTCATTGAATAGTAAAATTCGCCATTACTTAACAGTGATTAAACCGTAAGCTCTTTATGCTTCAGAAACGCTCAATTTACAACTTAAAACATTAAAGGAACAATTAGAGATTAAGGAAAGGAAATTTATGCGAAAGATCTTAGGGCCCAGAATTAAAAATGGCATACACTATCCCAAACCCAACTCTGAAATATATATGAAAATTTCTAAATTTACCGATACCATGAGAATGAGACGAATTGGAAAGAATGAATCATACGAGACTTACTTACCGAATCCACAAATTACTGCAGAACAAACGTACAAGTCCAAAGTGGTACAAACAGGTGGGGAGGGATCTAGTGGAGATGGGATCGCCAGATCTGATGAATAGAAATGCTATCAGGAATATTGTTCACACAAGGGGATTTGAGGAATGCCTGAAGAAACCAACACGACGTGCATGGCCAGAGGAACAGAAACTACAACAATCCATGCATATGAAGAGCTATTGGGCAAGGAGGAAGGCTCAACATACGTTGATTCCGCGTGGTCCTAATTGACCCATCTGCGAGAAGAAGGAGAAAATTGTATTGGTATGAAATTAATGATATGTCCTTATTGACAAATATACTAATAAATACACAATAGTATTAAGAGCGATCCACCAAAAGTCAACAAATTCAGTACCAGAAGTTCTTTAATATACAGTGAGTCCGGGAATGTTCTCCGTAGCACCTACATGCGTCTGCGACAGCTAGCTACAGAAGTTACGTTGGCAGCATGGCTGCCGCTTGCATCATATTAGCCTTTCACGAAATGATTTCCGGCGGTCGAGATGGGAACTATTCTTTGTTTATTTGTGTCACACGTCAGCCTGCTTCGTTGACAGGTACAGTTGCGCGAGTAGGATATGACTCAGCTCAAGTAGCCTCTGTCATCGTTTAACTGTTTGTGGTGACATGAGCTCCTATGACGCGCAAAGCTGCTTGACTTATGTGCAGAACGCATTCTGTCGTCGCTGGTTTCCCTAATAACAAGCAAACAGGACACTTTGTACTCACCACAGCCATTCATAACAGATGCTGGAAATGCAGATGACACATACGCTCGCTAATTGCAATACACACTGACGATTTCGACAGGCAACAGCCCACACGTGTGGGATTCACCCTGTCAAAGACACCGTGCTACCAACTAAACCGATGAGGCAACCACTCACAGCTGCACGTAACCACTGCGGAGAACATTCTCGGGCGCCCTATACTAGTTTCAACCACATTAGGGTCTTCTTCAGCATAAGTAACATTTGGCAAGTGAAACAAGTGGTTAACAATATTGCGAGTACGGTATTGATATTGTATTAGTTTATTAACTTTTGGTGGATCGCTCTTAATACTATTGTGTATTTATTGCTGTTGTTTGAGTCTTCACTCTTTTGACTGGTTTGGTGCAGCTCTCCATGCTTCCCTGTCCTGAACTAATTGTTTAATCTCTACATAGCTACCACACCCGACATTCGAGGCAATGTGTTGAACATGTTCTTATCTTGGTCTACCCCTACAGTTATTATCCTTGACCCTTCCTTCCATAACATAGTTTGCTATTCCTAGGTGTCTTAGAATGTTAACAGTTGCCACAAACATCTCTCCTCTCCCACTCGTCTTAATACCTCTTCGTTTGCAACCTTATCTACCCATCTGATCTTCATCATTCTCCTGTAACACCACATTTCAAACGCTCAATTCTTCTCTTTTCTGCTGCTCTAACAGTCCAAGTTTCACTTCCATAGAGTGACACGCTCCACACAAAGGCTTAAAAAAAGGACTTTCTAATTCCTAAATCTATATTCGATGTCAACAGATTCCTTTTCTGTAGAAATGTTTTCCTTGCCTGTACTAACCTACTTTTTATACCCTCTTTGCTTCATCTATCACTGGTTATTTTGCTTCCTAAATTACAGAAGTTTCCAACGTCCTTTAGCGCTTCGCCTGCTAATTCGACGTCCATAGGAGTTTCTGATTTCTTTCGACTGCATTCCAATATTAGCCTACTTTCGATTTTTGCAAAAAAATGAAAGTAGACTTATGAGATCTACACAGGGCCAAAAATTGTGTGTCTGTCTATGTGTGTGTGAGTGTGTGTACTCTGAATGTCTGCCCCCCCCTAATCAAGTCAAACACGGTGAAACCGAATTGAACGAAATTTGGTACAGAGGTAGAACTAGCAACGGGCACCTCATTGTCATGTTTTATATCGCCGCCATCTTTACCAAAACTGAATGGCGGCCACTCAAACTTTCAAAACGTAAAATCAAATTACGACTAACAAGTCATCCGATCTCTACCAAATTCGGTAACAACATACCTGACGCGTCTTATTACCAAACTACAAGGTCATCCGCCGTAACATTTCAGGATGGCGGCCATGTGAATTATGCAAACTTTATAAGCCATATCATGGGACCCTCCAGTTCCGATTGTCGAGCCGAGAATCGTTTTAACTGTTCTAAAGGAAGAGGTACGTTCGAAATTAAAAGTTTATTTTGTAATACTATAGTGTAGAAGTGATTTTAAAAAGCTGAGCCGTCTCAGTCACAAGGCAAGATGGCAGCGGATATCTTGTGCCTGACTTATATTTCACTAATTTGAGTATTGCATGCAATATAGCCTACTGATACAAAATAAATAAACTTTGCATGAAATGCTTTCTATATAAATAATAGCCTATACTCCACTGATGAAATCGTTTAGTCTAAATCATTATTTGCTAACACGTTCTATGTAACTCATTTGATATCGGACGATGTTCGTTGGCACGTTTGGCTGCGTGGTAAAGCGTTGGCCTATCACTCTTATGGCTAAGGTTCAAACCGCATCAGAGTTAGGTTTTTGCTTGATTTTTTAATATTTATTGTTTTGTAATGACTCAGACGTTTTAAAATCAAGCGTTATATTTTGCATATTACGATGGAAAATATATATTTAATTAAATAATAATAATAATAATAATATTGGTTTTACGTCCCTTTTAAGTACCCTGGCTTTTAGAGACGCCGGGGTGCCGGAATTTTGCCCCGAAGGAGATCTTTAACGTGCCAGTAAATCTACTAACACGGCTCCCTCGCATTTGTGCTCCCTCAAATGCCAGCTGACTGCGCTAGGATACGAACCTGCAACCTAGGGCCCAGCAAGCGAGAACGTTACCGCTGAGCCACGCAGCCAGTCCGGTCGATTATGTCTCCAGATCCATAACATTCTTGAGATACTTCTTATCTTTCTTTCTTTCTTTCTTTCTTTCTTTCTTTCTTTCTTCAATGATGGTAGCATTTTTTTCGAGGTTGTGGTGGTTGGTAGAGGTAAATAGTTTCTAAGGTCTTCAACCAAGAAGTGATTCTATTATACTCTGATAAAAACAACGAGTTATAACTATACTCATTTAGGAGAAAGGAGGCTATAAGTTCTTTACTGAACAATTTGTTTTTGTTTTACTTTTATTAATTTTCATCATGAATTCTTTCCTCAAGACAGAATCTGTACCATTTAAAAACTCATTGAAATCCTCTGTTGTGTTGGCTAAGATGACGATGTCATCAGCAAGTCTCAGAGTTGAAATTATTTCTCTTTGAATTTTTATTCCTACTTAGAATTTTTTGTGTATTTATTAGTAAAATAAAATAATTATAAAATCATAACATTTGTTGAGAAACGAGTTATTATTGCTATTAAGCGTAGGGCAATATCCAGTAAATGTAGCTTCCAGGAAATGAGCGTTGACATTTCTTCAGCGTAGAGGATGTGGACCTCCTAGGCAGCTGTTTTTACCGAAACCCCCGTTACTTCAGGGACAATAACCTGTAGCACGCAATGATGTGTCTCTTCAACTTCAGCAATTATGGAAATTATGCTAATGGGGATTCATTTTCTGTCGTGTGTTCCGGGTCTCAATTGTTGGTATTACGCGTGCTGTGATCTTCCGCATTGACACTACACTCACAACACGATTCGTTGCAAATCCCCTTACGCAATAACCATCTTCTTTAGTAGCCAATTCCTTTCTAAAAGGTTTGTCCATAAGGCCGGGCAAATTAGATCTATTGTAGTTCCGTTCGGTATTGCAAGCTTTCGTATAGCCAGTACCTTCTCCCATCAAGGGCACCCAAGGTTAGCCAAGGTTAAGTGTCTCCGCTGAGTGAGAATCTAAAGTCTCGATAATACCGGAATTCCTTATTCTCGGTATTGTCAATTTCAGGGGCTCCGGAATGTACAAAGTCCTCCAAATTTTCAAAATTGTATTATTACGCCAGCTTCCTAATGTTTTTTTTTCGTGTAGCCTCCTGAGAGGCAGAGTGCATGTCCTTCAAGTCGACGCCCGTGGGCGACCTGCACGTCATTATGAGAGATGGAATGGATGAAGATGAATGAAACTGGGCAAGGATGTGTAAGGAAGCGGCCATGGCCTGTCAGAAGGTACCATCCCAGCATTTTCCTGGTGTTGAAAATGGGAAACCACGGAAAACCATTTAAAGGTCAGCCGACGGTGGGGCTCGAACCCACGTGTCAACCGAGTCAGCAGAGAGCTTGGCCCCAAGACCTAACGCTGCACTTTAGCCAGCGTAGCCACTGCTGTCGGTTTTCTAATGGTACATAGAGTATATAACTTTCTTCGGCGGTTCCCAATTACTTGGGGTACCGGAGCGAACGAGGTTCATTTTTGTTTTGGCTGGGGATTTAAAGCCGGTTGCCCTTCCTGGCGCCACGTGTTTTTTTTGTCCAGCCGGTACTTGAATGTTACGTCATAGATCTGCAGCACATGCACATATTTCCCGGATAAATACGTTTACTTTAAAAGAGCAAAATAATTTCTGGATGGTCCAGAAAGTGTAAAACTGTGAGATCTGACAACCAATACCCAAGCTACTTCATCTTAAGGCCCCTTATAGGCTCTCCGCGGTGTACTAACAACGCCCACCTAATAGGAGTCAACCATGATAGCACTTGCGGGGAAGATTTAGTACCTTCTATCTTTATAGCTGAATAGCCTTCGTGGCCAAACACACAGAGATAAACCCTCCGCACCTATTTCACACCTAGGTGGCATGATAAAGTGGATAGTAATTTAAGGTGCAGTGACATACTACTTCTGGTCCACTCTAAGAGCACAACTCTTCCACACTTCAAGTCACCGGAGAGTTGGTTTCTCCGTTTTAGCTCTGCCTTTGAATGTCAATAAATACTGTTTTAATTCTCTTATCTACCACCGCCTGGCGTAGCCGTGCGCGTTAAATCACCCACCACGACCGTGATGGAGAGCTGTAGCAAATCCGGAGATTGGAGGTTCGAATCCCGGCGCTAACAGTGGCTATTCTGTGAGTGATTTTTTCCTGGGTTTTCTACGGCCCTCATAGCAAATAACGGCATAGTACCTTATATCAAGTCCCACTATTCAAAGTAACCGAGTACTTCAAACACTCAAATGATTCGACCAACAGTAGTTTTCGGATATCTGCATTGTTCGATCATAATATATTCGGCGAATATTCTGGTTGGTTGGTTCCTTAGTTTAGGGGTTGCGACTACGCGGTCATGTACACGTATTCATGTAGCTCCGTGTACTTTGGGTGTGTGTAGAATCTGTCTGATAACCGGTGTTAATTATGATGGCTGTATTAGTGTGTTTTATCTGAGATTCAGGTAGAAGGACTGCAGACGATTTTTTTTTCAAGTAGTTCCTACTTTTGCTAACAAATGCTACCGTCCATGACACTTAGCTGCGGACGTGGCTACTAAATGCCATCGCAGTTATCACCTGGAGGTGAACGTTGGAATTAATATAGCATTATCAAACTAACCTACCAATTTTAGCTTCCACAAGTGTAGTTAGTGGAAGGTTCTTTTTCATGCCATAAATCTATGACATGGGACCGCCGGCTTCACTTCCCCTCCGAAGGAAGGCATACTGAGAGATTTTTAACGCTCTTAAAAAAACCGACGACTTCAGCCGGGTTTGAACCCGCGATGAAAAAAAAATGAAATTTCACAGCCTGCTTCCAGTCTCCGACCGGGTTAGGAATGGAATGAATGAAGCCCCCATCTACCGGCGAGGATATGGACTGTGCCGGCTGCCGAGGCCTGACGCACTCCTCTGGGGCAATGATTAAATGAATGACAGATGAAATGAAATGATAGTGGAGAGTGTTGCTGGAATGAAATGTTGACAGGGAAAACCAGAATACCCGGAGAAAAACCTGTCTGCCTCCGTTTTGTCCAGCACAGTTCTCACATGTAGTGAACGGGATTTGAACCACGGACCCAGAGGTGAGAGGCCGGCGTGCTGCCGCCTAAGCCACGGAGGCTTGGGAATAAAAGCTAGGCATGATAGCAACTACGCCACCGAAGCCGACATTAATGTGCTGCTTTACCCGGTGCTTCTATACGAGGTGCTCTCCTTCGCAGACCAACACCAGGTCTTTCTCTGTTCTATCCAGACGATAAATTCAGAGCAGAAAGCACTGTCGTTTACAGTATTTGAATTCAGTGGCCAGGTTATTAAATTCCGAGAAGAATGTACTGTTACATTCCTGGCATAAACAAGTTTAATTAACCTTCAGACTGCTGTTTTTAATGAAGTACATTTAATATGACCATGGCTAGGCGACGATAGCACATCTCCTTCGAATGAAGGTTTCATTAAGAGAAACAGCGTATTTGCCATGGGTCTCTGTTGGTTTATTGGAAACGGAGTCTCACAACAAGTTTGCTTCATTGCACGCTCTATAGAGATTGGTAGTGGTGTTTGTTGTTTTAAGGGGCGCTTTTTGTGGTCTCGAGGTAAGTATGGTTACACTCGTCCCAAAGGACCTTGGTTGGATTCCATGCTCAGCCAAGAAATATAATTTTGGCCTGAGGGTTGAAACGTGGTGTAGACTACTCACTTCGAGAGGAAACACTGAAAAAACTGAGTGTGATTCCTACTACCGCCGTCGTATAAGTGGTTTTCCGCGACTTTTTTAATTCTCAGCATTTGTGTGTTTTTTTTAGTCGTTTACCCTCCAGGTTGGTGGAACCCACGGACTCAGCGAGGGAACTCACCACTACCGCCTCTACTGGCAGTGTCCTAGAGCTGGGAACATCGAATCGGAAGGGATACAACTGGTGAGATGGGATTGGCACCTCGCGCAGGCGGCCTCACCTGCAAAGTGAACAGGGGCCTCATGAGGGAAGGTAAGGGATGGATAGGCAAGGAAGAGGGAAGGAGGCGTCCGTGGCCTTGAAGAAGGTACCATCCCGGCATTTGCCCGAAGACGAAGTGGGAAACCACGGAAAACCACTTCGAGGATGTCAGAGGGGGAATCGAACCCCCTCTGCTAATTTGGGCCACCCGAGGCTGAGTAGACCCCATTCCAGTCCTCGTACCACTTTTCAAATTTCGTGGCAGAGCCTGGAATCGAACCCAGGACCTCCGGGGCGGCAGCTAATCATGCTGACCGCTACGCTACGGAGGCGACTTGTTTATTTATTTATTTAATTATTGCCACAACAGGGCTGTGCCCCAATTACAGTAGCAAACAATTAAACAATTGTTTACACACAGATAATACATGAAAATACATTAAAATACAAGATAAAAATTGAAAATTAACAGTTGATAATTGAAAATTTATACTTTAAAAATTAAGATTAAAAATTAAAAGTTTAAATTTAAATAAAAAAAGAAATGGTTAACAAGGAATATACACAAGTTCAAGTCGCAATAACAGTAAATGAAGCATGATTTTTCATATTTGGTGACATGAAGTAAAACTAGATTCATATCTTTAGATACTAATACAATAGCAATGGAAGATGGTAAGAATGCGAAACCTAAAACTAATAGCAGCTAAATTTAATATCTTCCTTATAGTGAATCATTTGACAGCTAAAACTAAGTGTAATTGTCTTCTATAATTTAGCAAGGACATTCCGAAATCTAAATTGTTGTCAGCTGAGATCCTGTTGTAAGTACAGCACATATTCAATATCGGTAAATTTTTATGGAAATTTGTATTAGATTTTTTAACTATTAGAAGTTCTCGTTTTCTGAGACATTTCTTTCTCACATTGAAATGTATTTGCCCTAAAGTTTCACTCGTGTCTGAGATACCATTGATAATTTTATAGTCTGGCTGCGTGGCTCAGGGGTAACGTTCTCGCTTACTGAGCCCAAGTTTGCAGGTTCGAAACCTGGCGCAGTCAGCTGGCATTTGAGGGTGCACAAATGCGAGGGAGCCGTGTCAGTACATTTACTGGCACGTGAAAGATCCCCTTCGGGGCAAAAATTCCGGCACCCCGGCGTCTCTAAAAGCCAGTGTAGTTAAAAGGGACGTAAAACCAATAACATTATTATTATTGATAATTTTATACAAATACTAGCAGAAGTACCCATTCTTCGAACGGTCGTCGGTATTAATAACCAGACGTAATCAATTGAGCTACTGTTGCAATGGTTAGGGGCTTGGAACCTGTTTGTCGACAAAGATAAATGATTAGTTGAAATATGCTCTGAAACTAATTTACCTAATGTGTACTTCCTGACGTGAAAATAAAATTGAAAACCTCGTAGACGAAATGCAATTCACGTCACATAAAAACTGACCCACACTGTTGTGTCAAGTGCGCATCCAGAGGAAGACCCCTTTAATAAATTATAAAGGCTTGTGGTGCATGAAAATTCAGGTTTTTTAGCCTCCAATGGCCCAAATTCCTAAAAGCAAAAAAATAAAATAAAAATAAACTATTTCAATTCAGGAATTTTAGAAAATAATATTGCTGTTTGAAGATATAATAGACCTTCTGTACGACACATCGCAAGTTTAAGTCTTGTGAAAAAATCCAGGGTACCTTTTGACCCCCTTAAGCGCATTGATGAATTTTACAGTTTTTGTTGGTTCCGTGATAACCTTATAGCCATTTGCAAACTTTCACAGAAATGTAATAAATGGAGTGGCATTACTTCTTGCAGAAATAGATGGAAAGTTGGATGTACCTTTTTGAGACACTGTTGTCATGGTTACTGGCTTGCATTCCTACATTAGTTTATTAAATGAAATTAGTTTTCTGGGAATATCTCAGAAACTCTTGGTTTTAGAGCATTAAAATGTAGTTTCCGGGGACCCTTTACGACTGTTTAGGGGCCCCGAGGTTTTTTTCTGACACCAGGGGGCTGAAAATGAGCTTTGTCTCGTCGTTGTAGGCCGTAGTATCATCATCATCATCCTCTTGCACAGTTTCCAGCCGTTGGCCGGGTCTGTTTGGAACACAGGCCACTCCAACGTCTTCTGTCTTCCCTCCATCTCTCAGCTTCCACCCCTGTCCAGTCTTCTCCTCTCTTCTTCACACTTTCTTCCATCCCTTTCAGCCACCTGTCTCTCGGTCTTCCTCTCGGTCTTCCTCTCGGTCTCTTTCCTTCCCACTTCGTCTCGTGTATCCTCCTGGGTATCCTCTTATCCTCCATTCGTTTTACATGCCCATGCCATCTAAGTCTAGATTTCTCTATACCATCCCGTAACGGTTCCTCCTTTATTAATTCTCTGGTCCTGTCATTTCTTATTCTGTCCATCTTTGTAGCTCCAATACTGCTTCTCAAGAACCTCATATCACTGGCCTGTATTTTGCTCTTCTCCCTTCCTTTCATAGCCCAGGTCTCCGAGGCACACGTCAGGATAGGGGCATAGAACGTCCGATATATGATCTTTTTCTGTTCTGAGGGACATCCTTGCTCCTTAACATGCTTCTCACACTCCTCCGGAATGCTTCTGCCTGTCTCCCCCGCTCAATTTTTTCTCTATAGTTTCTTCCATTATCTTGTATCAGGCTTCCCAGATACTTGAAACTCTCCACTTTCTTCAGCTGTTCCCCACCAATTGTTATTCCCGTTGTGGTTCTTTCCTTCTTCTTTGTTGTGATCACTATCTCACTCTTATTTATGCTAAATTTCATCCCATATCCTTGTATTATTCCTTCCCACACGTCTAACTGTTCCTGTACCTCCTCCTCCTTGTTTCCCCAAATCATCAAATCATCCGCTAACACCATTGCTTTCATCTTTCCTTCCCCAATTACTTGTGCCACTCGGATCATTATGTCATCCATCACCACAATGAAAAGTAACGGTGCCAGTGCACTTCCTTGTTTCAGGCCGTTTCTCTGCTCCACCCAGTCCGATCTCTCTCCTCCCACTTTCACACAGCTCACGCTTCCCCTGTACATCTCCATTATCCTCCTTATAGTCCATTTTTCTACTCCTCTATCCTCCAGGGACTTCCATACTTTGTTTCTGCATACACTGTCATATGCTTTCTCAATGTCCAGGAAGGCCATCAGTAGATCTGTTCCATACTCACAGTGCTGTTCTTGTAACTGCCTTACAGCAAAAATCAAATCCACTGTGGACCTTCCTGCTCTGAAGTCATGTTGTTCTTCCCTCATCCCTCCTTCTATCCTTGTCCTAATTCTCCTTTCCAAAACTTTCTGAAACATCTTTGCACAATGACTCATCAGTTTTATTCCTCGATAGTTTCTGCATTCTGTTCTACTACCTTTCTTGAAGATCGGGACAATTATTCCCTTTTTCCAGTCCTCTGGGGTCTTCCTTTCCGTAGTGTAATGAAATGAAAATCCACAGCCTGCTTCCAGTCTCCGACCGGGTCAGGAATGGAATGAATGAAGCCCCCATCTAGCGGCGAGGATATGGACTGTGCCGGCTGCCGAGGCCTGACGCATTCCTCTGGGGCAATGATTAAATGAATGACAGATGAAATGAAATGATAGTGGAGAGTGTTGCTGGGATGAAATGTTGACAGGGACAACCGGAGTACCCGGAGAAAAACCTGTCTGCCTCCGTTTTGTCCAGCACAGATCTCACATGGAGTGACCGGGATTTGAACCACGGACTCAGCGGTGAGAGGCCGGCGTGCTGCCGCCTAAGCCACGGAGGCTTCGTAGTGTAATAATAATATTAATTATAATAATAATATAACAATATAGGGATAGGGATATAATAGACCTTCCGTAGCACACCAGCACGTGCAAATCGCGTGAAAAAATTCTAGAGTACCCCTTGACCCCCTTAAGCGCATTATATGTATTGATGAAGTTTACAGCTTAGTTTGGTTCCGTTATAACCTTCTAGCCATTTGCAAACAATCTCAGTAAAGTAATAAATGCGTCTTATATTACAGCAATAGATGGACCTGTGAATTTCTGTTGCCATGGTTACCGGCTAGCTTCCTTTCATTATTGTATTAAATGAAATTAATTTTCTGGGAATATCTCAAAAACTATTGGTTTTAGGGCCTTAAAATGTGGTTTTCGGGGTCCCTTTAGGGCCCCCAGTTTCGTTTCTCACATTGAGGGGCTGAAAATGAGATTTGTCTCGCCCTTCTACGCCTATATTAGCATGTATTTTAAGGGGGTAGGCCCCCTATTATGAGAGGCACAGAGAAGGGTTACATCAATGATTGGTGTCTTGCCTCTGAAGGATATCTGTACCAAATTTTACGTTGATCCACTCAGCCGTTCTCGAGTTATATGGACACAAAAATTGTCCACAGACAAACAAACAGACAGACAGACAGACAAAAATTTCATTTTCGCGCGCATCCGTCATAAAACAGTCTAAAACGCGTAAATAACGCAAATTTCCGTAGAAATTCAGAAAAAACAGACAAACTTTCATTCTTATATATAGAGAGATATCTGCCTAGCAATAAGCCTGCGTGTTGAAAGTTTAGTCATTTGGAAGTCTGACAACAAGTTAGAGTAAGGAATTCTACAACGGATGGCTGATACAGAGTACTTCTTGTAATATAGGAAGCGTAACAGTTTCTTTTGCAGTCTTTCTATGTTATTTATATGTGACTCGTACATTGGAGACCAGACTACCGCATTATACTCCAGTCTACTTCTCACATATGCATTGAAGAGCGTAATGATTGTCTTTGCATTCGTCAACTCCTTGGAATGTCTAAAAATAAAGCCCAGAGTTCTAAGTGCATCATTCACTACCTTATCAATATGATATTTGAAACTCAAATCATGATTTATATACAACCCTAGATCCTTGACCGTATTCAGTGTAGTTAAAAGATTTCCATCCATTCTGTAGCTCGATTCCAAGCATTGTCTTTACCGACTGAAGATGATGAAATTACATTTTTTATATTAAACAATAAGTCATTGTCTAGGCTCCATTTGTGAATGTTATCTATATCATTTTGCAATTTCTGGACATCCTTCTCATTTTTAATAACTCTGTCTTTTGTTGAATACAGTACATTTGCATTTGTCAGTTGGCACAGGCTAGAGTAAAAGGTGGCTTTTCACCGATGTCTCAGTCTCACTCATGGCTGTGATTATATGGAAGCTACTGAGGTATGGGTGGTGCTTAGTAATGACATTCGGGGCACAGTCAGTGCCTGTGAATGCTGTGAAAGGTTCTACTCATAGGGTTAGGCCTACTGTTCTGACTCAGTGAGGAAAGCAATGGCAAACTACTTCACTCCTCTTCTTGCCTAGAACGCCTCAAAATAGCGCTGCCTTGGGTTTTTGTGGGTATCTACTCGCATAACGTAACGGCGGATGTTCTTGAGGATCCAACCAGCCTAAGGGCTGACTACCTAACAGACAGACACTTTTAGATCATCAGCATATAGGATACATTTTGATTCTTTAATAGAAATGGGAAGATCATTTATACATTTTTACTTATAATAATAATAAAAAATAAAGATCAGCAGAAGACTAGGATCTCACGAGAAGATATCCTTCAGCGTGTCCAGCTTAAGAAAAAACTCCTAGAACATCAGAGTTTCCAACGAAAGTCAAGGCTGAACACCGGAAAGGCGAGAACATAAAATAGTAAGGAACAACACCGTCAACGAATGAAGGATTGCTGTTTAGGGGCAGATAACCTCGCTGTTCCGCTTCTTAAAACTCCAATAACTAACTAACTAAGGATTGTCGGACCAAGGAAACAGTTGAAATGACGTGGTCCTTAGTTGGCCGAAACGAAACAAGGCATTAATAATAATAAAATACAGTAGTCGCATATGATGTGTAACAAGTGACATGTTATCCTACTCGTATACTACACAGCTTGGACATTCTTAAAATGTTAATTTACACTCCATTTTCATACTGGTGCTATGATGAATGTATAGATTGAATTGGAGATATGCTTCTGTCACATTTGTGGCACAGCGGTCAAGCTGTTAGTCTCTCACCAAGGTAGACCGGGTTTGATTCCCGGTCAATACACGTAAGATTTTCGAATTGAAATGCCATGTCCTGTGGTTCGCATTCCACGTAAAAGGGAGGTACCGTGGATCATGATCATGAGATTAACGGACACGCAAAACTACAAGCTTCCTTCCTTCCTTTTACATTAATAATTCATAATAACAAAGTGACACACAACGTCGACAGTACTCTCAAATACTGTGAGCACATTCCTCAGTACAGTAACTATAATATTCATTATTCTCAAGGCTCTCATACAGTTCGTCGTAAACAATCAAAACATGGCTTCCTACAATCATGAAATGACCTAATCTCACATATGATGAAAATACAGCTTTTATTCCACTCATATAACAACATTCAGTTATGCATTTAATATTTGACTACTCACCCACAGCTTGACAATAATGCCGCTTACTTAAAAGTCATTTGTCGTCTTTGTCCTACCCATGTGATATTCAACCTTGAACGTGAAGCTTCATAAACTGCTCAATGACAAATGAAAGTCGGTGAAACATTTACCACTGTGCTCGTCAAACCAGTGCCTGCTAAATGCACTGCCTACTGTATAGCCGTAACATTCTCGCGCTACAGAGCACACACTGCCTTGTTTCCAATACACACATTTTCAATTGTACATCCAGCTGGCAGTGCGTCTTCACTTCCGTCCGATCCACTTCCGCCCGATTCACTTCCGTTCCATTTTTCTGGCAGCGCGTCTTCACTTCCGTCCGATCCACTTCCGCCCGATTCACTTCCGTCCCCAATTTTCAAAATCACTCCCACAAAACTATCCAGCAACCGAGAGGAAAGATGTTACACATCAATAATAATAATAATAATAATGGGAAAATCAAGCGGGTTGTGAAATTTAATTATCTTGGGGAATGGATAGACCCTACAATGTCCGAAAACGAGGCGTTTGCGTCACGCTTGAATAAAATTTAAATGGCTTACCATCTAACTAAGAAAGTGTACAACAAAAGATCTATATCCCTGAATGCAAAACTGAAGCACTACTGCACGATCATCCGGCCAGAAGCTTTGCATGCAGTGGAATGTCTCTCCATGAATAGAAAAGGCATAATGGAAACACTGGAGACCAAGGAAAGGAAGATATTGAGGAATATCCTGGGTCCAGTCAAAGAACGCCGCGAGTTCCGAAGACGCCACAACCAAAAGTTGTACACTCACGTAGAGAAAATAACTGACGTGATGAGGAAAAGGAGGATTTCTTTTTATGGACATATAACCCGAATGAAATCAACACGGCTATCCAACATAATTTTTGCTTTTCTCCGTGAGAAAAAGAGAAAGGGGGCCTGGTTCAGTGAAGTAGAGACAGATCTGTTGGAGACTGGGATAACACGTGAAGATATCCTGGAACGTGGCCCACTTCGGAAGAAACTTCAGAAACATCGGAGTTTTCAACTTAAGCCGAAGCTAAAAACCGGGAAGGCGTGGACGAAGGAGAGAAAGGTGCAACATCGATTGCGAATGATGGAGTACTGGGCCAACATTAAAATGCAGAAGAAACAGTTGACATGACGTTGGCCGTAACGAAGGAAGAAGGAGAAGAATAGTAATAATAATAATCTGAGTGCCATGTCCACATCTGCATTGTTCAAACATTCGACCAATAATTTTAGTATCCACCGGACCGAAGTGCAGACAGTGGCGTAAGAGGAGTGCGGTGAAGTGTCGTTGGCAGCCTTGCCTCAATATTGTCTTTTGGTCAGTTTACTGAATTTGAATTTTTGTTTCTCTTATACAGGCCACTGAAACTACAGAGCGTCTTTTTGCAGCTCTCTTCATTCAGAGGGCGGTTAATACAATAAAATAAATGAAGAAAGAAACGAAACTTAACCTAAACATTCAGTTGACAATAGAAGTTCTTGTTATCACATATGGATAATCGCTGTAGTTTTGCAGATGCAAAATTATTCCCTACAATTGTATTATCTTTTAGCTTGTTATGAAATTTTACTATCAAGTTACATGGCTCGTAAATAGTACAAAAATCATACTGCTCCCAAGTTAAAACGTTGATAGTTTCCTTGTTAAAGTGCAAATATTTTTGTATTTTCCTGAATGTGATTAGCGTCAATAACCGTGGCCAAATAAGTAGAAATAATTTTCCGCATGGAGCATGTAGAGTTACAAAATCTTGAATACCTCGCCCGGTCCACTACTGCAGAGCCCCATTCTCTGTAGAAGGATACGAATTGTCTGGTTTTGGAAGAATCACTGTCAGTTGTTTTCGAACGGCTCGGTAATGCTTACTCATACCTGAGAATAAGTAGATAGGTATCTGTGGAGTGTCGTCCGACTCGATAACGTGATTTAGTGCCGTTCCGTGGTGAAATAACACAGAATTCTATTTTTCAGATTGTGTTTGGACAAAGTATTCGTGAAGAAGCAACTAACAAAACGTGTGCGGGTATATTGTTAGAATGATTACCTGTGACATTTCCGAAAACCTTTGAAAATTCTTCATGGGCTGTGAAAACGTATTGTTGGCTAGTGTTAAACAACGTAGAAGCGAACAGAACTACCGCGATCTACAAATAGTGTTAATACGATATCACGTGACATTCCCGAAGATTAATTTGATGTTAACGGCTGAGCTTACAATACTCTATGTAAGTACCTTATAATTTATATTTATCTCTAATTTAGTGTTGGTTGGTTGGTTCCTCAGTTTAGGGGCTGCGACAATGCGATCATGTAGCCCCGTGTAATTTGCGTGTGTGTGGAATCTGTCTGATAACCGGTGTTAACTGTGATGGCTGTATTAGTGCGTGTTATCTGTTTTTAGCCTATTTTCAATTTTGAAAAAATAGGCTTATGAGATCACCTTTTGTCCGTGTGTGTGTGCGTGTGTGTGTGTGTGTGTGTGAGGTGTGTGTGTGTGTCCCCCTAATAAAATCTAAACGGGTGGAGCGATTTCAATGAAACTCAGTGAGTTCATAGCGCTATTCCCGGCGACCTCGACCGTGCCCTTCAAATTTTGTTACGTCTCACCAATCCAACATGGCGGCTGTGCGAAATATTTCACTAGCATTCAATATCTCCGAAACTATTACAGATATCGCCCTGAAATTGTGCACGGTGAGAAAGGGCACTACTAGAAGTTCACCTACGAGACTTTTAAAAACCTGGTGACTACAAAACCAACATGGCGGCCAAGCGAAGTTGAGACTTTTAAATAGACTTTTGTCACGATTTAACTATCGAACGTAATGAAATTTGGTACAGCAATTGTTTATACACATTGTAATGCACTGGAGTCTAATTTAGTTCAATTGTTTACACAACCTCAAAATGGCGGCTGTGCGAAATATTTCACTGACATTCTATATCTCCGAAACTATTACAGATATCACCCTGCAATTTTGTACGGTGATAAAGGGTACTGATAAAAGTTTACCTATGTATATTTCATAAACCTGTAAAGTCCAAAACGAACATGGCGACCAAGCGAATTTGAAATATTTGAATAGACTTTTCTCGTGATTTAACTCTGAGCGCAGTGAAATGCGGTACAGTAAATGATTTTGCAGATTGTAATGCACTGCCATCTAATTTAATTCCATTGTTTACATAACCTCAAGATGTCGGCTGTGCGAAATTTTAAAATTAAGTTTGTATTTCTTGTGTCGTAATCATGCGATCGAAGTGAAAGTGTGAATAATGAACCTAGGCAATAATTGTCCTTGAATGGTACATAACTCTATGGCCTATACATATAACAATCCTAAATGGCGAGCTTCCGAAATATTTAGACGGTTCTCAATATCTATGAATCTTTTACAGCAATCGAACTGAAATTCTTTATGTTCATAGAGACTATGAACATATGTTCACCTATAGGACTTTCAGTAATCTGGTGAGCACAAATCCAACATGGCGGCGACGCGAAGTATATATATTTAAATGGACGCTTCTCGCGAATTAACTATCCGAGTGTCGTGAAACGTTGCACGTTAAATGCTTATACAAATATTGATCCACTGGCATCTAATTTACTTCAATTGTTTGCATAATCACAAGATGGCTGCAGTGCGTAATTTTAAAATCTCGTTTTTACATCTTGTGTTCTAATCATGCAATTGAAGTTTGAATACCACACGTACACAATAATCTTAATGTAATAGTACAAAAATAAAAATCCAACCTGGCGACCATCTGAAATATTTAGACGGATCTCAATATCTACGAATCTGTTACAGCAATTTAACTGAATTTTTGTATGTTGATAGAGGCAATTAACATGAGCAGGATATATGAAAATAGGCTGTATAGTTCTTCACGGAACTACTTGTTTTAAATTCAAGTAAGGACTGCAGACATTGAATTTCAAGTAGTTCCTACTTTTGCCGCCAAACGCCACCGTTAACGACTACTAGTTCAGAACTTGGCTACCAGACGCCACCGCAGTTGGCTCCTAGCGACGAACGTAGGGACCTTAAGGGCGTTGTTTAACCTATAAGTTAATTTAGCTTCCCACAGGTGTTATTAGTGGAATGTTCTATGACGTGGGACCGCCGGCTTTACTTCCGCTCCGAAGGAAGGCATATTGAGAGATGTTTAACGCTCTTAAAAGATCCGACGACTTGGGCCGGGTTTGAACCCGCGATCTTGGGCATAGAAGCTCAGCATGCTACCAACTACGCCACCGAAGCCATTCCCTCTAATTTAGTGTCTTATAGGGTAGGGACAGGGAAATATCTTTTTATTTTGAAGCAGATTTCAGTGTTATATTTTAATCCATCTCAATGTCGTATGTGAATTGGAGTTTTTAGCCTACTTTCGATTTTTGCAAAAAATGAAAGTAGACTCATGAGATCACTACAGGGCGAAAAAAAGTGTGTCTGTCTGTGTGTGTGTATGTGTGTGAGTCTGTGTGTGTGTGTGTGTGAGTGTGTGGTACTCTGAATGTCTGTCCCCCCCTATCAATTCGAACACGGTGAAACCGAATGGAATGAAATTTGGTACAGAGGTAGCACTAGCAAAGGACACCTCAGTGTCATGTTTTATATCGCCGCCATCTTGACGGAAACGTAATGGCGGCCACACAAATGTTCAAAGCTTAAATCAAATTACGACTAACCTAATCATCCGATCTCTAACCAAATTTTGCAACAGCATACCTTTATGGAGGCAGCATCCTCTGACCAAACTAATAGGTCATCAGCCTAATAGTTTGCGGATGGCGGCCATCTTTGTGTGAAAATCGATTGCCCCTATCAATTCGAACACGGTGAAACCGAATGGAATGAAATTTGGTAGAGAGGTAGCACTAGCAAAGGACACCTCAGTGTCATGTTTTATATCGCCGCCATCTTGACGGAAACGTAATGGCGGCCACACACATGTTCAAAGCTTAAATCAAATTACGACTAACCTAATCATCCGATCTCTACCAAATTTTGCAAAAACATACCTGTATGGGGGCAGCATCCTTTGACCAAACTAATAGGTCATCAGCCTAATAGTTTGCGGATGGCGGCCATCTTTGTGTGAAAATCGATTGCCCCTATTAATTCGAACACGGTGAAACCGAATGGAACGAAATTTGGTACAGAGGTAGTACTAGCAAAGGGCACCCCAGTGTCATGTTTTATATCGCCGCCATCTTGACGGAAACGTAATGGCGGCCACACAAATGTTCATAGCTTAAATCAAATTACGACTAACCTAATCATCCGATCTCTACCAAATTTTGCAACAACATACCTTTATGGAGGGAGCATCCTTTGACAAATCTAGTAGGTCATTAGCCAAATAGTTTGCGGATGGCGGCCATCATTGTGTCAAAATCGATTACCCCTATTAATTCGAACACGGTGAAACCGAATGGAATGAAATTTGGTACAGAGGTAGCACTAGCAAAGGGCACCCCAGTGTCATGTTTTATATCGCCGCCATCTTGACGGAAACGTAATGGCGGCCACCCAAATGTTCAAAGTTTAAATCAAATTACGACTAACCTAATCATCCGATCTCTACCAAATTTTGCAACAACATACCTTTCTGAAGGGGGCATCCTTTGACAAATCTAATAGGTCATTAGCCTAGTAGTTTGCAGATGGCGGCCATCTTTGTGTCAAAATCGATTACCCCTATTAATTCGAACACGGTGAAACCGAATGGAACGAAATTTGGTACAGAGGTAGCACTAGAAAAGGCCACCTCAGTGTCATGTTTTATATCACCGCCATCTTGACGGAAACGTAATCGCGGCCACCCAAATGTTAAAGGCTAAAATGTAATTACGACCAACCTAATAATCTAGTCTCTACCAAATTTTGCAACAACAAATCTTTATGTGGGAAGCATATTCTGAGCAAACTGCTAGATCATCAGCCCAATAGTTTGCAGATGGTGGCCAAGTATGTGTGCAAATCGATTCCCCCTATCAATTCAAACACGGTGGAACCGAATTGAACGAAATTTGGTACAGAGGTAGCACTAGCAAAGGGCACCTCAGTGTCATGTTTTATATCGCCGCCATCTTGACGGAAACGGAATGACGGCCACCCAAATGTTAAAAGCTTAAATCAAATTTCGACCATCCTAATAATTTGATCTCTACCGGATTTTGCAACAACATGCCTTTTTGTGGAAAGCATCTTATGACTGACTACAAGGTTATCAGCCCAATAGTTTGCAAATAGCGACCATGTATGTGTGCAAATCCATTCCCCAGATCAATTCAATCACGGTGAAACCGAATTGAATGACTTTTTTTTTACAGAGGCAGCACTAGCAAAGGGCACCTCATATTCATGTTTAATATCCCTATAGCACGTTGTATTTCAACAAGCTACTACAACCAACATTCAATTATACTCCTTTAGAAGGACAAAGAGTTATAACAATACCCATGCATTTAGGAGAAAGTAGGCTATATATTCTTTACTGAACATCTTGTTTCTTCTTGTTAAGTGGCACTGGGAATGAGTTTCCAAATTAGTAAAAATAAGGAAGAGGTACTTTTCGGTTCAAAATTCTTAAAGTACTGAAATTAACCTACTTTTCGCTATCGTTTTACCCTCCAGGGTTGGCTTTTCCCACGGACTAAGCGAGGGATCCCACCTCTACCGCCACTGAGGGCAGTGTCCTGGAGCTTGAGACTCCGAGTCTGGGATACAACTGGGGTGTGTGACCAGCACTACGCCCAGGCGGCCTCACCTGCAAAGCGAACAGGGGGCCTGATAAAGGGATGGGAAGAGTGGGACGGTTAGGCAAGGAAATGGAAAGGAGGCGGCCGTGGCCTTAAAGTAGGAACCATCCCTGCATTTGCCCGAGAACGAAGTGGGAAACCACGGAAAACCACTTCGAGGATGGCTGAGGTGGGAATCGAAGCCCCTCTACTCATTTTTGGACACCCGAGGCTGAGTAGACCCCGTTCCAGTCCTCATACCACTTTTCAAATTTCGTGGCAGAGCCGGGAATCGAACCCAGGACCTCCGGTACGAATTAACCTACTTACCTGAATTAATAGTCGGGAAATTATCCGGAGATGATTTAGTAATATATGTCTCCACTTTCTGAAACCCCCAACCATCCCAAATAGGCTCACGACTTATATAGGTGAAATTCCAGCTGACTTCAGCCGTTTTTGGCAACATTACAGTTTGCCAACCCCACACATTCGGTACTATATCACATCCGGAAGACCTATGGTTTTCGCCTAGCCCGATAATATATTGTTAGGTAGCGCGTTAGCTAATATAAACACCCCTGATTTTCGTCACGCACAGTAGGGGTAGTCACTCATCAATAATCTGTATCCAGGCCAATGGTTTATTCACATAATTACAAAGTTACTGGTCTCGTGTGGTGTATTTTGTATCGGACATGTTGGCAACGGTTACGACGTCTGGTATGACGTCAGTGTGTCATGGCGGTCGTCAAATGAACAAGAAGACAAATAATTTTATTTACGTAGAAAAAGACATATTTTCGGTGCATCAATGAGAATTCAAATGGTAATCAACTTTTAATCACTCCCAGAAAGGTATGCAAATCATAAATAATACAGTACATTTTCAATAATGTGCCTTGTAAAAGTTGTGAAAAGGGAAAAGTACCTTATCCCGGCAATTAATTTCAAATTCCTGTAATATAATGTATGCTGCTTTGATGGTGCACTTTTTTACGTCTTGAAGTTTCTGAGGTATTAGACTATTATTATTATTATTATTATTATTATAAATAATTTGCTAATGTTAAAAATTCTCCTTGCGTTAAGTAATTGAGGTTGCTCGATTATCACCTTGACATAAAATCTGAACGAGAGCCGATCGTGGCTTTAACACTTGCATACACTTGCACTTGGATAATATACAATTTTAACAATAACGCCGAATGAAACGTCACTCATTCGATAATATTTTCTTAATTACTGAAATAGTACACACCCGTCTTCCCTCATTTAGATCTGGGCGTGGTGGCTCAGCGGTCTAGCTGTATGCCTTTCACCAAGGCGGTCCGGGTTCGATTCCCGGTCAATGCATGTGAGATTTTCGAAGTGAAATGCCATGTCCATTCCATGTCGGATTCCACGTAAAAAGGAGGTCCCGTGGCTCATGATCTCACGATTAACGGTCACGTTAAACTACAAGCTTCCTTCCTTCCTTCCTCATTTAGATCACGCCTTATAGTAAAATTCCAGCTCTTTCCCCCGTTATGCGCGTCAATTATCGTCAACTCAGTATTGTCAACACCGTGCTTGCGGTACTACTGTGCATATAGGAGACCAATGGCTTTTGTCTAGACCTGGGGTCTCCAAACTACGGCCTGTGGACCAACACCGGCCCACGAGCACCATCATTCCGAACCGCTACCGGTACTTGCCTGCTATCCGGCCCACCATAGTGTATCTTGATCACAATGTAGAATTATCAATTCAAGTAAATCAAACAATAATAATAATCAGATATTTTCATTATTACTTAGGAAACACAATAACTGGAAATTTTAACTGTAATTAATTACATCAGATTTATCCTTAAGATTTCCATTAATTGACATACTGAACCCGCTGAGCTATGGTTCATGTGATATTTTTGTGACGGAATAATTATCATGGGATGTAGTACTTTTGAACATACCCAGAATACCACGTGGAGCGGAGAGCTCATGCTATACTCTTTGAAGTAGCGCTCAATTGCATTTTTGACTTTGGAGGTCTTGTTAATCACTTTTATCCTTTCACAAGACTCAGAATATTCTAATTCGTCATTCTGTATTATTGAATCATTTTGGTGAATGATTATTACGTTTTGGTAAGGTATAACACTTGCAGATACGCAAGGAGCTATGAAAGTAGTCGCTCAATGACTTCGTTTTGGCGACCTACTTCCGAGTGAAAGTCAGTGACGACACTACATCTGGAGATCTGACGCCAGACAGGCGTGTTTCGAGTATCCGTCCGTCGCGACGTGGACATTATAAATATTTTTGTGCTCAAGTGAGCATCCGACTGCATCGTGTGTTGAAAATAACTATACTAACGTTGTCACACATTGTGGACACATTATTGTTCTACGAAAGGCCATATTAGGCAATATTTTCTACAAACTGTAATTGGTGCCATACGCCAGATATTTTTCCCACGTGTAAGTGGAAGGGCAAAGTGCCACGCCGAAAATATAAGAGTTATCGTCTGATAATTGTGCCAAGACGACGTGATTATTACTGCCAACGATCACAACATTATTGCTACGGAAATTCTGAATTGAAAATATCAATTTTATCGCGGATGCCACGTGATTGATAAAACGTGATACAATTGCACGTGCTAACAAGCAAAGCATCGCATCGTGTTGAATCTTGAGGATCAACAGGCTGAAAACTACAAAATACTGTGGAGAACACTATTATTTGCATCGTCCACAATAATCACGCCAAAACGCCGAGAGGAACGAGATATTTCGACATTTTCGACATCATGCAAGACATTGAACTTTTCCACGCCATGGTGAAGAAGACGATTATGGGCTAATACCATTCCGGTATGAGGGAGACGTCGCGTCGTGATGGAAACCACCAGCTTGATGGAACGTCAGGATGCCGAGGACGCAGACGAAGGAACGTGGATGCCGACTTCCAGGCACATTCCAGACCTTTTTGGGAGACCATCATCCGGAGGCGAACGAACCCTGATTGCTTGGGAAGTCCAGATTGGTGAATCCGTGGAGGACAGGACCATGCTGGAGAGTCAAGCAGAGTTTTTCGCGACCCTGGTCGATGAATGTCTGAGCCGATGTGAGAGCTACCAAAAGTCGTGAGTTTGGGCACCCTTTCTTTTGTAATAGTCCGCGGTGGTATATTTAGATATCGTAGTTTTTTTTGTGAATAAACCGCACTTATGTGTCAGCCATTTGCTAGGTAGGGTTGTAATTAGTATAATTGTTGTTTATTTCAGTCATTGTGAGTCACCCTGTGGGGTAGACCAGTTTTGGTTAACCCTGGTGCCGTCCTGATGGACGTCGTACCACGTTATAGCCGACCCACTGCCAAACATGACTGTAATCATTTGCAGCTATTTTGCTCAGCCATGTGTAGGATATTTATCCGTGGTTTCATTCAGATGTCATCGTCACTTTATTTAACTGCAATCTTTGCAACCAGTCTGTTGAGACTTATGACCTCGTAAGATAGGTCGTATCGTTAGGAAACCAACTGTAGTTTCCAGTTTTATAAAAATATGCTGTATTTTCATTTTTGAAAGCGCTCAGAAGCCAATTTATAGTCAAATACTGACAGATTTATTATTTTGGAGAAAGTGTAGATGTCAAGCATCGAACTAAGTGCACTATCGCATCATTATGCAGGTCTAGAGTTGCAGATCTGTGCCATATTTATCAATTTTTTACTACTTTGTTTCTGTCATGAGGACACAGGTGTTAATGTTATACTGAGAACTTAATAAGTGTTATATCTTTGATGAGCAAAGAAGCTCGTGAGACATGCTGTTATGTCTGTGATTTACTATTCTTTGAAATGAAGGACTGCGATACTTTATTGTACAGTTAAATTGTAACGTGTTTAGCACACGGATTCTATAAGGTTTTTGAACCAAGCATATGCTAAGAATGACAAGGCCAAATATTACGGTATTATATAATGTTAAAACTAGCCGGCCTTGCCTGTTGAAAAATGTGGTCAGTGAAGGACTGCAATTTGTGAAGTTGTCACCAATAAACTGGTTTGTTGACCCAGTAACCTTGAAAACAAATGCTTGAAAGCGAGACAGAACTACGATAACATAGGACAGAATGTTGATTTCATTCATCTCTTTCTTTCAATGCAGCTATTGCTCATGAAACCCAGTGTTTCTTACTGTATTTTTGTTCATTTGTTTTTCTTGGATTTTCATACTGTTAGTTAGATATTTTGCTGCGAGGAATGTCATTTCGACATGTCCAGGGTTGTCAGGCTTCTTTATGCATTGTTGGCGATCCTCTTGAGAGAGGCAAATTATAATGAAGGCAATTTGGTTATTAAATACGAGGTTTTTGCCGCAGGTAACCCATGATATTATGTGCCTTGAGTGAGTAAGTCGTGCCATTGTTGTAAGTCGCGCATCTGTTGTTGTTATGAGGCATTATTATGAGAGTTGTTGAAAGCGAGGTATTTACCGCTGATAACTCGTGTTATTGTGAGTCCGAGCCGAGTTTGCTCGTTGAGTTTTCCGACTATTGAGTCGAAGTTTTGCTGCGGGAGAATGATCTTTAGAAGACTACTCCTTGTCAGGCCTTTGTCAGAATACGCCATAAACCTACGGAAGGAACATAAACCGACATAATAAACATCATCCGCATAATTGTTTTAAACAAGATCTAACTAACATATTATTTCCATTTAAACTTTGACATTCTTACATTTGAACCTGCTGACATGGCCGTGCAGATGAAGGGATTTCCTTTATTGGAAACGACGAAGACTGTAGACATTTTTGTTGTGACCTGGCGCACACATGAACCATTAGTTCATAGTGTGTGGAGCGCAGGCCATGTGATTGTCAGACGTGGTTTTAACTACGCTATCACCGACATTACTATCAAGCTAGATGGCAATGGTTTACAAAGAGTTAACCATGGGGCAGGAAGGCATTATAATAAAAACTGTGTTGTACTATAATTATTGATGTCATGAAACTGTATTTTTCCCCATGTTACCTTTATTGCGTGCTATTTAGCACATGATTGTTGATTAGATTAATTGTTTTTAAATGGCTGTACACTTAGCTTTGTATTGTAACTGTTTTGCTATTACGGACGTCACCGCCGTAACTTTGAATGTTAACTGATAGGACTTAGCTAGAAAAGTTAAATGTAAATGTGGAAATGGTACCACCATAACTTACCTTTGCTTTGCTCCTTCACTTAAATGTAACTTCATATTAGCTTGATCATGTAACTTGTATTAGGGATTTTGCGTCGTACCATTTACCCAGCGTTGTTGCTGTTGCTTACTTATTGTGTATTAGATCTTTCGCGAGGGTTAATGTAACTTCATTGTTAGGGACTTGAACTTTTATTATCATTAACTTTTAGCTTGCGGATTAGCCGAATATAACCCTCCGAACTAGGATAGGGGTTTGTGGAAATCTACAATAAATTTTCACGGTGTTTTACATAAGCCTGGATGTTTAATTTCACAGTCTAGTTTTTGAGGTGAACCTTTCCTTAGGCCGTCTTTGACCATCGCAACCATGTACCACGCTCCCCGTGGACTATAGAACCTCGTGCCGCATTGGTCTATTGTTAGGAAGTTCACCTGATCCTCACGGCAAACTTTTAAAGGTCCGACGGGGGAGATGTTAGGAGAGTCATCGCGGTTGTTGGCTATCCCGACAGCTTTACCGGAGGACTTCTGAAGGTCACTCACAAATATGTGCCGTTGCCACCCGGCTGACGGTCACATAAAATGGCGGCCCAACTAATGGGGCTACGAAGTTGACATGGAGCCAGATGTCAACATGGTGATCATCAGATGGCGCCCTGTATATTTTCTTATGCCGATATTTAGGAGGATCTTAATATTTGAATAATGGTAAATTGACAGGACTGGGACGAACTTAGAAAGTCGCACTGCAGATCAATAGACCGCATGGCATTCATATTTGATAGAAGACCATGGGGTGAGGTTTTTATATTGAATAAATGAAAGACAGGGTTTTTCTTAGATGATGCCTCATCCTAAGTAAATGTAATACTTTGCTTTGCTCACCGTTGTATTAGTAAATGTAGAAGCACTTAGTTTGCATACTCCAGCTGTACTCGTGATATTTATTAAGTCGAAACAAGCTTTATACCACCACGTTACTATCATAGCTGTAAGTTTCCATCATGATTGATCCCTCGTTTCTCTCAATATAAATTCTTGTCAAATGGATGAGGATATGATTCGCAGAGTGTTCGCTGAGATGTTGGCAGGTGTCAACGCTAACCTCCAACAACTTACTAGTGACTTGAGTGTGAATACACAAGCCTTAGAGGTTAATTCACAAGCTATTGACAATGTTAGACAGGAAGTAGGTGATGTAAATGGTCATGTGGACCAGGTCAGGCAGAACCTTGAGGTAAATACCCAATCAATTAATGAAGTACGTTTAGATTTAGAGATAAACACCCGTACTGTTAAAGACGTTAGGACCGATCTAACGAAGGTCAGGGCCGAAATGGACTCGTACAGGGTAGAAGCGAAAAATGACTTAACGGCAGGTTTGGCAGCGGTAAGGATAGACGTGATTCGTCACCACCAGGAGGCAAGCCAGCGCGTAGACACATTAACGGAAGAAATGAATAGGGCAAGACAGGATGTGCAAACCCGACTCGAGGAGCACACGGCTCAAATTCAGACCGCTATAAATAAAGTACAGTTAGACGTCCAAGCTGATATCGAGCACACCAGAGAAGAATTTGGGACTAGGCTGAATCACGTAGAAGGTTTTATGGACAACGTAAAAAAGGATATGGCTACCATGAACCTAGGACTGGTATTAATGAGAGGTGCAGCTAACGCCGTTAATAACAACGTGAAGACCATCGTGGATAACATGCTTGAGGTTAGGGAGGAACTTAATTCTAACCGGAAAGACATCGCGGAACTAAAAGAAACTGTCACAGGCTTACGTGATACTGTAGATGTGCACAGGGAGGAGCACAAAGTCGACCTGATGATGTTGAGAGGCGAATTCGTGGAGCATAAAGCTACAGTCGACGCCAATGTAAATGGAGTCAAGGAAGATATCAACCATATCCAGAGTAACGTATCTCAGGTTGAGGGCGAAATTGCAACATTGCAGAAAAAGATTGAGGAAATAACGATTATTGATAGGCTCGAGTTGAGTCGTAACCTCAAATCAGCTATTCGTGAGGTGGACCAAAATCTCAAAGGTAAAGTTGAACGAATCGAGTTGCAACTAAATGATTTAGGGAGCAAAGTCGCCAACAGGAATATACAAGAATTAGAAGTCATCGAGGAGAGGCTCGACAGGTTAGAAGCACTTCCGAGGGGAGTAGATTTGCAACCGCCGATGGGAAATACACGTGAAACGCCGGAATTTTGGACTAGTAATGTACAGTCAAGTGTACATGCCGATACACGACCTTGGCAGTTTAATGCAACAGCGCCAAGCCAGACGTTAAATTACGATGCTAACCCGTTCAGACCAGCTATAAATAGACTGGATCCTGAAACTAACACGCCGTCAAACAACTACTTGCAGAATACATACCGTACTGCTAATCCTCAGGGTAATGTCACAGTGATAAGGTCAAGGGAAGAGCAACCCGCTAAATTCACTGGCACAGGAAGCGGAGTGACTCCTGTAGAATTTCTCACGAACGTCGAGAGCTATTTACGAGACACACTCGTAACTCCTGAAAGAGAACTTCGAGTTATTGAACGTCTTCTGGATGGACAAGCAGCAACTTGGTATCGGGCTTTTAAATATTCATTCTCCGGGTATCAAGACTTTAAAGAAGCACTACTGAGGACGTATTGGTCGAGTGACGTTCAGCAAAGTATAAGGGCTGAAATGTACACTCGCCGATACAGTTCCAACATGCCAACTCGCTACGCAATTTACTTTGCAACCCAGCTTGCTAAATTGAGAAATCTTCAGACTCCTTTATCGGAGCAGGATTTAGTGAATACCATAGTATGGCAATACCCAGCCGACGTGCAAAGAGTACTAATCGCTGCAGGGGCGACGACATTTCAACAGTGTGATCAGATATTACGACGTCTTGATGCTAACGCGGAGCAATTTCCAACTCACCGTCAACAGAAGGTTGACAGGCGTGAAGAGCGTCACGTTAACGTCACGACTGTGGACAAAGTTAGCCAGACACAAGAAGCATCACAGAACTCTGGGAATCCTCGGCCAGAATACAACAATGAATACCGCCGTAACTGGAGAGAGTGGAGTAATACTCCATATTCAAGGAACCAGAGAGAAGACAATAGAACATATTGGAATCGTAGGTTCGATAATGGGGCGAGCGACAACCGTCGTCACGACAATAACCGTCGTGGGAATCAGGAAGGTCCGTCAGGAAGAGGAAGGGTCCGGCGAGACTACAGGTATAACGGAGGTTACCAACGAGGACGTGATCCACGTTACCATATGGACCGTGACTGGGAAGGGAGAGCGCGCGAGAGCCGCGAGTACCTCCAGCAATTGAGAGAGAGCCAAAATAGAGAAGAGGGAGAAAGGAACCCTACTTCGAGGGAAGAAAGAAATGTGACGTCAGAGGCAGGACAGAACCAGCCTGGTACCTCTAGTCACAACAAAGGAAAAAAAAAACGCCGAAAAATTAAGACAGTCTAGTTTGGCTGAGCACAGAGTGACGGCAGATATTTTACTCTGAGAGCCCATCCAACAGGATTTACTCGACGAACGACGAACGACGAACCACAGTTATGAGCCAACACGTTTACCCAAAATAGTAGCCACTCGCAATGAATGCAGTGTTATAATTCTGATCGATACTGGCGCAATGATCAGTGTAATCTCTGCAGATTGCTATGCTAAGTTGAAGGCTAACTCTGAGGTGACAGAGCTGCCTGTTTTCGCTATTCGTGTCAGAGGAGTGATACCTGACCGGGTTGTGACGTGCAAGATACAGGTTTTGTGCACATTGAGAATCACAAGCCACGTGTATTTGCACGAATTCTTAGTTATGAAAGGTTTGCATCATGATGTCATACTAGGGGCTGATTTCATGAGGAAGTATGACGGTATTATCGACATGGGACGCAATACTGTCGAATTTAAACCGAACGAACCTATAGAGATGAACCTTGTGGTAGATGAACCGGAATTCCTGTCCGAAGTCGACGTTGTCGAGCAACTTAATAGCAAGGAAACTGAGGAAACACTTGATGCCGACGGAGAGGCAGGATTAATATCCACAACCATGCAAGAGAATTTGGCTACTACACTAAATGAGTATTGGGACATATTCGATACTGCTCCTGGCGAGATTATGAATTATGAATATGACCTCATTTTATTAGACGACTCTCCATTTCAGAAGAAAATTTACCCGATTGCTGAAAAACACCGCGAGGAAGCTGCAAGGAAGATCCATGAGATGGAAGTAACAGGCACGTTTAAGAAGTCACCGACTCCTTTTCTGAATCCAATTATACCTGTGGTTAAGGTTGATGAAAGTTTGAGGCTTTGTCTCGACGCAAGGGCTTTAAACGAACGCCTGGCTCCCGAGCACGACAGACCGCCTAAGATTAGGGACATCCTTAGGAAGTTTAAAGGGAAGAAAATTTTCTCATCATTGGAGCTTGTTCAATCATATTATCACATCAAACTGTCCGAGCATACTCAGAAGTACACTGGCTTCTTATTTGATCAAACCACCTATGTCTTCTGCAAGTTACCATTTGGTTTGAAGAATGCTGGAGCTGCTTTGATTAGAGCACTAGATGCTAAGTTAGCTCCAGAGGTAAAAGAGAAAGTAATATGTTATGTGGACGACATAATCATCGCTTCTGAAACAGAGGAAGAGCATTTGGCTACCCTACGCCTTGTTTTTGAAAATCTTCGACAGGCCAATTTCAAGGTCAAGTTTGACAAGTGCAGATTTCTCCAAAGAGAAGTAAATTTTGTTGGACATATTATTAATAGAGATGCATATCGACCGAATCCAGCAAAAATCAGAACTGTCGCTGCTTTTCCAACGCCAACCCGTGTGAAGCACGTGAGACAATTTTTGGGAATACTACAAGTTTTTGCTGCTCATTGTGAGCGATACTCAGAGACTGTTGCACCACTTCAAAGTCTGCTGAAAAAGAACTGTAGATGGAATTGGAATGATGAGTGTGAGACAGCATTCCAGAAGGCTAAGGAGATGCTAGCGAATTCTATCCAGTTGGAATATCCTGATTATTCACGCAATTTCATTCTTGAAACAGACGTATCAGCCATTGGTATTGGAGCTATACCGACAGTAGTGGCTGCGCGGGCTAAAGCGCTGCGTTAGGTCAAGGGGCCAAGCTATCAGCTGACTCGGTAGACGCGTGGGTTCGAGCCCCACCGTCGGCTGTCCTTGAAATGGTTTTCCGTGGTTTCCCATTTTCAACACCAGGCAAATGCTGGGACAGTACCTTCTGACAGGCCACGGCCGCTTCCTTCCACATCCTTGCCCAGTTTCATTCATCTTCATCAATTCCATCTCTCATCCCGGCGCGCAGGTCGCCCACGGGCGTCGACTAGAAAGACCTGCACTCGGTCTCTCAGGAGGCTACACGACAAAAAAAAAAAAAAAAAAAAAAATTGGAGCTATATTATTGCAGGAGGACGATGATAAGAAACGTCACTACATCGCTTTCTTGAGCAGACGTTTGAGAGCTCACGAATCTCACTATTTTACAACAGAAATAGAAGCACTAGCCGTCGTCTATGCATTAGAGTACTGGCAGAAACTTTTGATAGGCCAGAAGATTGTCGTAAGAACCGATCACCACGCTTTGACCTTCATCCTACGAACAAGACTGGCAAGTGACAGGATCACTAGATGGACTCTTTTTCTCCAACAGTTCGATCTGGAGATTGTTTACAAACCAGGCAGAGAGAATGTATTGGCCGACATCTTCAGCCGGAATCCTGAAACTTCTATTAATGCCATTGACATCGAGGGAGAATGCGAAGAACACCTTCGCCGACTTCGTTACCTACCCGAAGGACAGAGACGTGAAGAGGAACTTAGACACATCATTCGATTTCTTGAACGAAAGATGGATCCTCAGGATGAGCTTTATGCAAGGATTGCTGCCATAGCAGATGACTATCTGATTTACCGTCGCGTTTTGTATAAATTTGTGGACGAAGATCACACCCAACTGCGTACAGTTATTCCCAGAAGGTACCAGGAATCTGTCATTCTCATGGTACATTTGTCTATTGGTCACGGTGGAACGGACAAGACCATTGCCACCATTAAAGAGTCGTTCACCTGGAAAAGGTTAGGAACCACTGTCAGAGAGTGTTTACGTGCTTGTGACGCATGCCAGCGGAACAAATACACGTCACACTTATTGAGAGAACCACCTAGACCTATACTACCAACTCAACCCAGAGAGTTGTACGCACAAGATCTTTACGGTCCTATACCTAAAGCCCGTCGTGGGAATCGTTACATTGTAGTCACCATAGATGTGTTTACAAAATACACAATGCTCCATCCTATTCAGAAGGCTAATGCACATCAAATTATCCAGCGAATAAGACGACAAGTGATACCGGAGGCAGGGAAGCCACAATTCTTATTAACTGACCTCGGATCGCAATATACTTCTGCAGAATTCGCCAACGCTATGGAGGAACTAGAGATTGGACATCTTTTGTCATCGATAAGACACCCTGAGAGCAATCCAGCGGAATGCGTTATGTCCACTATTGCAAAATTTTGTCGTTTGTATTGTCAGGAGGAACACTGGCGATGGACTGAAGTCCTTGTTTTGATGGCAAAATGCATTAATTCTACTGTGCATGAAAGCACTGGTCAAATACCTTTGGTCCTGCATTTGAACCAGATGCCACTGAGAGTCTGGAACCGCGTGATTGTAAATCCACCTTGTTTACAACCATCGCATGCCAGCAGACTGATAGTTGCTAGAGATACTTTAGACAGACAAGCTGCCAAACGCTTGAGGAGAACAAGACGCCAGAGATTCAGAGAACTACTTGAGGAGGGAGACCTTATCCTTATAAGGAGACCCGGAATTTCTAATCCAATTGACCGCGTATACGGGAAATTTCTTTCCTTGTATTACGGCCCTAGTCGTGTTAGACAGCCGTTGAATAATGGGAGTTATGTCATTGAAGACATCAGAACTGGAGAACGTATTGGAACTTTCAACGCCGCCAATCTAAAAAAAATATCACACATGAATGAATTATAGAGGCAAATAAAATGTCGTCCCAACATTTTCTTTGAAACGACGGAGAGGCAGATGAACCCGCTGAGCTATGGTTCATGTGATATTTTTGTGACGGAATAATTATCATGGGATGTAGTACTTTTGAACATACCCAGAATACCACGTGGAGCGGAGAGCTCATGCTATACTCTTTTAAGTAGCGCTCAATTGCATTTTTGACTTTGGAGGTCTTGTTAATCACTTTTATCCTTTCACAAGACTCAGAATATTCTAATTCTTCATTCTGTATTATTGAATCATTTTGGTGAATGATTATTACGTTTTTGGTAAGGTATAACACTTGCAGATACGCAAGGAGCTATGAAAGTAGTCGCTCAATGACTTCATTTTGGCGACCTACTTCCGAGTGAAAGTCAGTGACGACGCTACATATGGAGATCTGATGCCAGACAGGCGTGTTTCGAGTATCCGTCCGTCGCGACGTGGACATTATAAATATTTTTGTGCTCAAGTGAGCATCCGACTGCATCGTGTGTTGAAAATAACTATACTAACGTTGTCACACATTGTGGACACATTATTGTTCTACGAAAGGCCATATTAGGCAATATTTTCTACAAACTGTAATTGGTGCCATACGCCAGATATTTTTCCCACGTGTAAGTGTAAGGGCAAAGTGCCACGCCGAAAATATAAGAGTTATCGTCTGATAATTGTGCCAAGACGACGTGATTATTACTGCCAACGATCACAACATTATTGCTACGGAAATTCTGAATTGAAAATATCAATTTTATCGCGGATGCCACGTGATTGATAAAACGTGATACAATTGCACGTGCTAACAAGCAAAGCATCGCATCGTGTTGAATCTTGAGGATCAACAGGCTGAAAACTACAAAATACTGTGGAGAGCACTATTATTTGCATCGTCCACAATAATCACGCCAAAACGCCGAGAGGAACGAGATATTTCGACATTTTCGACATCATGCAAGACATTGAACTTTTCCACGCCATGGTGAAGAAGACGATTATGGGCTAATACCATTCCGGTATGAGGGAGACGTCGCGTCGTGATGGAGACCACCAGCTTGATGGAACGTCAGGATGCCGAGGACGCAGACGAAGGAACGTGGATGCCGACTTCCAGGCACATTCCAGACCTTTTTGGGAGACCATCATCCGGAGGCGAACGAACCCTGGTTGCTTGGGAGGTCTAGATTGGTGAATCCGTGGAGGACAGGACCATGCTGGAGAGCCAAGCAGAGTTTTTCGCGACCCTGGTCGATGAATGTCTGAGCCGATGTGAGAGCTACCAAAAGTCGTGAGTTTGGGCACCCTTTCTTTTGTAATAGTCCGCGGTGGTATATTTAGATATCGTAGTTTTTTTTTTGGTGAATCAACCGCACTTATGTGTCAGCCATTTGCTAGGTAGGGTTGTAATTAGTTCAATTGTTGTTTATTTCAGTCATTGTGAGTCACCCTGTGGGGTAGACCAGTTTTGGTTAACCCTGGTGCCGTCCTGATGGACGTCGTACCACGTTATAGCCGACCCACTGCCAAACATGACTGTAATCATTTGCAGCTATTTTGCTCAGCCATGTGTAGGATATTTATCCGTGGTTTCATTCAGATGTCATCGTCACTTTATTTAACTGCAATCTTTGCAACCAGTCTGTTGAGACTTATGACCTCGTTAGATAGGTCGTATCGTTAGGAAACCAACTGTAGTTTCCAGTTTTATAAAAATACTAGCAGAAGTACCCATTCTTCGAACGGTCGTCGGTATTAATAACCAAACGTAATCAATTAAGCTACTGTTGCAATGGTTAGGGGCTTGGAACCTGTTTGTCGACAATGATAAATGATTAGTTGAAATATGCTCTGAAACTAATTTACCTAACGTGTACTTCCTGACGTGAAAATAAAATTGAAAACCTCGTAGACGAAATGCAATACACGTCACATAAAAACTGACCCACACTGTTGTGTCAAGTTTGCATCCAGAGGAAGACCTCTTTAATAAATTATAAAGGCTTTTGGTGCATGAAAATTCAGGTTTTTTAGCCTCCAATGGCTCAAATTCCTAAAAGCAAAAAAATAAAATAAAAAATAAACTATTTCTATTCAGGAATTTTTGAAAATAATGTTGCTGTTTGAAGATATAATAGACCTTCTGTACGACACATCGCACGTTTAAGTCTTGTGAAAAAATCCAGGGTACCTCTTGACCCCCTTAAGCGCATTGATGAATTTTACAGTTTTTGTTGGTTCCGTGATAATCTTATAGCCATTTGCAAACTTTCACAGAAATTTAATAAATGGAGTGGCATTACTTCTTGCAGAAATAGATGGAAAGTTGGATGTACCTTTTTGAGACACTGTTGTCATGGTTACTGGCTTGCATTCCTACATTAGTTTATTAAATGAAATTAGTTTTCTGGGAATATCTCAGAAACTCTTGGTTTTAGAGCATTAAAATGTAGTTTACGGGGACCCTTTACGACTGTTTAGGGGCCCCGAGGTTTTTTTCTGACACCAAGGGGCTGAAAATGAGCTTTGTCTCGTCGTTGTAGGCCATAGTATCATCATCATCATCCTCTTGCACAGTTTCCAGCCGTTGGCCGTGTCTGTTTGGAACACAGGCCATTCCAACATCTTCTGTCTTCCCACCATCTCTCAGCTTCCACCACTGTCCAGTCTTCTCCTCTCTTCTTCACGCTTTCTTCCATCCCTTTCAGCCACCTGTCTCTCGGTCTTCCTCTCGGTCTTCCTCTCGGTCTCTTTCCTTCCCACTTCGTCTCGTGTATCCTACTGGGTATCCTCTTATCCTCCATTCGTTCTACATGTCCATGCCATCTAAGTCTAGGTTTCTCTATACCATCCCGTAATGGTTCCTCCATTATTAATTCTCAGGTCCTCTCATTTCTTATTCTGTCCATCAGTGTAACTCCAATACTGCTTCTCAAGAAGCTCATCTCACTGGCCTGTATTTTGCTCTTCTCCTTTCCTTTCATAGCCCAGGTCTCCGAGGCATACGTCAGGAAAGGGGGATAGTACGTCCGATATATGATCTTTTTTCTGTTCTGAGGGACATCCTTGCTCCATAACATGCTTCTCACACTCCTCCGGAATGCTTCTGCCTGTCTCCCCCGCTCATTTTTTCTCTATAGTTTCTTCCATTATCTTGTATCAGGCTTCCCAGATACTTGAAACTCTCCACTTTCTTCAGCTGTTCCCCACCAATTGTTATTCCCGTTGTGGTTCTTTCCTTCTTCCTTGTTGTGATCACCATCTCACTCTTATTTATGCTAAATGTCATCCCATATCCTTGTATTATTCCTTCCTACACGTCCAACTGTTCCTGTACCTCCTCCTCCTTGTTCCCCCAAATCATCAAATCATCCGCTAACACCATTGCTTTCATCTTTCCTTCCCCAATTACTTGTGCCACTCGGGTCATTATGTCATCCATCACCACAATGAAAAGTAACGGTGCCAGTGCACTTCCTTGTTTCAGGCCGTTTCTCTGTTCCACCCAGTCCGATCTCTCTCCTCCCACTTTCACTCAGCTCACGCTTCCCTTGTACATCTCTTTATCCTCCTTATAGTCCATTTTTCTACTCCTCTATCCTCCAGGGACTTCCATACTTTGTTTCTGCATACACTGTCATATGCTTTCTCAATGTCCAGGAAGGCCATCAGTAGATCTGTTCCATACTCACAGTGCTGTTCTTGTAACTGCCTTACAGCAAAAATCAAATCCACTGTGGACCTTCCTGCTCTGAAGCCATGTTGTTCTTCCCTCATCCCTCCTTCTATCCTTGTCCTAATTCTCCTTTCCAAAACTTTCTCAAACATCTTTGCACAATGACTCATCAGTTTTATTCCCCGATAGTTTCTGCATTCTGTTCTACTACCTTTGTTGAAGATCGGGACAATTATTCCCTTTTTCCAGTCCTCTGGGGTCTTCCTTTCCGTAGTGTAATAATAATATTAATTATAATAATAATATAACAGTATAGGGATAGGGATATAATAGACCTTCCGTAGCACACTAGCACGTGTAAATTGCGTGAAAAAATTCTAGAGTACCCCTTGACCCCCTTAAGCGCATTATATGTATTGATGAATTTTACAGCTTAGTTTGGTTCCATTATAACCTTCTAGCCGTTTGCAAACTATCACAGTAATGTAATAAATGGAATTGTATTGCGTCTTATATTACAGCAATAGATGGACCCAGGGCCCCCGTGTTTCGTTTCTCACATTGAGGGGCTGAAAATGAGCTTTGTCTCGCCCTTCTACGCCTATTTCAGCATGTATTTTAAGGGGGTAGGCCCCTTTTATGAGAGGTACAGAGAAGAGTTACATCAATGATTGGTGTCTTGCCTCTGAAGATATCTGTACCAAATTTTACGTTGATCCACTCAGCCGTTCTCGAGTTATAAGGACACAAAAAATTGTCCACAGACAAACAAACAAACAGACAGACAGACAAAAATTTCATTTTCGCGCGCATCCGTCATAAAACAGTCTAAAACGCGTAAATAACGCAAATTACCGTAGAAATTCAGAAAAAACAGACAAACTTTCATTCTTATATATATAGAGATGCTGTATTTTCATTTTTGAAAGCGCTCAGAAGCCAATTTATAGTCAAATACTGACAGATTTATTATTTTGGAGAAAGTGTAGATGTCAAGCATCGAACTAAGTGCACTATCGCATCATTATGCAGGTCTAGAGTTGCAGATCTGTGCCATATTTATCAATTTTTTACTACTTTGTTTCTGTCATGAGGACACAGGTGTTAATGTTACACTGAGAACTTAATAAGTGTTGTATCTTTGATGAGCAAAGAAGCTCGTGAGACATGCTGTTATGTCTGTGATTTACTATTCTTTGAAATGAAGGACTGCGATACTTTATTGTACAGTTAAATTGTAACGTGTTTAGCACACGGATTCTATAAGGTTTTTGAACCAAGCATATGCTAAGAATGACAAGGCCAAATATTACGGTATTATATAATGTTAAAACTAGCCGGCCTTGCCTGTTGAAAAATGTGGTCAGTGAAGGACTGCAATTTGTGAAGTTGTCACCAATAAACTGGTTTGTTGACCCAGTAACCTTGAAAACAAATGCTTGAAAGCGAGACAGAACTACGATAACATAGGACAGAATGTTGATTTCATTCATCTCTTTCTTTCAATGCAGCTATTGCTCATGAAACCCAGTGTTTCTTACTGTATTTTTGTTCATTTGTTTTTCTTGGATTTTCATACTGTTAGTTAGATATTTTGCTGCGAGGAATGTCATTTCGACATGTCCAGGGTTGTCAGGCTTCTTTATGCATTGTTGGCGATCCTCTTGAGAGATGCAAATTATAATGAAGGCAATTTGGTTATTAAATGCGAGGTTTTTGCCGCAGGTAACCCATGATATTATGTGCCTTGAGTGAGTAAGACGTGCCATTGTTGTAAGTCGCGCATCTGTTGTTGTTATGAGGCATTATTATGAGAGTTGTTGAAAGCGAGGTATTTACCGCTGATAACTCGTGTTATTGTGAGTCCGAGCCGAGTTTGCTCGTTGAGTTTTCCGACTATTGAGTCGATGTTTTGCTGCGGGAGAATGATCTTTAGAAGACTACTCCTTGTCAGGCCTTTGTCAGAATACGCCATAAACCTACGGAAGGAACATAAACCGACATAATAAACATCATCCGCATAATTGTTTTAAACAAGATCTAACTAACATATTATTTCCATTTAAACTTTGACATTCTTACATTTGAACCTGCTGACATGGCCGTGCAGATGAAGGGATTTCCTTTATTGGAAACGACGAAGACTGTAGACATTTTTGTTGTGACCTGGCGCACACATGAACCATTAGTTCATAGTGTGTGGAGCGCAGGCCATGTGATTGTCAGACGTGGTTTTAACTACGCTATCACCGACATTACTATCAAGCTAGATGGCAATGGTTTACAAAGAGTTAACCATGGGGCAGGAAGGCATTATAATAAAAACTGTGTTGTACTATAATTATTGATGTCATGAAACTGTATTTTTCCCCATGTTACCTTTATTGCGTGCTATTTAGCACATGATTGTTGATTAGATTAATTGTTTTTAAATGGCTGTACACTTAGCTTTGTATTGTAACTGTTTTGCTATTACGGACGTCACCGCCGTAACTTTGAATGTTAACTGATAGGACTTAGCTAGAAAAGTTAAATGTAAATGTGGAAATGGTACCACCATAACTTACCTTTGCTTTGCTCCTTCACTTAAATGTAACTTCATATTAGCTTGATCATGTAACTTGTATTAGGGATTTTGCGTCGTACCATTTACCCAGCGTTGTTGCTGTTGCTTACTTATTGTGTATTAGATCCTTCGCGAGGGTTAATGTAACTTCATTGTTAGGGACTTGAACTTTTATTATCATTAACTTTTAGCTTGCGGATTAGCCGAATATAACCCTCCGAACTAGGATAGGGGTTTGTGGAAATCTACAATAAATTTTCACGGTGTTTTACATAAGCCTGGATGTTTAATTTCACAGTCTAGTTTTTGAGGTGAACCTTTCCTTAGGCCGTCTTTGACCATCGCAACCATGTACCACGCTCCCCGTGGACTATAGAACCTCGTGCCACATTGGCCTATTGTTAGGAAGTTCACCTGATCCTCACGGCAAACTTTTAAAGGTCCGACGGGGGAGATGTTAGGAGAGTCATCGCGGTTGTTGGCTATCCCGACAGCTTTACCGGAGGACTTCTGAAGGTCACTCACAAATATGTGCCGTTGCCACCCGGCTGACCGTCACAATACATAGGTGATTTACATAATGATATTGGACATTAAAATTATCTTCTTTTTCTCAGGGTGCCTGTCTGCTTCCAACGTTTGCAATCATTCTGGCTATGATGTATTTATTGGTCGCTATCCGGAACAATTGGGTGGATGCTTCTCCGAACCATACTCTGTGGTTGGCAAGCCAGGAAATTGTTCTACGTCCTGGGGCTCGTTTTCCTTCTATTTTTCCTTGCTAATTGCATTGCCTCTGTTCGTCATCATTTGACCCAGGTATTGAATTTTACGGCATTTAACAATATTGACTATTTCTTGGGTTGTATTCATCCTTTGTAATACTTCTTGGATCTTATGAGCCCATGGTATCTTGAGAATCCTTCTGTATAACCATAGTTCAAACGCGTGGAGTTTTGAAATAGTTTCTTCCTTCGAGGTCCATGATTCTACGCCATACAGAAGCACTGGGTAGCCTATATATAGTATTTGAGGAGTCTTATTTTTGTAATGAGGGTGAGGTTATGACTCTTGAAAATCGAGCCCATTGTTAAGAAAGCACTTTTTGCCTTTGTCAATTCTACAACGGATCTCCTGCGAGTTATCCCATTGTTCATTGATGATAGTTCCTAGGTAATTGTACTATGAGACTCGTTCTATTCTTTCCAGATTTATGTACAGGTTTGCTCCTCTGATGTTTTCTTTGCTAATGATCATGAGTTTAAAATTGAGTTCTCCAGTTGCAAAACTCGTTTAATCCACTTGTGAATAAGAATCATTTTCATGAGAAACGTTTCTCTGGACTTTGCCTCACGTATCTTTTGTGTTTGTTGTATTCTACATTTTTCTTCTTGCTTTGTGTTTTTGGTTTTTGGTTTTGTGTTTGCCTTGCGCTTTTGCTTTAGAATTTTACTTTTTGCTTCTCTTTTTTGGTTTTGGTTTTATGTTTGTTTTCTGCTTTTGCTTTTTTTGAAATGTGCTTTTTGCTTTGTGTTACTTGTTTTTTGTTTTGTTTTGCTTTTGCTTTTGTTTTTGTTTTGTGTTTGTTTCCTGGAAAATCAAAATAAAACAAAACAAAATAAAATAAACAAAACAAAATAAAAAACAAAATAAAATAAAACAACATAAAAACAAAATAAAATAAACAAAAAACAAACAAACATCAAACAATTTAAAACAAAATGAAACGAAATAAAATAAAATAAAAAAATTAAACAAAACAAAACACAACAAAATAAAATAAAGTAAAATAAAATAAAATAATTAAATAAATAATTTTACGACATGATCCTTATTCACAAGTGGATTAAACGAGTTTTGCAATTGGACGACTCAATTATAAAGATGGACAAAGGGATTTATGTCGTTGTAACTTTCCACTGCTAATTGTTTGCAGCTGTGGATGAAGTTTTCTAGGGGAAATTACAGGCAGCGACTTCAAATGCTCATCAGTGAATTTGAACCGGGTGAGTTAGCCGTGGTCGTTACGGCGGATTCGAATCCGTCCGCCGGCAACCTTGTAGAGGGTCTTCTGTGGTTTCCCATCTTCCTTCCAGGCAAATGCCGGAGTTGGTCCCTAACTATAGGTAGAGCCCTGATCAGATAAACAAAACGTTATCCTCATCCGCACGACTGTTATCCGCACCCGCCCCGAATCCGCATCCGCATTCACACGTTTTTTATCCGAATCTACTGGCATTACAATAATACTGCTAATTAGATAAAGCATAAATTACTAAAGTAACATATTTAGACATTGGAGGAAAAAGTCGTTCCCTTAGGCTTTGTATGACAAGTGCTATGTTTAAAATGAATGTTATAAAGCCAGAATTGCAACCCTTTCCTGTTTGGACTCTTAATTTTGCTTAATGATTTAATTTGAATGAGATTAGCTTAAATCATCATCTTACATGTGTCATGAAAAGAAAAACAAAACGGAAAAATATGATATGTCATGAATATCCGGGACCTAGTAATGCTAGTCAACATGTTCTGATTGCATTCTAAAAATTATCCACAAATTTTCTCCAAACATTATCCGCAGGTTATGCGCTATCCGCACAGCCATGCTAACTATATCCGCATGGCGAAAATTTAGCGGATATCCGCAGGGCTTTTTCTATAGGCCACAGCCGCTACCTTCCAATTCCTCAACCTTACATTCACCCTTTCCTCCCTAGACAACACTCCACACGAGACGGTACTTGTAGCTCACCCCATGGGTGTCCGAATAGAAGCAGCTACAAACTCTGGCGAGCCGAACATGCCCTCGGACACTCCCGGCCATACAATAAAAAAAACGAGCCTTACAGTAGTCGCATATGATGTGTAACATCTGACAGAAGAAACCTCACTAGAAATTGTTGATACACCGGTATTTTATAGTATTATTGGCACAAATATTAATCTATTGTAAAAGGGAGTGTTTTACAGATATTGTAGTTTATAGGCTAAAACGGAACTCATTTTATTAGATGATTTGTAGCTTCCACCAGCACTAGCCTAAATAAAGAATACGATATGGATCAACTAGATTAATAGACGCGACACCGCTCATAACCTTAGATTCCTTATAAACAGGCCCTCTTCATTCACAGACCAACACGTAATTTCATATGGATTCTGTTAAAATGAGTCATATTGATATAATAAATATCGTTTAAAATGATAATCTAGTAGCAAAAATATGTACCCCGCCCTGGATTTGAACCCAAGATCTCTAGATTCACAGTCATGCGCAATATCCCCACGGCTATTTCGACAACGCAAACACTGTGCACAAGATAGTGACTTATTTCCACGATCCAATAATACTGCATTACGGAATTAAGTTTAATTTATATTTTGCTTGTTTCGATAATGTTCCTGCGTGAAATTGAGTTTAAAATGCCTTATGAATAGGCCCTTTTGTGAGTAAAGAGAATGTATTCAGCAATAGTTCATGAAGGCTTCCTCTATTCTCGTATAACCACAACGATTCTATTATATTGATGACTGCAATGTGGGTTAATATTTGAATAGCCATTGTGGAGAAGCATAATACCGGCAATGCCGACTACTTACAATGTTTGATATTAAGGCATTTTACCATTTAAATACTGATACGAAAACTTCGAACATGTACCATGTGCTTAGTTTCAATCACTTGACACCAGAGTTCGCATGAGCGTTTACCGTTCAGTATGTAATATACATTCCACATGGCCGAGAGTCCGTCATGGTATCAATTTTTGACACCGCGCGCTCACTGTTTCTCTTACCACTGCCAGCTGGATCGATCGAGTTGGCAGTGCGTCTTACACTTCTGTTCGATCCACCACTGCCAGCTGGTGCCACCTCGATCGTTCCGATCCACTTCCGTCCCATTTTTCAAAATCACTCCCACAAAAATATCCAGCAACCGAGTGGAAACATGTTACACATCAATAAAAACACATGTTTACGTAATTAAGCTCATATATCCGGTGCAGTCGGTGGTGTGAAGTGACCAAGATTAGTTATTACAATTGTTTATGTCCCCCCAGAAGATGAAATGGAAATGAAAATCCACAGACTGCTTCCAGTCGACCGACCGGGTCAGGGAATGGAATGAATGAAGCCCCCATCCAGCGGCGATGATATGAACTGTGCCGAAGCCTGTCGCACTCCCCTGGGGCAATGATTAAATGAATGACATATGAAATGAAATGATAGTGGAGAGCGTTGCTGGAAGGAAATTTGGGACATGGAAATCTGAGTACCCGGAGAAAAACCTGTCTGCCTCCGCATTGTCCAGCACAAATCTCACATGGAGTGACCGAGATTTTAACCACGAACCCAGAGGTGTGAGGCCGGCGTGCTGCCGCCTAATCCACGGAGGCTCCCTCAGAAGATGAAATAAGGTATGCAAATAATATATTGTCGAAATAACTGAGAGCAAAAAAGAAAAGAGTGATACAGTGCTCTCTCGGTAATCCGGCAGATATCGGACCAGAGCACTGCCGGATTACCGAAAACGCCGGATTACTGGAAAATATCGAGAAAAACGCAGATATCATTCCAAAATCAGTTTTAATTACATTGTACTATACAAAGTAAAAAAAGTCCTCTCGGCACGCCGGATGGCGGAGGTAGATTTCACCGGACAAACTTGGGGATAGGCGAAAATAGGCAGAATATGCAGATTTTCGTAGAAGGATCAGACCTCATTTATTGCGAGAAGGTATTTTATAATTGGAGCTTAATTAACTTTGTTTTTCGTCATTTTATGCTTATTTTAAACATTTTATTGTCTTATGGGAACGGTAACCTTCTTGTCATTTGGGGTCCATTTTTATACTTGTGGTCACACTGTCCTTATGCAAGGTTTCGACACTGATGTGTAACTATGTAACGGTCTGTTACTTCTTCACGCAAAATTATATCTCCCGCAGAGATTTTGGTTGGTTCCTCAGTTTAGGGGCTGCGACAACGCGGTCATGTAACCCCGTGTACTTAGGGATGGATGTATTAGTCTGTAATTCAGGTAAGGACTGCAGATGGTCAATTTCAAGCAGTAGTTCCTAATGTTGCTATCAGGTACTACCGTCAACGACACCTACCTGTGAACTTGGCTACTAGATGCCACCGCAGCCAGCAACTTGCAACGAACGTTGGAACTACCCCTCCAAAGGAAATCATACTGAGGGATTTTTAGCGCTCTTAGAAAATCCGACGACTTCGGCCGGCTTTGAACTCGCGACTTTTGGCATAGACATCCAGCATGCTTGCTACCAGTTACGTCGCCGAAGCCGCTTCACACTTAGTCAGATGGAATTCTGAATATGATCTCGTGCAAGTGCGTTATCTTGGCAACGTCTGATGGCTCATCCCTCATCAATTTAGTAGTGTTGCCATGGCAACCACTGATAGCTCTTGGCATTTTCTTATAATTCCGAAATCATTTTTCACATCCCTTGGCATAATGGTGGGTCATATCAAAAATTCTTTCAGACAAAATTTTAGGTAATTATTAGGGGAATATTGTCCATTTTGTACGGTTTTGATATTGTGCCTATTAAGAGAGATATGATTAATGTTTCCCGAAAAACCCACTTTTTTCCAACCCCTTTGGTCAATGGTTGGTGCTATAAAAACTATTCAAACATACATTTTTGGGCTTTATCCGACACATAGTATGAACGTTGAACGGATTCGATATTTCACATATTAAGAGAGTTATAGCAATATTTCACTTTTTCGAAAAAAAGACCCCCATTTTCACCCCCTTCGACCAATTTAGCCCAGTAACGAACTCGACCGAGATTTTATAGGTATACATATTCGGTAAAATATTCAATGTGATTGGTGCAAAATTACGGCAGTTATCGTGTCCACAAGAAACTGATATGCGTATATATATATACACATATACATACATAAATTATATATAAACTTTTGAACTGACGGTGGTTTTGGGGTCTGGGGGATGTGAAACGCGAAGATATGTCGAAATTTTCCGGAAGTCGAAACATGGTACCCATTGCAATAGTTAGCTTTCTAATGAAATCTACCTCTGGTTGGTTCCATAGTTTAGGGGCTGCGACAACGCGGTCATCTAACCCCGTGTACTTTGGGTGAGTGTAGAATCTGTCTGATAAACGGTGTGAATTGTAATGGCTGTAGTAGTCTTAATTCAGGTAAGGACTGCAGACGGTCAATTTCAAGCAGTAGTTCCTAATGTTGCTACCAGGTACTACCGTCAACGACACCTAGCTGTGAACTTGGCTACTAGATGCCACCCCAACCAGCAACTCGCAACGAACTTTGGAACTTCCCCTCCAAAGGAAAGCATACTGAGGGATTTTAGCTCTCTTAGAAAATCCGACGACTTTGGCCGGCTTTGAAACCGCGACCTTGGGCATAGACATTCTGCATGCTACCAGTTACGTCACCGAAGCCGCTTCCCACTTAGATGAAAATACTGAATCTGATTTCGTGCAAGTGCGTTGTCATGGCAACATCTGATGGCTCATCCCTCATCAATTTAGTAGTGTTGCCATGGCAACCTCTAATAGCTCTTGGCATTTTCTTATAATTCCGAAATCATTTTTCTCATCTCTTGGCATAATGGTGGGTCATATCAAAAATTCTTTCAGACAAAAGTTTTAGGTAATTATTAGGGGAATATTGTCCATTTCGTACGGTTTTGATATTGTGCCTACTAAGAGAGATATGATTAATGTTTCCCGAAAAAACCACTTTTTCCCACCCCTTTGGTCAATGGTTGGTGATATAAAAAACTCTTCAAACATAAATATTTGGGCTTTATCCGACCCATAGTATGAACGTTGAACGGATTCGATATTTCACATATTAAGAGAGTGATAGCAATATTTCACTTTTTCGAAAAAAGCCCCCCATTTTCACCCCCTCCTACCGATTTAGCCCAGTAACGAAATCGACCGAGATTTTATAGGTATACATATTCGGTAAAAAGTGATTGGTGAAAAATTACGGCAGTTATCATGTCCACAAGAAACTGATATATATATAGGCCTATATATATATACTTTTGAACTGACGGTGGTTTTGGGGTCTGGGGGATGTGAAACGCGAAGATATGTCGAAATTTTCCGGAAGGCGAAACATGGTAGCCTACCCATTGCAATAGTTAGATTTCTAATGAAATCTACCTCTGGTTGGTTCCTCAGTTTAGGGGCTGCGGCAACGCGGTCATCTAACCCCGTGTACTTTGGGGGAGTGTAGAATCTGTCTGATAAACGGTGTGAATTGTAATGGATGCATTAGTCTGTAATTCAGGTAAGGACTGCAGACGGTCAATTTCAAGCAGTAGTTCCTAATGTTGCTATCAGGTACTACCGTCAATGACACCTAGCTGTGAACTTGGCTACTAGGTGCCACCCCAACCAGCAACTCGTAACGAACGTTGGAACTTCCCCTCCAAAGGAAAGCATACTGAGGGATTTTAGCGCTCTCAGAAAATCCGACTACTTCGGCCGGCTTTGAAACCGCGACCTTGGGCATAGACATTCTGCATGCTACCAGTTACGTCACCGAAGCCGCTTCCCACTTACAGTAGTCAGATGTCAAAGTCAACCCCTGGCACCATTCAGCCCATGACGGGCTAAGGCCGACCAAGCGACCGCTGCCCAGCCATTTGGCCTGCAGATATTGGGGTGACGTGTGATCAGCGCGTCGGGTCCCCTCGGCCGTTAATATTGGTATTCGTGATCGGGGTGCTGTCACACTGTCAGACAGCTACTCAATTTTCCTCACGAGGCTGAGTGCACCTCGTTCCAACCCTCACGTCAGTTTTAAAATCCCTGACGGAGCCGGGGATCGAACCCGGGGCCTCCGGGTGAGAGGCAGGCGCGCTACCCCAACACCACGGTGCCGGCTTAGTCAGATGGAAATACTGAATCTGATCTCGTACAAGTGCGTTGTCATGGCAACGGCTCATCCCTCATCAATTTAGTAGTGTTGCCATGGCAACCTCTGATAGCTCTTGGCATTTTCTTATAATTCCGAAATCATTTTTCTCATCCCTTGGCGTAATGGTGGGTCATATCAAAAATTCTTTCAGACAAAAGTTTTAGGTAATTATTTGGGGAATATTGTCCATTTTGTACGGTTTTGATATTGTGCCTATTAAGAGAGATATGATTAATGTTTCCCGAAAAACCCACTTTTTTCCACCCCTTTGGTCAATGGTTGGTGCTATCAAAAAACTTATTTGACATAAATTGTTGGCACTTATCCGACACATATTATGAACTTTCAATGGATTCGATATTTCACGTATTAAGAAAGTTATAGCGAAACTTCAATTTTTCGAAAAAAGCCCCCCATTTTCACCCCCTTCGACCCATTTTGCCCATTAACGAACTCGACCGAGATTTTATAGGGATACATATTATGTAAAAAATTCAAAGTGATTGGTGCAAAATTACGGCAGTTATCGTGTCCACAAGAAACTGATATACATATATATATATATAAAAATCAATCTTACGTGATAGTTTGTCTGTGGGTGTGTATGTCTCCTATGCATTCATATACCACTCAACCGATTGCGATGAAACTTGGGTGAGATGTTGAGTACACTCTAAGGAAGGTTTCTGACTTAGTAAATCCATTTTACAATAGGTAGCGCACGCGTAGATTCAACAAATGAGTGACGATGCGCGAAGCGTTTCAAACAAGTCCCGTATGTGTTCATATACCATTCGTCCGATAGCGATGAAACTTGGGTGAGATGTTGTATACACTTACGTGAAGGTTTCCAAATTAGTGAGTACATTTCACAGTAGATAGCGCACGAGTAGATTCAACAAATGAGCGACGACACGCAAAGTGTTTCAAAAATGTCCCGTATGCATTCATATACCATTCGTCCGATAGCTATGAAACTTGCGTAAAATGTTGTGTACACTTCAGGGAAATTTTCTGGCTTAGTAAATCCACTTTACAATAGGCAGCGCACGAGTAGATTCAACAAATGAGCTACGACGCGCGAAGCATTTCAACAAAGTCAGTTTCAAAAAAGTCCCGTATGCATTCATATACCATTCGTCCGATAGCTATGAAACTTGCGTAAAATGTTGTGTACACTTCAGGGAAATTTTCTGGCTTATTAAATCCACTTTACAATAGGCAGCGCACGAGTAGATTCAACAAATGAGCTACGACGCGTGAAGCATTTCAACAAAGTCACGTATGCGTTCATATACCATTCGTCCGATAGCGATGAAACTAGGCTGAGATGTGTGCACTCCAGGGAAGGTTTATGGCTTAGTAAATCCCTTTAAAAATAGGAAGAGCAGGAGCAGAATCAACAAATGAGCGACGACGCGCGAAGTTTTTCATCAAAGTCCCATATAAGGTCATATACCATTCATCCGATAGCGATGAAACTTGGGTGAGCTGTTGTGTACACTCCAGGGAAGGTTTCTGGCTTAGTACATCCATTTTACAATAGGTAGCGCAGCAGTAGATTCAACAAATGAGCGATGACACGCGAAGCGTTTCAACCAAGTCCGGTATAAGGTCATATACTATTCGTCTGACAGTGATAAATGTTTGGTGAATTGTTGTGTACACTACAGGAAAGGTTTCTGGCTTAGTTAATCCATTTTACAATACGAAGCGCACGTTTAGATTCAACAAATGAGTGACTGACTACGCGCGAAGCGTTTCGACAACGTCCCGTATACGTTCACATACCATTCATCCGATTGCGATGAAACTTGGGTGAGATGTTGTGTACACTCCAGGGAAGGTTTCTGGCTGAGTACATCCATATTACAATAAGTAGCGCAAGTAGAATCAACAAATGAGCGACGACACGCGAAGCGTTTCAACCATGTCCCGTCTGCATTCATATACCATTCGTCCGATAGCTATGAAACTTGGGTGAGATGTTGTGTACACTTCATGGAAGGTTTCTGGCTTAGTAAATCCACTATACAACAGGCAGCGCACAAGTAGATTCAACAAATGAGGGACGACGCGCGAAGCGTTTCAACAAAGTCCCGTATAAGGTCATATACCATTCTGCCGTTAGCGGTGAAACTTGGGTGAAATATGGTGGACACTCCAAGGAAGGTTTCTGGCTTAGTAAATATATTTCACAGTAGGTAGCACACGAGTAGATTCGACAAATGAACGACGACACGCGGAGCGTTTCAATACACTCCCCTATGTCTTCATATCCCATTAGTCCGATAGCGATGAAACTTGGGTGAGATGTTGTGGACACTTACGTGACGGTTTCTAACTTGGTAAATACATTTTACAGCAGGTAGCGCACGAGTAGATTCAACACATGAGTGACGGAGCGTGAATCGTTTAAACAAAATCCGGTATGCGTTCATATACTATTCATCCGATTGCGATGAAACATTGATCAGTTATTGTGTACACGCCAGGGAAGGGTTTCGACTTAGTAAATCCATTTCAAAATAAGTAGCGCAAGAGTAGATGCAACAAATGGGTGCCGACGCGCGAAGCGTTTCAACAAAATCCCATATTGGGTTCATATAACCTTCTTCGATTGTGATGAAACCTTGATGAGTTATTGTGTACACGCCAGGGTAGTGTTTCGACTTAGCAAATTCATTTCTCAATAGGTAGCGTACGAGTAGAATCAACAAATGAGTGACAGCGCACGAATCGTTCAAACAAAATCCCGTATACGTTCATATACCATTCATCCGATTGCGATGAAACTTTTGAAAGTTGTTGTGCACGCTCCCACGATTGATTCTAAATTAGAAAATCCATTTTACGATAGCATAGGGGCAGTTAAAGGAAATTGAAAAACATGTTGTGTATCCAAAAGCACTTCAAAAAACAGAATTTCAACGCCAACACTTTCTTTGATTGGCATTGCAACGCAACAAATGAGCGACGATGCGCGAAGCATTTCAACAAAGTCCCGTATGTGTTCATATACCATTCGTCCGATAGCGATGAAACTTGGGTGATATGTTGTGTACACTTACGTGAAGGTTTCAAAATTAGTGAATACATTTCTCAGGAGATAGCGCACAAGTAGATTCAACAGAGAGCGACGACACGCAATGCGTTTCAACAAAGTCCCGTATGCATTCATATACCATTCGCCCGATAGCTATGAAACTTGCGTAAAATGTTGTGTACACTGCAGGCAAATTTTCTGGCTTAGTTCATCCACTTTACAATAGGTAGCGCACGAGTAGATTCAACAAATAAGCTACGACGCGAAGCATTTCAACAAAGTCACGTTTGCGTTCATATACCATTCGTCCGATAGCGATGAAACTAGGCTGAGATTTTGTGTGCACTCCAGGGAAGGTTTCTAGCTTAGTAAATCCCTTTAAAAATAGGTAGAGCACGAGTAGAATCAACAAATGAGCAACGACGCGCGAAGCGTTTCAACAAAGTCCCATATAATTTCATATACCATTCATCCGATAGCGATGAAACTTGGGTGAGATGTTGTGTACACTGCAGGGAAGGTTTCTGGCTTAGTACATACATTTTACAATAGGTATCGCACCAGTAGATTCAACAAATGAGCGATGACACGCGAAGCGTTTCAACAAAGTCCCATATAAAGTCATATACCAGTCGTCTGATAGTGATAAATGTTTGGTGAATTGTTGTGTACACTCCAGGAAAGGTTTCTGGCTAAGTAAAACCCATTTTACAATACGAAGCGCACGTTTATATTCAACAAATGAGTGACTACGCGCGAAGCGTTTCGACAACGTCCCGTATACGTTCACATACCATTCATCCGATTGCGATGAAACTTGGGTGAGATGTTGTGTACACTCCAGGGAAGGTTTCTGGCTGAGTACATCCATATTACAATATGTAGCGCAGAGTAGAATCAACAAATGAGCGACGACACGCGAAGCGTTTCAACCAAGTCCCGTATGCATTCATGTACCATTCGTCCGTAGCTAAGAAACTTGGGTGAGATGTTGTGTACACGTCATGGAACATTTCTGGCTTAGTAAATCCACTATACAATATGCAGCGCACAAGTTGATTCAACGAATGAGGGACGACGCGCGAAGCGTTTCAACAAAGTCCCGTATAAGGTCATAGTCCATTCTGCCGTTAGCGGTGAAACTTGGGTGAAATATGGTGGACACTCCAAGCAAGGTTTCTGGCTTAGTAAATACATTTCACAGTAGGTAGCACACGAGTAGATTCGACAAATGAACGACGACACGCGGAGCGTTTCAATACAGTTCCCTATGTCTTCATATCCCATTAGTCCGATAGCGATGAAACTTGGGTGAGATGTTGTGGACACTTACGTGACAGTTTCTAACTTAGTAAATACATTTTACAGTATGTAGCGCACGAGTAGATTCAACAAATGAGTGACGGAGCGCGAATCGTTTAAACAAAATCAGGTATGCGTTCATATACTATTCATCCGATTGCGATGAAACATTGATCAGTTATTGTGTACCCGCCAGGGAAGGGAACTTAGTAAATCCATTTCACGAATCGTTTAAACAAAACCCCGTATACGTGCATATACCATTCATCCGAATGCGATGAATCATTGATGAGTTATTGTGTACACGCCAGGGAAGGGTTTCGACTTAGTAAATCCATTTCACAATAGGTAGCGCACGAGTGTATGCAACAAATGGGTGACGACGGGCGAAGCGTTTTAACAAAATCCCCTATGCGTTCAAATAACCTTCTTCGATTGTGATGAAACCTTGATGAGTTATTGTGTACACGCCAGGGTAGGGTTTCGACTTAGTAAATCCATTTCTCAATAGGTAGCGTACGAGTAGATTCCACAAATGAGTGACAGCGCACGAATCGTTCAAAAAAATCCCGTATACGTTCATATACCATTCATCCGATTGCGATGAAACTTTTGAAAGTTGTTGTGCACGCTCCCACGAATGGTTCTAAATTAGAAAATCCATTTTACGATAGCTTAGAGGCAGTTAACATGTTGTGTATCCAAAAGCACTTCAAGAAACAGAATTTCAACGCCAACACTTTCTTTGATTGGCATTGCAACGCATGCCGGGTACTGCTTGTATTATATAAAACTAAGTGTCCTGACTGACTGACTGACTCATCATCGCCCAGCCAAAACTATTAAAGCTAGAAACATGAAATTTTGGGAATATGTTCGTTGTAAGTCGAAAACGCCCACTAAGGAAGGGTTTTTGGATATTCAGTGTCTAAAGGGGTGTTAAGGGGGTACACCTGCATTTCATTGAATAACAATATCTCCGGATTGCTTTCATTGGGGGATTTGATACTCGGCATATTAATTCATCATTAAAAATAAGAAGATACGAGTCTGAGGGTTTTTCGATGTGGTGTATATTATGAGGTGAAAGGGGTGAAAAGTGGGGGTTGAAGGATTCCTAACGGAGCGTGTATCCCTTAAACGACATAGGCCAGGAGTTTGGAACTCAGCGGGAAAACATCAGCATAAAAATAAGTAAATAGGTGTTTGACCGTTTTTTCATAAATCCAATTTAAGGGGCCCATGGGGAGGGGTGAAATTATGGGGGGGACGTAATATGTCTGAGTGTAAAATTATACATGGCCTATGTTGTAGACAATAACACATTACATCTTTTTTGTCTCTTGCTATTTCATCATACGACGAATACCTAGGGAGTTATTAATGATTTTGTATTTTTTGGCCGGAATTTTCTAAGTCCCAGGAATGACATAAAAATTGATTCGAATGAAATTTCGAAAAATAGTTTTTTTTAATACTTTTATTATATTTTTCACGTCTTTTAGGGTCCGAAACCAACATGATATTTTGATGTTTTTTTTCGTCCCATGCATTTTTGGTTTCAGGTGATAGAATTATTTTCCACTAGGACCGATGCTTATCTATTATATAAAACTAGGCATATTAACTCATCAATAAAAATAAGAAGATACGTGTCTGAGGGTTTTTCGATGTGGTGTATATTATGATGTGAAAGGGGTGAAAAGTGGGGGTTGAAGGTTTCCTAACCGAGTGTGTATCTCTTAAACGACATAGGCGAGGAGTTTGGAACTCAGCGGAAAAAAATCAGCATAAAAATAACAAAATAGGTGTTTGACCGTTGTTTCATAAATCCAATATAAGTGGCCCATGGGGAGGGGTGAAAATATGGGGGGGGGGGGGGAACGTAATATGTCTGAGTGTAAAATTATACATGGCCTATGTTGTAGACAATAACACATTACATCTTTTTTGTCTCTTGCTATTTCATCATACGACGAATACTTAGGGAGTTATTAATGATTTTGTACTTTTTGGCCGGAATTTTCTAAGTCCCAGGAATGACATAAAAATTGATTCGAATGAAATTTCGAAAAATAGTTTTTTTAATACTTTTATTATATTTTTCACGTCTTTTAGGGTCCGAAACCAACATGATATTTTGATGTTTTTTTTCGTCCCATGCATTTTTGGTTTCAGGTGATAGAATTATTTTCCACTAGGACCGATGCTTATCTATTATATAAAACTAAGTGTCCTGACTGACTGACTGACTCATCATCGCCCAGCCAAAACTATTAAAGCTAGAAACATGAAATTTTGGGAATATGTTCGTTGTAAGTCGTAAACGCCCACTATGGAAGGGTTTTTGGATATTCAGTGTCTAAAGGGGTAATAATAATAATGATCGTGTGGCCTCCGGAGAGGCCTAGTGCAGGTCTTTCTAGTTGACGCCCGTGGGCGACCTGCGCGTCGTAATGAGGATGAAGTGATGATGAAGACGGCACAAACACCCAGTCCCCGAGCCACGGGAATTAACCCCAGGAGATTAAAATCCCTGATGGCTCGGCCGGGAATCGAACCCGGGGCACTTTGGGCTAAAGCCTAGCGCGCTAACCATTTAGCCACAGAGCCGGACTCTAAAGGGGTGTTAAGGGGGTACACCTGCATTTCATTGAATAACAATATGACACGACTATGACGCGAGCGAAGCCGCGGGTACCTGCTAGTATATATATATACATACATAAATTATATATAAACTTTTGAACTGACGGTGGTTTTGGGGTCTGGGGGATGTGAAACGCGAAGATATGTCGAAATTTTCCGGAAGTCGAAACATGGGACCCATTGCAATAGTTAGCTTTCTAATGAAATCTACCTAAAAGTACGAAAATACATCATATAACTCACGTTATTCCTTGGAAGTAGACGGCTGGAAATATGCATCAATTGTCTTTTGCTTTTTACGGTTGAGAGACACTTTGAGAACTTGTTCCTGTAACCTTCTTAAAACTAAGACATCGTTAGCAGAGACGCCATTTTCCTCCACCCAGGCAATTGTCGAGGCGATGGCCGCATCGTGAGAGATTGATTGTACAGCCTCTGTCACTTCTCCTTCGACCTGTTCCTCGTCCTCTTCCTCTCTTGCCACTTCCTCTATGATGTCATCTTCTGTCATAAACTGGTTGATTTCGTCATCTTCACCGGTAAGCCAAACACCTACGTCATCAGTTGTCAATGCGCTATCCGGTGAATCCACGAGTACAGTATTGGGGACGCATTATCAAATCAAGTGTCGAGCTCGTACTCGAATACAAAATGTCGGATTACTGGGAGTGCCGGAGAGCTGAGATGCCGGATTACAGAGGGAGTACTGTACTTCATTCTGAATTAATTATTTGATTTGAATAATTTAAAGTTCACCTTCCTTCTTTTATATCTTGGTGGTTGTCTTCATGCTACACAGAATCAAGCCCCTGGGGGTAGGGCCATTGGAGCATTACGTCACGGTACCTGACCATGTGCTAACCCATGTTCCCACGTGATTAGCACCACTGTCACGCTCTCCTAACCCCCTCCCTTACTGCGTGTTTCACACAGTCTAATACACAGCATTGGAGTATTGGTGAGGGGAGGGAAGGAGGTGTCATCTCATTACAGCTTGACAGCAATACCGCGTGAGTTAGCCGTGGTCGTTACGGCATGACTGCTGGCAGTCGCTCACATCCGGGAGGCGCGGAGGTTCAAATCCCCCCGCCGGCAACCTTGAAGATGTTCTACTGTGGTTTCCCGTCTTCCTTCCAGGCAAATGCCGGGATTGATACCTAACTATAGGCCACATCTGATACCTTCCAACTCCTTGTCCTTACATTCAAATTTTCCTCTCCAGACAACACTCCACAAGCGACGGTACGTGTAGCTCACCCATTGGGTGTACGCCTCGAAGCAGCTACAAAACTGGCGAGCCAAACATGTCCTCGGACACTCCCGGCACTAAAAGCCATACGCTAATAATAAAAAAAAGAAGCTTGACAACAGGTACTTTTGGATTTTACATGGCTAATCATCGAAAATGATTCATGTTCCACACACCTTTCTGGGAGTCATTAGGAATTGTAATTAGTGTCAATTGACACTGCTGCACCGGAAATATTTATTTTAATACGTAAATAGCTTGCCACGGTGGGTGAGTGGTTAACGTGTCGGTCCACTAACCCCAAGCTTGCAGGTTCGCTCCTGGCCGTGGAAAGTGATTTTTGAAATGCGGCAAAAATACGACACGCATGTCATACGATGTTGGCATGTCAAAGAACCCATTTGAATTCAGTAGAACGTGTTCATAATGACAAAATTAATCTCGGGAGTTTCCGTCAACACAAAGTTCCTTATTTCTCTACTAGAAAGGGCTATAGTGTTCAAGGAGCTAAGATATATAACGTCCTTGACTTTCATAGTGCTTCAAGGAAGAACGAAATTCGACATGCAAGCTACCCTCTTGGTGTAAAATAACAAAGCTTGTCCCCGGCAACCGAGGCAATACGATAAAAACAAGAACAACAACAAAGAGAACAAAAACGTAAATAAATGTTTTATTTCTTGCTCATTCAACGACGGCGGTCATGTGTGATGCACACACATTGACGTCATACCACGTCCTATCACTGTTGCCAACATGTCCGATACAAAATGCACCAGAACTAAAATGATTGCTACTTGGTTAGATGACTGTCTGGACGAAACCATTGGTCTGGATGAAACCATTGGTCGCTACTTCGTTAGACTACGGTCAGGGCGAAGCCATTGGTGCTACTTGGTTAGATGACTGTCTGGACGAAAATTACTGATTTTTGCCTTCCAAAGCAAATTATGTACGCTCAACTGAAAGGTAGCCGTCGACACAAGGGTGGACAACAAAAGAGATTCAGGGACGTCCTATAGTCAGACATGAAGAATTGCCACATCAACACCACTAACTGGGAAACAAAAGCAACTGACCGTCTGGTATGGCGTCGTCTTACCCACGAAGGTCCTAAGAACTTTGAACTACAACGTCGGAGATTTGAAACTAAGAAGCGGATTGCTCGGAAAGAGCGGGTGTTCCTCAGGATGAATAACCCACAACAACTGGATCTCAACTCTGGCAATGTTTGTCAGCACTGTGGAAAAATGTATGGCTCGAGGATTGGCCTGCATAGTCATATAAGGACTCATATTCTGAACCCATGTACCACTGGTCCAAGGGGTCGAATCCATGTATTTTGGTAAAAGGAAGGAAGGAAATATACAGTCTTCAGAGGAACATAGAAAGATTTTATACAAGAGGGCTAGCATAACGTTGTGTAATAAACTGAAGCCCAGGTGGCCAGGAAATGAGATCATGCATGACGCATTGATAAGGAGCCGGTCACAAATATAAATAGAACGAGTGGAACTTTCCAAGCGAGTGACGAAGAGCGTGTTTCGGAAATCGCCCTTACGTTGCAGGAAAGTGACAACCGCGCAGCTGTGCCAGAAGAAGAATAATTAGATTTAACCCATTTGCAAGAATAAAATTAACTAAAGAAATACAGCATTGTGAATCATTTCGGAATAGAGATTTTTGTGTGGAGAAAGATGTTATAATAAATGCCCAGGAAAGAAGTGCCGACGTGGCCATACGTCATTGGGAGATTCCCGAGACCCGAGGAGGGGGGAATTAAAAATCAACTGCCACACCCACACAGCTGAAGACCAAATTTTATTTAATATCTCAGAATTGCATGATCGATCTTTAAGTGCAAACAAGTAAGTTTACGTTTAGAAAACGAGCTTTCCAGAGATATAATTTTAAATAGTGTGCGACTATTACTTCAAAAGTTGGTTCCCAAAAAGACCTAGAATTTATATTTTTGTCGCCGATTTGTATAAAAGCCCTGGCAGGGCCAGGCTAATCATGCAGTATTAGTCCGTCCAGGGGGCGTGACGTTGGAGCATCACATCATGCAGTAATTACTAGACCTCGAGAGGTCGTGATACTCTGTATCGACAACCAGCGTGCACCCGAAGGGAGTGGCCGAGAAGTATCATCAAAGTATCGCCGTGTGAAGACTTAGGAAAATCCTAATACAGGATTTAGTTCCGCCAGTATCAATCATATAGTGAAAAGTTCAGTATTACAGTCAAAGTAGGCTGCGAACTTAAAGAACAGGCGATAGGTCTTCAAATAACGTTTATTTAAACGTCCAAGAGTATCGTAACGTTTTGAAGTACCATAACAGCGAAATAAACATTCTATCAACGTTAAAGAACCCGATCAGGGTCTGACAAAAAAAGGTCCGCATAGTATTCTGAAAAGATGGGAACTAGAGAACGGAATAAACAGAAGGGAGAATAAAATTCAAGACGCTGTTTCAGGGAAACAAACGAACTATAAAAAGCACTAAGTTACGAGGAGTATTAGATGCTAGAAAATAATAGGTCACCGATAGAGTATTTGGGAGACCGTGAACAAGACAGACTTTCGCTAGACAACTAATAGGGTCTAGAAAGAAGCAAGTTCGAGCTAATAATAATAATAGCCGATCATCAGGAAACCGGATTTGAAGAAGTACCATTCCAGGGAGGGGTAGAGTGTTCGAGACTTTCATATTCTGATCAGATAGGAAGCCGACATCTACTAGTTTCACCCTTGGAGACGGGGAAAAAAATCACGTGTGCAAGGCCTAATTAAAGCCTCAGTGATTAGAATCAGTGTAGTGTAAATATATATAATTTGTGTTAGATATTAATTTTTCAGTGATTTTATTGTGTGTAATAGAAGAATACAGAAGTGTATTTTAAAATGTTACCAGTGTTTACAGTATATAAGTTATATGTGTGTCAAGATATGTCAGTGTATGAAATGAATTTGAGCAAGATGGTTTAATCACAAATAGTGGGCGAAATGAAACATCGTTGGAAAGTACGGTCGGGGGACCGTCAGAGCATGTAAGTAACCATTTTCATTATGTTATGTGTTGGGAAATATTTGTGTACAATCCACCTGAGTTTGAGAAATAGGGATGTTTTTGAATAACAAATAACAGAATAAGAGCGCGATCTGAACAAATAAAAATTGAGAAATTATAAAATAATTAGGTGAAATGAATAAATCCCTTAGAGGAAATGTATGAAATAAAATATCAGTGTATTTGATAAATGTTATGAAAGCAAGCGTAATAATAATAATGACAAAAATTATATAAATGAAGATTCAGTTGAATTATATGAAAGTAGTAGCTGTTGAGCTCTTGTAAAAGTATAAAGACATGATGTAAATACATGTTCTTAAAGTATAGCGATTATTGTCACGGGAGAGGATTAATATAAAAATTGAGAGGTAGATCAAATGTTGATTTTGAATTTATCAGTTCTTTGGAAGACGCTAGGCCTTAAAGTAATGTATAGCGCATTGTCGCGCATTAAAGTAAATTGTCACGCTAGGAAGGCGTTGAATCTAAATATACTTGGTAAATTAATTGTGAGGGACAGTTGATTGCGGTAATTGATGATAAGTCCTCCATATAATGATGTAGATCACGAGGCCATGTGTGTTATGTTGTATTATAATAGGGTGCAAATTTATTGTATTATGAGCGCAGTTTATAAGGCCGAGGCCGCCCTAAGTCGCATTTATATAAGTCCTCCAGTATGGGATTGCTTCCCGAGGCAGTTGAGAGAGTCGAACCCAGACTCGTCTAGTTGTTGAAGCCCCTAAATATTCGTTGTTGTATGTGAATTATTCTTACCCATCAATGATGACACTTCATAATTAATAAATGCCAAGGTTACGAAAGTGGTCTATGAACCTAAATAATGTTGTTAAAATGAATGAAAGAAACGCCAGGTCTGTTCAGAGAACTGTGTATAGAAATAGCTGTTTTAAAGCATGAGTGTAGCCGTCCCGTGTGGGCGAGACTTAGCGTCTCCCTCCTGGGCAATAAATCGAGCTGAGTGTTACGGTCCGACCCCTCGCTATTGAAAGTGTGGTAGGTCGGAGGGGACCGTCTGTTGGAAGTAATAATACACCATGAGTGTTTAGAGTTTGTTAATGACCCGGGATTCGAACCGAGGTTATTGTAGATGAAAGTTACCGCTTGCAAGTTCAGATCGTTTGCTTTCTTATGAGATGATGGTCTTTTAAGACAAATAATAATAAATATAAATCCCTAGTGTAATGGTATAGTAATGTAGGATTTCACGAGTTCAGTGAAGACAATTAGATTTCGGGAGTAATCATAATTTTTGACTTTGTTCAAGTAGTCTTCTATAACTCGGGAGTGCACAAGTATTTTTCCCAATCACTGTAGTGAATTTGTTAACTTGAGAGAGGTGGTAACATGAGAACATTGTGAAATGCCCAAAAATTTAAGTAAAGGAGTAACATTGACGTTAAATAAGATTATATATTGTTGTGATTATAAGAAACTCATAAAATAGATATTGAGATGTGTATAGAATAACACAGTTTATATTGGAAAGTATCGAGCCATTGGAGCTCGTGATTGTAGTGAATTTTAAAAGGGATACTTTATGGAAGTGAAAAGAATTATAAGTTTGTTGGTTTGAAGGAAACCATGTATTTTAATATAATATTTTTTTGATTTTATGTATTCCTTGTTCACTTTGAACAAGTTAGAAGGATTGGTCAGTAGTTTATTTGTTTAATTTGTTTGTAGCGCCATAATTTTGGTTAATTAAATGCTTTATAATAGGAGTTGATTTTGTTTTTATTTTGGAAGTGTATCCTCTATTTAATAGAAGCCTCCGTGGCTTAGGCGGCAGCACGCTGGCCTCTCACCGCTGGGTCCGTGGTTCAAATCCCGGTCACTCCAATGTGAGATCTGTGCTGGACAAAACGGAGGCAGACAGGTTTTTCTCCGGGCACTCCGGTTTTCCCTGTCAAAATTTCATTCCAGCAACACTCTCCACTATCATTTCATTTCATCTGTCATTCATTTAATCATTGCCCCAGAGGAGTGCGTCAGGCCTCGGCAGCCGGCACAGTTCATATCCTCGCCGCTAGATGGGGGCTTCATTCATTCCATTCCTGACCCGGTCGGAGACTGGAAGCAGGCTGTGGATTTTCATCCTCTATTTAATTCAAAATGTGTAAGTCACAGAGTGGGAGAACATACCATAACCCCGAAAATCCCGATTTCAGCATTGCTGGCATACTGTGATTTGCATATTTCTTGCTAAAAGGGCACAGGGGGGCATAGAAGTACTGTGATTGGATTAATAATTAGAGGAACAATTAAGACGGTCATATCATGTAAAGTAAAGTAATGATAGGAATAGCTACAACATATAATGTTAACTGACCGCATGGGTCCCTGGAAACTCACACCGAGCAGCCCTGTATAATTATAATTAACCCCCCCCTAAAACCCTTTTTCATTGGCGCCCAGTACGTAGGGATGAGTTTCCTAGGGAAAACCCGAGTTTTCTTGAAAAATCAAAATTTTCATTTTTTTAAAAAAAATGGTTTTTCGAAATTTTGAATTTTTAAATTCTTCCATAAAGCTTTTGACATTAAATTAATATATCAAAAGGGTACGTTTTAGTAAACACCCGTACCAAGGTAAATTTTTTTTTTGGAAACTGGGACACAATAGTTCAAAATACCATCTCTCAAGCATGTACCAGCGATGTGGCATAGTAGCCCACTGTATTCTTATATTGTGAATAAAATGTTGACAATAAGGGATTTTAGGGAGTGCCTGGGGGAGCATTACAATAAGGAGATGGAGGAAATGACAAAGATGTTATTGAGTGATGAAATGCAGAGGTTATCGGAAGTTGTAGAAGTAGGAAGTAAAAATAGATTGGAATCTATAAATGATAAAGAGTACCCAAATTAAGAAAATGTAAAGGTATCTTTAGAAAGCATGCGTGCCCCTGGAGACATAGTTACACAAAGAGAAGTTAACATGTCTGCAGACAACAGGGTAAAAATTGAGCCTTTAGAGCTCCAAATGGAAAGAGAAATATGTGAACCGATTCCAAGGGAATGTGTACCAAATATAGAAAATAATAATGATAAAGATAATTTAAAGTCTCATGTATTAAGGCAGGTTCAAGTAGGCTCGGAAAGCAAAGGGAAAAAGATGGATAGCTTCCGCGTTCAGGATCAGGAAAAGGTAGAAATGGCGACTTGGTACGAAAAAAAAATTCTTGGATATAATTAAAGAAATGCGGAAAGAGCACATGAAGATGGAGGATGAACTTTGGAAGTTGAGGAAGAAAGAAGGAATTGAGGAACAAAGAGAAAGTATTTCCGAGGAAATTGAGAAGATAGACAAACTTCGTGCTAGGGCAAGTAAAATTGGTATAAGATACTTAAACAGGAATTAGAGGAATTGTACAAGGAAATCCCTAAGGTTAAAGAGTCATTAAGAGAAACAAGGAAGAAATTTGCGAGACGCATGGTTGAAGAAGGGAAGATAGAATTAGCTTCATGGGAACAGATAAAAAGGTTTACTGAGGACGTACGTGAAAAAAGAACTCATTATTGGAAACGAGAGATAAATGGAATGTGATATGGTGGAAGACCTTTTATAAAGAGCAAGACGAAGGAAAATACGTTCAGGAACAGAAAGATTGGATAGAGAAAGAAAGGAGTAAGATGCATCAGTTCATAATGAGCATATATGAGGACAAAGATATCATAAGTATTCAGGGGTTGGCTGAAGTAAGAGAAGTTAAGATTCCGGAATACAAAGAAATATTAGAGGCCGTTCAGAAGAGATATGAGGAATACATGGTGGCGCAGAACCATCAATTAAATGAAGCCGTTGCCCAAGTTGAAAATCAGATAGAGATTGTAGAAGAAAAAGAAGTCATGCCGGAAGAGCCCGAAATTGAGATTAAAGAAGAAGAAGAGAAAGAAGTAGACATCGTGACGACTCCAGTGGAAACTGAGAAAAGTAATGAGATCCTTCCAGAGAAAACAATGGAAATTCAGAAGGAAATAGTAACTCCAGGTCAGGAAGACAGCCGAAATAAAAACGAGCTACACAATGAAGAAGATCATTTGTATGGGAAAGTTGAGCTTGAAGGGCAAGAGATAAACTCAGAATAGGAGATATCAAAAGAAGTGAAAGTTGGAGAGATGGAAATAATAATTCCTGAAGAAATTGAGAAAGTAAATGAAACTATAATAGAAAATGTCGTTGAGGCAAGAAAAGAAGCAGAGGGTCATATTTCATAGAAATTGAAAAGGAAAACCCAGAAGAAATTCATGAGGATAAGGAAGATAAGATACCATTAAAAGAAGAAAAAGAACATTTGAAAGCACAGATTCTTGAGTTAATGAGGAAATATCAAGAATATCAACGAAAGGAAAGAAAAATGGAAACAGATCCAACTGAGAGCCCTGGAAACCTTAAAGGAAAAGATGAGATTGTTGGAAATAATAAAGAAAAGAGAGGAGATGCCTTTGAAAGTAATGCTGAAAGAGGAAGAAGACCGCAACTCGTAGTCGGTTTACAAGAGAATAGATACCCTATGGAAATTAGGAGAGGAGGAGAGATGACGTACAATGCCTTGGAGAAAGAAGACGCACAGGCGTTTTATAGTTGGAAAGTTCGTCGGAAGAAATGGAATAATAGAAGGAAGAGAAAGGAGGAAGATTTGAAGAATCTATGAAATTGGAAGAGTAGGAAAAAGGATTATTCTTTGAAAATGCCATCTCGATGCGAGATGAAGGAAAAGGATTATTCCAGCATAGTTAACGGGTTAAGCCGTATGCACCCGTTAAAGAGTAAGAGAATAAAGGGAGTTTTCTTGAAAATGCCATCTCAAGGAGAGATGAGGAAAACGGAAGAAAACCAAGAAGAGTCGGGTAAGGATAGACCGAGCTCTTAAAGACAAAATGAAATTCTACAGACTTGGAGTCTGAAAACAAGAATGAAGAAGTAACGGGTTAAACCGTATGCACCCGTAAAGTAATAAAATAAGGTCAAGAAGTTGACAGTACATAACATGAGAAAAGAGACGCAGATCGGCAGAATGCCCGCCTTATGAAACAAGAAAGGAAACAAACTGTTTGACCCAAGTTTGGAGAGCGCGCGCCAGACGAAGAGGAGACTCATAAACACCCGAACGAGACGAGTAATTTATAGCCCTGAGTGTGGACTTCCACGAAGGGAAATGAATGAATGGGAACTTTGTAAGACCCAAAAAAAAAGCCAGAGAGGAAAAGGAATTTGGAAATAAAGAAAGATCAGAAGGTACTGAGAAATGTTAGGATGGCTTCGACACTAAAGAAGAATAAGATTTTATGAAAATAATTGAAATAAATTTCCTCAAAATTTTTCGAAAATTTATTTACCTAAGGAGGGGAGAGATGAACCCATGTACCATTGGTCCAAGGGGTCGAATCCATGTATTTTGGTAAAAGGAAGGAAGGAAATATACAGTCTTTAGAGGAACATAGAAAGATTTTATACAAGAGGGCTAGCATAACGTTGTGTAATAAACTGAAGCCCAGGTGGCCAGGAAATGAGATAATGCATGACGCATTGATAAGGAGCCGGTCACAAATATAAATAGAACGAGTGGAACTTTCCAAGCGAGTGACGAAGAGCGTGTTTCGGAAATCGCCATTACGTTGCAGGAAAGTGGCAACCGCGCAGCTGTGCCAGAAGAAGAATAATTAGATTTAACCCATTTGCAAGAATAAAATTAACTAAAGAAATACAGCATTGTGAATCATTTCGGAATAGAAATTTTTATGTGGAGAAAGATGTTATAATAAATGCCCAGGAAAGAAGTGCCGACGTGGCCATACGTCATTGGGAGTTTCCCGAGACCCGAGGAGGGGGGAATTAAAAATCAACTGCCACACCCACACAGCTGAAGACCAAATTTTATTTAATATCTCAGAATTGCATGATAGATTTTTAAGTGCAAAGAAGTCAGTTTACGTTTAGAAAACGAGCATTCCAGAGATATAATTTTAAATAGTGTGCGACTATTACTTCAAAAGTTGGTTCCGAAAAAGACGTAGAATTTATCTTTTTGTCGCCGATTTGTATAAAAGCCCTGGCAGGCCAGGCTAATCATGCAGTATTAGTCCGTCCAGGGGGCGTGACGTTGGAGCATCACATCATGCAGTACTTACTAGACCTCGAGAGGTCGTGATACTCTGTATCGACAACCAGCTTGCACCCGAAGGGAGTGGCCGAGAAGTATCATCAAAGTATCGCCGTGTGAAGACTTAGGAAAATCCTAATACAGGGTTTAGTTCCGCCAGTATCAATCATATTGTGAAAAGTTCAGTATTACAGTCAAGTAAGCTGCGAACTTAAAGAACAGGCGATAGGTCTTCAAATAACGTTTATTTAAACGTCCAAGAGTATCGTAGAGTTTTGAAGCACCATAACAGCGAAATAAACATTCTATCAACGTTAAAGAACCCGATCAGGGTCGGACAAAAAAAGGTCCGCATAGTATTCTGAAAAGATAGGAACTAGAGAACGGAATAAACAGAAGGGAGAATTAAATTCAAGACGCTGTTTCAAGGAAACAAACGAACTATAAAAAGCACTAAGTTACGAGGAGTATTAGATGCTAGAAAATAATAGGTCACCGGTAGAGTATTTGGGAGACCGTGAACAAGACAGACTTTCGCTAGACAACTAATAGGGTCTAGAAAGAAGCAAGTTCGAGCTAATAATAATAATAGCCGATCATCAAGAAACCGGATTTGAAGAAGTACCATTCCAGGGAGGGGTAGAGTGTTCGAGACTTTCATATTCTGGTCTGATAGGAAGCCGACATCTACTAGTTTCACCCTTGGAGACGGGGAAGCAAAAATCACGTGTGCAAGGCCTAATTAAAGCCTCAGTGATTAGAATCAGTGTAGTGTAAATATATATAATTTGTGTTAGATAGTAATTTTTCAGTGATTTTATTGTGTGTAATAGAAGAATATAGAAGTGTATTTTAAAATGTTACCAGTGTTTAAAGTATATAAGTTATATGTGTGTCAAGATATGTCAGTGTATGAAATGAATTTGAGCAAGATGGTTTAATCACAAATAGTGTGCGAAATGAAACATCGTTGGAAAGTACGGTCGGGGGACCGTCAGAGCATGTAAGTAACCATTTTCATTATGTTATGTGTTGGGAAATATTTGTGTACAATCCACCTGAGTTTGAGAAATAGGGATGTTTTTGAATAACAAATAACAGAATAAGAGCGCGATCTGAACAAATAAAAATTGAGAAATTATAAAATAATTAGGTGAAATGAATAAATCCCTTAGAGGAAATGTATGAAATAAAATATCAGTGTATTTGATAAATGTTATGAAAGCAAGCGTAATAATAATAATGACAAAAATTATATAAATTAAGATTCAGTTGAATTATATGTAAGTAGTAGCTGTTGAGCTCTTGTAAAAGTATAAAGACATGATGTAAATACATGTTCTTAAAGTATAGCGATTATTGTCACGGGAGAGGATTAATATAAAAATTGAGAGGTAGATCAAATGTTGATTTTGAATTTATCAGTTCTTTGGAAGACGCTAGGCCTTAAAGTAATGTATAGCGCATTGTCGCGCATTAAAGTAAATTGTCACGCTAGGAAAGCGCTGAATCTAAATATACTTGGTAAATTAATTGTGAGGGACAGTTGATTGCGGTAATTGATGATAAGTCCTCCATATAATGATGTAGATCACGAGGCCATGTGTGTTATGTTGTATTATAATAGGGTGCAAATTTATTGTATTATGAGCGCAGGTTATAAGGCCGAGGCCGCCCTAAGTCGCATTTATATAAGTCCTCCAGTATGGGATTGCTTCCCGAGGCAGTTGAGAGAGTCGAACCCAGACTCGTCTAGTTGTTGAAGCCCCTAAATATTCGTTGTTGTATGTGAATTATTCTTACCCATCAATGATGACACTTCATAATTAATAAATGCCAAGGTTACGAAAGTGGTCTATGAACCTAAATAATGTTGTTAAAATGAATGAAAGAAACGCCAGGTCTGTTCAGAGAACTGTGTATAGAAATAGCTGTTTTAAAGCATGAGTGTAGCCGTCCCGTGTGGGCGAGACTTAGCGTCTCCCTCCTGGGCAATAAATCGAGCTGAGTGTTACGGTCCGACCCCTCGCTATTGAAAGTGTGGTAGGTCGGAGGGGACCGTCTGTTGGAAGTAATAATACACCATGAGTGTTTAGAGTTTGTTAATGACCCGGGATTCGAACCGAGGTTATTGTAGATGAAAGTTACCGCTTGCAAGTTCAGATCGTTTGCTTTCTTATGAGATGATGGTCTTTTAAGACAAATAATAATAAATATAAATCCCTAGTGTAATGGTATAGTAATGTAGGATTTCACGAGTTCAGTGAAGACAATTAGATTTCGGGAGTAATCATAATTTTTGACTTTGTTCAAGTAGTCTTCTATAACTCGGGAGTGCACAAGTATTTTTCCCAATCACTGTAGTGAATTTGTTAACTTGAGAGAGGTGGTAACATGAGAACATTGTGAAATGCCCAAAAATTTAAGTAAAGGAGTAACATTGACGTTAAATAAGATTATATATTGTAGTGATTATAAGAAATTCATAAAATAGATATTGAGATGTGTAAAGAATAACACAGTTTATATTGGAAAGTATCGAGCCATTGGAGCTCGTGATTGTAGTGAATTTTAAAAGGGATACTTTATGGAAGTGAAAAGAATTATATGTTTGTTGGTTTGAAGGAAACCATGTATTTTAATATAATATTTGTTTGATTTTATGTATTCCTTGTTCACTTTGAACAAGTTAGAAGGATTGGTCAGTAGTTTATTTGTTTAATTTGTTTGTAGCGCCATAATTTTGGTTAATTAAATGCTTTATAATAGGAGTTGATTTTGTTTTTATTTTGGAAGTGTATCCTCTATTTAATCCAAAATGTGTAAGTCACAGAGTGGGAGAACATACCATAACCCCGAAAATCCTGATTTGAGCATTGCTGGCATACTGTGATTTGCATATTTCTTGCTAAAAGGGCACAATACTCACAAATAACATCTGAGGAAGACAATCATACTCGTCAGCGAGTGATAGCCTATCATCTATCATCACTGATTGCACTACAAGCAAGGAGGTCTGGGGCGTAAAACCCAGGCTAGGTTTGATTTGTATGTAGAACAGTATTCACCACTGGAATGGAACTTGGCGCACTTTCACATTAACTTGCGGCGCTCTTTTGTTTTACGATACCAGATAAGAAATAGTACCGAATGCGTGGGGTTGGGTATACTGGGCATGTTGCTAAAAATGGCGGAGTCGGCTGGAATTTCATCTATATAAGTCCTAAAATGCGTCAACATTAATCATTACGACAATGGTAATAATAAATATCCGTGTTGACTGATAGTACTATGTGATTCAAAACCTCCTTGTCAAACAATAAAGAATATACTTTAATTACTGCTTATACGTACTGCTAGAGTCTAAGCTGCGTGGACCTGAGAGGAATATGCATCGCAGACTTTGAGTAGTGGAGGTGACGAGTGGTGAGGTTTCTCGGTCCTTGCGTAGTAACAGAAGCAAATACATTAGTCGGTGACTCAGTCACTCATTCCAACGCCACACTGGTTTCAGAAAAGACCCATGTTAGCAGTATTGGAATAGACGAGAATATCAGGTAACACGGCGGGCTGTCGACAGGCTTCTCAATTCTCGCCTGCTCCTAACCTGCCTCCGCCCTTCATCCCACAAGTTCACAGAGCTTGGAACCGAGCAGTACATGTTTCGGTGTTCAATGACACCCTCGTCAGCGTAGATTGAATTAAAATAATCTTAAAACTAAGTTTACAAAGACAAAAGAGAAAATGGATATCCTTACTAAACACTATTGGAAATTTGAATAAAAACATAGCTCACAAAATCAATTAGAAAACATATTAATAAATAAGAATAGAATGATTATAAAGGTACTGTCCCCGTTTACCTGGATAGTAGGCTGTCAGATATCCGCCCCCTCAATCGGATTGCCAATTATCAATCGCACCGGCACAGTTACATCAATGAAAATGGCACTGACAGACACTATCGAGATAAGAGCACAGAAATTCACTGGAAATCATTGTGGAACACACCAAAATAGACGGGGGTGCATACTTACCGTTGCTTACCTCTTAATTATCTCGGGGTTTGAGTTGACAACAGGATCACTAAAAGTCTGTTCACACAATAATCTCCGCCATGACATTTAAAAATGAACCAGAAACGAAGACGAGAACTTTGAACTGTACAAAAGCTTTATTTCTAATAAAGGGTCTGATTTTCCTAACACAACAAAATATACGTGGCTATCAGTAGCCCAAGTCAATCTGACTACGTCCTCCAGTAGGACTTGCAAAATTATTATACAACATGATATAAAACATTTTAGCTCCCAAGAGCTCCAAATAACGTAATATTCATAACACTATTGGATTGGAAAAGGACGTCAGGGTGTGACATATATAGAGCATTTGTTTCCTTTTAATAAACAAGAGAATGATATTTATAGTCGCAAGGCCGGAGTGTACGACCTCACTCTCTGAAAACCATATGTTGACACAGCTGCGGGCTACCTTCCAGCCTGCTGCATACTGGTCAAATGCACTCCCTTCTCACACGCTATGTTACGCAAGAATCCAGCCTGCACTCTCAAGCTTTTAAATGTCTTACAAGACAACTCACATTATATTTACGCAAATCTTTCAAGTACTTTGATCACATCCTAATGGATCATTACATAAATTTCTTAAACTTGTTAACTTCAATCCAAATGCTTAATTAGCTCTTAAATGTTTATAACAAAATCACATAAATTATTTATAACAATTAGAAATTGTTTATAATATTTGTCAAAGACAATAAAAATATTATAAGCACGCCTTTAACATCACTCTCGTTTCACATTATTTTCAAAAATATTTACAACAATTATTTACAATATTAACATTTAAATTGTTTAAATTATTAATTTAATAAATACATTAGCCACATGTTCATTCGGTTGGTAATTTTATAATCCTGTTTAATATAATCGACCAATGAAGGTTAGTTATACATGTTAATGTCACAATCCGGTTTAATAAAGTTTTTTAATAATGATTTGTGACGGCAACCTTCATTCATAATCTTGTCTCAAATTCTTTCAAAACTCGTGTTAATTATAACAGTAAATCACTTGATTAATTTTCAACGAACTATAACAATCTTACTCCAGCGGAAAATCCTTCGCTAACAAGTTAATGCACAATCTGCATTAAAAATATGCCCAAAATCATCATATATTAATCTATATGGCATTTACAACTTTCACATCACTTACAAAACTTCCACAAATAATTCTTTAACATTTATTCCTGTGGGAACTTCCTTCATATTCAAGGGCATTATATTTCAGCGACTTTCAACACGCGCTGCACTAGCGATTATACATTCATAGTTCCACTTAAAAATTTTATAATCATAAATTGTTTCAAAACTGTTTTTCTATTTAACCTTCGTAGATTTCATTCATGAACTGAAATGAAGTCAAAACTTGCCAATCACAAACAAATTTAATAGTGAATACGCTTATATACGCCTATCTGGTCTATCAAAATTTAAGACTAACATCTTAAAAGAAATTGTAGTATGAAAATACTATCTTCAAATAAAGTGCGACTAAAATGCAAAGTAGTCGAATAGAATCCAATTAGACTGGGGAATGCAAACATCGTTATATAATTCTCTAATTGAGAAAAACTCCTAACAAAAGTACTTGACTTTAATGCATTCAATAATTCATTATTAACATTACTCTTTCACAAAATTGTCTATGATGCAATGTTCATTCATAACTGACGATGAATGTCTGTGTTGCAATCAATACAAATAACGACTAGTATTTCCAAGATCGTCGATCACGTAAGAGATTTTAACGCTCTAAAATCATTTAAATGTTCTTCCTTCTTGATGATGACAGAAAATTGTTCAAAGTAATTGAACTGGGGTAGAATTACTTTAATAAAGTGACACGCTGTCTGAATTTAAATCTGCCATAAAAATCATTAACTTACAGTCAAATCGTGACTACAAAAATATTAATTACTGAAAAATCTAAATATCAGTCTCAACTGATTCAAAATCGTTAACTATGCCCATGACATAACAATGTCTTAATAAATCGTCGAAAAATGCAAAACTCATCAAGGTGTACTGAGAATAAGAATCTCCACAAGAAAATAAGGCAAGATACATGAGGGTAAAAATATGGGAAAAATGGTTGCTCAAACATTACTAGGTTACTCAAATACAATAAACGTTCACGACTACCTTATCTGCCGATTGACGTTCCAGAGGAAAATTCCCCAAAGAAGACTGCTGAAGGATCCATTTCACCACGTTAAAGCTGAGCTCCATCCTCGAAATAGGAAATAGCACCCTCGGAGAATCGAACTGCTTCCTTCTCCGTGAATCGCTCTGCTCCTCGAATACGAATAGACATCCTTCCGGCAATAATCTTCTTTGTGAGTCGGGACTACCCTGACCTCTCTTGAAAAATTCCCTGAAGTTCCAGTAGACAATCATCATGACGTTTTGTAGAAATTTCCGAAGAAATTATTCATATTCAGAGTATGAAATTGTTTCTATGGCTGTTCGATGGTATTCAGCCTTTACTTACGAAACATGGGTGTAGATGGTATTCACCGCATGTTCGCTTGTGTGGAATAGCAATTAGCGAAGTTCCATGTCGCTATCTTACTCCATTGAAGTATGTCCCAATTGCAATAAGCCTTCTTAGCCTTCCATCTGCACTTCGGTTGTAGTGTCAGAAGAACAAACTGCCGTATTCAAATGCTCCATTATACTGTATCGTTCTGTAAGCAAGCAATCTGAAGTCTTTCTACTCCACTCACAGCGTTAGCCTTGCGTTGATTCTGGCTTATACAAACGTGTTTCTCTAGTGGTGAGATAATCACTTTTGTCAGTCGTATAAAACAGCTAATATCTTTTGAAGTACTCGGTCGAAATTGTTCAGCTTTTCTCTATAATTACATGTAGTACTGCACAATACAATTATGTTATCGTAGACCGCTAACTGTTTGAAGCTAAACTTATAGAAGCTTTCTAAGGTCCGTTTCAACTTCACCTAGTTTGACCTGGTTCTCGTTAACAAAGTGGCCTCGCCACGCGTTATAAAAACGATTCTTTTCACTTGCTGTTCACTTTGACGTCTCACTATAATGAATATATATGAAAATGACTTTCACAAATACTTCGATGATCTGAGCATTAGATCTCAGAATGATCGGAGAACGAAAGAGAAGAGAAGAGGCTCCTCTCTTCTGCGCAAGCCCTTTTATTACCTTCTCGAGGGGCGTTACCATCCCTTCCAAAGCGTGATACTGCGTCATCGCTGGCACTTCCAACTTCGTTAATACATGACGGATTTTCAAAATTCAAAAACTGAAAATAAATTTCACCAAAATTCCAAATCAATGCTTTTACTGCAAATGGATTTCCACAATTCTGCATTCAAAAAGTCATAAAATACCATAGTTTCAGCAATCTCCGTCTTCCTTTAAACTATCGTTCATTGGTTCATGCCTCTCCTCCAATAGCATAGTTTCTTCCTCAGCAGAATTCCTCGTTTCCTGCGACTGCGTCGTACATCTTGGAACATTCTGGACAAAAATGCTGACGTCACTGAGAATCTCAGCTCAAGTAGCTTGCTGGCATAACATTTACGTCATCCGTGCTTACGTCATGACTACCCACGTCATAACTATGACAGCCATAACTCTAATCATAATTTCAAATATAGCCACCGTGGTCTCTACATAATTCAATTACGGGGGCATTCTCCTCCCACCACGTTTTAAAAACAGTTGCAAATTGTTTTTAAACTCAATGTTACAAGTATCTCAACTCTCTTGAACACGAAATTGAATTATTACTGGCTTACTCTAGGATAGTATCTTTTTAAATTTCCAGCATTGAACTTGCCGTAGACGACATTATTCTCATCATCGTAGAGTTCATAACAGTTGTTTCCATAAGCGTTCGTAATCCTAAACGGCCCCAGGAACACTAATCCAAATTTGGGGTAGATTTTCTTGGTCATATCAGCCTTGACAGGTCTGCGTAATAATACAAGATTTCCAACTTGAAAGGGTGTACCAAAACGTTTTCCAGCTACTCTCTTCAATCGTTTCTCTGCTGCTTTCTGGAGTTGTTCCTTTGCCTTGTCAATCCTCTGCTGTCTTCCTATGTCGGGATCTCTCGGTATGTGGTTGAAAAGATTATCCCACGGCCTTTCTGGGTTTCTTCCTAGATGAAGTCGCATTGGCACTTCTCCTGTGCTCTCCTGCACTGTAGAGTTCAGACATTCCTCAATAAGGGGTACAAATCTCACCCAACCAGAATGATCATTAGGACAGAAAATTCGACAGAATTTCGAAAATTCAGCCATATATCTTTCTGAGGAATTCGATTCAGGGTAACGCACGCTTGAAAATAAGTGCTTAATGCCAAGCCTTTCCATATCCGCTGCAAATTCCACGGACGTAAACTGCGTTCCATGATCCGACAGTAGATATTCCGGTATACCAGCTTTAGGAAATACAGCATTTTCCAGTCTGCTTACTACGTTCCTCGTGTTAGCTTTCTGCATGGGACTCATTGTAACAAATTTTGAGAAAAAATCCACGGTCACCAACAGGTACTGGTTACCCTGGTATCCCTTCGGACAGGGGCCAAATATATCCGTCGCCATAAGTTCGTTTGGCTTAGAAGGAATCATCGCCTTCGGTTTTCCCTTTAATAAAGCAGAAGCATACTTTGCTCTTTGACATTTGTCACAGGATCTAATGACCTTGGCAATGCTGGAACGCATGTTAGTCCAGATAAATCTCTCTTTAAGTGTATTAAGAGTTTTATCTAAACCGGCATGTCCAGTTGCATGATGAGCTACCCACACTAAATTGACAACAAGTTTAGGTGGCACGACTATTCGAAGTTTTGTATGCGCAGGGTCAGCATACTTGCATACAATGTCTCCACTCAAGACAAAATGTCGTGAATTTCTCCGTGTAGTCTCATAGTCAACATCCGTATTGTCCATGTAACCCTTGAGGAACCTGTACATTTTCCTTATTGGAGCGTGTCTCTTCTGTGACACACCGATTCGGGCTAACCTCCTAACGGTTTCTTCATCTTCTTGCTCCAATTGTACATGGTGTATCTGCACATTTTTAATAGGGTTACGTGATAGAGCATCAGCCAGTAAGTTATCTTTCCCAGGCTGGTGGACGATAGTAGCGTTAAACTGTTGGGTGAACAAAGCCCAACGTGTCAATCTATCACTCGACATGTCAGTTTGCAACATAAACTGTAGTGCTTTATGGTCAGTAATAATGATGACCTTATGTCCCAGCAGGATTTTCTTCCAGGCTTGTAAAGCTGTCACAAAAGCTAACGCTTCAAGCTCTGTCGTGAAGTAGTTTTCCTCGTGCTTTTTCAACTTCCGACTAGTGAACGCAATGTAGTGCTTGTTGCCTGCCTCGTCTTTCTGGTATAAGACTGCACTAATGCCTATTCTTGATGCATCAGACTCAATATAGAACACCTTCTCAAAGTCTGGGTACTCCAGTTTCACATTATTTTTGAGCATCTCTTTTGCTTTCTCAAAAGCCTCGTCTGCAGCGGTACTCCATTTCCATCTGTTGTTCTTCTTGAGTAAGTCATACAGAGGAGCCATAATTTCCGAGTATCTTGGACAGTGGCTGCTAATAAATTGGCATGCACCTACAAATTCTCTGACTTGTTTTACCTTAGTTGGCTTTGGAAATCTCGTGATCGCATCTACTTTTTTCATGTTTGGATGATATCCATCTTTATCAATAGTATGCCCCAAGTAATTTATCTCCTTCTTCAAAAATTGACATTTTCCAAAGTTCACCTTTATGTTGGCCTCCCTTAAATTCTCGAACAACTTTCTCAAGTGCACTAAATGTTCTGCGGCGCTGGGTGAAGGTACGATTAAATCGTCAATGTAGCAGATTACATTTTCTTTCACTTCGTCAGTGAGTTTACTATCAAGTGCTCGAATAAGTGCTGGTCCACTGTTAACCATTCCAAAAGGCATTCTGGCAAAGACCCATGACGTCTGGTCAAATAGGAATCCAGTGTACTGCATACTATCCTCTTCTAATTGAACTTGATAAAATGAAGACGTCAAGTCAAGAACGCTGAAACAAGCTCTTCCTTTGAATTTCCGAAGCAGATCTCTAATCTTGGGTGGTCTGTCATTTTCTGGAAGAATCTTCAAGTTGATGGTCCTGGCATCGAGACAAAGACGTATTTGACCATTACTTTTCTTCACTACTGTGATGGGGTTTATATAAGACGACGCCTGTTTTCTAATAATCCCGTCTACCTCCATTTTTCTGATTAACCCTCGTACTTCTTGATAGTATTTCTCAGGAATGGGGTATATTCTCTTCTGGTAAGGGGTTTCATCTGTCAGTCTTATCTTGTACTTATAATCCTTAATCAATCCAGGCTTTTCATCGAAAATATCTTGGAATTCCTTTATCAGATCCTCAAATTCCCCCTGAATTTCTTCAAATCCTTCAGTTTTTCTACTGGGTATTTCTTCTAAGTTTTCCACTTCATTAATTATTGTATTCAAAATTTCTTCCCTAAGGTCTATATCCAGACTGTTTTTCACGTCCTGTTCTTCTATCTCTTCTGTGATTATGTACCCATCATTAAAGCTAATACTTCTGTTCTTCATGTCAATAATAGCTCCAACCTTCGATATAAAATCGATTCCAAGCACCATATCAAAATTGATCTTGCTCACCACAATGAAGATCTGTTCATAATTCCTTCCATTGATCTCAAAGTTCAATAACACTTGAATCTTGCATTTCACTGCCTTATCTTGGAATATCCCTCTCACTTTGACGGTAGAAACAGGTAGAACTGTCATGTTCTCTCCTCTTAGCAGACTTTGATAACATTCCTCTGAAATGATGGAAATAATAGCACCAGTATCCAGCAGGGCTTTGTACTGCTGTCCATCTATCCGTACAGCAATAATCGGTAAGGCACATGGCCTTTCCTCTTTAACAGTACCCCTCTCTTCTAGTAAATCTTCCTCGGTAACTTCGTATATCTCATTAATCGTAATCAGGTGTGGTGTGGCAATGTATTTACAGGTTCTCACTGACGTTGAGAAATCGGCGTTTTTTTTTGTGTTACCGACCTCAAAATTCTGTTGGCTCGTAGAAGGCCCAGGATCGATTACAACATCTTGCCTTTTCCTTTGATTGTCAGCTTCTTTATCCCTTAATTCTTTTAAGTATTGCTGGCTTTCCTTTTCTCTTTGCTGATATTGCTCAGGTGTCATAACCTGATTTTGAGTATTCTGGTTTCTATTTTGGTTTTGGTTATTCCTATTATAGTTACGATTATACCCATTATTGTTATAATATCTGCCTCTTCCATTATAGTTTCCTCGGTTGTAGTTCCAACCTCTTCTCTGTTGATATGGTCGGTAACCTTGTGATCTGTAATTTCTAAACTGATTATTCCTGTGAGGACCTACATTGTCAGTTTTCTCCTCCTCTGGCTTGTCAGTTTGTTGGACTTGGTCCATATATACCGTATTGATTTCCTTATACTCTTGCCTTTGACCTTTCTGGACTACGTTAGGCATTGGACTTGTGTAGTCTAACCTTCTTAGTAATTCATCCATGCTGGATAAATCCCTGATGTTGGACGAAATTATAAGTCTCCTCACCTCAACTGGCAGCATACGAGAAATCGCATCTATTAGTTGCTCCGTGGACAATGGGGGTTGCAAAAATCTCAAGCGGGACAACTGACTCGTAAAGAAATCAGCGTACCTCGTTGGAAGAGTACCTGAGTATTTTCTTGAATATACCTCCGCTCTTAACGAATTCTGCGCTTCTATGGACCAAAATCGTTTGATTAATGCCTCTGCAAACTCGTCAAAGTTACTGAAAGTATATCTAAAAGCTCTAAACCATTCAAGGGGTCCTCCAATCAGATATCTCTCTACAATCTTCATCTCTCTCTCTCTGGGAATGTGAGCTTCGATGAAATAATCTTTGAGATTCCTTACATACTCTATAGGTGTCAAACTATCAGTGTTACTGAATTTTTGTGGTTTGTCCTCGAAATTCCTAATGACCGTCACGTTCCTCGGATATGAATCCGGATAGTTTTTCCCACTATCTCGATAATTCCACTCAGATTCCATATTCCTCTCGTCATCCTCCTCTCTGAATCTGGATACACGTTCTTCAGGAGTCACGTCTATTTCTTCTGGCTCTAGGTGACATCTTCTGGTATGCTTCCTGTTCAATTCGCAAGCAAAGCCTTCTGTATCCTTGTCGGTGATTTCTGTTAAGACTTTCTTGACTATCTCTTCCTTGTAGTTCTCCATTAAACTAGCCTCTCCTAACTTCAAATTTTTCAGTTTACTCGTCGTTTCATTTACGTCAGAGACAACTTTATGAATTTGATCCTCTAATGTAGATTTTAAAGTTTGCATATCCTGATCTAGTTGTGTTCTATCGTCAACTTGTTTTTCGGATAGCGAATTTATCCTGACGCTTAAATCTTTTCTAATCTGTACTACCTCATTATTAATTTCTATCTGCGTACTGGCAAGTTTTCTTTCAATCCTTTCCTGAATTTGGGTTACATGTTCCCCACTTGACTTATTCCACTCGTCTTTCCATACCGCTACGTTTGCTGTTAACATCTCGGCTATGTCTACTTCGATATCCTCTTTTAATACTCTATTGTGGTCTAATACCTGTGTTCTCATGACCTCTACGTCGTACTTCAACTCTGCTAAAGACGTTGTTGTTCTAACTGATTCATCGACTAACCTAGTCGTTAATGCAGTTATATTACGCGTACAAAGAGTTTTTGAGTTTTCGATTTCTTCCCTGACTTTATTTACATCAGTTTGGACTTAAGTGATATCTACGAAAACTGTGTTGACCTCTACCTGAATTTTAGTTACATCACTTTGCACCTCAGTTATATCCGCATGAATGTTGTTAATGTCTACCTGAACATTAGATACATCTGTTCTAGCTTTTTGAATTTCTTTCTGGACTTCCTCGACCTTGTCTTGGACAGTCGCTACATCGTTTTTGACAACAACTACTTCGGCTCTAGCACAAGAAATATCCCCTCGGACATTAGCTACATCTAAATTTAACATTGTAAGGTCCCTCTGTACCTTAGACACATCATTTTTAACATCATCAACACTTTTATGCACAATAGATACATCTTTATGGACATTAGACACCTCTGTGCGCATGTCCGTTACAGTATTCTCAATTCCTAGGGTATTAATCTGTAAACGCGACATATTATCCTCCAAATTAGCAGCACTAGTATGAAGAACCTTCATATTCTCCTCCATTCGACTAGTATTCCTAGCTTCCATCTCCTTTATGCTTTCATTCAGCATCTGCTTCATGCTGCGATTCATGTTAGCAGACATCTCCTCTAACATTTTCTTCAAACTTTCATCTGCCATTACAATATTATTATTCAAAATGGATTGCTGTAGGGACATACATCAAAAGAGCAAAATAACAACATTTGAGCAACACTTTTCACCATATATATTATTTTTGATCAATTTTCTGTCTTAAATCTAACTTATAACTACCTTATAATTAATATTCGAAGATACTTCATGTTGAAACAAACTCAAGCACATGTTCAAATTTCTCTGGCTCATTTTAAAATATCCTAACACAAATAATTTACATTTACAATCCAAATAATTAATTTTATCTTTAATATGACTGAAGTGTCATAAGCCGGTCAAATAAAATAAGATTCCAGATTATAGGCGATTTTTCTAAGTTTCCTGCCCATTTAACTTTTCTCAAGTTGTATAAGATCTGATCTTTTCTGAGTGTAATTTTCCTAATACAATACAACATTTAATTCCTATATAATCACACTCTTAAATACTACAATTGGCCTAGACATCTAACAAAGAATCAACCTCTTTATTTGAGTCTAATCGAACCTCACGTTTTAGGTTTGTCAATCTTTCTAGTGTTCAACCTGGTAATCCAGTTTTGTCGAATACGCCCCACACGTTGACTGCGCCAAACTTTCTGTTGACTCAGCCCCACGCTCTTGGGTCGCCAATCTTTCTGTCCCCGTTTACCTGGATTGTAGGCTGTCAGATATCCGCCCCCTCAATCGGATTGCCAATTATCAATCGCACCGGCACAGTTACATCAATGAAAATGGCACTGACAGACACTATCGAGATAAGAGCACAGAAATTCACTGGAAATCATTGTGGAACACACCAAAATAGACGGGGGTGCATACTTACCGTTGCTTACCTCTTAATTATCTCGGGGTTTGAGTTGACAACAGGATCACTAAAAGTCTGTTCACACAATAATCTCCGCCATGACATTTAAAAATGAACCAGAAACGAAGACGAGAACTTTGAACTGTACAAAAGCTTTATTTCTAATAAAGGGTCTGATTTTCCTAACACAACAAAATATACGTGGCTATCAGTAGCCCAAGTCAATCTGACTACGTCCTCCAGTAGGACTTGCAAAATTATTATACAACATGATATAAAACATTTTAGCTCCCAAGAGCTCCAAATAACGTAATATTCATAACACTATTGGATTGGAAAAGGACGTCAGGGTGTGACATATATAGAGCATTTGTTTCCTTTTAATAAACAAGAGAATGATATTTATAGTCGCAAGGCCGGAGTGTACGACCTCACTCTCTGAAAACCATATGTTGACACAGCTGCGGGCTACCTTCCAGCCTGCTGCATACTGGTCAAATGCACTCCCTTCTCACACGCTATGTTACGTAAGAATCCAGCCTGCACTCTCAAGCTTTTAAATGTCTTACAAGACAACTCACATTATATTTACGCAAATCTTTCAAGTACTTTGATCACATCCTAATGGATCATTACATAAATTTCTTAAACTTGTTAACTTCAATCCAAATGTTTAATTAGCTCTTAAATGTTTATAACAAAATCACATAAATTATTTATAACAATTAGAAATTGTTTATAATATTTGTCAAAGACAATAAAAATATTATAAGCACGCCTTTAACATCACTCTCGTTTCACATTATTTTCAAAAATATTTACAACAATTATTTACAATATTAACATTTAAATTGTTTAAATTATTAATTTAATAAATACATTAGCCACATGTTCATTCGGTTGGTAATTTTATAATCCTGTTTAATATAATCGACCAATGAAGGTTAGTTATACATGTTAATGTCACAATCCGGTTTAATAAAGTTTTTTAATAATGATTTGTGACGGCAACCTTCATTCATAATCTTGTCTCAAATTCTTTCAAAACTCGTGTTAATTATAACAGTAAATCACTTGATTAATTTTCAACGAACTATAACAATCTTACTCCAGCGGAAAATCCTTCGCTAACAAGTTAATGCACAATCTGCATTAAAAATATGCCCAAAATCATCATATATTAATCTATATGGCATTTACAACTTTCACATCACTTACAAAACTTCCACAAATAATTCTTTAACATTTATTCCTGTGGGAACTTCCTTCATATTCAAGGGCATTATATTTCAGCGACTTTCAACACGCGCTGCACTAGCGATTATACATTCATAGTTCCACTTAAAAATTTTATAATCATAAATTGTTTCAAAACTGTTTTTCTATTTAACCTTCGTAGATTTCATTCATGAACTGAAATGAAGTCAAAACTTGCCAATCACAAACAAATTTAATAGTGAATACGCTTATATACGCCTATCTGGTCTATCAAAATTTAAGACTAACATCTTAAAAGAAATTGTAGTATGAAAATACTATCTTCAAATAAAGTGCGACTAAAATGCAAAGTAGTCGAATAGAATCCAATTAGACTGGGGAATGCAAACATCGTTATATAATTCTCTAATTGAGAAAAACTCCTAACAAAAGTACTTGACTTTAATGCATTCAATAATTCATTATTAACATTACTCTTTCACAAAATTGTCTATGATGCAATGTTCATTCATAACTGACGATGAATGTCTGTGTTGCAATCAATACAAATAACGACTAGTATTTCCAAGATCGTCGATCACGTAAGAGATTTTAACGCTCTAAAATCATTTAAATGTTCCTCCTTCTTGATGATGACAGAAAATTGTTCAAAGTAATTAAACTGGGGTAGAATTACTTTAATAAAGTGACACGCTGTCTGAATTTAAATCTGCCATAAAAATCATTAACTTACAGTCAAATCGTGACTACAAAAATATTAATTACTGAAAAATCTAAATATCAGTCTCAACTGATTCAAAATCGTTAACTATGCCCATGACATAACAATGTCTTAATAAATCGTCGAAAAATGCAAAACTCATCAAGGTGTACTGAGAATAAGAATCTCCACAAGAAAATAAGGCAAGATACATGAGGGTAAAAATATGGGAAAAATGGTTGCTCAAACATTACTAGGTTACTCAAATACAATAAACGTTCACGACTACCTTATCTGCCGATTGACGTTCCAGAGGAAAATTCCCCAAAGAAGACTGCTGATGGATCCATTTCACCACGTTAAAGCTGAGCTCCATCCTCGAAATAGGAAATAGCACCCTCGGAGAATCGAACTGCTTCCTTCTCCGTGAATCGCTCTGCTCCTCGAATACGAATAGACATCCTTCCGGCAATAATCTTCTTTGTGAGTCGGGACTACCCTGACCTCTCTTGAAAAATTCCCTGAAGTTCCAGTAGACAATCATCATGACGTTTTGTAGAAATTTCCGAAGAAATTATTCATATTCAGAGTATGAAATTGTTTCTATGGCTGTTCGATGGTATTCAGCCTTTACTTACGAAACATGGGTGTAGATGGTATTCACCGCATGTTCGCTTGTGTGGAATAGCAATTAGCGAAGTTCCATGTCGCTATCTTACTCCATTGAAGTATGTCCCAATTGCAATAAGCCTTCTTAGCCTTCCATCTGCACTTCGGTTGTAGTGTCAGAAGAACAAACTGCCGTATTCAAATGCTCCATTATACTGTATCGTTCTGTAAGCAAGCAATCTGAAGTCTTTCTACTCCACTCACAGCGTTAGCCTTGCGTTGATTCTGGCTTATACAAACGTGTTTCTCTAGTGGTGAGATAATCACTTTTGTCAGTCGTATAAAACAGCTAATATCTTTTGAAGTACTCGGTCGAAATTGTTCAGCTTTTCTCTATAATTACATGTAGTACTGCACAATACAATTATGTTATCGTAGACCGCTAACTGTTTGAAGCTAAACTTATAGAAGCTTTCTAAGGTCCGTTTCAACTTCACCTAGTTTGACCTGGTTCTCGTTAACAAAGTGGCCTCGCCACGCGTTATAAAAACGATTCTTTTCACTTGCTGTTCACTTTGACGTCTCACTATAATGAATATATATGAAAATGACTTTCACAAATACTTCGATGATCTGAGCATTAGATCTCAGAATGATCGGAGAACGAAAGAGAAGAGAAGAGGCTCCTCTCTTCTGCGCAAGCCCTTTTATTACCTTCTCGAGGGGCGTTACCATCCCTTCCAAAGCGTGATACTGCGTCATCGCTGGCACTTCCAACTTCGTTAATACATGACGGATTTTCAAAATTCAAAAACTGAAAATAAATTTCACCAAAATTCCAAATCAATGCTTTTACTGCAAATGGATTTCCACAATTCTGCATTCAAAAAGTCATAAAATACCATAGTTTCAGCAATCTCCGTCTTCCTTTAAACTATCGTTCATTGGTTCATGCCTCTCCTCCAATAGCATAGTTTCTTCCTCAGCAGAATTCCTCGTTTCCTGCGACTGCGTCGTACATCTTGGAACATTCTGGACAAAAATGCTGACGTCACTGAGAATCTCAGCTCAAGTAGCTTGCTGGCATAACATTTACGTCATCCGTGCTTACGTCATGACTACCCACGTCATAACTATGACAGCCATAACTCTAATCATAATTTCAAATATAGCCACCGTGGTCTCTACATAATTCAATTACGGGGGCAGTACGATAAAGGATTGCTTGTTAATCTCTCTATAGGCCTATATAGAAATGAAAGTTTGTCTGTTTTTTTCTGAATTTCTACGGAAATTTGCGTTATTTACCCGTTTCAGACTGTTTTATGATGGATGCGTGCGAAAATATTTTTTTGTCTGTCTGTGGACAACTCTGTTCCCTTATAACTCGAGAACGGCTGGGTGGATCAACGTAAAATTTGGTACAGATATCCTTCAGAGGCACGACACAAATCATTGATGTAACTCTTCTCTGTACCTCTCATAAAAGGGGGCTTACCCCCTTAAAACACTTGCTGAAATTGGCGTAGAAAAGCGAGACAAAGCTCATTTTCAGCCCCTCAATGTGAGAAACGAAACTCGGGGGCCCTTTCGAAAACCACCTTTTTAGGCCCTAAAACCAACCGTTTTTGGGATATTCCCAGAAAACTAATTTCATTTAATACAATAATGAAAGAATGCAATCTGGTAACCATGGTAACAGAACCTCACAGGTCCATCTATTGCTGTAAGACGCAATACAGTTCCATTTATTACATTACTGAGATAGTGTGAAAACGGCTATAAGGTTATAACGGAACCAAATCAAGCTGTAAAATTCATCAATACATAAAATGCGCTTAAGGGGGTCAAGGGGTACTCTAGATTTTTTTCACGTGATTTACACGTGCGGGTGTGGTACGGAAGGTCTATTATATCCCTATCCCTATATTGCTATGTTATTATTGTAATTATTATTATTTTACTACGGCCTACAACGACGAGACAAAGCTTATTTTCTGCCCCTTGGTGTCAGAAACAAAACTCGGGGACCCTAAATAGCCGTAAAGGGTCCCCGAAAACTACATTTTAAGGCTCTAATGCCAACTGTTTCTGATATTCCCAGAAAACTAATTTCATTTAATAAACTAATGAAGGAATGCATGCCAGTAGCCATGACAAAAGCATCTCAAAAGGTGACATCCAACTTTCCATCTATTTCTGCAAGACGTAATGCCACTCCATTTATTAAATTTCTGTGAACGTTTGCAAATGTCTATAAGGTTATCACGGAACCAACTAAAACTGGAAAATTCTTCAATGCGCTTAAGGGGGTCAGGAGTTACATAAACGTGCGATATGTCGTACAGAAGGTCTATTACATCTCCAAACAGCAACATTATTTTCAAAAAATTCTGAATTGGAATAGTAGTTTATTTCTTGCTTTTAGGAATTTGGGCCATTGGAGGCTAAGAAAAACCCCAATTTTCACGCACCACAAGCCTTTATAATTTATTAAAGGGGATGGGGACTTGACACAACAGTGAGGGTCAGTTTTTATGTGACGTGTATTGCGTTTCGTCTACGAGGTTTTCAATTTTATTTTCACGTCAGGAAGTACACGCTAGGTAAATTTAGTTTCAGAGCATATTTTAACTAATCATACTTCTTTTTCTACAAACAGGTTACAAGTCTCTAACCATTGCAACAGTAGCTCAATTGATTACGTCTGTCTATTAATACCAAATACCGTTCGAAGAATGGGTACTCCTGCTAGTCTATAATATGGTTCGTTTATAGTGAATCGGACGTCGCTGCTATAGGATGTAGCTTCCAGTTATATCACAATCATTCAGTGCGGTTTAATATTATGGTTAATCGGACGTAATGTGACTATAAATCAACCTTAATGGATAATCTGTATCACATTGATGTGATCTAACCTTGAAAGAATTTCCAGATGAAACATACTTGTTAGTTATGATGTTGTTAACAGATTGATGAAAGGCGTACTTGTCAGTTATACGATGTTGTTAATAGATTGGTGAAAGATGTAAAATATTGATGGTATAGAATTATCTAACCTTGAAATAAACCAGAAGATTCCTACTAGTTGAATCGTTCTGTTCAAAATTAGCTGTCCAAATTGGCAATGCAGTACATAATCTTAGCCCAACTGACCATGTATTTTATATGTATAAGTTGGTTGGTTGGTTCTTAAGTTTAGGGGCTGCGACAACGCGGTCATGTAGCCCCGTGTACTTTGGGTGTGTGTAAAATCTGTCTGATAACCGGTGTTAATTGTGATGACTGTAATAGTGTGTGTTATCTGTTTTTTTAATGTAAGTACTGCAACTTAGAATTTTTCAAATAGTTCCTACTTTTGCCGCCAAGCGCTGCCGTCAACGACTACTAGGCCACGTTCAGAACTTAGCTACTAGACACCACCGCAGTCGGCTCTTGGCAAGGAACATAGAAACCTAAGAGCGTTGTTTACATTCTTAACCTATCCAATTTAGCTTCACTCAGGTGCAATTAGTGGAAGGTTCTTTAACATGCCATAAATCTATGACATGGGACCGCCGGCTTTACTTCCCCTCCGAAGGAAGGCATACTGAGGGATTTTTAACGCTCTTAAAAATCCGACGACTTCGGCCGGGATTGAACCCGCTATCTTGGGCATAGAAGCTCAGCATGCTACCGACTACGACACCGAAGCCGCCTATCTATAAGTTGTATGAAACAATTTGGATATTGCCAAGCCAAAATGTAATGTATGGATACATTGAGAATAACACAACCAACATTCATGAAACAATGGGCAACTAATTGGAACATGTAAAATAGGCTAAAGATAATACCGAATTAACCTGAAATTAGGAATTATTTCCATAGTAGGCATACACAACGATTCGATTGCTGCAAGAATCATTAATATCGATCGGCCATAACGTCAGAGATGGTCGTTGGAAATCTTTGTGCAAGGTTTCGCGTTTTAAATATATTGAAGACACCTCAATATCAGCGCTGTGTTTGAATTGCCTTCGTCAAAGTAGTTTTACCAGCACTCATTTCTACTCCATTAACAGCTCTGTGATGTTGTTTAACGACGCTGTAAAAGTTTTATTACTCTCTTTATTGATAATATACATGGAAGTAAACACGCGCCAGGTTTCTCTATTACAGCATGAAATGAGACACAAATTTAGACCATAACGATGATGATATCAGGATCAAATTCTTTAGAACAGTATTTCCCAAACTATGGCCCGCGAGACTATTTTGGCCAGCCCGCACCGTGAAATAAGTTCCAGTCGTCGCACTAAACTAAATTATCATCATCATCATTTATTGCATTAAACAGGCCATTGAGGCCTACAGCAGAATAACAAAAGGAAAAGATAAATATTAAAAATATTACAGAACCAAAAATATTACAAAGGGAAAATTATTAAAAAACACAAAAAGGATTCAATAAAAGGAAAGTCAGTAAATCATGAGAGGAGGTATTTGCTGTAGTTGGCACCCCATCTTTTCCGGTCTCTAGCATCATCCTCCACAGCTGTTGGTTCCACTTCTTGAAGGATCGTCGTCACTCGATCCTTCCATCGTATTTTTGGGCGTCCTCTCAGGCGTTTTTCCGTGGGTTGAGATTGGAGGACTCTCTTAGGAAGGGATCTGTCCGCTCGTAAGATGTGTCCAAACCATTGTAGTCGCTTCTGCCCCAAATATCCGTCCAATGTGTGGCTTTCCAAACATCTGATACAGGTCTTCTTTCGTTCGTTCTTTCTTTCTTTCTTTCTTCTCTCCCATTTACCTTCCATGTTATTGTAGACGGGCCCATATATCTTTCGAAGTACCTTTCTTTCAAAAGCACATATTGAATCTCCTGTCGTTGCTGATGTCGCCCAAGTTTCACAACCGTATAAAAGTGCTGGTCTCGCCAGTGTCGTGTACAGATGGACTTTGTTCTTCTGAAATATCAGACGAGATTTGAAGATATTGTTCAGACTAAAGAACACTCGATTAGCACTTGTTATGCGTTGATGTACTTCCTTCATCACTTCACTTTTGTTGGTTAATATTGAGCCCAGGTACTTGAACTCTTCAACTCGTTCGAAGGTATGTCCGTCTACAACAATGTAAGGAGGGAGAACGCGACGACGCACAGTGTGTCGAATCCCAATTCTAGGTGGAAAAAATTAATAACTTCGTTAATAGTGTTGGGATTCTATTAAAAGTTGGCAATATACCGTTTTCGAGGTCGCTGAATTCATTTCTGGCATCGTCTAAAGTGAACGATCTTCGGGGGGTAAATGGGGAGGTGTAAAAAATGACCGAAAGCAACAAAAGTATCATCCATTTTTGGTAGTAAAAATCATGATTTGGATGTGTATATTATAGTTTATGTTAGTGGTAAACATACTATTTAAAACTGGATAAAATATGAATAACAATGAGACTTTCCGTCAAGTATTCGTGTTACACCTTATTTGAGGGAATAGATGAAGTCACTGTATGCAAAATCATCCAGATTAAAAACGTATATTAAATTGTTATTAAACATAGAACAACGAATCATGCACAAAAAAATAACATTTATTTTCAAAAAAAAAAAAAATCGTCAATATCATACAAACAATTTCTTTATAACAAAATGTCATTTTACAGTCCTGTTAATGACGTAGTTTTAGTAAACATACTTCACACACGAAAACAATATTATTTCTCTAGAAAAGCATGGAAATAAAGACAACATATATTGAATAGGCCTATTAGGCCTATTTCTCCTATTGCAAATAAAAAGAAAACGTCCATTCGTCAAGTAATGTTCTCATTAATCTCACTCCCCTTAATAATAACAAAATGTCTAATGTTCATTCGTCACCCGATTCTTCTGTAGAGTCCAGAGCATCGTAGTCATTGCTATACTGGTCGTCATCATTTGATGTCAAAGTTCCTTGGGGGTCATTAAATAACTCAATAGCTTCCGTAGGTAGATTACCTATGTACGTGGCATTGTTCTTCCTGCACTCTACCATTTTTAGCCTACTTTTCACATTTTGCAAAAATGAGGAAAAAGTAGACTTATGAGATCGGGCAAATGTGTGTCTGTCTGTCTGTCTGTCTGTCTGTCTGTCCTTCTGTCTGTCTGTCTGTCTGGCTGTGTGTGTGTCCCCCCCTATCAACTCCTAAACGGCTGCAGCAATCGAAACAAAATTTGGTAGGAGTATAGATCTATACCTGAATATCTCACGGCCATATTTGAAAATGATGTCAGTGCTACCAACTGCTAAAAAATCGCAATTGAAATTTGAGCTCCATGTTGGATATCTTGGAAAGTATGAATGGGAGCTATTTCAAAATTGGCACACGCACAGATCATAATATTTCAGTTTAATTTCCAGGAGGACAAACATGGCAGTGTTGCCAAAATGATTATAAGCCTCCTGATAAGTCCAATTTTTAAATGCATATAACTTCTACACTATCAAGTGGAATTCAACCAAATTTCGTATGTTGTATGTGTACATAACCAGATATGACTGAGCGTATTCTTAAGACCTACCAGGGCTGCCAACTGTTAATAAATGCTCCTAATTTATTTTATCCAAATACCAATATATCAGAAAGTATGCAAGCCGACAGCTTTAAACTATGCACACGTATAGTACCTGACATTCTATATTAATTTGGAGTAACTTATATACGTCAGTGCTACCAACATGATTCTAAGCCTGCTGACAGGTCCAACTTTAAATACATGTAACTTCCATACTATCATTTGGATTTCAACCAAATTTCGTATGTGCTATGTGTACCATAACAGATATGACTATGCGTATTGTAAGGAGCAACCAGGGCTGCCAACTGTTAATATGTGCTGTCCCTATTTTTGTTACCCTAATATCAATATATCAGAAAGTATGCAAGCCAATAGCTCTAAACTTTGCACACGTATAGTACCTGGCATTCTAGACGAATTTGGAGTAACTAATATACGTCAGTGCTGCCAACATGATTCTAAGCCTGGTGATAGGTCCAATTTTAAAATGCATGTAACTTCTATAATAACTAATGGATTTCATTCAAAATTGGCACAACAATAGATCATATTATTTCAGATTATTTCTGACCAATACATGCATGACATTGTTGCCAACATGATTTTACGCACGCTGTTAGATCCAATGTTTAACTGCATGTAACGTCCATGCTATCCAGTGGACTTCAACCAAATTTTGTATTTAGTACCGTAAGAGACGGAACTAAGAATATATTCAGTCATCAGGGCTGCCAACTGTAGTGCTCTATTAGGATACATTATGCCAGGTATACAGTATTTCGATTTAATTGGAAATTTCGATATTAGCAACTTAATTTCGTCATTATTCTAGATAGGTTCATATTCTGTAGAATAATCATTGGCATGAAAAGTAGGCTGTATAGTTCTTCACGGAACTTCTTGTTGTTAATATTATGGGATATCAACTTAATTTTATTTCTTAGCTCCTGCTCCTGAGTGTCGGTAAGAGTTGTAGGATCAAATTTATTCATAACATATTGAAATATGACATCTGTACGCCCCTATTTATGACACGACCACCACGCGTTGAAAAATTCTTCTCGCGGTAATGCCGACATAGTCACTGAACATAAGAAAATAAACCATCATGCACGTTCGTGCGCAACCAAACCACTACAGATCCTGAATCTACATTAAATTTCCTAATGAGTGACGTTTAAAGTAAAGTGGCACTATGAGGCACTCATAAAGTAAATAATTTATTTAGTGCAGAAAGCTTGTATTACGCATAAAAGTGCGAACACATATCTATTTTCACTATACCATGAGCCGCAGAAGACAACACCTCGTTGAACTCACTTGAATCACAACGTTCGGTTCACTGCGACACCTCCTATCAAATGACCTGATAACTGCCAGGAAGACGTTTCGGCACATATAACCTCCCCCCTACGCACCAGAGAGCGGAAAGGAAGACCGAAGATCACCATCTGGTTTGTTCACTATCGAATGAGCCAGTTTTCGCTTTCATTTGCGACAGTGAATTTTTTCCACCTAGATATGGGATTCGACACACTGTGCGACGTGATACTCCAAGATATTTAGTCTTGTCCACGTTCACCTCCAGCCCAATTTTCTCTGCATTTTGGAGGAATCGGGAAGTATCAGCGCACATTTGCTCTAGAGTGTCACCAAGGATGACAACATCGTCAGCAAATGCTAGAATTGTATATGCATCCACCATCTCCATTTCTCTCGTTCGGCAAGTGCCACGGCTTACTTTTTCCAAGGCCAAGTTGAATAATATTGGCGCCAATGGATCTCCTTGTCTCAATCCACTAAATTATCATGAATTTATTTCATAATATGATTGTTAATTGTGTCAAATGAACATAAATACTCACTCTTTGTCATTCATGCTCTATGAGTGTATTAAATATCATCGTACTTTTATTTTACTTACTTACTTCCTCGGCGCTACAGCCCAGGATGAGCTTTGGCCTCCCTCACGATGATTCTCCATTCATCTCTTCTTTCTACTTTCTCCCACCATCTCTTAATTTGCATAGTCTTCAGATCGTCCTCTACATCTTGTATCCAGGTCCTTCTTGGCCTTCCACGTTTCCTTATTCCTACCATTTTCCCATGTAACAGTTTCTTCTGAATCCTTTCACTACCCATCCATTTTACATGACCCAACAATGCAATCCTCCTTGCCTTTACAAATTTTACATTATCTTCACCTTAAAGGATTGTGTCTAACTCGCGATTAGAGTGTATTGACCCTGAGGTGGGGAAGATCGCGTGGTGGCTCAGCCAATCAGTGGAGAGCGGGCGAGAAGAAGACGGCTCCAGAGAGGGGAGGCGACGAGTGCATATATGGTTTGCGCGCTGTGGAGGCAAGGCGATAATCTTTGTAAAACGTGACCGTTGTGGTTGCACGTGTGGTTGGTTCCGATGTGATCGGACCATAAATTATCATATCTACAAGTATCTCTTCAACTAACGAAGAAGATGACGAGGACATGTTCGGCTCGCCAGTTTTGTAGCTGCTTCGAGACTGACACCCAATGGCTGAGCTACAAGTACCGTTGGGGAGGAAAGTTGGGATGTTAGGACGAGGAGTTGGAAGGTAGCGGCTGTGGCCTATAGTTAGGGACCAACCCCGGCATTTGCCTGGAAGGAAGATGGGAAACCACAGAAGACCATCTTCAAGGTTGCCGGCGGGGGGACCGATCCTCCTCGCCTTCCGGATGTGAGCGACTGCCAGCAGTCATGCCGTAACGACCATGGCTAACTCACCCAGTACGATATTGTTTATTAAATTTTATAATGTATCAAAATTATATTTCATTTATAATTTTATCTTTTCCTTTAATGTTGGCTTGATTTGCATCCAGTTTCGTGCAGACTGTGGTCTAATCTAGTAGCGACCAGTGACATTCTCTCACCATTGCTTTAGAAGAGTGCAGTGCAACTTTTCTATTAAGTTGAACAACTGAAAGTAATTTATAAACTCATGCCCAAACCTCAACATTTGTACTCATGTGACTGCATACGCATGTAACGACGCACTGTTTGAAATTTCATACAGCTGAGTAATATGGCCGCAATTCAATGCACAACATCAAACATACGAACATAAACGTCCGTGCGTTATCCGTGACGTCATCAACTACACTAAAAAATATCCTAGAGACGTGCGTATCGCGGTATAGACCTACAGTATACCAGAACCACAAATTCTACACTCTCTCTCCCCCCAGGGGCTCACATCTAGTGGGACGTGAGTTGGCGACCACGGGACTCCAGCTGAGTCCGGCATTGCTTCCACTTACTTGTGCCGGGCTCCTCTCCGTCTTCTTTCCTGTTGACCTCTCTTGGTCAACTCTTGTTTTCTTCTGACCCCGACGGTATTAGGGTATCCGAGGCCTAGGGAGTCTCTTCCTTTCCCGCCTTTATTGGCCCTTCTCTCATCTTTCCTGATCCCTCATTCTTCCAGGGATCAGCCTTCTTTTTCTCTTCATTCTAGTTCCTTTTCTCTTTAAGATTCCCGCCCTGTTTTTCTGAATTGGTCCCCCCGTGTCTCTAAATTATATTTTGTGAATATTTTGAATCTGAACCACATTTTGTAAGTATTTTCAGTATACATTGCATTTTGTAAGGGTTTTCGATCTAAACTCCATTTTCTAAGTATTTTCAATCTCAATTGCATTTTGTCAGTAGGCTACAATATTTTGAATCGCGGGCTTCCACATATTGTGAGTAGGCCTATTTCAAATCTACCATACATTTTGTAAGCATTATCAATTTCAATTGCATTTTGTAAGTATTTTCAATTCCAATTGCACTTCGTGAGTATTTTGAATCTGAACCGGCCTTTTTCAATCTAACTTAAATTGTGTTTTTTCAATTTCAATTGCATTTTGTAAGTATTTCAAATCTACATTGCATTTTGTAAGTATTTTCAACCTAAACTACATTTTGTGCCTATTAGCCTACTTTCGATTTTTGCAAAAAATGAAAGTAGACTTATGAGATCACTACAGGGCGAAAAAAAGTGTGTCTGTCTGTGTGTGTGTATGTGTGTGAGTCTGTGGTACGCTGAATGTCTGTCCCCACCTATCAATTCGAACACGGTGAAACCGAATGGAATGAAATTTGGTACAAAGGTAGCACTAGCAAAGGACACCTCAGTGTCATGTTTTATATCGCCGCCATCTTGACGGAAACGTAATGGCGGCCACATAAATGTTCAAAGCTTAAATCAAATTACGACTAACCTAATCATCCGATCTCTACCAAATTTTGCAACAGCATACCTTTATGGGGTCAGCATCCTTTGACCAAACTAATAGGTCGTCAGCCTAATAGTTTGCGGATGGCGGCCATCTTTGTGTCAAAATCGATTACCCCTATTAATTCGAACACGGTTAAACCGAATTGAACAAAGTTTGGTACAGAGGTAGCACTAGCAAAAGACACCTCAGTGTCATGTTTTATATCGCCGCCATCTTGACGGAAACGTAATGGCGGCCACACAAATGTTCAAAGCTTAAATCAAATTACGACTAACCTAATCATCCGATCTCTACCAAATTTTGCAACAACATACCTATATGGGGGCAGCATCCTTTGACCAAACTAATAGGTCATCAGCCTAATAGTTTGCGGATGGCGGCCATCTTTGTGTGAAAATCGATTGCCCCTATTAATTCGAACACGGTGAAACCGAATGGAACGAAATTTGGTACAGAGATAGTACTAGCAAAGGGCACCCCAGTGTCATGTTTTATATCGCCGCCATCTTGACGGAAACGTAATGGCGGCCACACAAATGTTCAAAGCTTAAATCAAATTACGACTAACCTAATCATCCGATCTCTACCAAATTTTGCAACAACATACCCTTATGGAGGGAGCATCCTTTGACAAATCTAATAGGTCATTAGCCTAATAGTTTGCGGATGGCGGCCATCTTTGTGTCAAAATCGATTACCCCTATTAATTCGAACACGGTGAAACCGAATGGAATGAAATTTGGAACAGAGGTAGCACTAGCAAAGGGCACCCCAGTGTCATGTTTTATATCGCCGCCATCTTGACGGAAACGTAATGGCGGCCACCCAAATGTTCAAAGTTTAAATCAAATTACGACTAACCTAATCATCCGATCTCTACCAAATTTTGCAACAACATACCTTTATGAAGGGAGCATCCTTTGACAAATCTAATAGGTCATTAGCCTAATAGTTTGCGGATGGCGGCCATCTTTGTGTCAAAATCGATTACCCCTATTAATTCGAACACGGTGAAACCGAATGGAACGAAATTTGGTACAGAGGTAGCACTAGAAAAGGCCACCTCAGTGTCATGTTTTATATCACCACCATCTTGACGGAAACGTAATCGCGGCCACCCAAATGTTAAAGGCTAAAATGTAATTACGACCAACCTAATAATCTACTCTCTACCAAATTTTGCAACAACAAATCTTTATGTGGGAAGCATATTCTGTCCAAACTGCTAGATCATCAGCCCAATAGTTTGCAGATGGTGGCCAAGTATGTGTGCAAATCGATTCCCCCTATCAATTCAAACACGGTGAAACCGAATTGAACGAAATTTGGTACAGAGGTAGCACTAGCAAAAGGCACCTCAGTGTCATGTTTTATATCGCCGCCATCTTGACGGAAACGGAATGACGGCCACCCAAATGTTAAAAGCTTAAATAAAATTTCGACCATCCTAATAATTTGATCTTTACCGGATTTTGCAACAACATGCCTTTTTGTGGAAAGCATCTTATGACTGACTACAAGGTCATCAGCCCAATAGTTTGCAAATAGCGACCATGTATGTGTGCAAATCCATTCCCCAGATCAATTCAATCACGGTGAAACCGAATTGAATGATTTTTTTACAGAGGTAGCACTAGCAAAGGGCACCTCATATTCATGTTTAATATCCCTATAGCACGTTGTATTTCAACAAGCTACTACAACCAACATTCAATTATACTCCTTTAAAAGGACAAAGAGTTATAACAATACCCATGCATTTAGGAGAAAGTAGGCTATATGTTCTTTACTGAACATCTTGTTTTTCTATCTAAATTCCTTTAGTGAATATTTTTTCTTCTAAATTACCCTTTGTAAATATTTCCACTGTACGTTTTGTGAATCATTTCAATCTGAGTTCCATTTCGTAATTATTTTCACTCCAGCTTAATTTTCGTTATGGTTTTATTTTATTGCCATTTTCGCTATCACCCAGACCATTAGGGACCGATAACCTAAATGTTAGGCCCCTTAAAACAGCAATTATCATCATCATCTACAAACCAGTACATGGTGCTAAATGACCACGATGTTTCAACGCCCCTGAATTAATTAACAACCACCAACAATGGAATATGTGCATATTGCTGCCCAGCTTGAGCCCTACCGGAAGCAGAGATCTTCCCACATTCCTATTGCATTTCACTTACTGCAGCCGAAAATAACTCTTAGACAACCCTCTTGTTTGTTGTTGATGTGGAACGTGTGTATGATGTTCAGGTCTGTCACCGAGGCAATATGTGTGGTTTGAAACTCAAGTAAACCATCGCGTGTTTCTAGTGAACATGTTTATACGCTGTCTGCTCTGTATACCTGAGGCTGTTGACACTGCGTCGTAAGTGTCAGACATACTTTATGAATCAAAGTTTACAGCATGTTCGCTTCTTGGCTGCATTAAACTTAACTTCATTGAACTCTCCAGGGCTTCGTTGACATCCAGACGTGGTTGTATCAGGGACGTATATATAATTTTTTTCGGAGGAGGGGGGGGGGGGGGCTATCCTGGAATATTGTGAGTATTCTCAGGGGATTGTCTCTGCAAAATACCCAGAAATATCAACCAATATCTTACAGCATATAACTTTGTGTAATTATTTTAGATAAGATTCAATGTTTATATAGCCTACAATTACTTGCAATACAAAAACAAGTTGTAAAATACAACACAACGCACAAATAAAATTTTATACTTAATGAATTTTCTATTATGATCTATGGAGTAGGAATGGCAATGGTATCTAAATATTTGTCAATTTACTAAGCAGAAAGGTAAACCGTTTTCTTTGCAAGTTGATAATTTATTTCTCAAAAGTACCATATTGTGGAATTCACAGTTTTGCCTCACAAGGCTGAGTGTACCTTGGTAGATTATCACTGAGTTTAAACACTACCTGAGGGAAGATGATTGAAAGAAAAGGAGAAAGGTTTAGGAGTGGAAACAATTTTAGGCAGAGAGGAAGAGAATCCTATAAAAATAATAAGGCAATAGTAATCTAAAGACGGGTTATGCTGGGCGAAGCCAGTTAAGTAACTAAAATAAGAGGGAGCTCGGTCACCGTCAGCGGAGAGAGCGGCGGAAGCTACGGTTATCTGCAAGATATCGCTATGTGCTCTTTCCCTCCCGATCAGGTATTTGGGTACTATGGGGGATAGGTAGGGCGCTAGCAAGCGAGGATATACAAAAGGAAATGGATTTATGTTCTTTCCCTTCAAGAGAGTGAACCTTAGAGAGCATTCTGAAATGCCAGAAAGATTTAACTTAGCTAGAATATTGTTATTATCAGATACTGTTGGATCTCCGACAGAAAGGTTTGGGGAAACCGGGCAGAGGTAAAGCAACTCTAGTGCTTTTATCAATATTGTTATTATTATTATTATTATTAGTGGAAATCTTTAGAGAGTACCAATTGTTGCAACTAAAGCAGGCTAAACTCCTTCCCAGCAGAGTGCCGACTAAAAGTTTAGAGCAGAGAAAAACCTCAAACCTAACTTGAACAAAACCAAAATTTGAACAGTAAATTATAAGTTAGAGTGAAAATCTCTACAAGTAGGAAGCTGGCAGAGCGAGCTATACTTGCCTTAATGATTTACTAGAATTAGCTGTGATAGCCAAGAGAAACTTTGCAAATGTTGTTATTGGAAGTTTTGTTTTAAACGCAACAAGTGATAGAGTTTTTGATGAACTTATCATTTAAGGCTTTGCCTTTCTCTTTGAACATAGAATAATTTCAGGAGAAAGATTAGGGAAGAGAAGGTCCTGCCTAACGGGTTTTCTAGCAATAGAAGTAAGAAACAAATAACAAAAATTTATTTAACAAATTTGAGATGCTAGAATATAAACAATTAGATCTTAGATCTATTTTGAGTATAAGAACAAATTCTTTGGTTTAGCAAACTTTAAAGGTCGCAGACCTTTAATAAAAAGGAAGTTTTCAATAAACAATAGTGTTAAACAATTTCAAAGTTTCGAACTTTTTACGAGCACTAAAACCTTACAAGGGTTTTGAAATGTGCATAAAATTAAGAAGTTTAAAGCCTACAATGACAATAGTAAAGTAATTACAATTTTGTTTAATGTTTTAAATTCATAAAGTAGAATGTTAAATTTTCCAAAACAAGGCTTTTAAAATACCTTAGTAGTGAGGAAAAAATTATGCAATCCTGGGCTCAGTAGGATAAGAAAAAAGAAGATTAATAAGTGGTTTCTATAACCACTGCTATTTACGCAGAATTTAAGAGTTTACAAATTCTATGAGGGCAGGTCACCTTTTGTGAAGCCTGGATTACACAATTAGATAAATGTTTAACAATTAGAAAACGCTTACTTCTTAGACGAAGCAGGGAGGTCATCTATTTATAGACGAAGCCTCATAGCAATAGAACCAGATAGTCGAATTAACCTAATTTTGTTAGTAAAGGGTATTTGGTAACAGGAAATAGGGATTTATAGTTCTGGCCAATTTTAATGCTCTAACAAACGTGACGTGATTGAAGTTCGCACACACACTTTTGAAGCACTGAACAGTTTGTAGAAAAAAAATGTTAATGGCAGATTATGGAGAAGCTCGGAGCAGAGCTTTGACAGAGTTCAAGCGTTATAGAGTTTTTATGGTGCGGTTGATTCAGTTCACTTTGCAATTGGAATTTAACAATAATTAGACGTGATTGAGTACAGTTTCACAAGTTACAATTTATGAGCATGGAAACTTCCAGAGATGTAATGGTGGTTGAATGGGGCGGCAGGAATCCCACGGTGGAAAAAGTTAAGTTTATAGACAGCTATGAGGTTTAGTAAAATCCCACGTTGCAGGGAGAGTATCCCCTTTACTACGTACAAGAATTACTGAATTTCATGTTTAGGAGCAAACTTAGTTAGCTAGAGCAATACAGAGAAAATCCCACGAAGACCGCTATTACGCAAAATTGCGAAATTCCCCACACTGTCTATAAATTTCCATTAAAGCGTTCAGATCAGATTAAAACCGTTAAAATGTGGTTAAAATCATTGATGGTTTGTACTTAACTTTCCATAGAAGATGAAGGTTGACGACTCCTTGCAGCCGTTGCACAGATTTTCGAACATGGCGACGATTTAAAATTACCTCATGGGTAAAGGAGATTGCCTCCTGTAGAGACCAAACTTTTCACTAGGGCGACGAGACGAGAGTGAGCAAGCGAATCGAGCCACGGAGAGCAATAACGAACGGAGGGTGTGGTGGGGGAGAACAAAAGAATATTATGCAGGGTAGGAAACAAAGAAAAAAAATCAAATATTCAACACTATGACAATGGAGTACATCAAATAAATCTTCATGGAGATGACAAGTGACGACAGCGACGACATCTGCTTGATAGATATGGAACATTCTTTAAACTGCTGGATTCTAGAGCTTCGACAGTTTGCCGCATGTTGAGCCAGTGAAGTTTTCACGGAATGAGCAACTGAAACAAACTTAAGAACACAATAAATGCCTGATCGAAGAAAAAAGGAAATACAAAGGGATCACTGTTGGTGTCTGCGAGAAGTGAAAGAAAGAATAAATGATAAAAAGGAAGCAAAGAGCAGCAATTGCTAACTCTAACTAAACGTGTATTCCAAAGAATACACCATACCCCGTTCCAGCCCTCAGACTAGAATTAAATTTCTTGGTTGAGCCGGGAATCGAATTCGGATCTCCGGTGCGGCAGCCTAGAATGCTAGCCACTACGCCACGAGTTATTCTAATTTCAATCTTAATATTGTTTATAACTTAGCCAATAAGTTATGATTAGTATACAAGCGAATTTATAATTATTGTATGCTCTTACCAAGCAACACTTTCTTAATTCTTATTGGCTTTTTTCGCTGGGGGGGGGGGGGGGAGGGGCTGGAGCCCCCTCAGCATCCCCCTCATATACGCCCCTGTGTTGTATCCTGCCTCGTAGCCGTGTGCGTTGAGTCACACACCACTTATTCATTCATTCATTCATTCCTTTTTGGTGGTTTGGGCCATCTATGGACCACGATGCTTTAGCTGTTGTCTGCCACTTCTGGTGAATTAGGTGAATTCTTTGGTGGCTGCTTTTATGCTGAAATGTAGATCCTTTCTAATGGACCAATAATCTTTCATTTTCTTGCTGAACTCTCTATCTTACGTCCCTCGGACCATTTCCTGAACGTCTGTAATGCATGTGAAGAAATGATGATGATAATTGTTGTTTTAAGGGGCCTAACATCTAGGTTATCGGCCCCTAATGGTTTCGGTGATGGTGAAAGAGAATGAAAACTATAACTGATACTAACTACAAACTTAAAAACTAGAAGAATAAATGGTAAACAAGTAAAATATAAGGCAAATAAAGGACAGGGAGAAAAGAAATGCCCCCAACCCTCGAAGAATGTGGATTGAGGGGCTTGGAAGGAAGGAGAGCCATGAAAGGCAGATAGGAAAGGGAAAGAGCAGAGGGCACGCCCCATGGCCAGAGGAAAAGGGGACAAAACAGACCCAGCTCGGGAATCCCTCGGGGTCGCCAACTACCAAACTCACCAGCCGTAAGCCCTTGAGGGTGTAGCACTATCCAGGGTGCACCAGAATTGGTGGGGCTACATACACCCTGCCTCCTTGAGGGCCTTGTGCAGAAGGCAGGAGAAAACATGAAACGAAAATGAAGGCTGACCCCTCGAAGAATGAGGGTATCAGGAAAGATGAGACAAGCGCCAATTAAGGCGGGAAAGTGAAAGACTCCCTAGGGCTCGGTTACCCTTATACAGTCGGGGTCGGAAGAGAACAAGAGTTCAGCAAGAGTGGTCGACAGGAAAGAAGACGGAGAGGAGCCCGGCACAAGTAAGTGGAAGCAATGCCGGACTCGGCTGGAGTCACGTGGTCGCCAACCCACGTCTCACTAGATGTGAGCCCCTGGGGGGTGAAATGTAGAGCCTTTCTAACCAGTAATCTTTCATTTTCTTGCTGAACTCGTATCTTACGACCCTCGGACCATTTCCTGAACTTCTGTAATGGATGTGAGGAAAGGCCGTTTCAACTGTCAGACGGTAGCGACACCTGTCATTCATTGTGTCTTGCCGAATGTTAAGTTCAGCAAGATCCTTCTCAATTTGTATGATCCACAAGGACCCAGTGGCTTTACCCTTCTTGGTTACCTTGAAGATCTTATTAGACAGCCTGTGGTGGTTCATTCTGTACAGGTGGCCGTAGAAAGCCAGGGGCCTCCTTCTGATGGCATCGGGGAGGCATCTTGTACCCAAACTACAAGGTCATATGCCGTACCATTTCAGGATGGTGGCCGTGTAAATTATGCAAGCTTTATAATTCATAACTTATTGAAACTGTTCTAAAGGTCATGGCCCGTTCGAAATTAAAAGTTTATATTATCAAATTATACTGCAGAAGTGACTTTAGAAAGCCCAGCCGTGTCTGTTACAAGACAAGATCGCAGCTGATCTCCCATTCTGACCTATATTTCACTAATTTGAGTATGTTACATAGATAGAAATAATATAAACATTGTATGAAATGGATTATAATGAATATATTCTCCAGTGAAGAAACCGTTAATTTAAGTCATTATTTACTAAGACGTTGTATGTAAGTCGATTGATAACGTTGAACTTCGGTGGATACGTTTGACTCTGTGGAGAAGCTTTCTTCTTCCACACGGTCGGCCGGGGTTCTAAACCTATCACAGTTGTATTTCTTTGCTTGATTTTTATATTTATTGTTTTTTACGTACTGAGACGTTATAAAATTGAGCGTTATGTTGTGCATCTTGCAATGTAAAATGTATATGAAGGGTCCACGGGAAGAAGGGGGAATGTCAAATAATGTAACATGTTCAGGAAACCAGTTTAAAAGTTTCATTACTTATATGCCTACTTATATGTACGCGTCAAGTTGAAACGTCATTCTCTCACGACCCTCATTGTTCTTAGCCAGACACAATTGTGCCTTCAATACGTCGCAAAGAGGCCACCAGATCGCGCTGATATCTCGATTTTACATTTTCAGTGACACTCCCCCTTCTTCCCGTGGACACTTCATATGTAATTGACAAAACAAAATTTATGACGGATATTAAAACTGCTCCGAATACACTCCGCATCGGTAATTGTAAGGTATCCCGAGTGAAAGACTTCAAGTATTTAGGTGAATGGATCAATGAAACTGGCAACGAAAGAATATAGTATATAGAAGCAAGACTACAGAAAATGGAAACTGCTTTCCATTTGACAAAACAAGTTTAAAACACAAAGTGCCTCCTTTGGAATTGTAAAATTCAACATTATAAAACAGCAGTCTTGCATGCAGCCCTTTATGCAGCCGAGACACTTAATATACAACATAAAACACTAAGAAATCAATTGGAGATAAAGGAACGCAAAATCATACGAAAAATTTTGGGACCAAGAATCAAAGATGGAATTCACCTTCCGAAACCTAATGCTGACATCCATTAAAAAATTACTAAAATCACAGACACAATCCGTATGAGAAGGATCCAATTCATGGGACATTTGGACAGAATGGACCCAACTAGGTTAACAAATAAAATCTATACGTTTTTGCAGAAAAAGGCAACAAGGTCCAATTGGTACAAACAAGCGGAAAAGGAAAGCCTCCGTGGCTTAGGCGGATGCACGCTGGCCTCTCACCGCAAGGTCCGTGGTTCAAATCCCGGTCACTCCATGTGAGATCTGTGCTGGACAAAACGGAGGCAGACAGGTTTTTCTACGGGTACTCCGGTTTTCCCTGTCAAAATTTCATTCCAGCAACACTCTCCACTATCATTTCATCTGTCATTCATTTAATCATTGCCCCGGAGGAGTGCGTCGGGCCTCGGCAGCCGGCACAGTTCATATCCTCGCCGCTAGATGGGGGCTTCATTCATTCCATTCCTGACCCGGTCGGAGACTGGAAGCAGGCTGTGGATTTTCATTTTTTTCAAGCGGAAAAGGACTTGGCTGAATTAGGTTTTCCCAATCTCATGGATCGAGAGGAAATTAGGAAAATTACTCATACACAGGGTTTAGAGGCAGAAGAGAGAATACCTACCAGAAGACTCGCTCAATCATTGCGCATGAAGAGTTATTGGGCAAACATCCAGGCCAAGAAGTGTTGATTCCGCTTGGTCCTAGGAGACCCATTCGCGCAGAAGAAGAAGAAACAAAGTTCGCCACCGGATCTGCACGAGTGACATCTACTAGGAACCAGGTGAACTATGCGTGTGCTAACCACGGCCTACAAGATGCGAGCTGCACTCTATACCGGCCTCGACATTCCCAGTTAGTGAACCCATGCTTACGAAGTAATTGGAAAATTTCTCCTCGTTGCCGATAGAGTGCACTCGCACCCAAGGATAGGCGCGATTAAAAATTAGCTGTGCAGTAGATTTATTAAATATGTTTCTCCCAGTGATACGTTTAGACCAATGAAGTTTTGTTTCAGTTTCAATTATTGTAAGCAGTCCTTGTTATTATACTGAATATCTACGTTGTTTTGAGTGTTTGCTGATGAAATTGTATAATGCTGGGGTAAATTATAAACTATGGTTGGAAAGCTGCTGCTCAAATCCAGTATGCCATACTGTTGTGTGCCATTTTGCACTTCGAATAGGAAGAACATAGAAGGTGATAAGGACAAAGAGTTATAACTAGGGCTCGGATTCGAGCATATTTGCATATTTTTTTTCCTGAATAATACACATGGAAAGAAGCCTTTCGGTGGAATTTTCACCTCTCTGGGACCAACAGAATTGAAATTTATCAAGCATATAAATGCATAAAACCGTGATTTTCAGAATAGAAGCATATAAATGCATATTCTTGTGGTTTTCGTTTAAATAGTTTGTTTTTCTTCGAATTCCCCCCCCCCCCCGAATTCGGGCCCTGACCATCCTTAAGTATCGAAAACAAAAATAATTATTGAAAAGCCTATCTGGTGCGAATAATAGAACCGCAGGTTTTTAACCTTTAGTGAGGTCGTTCTCGTCATTGAAACTTTTATTGACTGATTTAAGAAAATCATTCAAAACTGAAAACAGAAAAAATTCTTGTTGTACCGACCAATGCAGACCTACTTCATTGACTCGCCTAATTCTGAACATTTTGTAAATGAAATTTTAAACTCTAACTTTTATAAGAAAACTTCTCTTATATACACACATCAAAAAAAGTTTTGCATCACCTCGGTTCCAAGAGTTCCGGAACCTTTAAATACAAAGGGAATAGAGATCAACACAAACAACATTTCAGCTCGTTCTATTGCTCATGAGACCCACACATTGCATGTTGTACCATCATACAGCTAGACTTTCAGCATTTGTGGTCCAGATTGCAGTACACACCACTACCTCTAATACCCAGTAGCACGTCCTCTTGCATTGATGCATGCCTGTATTCGTCGTGGCATACTATCCACAAGTTCATCAAGACACTGTTGGTCCAAATTGTCCCACTCCTCAACGACAATTCGGCGTAAATCTCTCAGAGTGGTTGGTGGGTCAAGACGTCCATAAACAGCCCTTTTCAACATATCCCAGGCATGTTCGATAGGGTTCATGTCTGGCGAACATGCTGGCCACTGTAGTCGAGCGATGTCGTTATCTTGAAGGAACGCATTCACAAGATGTGCACGATGAGGTCGAGAATTGTCGTCCATGAAGACAAATGCCTCTCCAATATTCTGCCGATATGGTTGCACTATGGGTCGGAGGATGTCATTCAGTTATCGTAAAGCCGTTTCGGAGCCTTCCATGACCACCAGTGGCGTACGTCGGCCCCACATAATGCCACCCCAAAACATCAGGGAACCACCACCTTGCTGCACTCGCTGGACAGTGTGTCTAAGACGTTCAGCCTGACCAGGGTGCCTCCAAACACGTCTCCGACGATTGTCTGGTTGAAGGCATATGCGACACTCATCGGTGAAGAGAACGTGATGCCAATTCCGTGGGGTCCATTCAGCATGTTGTTGGGCCCATCTGTACCGCGCTGCATGGTGTCGGGGTTGCAAAGCTGGACCTCGCCATGGACGTCGGGAGTGAAGTTACGCATCATGCAGCCTATTGCGCACAGTTTGAGTTGAAACACGACGTCCTGTGGCTGAACGAAACGCATTATTCAACATGGTGGCATTGCTGTCAGGGTTCCTCCGAGCGGCAATCCGTAAGTAGCGGTCATCCACTACAGTAGTAGCCCTTGGGCGGCCTGAGCGAGGCCTGTCATCGACAGTTCCTGTATCTCTGTACCTCCTCCATGTCCGAACAACATCGCTTTGGTTCACTCGGAGACGCCTGGAAACTTCCCTTGTTGAGAGCCCTTCTTGACACAAAGTAACAATGCGGACGCGATCGAACTGCGGTATTGACCTTCTAGGCATGGTAGAACTACAGACAACATGAGCAGCGTACCTTCGTCCTGGTGGAATGACTGGAACTGATCGGCTGTCGTACCCCCTCCGTCTAATAGGCCCTGCTCATGCATGGTTGTTTACATCTTTGAGCAGTTTTAGTGACATCTATGAACAGTCAAAGGGACTGTATCTTGGATACAATATACACAGTCAACGTCTATATGCCGGAGATCTGGGAACCGAGGTGATGCAAAACTTTTTTTGATGTGTGTATAATTGAAAAACTTGATTGCGAGTATATTGCAGTGTATCATACACACAAATAGAAAATAATGCTCGTATTTAAAGGCACGGTATGTTATTGTTTCTTTTCGTTCGTTTTTCGAGCATATTCTGCATATTTAACCGCATATAATGGTTTTTTGAGCATATCTATCGAGCATATAATGTTTTTTTCGAGCACATAACACATGGTTTTCGAGCATATCTGGAGATTTTATCGAGCATATCGATCCGAGCCCTAGTTATAACTATACCCATACATTTAGGAGAAAGTAGGCTATATGTTCTTTCATGAACATCTTGTTTATTTTATTTTAATTCAGATGTGTAAGGATATCCATTTCATTTAATTCGAGCTGAAGGACATGAGTGAGAAGCTGGTATATATGTCTGGCTGCGTGGCTCAGGGGTAACGTTCTCGCTTGCTGAGCCCAAGGTTGCAGGTTCGAAACCTGGCGCAGTCAGCTGGCATTTGAGGGTGCGCAAATGCGAGGGAGCCGTGTCAGTACATTTACTGGCACGTTAAAGATCCCCTTCGGGGCAAAATTCCAGCACCCCGGCGTCTCTAAAAGCCAGGGTAGTTAAAAGGGACGTAAAACCAATAACATTATTATTATTATTAGAAGCTGGTATTCAGAAAGGTGTAAGGCAAGGCTGCAACTTATCACCCATACTTTTCAATCTTTACATTGAACAAGCAATGAACGAAATTGGAGAAAAATTTAATGTGGAGTGAAGATCCAAGGAGAAATATTTTCAACTCTGAGATTGGCCGATGACGTCATCTTGGCCGACACGCCTGAGGATTTGAATAATTTTTTGAATGGTATGGACTCCGTCTTAAGGAAAAAATTCATGATGAAAATTAATAATTGTAAAACAAAAATATTGGAATGCAGCCGAAATAAAGCAGAAACCTCTATGGACATCAAATTGGCAGGTGAAAAGCTGAAGGAAGTAGGAGACTTCTGTTACTTAGGAAGTAAAATAACCAGTGATGGCTCAGGCAAGGAAAGCATTTCAACATCAAGTAGTTCCGTGAAGAACTATACAGCCAATTTACATATATCCTAGTCATGTTAATTACCTCCATCAATAAACAAAATTTTAGTTGGATTGTTGTGATAGATTCGTAGATAATGAGAACCGTCTAAATATTTCAGATGGTCGCCAGGTTGGATTATTATTTATGTACTATTACATCAAGATTATTGTGTACGTGTGGTATTCAAACTTCAATCGCATAATTAGGACACAAGAAGTAATAAATAACGAGTTTCAAAATTTCCCACAGCTGCCATCTTGTGGTTATGAAAACAATTGAAATAAATTTGTTCCCCAGATCAAATAAGATGCCATTGTAATTTTGATAATGTGCAATTCATACACATACTACGTGACTTATTAATGCATAAATACACTGGAGTCGCGTCCGTAGCGTAGCGGTCAGCATGGTTAGCTGCCGCCCTGGAGGTCCTGGGTTCGATTCCCGGCTCTGCCACGAAATTTGAAAAGTGGTACGAGGACTGGAACGGGGTCTACTCAGCCTCGGGTGGCCCAAATGAGTAGAGGGGGTTCGATTTCCCCTCAGCCATCCTCGAAGTGGTTTTCCGTGGTTTCCCACTTCGTCTTCGGGCAAATGACTGGATGGTACCTTCTTCAAGGCCACGGCCACCTCCTTCCCTCTTCCTTGTCTATCCATCCTAACCATCCCTTACCTTCCCTCATGACGCCCCTGTTCGCTTTGCAGGTTTGGCCGCCTGGGCGAGGTGCCAATCCCAGCTCACCAGTTGTATCCCTTCCAATTCGATGTTCCCAGCTCTAGGACACTGCCCGTAGAGGCGGTAGTGGTGAGTTCCCTCACTGAGTCCGTGGGTTCCACCAACCTGGAGGGTAAAAAAAAAACACTGGAGATTTGACAGACACACAGACGCTCTGCAGGAGGATAATGCTTGTGACGACATCGATTGTTGTTTCATTTATGGACATTGCGACATCGTGACCATGCAGCCCATTGCAATTTGGTAAGTGATCACCTGTGTCATTGTGTTGGCTGCACTGGTGGGTGTGACTGGCTGCGTGGCTCAGTGGTAACGTTCTCACCTACTGGGCCCAAGGTTGCAGTCTCATATCCTTGCACAGTCAGCCGATATTTGAGGTTGCGCAAATGCAAGGGAGCCGTGTCAGTAGATTTACTGGCACGTTAAAGATCCTCTTCTGGGCAAAATTCCGGCACCCCGGCGTCTCTAAAAGCCAGAGTAGTTAAAGGGACGTAAAACCAATAACATTATTAATTTTACCAGTGGGTGTTGCGGAGGATGCGGCTGTGGTCTTATAATGTACGTTTAGTATTGTACTAATGCAATTACAGGCAATGTCAGCAGAGATACGGTATTGTTTGTTTTATTACAGAGTAAGGTAACTCACGATTTATCGGTAATTACGTGAGATATGGGAGTTTCTATTGGATACGACGACATGGCTCTTTATCATGCTCTGATTATGTAGTGTTTTAAGTCTGGTTGGTTGTTTGGTTCCTCAGTTTAGGGGCTGCAACAACGTGGTCATGTAGCCCCGTTTACTTTGGGTGTGTGTAGAATCTGTCTGATAACCGGTATAAATTGTGATGGCTGTATTAGTGTGTGTTATCTGTTTTCAATTCAAGTAAGGGCTGCAGACATTCGATATTCAAGTATTTGCAACTCTTGCTACCAAACGCCACCGTCAACGACGATCAACTAGTTCTGAACTTTGGTTACCAGACGCCACCGCAGTCGGCTCCTGGCAACGAACGTTGGAACCTAAGAGCGTTATTCAAATCTAACCTATAATTTAGCTTCACACAAGTGTAATTAGTGGAAGGTTCTTTATCATGCCATAAATCTATGACATGGGACCGCCGGCTTTACTTCCCCTCCAAAGGAAGGCATACGACGACTTTGGTTTATAACCCGTGAACCTGGGCATAGAAGCTGAGCTTGCTACCAACCATGCCACCGAAGCCGCCTTGTTTTATGTCTATTAATGGAGATTCTCTATGGTGATACAACATCCACAAAAACACTGAATATCACAGTAATTCTCGGAATATTACTACTCTCAATATAAGAACACAGGTTATGGGAACAAATAAAATCCATAGAAATGATAATCAAGTGTGTATGAGCCCCTAATCGAGGCAACTACAACAATATGCTTCTCGGAGCAATATTGGGCATATGAGCTTCAATAAAACAGTGTTATGGAATTTCAACTGATGTTTCGTTGGTCAGTGCTGTACCGCGACACGGCCAGCCCGCCGAGCGAACGAATCTAGATACAAACATAAATCAATCCGTCCGATTGCAGGTAGTGTCTACCTTGTTTTGGAGACCAGCAGACTGTTGTATTTAGCAGCCATGGTGATGAATTGCTGAACAAAACGTAATGCTAATACCAACCGTAGCCTACTTTTAGAACATGACTTCCCTACTGCTTCAGATCAGAGAGCATGTAAGGGATTACAATACTGCACGACATTGATGATGATCATGATAATGATAATAATAATTATTATTGATTTAATTCCATTACGGAGCGCTTTTCAATGCCCAAGATCGCGGGTTCAAACCCGGCCGATTTTGTCGGATTTTTTTTAAGAGCCTTAAAAATTCCTCAGCATGCCATCCATCGGAGGGGAAGTAAAGCCGGCGGTTCCATGTCATTGATTTATGGTATGTAAAAGAAACTTCCACTAACTACAATTGTGTGAAGCTAAATTTCTAGGTTAGATTTGATAAAGCTCAATTAAGTTCCAACGTTCGCCACCAGGTGTCGGTTTTCAGTGGCATCTGATAGCCAAGATCGCAGCTAGGTGTCGTTGACGGTAGCATTTTGTAGTAAAAGTCTGAACTACTTGAAATTGATCGTTTGCAGTCCTTATCTGATTTACAGATAGCACACACTAATACAATCGTCACAATTAACACCAGGGGCAGATGACCTCGTAGTTCTGCCCCTTAAAACAACAATAACGAACTAACAATTAACACCGATTATCAGACATATTCTACGCACACCCAAATTACACGGGGCTACATGACTGCGTTGTTGCAGTCCCAAAACTGAGGAACCAACCATCCAACCAAAGAGCGCTTATGACTAGTTCTTCTTCGATGCTTCCCAATATCTCTTGAACCCGGCTGCTAGTTTTTCCTTTTTCTCTCCTGCGAGAGGGGTTTCCTACACTTAGACACTTTAGGATGCGGGGACAATTTGTTAACAATATCTTGCAAATTTAGAACGTTGTTGAACTTCTAGATCAGAAATCCCAGCGGAATTCGAGTCCTTTTAGACTTCATTGAGCCATAAGCTTCCAGTCTTGTAGCTTTTAATCAAGGAGAAGATTCGCTTAGTAAGCCTGCCGTTGTCCATACGTAGAAGGTGCCCGTCGATACAGTTCGGAGTTTGCATTCAGTTGATACTCGTAAGTTCCATCTGGAAGCAATCTTGGCCCATGATTTTATCATTTCAAATGATCTTGTCGACTTCGTCGTTATGCTTGGGTCCAACGTTATGCGTTACGGAGACGGAGACGGAAGTGACGTCATGCAGCCGCGTGGGAACTGAGTGCGTGACGTCATGCAGCCACGCGGGAAGCAGAAGCTAATGGTTATTGGAGTCTGATGAAAGAGTCCTGCGGCGTCGAGCGACCTGGGGTTTTGAGCGAAGCTAACACAAGAATACAGGGTGACTTCTAAAGAGATATACAAGATGCAAGATAAGAATACAAGGTGACTCTTAAAGAGGTGTACAAAATGGCAGAGAAGAATACAGGGTGACTCCTAACGAGGTGCACAAGATGTCAGACAAGAATACAGGGTGCCTCCTAAAGAGGTGTGCAGGATGTCAGAGCAAAATACAGTACACGATGCCAGTTAAGAATACAGGGTGACTCATAAAGAGATATACAAGATGCCAGATAAGAATACAAGGAGACTCTTAAAGAGGTGTACAAGATGGCAGAGAAGAATACAGGGTGACCCCTAAAGAGGTGCACAAGATGTCAGACAAGATTACAGGGTGACTCCTAAAGAGGTGTACAAGATGTCACACAAGAATACAGGGTGACTCCTGAAGAGATATACAAGATGCCAGATAAGAATACAAGGTGACTCTTAAACAGGTGTACAAGATGGCAGAGAAGAATACAGGGTGACTCCTAAAGAGGTGCACAAGATGTCAGACAAGAATACAGGGTGACTCCTAAAGAGGTGTACAAGATGTCACACAAGAATATAGGGTGACTTCTAAAAGATATACAAGATGCCAGATAAGAATACAGGGTGCCTCCGAAAGAGGTGTGCAGGATGTCAGAGCAAATTACAGGGTGACACTTAACGAGGTGCCCGCGCGGGAAGCCTAAGTTAATGTGTAATGGAGTCTGTTGAAAGAGTCCTGGAAGCCCTCCTGAGCCTTTCTAACATTTGTAGCATTTGTAGCATGCGTCATTTGAAATTATATAACGTCTAGTCTTTCAGACTGACTGTATTTTTTTTTCTTAAGGATAAGTTCTTTGACTTACTCGAGATCATCCATGGTAACTTTCCTGTTCATCAGGCGAGTCTCTGCGGCGTACAAAAACTGTGGCCTGACAACAGTTCGGTTATTATTTATTTCTCTATCGTATGGCTAGCATCTTGAAGAATTACAATATCATAAATGTATATATAAATAAGTAAACCATATGAATAATTTATACATCACGAGAGCATTGGTTGCGGTCGCATTCACAACGAGATATCCAATTGTTGAAGCCAGTCCAGAAAGGGAGGTGCAGTAGAAACAACATCTTGTGGTGATCCAGCATACTTCCTCCGCGGACATCTATATATATAACAAGTAGTTCCGTGAAGAACTATACAGCCTATTTTCATATATCCTATTTATGCTAATTGCCACTATCAACATACAAAATTTCAGTTTGATTGCTGTAATAGATTCGTAGATATTGAGAACCGACTAAATATTTCGGATGGTCGCTATGTTGGATTTTATATATGTAGGTCCTAGAGTTATGTACTGTTACATGAAGATTATTGTGTACGTGTAACTTTCAAACTTCAATCGCATGATTAGGACACAAGAAGTAACAAGGAGATTTTAAAATTTCGCACAGCTGCCATCTTGTGGTTATGGAAACAATTGAAATAAATTTGAATGCCAGTGGATTAACATTCGTATAAGGATTTACTGTACCAAGTTTCACTGCACTCGGATGGTTAAATTGCGAGAAACGTCCATGTGAATATTTATACTTCGCGTCGCCACCAAGTTGGATTTGTGATCACCAGGTTATTTAAAGTGCTATAGGTGAACTTAAGTTCATAGCACCTCTGAACATTAAAAAAATCAGTTTGATTGCAATAATAGATTCGTAGATATTCAGAGCCGGCTCAAACTTTCACTTCGATCGCATGATTACGACACAAGAAATAAAAGCTTAATTTTAACATTCGCACAGCCGCCATCTTGAGGTTATGTAAACAATTGAACTAAATTAGATACCATTGCATTACAATGTGTGTAAACATTTCCTGTACCAGATTTCATTGCGTTTGGAACATTAAACAGCGTGAAACGTGTATTTAAAATTTTTAAATTCGCTTGGGCGCCATGTTCGTTTTGTAGTTAACCGGTGTTTGAAAGTCTTATAGATGAACTTCCAGTAGTGCCCTTTATCTCCGCACAAAATTTCAGGGTGATACCGCTAATAGTTTCAGAGATATAGAATGCCGGTGAAATATTTCACACATCCGCCATCTTGTGGTTATGTAAACAATTGAACGAAGTTAGATGTCGGTGCATTACAATGTGTATTAATATATACTGTACTGTGCCCGTTTAGACCGGAGTCCGCACGACCACATATGCATTTTACCAATAATCAGTCAGCACGAGAATCAAAATATCCCGGAGCGCCAGATGGGTTAAAGCAAATCGCAAAAACGACATCAAATTTATAAAAATGCTTTACTGATTTTTGGCTCAATGCAACAATAAGGATAGAAGGAGATTTAATTGGGTGAAACACATCTGGTAAAATTATCTCAGTTTATTTAAAGTTAAAATCTGACTGCAAGAATGCTCAAAGCAGCATCATCCCACGTGTGGCGATCCACACTCTTATTTACACACAATATACAGAAATCTTCCAAACACATTTGACAATCTTTTTGAAAACACAAGTCCGATTGTTAGTCCTGTGGACTGTGTTCCAAAATTATTAACATTTTATTCCAGTGCAAAATAAATTGTCCATACTGGAAATAACGTCGATCACTGTTTGACTATTTACATGATGTTAACACTCGTAGAATAAATGTTTATAGAATTTCTTAAACTTTCATTTGTTTTCCAGTTTTCCAAAATATATCGTTGAAACTATTATTATCATCGTAGCAACACAAATTATTAACACATATTAACAACATCTGAAAAGTATTTGACCATTGAGCATAGCATCGAAGAACTGTGCGAAGCACAACAACAATTAATTGTTCTTCTGACATTAAACATTCGAGAAGTGACTCGATTATGAACTTCAAGTTCCAAACAAAATATATGATTTCTGAATCATTAACTTGATCAATAAATGGTTGAACCATTCAACTACTTGATTATCCACTTGGAAATAATATTATAAAAATATCTATATTTATGGCCATTTTTAGCAACTTTTACAACTTGCAATTCTTCGACAGAATGCGGAAATTAGAATTGTAGCCTTATAATGAATTCATTTCGTTCATGGCACTAGGATTGAAAATATCCTTGAAATTATTCGTGGTTAAAGAATTATCTTTAATTGGCAGTGGCCCATTCTACTATTTGTGTCAAAACACAATATTACAACAACAACGGCAAAGGTCTTCCTCTGAAGAAGAATAAACTACTATCATGACAAATCCGGGTTCTAGCAAAATCAAAGTCTAAATGGAATTCGTAAACAAGGTTGAAATAAGAACTGATGGTTTCAAAGAAATAACCTTCGGGTTATTCATACGACGAAATGTGTGGCTCCAATACTCCTACTATAAACCTGAGCCATCGAACCTGCTATTTGATTGATGCTCGAAAAATCCTTCATTCCTGCGACTTAAACCTGCGCACCTGGGAATGGCATTACAACTACTCCACACACATAAATTATCTTCCCAAAATTTATACAATAAAGCAAGCCTCTGCTTGTTATCAACACTGGAAGATTAATAAACTTACAAGTTTATTTTATTTTACCATTCAGTTCAACCCGTGAATTTACCATACTTATGAAAAGCTTCATTTCACTTTCGAAGTGTATTTACGTCATGATTTTATATAAATACAACAATATCCTATTTGATACAAATATCAATTGCTTCCCGTTTCATGCCTCTCCGTGTTATATGAAACATATACTTTGCTCATTGCAAATATCAACTGTTCAACCAGAACTGAAATGTTGGTTGAATGCGGGCTTGCGCTAACCACTCTCCTTCGTAAAATCTCCTGTTCCATACTATAAATGTTTCAACTACTTCATAGGCTCTTTCTCAATACATATGATTATTATAAAATATAATATCCAAGAATCATTTAGAAAAATTATGAAAATTATTATTATTATTATTATTAGTGGATTATTATTATTATTATTATTTCAAATATGTTTAATTATCATCTTATTATGTGAGAATCCACATGTTCGAACCTTCGAATATGGAAAAAATATCCATTCCTCAACAAAAATAAATTTAACTTTTACAGTTACATCGGCTGATTACCGTGATTTCCCAAAAATATGAAAAATTCAAATAAATGCTCAAAATGCTCGGTCATCGTTCCTAAACTGTTCTGAGTGCTGAAAATGCTCAGAATAAATCTAACAAGTCTTGCGTAAATCATTACAAGCTTTAAATACGACGAAAAAAATGTGTTGGTCATCTGCAGAAAAATAGTTTGTTCCAATTAGCTAAGCATAATATAATTCAAATGTGGCTTACATTTCTTGATGTTCTTGAAGTGTAGTAAACCTGGTCTGTACCAGATTTATCCGTAAACATGCCCTATCGGACAAGCACGTATAATCCTTGTATCGGCCGCCATTGTAGACCCACAAATCGTCTAGTCAGACATAGTGGTAGTATCCTTCGACGTTTTAAATGACTGTGGTTCCATTTTAATATGGGCTTCTATCAAAGCCATAACAGTTTGTTTGAAAAGGGTCAGATCTAAGCGATCTCTTCTTAAATGTGTCAGTTGTAACATAACTCACTGTAATCTCATCAGTACAAGAAAAACGTTGACAGTCTAAGCAGTTAACGGCTGTTCTGAAGATCGTTCCCTGGGCATGGTTTATTAAAATCACCATCTGCCATGCGCTAGACAACCTGCAGTTTCCCTTGCGTAGACTAATGAACTCCACCGTTATAGACTAGTCTTCAATGTACTGACGGATCGAAGTGGTTAAATAGTTACAAAATATGAAAACTGACTTTAAATGGATTTAAACATCCAAGTATTAATTTACTATTGGACTGTGACAATATACTATTTTCTAGACCAAGTCTAGCATATGTCCTTTTGGAAATATAAATATTTCCACCAATGTCTGTCGAAAAACAATCACCTCAGTGATTCTCCTCACCAGAAACTTACTAAGTTCCAACTCGTTTGCGCAGCACTTCTCGTGACTATCACGATTTGAAAAGTACTTCTTCGTAGAGGCGGCAACCATGTGCCTTGGCTCAGCGTAGACGCAACTTGCTCGCCAAGTGCTTGTGATGAATTGAGCTAACTATCCCTGCTCCAGCTTGCTTTTATACAAAAACGGTCAGGGTCACGCGTCATCGCCTGATATCTAGAAATCCTCATATCTCTTGAATCCCTGGTCCGATTTACTTGATACTAATTGCATTCTCTTTTATTTGGCCGTGCCAGTAATCTGATCCCAGTCTCAAGTCTCTGCTCCATAGTTAACTATTTAATCAATAAATAGTCTCCACCTCTGCTATGACTCGCTACGTCATTTACCATCCAACTATCGGTAATTTCCTTCGAAAGGCTTCGAGAAGCAATGTAGCGCGATATTCAAATATCTGAACTTTCAAAAGCGGCTACAGCCTTTCCCTTGATATCTAGGTGTCTGAAACTTGGAATACCCATTCCTAGATTTGGGCACATCCACCCCACACCTAGCAAAAAATAAAAATTGAAAAAATTTTTATTTTTCCTATCTACACATTAAATTATCTGGTTCTTGAATAATAGATCTTCAAATTCGAAGCATTATAAGTTCCCACGATGTTACCAGTTCGTGTATTAGCTACTTCATAGCTTCCATTATTGTTTACTTCCACAATATTCAAAAATCTTCAATTTCTCCAGGCTTAATGTCAAAAATATCTTGATACTCTTCCAAAATCTTCCCTAGCTCTGGGGACTCCTTCTCAGTGTAGACTTCTCTTCCTTCAGCTTCATGAAAAATCAGAGACCATTGAGCATCTCCCTCGATGTCTTCCTCTTCTTTTCCCTCGAAGTTAATCTCTTCGGTATTCTTGAATTTAATCGTCTCTGTCTTCATGTCTATCACTGCTTGATATTTCTGAATGAAATCTGCTCCCAATATCATGTCAAAAGCCATGTCCTTCATTACAACAAATACATGTCGGAAATCATGTCCTCCAATCTTAATACATAAGTATAATTGTGTTTTACACAGAGATATTTTATTGGGTATTATTCCTTGGATCTTAATTCCTGATACTGGAATCTCCTCTAAATTCTCTTTGAGTTTCCACAGTATATAAAGCTTCTCACTCACCAGACAAAGCATAGCCCCAGTATCGATCAAAATATCGACAGGCATACCAAATACTTCGCATGAAATGATTGGCATTCTAATTCTGGTACCCATTTCTTTTCGTTCGTCATTCTGTTGAATTAAATCATCATCCTCTGCTTGCCATTTAATTATTCTGGAAGTGAAAGTATTCAAAATTCTATCTTCTACTGTGAATTCGAAGTTTTTTTTTTTTCATTACCATTCCCCCGGGATTGTTGTGTTCCCGATGGACCTGGATCATTGGGCCTCTGCTCCACAAATTGCAAGTTATCTTGGTGTCTTGCTTCCAAATTTTTCCTCGTCTCCTTGTTAAACTCTTCATTGGACTGACGAGTATCTACATTCCCTCTGTTATTATAGTTATTACCATAGGATCTTCTTTCCTGGTACCTTCCTTGAGTATCACGTGGTCTTCTCCATCGAGTATTGTATCGATTACCACCATCTGGTCTTGCATATGGTTTGTAACTGTATCTGTTACGGTATTGGTTCCATCCTCTCGTATTGGAATCTTCCCTCGGCGATTTCTCTTCTCGCTCCTCTCGAATCTCTCGAGGTGTCTGAGAATAACTGTCAGCCATAACAGCATACACAGCGTTATTACTCTTTACTCCCTTCTGATGAATGAATTGAGCGTTTGTATGATCCAGCTTTTGCAATACTTCATCAAACTGTTCCATATTGTAGATGTCAGCAGCGATCAAAGTCCTCTGGACGTCTGCTGGAAATTGTCGTATCAAAGCAGTAATCAACTCGTTATCTGGTATTGGCGGATCTAAATGTTGGAGTTTAGACAGCTGTCCCGAAAAGTATGTAGAGTATCGAGTAGGTTGTGACGTCGAGAATCTCTTCGAATACAACTCTGCTCTAACTTGCTGTTGGGTTTCAGGGGACCAAAACTTCTTCAATAGCCCACGAGAAAACTCCTCAAAAGTGGTTAGAGTGGATCTAATTGCTCTAAACCACAAAAGTGCGGGACCTTCCAAGAACTTCCCTATTACCCTGATCTGTCTTTCTTTAGGGATCTTAGAATCTTTCAGATAATCACCTGCTTCTCTCAAAAATTCCACGGGTGTTACAGAATCTCGCCCTGAAAATTTAGAAGGCTTGTCTTCTATATTCTTAAATACAGTTATGGGGTTGGATTGAAATACTGTCCTGACCTCATCCTGTCTTTCAGTCTCTCTAGCTCCTCCTAGATTTATCTGTATTTGTTCCTTTCCTTTTACATTCGGCATTTTCAACAGATGATCAGACTGTTTCTCATCCTTTATTTGAGTTTTCATAGCCTCAAGTTCCTTCTGGTTTTCTTCCGCCATCTTCTTGATTGCTTCAGTCTCTTTACAATTGTCTTTAACATCAATGGATATCTGGTTCATAACAGCCTCATGACTTTTCAATGACCCTGTCATATCTGATATGTCCTTCTGAGTTGCTTGAATATCCTTGGCGATTACTTCAATGTGGGATGACAAAGATTCCCTAATCTCCTTGATTCCCTCTTGATTCTCCAGCTTGAGTGTGTCTTTAATTTCATTGACAACTGTGGTTTTGATCTCAGTTTGCAATTCATGAATCACTCCTTCTCTTATTTCTCCCATGACAAGTTCCTTGAATTGTTCCGTTAAACGCTGAACAACTAAAATTCCCATCTCGTTACTCTCCTTCTTCACTCTGACTTCCAGGTTGACCATGTCTTCACCAACTTTCCTAAGACCATGTTCTATCCTATCAGCTAAGCTTTGGGATCGAAGATCGGCATCGCGAAATTTATCGTCCATTAAACTTGCGTTAGTAGCTAATGAAGTTTCGAGTTCATGTGTTTTATCGCATAATTTATTCATTTTACTTTCAAGTGTCATTTTCAAAATTTCAGAATTCTCTTTAAATTTACTTTCCATTGAATTAAATTTAGTGTTTAAATTTTCCTTTAAGTTATCTTTTAACCTGCTTTCTAACAAGTCGGAATTTTCTTTGAGTTTATCCACTAAACTTTCTTTCAAGTTACCTTTTAACCTGCTTTCTAAAGAATCAGAATTTTCTTTAAGTTTATTTTCTAAAGAATCAGAATTTTCTTTAAGTTTACTTTCCAAAGAATCAGAATTTTCTTTAAGTTTACTTTCCAAAGAATCAGAATTTTCTTTAAGTTTATCCTCCAAACTTTCTTTAAGTTTATTTTCTAAAGACTCAGAATTTTCTTTAAGTTTATCATTCAAATTTTCTTTAAGTTTATTCTCTAAAGAATCAGAATTTTCTTTAAGTTTCTTTTCTAAAGCCTCAGTATTTTCTTTCATAATGGCTGCTACACGAAGTCCAGCCTGTTTTGAACTCTCCTCCAAACTCCTCATCATTCTCATCATTTCTTCCATAATTTCAATTAATATTCAAAACTTAGGGGTATACAACAGTGGCAAACACAAGCTTATAACTAGAACAAGAAATATGAATAGCTAATTGGAACACTATAATAAAATGAGATTTGTCCTAATATCGACGTGATGTAAAAACAAAATTCTCTACTTTTACGAATTACATTTACCATAATATCACAAGAAAAATATGCAAGTCCTCAAATATCCTCCACCTGGATTCTAATAATGTGTATCTCCAGTCATCGAACGTTTACTACTGAATTTACTTGACGCCCTAATGGTTAAGCCATTATCAAAAATAATCAAACCCATTCTATTTATTAACCAGTTAAATTTTTAAGTTTCCCCACTAATTGGGTTTCCTATTAATTTATTCATCCAAACCAGACATCTCTCAACTCCCAAAATTTTCTATAAAAGTTATCACAATTTCAAATCGGCATGCGATTGACCATGTCTAAATCGGGACCCACGTTCGAAGCCATTTCTCTCTCTATCTTATTTTATGTGCCCGTTTAGACCGGAGTCCGCACGACCACATATGCATTTTACCAATAATCAGTCAGCACGAGAATCAAAATATCCCGGAGCGCCAGATGGGTTAAAGCAAATCGCAAAAACGACATCAAATTTATAAAAATGCTTTACTGATTTTTGGCTCAATGCAACAATAAGGATAGAAGGAGATTTAATTGGGTGAAACACATCTGGTAAAATTATCTCAGTTTATTTAAAGTTAAAATCTGACTGCAAGAATGCTCAAAGCAGCATCATCCCACGTGTGGCGATCCACACTCTTATTTACACACAATATACAGAAATCTTCCAAACACATTTGACAATCTTTTTGAAAACACAAGTCCGATTGTTAGTCCTGTGGACTGTGTTCCAAAATTATTAACATTTTATTCCAGTGCAAAATGAATTGTCCATACTGGAAATAACGTCGATCACTGTTTGACTATTTACATGATGTTAACACTCGTAGAATAAATGTTTATAGAATTTCTTAAACTTTCATTTGTTTTCCAGTTTTCCAAAATATATCGTTGAAACTATTATTATCATCGTAGCAACACAAATTATTAACACATATTAACAACATCTGAAAAGTATTTGACCATTGAGCATAGCATCGAAGAACTGTGCGAAGCACAACAACAATTAATTGTTCTTCTGACATTAAACATTCGAGAAGTGACTCGATTATGAACTTCAAGTTCCAAACAAAATATATGATTTCTGAATCATTAACTTGATCAATAAATGGTTGAACCATTCAACTACTTGATTATCCACTTGGAAATAATATTATAAAAATATCTATATTTATGGCCATTTTTAGCAACTTTTACAACTTGCAATTCTTCGACAGAATGCGGAAATTAGAATTGTAGCCTTATAATGAATTCATTTCGTTCATGGCACTAGGATTGAAAATATCCTTCAAATTATTCGTGGTTAAAGAATTATCTTTAATTGGCAGTGGCCCATTCTACTATTTGTGTCAGAACACAATATTACAACAACAACGGCAAAGGTCTTCCTCTGAAGAAGAATAAACTACTATCATGACAAATCCGGGTTCTAGCAAAATCAAAGTCTAAATGGAATTCGTAAACAAGGTTGAAATAAGAACTGATGGTTTCAAAGAAATAACCTTCGGGTTATTCATACGACGAAATGTGTGGCTCCAATACTCCTACTATAAACCTGAGCCATCGAACCTGCTATTTGATTGATGCTCGAAAAAACCTTCATTCCTGCGACTTAAACCTGCGCACCTGGGAATGGCATTACAACTACTCCACACACATAAATTATCTTCCCAAAATTTATACAATAAATCAAGCCTCTGCTTGTTATCAACACTGGAAGATTAATAAACTTACAAGTTTATTTTATTTTACCATTCAGTTCAACCCGTGAATTTACCATACTTATGAAAAGCTTCATTTCACTTTCGAAGTGTATTTACGTCATGATTTTATATAAATACAACAATATCCTATTTGATACAAATATCAATTGCTTCCCGTTTCATGCCTCTCCGTGTTATATGAAACATATACTTTGCTCATTGCAAATATCAACTGTTCAACCAGAACTGAAATGTTGGTTGAATGCGGGCTTGCGCTAACCACTCTCCTTCGTAAAATCTCCTGTTCCATACTATAAATGTTTCAACTACTTCATAGGCTCTTTCTCAATACATATGATTATTATAAAATATAATATCCAAGAATCATTTAGAAAAATTATGAAAATTATTATTATTATTATTAGTGGATTATTATTATTATTATTATTTCAAATATGTTTAATTATCATCTTATTATGTGAGAATCCACATGTTCGAACCTTCGAATATGGAAAAAATATCCATTCCTCAACAAAAATAAATTTAACTTTTACAGTTACATCGGCTGATTACCGTGATTTCCCAAAAATATGAAAAATTCAAATAAATGCTCAAAATGCTCGGTCATCGTTCCTAAACTGTTCTGAGTGCTGAAAATGCTCAGAATAAATCTAACAAGTCTTGCGTAAATCATTACAAGCTTTAAATACGACGAAAAAAATGTGTTGGTCATCTGCAGAAAAATAGTTTGTTCCAATTAGCTAAGCATAATATAATTCAAATGTGGCTTACATTTCTTGATGTTCTTGAAGTGTAGTAAACCTGGTCTGTACCAGATTTATCCGTAAACATGCCCTATCGGACAAGCACGTATAATCCTTGTATCGGCCGCCATTGTAGACCCACAAATCGTCTAGTCAGACATAGTGGTAGTATCCTTCGACGTTTTAAATGACTGTGGTTCCATTTTAATATGGGCTTCTATCAAAGCCATAACAGTTTGTTTGAAAAGGGTCAGATCTAAGCGATCTCTTCTTAAATGTGTCAGTTGTAACATAACTCACTGTAATCTCATCAGTACAAGAAAAACGTTGACAGTCTAAGCAGTTAACGGCTGTTCTGAAGATCGTTCCCTGGGCATGGTTTATTAAAATCACCATCTGCCATGCGCTAGACAACCTGCAGTTTCCCTTGCGTAGACTAATGAACTCCACCGTTATAGACTAGTCTTCAATGTACTGACGGATCGAAGTGGTTAAATAGTTACAAAATATGAAAACTGACTTTAAATGGATTTAAACATCCAAGTATTAATTTACTATTGGACTGTGACAATATACTATTTTCTAGACCAAGTCTAGCATATGTCCTTTTGGAAATATAAATATTTCCACCAATGTCTGTCGAAAAACAATCACCTCAGTGATTCTCCTCACCAGAAACTTACTAAGTTCCAACTCGTTTGCGCAGCACTTCTCGTGACTATCACGATTTGAAAAGTACTTCTTCGTAGAGGCGGCAACCATGTGCCTTGGCTCAGCGTAGACGCAACTTGCTCGCCAAGTGCTTGTGATGAATTGAGCTAACTATCCCTGCTCCAGCTTGCTTTTATACAAAAACGGTCAGGGTCACGCGTCATCGCCTGATATCTAGAAATCCTCATATCTCTTGAATCCCTGGTCCGATTTACTTGATACTAATTGCATTCTCTTTTATTTGGCCGTGCCAGTAATCTGATCCCAGTCTCAAGTCTCTGCTCCATAGTTAACTATTTAATCAATAAATAGTCTCCACCTCTGCTATGACTCGCTACGTCATTTACCATCCAACTATCGGTAATTTCCTTCGAAAGGCTTCGAGAAGCAATGTAGCGCGATATTCAAATATCTGAACTTTCAAAAGCGGCTACAGCCTTTCCCTTGATATCTAGGTGTCTGAAACTTGGAATACCCATTCCTAGATTTGGGCACAGTACCAAGTTTTATTGCGTTTGGTTGGTTAAATCGCGAAAAACGTCTATTTAAAAGTCGCAAATTTGCGTGGCCGCCATGTTGGTTTTGTAGTTACCAGTTTTTCAAAAGTCACATGGGTGAACTTATAGTAGTTCCCTTTATCACCGTAATAAATTCCAGGGTGATATTGGGAATAGTTTCGGAGATATTGAATGCTGGTGAAATATTTCGCACAGCCGCCATGTTGGATTGGTGAGACGTAACAAAATTTGAAGGGCACGGTCGAGGTCGCCCGGAATAGTGCTATGAACTTACTGAGTTTCATTGAAATCGATCCAGCCGTTTAGATTTTATTAGGGGGACACTCACACACACACCTCACACACACCTCACACACACACACACACGGACAAAAGGTGATCTCATAAGCCTATTTTTTCAAAATTGAAAATAGGCTAAAATGAATTGCTGTTCGTTAGTTTCGCTAAACCTCGAGAACGGCTGGACCGATTTGGCTAATTTTGGTCTTGAATTATTTGTGGAAGTCTAGGGAAGGTTTAAAAGGTGAATAAATATGAAAGTTGTAGCGCACGAGTAGATTCAACAAATGATTGACGGCACGCGAATCGCTTAAACAAAGTCCCGTATGCGTTCAAATACCATTCATCCGATTGCTATGAAACTTTGGTTGTATTGTTGTGCACACCCAAGGAAAGGTTTCTGACTTAGTAAATCCTTTTTACAATAGGTAGCGCACGAGTAGATTCAACAAATGAGCGACGACGGCCGAAGCGTTTCAACAAAGTTCTTAATGCGTTCACATACCATTCGTCCGATAGTGATGAAACTTGGGTGAGAGGTTGTGTACACTAAAGGCAAGGTTTCTGGCTTAGTAAATCCATGTTATAATAGGTAGCGCACGAGTAAATTCACAAATGAGCGACGACGAGCGAAGCGTTTCAACTAAGTCCCGCATGCGTTCATATACTATTCGTCTGATAGTGATGAAACTTGGGTGAGATGTTGTGCACACTTCATGGAATGTTTCTGGCTTAGTAAATCCACGTAACAATAAGTAGCGCACGATTAGATTCAACAAATCAACGACGACGGGCGAAGCGTATCAACAAAGTCCTGTATGCGTTCACATACCATTCGTCCGATAGCGATGAAACTTGGGTGAGAGGTTGTGTACACTACAGGCAAGGTGTCTGGCTTAGTAAATCCATGTTACAATAGGTAGCGCAGGAGTAGATTCAACAAATGAGCGACGACGAGCGAAGCGTTTCAGTAAAGTCCCATATGCGTTCATATACTAGTCGTCCGATAGCGATGAAACTAGGGTGAGAGGTTGTGTACACTACAGGCAAGGTGTCTGGCTTAGTAAATCCATGTTACAATAGGTAGCGCAGGAGTAGATTCAACAAATGAGCGACGACGAGCGAAGCGTTTCAACTAAGTCCCGTATGCGTTCATATACTATTCGTCTGATAGCGATGAAACTTGGGTGAGATGTTGTGTACACTTCGGGGAAGGTTTCTGGGTTAGTAAATTCACTTTATAATAGGTATCGCATAAGTAGATTAAACAAACGAGCGACGACGCGCGAAGTGTTTCAACATAGTCCCGTCCATTCGTCTGATAGCGACTAAACTTGGGTGAGTTGTTGTGTACACTCCAGGGAGAGTTAAAGGCTTAGTTAATCCATTTTACAATAGGTAGCGCTCAAGTAGATTCAACATATGAGTGAAGGCACGCGAAGCGTTTCAACAAAGTCCCATATGCGTTCATATACCATTTGTCCGAAAGCAATGATACTTGGGTGAGATGTTGTGCACACTTCAGGGAAGGTTTCTGGCATAGTATATCCACTTTACAATAGGTATCACACAAGTAGATTCAACAAATGAGTAACGGGGTGCGTATTGTTTAAAAAAAATCCGTATGCGTTCATATACAATTCATGCGATTGCAATGAAATTGGAGAAATGTTGTTTCCACTCCCGCAAAGATTTCTGATTTAGTAAATCCATTTTACAATTGGTAGCGCACGATGAGATGCAATTAATGGGAGACAGCTCGTGAATCGTTTCAACCAAGTCCCGTATGCGTTCATATAACATTCATCCGATTATCCTAAAACTTTGGGGAGTTGAGCACAGTCCTGCGAAGGTGTATGAATTAGTAAATCCGTTTTTCAATGGGTGGTGCACAAGTAGATTCAACAAATGTGTGTCGTCGCGCGAATCATTTAAGCAAAAACCCGTATGCGTTTATATGCCATTCATCCGTTTGCGATGAAATTTTCATGAGTTGTTGTGTACACGCCAGGGAAGGTTTTCACTTAGTAAATCCATTTTACAATAGGTAGCGTACGAGTATATTCAACAAATGGGTGACGGCGCTCGAATCGTTTCAACAAAGTCCCGTATGCGTTCATATACCATTCATTTCATTGCGATGAAAATTTGGTGAGTTGTTGAGCACGCTCCCATGATTTTTTTGAGATAGTAAATCAATTTTACAATAGTTTAGAGATTGGTTAACGGAAAAATAAAAACACTATTGGGAATCCAAAAGCACTTCAACATACAAAGTTACAAATCCAACACTTTCTTTGATTGGCATTGCAACGCATGCCGGGTACAGCTAGTTCTTGAATAATATTGTTACGTGCCACCCCCTAGTGGCACTTTTGTTAACTGGAATACGGTGGGTTGAAGCCCAACACAGATTGTTCCTTTAAAGAAACGTATTAGCTTTATTGCGGCCAGAAAGATACACCACTCAACAGCAAATACAAGCAATTAGAACCTTACTCCAGTTTCCTCACGGAGAGAACACTGCCCTTTCACTTGTCAATAAGGCGCAGAATTTAATCCCTCGTAATGTGGTGGCCCCGTGCGCTGGCTGGAAATATCTGCACTCAGCCTGTCACCGTACTACACACTGTTTCACAATTCACCACAATCACCTCTGTCGCACTGGAAAACACACTCGTTCTAGACACAGTTCCTCTGTAGACTTCTCACTCCCTCGCTGTCAAGAGAATCAGCTTCACTAGGGGTTTCGCAAGTCACGTCGCCAACAACTGTCGCTCAAGGTAAACGCTCGCACTAGCTCGAAAAACACACTTGACCCCGCCTGCCAGGTCGCTCTTATATAGCAGGCCGGTGACTCAATAAATGCTTCTAGACCCATCCAGAGTTCACGGCTTCTCGAGGTTTCCATCACTGGCTGGATCACGAATATTCTGGACCATCCCTTTGTCCTAGTAGTCCTGTTGCGTAAGGCGCACGTAATACACTGAGGCAGAGCACAGCCCAGCCCGGGGGCAGTTGTGACTCATGCGGCGAGCGACGAAACAAACTCACAGCCGTAACAATATGCTCTGCGATTTGAAGAGGAGCTCCGCAGTCACAGGCATTCTTCGAAATGCACTTCTTGTTGTAACGGTTGCAAGGCAGTTGGTAGGCTGTGTTGAGTCTGTTATGTCTTTCTAAGATGGAGGTGCCGTCTCTATCATTGGGATGGACCCATTAACTGAGATATGATAATAATAATAATGAAGCAGGAGTGAAAAAATCTCCGGAAGATCTACGGAGCCATCAACAGAAAGGGCATTTGCATGAAGAGACCTAGTACAGAACTCTATCAAAAGATCAATACGATAACAGACGAAATTAGGAAACGCAGAGCCAAATCTTACACTCACATGCAGAGGATGGCCACCTCCAGATGACCAAAGAAACTACTTGGTATCATAACACAGAGTAAACGCGGCACAGAATGGCTTAAAGAGGTACAGAGAGACTTACAAGTAATCAGCATAGAAAATTTCGAATTTCGAACTGAATGCCAGACGAAAATCGCGAATGTGAAGTTTGAACCTAGATTATTATGACAACCTGGCGAAAAGGGGACGAATGGGAGGAAGAAGGAGCATTCCGCGAGATTGAAGAGATTTTGGAAGGAGTGGAGGAGACAACAACTTAAAATGATATCATGTTATCAAGTTTAATAGCTCTCCTGAAGGGGAATTTTCGCTTAAATAAATAAATAATAATGGAGGCTATAGCAAAATAGAGGAAATTACAGGAACAATAGCAACAGGCAGGATTTTACGGTCACCTCAGACAAGCTGATAGAAACAGGTTGTCCACCTCATTGCGTAGTGGCTATTACTCTTAGCTGTCACGACGGAGGCCCAACTCTGCCAAGAAATTTAAATCTGGTCTGAGAGCTGGAACGGGGTATACTCAGCCTCGTCCGGCATTACTTAATTGAAATTACACTCCATTTTCACCACTGCACTGGAAATATACACACATCAAAAAAAGTTTTGCATCACCTCGGTTCCAAGAGTTCCGGAACCTTTAAATACAAAGGGAATAGAGATCAACACAAACAACATTTCAGCTCGTTTTATTGCTCATGAGACCCACACATTGCATGTTGTACCATCATACAGCTAGACTTTCAGCATTTGTGGTCCAGATTGCAGTACACACCACTAACTCTAATACCCAGTAGCACGTCCTCTTGCATTGATGCATGCCTGTATTCGTCGTGGCATACTATCCACAAGTTCATCAAGACACTGTTGGTCCAAATTGTCCCACTCCTCAACGACAATTCGGCGTAAATCTCTCAGAGTGGTTGGTGGGTCAAGACGTCCATAAACAGCCCTTTTCAACATATCCCAGGCATGTTCGATAGGGTTCATGTCTGGCGAACATGCTGGCCACTGTAGTCGAGCGATGTCGTTATCTTGAAGGAACGCATTCACAAGATGTGCACGATGAGGTCGAGAATTGTCGTCCATGAAGACAAATGCCTCTCCAATATTCTGCCGATATGGTTGCACTATGGGTCGGAGGATGTCATTCAGGTATCGTAAAGCCGTTTCGGAGCCTTCCATGACCACCAGTGGCGTACGTCGGCCCCACATAATGCCACCCCAAAACATCAGGGAACCACCACCTTGCTGCACTCGCTGGACAGTGTGTCTAAGACGTTCAGCCTGACCAGGGTGCCTCCAAACACGTCTCCGACGATTGTCTGGTTGAAGGCATATGCGACACTCATCGGTGAAGAGAACGTGATGCCAATTCCGTGGGGTCCATTCAGCATGTTGTTGGGCCCATCTGTACCGCGCTGCATGGTGTCGGGGTTGCAAAGCTGGACCTCGCCATGGACGTCGGGAGTGAAGTTGCGCATCATGCAGCCTATTGCGCACAGTTTGAGTTGAAACACGACGTCCTGTGGCTGAACGAAACGCATTATTCAACATGGTGGCATTGCTGTCAGGGTTCCTCCGAGCGGCAATCCGTAAGTAGCGGTCATCCACTACAGTAGTAGCCCTTGGGCGGCCTGAGCGAGGCCTGTCATCGACAGTTCCTGTATCTCTGTACCTCCTCCATGTCCGAACAACATCGCTTTGGTTCACTCTGAGACGCCTGGAAACTTCCCTTGTTGAGAGCCCTTCTTGACACAAAGTAACAATGCGGACGCGATCGAACTGCGGTATTGACCTTCTAGGCATGGTAGAACTACAGACAACATGAGCAGCGTACCTTCGTCCTGGTGGAATGACTGGAACTGATCGGCTGTCGTACCCCCTCCGTCTAATAGGCCCTGCTCATGCATGGTTGTTTACATCTTTGAGCAGTTTTAGTGACATCTATGAACAGTCAAAGGGACTGTATCTTGGATACAATATACACAGTCAACGTCTATATGCCGGAGATCTGGGAACCGAGGTGATGCAAAACTTTTTTTGATGTGTGTATGTACAATTAGGTAAATATGTGTCTTAAGTTTTTACAGTAGGTTTATTTTTTGTCATTTATTGGTATTACTTGTCGTTGCTCAACTGCAACAGGATGAGGCACATGAGGTTTATTCAACTGTTACCGAGATGCACACAGGCGCATCCATTGAGGTCACAGTACTGTTGCCAACATGAGGGAAACAAACGATTGAAAAAACGATTCATCTGGATAAAGATTATCATTATCATCATCGTCAAAGTATGATCATCGAACTCGCACCTCCGAGGTATCAGCAAAGAACGTCAGTCACAACAGTCTTAAAAACGTGCCGAGCTGGCAGTTGAGTTCTCTTCTACCAATTTCCATTACCGATCATCGTGATATACCAGAGTTATACACATCCTCATTTTGTTTCGTCTGCCATCGTTCTTCTCGATATCTGAGTATGTGCGCGGGTTGAGAACTGTTTTATGACAGATAAAGCCAGTTTATTGATTCAGATGAGAAACTAGTGATGCTTGTCTCGTTCGCGTACGATATAGCCTCTTTTAATAATAAAAGCTTTTACAGGTTTACAATATATATATATACGGCGATATTTTGCGATTCGTGGGATAGCGTTAGGGTTTATCACGCTGAAATAACATCCTTTACAAGGGTGGCTTTAAGGAGGCTGATTGAAGACCTGCAACGCATCCTTGCACAAGCATGGTAGAGGCAGGCACCATCTTTCCAATAATATAGTTATGGGAACAGGGCCCTCACACAAGAGAAATCACGTACGTCGAGACCATCTCGTGGTGTAGTGGCTAGTATTCCTGGCTGTCGCCCTGGAGGTCCGGATTCGATTCCTGGCTCTGCCGAGAAATTTAATTCTAGTGTGAGGGCTGGAACAGCCTCGGGAGGCAAAACTGAGAAGAAATGAGTTCGGTTTCCATCTCAGGTGTTGTTCTGTGGTTTCCCCGCTTCTACTCCAGGCGAATGCTGGGAAAGCTCCTAACTTTAGGCCTAGGCCACCCCCTTCGCAATACTCATCTGAATAACAAATCACACGCTAATACAGCCATCATAATACTACGGGTTATCAGATAAATTTCACACACACCCAAGTACACGATGCTGCTTGAAACTATATTGCACAGGCCCTAAACAACAACAACAACGTTTGTCACTCTTGATTCTTGCTAACGTGTCTCCAACGCAAGTAAACACTCTTGATTCTTGCTAACTTGTCTCCAACACAAGTGAACACTTTGGATTCTTGCTAACTTGTCTCCAACACAAGTGAACACTTTGGATTCTTGCTAACTTGTCTCCAACGCAAGTAAACACTCTTGATTCTTGCTAACTTGTCTCCAACACAAGTGAACACTTTGGATTCTTGCTAACTTGTCTCCAACACAAGTGAACACTTTGGATTCTTGCTAACTTGTCTCCAACACAAGTGAACACTTTGGATTCTTGCTAACTTGTCTCCAACACAAGTGAACACTTTGGATTCTTGATAACTTGTCTCCAACACAAGTGAACACTTTGGATTCTTGCTAACTTGTCTCCAACACAAGTGAACACTTTGGATTCTTGATAACTTGTCTCCAACACAAGTGAACACTTTGGATTCTTGCTAACTTGTCTCCAACACAAGTGAACACTTTGGATTCTTGCTAACTTGTCTCCAACACAAGTGAACACTTTGGATTCTTGCTAACTTATCTCCAACGCAAGTGAACACTTCTGATTCTTGCTAACATGTCTCCAATGCAAGTGAATAGTTCTGATTCTTGCTAACATGTCTCCAATACAAGTGAACAGTTCTGATTCTTGCTAACATGTCTCCAATGCAAGTGAACATGTCTGATTCTTGCTAACATGTCTCCAATGCAAGTGAACAGTTCTGATTCTTGCTAACATGTCTCCAATGGAAGTGAACAGTTCTGATTCTTGCAAACATGTCTCCAATGTAAGTGAACAGTTCTGATTCGTGCTAACATGTCTCCAATGCAAGTGAACAGTTCTGATTCTTGCTAACTTATCTCCAACGCAAGTGAACAGTTCTGATTCTTGCTAACATGTCTCCAATGTAAGTGAACAGTTCTGATTCGTGCTAACATGTCTCCAATACAAGTGAACACTTCTGATTCTTGCTAACATGTCTCCAATGCAAGTGAACAGTTCTGATTCTTGTTAACATGTCTCCAATGCAAGTGAATAGTTCTGATTGTTGCTAACATGTCTCCAATGCAAGTCAACAGTTCTGATTCTTGCTAACATGTCTCCAATGCAAGTGAACAGTTCTGATTCTTGCTAACATGTCTCCAATGCAAGTCAACAGTTCTGATTCTTGCTAACATGTCTCCAATGCAAGTCAACAGTTCTGATTCTTGCTAACATGTCTCCAATGCAAGTGAACAGTTCTGATTCTTGCTAACATGTCTCCAATGCAAGTCAACAGTTCTGATTCTTGCTAACATGTCTCCAATGCAAGTGAACAGTTCTGATTCTTGCTAACATGTCTCCAATGCAAGTCAACAGTTCTGATTCTTGCTAACATGTATCCAATGCAAGTCAACAGTTCTGATTCTTGCTAACATGTCTCCAATGCAAGTCAACAGTTCTGATTCTTGCTAACATGTCTCCAATGCAAGTCAACAGTTCTGATTCTTGCTAACATGTCTCCAATGGAAGTGGACAGTTCTGATTCTTGCAAATATGTCTCCAATGCATGTGAACAGTTCTGATTCTTGCTAACATGTCTCCAATGCAAGTGAACAGTTCTGATTCTTACTAACATGTCTCCAATGCAAATGAACACTTCATGTTTGTGATGTTTGTGATGTTTGTTTACCCCGTTTCGACTGGTTCAGGTAAAGATAAAGATAATAGGTCATGTTTCGACTACATAACGTAATCTTAACATGTATGATTCGTTGGGTGGTTGTTTTCACCAATAATTCAGTGTTTTCATTCAGTTTTGAATATCTTTAACCAATTTAGAAATGAGTAGCTTGTGTGTGGATTCCTGGCATCGACAGCTGTCATCCTGAGTATGATTTATTTCCTGGAAGTGTTGCAAATTCTGTGAGAAACCTTCAGATTGCCCGATGTGATCGGCCGGCTCGAATCGAAACTCCTGTTGGCGAACTTTCAGCTTCTCTTTGCAGTCGTGATGCAAGATTTAAGATACGCTGTTGCGATGCTCGCTAACTAGGTGTTAAGATCTACTTTGTTAGCATGTACATGTCTGTTAGTCTGCTGGTGGTAGAAATGACACTCTCGCTCTACTGTGCGGAAATGTAATAAAATAAACAATGCTATTCAGCTCTGTTCTTCTTCTTAGCTCGTAATTCCTTCCAGGTTATTGCGACTACAGAGACCCAACTGGGTCAGAAAGAGCTAAAAGAATGGACGTGGCTGTTAAAAATGCAGAGGGGGAAATGTTGAAATAAAGGCAGTAAATTACTGGCGCCAGTTCCTGTTTGCAATTAGAGCGGTGAGAGTGAAATGGGTCGTGCCAGTAAATGTTGATATTTACACCAGTCAGTGGAATGAGGCCACCTCGCTACAGCTCCCGCTCTGGACCGATCAAGTCACGTCAGAAGCTCATAAGTTGGTTTGATTTAAAATTCTTAATTCTTCATTTATTTTAAGGATGCCAATTTGACAAAGCTTAATATACATTTTCCATACATAATATGAAATGCGAATAAATGGGTTTAACCCTAGAATACTAACATTACTCAATTGCTGTTTAGTACTAATAATACGTTAAATTTACGTGCATTACGAACTTTGTGCTAAGGCACCAATTAGTTAAATGGTTGAAATTAATATATATGTCAATGTATATTTCGTATGTAACACTATTTATATACGGTACACTGAATCCTCTGTGGTCTTTGAAATTTAATACGCTAAGTTCCATCTTAAAGACAACAAGATGTTCAGTAAAGAACATATAGCCTAATTTCTCCTAAATGCATGGATATTGTTATAGCTCTTTGTCCTTTTGAAGGAGTATAATTGAATGTTGGTTGTAGTAGCTTGTCGAAATACAACATGCTATACGGATATTAAACATAACTATGAGGTGCCCTTTGATACTGCTACCTCTGTACGAAATTTCGTTCAATTCGGTTTCAACGTGTTTGAAAAGATAGGGCATATCGATTTGCACACATACATCGCCGCCATCCACAAACTATTGGGCTGATGATCTTGTAGTTTGATCAAAATATGCTTCCAACATTAAGGTATGTTGTTTAAAAACTTGGTAGAGATCAGATTATTAGGTTGGTCGTAATTTGTTTTAAGCTTTTAACATTTGGGTGGCCGCCATTACGTTTCCGTCAAGATGGCGGCAATACAAAACAAAACACTGAGGTGCCCTTTGATAGTGCTACCTCTGTACCAATTTTTTTTCAATTCGGTTTCACAGTGTTTGAAGAGATGGGGAATCGATTTGCACACATACATGGCCACCATCCGCAACGTATAGGGCTGATGACCTTGCAGTTTAGTCAAAATATGTTTCATACATAAAGGTATAATGTTGCAAAATTTAGTAGAGATCAGGTGATAAGGTTGGTCGTAATTTGATTTAAGCTTTTAACATTTGGGTGGCCGCCATTACGTTTTCGTCAAGACGACGGTGATATAAAACATGACACTGAGGTGCCCTTTGCTAGTGCTACCTTTGTACTAAATTTCGTTCAATTCGGTTTCACCGTGTTTGAATTGATAAGAGAGTCGATTTGCACACATTCATGGTCACCATCTGAAAACTTTTTGGCTGATGGCCGTGTAGTTGGGTCAAAAGATGCTCGCTATATGACAATATGTTGTTGAAAAATTTGGTAGATATCGGATGATTAGGTTAGTCGTAATTTGATTTAAGCTTTGAACATTTGGGTGACCGCCATTACATTTCCGTCAAGACGGCGGTGATATAAAAACATGACACTGAGGTGCCCTTTGCTAGTGCTACCTTTGTACTAAATTTCGTTCAATTCGGTTTCACCGTGTTTGAATTGCTAAGGGAATCGATTTGCACACATACATGGTCGCCATCTGAAAACTATTTGGCTGATGGCCTTGTAGTTTGGTCAAAAGACGCTCGCCATATGACAATATGTTGTTGCAAAATTTAGTAGAGATCAATAATGATAAGGTTGGTCGTAATTTGATTTAAGCTTTTAACATTTTGTGGCCGCCATTACGTTTTCGTCAAGATGGCGGTGATATAAAACATGACACTGAGGTGCCCTTTGCTTGTTCTATCTCTGTACCAAATTTCTTTGAATTCGGTTTCACCGTGTTTGAATTGATAGGGGGGAGGACAGACATTCCGAGTACACACACTCACACACACACACACACACACACACACACACACAGACACACACACACACAGACAGACACACATTTTTAGCCTACTTTCGATTTTTGCAAAAAATGAAAGTAGACATGAGATCAACACAGGGCCAAAAAATTGTGTCTCTGAGTGTGTGTGTGTGTGTGTGTGTGAGAGAGAGAGTGTGTGTTAGTGTGTGTACTCTGAATGTCTGGAACCCCCCGTATCAATTCGAACACGGTGAAACCGAATTGAACGAAATTTAGTACTGAGGTAGCACTGCCAAAGGGCACCTCAGTGTCATGTTTTATATTGCCGCCATCTTTACCAAAACGTAATGGCGGCCACTCAAATGGTCGAAACGTAATAATGCATTACGACCAAACTAATCATCGTATCTTTTCCCAAATTTGCTAACAACATACCTTCATATGTGATGCGTCTTGTGCCCAAACTACAAGGTCATCAAACGTACCATTTCAGGATGGCGGCCGTGTGAATTATGCAAATTTTATAATCCATAACATGGGACCCACCAGCTCCGATTATCGAACCAAGAATCATTTACTCTGTTCTAAACGACGTGGTTCGTTCGAAATTAAAAGTTTATATTGTAATATTATAGTCTAGAAGTGACTTTAAAAATCTGAGTCGTCTCAGTTATTTGACAAGATGGCAGCTGATCTTTCGTTCTGACCTTTATTTTACTAATTTCAGTATGTTTTATGCAATATAACCTACTGATAAAAATTATATGAACTTAATATGAAATGAATTCTGTTTGAAATATACTCCAGTGAAGAAATCTTCAGTCCAAGTGATTATTTGCTAATACAGTAGGCTACGTTATATGTATTTGATCGATAACGCTTGAGTTGCGAGTGTACGATTGGCTGTGTGGTTAGGGCTCCCGTCTCCCACGTGGCTGGCCGTGGTTCGAATCCTATCAGGGTTGAACTTTTTTGCTTGATTTTTTAATATTTATTGTTTCTTGAGTAATGAGACGTTATAAAATAAAGCGTTATATGGTGCTTTTTGCAATGGAATTTCTTTATTTAATTACAACGACATTCTCCACCGGATTGACATATACCAGCCTTCTGTTGTACTATGCAGGAACTAACCACATCCCTCTAGATGCGAGCTGCGCTCCATACCGGCCAGTTAGTGAACCCAGTCTTAGCGATTGCTAGGAGTAATAATACAGTGACATTCGTATATTTCTTGTGCACAGAGGCGTTGTTGATAACCTCAAAACTTGCAATATGGATGATTTGAAGATGGATTATTTTGTTATACCGTGTATTTTAAGATTAGCCTATAAATTAACGGGTTGCGAAGTTACATCACTTAGTCCTATATCTTCTTCGTACTGTACCCAATCGTCATCACATGGAACATGTGTTCGTATCCCAGCTAACTCACAGTCTTTCGAGGTATTGGACATTCATGCCCACCATATGATCACATGCTCAGGATTTGAGTCTGTCAGGTGACTACTCTACTTGAAAGAAACAACATATTCCTAAATATAACATTTAATGATAGAAAATCATGGCTATACAACATAAAACACAAACAAAAGATACTTTACATTTACTTCCCACAACAAAATCAAAGTTATCTGTGAGTCTCTCCTTAAAATTAGTGCTTCACCGCACTCAAGTCTATTCCAAACATCCTATTATTGATACTCTCTGACATTTGCGAGTGTCCATAGTGTTCTTCACGTGGCACAATTTAACACAAACTGGAATATCACAACACAATAAACACAAATTATCTTTAAATGACATTAAATCTGCAATTATTAAACATTTATCCGTTTTACACGGGGCATTTACTTTCAGTAACATTAATTCATTATCTTATGCCTTAATTGACAAGTAGGAGTCCACGCAGCACGACCTGCTTTTGATGAGACGGTGGCGCAGCAGCAAGGGGCCAGCAAGAGGGGTTATAATCTCAAACAACAACTTCCTTGGGGGCAAGGCCTGCGGAATTGCATTTCGGAACTTCGACCCGATTGCGAGGAAATGTAGGAAAATTATAAAATGTTATTCTAGGCAATGCTGACACCATCACATGGTTATGAAAGCCGGACGTCCTCGGAAGTGGAAAATATCTTACTGCTGTAAATACATGATTCAACTTATTGAAAGGGGTTAAAACGAGTAATTATAGATAATTTTCCATAGAATTCAATTATACCATAAGTTGAATTTTTACCAGTTGTTATATACACACATCAAAAAAAGTTTTGCATCACCTCGGTTCCAAGAGTTCCGGAACCTTTAAATACAAAGGGAATAGAGATCAACACAAACAACATTTCAGCTCGTTTTATTGCTCATGAGACCCACACATTGCATGTTGTACCATCATACAGCTAGACTTTCAGCATTTGTGGTCCAGATTGCAGTACACACCACTACCTCTAATACCCAGTAGCACGTCCTCTTGCATTGATGCATGCCTGTATTCGTCGTGGCATACTATCCACAAGTTCATCAAGACACTGTTGGTCCAAATTGTCCCACTCCTCAACGACAATTCGGCGTAAATCTCTCAGAGTGGTTGGTGGGTCAAGACGTCCATAAACAGCCCTTTTCAACATATCCCAGGCATGTTCGATAGGGTTCATGTCTGGCGAACATGCTGGCCACTGTAGTCGAGCGATGTCGTTATCTTGAAGGAACGCATTCACAAGATGTGCACGATGAGGTCGAGAATTGTCGTCCATGAAGACAAATGCCTCTCCAATATTCTGCCGATATGGTTGCACTATGGGTCGGAGGATGTCATTCAGGTATCGTAAAGCCGTTTCGGAGCCTTCCATGACCACCAGTGGCGTACGTCGGCCCCACATAATGCCACCCCAAAACATCAGGGAACCACCACCTTGCTGCACTCGCTGGACAGTGTGTCTAAGACGTTCAGCCTGACCAGGGTGCCTCCAAACACGTCTCCGACGATTGTCTGGTTGAAGGCATATGCGACACTCATCGGTGAAGAGAACGTGATGCCAATTCCGTGGGGTCCATTCAGCATGTTGTTGGGCCCATCTGTACCGCGCTGCATGGTGTCGGGGTTGCAAAGCTGGACCTCGCCATGGACGTCGGGAGTGAAGTTGCGCATCATGCAGCCTATTGCGCACAGTTTGAGTTGAAACACGACGTCCTGTGGCTGAACGAAACGCATTATTCAACATGGTGGCATTGCTGTCAGGGTTCCTCCGAGCGGCAATCCGTAAGTAGCGGTCATCCACTACAGTAGTAGCCCTTGGGCGGCCTGAGCGAGGCCTGTCATCGACAGTTCCTGTATCTCTGTACCTCCTCCATGTCCGAACAACATCGCTTTGGTTCACTCTGAGACGCCTGGAAACTTCCCTTGTTGAGAGCCCTTCTTGACACAAAGTAACAATGCGGACGCGATCGAACTGCGGTATTGACCTTCTAGGCATGGTAGAACTACAGACAACATGAGCAGCGTACCTTCGTCCTGGTGGAATGACTGGAACTGATCGGCTGTCGTACCCCCTCCGTCTAATAGGCCCTGCTCATGCATGGTTGTTTACATCTTTGAGCAGTTTTAGTGACATCTATGAACAGTCAAAGGGACTGTATCTTGGATACAATATACACAGTCAACGTCTATATGCCGGAGATCTGGGAACCGAGGTGATGCAAAACTTTTTTTGATGTGTGTACATTTGGGCCCCATTTTTTTTCAAAAACCAAAACATTTAATAACATCAAAACGGTGAGAGATATCAAAATATAAGGGGTAGAAAAGTTGCAAATCACTGAGGTCTTACACCTGTAGATTTAACTTTTTTCGATAGGATCGACGCTTCCCGAGATATAACGATTCGAATAAAAGAATGAAATTCACGGCCCCAAAAAAGGAAAATGGTGACAGATATCAAAAAATCATGTGAGTTAAAAAAGTTGCTAATCACTGAGGTCCTAAATTTGTAGATTTTACTTTGTTCGATACGTTCAACCGTTTCCCAAATATAACGGTTCGAAAAAGAGGAAGAAATTCAGGGCCGCAGAAAATCAAACCGGTGAGAGATATAGAAAAATCTTAAGGGTTGAAAAAGTTGCTAACCACTGAGATCTTACACCTGTAGATTTAACTGTTAGGTACGGCCAACCGTTTCCCAGATATAACGGTTCGAAAAAAGGAAGACATTCAGGGCCCCAGAAAAGGAAAACGGTGAGAGATATCAAAACATCATCAGGGGTAAAAAAAAGGGATGAAATTCAGGGCCCCAAAGAATGGTCCGGCCATGCACCAATTTTAACGCCCGACAAGAGAGTTCCTGACAGGCCCAATTTCTTTCCCCGTGACACATTTCAGCTCGATATCTTGAAAATTCCGACCTCTAGTTTGCTAAACGTAAAAACGTCACGCACATACGTACATTTTCAGGGCCCCCAAAAAAGACAACGCTGAGAAATATCAAAAAATCGTTCTGGGTAAGATCGTTGCATACCGCGGAGATTTAACACTTGTGTATTTAACTTTTTTCGATATGACCAACCGTCTCCGAGATATATCGATTCCAAAAGAGTTTCAAATTCAGTACCCCGAAAAAAGATCCAGCCCTGCACCGATTTTAACGCCGAAAAATAGGGTTCCTCATAAGCTCTAGCTCTTTTACCGCTCCAAATTTCAGCTTGATATCTTGAAAATTGCGACCTTTACTTTGCTAAACCCAAAAACGTCACGCACATACGCACAACTTCAGGGCCCCAAAAAAGAAAACGGTGAGAGATATCAAAAAATCGTTTTGAGTAAAAAAGTTGCATACCGCGGAGATCTTACACCTATACATTTAACGTTTTTCGATAGACCAGCCGTTTCCGAGATATATCGATTCAAAAAAGTTTGAAATTCATGGCCCACAAAATATCCGGCCCTGCACCGTTTTTAACCCCCGACAACAGGTTTCCTCAACAGGTCCAACTCTTTCACCGCTCCAAATTCAGCACGATATCTTGAATATTGCAACCTGTACTTCGCTAAACCCAAAAATGTGACGCACAATGGACATTTTCAGGGCCCCAAAAAAAGAAAACGGTGAGAGATATCAAAAAATCGTTTTGAGTAAAAAAGTTGCAAACCGTGGAGATCTTACACCTATACATTTAACGTTTTTCAATACGATCAACCGTTTCCGAGATATATCGATTCCAAAAAAAATGTTTGAAATTCAGGGCCCCCCAAAAAGATTCGGCCCTGTACCGCCTTTAATGCCCGACAATTGGTTTCCTCTCAGGGTCTAACTCTTTCACCGCACCAAATTTCAGTTCGATATCTTGAAAATTGCGGCCTGTACTTCGCAAAACCCAAATATGTCACGCACAATGGACATCTTCAGGGCCCCAAAAAGGAAAACGATGAGAGATATCTAAAAATCATTATGAGTAAAAAAGTTGCATACCGCGGAGATCTTACACCTGTACATTTAACGTTTTTCGATACGACCAACCGTTTCCGAGATATATCGATTCCAAAAAAAAAGTTTGAAATTCAGGCCCCCCCCCCCCAAAAAAAAAAATCGGGCCGTGCACCGTTTTTAACGCCCGACAACTGGTTTCCTCACAGGGTCTAATTCGTTCACCGCTCCAAATTTCAGCTCGATATCATGAAAATTAAGACCTATACTTCGCTCAACCCAAAAATGTCATGCACAATTGACTTTTTCAGGGCCCCAAAAAAGAAAACGGTGAGAGATATCAAAAAATCGTTTCGAGTAAAAAAGTTGCATACCGCGTAGATCTTACACCTATACCTTTAACATTTTTCGATACGATCAACCGTTTCCTAGATATATCGATTCCAAAAAAAACAAGTAGTTCCGTGAAGAACTATACAGCCTATTTTCATATATCCTACTTACGTTAACTGCCACAATCAACATACAAAATTTCAGTTTAATTGCTGTAAAAGATTCGTAGATATTGAGAACCGTCTAAATATTTCAGATGGTCGCCAGGTTGGATTTTTATTTTTGTACTATTACATTAAGATTATTGTGTACGTGTGGTATTCAAACTTCAATCGCATGATTAGACAACAAGAAGTAAAAACGACTTTTTAAAATTACGCACAGCAGCCACCTTGTGATAATGCAAACCATTGAAATAAATTAGATGCCAGTGGATCAACATTTGTATAAGCACTTAACGTGCAACGTTTCACGGCACTCGGATAGTTAATTCGCGAGAAACGTCCATTTAAATATTTATATTTCGCGTCGCCGCCATGTTGGATTTGTGCTCACCAGGTTCCTGAAAGTCCTATAGGTGAACATATGTTCATAGTCTCTATGAACATTAAAAAATTCAGTTTGGTTGCTGTAAAAGATTCATAGATATTGAGAACCGTCTAAATATTTCGGGAGCTCACCATTTAGGTGTGTTATGTGTATAGGCCATAGAGTTATGTACCATTCAAGGACAATTATTGCCTAGGTTCATTATTCAAACTTTCACTTCGATCGCATGATTACGACACAAGAAATTAAAACTTAATTTTAAAATTTCGCACAGCCGCCATCTTGAGGTTATGTAAGCAATTGAATTAAATTAGATGGCAGTGCATTACAATCAGTAAAATCAATTATTGTACCACATTTCACTGCGCTCAGAGAGTTAAATCACGAGAAAAGTCTATTAAAATATTTTAAATTCGCTTGGTCGCCATGTTCGTTTCGTACTTCACAGGTTTATGAAATATACATAGGTATACCTGTATCAGTACCCTTTATCACCGTACAAAATTGCAGGGTGATATCTGTAATAGTTTCGGAGATATAGAATGTCAGTGAAATATTTCGCACAGACGCCATTTTGAGGTTATGTAAACAATTGAACTAAATTAGACTCCAGTGCATTACAGTGTGTATAGACATTTGCTGTACCAAGTTTCATTACATTTAGATAGTTAAATCGCGAGAAAAGTCTATTTAAATATCTCAACTTCGCTTGGCCGCCATGTTGGTTTTGTAGTCACCAGGTTTTTAAAAGTCTCATAGGTGAACTTCTAGTAGTGCCCTTTATCACCGTGCACAATTTCAGGGCGATATCGGTAATAGTTTCGGAGATATTGAATGCTAGTGAAATAATTCGCACAGCCGCCATGTTGGATTGGAGAGACGTAACAAAATTTGAAGGGCACGGTCGAGGTCGCCGGGAATAGTGCTATGAACTTCCCGAGTTTCATTGAAATCGCTGCAGCCGTTTCGATTTTATTAGGGGGGGACACACACACGAATCACACACACACACACACACACACACACACGCACACACACACGGACAAAAGGTGATCTCATAAGCCTATTTTTTCAAAATTGAAAATAGGCTAAAAATGAAATTCAGGGCCCCCCAAAAAGATCCGGCCCTGCACCGATTTTAACGGCCAACAATCGGATTCGTCACAGTCACAAACTCTTTCACCGTACCAAATTTCAGCTCGATATCTTGAAAATTGCGACCATTACTTAGCTAAACGCAAAAATGTCACGCATAATAGACATTTTCAGGGCCCCAAAAAAAGAAAACGGTGAGAGATATCAAAAAATCGTTTTGAGTAAAAAAGTTGCATACCGCGGAGATCTTACACCTATACGCTTAACATTTTTCGATACGACCAACCGTTTCCGAGATATATCGATTCAAAAAATAGGAAGAAATTCAGGGCCCCAAAAAAGGTCCGGCCCTACACCGATTTTAACGCCCATCAATAGGGTTCGTCACAGGCCCAAACTCTTTCACCGTACCAAATTTCAGCTCGATATCTTGAAAATTGCGACCTGTACTTTGCTAAACGCAAAAACGTCACGCACGTACGTACATACATACATACATACATACATACATACATACATACATACATACATACAGACAGAATTTTTTAGATTTTTTTTTCCGGACGTCCTCGGAAGTGGAAAATATCTTACTGCTGTATATACATGATTCAACTTATTGAAAAGGTTAAAACGAGTTATTATAGATAATTTTCCGTAGAATTCAATTAGACCATCATTAAAATTTTTACCAATTATTATATACATTTGGGCCAACTTTTTTTCAAAAACCAAAAACAGTAAATAACATATTCAGGGCCCCAAAATAAGAAAACGGTGAGAGATATCAAAAAATCGTTATGAGTAAAAAAGTTGCATACCGCGGAGATCTTACACCTGTACATTTAACGTTTTTCGATGCGACCAACCGTTTCCGAGATATATCGATTCCAAAAAAAAGTTTGAAATTCGGAGCCCCCAAAAAAGATCCGGCCCTGCACCGATTTTAACGCCCAACAATAGGATTCGTCACAGTCACTAACTCTTTCATCGTACTGCCCCCGTAATTGAATTATGTAGAGACCACGGTGGCTATATTTGAAATTATGATTAGAGTTATGGCTGTCATAATTATGACGTGGGTAGTCATGACGTAAGCACGGATGACGTAAATGTTATGCCAGCAAGCTACTTGAGCTGAGATTCTCAGTGACGTCAGCATTTTTAGTCCAGAATGTTCCAAGATGTACGACGCAGTCGCAGGAACGAGGAATTCTGCTGAGGAAGAAACTATGCTATTGGAGGAGAGGCATGAACCAATGAACGATAGTTTAAAGGAAGACGGAGATTGCTGAAACTATGGTATTTTATGACTTTTTGAATGCAGAATTGTGGAAATCCATTTGCAGTAAAAGCATTGATTTGGAATTTTGATGAAATTTATTTTCAGTTTTTGAATTTTGAAAATCCGTCATGTATTAACGAAGTTGGAAGTTCTAGCGATGACGTAGTATCACGCTTTGGAAGGGATGGTAACGCCCCTCGAGAAGGTAATAAAAGGGCTTGCGCAGAAGAGAGGAGCCTCTCCTCTTCTCTTTCGTTCTCCGATCATTCTGAGATCTAATGCTCAGATCATCGAAGTATTTGTGAAAGTCATTTTCTTATACATTCAATATAGTGAGACATCAAAGTGAACAGCAAGTGAAAAGAATCGTTTTTATAACGCGTGGCGAGGCCACTATGTTAACGAGATACAGGTCAAACTAGGTGAAGTTGAAACGGACCTTAGAAAGCTTCTATAAGTTTAGCTTCAAACAGTTAGCGGTCTACGATAACATAATTGTATTGTGCAGTACTACATGCAATTATAGAGAAAAGCTGAACAATTTCGACCGAGTACTTCAAAAGATATTTGCAGTTTTATACGACTGGCAAAAGTGATTATCTCACCACTAGAGAAACACTTTTGTACAAGCCAGAATTAACGCAAGGCTAACGCTGCGAGTGGAGTAGAAAGACTTCAGATTGCTTGCTTACAGAACGATACAGTATAATGGAGCATTTGAATACGGCAGTTTGTTCTTCTGACACTACAACCGAAGTGCAGATGGAAGGCTAAGAGGCTTATTGCAATTGGGACATACTTCATTGGAGTAAGATAGCGACATGGAACTTCGCTAATTGCTATTCCACACAAGCGAACATGCGGTGAATACCATCTACACCCATGTTTCGTAAGTAAAGGCTGAATACCATCGAACAGCCATAGAAACAATTTCATACTCTGAATATGAATAATTTCTTCGGAAATTTCTACAAAACGTCATGATGATTGTCTACTGGAACTTCAGGGAATTTTTCAAGAGAGGTCAGGGTAGTCCCGACTCACAATGAAGATTATTGCCGGAAGGATGTCTATTCGTTTTCGAGGAGCAGAGCGATTCACGGAGAAGGAAGCAGTTCGATTCTCCGAGGGTGCTATTTCCTATTTCGAGGATGGAGCTCAGCTTTAATGTGGTGAAATGGATCCATCAGCAGTCTTCTTTGGGGAATTTTCCTCTGGAACGTCAATCGGCAGATAAGGTAGTCGTGAACGTTTATTGTATTTGAGTAACCTAGTAATGTTTGAGCAACCATTTTTCCCATATTTTTTACCCTCATGTATTTTGCCTTATTTTCTTGTTGAGATTCTTATTCTCAGTACACCTTGATGAGTTTTGCATTTTTCGACGATTTATTAAGACATTGTTATGTCATGGGCATAGTTAACGATTTTGAATCAGTTGAGACTGATATTTAGATTTTTCAGTAATTCATATTTTTTTTGTAGTCACGATTTGACTGTATGTTAATGATTTTTATGGCAGATTTAAATTCAGACAGCGTGTCACTTTATTAAAGTAATTCTACCCCAGTTTAATTACTTTGAACAATTTTCTGTCATCATCAAGAAGGAAGAACATTTAAATGATTTTAGAGCGTTAAAATCTTACGTGATCGACGATCTTGGAAATACTAGTCGTTATTTGTATTGATTGCAACACAGACATTTATCGTCAGTTATGAATGAACATTGCATCATAGACACTTTTGTGAAAGAGTAATGTTAATAATGAATTATTGAATGCATTAAAGTCAAGTACTTTTGTTAGGAGTTTTTCTCAATTAGAGAATTATATAACGATGTTTGCATTCCCCAGTCTAATTGGATTCTATTCGACTACTTTGCAGTTTAGTCGCACTTTATTTGAAGATAGTATTTTCATACTACAATTTCTTTTAAGATGTTAGTCTTAAATTTTGATAGACCAGATAGGCGTATATAAGCGTATTCACTATTAAATTTGTTTGTGATTGGCAAGTTTTGACTTCATTTCAGTTCATGAATGAAATCTACGAAGGTTAAATAGAAAAACAGTTTTGAAACAATTTATGATTATAAAATTTTTAAGTGGAACTATGAATGTATAATCGCTAGTGCAGCGCGTGTTGAAAGTCGCTGAAATATAATGCCCTTGAATATGAAGGAAGTTCCCACAGGAATAAATGTTAAAGAATTATTTGTGGAAGTTTTGTAAGTGATGTGAAAGTTTTAAACGCCATATAGATTAATATATGATGATTTTGGGCATATTTTTAATGCAGATTGTGCATTAACTTGTTAGCGAAGGATTTTCCGCTGGAGTAAGATTATGATAGTTCGTTGAAAATTAATCAAGTGATTTACTGTTATAATTAACGCGAGTTTTGAAAGAATTTGAGACAAGATGTTGAATGAAGGTTGCCGTCACAAATCATTATTAAAAACTTTATTAAATCAGATTGTGACATTAATATATATAACTAACCTTCATTGGTCGATTATATTAAACAGGATTATAAAATTACCAACCGAATGAACATGTGGCTAATGTATTTATTAAATTAATAATTTAAACAATTTAAATGTTAATATTGTAAATAATTGTTGTAAATATTTTTGAAAATAATATGAAACGAGAGTGATGTTAAAGGCGTGCTTATAATATTTTTATTGTCTTTGACAAATATTATAAACAATTTCTAATTGTTATAAATAATTTATGTGATTTTGTTATAAACATTCAAGAGCTAATTAAACATTTGGATTGAAGTTAACAAGTTTAAGAAATTTATGTAATGATCCAATAGGATGTGATCAAAGTACTTGAAAGATTTGCGTAAATATAATGTGAGTTGTCTTGTAAGACATTTAAAAGCTTGAGAGTGCAGGCTGGATTCTTACGTAACATAGCGTGTGAGAAGGGAGCGCATTTGACCGGTATGCAGCAGGCTGGAAGGTAGCCCGCAGCTGTGTCAACATATGGTTTTCAGAGAGTGAGGTCGTTCACTCTGGCCTTGCGACTATAAATATCATTCTCTTGTTTATTAAAAAGGAAACAAATGCTCTATATATGTCACACCCTGACGTCCTTTTCCAATCCAATAGTGTTATGAATATTACGGTATTTGGAGCTCTTGGGAGCTAAAATGTTTAATATCATGTTGTATAATAATTTTGCAAGTCCTACTGGAGGACGTAGTCAGATTGACTTGGGCTACTGATAGCCACGTATATTTTGTTGTGTTAGGAAAATCATACCCTTTATTAGAAATAAAGCTTTTGTACAGTTCAAAGTTCTCGTCTTCGTTCTGGTTCATTTTTAAATGTCATGGCGGAGATTATTGTGTGAACAGACTTTTAGTGATCCTGTTGTCAACTCAAACCCCGAGATAATTAAGAGGTAAGCAACGGTAAGTATAACCCCCGTCTATTTTGGTGTGTTCCACAATGATTTCCTGTGAATTTCTGTGCTCTTATCTCGATAGTATCTGTCAGTGCCATTTTCATTGATGTAACTGTGCCGGTGCGATTGATAATTGGCAATCCGATTGAGGGGGCGGATATCTGACAGCCTACTATCCAGGTAAACGGGGACAGAAAGATTGGCGCAGTCAACGTGTGGGGCGTGTTCAACAACACTGGATCACCAGGTTGAACACCAGAAAGATTGGCGATCCAAGAGCGTGGGGCTGAGTCAACAGTAAGATTGACCCTAATATGTGGGACGAATTCGACAAAACTGGATTACCAGGTTGAACACCAGAAAGATTGACAAACCTAGAACGTGAGGCTCGATTAGACTCAAATAAAGAGGTTGATTCTTTGTTAGATGTCTAGGCCAATTGTAGTAGTTAAGAGTGTGATTATATAGGAATTAAATGTTGTATTGTATTAGGAAAATTACACTCAGAAAAGATCAGATCTTATACAACTTGAGAAAGGTTAAATAGGCAGGAAACTTAGAAAAATCGCCTATAATCGGGAATCTTATTTTATTTGACCGGCTTATGACATTTTAGTCATATTAAAGATAAAATTAATTATTTGGATTGTAAATGTAAATTATTTGTGTTAGGATATTTTAAAATGAGCCAGAGAAATTTGAACATGTGCTTGAGTTTGTTTCAACATGAAGTATCTTCGAATATTAATTATAAGGTAGTTATAAGTTAGATTTAAGACAGAAAATTGATCAAAATTATATATGGTGAAAAGTGTTGCTCAAACGTTGTTATTTTGCTCTTTTGATGTATGTCCCTACAGCAATCCATTTTGAATAATATTGTAATGGCAGATGAAAGTTTGAAGAAAATGTTAGAGGAGATGTCTGCTAACATGAATCGCAGTATGAAGCAGATGCTGAATGAAAGCATAAAGGAGATGGAAGCTAGGAATACTAGTCGAATGGAGGAGAATGCTAGTACTTTGTCTGCTAATTTGACAGCTAGCATGGGTGAAAGTTTGAAGGTTCTTCATACTAGTGCTGCTAATTTGGAGGATAATATGTCGCGTTTACAGATTAATACCCTAGGAATTGAGAATACTGTAACGGACATGCGTACAGACGTGTCTAATGTCCATAAAGATGTATCTATTGTGCATAAAAGTGTTGATGATGTTAAAAATGATGTGTCTAAGGTACAGAGGGACCTTACAATGTTAAATTTAGATGTAGCTAATGTCCGAGGGGATATTTCTTGTGCTAGAGCCGAAGTTGTTGTTGTCAAAAACGATGTAGCGACTGTCCAAGACAAGGTCGAGGAAGTCCAGAAAGAAATTCAAAAAGCTAGAACAGATGTATCCAATGTTCAGGTAGACATTAATAATATTCATGCGGATATAACTGAGGTGCAAAGTGATGTAACTAAGATTCAGGTAGAGGTCAACACAGTTTTCGTAGATATCACTAAAGTCCAAACTGATGTAAATAAAGTCAGGGAAGAAATCGAAAACTCAAAAACTCTTTGTACGCGTAATATAACTGCATTAACGACTAGGTTAGTCGACGAATCAGTTAGAACAACAACGTCTTTAGCAGAGTTGAAGTATGACGTAGAGGTCATGAGAACACAGGTATTAGACCACAATAGAGTATTAAAAGAGGATATCGAAGTAGACATAGCCGAAATGTTAACAGCAAACGTAGCGGTATGGAAAGACGAGTGGAATAAGTCAAGTGGGGAACATGTAACCCAAATTCAGGAAAGGATTGAAAGAAAACTTGCCAGTACGCAGATAGAAATTAATAATGAGGTAGTACAGATTAGAAAAGATTTAAGCGTCAGGATAAATTCGCTATCCGAAAAACAAGTTGACGATAGAACACAACTAGATCAGGATATGCAAACTTTAAAATCTACATTAGAGGAACAGATGCATAAAGTTGTCTCGGATGTAAATGAAACGACGAGTAAACTGAAAAATTTGAAGTTAGGAGAGGCTAGTTTAATGGAGAACTACAAGGAAGAGATAGTCAAGAAAGTCTTAACAGAAATCACCGACAAGGATACAGAAGGCTTTGCTTGCGAATTGAACAGGAAGCATACCAGAAGATGTCACCTAGATCCAGAAGAAAGAGACGTGACTCCTGAAGAACGTGTATCCAGATTCAGAGAGGAGGATGACGAGAGGAATATGGAATCTGAGTGGAATTATCGAGATAGTGGGAAAAACTATCCGGATTCATATCCGAGGAACGTGACGGTCATTAGGAATTTCGAGGACAAACCACAAAAATTCAGTAACACTGATAGTTTGACACCTATAGAGTATGTAAGGAATCTCAAAGATTATTTCATCGAAGCTCACATTCCCAGAGAGAGAGAGATGAAGATTGTAGAGAGATATCTGATTGGAGGACCCCTTGAATGGTTTAGAGCTTTTAGATATACATTCAGCAACTTTGACGAGTTTGCAGAGGCATTAATCAAACGATTTTGGTCCATAGAAGCGCAGAATTCGTTAAGAGCGGAGGTATATTCAAGAAAATACTCAGGTACTCTTCCAACGAGGTACGCTGATTTCTTTACGAGTCAGTTGTCCCGCTTGAGATTTTTGCAACCCCCATTGTCCACGGAGCAACTAATAGATGCGATTTCTCGTATGCTGCCAATTGAGGTGAGGAGACTTATAATTTCGTCCAACATCAGGGATTTATCCAGCATGGATGAATTACTAAGAAGGTTAGACTACACAAGTCCAATGCCTAACGTAGTCCAGAAAGGTCAAAGGCAAGAGTATAAGGAAATCAATACGGTATACATGGACCAAGTCCAACAAACTGACAAGCCAGAGGAGGAGAAAACTGACAATGTAGGTCCTCACAGGAATAATCAGTTTAGAAATTACAGATCACAAGGTTACCGACCATATCAACAGAGAAGAGGTTGGAACTACAACCGAGGAAACTATAATGGAAGAGGCAGATATTATAACAATAATGGGTATAATCGTAACTATAATAGGAATAACCAAAACCAAAATAGAAACCAGAATACTCAAAGTCAGGTTATGACACCTGAGCAATATCAGCAAAGAGAAAAGGAAAGCCAGCAATACTTAAAAGAATTAAGGGATAAAGAAGCTGACAATCAAAGGAAAAGGCAGGATGTTGTAATCGATCCTGGACCTTCTACGAGCCAGCAGAACTTAGAGAATAGAAACACTGGTCAGAAGAGGAATTAGAGAGGAAAGAATACATTAACCACATACAACCCAGAGTAGAAGAATATATGATTAAGGAACATAGAGGAAATATCATACTAGAGTAAGCCAGTAATAATTCAATTTCGTGTTCAAGAGAGTTGAGATACTTGTAACATTGAGTTTAAAAACAATTTGCAACTGTTTTTAAAACGTGGTGAGAGGAGAATGCCCCCGTAATTGAATTATGTAGAGACCACGGTGGCTATATTTGAAATTATGATTAGAGTTATGGCTGTCATAGTTATGACGTGGGTAGTCATGACGTAAGCACGGATGACGTAAATGTTATGCCAGCAAGCTACTTGAGCTGAGATTCTCAGTGACGTCAGCATTTTTAGTCCAGAATGTTCCAAGATGTACGACGCAGTCGCAGGAACGAGGAATTCTGCTGAGGAAGAAACTATGCTATTGGAGGAGAGGCATGAACCAATGAACGATAGTTTAAAGGAAGACGGAGATTGCTGAAACTATGGTATTTTATGACTTTTTGAATGCAGAATTGTGGAAATCCATTTGCAGTAAAAGCATTGATTTGGAATTTTGATGAAATTTATTTTCAGTTTTTGAATTTTGAAAATCCGTCATGTATTAACGAAGTTGGAAGTTCTAGCGATGACGTAGTATCACGCTTTGGAAGGGATGGTAACGCCCCTCGAGAAGGTAATAAAAGGGCTTGCGCAGAAGAGAGGAGCCTCTCCTCTTCTCTTTCGTTCTCCGATCATTCTGAGATCTAATGCTCAGATCATCGAAGTATTTGTGAAAGTCATTTTCTTATACATTCAATATAGTGAGACATCAAAGTGAACAGCAAGTGAAAAGAATCGTTTTTATAACGCGTGGCGAGGCCACTATGTTAACGAGATACAGGTCAAACTAGGTGAAGTTGAAACGGACCTTAGAAAGCTTCTATAAGTTTAGCTTCAAACAGTTAGCGGTCTACGATAACATAATTGTATTGTGCAGTACTACATGCAATTATAGAGAAAAGCTGAACAATTTCGACCGAGTACTTCAAAAGATATTTGCAGTTTTATACGACTGGCAAAAGTGATTATCTCACCACTAGAGAAACACTTTTGTACAAGCCAGAATTAACGCAAGGCTAACGCTGCGAGTGGAGTAGAAAGACTTCAGATTGCTTGCTTACAGAACGATACAGTATAATGGAGCATTTGAATACGGCAGTTTGTTCTTCTGACACTACAACCGAAGTGCAGATGGAAGGCTAAGAGGCTTATTGCAATTGGGACATACTTCATTGGAGTAAGATAGCGACATGGAACTTCGCTAATTGCTATTCCACACAAGCGAACATGCGGTGAATACCATCTACACCCATGTTTCGTAAGTAAAGGCTGAATACCATCGAACAGCCATAGAAACAATTTCATACTCTGAATATGAATAATTTCTTCGGAAATTTCTACAAAACGTCATGATGATTGTCTACTGGAACTTCAGGGAATTTTTCAAGAGAGGTCAGGGTAGTCCCGACTCACAATGAAGATTATTGCCGGAAGGATGTCTATTCGTTTTCGAGGAGCAGAGCGATTCACGGAGAAGGAAGCAGTTCGATTCTCCGAGGGTGCTATTTCCTATTTCGAGGATGGAGCTCAGCTTTAATGTGGTGAAATGGATCCATCAGCAGTCTTCTTTGGGGAATTTTCCTCTGGAACGTCAATCGGCAGATAAGGTAGTCGTGAACGTTTATTGTATTTGAGTAACCTAGTAATGTTTGAGCAACCATTTTTCCCATATTTTTTACCCTCATGTATTTTGCCTTATTTTCTTGTTGAGATTCTTATTCTCAGTACACCTTGATGAGTTTTGCATTTTTCGACGATTTATTAAGACATTGTTATGTCATGGGCATAGTTAACGATTTTGAATCAGTTGAGACTGATATTTAGATTTTTCAGTAATTCATATTTTTTTTGTAGTCACGATTTGACTGTATGTTAATGATTTTTATGGCAGATTTAAATTCAGACAGCGTGTCACTTTATTAAAGTAATTCTACCCCAGTTTAATTACTTTGAACAATTTTCTGTCATCATCAAGAAGGAAGAACATTTAAATGATTTTAGAGCGTTAAAATCTTACGTGATCGACGATCTTGGAAATACTAGTCGTTATTTGTATTGATTGCAACACAGACATTTATCGTCAGTTATGAATGAACATTGCATCATAGACACTTTTGTGAAAGAGTAATGTTAATAATGAATTATTGAATGCATTAAAGTCAAGTACTTTTGTTAGGAGTTTTTCTCAATTAGAGAATTATATAACGATGTTTGCATTCCCCAGTCTAATTGGATTCTATTCGACTACTTTGCAGTTTAGTCGCACTTTATTTGAAGATAGTATTTTCATACTACAATTTCTTTTAAGATGTTAGTCTTAAATTTTGATAGACCAGATAGGCGTATATAAGCGTATTCACTATTAAATTTGTTTGTGATTGGCAAGTTTTGACTTCATTTCAGTTCATGAATGAAATCTACGAAGGTTAAATAGAAAAACAGTTTTGAAACAATTTATGATTATAAAATTTTTAAGTGGAACTATGAATGTATAATCGCTAGTGCAGCGCGTGTTGAAAGTCGCTGAAATATAATGCCCTTGAATATGAAGGAAGTTCCCACAGGAATAAATGTTAAAGAATTATTTGTGGAAGTTTTGTAAGTGATGTGAAAGTTTTAAACGCCATATAGATTAATATATGATGATTTTGGGCATATTTTTAATGCAGATTGTGCATTAACTTGTTAGCGAAGGATTTTCCGCTGGAGTAAGATTATGATAGTTCGTTGAAAATTAATCAAGTGATTTACTGTTATAATTAACGCGAGTTTTGAAAGAATTTGAGACAAGATGTTGAATGAAGGTTGCCGTCACAAATCATTATTAAAAACTTTATTAAATCAGATTGTGACATTAATATATATAACTAACCTTCATTGGTCGATTATATTAAACAGGATTATAAAATTACCAACTGAATGAACATGTGGCTAATGTATTTATTAAATTAATAATTTAAACAATTTAAAAGTTAATATTGTAAATAATTGTTGTAAATATTTTTGAAAATAATATGAAACGAGAGTGATGTTAAAGGCGTGCTTATAATATTTTTATTGTCTTTGACAAATATTATAAACAATTTCTAATTGTTATAAATAATTTATGTGATTTTGTTATAAACATTCAAGAGCTAATTAAACATTTGGATTGAAGTTAACAAGTTTAAGAAATTTATGTAATGATCCAATAGGATGTGATCAAAGTACTTGAAAGATTTGCGTAAATATAATGTGAGTTGTCTTGTAAGACATTTAAAAGCTTGAGAGTGCAGGCTGGATTCTTACGTAACATAGCGTGTGAGAAGGGAGCGCATTTGACCGGTATGCAGCAGGCTGGAAGGTAGCCCGCAGCTGTGTCAACATATGGTTTTCAGAGAGTGAGGTCGTTCACTCTGGCCTTGCGACTATAAATATCATTCTCTTGTTTATTAAAAAGGAAACAAATGCTCTATATATGTCACACCCTGACGTCCTTTTCCAATCCAATAGTGTTATGAATATTACGGTATTTGGAGCTCTTGGGAGCTAAAATGTTTAATATCATGTTGTATAATAATTTTGCAAGTCCTACTGGAGGACGTAGTCAGATTGACTTGGGCTACTGATAGCCACGTATATTTTGTTGTGTTAGGAAAATCATACCCTTTATTAGAAATAAAGCTTTTGTACAGTTCAAAGTTCTCGTCTTCGTTCTGGTTCATTTTTAAATGTCATGGCGGAGATTATTGTGTGAACAGACTTTTAGTGATCCTGTTGTCAACTCAAACCCCGAGATAATTAAGAGGTAAGCAACGGTAAGTATAACCCCCGTCTATTTTGGTGTGTTCCACAATGATTTCCTGTGAATTTCTGTGCTCTTATCTCGATAGTATCTGTCAGTGCCATTTTCATTGATGTAACTGTGCCGGTGCGATTGATAATTGGCAATCCGATTGAGGGGGCGGATATCTGACAGCCTACTATCCAGGTAAACGGGGACAGTACCAAATTTCAGTTTAATATCTTGAAAATTGCAACCAGTACTTAGCTAAACGCAAAAATGTCACGCACAATGGACATTTTCAGGGCCAAAAAAATAGAAAACGGTGAGAGATATCAAAAAATCGTTTTGAGTAATAAGTTGCATACCGCGGAGATCTTACACCTGTACATTTAACGTTTTTCTATACGACCAACCGTTTCCGAGATATATCGATTCAAAAAAAAAGTTTGAAATCAGGGCCCCACAAAAAGATCCGGCCCTGCACCGTTTTTAACGCCCGACAATAGGTTTCCTCACAGGGCCTAGCTCTTTCACCACACCAAATTTCAGTTCGATATCTTGAAAATTGCGACCTGTACTTCCCTAAACCCAAATATGTCACGCACAATGGACATCTTCAGGGCCCCAGAAAGAGAAAACGGTGAGAGATATCAAAAAATCGTTTGGAGTAAAAAAGTTGCATACCGCGGAGATCTTACACCTGTACATTTAACGTTTTTCGATGCAATCAACCGTTTCCGAGATATATCGATTCCAAAAATACGTTTGAAATTCTGGGCCCCCCAAAAAGATCCGGGCCTGCACCGTTTTTAATGCCCGACAACTGGTTTCCTCACAGGGTCCAACTCTTTCACAGCTCCAAATTTCAGCTCGATATCTTGAAAATTGCGACCTGTACTTCGCTAAACCCAAAAATGTCACGCACAATGGACATTTTCAGGGCCCAAAAAATAGAAAACGGTAAGAGATATCAAAAAATCGTTTTGAGTAAAAAAGTTGCATACCGCGGAGATCTTACACCTGTACATTTAACGTTTTTCTATACGACCAACCGTTTCCGAGATATATCGATTCCAAAAAAAAGTTTGAAATCAGGGCCCCCCAAAAAGATCCGGCCCTGCACCGTTTTTAACGCCCGACAATAGGTTTCCTCACAGGGTCTAGCTCTTTCACCGCACCAAATTTCAGTTCGATATCTTGAAAATTGCGACCTGTACTTCCCTAAACCCAAATATGTCACGCACAATGGACATCTTCAGGTCCCCAGAAAAAGAAAACGGAGAGAGATATCAAAAAATCGTTTAGAGTAAAAAAGTTGCATACCGCGGAGATCTTACACCTGTACTTTCAACTTTTTTCGATGCGACCAACCGTTTCCGAGATATATCGATTCCAAAAAAAATTTGATATTCTGGGCCCCCCAAAAAGATCCGGCCCTGCACCGTTTTTAACGTCCGACAACTCGTTTCCTCACAGGGTCCAACTCTTTCACATCTCCAAATTTCAGCTCGATATATTGAAAATTGCGACCTGTACTTCGCTAAACCCAAAAATGTCACGCACAATGGACATTTTCAGGGCCAAAAAAATAGAAAACGTTGAGAGATATCAAAAAATCGTTTTGAGTAAAAAAGTTGCGTACCGCGGAGGTCTTACACTTGTACATTTAACGTTTTTCAATACGACGAACCATTTCCGAGATATATCGATTCCAAAAATAAGTTTGAAATTCAGGACCCCCAAAAAAGATCCGGTCCTGCACCGATCTTAACGCCCAACAACAGGATTAGTCACAGTCACTAACTCCTTCACCGTACCAAATTTCAGCTCGATGTCTTGAAAATTGCGACCAGTACTTAGCTAAACGCAAAAATGTCACATACAATGGACATATTCAGGGCCCCAAATAAAGAAAACGGTGAGAGATATCAAAAAATCGTTTTGAGTAAAAACGTTGCATACCGCGGAGATCTTACAACTATACGTTTAACATTCTTCGATACGATCAACCGTTTCCGAGATATATCGATACCAAAAAAACGTTTGAAATTCAGGGCCCCCAAAAAAGATCCGGCCCTGCACCGATTTTAACGCACAACAATAGAATTCGTCACAGTCACTAACTCTTTCACCGCAACAAATTTCAGCTTAATATCTTGAAAATGGCGACCAGTACTTAGCTAAACGCAAAAATGTCACGCACAATGGACATTTTCAGGGCCCCAAAAAAGAAAACGGTGAGGAATAACAAAAAATCGTTTTGAGTAAAACAGTTGCATATCGCGGAGATCTTACACCTACACCTTTAACATTTATCGATACGATGAACCGTTTCCGAGATATATCGATTCCAAAAAAAAGTTTGAAATTCAGGGCCCCCAAAAAAGATCCGGCCCTGCACCGATTTTAACGCACAACAATAGGATTCGTCACAGTCACTACCTCTTTCACCGTACCAAATTTCAGCTTAATATCTTGAAAATTGCGACCAGTACTTAGCTAAACGCAAAAATGTCACACACAATGGACATTTTCAGGGCCCCAAAAAAAGAAAACGGTGAGAGATATCAAAAAATCGTTTTGAGTAGAAAAGTTGCATACCGCGGAGATCTTACACCTATACGCTTAACATTTTTCGATACGACCAACCGTTTCCGAGATATATCGATTCAAAAAAATAGGATGAAATTCAGGGCCCCAAAAGAAGGTCCGGCCCTGCACCGATTTTAACGCCCAACAATAGGGTTTGTCACAGGCTCCAACTCTTTCACCGTACCAAATTTCAGCTCGATATCTTGAAAATTGCGACCTGTACTTTGCTAAACGCAAAAACGTCACGCACATACGTACATACGTACGTACGTACGTACGTACATACAGACAGACTTTTTTTGAATTTTTAGCCTACTTTTCACATTTTTCAAAAATGAGGAAAAAGTAGACTTATGAGATCGGGCAAATGTGTGTGTGTGTGTGTGTCTGTCTGTCTGGCTGTGTGTGTGTCCCCCCCCCCCCTATCAACTCCTAAACGGCTGGAGCAATCGAAACAAAATTTGGTAGGATTAAAGATCTATACCTGAATATCTCACGGCCATATTTGAAAATGATGTCAGTGCTACCAACTGCAAAAAAATCGCAATTGATATTTGAGCTCCATGATGTATATCTTGGAAGGTATGAATGGGAGCTATTTCAAAATTGGATCACGTATAGATAATAATATTGCAGTTTAATTTCCAGGAGTCCATACATGTCAGTGTTGCCAAAATGATTATAAGCCTGCTGATAGGTCCAATTTTAAATGCATATAACTTCTACACTATCAATTCGAATTCAACCAAATTTCGTATGTTGTATGTGTACATAACCAGATATGACTGAGCGTATTCTTACGACCCACCAGGGCTGCCAACTGTTAATAAATGCTCCTAATTTATTTCATCCAAATACAAATATATCAGATAGTATGCAAGCCAACAGCTTTAAACTATGCACACGTATAGTACCTGACATTCTATATTTATTTGGAGTAACATATACGTCAGTGCTACCAACATGATTCTAAGCCTGCTGACAGGTCCAACTTTAAATACATGCAACTTCCATACTATCATTTGGATTTGAACCAAATTTCGTATGTGCTATGTGTACCATAACAGATATGACTATGCGTATTCTTAAGAGGAACCAGGGCTGCCAACTATTAATATGTACTGTCCCTATGTTTGTTACCCTAATATCAATATATCAGAAAGTATGCAAGCCAATAGCTCTAAACTTTGCACACGTATAGTACCTGGCATTCTAGATGAATTTGGAGTAACTAATATATGTCAGTGCTGCCAACATGATTCTAAGCCTGCTGATAGGTCCAATTTTAAAATGCATGTAACTTCTATACTAACTAATGGATTTCATTCAAAATTGGCACAACAATAGATCATATTATTTCAGATTATTTCTGACCAATACATGCATGACATTGTTGACAACATGATTTTACGCGCGCTGTTAGATCTAATGTTTAACTGCATGTAACGTCCATGCTATTCATTGGACTTCAATCAAATTTTGTATTCTGTACCTTAAGAGATGGAACTAAGAATATATTCAGTCATCAGGGCTGCCAACTATGGTGACCTATTAGGCTACATTATGCCAGGTATACAGTATTTCGAACTAATTAGAAATCTTAGAAGTCTTATCTTGTGGAGCCTTGAGAGGCATACTCCACGTCAGTTTGGTTTGTGATTTTGACGCTCGAATTTATCTAAGTCATTATTTGGTGTAAAATATGATTTTTACGCTCTAAATCAGTAAAGCTAATTATTTTGTGAGCTTTGAGAAACTAAAGTCGCAGCGATCGCAGAATCAATTTTAAAAGCTGTAATACATTTTATTATAAAATCAACTTTGTTGTGTGAACTAAACAGTAACATTCATTTCAAGACGACTAGTTCAACTTTAAGAGGGGAGTATCGTACCACCCTAATTAGCGCTTACCAGAACCGAAGTCCATAGTACAGACGGAAATACCGGACGAGATAGCGACTGCTAGTGCAGCCAGGATTGTGAACTTGTTAACGAGCCAGTGGCGCGGACTCGACATGTATATTTTATGTATAAATTGTGTCTATTTTATGTATGTTTTTATAGTGCGTGTGTCTGATATAAGTAGGGCCAGTCTTCGCTATTAATCGCACTAGGACAATTGTGGGTGAACTGAGTAGCCTGCAAGCGATTATAGATAGGCAAACATTTAATATTGAACTTTTCTGCCGAGGAGTCCAGACCAAGATGAACAGCACGTGGTGTGAAGTTGGGATGAGCTTCAAGAAATCAGCACAGACGACTACTATGGAGAGCTAAATTGTCCATAGGGCAATGGGTTGAGGAGGATGTCCTTGGTCTACATGCAGAAGCGGTGATGTACTAAAATTGGATTTATTTCAATTATGTAGTTAGATTTGGCCGGGGAACTTTGTATATAGTCATGTTTTTCTTTCTTGTTGTTTTAGAGTTTTTTCTTGTACCGACACTGTATGTTTAAATGTCCGTTGGCGCGTGGCCAAAGTGTTTGTTGATATTTTGTTTTCTTTCTTGAGTCATGAGTAATGTACGCGGCGTGCGTGCGTAATTTTTTTATCCTTGCAATTTGCGGAACCCGTTACATTCGATAAATGGTGCTTTGTTAACGTTAAAATTTGAAATAGGAATGGGAGGAAATTAGTGTAAAACATTTTGCTGAACAGGTTATTATTCATGTTAGGGTAGCCGAGTGCACCAACTTAAAAGTAATTGTAGAACACCTTCGTTCTAATTTTGATAGATTTTCTTGAGTCCTTTTCAGGTGACTAGTCACGGCATAAAACGATGGCGCCAGCATGTGGATATTATTTGTGTCTTTTATTTCAGGGTCTGTCAAAACCCATACGTGTGATTCAGTGTGTGTTGATGTGTCTTGTGTGTGTTGATTCTACGTGAGGAGGGGGTAGTTGTCCTACCGCCCTTATATTATTTTGCTGCTATTGTATTTTTGAGATGGAAAGACAGAGTGCTCTTGGGAGACTGCTGATTCTTGTCCATATGGTTATTCTGACACACACATGTATTATTGTGCTTTGGGGCACATTTCTTCGAGGTTCGACCCCATGTTCCGGGAGGTCGAGGTATTATTTTGACACGTGGGTTGACAGACATGCAGTGTTCCACAAACCGCCCGTTTTGCCTGTGACTTATTTTGATAGGCAGTCCTGTTTCCGACTGAACCCTGTAAGCTTTCATATAGCAAACCTGTTCATTGTGATGGTTAATTTTTAAGCCATAATTAATTGGGGAGTTCGCCATGTGTGTAACGGATTGTTGTACCTTGTATGGATAAAATATTGTGATTAACGTAAATGTTGGCTGTTTGCCTATTGCTTTGTTGATGACTCAATTCATGTAATTTTTGTGTGTCACACCCGTGTGGTGTAGTGGTAGAGTATTTTGTAAATTTTGACAGCGGTCATTTGAGTATTTTTTCTATTGGTCACGTGTTAATGTACTTGTGTTGATTTGTGTGAGAAGACCTAAGTTTTTAGGCGGTAAATGTTGCTACGGCAATCTATGTCCAATTTCACGCGGAAATTTTGTGTTTGTTTATAGTAGATTTAGGACGTGTCGGTTTAATTTAAGTAGTGTAGTTGTGTTCCCCCGTGTCGGTCTAGCTCTAGGAAATGCGGATTCGGTGTTTGAAGGGTCATCCCGGATGAAAACGAATCACGCATTCAAAGTACACATCGTGATGCATGTAGAACGGCATACGCATTTATATGGTCACTTTTGCATCTTTTATTTAAGGACACTTGGTCCAAGTAATTAATCTCTCCAGAGATATCGCCTAGTTTTTGGCATTTTATTAAATGGGAGTCAGTTGGGAGATTTTGTTGTTAATTGTTTATGTGTAAATATGGTGATTTGTTATTAAATTCAGTTGTTTTTAACCCTGGCTTCACTCTTTCCTGCATGTCATTTTGTTATATGTTACCCTGCAAGTTAATGAAGCGCCCTGACAGCAACTTACGAATATGACCCGTTACGCCCCGAATCTGAGTCTCATATGCTTCTTTGCAAGGGTTCATAAAACAAAAATGGCGCCCAACGTGGGGCCTGTTGTTGTTGTTGCTTCGCTGATCTCATATTTATTTCGTTGAGAAATGATGCCAGGTCAAGCGGACATGTAAATTCAGTAAATGGAGGCGATGTTGTACCGCCATGTGCATTAGTAAAATCACTGAGTTCCTAAGGTTAGAAATATTGAACAAGGTTAGAATTTGATTTGTATTTGTTATAAACTTGTTCTGGCGCCCACATTAAAATTAGAAATTTGCATTATTAATGAACTCAGTCAAGCAGGAAGATGTTGCCTTATATTTGACATTTAATTGACTTCGGTTAATTGGTGTTTCGTAAATTCTGTTGGTTAGGAATTTAAAAGCAGATCACTAGGGGTTATTTTGTTGTTTGGGAATAAGTGTCATTGTATTCAGTAAATTTTGTTACTGAAAATTTCATTAAATTAGAGCCAGTAATATTTAAATGTGTGATATATATGTGCGTATAGGGCTGAAACCTTAGCCCATAACCCTGTTTTTCTCTGAATATATTTTGTGTGTGTGATATGGCGCTTGTTGATGAGATAAAGGCATTGTTAGAACAGATGTCGATCCAAATGTCCGCGAAAACGGAAGAACAATTAGTGCAGATGTCCGTAAAGACGGAAGAACAATTAGCTCAGATGTCCATAAAGACGGAAGAACAATTAGTGCAGATGTCCGTAAAGGCGGAAGAACAATTAAAAGAACAATTAGAAGCTCAGCGGGAGCACTGTGAAAAACAATTACTTGATATGAGCGGTAACATTTCGGTCCAGTTAGAAGTCCAGAAATTAGACACTGACAAACAACTCAATGAACTTAACCACAAATTGTCACAACAGGCGGTAACACAAACCGAACAGTTAGGAAAAATCACAAATGATATTAACCAGAGCGTTCAAAAAGTCGAGAAACTGGCAGGCGAGGTTGCGGAAAACAACATCAGACAGTTAGGAGAAATGAAGAAATTGGAGGCAAAATTTGATAATAAATTAATGCAATTTGACGAGATGGTGGCGGATAAACTTAAGCAGATAGAGGCAGCATGTGTCAGTAACACCGCGGGAGTGAAGAAGACCCAAGAGAAACTACAACAGCAAATTAATTCAGTAGATAACAACGTGCTGGAATTAATAAAGGAAATAGATAAAGTCGAAATTAAGGCTGAAACTGAGCGGATACACTTGCGGGAAAATTTAGAGGAGCAATTAGGCAGAACACAAGAGATCATAAGGAAAGAGATGGAAGGCCAGCTGATAAACACACGAGAGGTAATAAGACAAGAAGTAGGGGAGCAGCTCGTCAAAACTCAGGATAATTTGGAGGAACAACTAGTGAAAACGCAGGAACAGATACGTGAAGAGCTAGAGAAAAACCAAGAAAGGAACGAGGAGAAAATAAACAGCTTAAAAAGTAGGATCCGGCGAGATTGGGACCAGCAGGCTCAGGCGAATAAGGAAGACAGGCTGGCAGTTTTAAAGCGAATGCAGGCACTGGAGGAAAATATGAAGTCGAAATTGCAGGAACAATCAGAATTAATCATAAAAAACGAGATTGGATCATTAGAGAATGCGACATTATTTTCAAATGAAAACATACAGGAAAAGCAAACAAGTATTGGAAGTCCGGCAGGTTCGAAGTTGGCTGAGGACACGAGTCGGGGTCAAAGTCCCAGACTAACGACTAATGCATTCCAGCAGTACAGGGGGGAGACTTCAACTCCGCAACCGAACTTGGCACCAGCCCAAGTCATCCAAGTCATTCGGGGTAATGATTTTAAGCCCGATAAGTTCAAAGAAAATTCAGGAACCACTCCCAAAGCATTCTTACGGCAATTAACGGATTACTTTAATGACCAACACATCGGCCCGGAGAAACAATTAAGACTGGTGGAGAAATTTTTGGAAGGACCTAGCCTGACCTGGTTCTTAAGTTTCAAATACACATTTACAGACATGGATCAATTCCGCGAGGCGTTTTTGAAGAAGTTTTGGAGTCCTTCGTTACAACAGGGGTTAAGAATGGACCTGTACACACGCAAATACCATAGTACCCATCCAACCCGTTTTTCAGAATTCTTTAGTCAGCAATTAGTAAAATTCAGGGATTTTGATGACCCGCCTAGCGAGCCGAATATGGTTCTAACCATCGGAAAACAACTCCCAATGCATATCCAACAATTGCTAGTCGCAGGAAACATTCAGACCGCAGTCCAAGCAGAAGAATTACTCAGACACTTAGATGAGACGAGTATGGTGAGCCCACAGACAGGAAGAAGGAATTTGGAATGTGTAAACACGGCAGAGGTAGTTCAGGGACCCCAAAATAACCACGGCCAGGGAAACCAAAGTAAGACACAGTCCACGGGAACACAGTTCACGCCAAGAAGACAAGATTTTGACGGCCGAAACCAGTTCCATCACAACAATCATAACTATCAGAATAACCGCGGGAGATATCATCAGAATAACCAGAATCAAAATAATCAGTGGACGTACCAGCGGGAGTACACGAATTGGAGGGGAAACCAGAGACAAGGTAGACCATACCAAAGAAATGGAGATGGTAGATGGAGTAACGGCAGGGACTATCGCCAAGAAAACAGAGGAGAATATAGGAATAACTGGGACGAGCGATATATTGAATCCCGTAAATACCTGGATCAATTAAGTAATGAAGAAGCGGAGAAGGAAAAGTGGGGGCGTGCCATGGCAAACAGACAGAGCCCAGACAATCATCAAGGAGAGGGGGCAGAGAGTTTACTGAGGCAACAGGAACGACAGAATGATAACCGGCGAAACACATCTAATGGGGCCCGGGATAAAAAAAACCCAAATGAACTGAAAGGAGATAGGCTAAAAACGGAGATCGCCAGGGAGCAAGAGGAGATGATAGTGGCCAACATAGAAGAGTGGGTAGCATTCCCAGACGACTGCCTGGAGGAAGTGGTGAAGAACCGTGAAAACGTTATCAGACAGCTACCAATTATTTACGCGCATATTGGAGGTATGAGGGTGAGATGTTTGATTGATACAGGTAGCCAGGTGAGCTTGGTCACTGAAATTTTGATAAAAGAAATAGCAAGAAAACAGACTGTTCCTATTATGCCGGTACCGCTAATGAAAGTCAGAGGTGTCATTCCTGACAAAACTATGAATTGTAAGCAGCAAGCATTCCTAGATCTGGAAATATTGAACCATACTTTTTCACAAACATTCATTGTGATCCCAAAGATGAACTACAATATAATTTTAGGAGCCAACTTCATCTGCGATTTTCATGCTGTAATTGATTTACATAACAACACTGTAAGCTTCAAACAAGTAGAAGGATTGGATCATGTGGGTTTAAATATGGAAGAGAATCCGTTGGAGAGAGAGGCCAATACTTGGGTTGTTGAGGAATGCACTAATGAGGCCGGAGATAAGATCTTGAGGGGAGAGCAAGTCAACCAGACAGCAGTGCTAGAAATGGACAGCCGAGATATTTCGCAGGAACTTTGGGTGCATTTGGCGGAAGAAGAAATGGGCGGAACCAAATTCGAAATTTTACTTCAGGAGCGACTTAAGGAAGCCATCGTAGGGGAATCTGATAGAAGAAGACTGGAAGAAATTTTAAGATCACATAAAGAAGCTTTTGACACCGTACCTGGGAAAGTTTTGAATTTTTAATATGCTATGCAGGTGACAGATTGGACCCCATTTAAAAGTAAATTGTACCCGATCCCAGAGAAGCATTTTTCTCAGGTGAAGGACATTATTACTAACTTATTAGATTCTGGCATGATAAGGAAAGCTGCAACTCCTTACCTGAACGCAATATTGGCTGTGACCAAGCCAAACGGATCAATTAGGCTATGCCTAGACGCGCGAGTTTTAAATAGTAAACTGCTAGTTGAGCACGACCAAGCACCGAGGATCAAAGATGTTTTGAAAGGCTTCCGTGGGAAGAAGATATACTCAAGTGTTGATTTGACGAATAGTTTCCACCATCTTGAACTTGAAGAAAAATCTCAACTGTTGACGGGATTTTTATTCGACAATCAAAGTTATATCTGGTGTCGAATGCCCTTTGGCGTGAAAACTGCGGGATGTGCACTCATTAGAGCACTCGACAGAAATCTGACTGAGGAGGTCAAGAACTTCACCACGAGATATGTTGATGACATATTAATCGCTTCTGAGACAATGGAAGAACACTTGATAAATTTAAATAAACTGCTGGACAACCTGAGAACCATGAACTTCAAGATCAACTTAAAAAAGTCACATTTTTGCCAGAGCGAAATTTTATATTTGGGACATATAATTGATGTCGAGGGCGTGCGGCCTAATCCAGCCAAGATTGATGCTATTAAGAAATTTCCCACACCTACCAAAGTCAAACATGTTAGAGCATTTTTGGGAGTGACAGGTTTCTTCAAAGAAAATTGCCCTGGTTACACAGAAACAGTAGCGCCGATGCAGGAGATGTTGAAGAAAGCGAATCGATGGTCGTGGAATGAGGAGTGCGACAGGTCTTTTAAAGCAACGAAGGATTTATTGGAAAACTGTGTGAAACTTGGATATCCGGATTTTGAGAAACAATTTATCATTCAAGCAGATGCTTCGTTAATTGGGATTGGTGCTATGCTGTACCAAGAGGACGCTGAAGAACCCAAGAAGAAATCCTATTTGGCATTCACGAGTCGTAAATTACGGAAACATGAGAGAAACTACACAGTTACGGAACTTGAGCTACTAGCAATTCTATATTCTCTACAACAGTGGCGCAAGATGATCTATGGTTATTCCATCATTGTTAGAACCGACCACCATGCACTGACGTTTTTATTTAAGACAACAATAGCAAGTGAGAGAGTAACGCGCTGGTCCATCTACATACAACAGTTTGACATCACAATAGAGCATTGTCCTGGGAAGTTGAACGTCATACCAGATGCCTTGAGTAGAAACCCTGAGGACGGAAACGAAGTAATAGCGGAAGTTCACAATATTACCTTGACACCTAAGGCTCGTGAGTTTTTGGCAAGATTGAAGGATATTCGGAAGGAGCAAGAAGCTGACCCATGGATGATGATGATGATAAAATTCTATAGGAAGGAGTTACAACCAAATTCACCAGAGTACCGGGAAGCCAGTGCTAAACAAGCGAGATTTCACTACTTGAATAACTTGTTACATAAGTACGTGGATGAGCATCATACTAAACTGCGGATCTTAGTTCCAGCATCACTACAGAGGGGATTAACTTGGCATGTTCACGAGAGCCTAGCACATATCGGCACGGATAAGACTGAAGCTACGATAGGGGAGACCTTTACTTGGCCCAAGATGAGATTCACCATTGTTGAAGTAATTAGAACGTGTGACGCTTGTCAGCGCACAAAGCCGAACAACTTTGTTCTGAAACAACCTCCAATACCACTATTACCGCAGAAACCATGCGAGATGCTCGCGATTGATTGCTTTGGTCCTTTAGTAAAAGGAAAGCGTGGATGCCGACACCTCTTGGTGTGTGTCGATGTATTTTCGAAGATGGTCGTGCTATGTCCTATCCAGAAGACGACATCAAGACAAGTCCTCAGTAGAATTAAGAACAAAGTCATTCCGATGCTTGGGAAGCCGGAATCCATTCTATCAGATCACGGTACCTATTTCACAAGCAATGTTTTTAGGCAAGGTTTGGAGAGCCTAGGAATAAAACACATATTTTCAAGTATTCGTCATCCTTGTGGAAATCCGAGCGAAAGAACAATTCGCTGTGTCGCTAAATACTACAGAGTAATGATTCCTAACGAACACAATAAATGGGTAGACAAAGTAGGAGAAATTGAGATGTGCATGAACACTACTAAGCACGAGTCGACGGGTCAAGTCCCACTGATTGTACACCACAACAGATTGCCAGAAAGAACTTGGGATAAGATCATTCCTTGCCCAAGGGATCCATTATTAGCGCATGATTTGCGAATCCAGCGAACGAGAGAGCACATGAGGAACCAAGCGGACCGAAGGTTGAGACGGTACCGAGGAAAGAAGTTTCACCGAGAGTTACAAGAACAAGAATTAGTGCTGGTTCGTAGACCACCGATCTCCGACCCTAAGAACAAAGTCTTCGCCAAGTTCTGTCCAAGGTTCATTGGTCCGTTCCGGGTAATTAAGAATCTGGGTAACAATGCCTACAGATTAGAAGAAGTGAGCACTGGTGCAAAATCTGTTTTTAATAGTGCCAATTTGAAACCGTACTACAGAAGGGAACCATTTGATGATTAAGGAAGATGATATGCGCAGAATCTGTATTGCAAAAATTTTTTTTTTGAAAACAAACACTCAAATCCACGGGGAGCGCCTGAGTACGCACTTTGTTTGTAAACAACGAGCAGCTGAGACGACGGGAGTGGCAACTACTTGAGGAGAAGGGGAGACCTAGGAAAAATATGAATGACATTCCAGCGAGAAGGGAGCACACTAATTGAGTCAGAGGGGCATACACTCGAGCAGCTGAGTGAGATTTAAAGAGATGTGTTGTTACTACAGTGGATTTTGTTTTTGAAATCCAAACCAATAAATTGTTTCGAATTTCAAAACCTTGCTGAGGACAAATGAACCCTTATTGATCTTCGATAAATAAGTTTTCATATTTATTATTATTATTACTACGGCCCAGGCAGCACGTAAGGAAGTCGACTTGGATATTAGGGAGGCCAGCATTTCGTAACGATTGCAACAGAAGTTGAGCCAGTAGCTATTCCTGGGGGACGGCCAGAGTTAGTCGAGTTCAAGGCTAAATTGTGCAACTACTGTACCAAAATTGGAGACGTAAAGGAAGAATCACGAGGTCTTCTCAACGAACATACGATTGAATCAGCCAATCGCAAGAGACCAAGCCGTGACCACGAGGTGGACGGCGTCAGTAGTAAAAAGCCCGCGGAAGTGTGTATCTAAGGAACCGCCGAACGGATTAATTTCCGCTCGAGTTATTTGAGACGTTGGATTTATTTGGAGAAGAATGACACTAGCTACATCTTTGTGAGACAAAAACTCCGGAAGTTTTTATCCGACTTTGCCCCACTCCACCGCCCTTGTCAGTTTCTCATAAATAGCTTGGCCTGACGCCAATTAAAGCCTATTCTTTTGGAGCCTTCAGAGGCATACTCCACGTCAGTTCGAAGTGTGAATTTAAAAGTCTTATCTTGTGGAGCCTTGAGAGGCATACTCCACGTCAGTTTGGTTTGTGATTTTGACGCTCGAATTTATCTAAGTCATTATTTGGTGTAAAATATGATTTTTACGCTCTAAATCAGTAAAGCTAATTATTTTGTGAGCTTTGAGAAACTAAAGTCGCAGCGATCGCAGAATCAATTTTAAAAGCTGTAATACATTTTATTATAAAATCAACTTTGTTGTGTGAACTAAACAGTAACATTCATTTCAAGACGACTAGTTCAACTTTAAGAGGGGAGTATCGTACCACCCTAATTAGCGCTTACCAGAACCGAAGTCCATAGTACAGACGGAAATACCGGACGAGATAGCGACTGCTAGTGCAGCCAGGATTGTGAACTTGTTAACGAGCCAGTGGCGCGGACTCGACATGTATATTTTATGTATAAATTGTGTCTATTTTATGTATGTTTTTATAGTGCGTGTGTCTGATATAAGTAGGGCCAGTCTTCGCTATTAATCGCACTAGGACAATTGTGGGTGAACTGAGTAGCCTGCAAGCGATTATAGATAGGCAAACATTTAATATTGAACTTTTCTGCCGAGGAGTCCAGACCAAGATGAACAGCACGTGGTGTGAAGTTGGGATGAGCTTCAAGAAATCAGCACAGACGACTACTATGGAGAGCTAAATTGTCCATAGGGCAATGGGTTGAGGAGGATGTCCTTGGTCTACATGCAGAAGCGGTGATGTACTAAAATTGGATTTATTTCAATTATGTAGTTAGATTTGGCCGGGGAACTTTGTATATAGTCATGTTTTTCTTTCTTGTTGTTTTAGAGTTTTTTCTTGTACCGACACTGTATGTTTAAATGTCCGTTGGCGCGTGGCCAAAGTGTTTGTTGATATTTTGTTTTCTTTCTTGAGTCATGAGTAATGTACGCGGCGTGCGTGCGTAATTTTTTTATCCTTGCAATTTGCGGAACCCGTTACATTCGATAAATGGTGCTTTGTTAACGTTAAAATTTGAAATAGGAATGGGAGGAAATTAGTGTAAAACATTTTGCTGAACAGGTTATTATTCATGTTAGGGTAGCCGAGTGCACCAACTTAAAAGTAATTGTAGAACACCTTCGTTCTAATTTTGATAGATTTTCTTGAGTCCTTTTCAGGTGACTAGTCACGGCATAAAACGATGGCGCCAGCATGTGGATATTATTTGTGTCTTTTATTTCAGGGTCTGTCAAAACCCATACGTGTGATTCAGTGTGTGTTGATGTGTCTTGTGTGTGTTGATTCTACGTGAGGAGGGGGTAGTTGTCCTACCGCCCTTATATTATTTTGCTGCTATTGTATTTTTGAGATGGAAAGACAGAGTGCTCTTGGGAGACTGCTGATTCTTGTCCATATGGTTATTCTGACACACACATGTATTATTGTGCTTTGGGGCACATTTCTTCGAGGTTCGACCCCATGTTCCGGGAGGTCGAGGTATTATTTTGACACGTGGGTTGACAGACATGCAGTGTTCCACAAACCGCCCGTTTTGCCTGTGACTTATTTTGATAGGCAGTCCTGTTTCCGACTGAACCCTGTAAGCTTTCATATAGCAAACCTGTTCATTGTGATGGTTAATTTTTAAGCCATAATTAATTGGGGAGTTCGCCATGTGTGTAACGGATTGTTGTACCTTGTATGGATAAAATATTGTGATTAACGTAAATGTTGGCTGTTTGCCTATTGCTTTGTTGATGACTCAATTCATGTAATTTTTGTGTGTCACACCCGTGTGGTGTAGTGGTAGAGTATTTTGTAAATTTTGACAGCGGTCATTTGAGTATTTTTTTCTATTGGTCACGTGTTAATGTACTTGTGTTGATTTGTGTGAGAAGACCTAAGTTTTTAGGCGGTAAATGTTGCTACGGCAATCTATGTCCAATTTCACGCGGAAATTTTGTGTTTGTTTATAGTAGATTTAGGACGTGTCGGTTTAATTTAAGTAGTGTAGTTGTGTTCCCCCGTGTCGGTCTAGCTCTAGGAAATGCGGATTCGGTGTTTGAAGGGTCATCCCGGATGAAAACGAATCACGCATTCAAAGTACACATCGTGATGCATGTAGAACGGCATACGCATTTATATGGTCACTTTTGCATCTTTTATGTAAGGACACTTGGTCCAAGTAATTAATCTCTCCAGAGATATCGCCTAGTTTTTGGCATTTTATTAAATGGGAGTCAGTTGGGAGATTTTGTTGTTAATTGTTTATGTGTAAATATGGTGATTTGTTATTAAATTCAGTTGTTTTTAACCCTGGCTTCACTCTTTCCTGCATGTCATTTTGTTATATGTTACCCTGCAAGTTAATGAAGCGCCCTGACAGCAACTTACGAATATGACCCGTTACGCCCCGAATCTGAGTCTCATATGCTTCTTTGCAAGGGTTCAATACATTATTTAACTAATTGAAAAGGTGAAAACGGGTTATTATAGATACTTTTCCGTAGAATTCAATTAGACCATCGTTTAAATTTTTACCTATTATTATATACATTTGGGCCCCATTTTTTTTCAAAAACCGAAAACATTTAATAACATCTTCAGGGCCCCAAAATAAGAAAACGGTGAGAGATATCAAAAAATCGTTATGAGTAAAAAAGATGCATACCGCGGAGATCTTACACCTGAACGTTTAACGTTTTTCGATGCGACCAACCGTTTCCGAGATATATCGATTCAAAAAAGAAGTTTGAAATTCTGGGCCCCCCAAAAAGATCCGGCCCTGCGCTTTTTTTAACGCCCGACAACTGGTTTCCTCACAGGGTCCAACTCTTTCACAGCTCCAAATTTCAGCTCGATATCTTGAAAATTGCGACCTGTACTTCGCTAAACCCAAAAATGTCACGCAAAATGGACATTTTCAGGGCCCAAAAAATAGAAAACGGTGAGAGATATCAAAAAATCGTTTAGAGTAAAAAAGTTGCATACCGCGGAGATCTTACACCAGTACCTTTAACTTTCTTCGATGCGACCAACCGTTTCCGAGATATATCGATTCCAAAAAAAATTGAAATTCAGGGCCCCAAAAAAAGGATTCGGCCCAGCACTGATTTTAACGCCCAACAATAGGATTCGTCACAGTCACTAACTCTTTCACCGTACCAAATTTCAGCTTCATATATTGAAAATGGCGACCAGTACTTAGCTAAACGCAAAAATGTCACGCACAATGGACATTTTCAGGGCCCTAAAAAAGAAAACGGTGAGAGATATCAAAAAATTGTTTGGAGTAAAAAGATGCATACTGCGGAGGTCTTACACCTGTACATTTAACATTTTTCGATACGACCAACCGTTTCCGAGATATATCGATTCCAAAAATAAGTTTGAAATTAAGGGCCCCCAAAAAGATCCGGCCCTGCAACGATTTTAACGCCCAACAATAGGATTCGTCACAGTCACTAACTCTTTCACCGTACCAAATTTCAGCTCGATATCTTGAAAATTGCGACCTGTACTTCGCTAAACCCAAAAATGTCACGCACAATGGACATTTTCAGGGCCCAAAAAATAGAAAACGGTGAGAGATATAAAAAAATCGTTATGAGTAAAAAAGTTGCATACCGCGGAGATCTTACACCTGTACCTTTAACTTTCTTCGATGCGACCAACCGTTTCCGAGATATATCGATTCCAAAAAAAATTTGAAATTCAGGGCCCCCAAAAAAGGATTCGGCCCAGCACCGATTTTAACGCCCAACAATAGGATTCGTCACAGTCACTCACTCTTTCACCGTACCAAATTTCAGCTTAATATCTTGAAAATTGCGACCAGTACTTAGCTAAACGCAAAAATGTCACACACAATGGACATTTTCAGGGCCCCAAAAAAGAAAACGGTGAGAGATATCAAAAAATCGTTTTGAGTAAAAAAGTTGCATACCGCGGAGTTCTTACACCTATACTTTTAACATTTTTCGATACGATCAACCGTTTCCGAGATATATCGATTCCAAAAAAAAGTTTGAAATTCAGTGCCCCCAAAATAGATCCGGCCCTGCACCGATGTTAACGCCCAACAATAGGATTCGTCACAGTCACTAACTCTTTCATCGTACCAAATTTCAGCTTAATATCTTGAAAATTGCGACCAGTACTTAGCTAAACGCAAAAATGTCACGCACAATGGACATTTTCAGGGCCCTAAAAAAAGAAAGCGGTGAGAGATTAAAAAAAATCGTTTTGAGTAAAAAAGTTGCATACCGCGGAGATCTTACACCTGTACATTTAACATTTTTCGATGCGACCAACCGTTTCCGAGATATATCGATTCAAAAAAAATAATTGAAATTCAGGGCCCCCAAAAAAGATCCGGCCCTGCACCGATTTTAACGCCCAACAATAGGATTCGTCACAGTCACTAACTCTTTCACCGTACCAAATTTCAGCTTAATATCTTGAAAATTGCGACCAGTACTTAACTAAACGCAAAAATGTCACATACAATGGACATTTTCAGGGCCCCAAAAAAAAGGAAACGGTGAGAGATATCAAAAAATCGTTTTGAGTAAAAAAGTTGCATACCGCGGAGATCTTAGACCTATACCTTTAACATTTTTCGATACGACCAACCGTTTCCGAGATATATCGATTCAAAAAACAGTTAGAAATTCAGGGCCTCCCAAAAATATCCGGCCCTGCACCGATTTTAACGCCCAACAATAGGATTCGTCACAGTCACTAACTCTTTCACCGTACCAAATTTCAGCTTAATATCTTGAAAATTGCGACCAGTACTTAGCTAAACGCAAAAATGTCACGCACAATGGACATTTTCAGGGCCCCAAAAAAAGAAAACGGTGAGAGATATCAAAAATATGTTTTGATTAAAAAAGTTGCATACCGCGGAGATCTTACACCTATACGTTTAACATTTTTCGATACGACCAACCGTTTCCGAGATATATCGATTCAAAAAATAGGATGAAATTCAGGGCCCCAAAAGAAGGTCCGGCCCTGCACCGATTTTAACGCCCAACAATAGGATTCGTCACAGTCACTAACTCTTTCATCGTACCAAATTTCAGCTTAATATCTTGAAAATTGCGACCAGTACTTAGCTAAACACAAAGATGTCACGCACAATGGTCATTTTCAGGGCCCCAAAAAAAGAAAACGGTGAGAGATATCAAAAAATTGTTTTGAGTAAAAAAGTTGCATACTGCGGAGATCGTACACCTGTGTATTTAACATTTTTCGATACGACCAACCGTTTCCGAGATATATCGATTCCAAAAATCAGTTAGAATTTCAGGGCCCCCAAAAAATATCCGGCCCTGCACCGATTTTAACGCCCAACAATAGGATTCGTCACAGTCACTAACTCTTTCATTGTACCAAATTTCAGCCTAATATCTTGAAAATTGCGACCAGTACTTAGCTCTACGCAAAAATGTCACGCACAATGGACATTTTCAGGGCCCCAAAAAAAGAAAACGGTGAGAGATATCAAAAAATCGTTTTGAGTAAAAAAGTTGCATACCGCGGAGACCTTACACCTATACATTTTACATTTTTCGATACTACCAACCGTTTCCGAGATATATCGATTCAAAAAATAGGATGAAATTCACGGCCCCAAAAAAAGGTCCGGCCCTGCACCGATTTTAACGCCCAGCAATAGGGTTCGTCACAGGCCCCAACTCTTTCACCGTACAATATTTCAGCTCGATATCTTGAAAATTGCGACCTGTACTTTGCTAAACGCAAAAACGTCACGCACATACGTACATACGTACGTACGTACGTACGTACATATAGACAGACTTTTTTTTAAAATTTTTTTTTCGACTCTGATTCGATTGGTATAGGTTTGAACACTGGGCTTCGCGTAGTTTCCGCGATCTTGAAAAATCCTACCACGGCAATATGAAAGCCCATGCGGCTTTCATAACAAGTGTTGTGTCGTGCAACTCGTATTCCTTTTTCCCATCAATTTGAAACGCTGAAGTAGTACACTTTCCCTTCCAAAATACACATGGATAGAGATGTTTTATAGCTTCACCATACAACGATTTTCTGGGTCTGGTCAAAACATTATCGTTACAAACGTGTCATGTCATTGAAATTACTCTACCCGTATGAATCAATTAGTGTAAACTGGGCAAATATACTTTACAATGATGCCTATATTTACTTGGTGCAGTATTCCTCCTCAGAGAACAACTGGGCCAAATATTATCCGATCACAGCGATCCAACATGGTACGTGTGTGGAAATAAAGCATTTAATTCAATTGGCATCATCACAACAATCATATCTTAATTACTTTTCGAAATATCGAGATCCGTCAGTGTCCCACTACGCTTTTAAAATAAAAGGATCAGGTCAACAGACCTCCTTTCCAAGTGGACAATAAATTAGTTTCGGCTGCCTGAGAAAAATGGCCGCCGGTCTAGTAGCCTTCCTACCACCCCATCTGGCTCCTTGCAAGGTCAAGTTTATTTACTGGTGCAGTTACACTGGAGGTACCCTGAGTGGGTTGTGTCCCTAGTAATTGAGTCATTCTAATTATTTAACACCTACATTTAGAGTATAATGGGCTCAACTCGGCTCCTAATTAATATTCATGGCAGGGGATGGATCACGGATAGCTTTGCTGTTCTGTGGCGACATTAGCGGCTCTGGCGCGCATCTCAAGTGAGTATCAAAGTTCTCTCACTGGTGCAGCTGCCTATAACAAGAGGAAATCGGCGTTTCCTATACGACGAACCATTAGTCTTACCTCTAAGGGCAGATCAATTAATACATGGGCTCACACAGGGTCTCTAATAGTTATCCCTAGTGGCAACAATTCTGCAAACGGTGGATACAGACAGTCTCTGTCCCACTTCGCTGCGAATAATACAAGTATGCTCCAAGGCGATACTATCTCGTAAATATCGAAGATTAGCCGACTAGATTCGCCTAACGCGCAAGCTATGTATGGATGATCCCCGCAACTTATTGACGTAAATCTCTTGATTCTACGTTACTTGCTCGCTGTACGCGGCTCAAACAATACTTCTTATAGATGACTCAATTATTAAAGCACTCACGTCCTCTCTGCAATTACTCTTAATCCAAAGCTTTATGTAGCTCCCAAAACAAGTATAAATTTACTGGCTTACATTAACTACCTTAATGGTTCTCAAATACAACCCTGTAGAATTTACCATAATAAACATTCATTCAACAATTCAATGACACTGAAAAACTCTCATTATCTCGATATTTTACGTTTCTTTCTTACTGTTTACAATAACACAGTACTCTTACGTTACACATGACACACTTTGCACGTACTCTAGGCCTGACATGCCCATTATTTTATTCATTACTGTTACCGCCCCCAGATTATTATTATTATTATTATTATTATTATTATCTAACGTTACCGTTACTTTCATCATTGTCTTACGCCGAAATGGCCGTAAACAAATCATCCTCCAAGCCATATTTTTACCAAAATACGAGGGATGTGAGCTCGTACATAAATGAATGTTAATTCTTAGTCTTAGAGTGATGCTTCGTTGTATGGTGAGCTATTTAATCATATCAACATATTAAATTTGTACTCACTTTCATTTTTGCTGGGTTAATCCAGCACGCCAGCCACGAGCCTACCATGATGCTTAGCTTAAGCCATCATGATATCTATCACACGACACATGGTATACACTTCACACATGGTAATCATATTTTCCATCACTGGCTTTTCTCACTTTGACACAATACATATTATTTTACCACATACATAAACACTTTAAAAATCACTGTAATATAACTTTATATACAATTCCCGTACTATTTCACACATGGATCCTTGATTGGACTCCAACTATCGCCTGACCTCAGAGATGCGATGCAGCTAACTCCTGACAACCGCTGGTCTCCATGAAAGTCTGTCTTGCGTGTGCGTGCGTTCGATTCCCGTCACCTACAGTTTATATCACCTCTACTGCAATTCTGCTCAATCCTCTGTCACGACTATTTGTGACGCCTTCCAGGCTCCCGTAACTGTAGTGATCCTGACAATAATGTGTCATTTTTAACTATGACAACACCTCCTGGTATGTTCGTTGTCTATAAACATACTAAATTATCCCTACGCTGTACTGAATTTATACTCGCGTATGTTATTGGTTAAACGTCTACTGTAGACTAAATCTTACACGATGCATAATTACTGTCGTGAAGCTGCATGATGCGCTTCCATTGTTCTCCAAATACATTTGAGCGTCGATACTTTATGAATTCGCGCACTTTCTTGCGTGATCTGGCAGCGTGTTAGTTCACGTGTTGAGTCAAGACGAACTGAAGACGAACTAACTTCCCTGCGAAGCTTCTCCTAAATAAGGCTTTCTTGTGAAACATAGTCCACTGGACACTCAGGACCGACTCCCTTCCTGAAATAATACATTTCCAGACAAAGTGAAGTATAATTCTCGTTTGTCTAAGTGTGGAGGTCCCAAAATTACTCGCATGCAAGCGATCGCTTCGGCCAATTAATTACAATTAATTACCTCCTTCCATGGCGTCATGACCCTATCCTGGTAATTCCCCCTCTGCTGATCTCCAAAACCTTCCTCCCGAACGGAAGCAGTGGTGCAGAGGCTCGTTTATAGATGCAGGCTTTAATTTAGGCGTGAGAACACTCCTAAATTATCTTTCCTAGAATATATTCACCTGGGTGTAAGTTTTATTTCATTTCAATGCTCCAATTGGCTGTAAACAATTAATTTCTGTGGGCGACTGCCCCCTCTCTACTTTTATGCCTTGTGAGACGGTGGATCCCAGAGCCATTAATCTTGAGCTGCTTCTGCGGTCCAGACGAAAATTAGTTCCTTGGCGTCACCTAAAAACGCCCCTTCACTAACTACGATTAGTCAACTGTCAAGCTGGTTTGCTTTCTAACATTCAGACTTCTAAAACGTACATGGGCTTTGTATTTTCTTGCAAAGATCCACCTTAAAAGCTATGATATTCCCATTCTAGCCGTGAAATCCTGCTATTATGATTATGTGCAGATATAACTCATTGCTCTTCGGGTTCCCTGTAGCTGTTCTCCCTCAGAGATCAATGATTCGATTCTGGGCAGAATCATGGGCCTGGTCTTCTTTGATAAGACCCAAGTTCGATGCCAGTCTGCCGTGTCTAATTGGGCACAGTACACGACACAGAACAACAACGTGACGGCAGTTTCTGATCTGCTCTGATTGGCTATTACATTGCTGTAGTCGGGTAGTTGGCAGTCGAGGATAAAATTCTCGATTGCCGACTACTGTCTACCGACTGCCAGCTACCAACTGCAACTGCATGTTGTGTATGGTGCCTATAGTATACACGGGGTCGATCGCGACTGCCGACCGAGAACTACCAACTACGGACTGCCGACTGGGCATTGTGGATGGGCCTCATTAGAGCAACGAAGTTTTAATTATTGTAAGTAGTCGGTGTTTGGAGTGTTTGCTGATGAAATAGCAAAATGCTGGGGCAAATTATAAACTATGGTTTGAACGCCACTGTTCAAATCCTGTGTGCCAATTTGCACTTCGAATTGGAAGAAATTAGGAGATGATAAGGACAGAGAGTTATAACTATACCCATACATTTAGGAGAAAGTAGGCTATATGTTCTTTCCCGAACATCTTGTTTGGCCCTGTAGTGATCTCATAAGTCTACTTTCATTTTTTGTAAAAATCGAAAGTAGGCTAACAAATACAGAAGTCATTTACTTTGAAGTAAATAGCAGTAAGTAATCTCTCCATCCTCTTTTACTGACTGTGGTCTTGATGTGGTTGTTTGCCTACTTTCGATTTTTGCAAAAAATGACTTATGAGATCTACACAGGGACTAAAATTGTGTGTCTGTCTGTGTGTGTGAGTGTGTGTACTCTGAATGTCTGTCTCCCCCCCCTATCAATTTGAACACGGTGAAACCAAATTGAACGAAATTTGGTACAGAGGCAGAACTAGCAAAGATCACCTCAGTGTCATGTTTTATATCGCCGCCATCTTGACGAAAACGTAATGGCGGCCACCCAAATGTTAAAAGCATAAATCAAATTACGACCAATCTAATCATCTGATCTCTGCCAAATCTTGCAATATTATACCTTGTTGTGGGAAGCATCTTTTGACCAAACTACAAGGTCATCAGCCCAATACTTTGCGGATGGCGGCCATGTATGTGTGCACATCGATTACCCCTATCCTTCCAACACGCTGAAACCGAATTGAACAAAATGTGGTACAGGGGTAGCACTAGCAAAGAGCATCTCAGTGTTATGTTTCATATTGCCGCCATCATGACGGAAATGTGATGGCGGCCACCCAAATGTTAAAATCTTTAATCAAATTACGACCCACCTAATAATCTAACCTCTACCAAATTTTGCAACATCATATCTTTATGCGGGGAGCATATTTTGCCCAAACGACAAGATCATCAGCCCAATAGTTCGCGGGTCGCGGCAATGAATGTGCAAATTGAATCACCGTATCAATTCAAACTCGGTGAAACCGAATTGAACTAAATTTGGTTCAGAGGTAGCACTAGCAAAAAGCACCTCGGTGTCATGTTTTATATCTCCGCTATCTTGACGGAAAGTAATGGCGGCTACCCAAATATGTAAAGCTTAAATCAAATTACGACTAACCTAATCATCTGAACTCTACCAAATTGACCAAACTACAAGGTCATCAGCCCAATAGTTTGCAGATAGCGGCCATGTATGTGTGCAAATCGATTCCCCCTATCAATTCAAACACGGTGAATCCAAATTGAAGGAAATGTGGTAGAGAGGTAGCACTAGCAAAGGGCACCTCAGTGTCATGTTTTATTTCGCCGCCATCTTGATGGAAACGGAATCTCGGCCACCCAAATGTTAAAAGCTTAAATCAGATTACGACCAAACTAATCATCTAATCTCTACTAAATTTTTGCAACAACATACCTTTATATGAGTAGCGTTCTTTTTCCGGGCTACAAGGTCATCAGTCCAATATTGTGCATATGGCGTCCATGTATGTGTGCAAAGCGATTCCCCCTAGCAATTCAAACACGGTAAAACCGAATAGAACGAAATTTGGTACAGAGGTAGCACTAGCAAAGATCACCTCAGTGTCATGTTTTATTTCGCCGCCATCTTGATGGAAACGGAATGACGGCCACCCAAATGTTAAAAGCTTAAATCAGATTACGACCAAACTAATCATTTGATCTCTACCAAATTTTGCAACAACATTCCTTTTTGTGGGAAGCATCTTTTGACTGAACTACAAGGTCATCAACCCAATAGTTTGCAGATAGCGGCCATGTATGTGTGCAAATCGATTCCCCATATCAATTCAAACACGGTGAAACCGAATTGAATGATTTTTTTACATAGGTAGCACTAGGAAAGGGCACTTCATATTCATGTTTAATATCCGGATAGCACGTTGTATTTCAACAAGCTACTACAACCAATACTCCTTGAAAAGGACAAAGAGTTATAACAATACCCATGCATTTAAGAGAAATTAGGCTATATGTTCTTTACTGAACATCTTGTTTTTATAATCCGTCTGAAGTGATGTGACATATTTACTTCAAATTCCCCATCTCTCTGTCATTGCCAGGGAGAAACCAATATGTTATTAAATTCAGGGATAGTTTCCAGGCAATTCTTTGCCCCATGTTTATGCCTCCAGAACTGTCTGGCATTAATAACAAAAGCATTGCCATCACCACCATAGCACTGCAGAGAGATGGTAGGGTGGGGACAGATATAGAGGGAATTCCAAGCAGTTAAATTATTGATAAACGTAAATTTTACGTATGTTTGTATTGTAGAATTAAAGATACTGTAGTTTGAAGTTTAATCAGTAATGTAGTTATTACACTATATATGCGTACGTTTGAAGTGATCATGTATTAAAAGTAAGAGTATAGGCCTATACCATTGTGATGATGTTACTGTGAAAATATAATCGATGAAGATTGAGTATTCTATACCTTGGAATTTCTACGCTTATATAATATCCATATTACTGATTCAACTTCAAGTTGGTTTTTTAATCAAGAATTATCTTTCGTCTATACTTGTAACAGATCTGATTTTTAGCCTATTTTCAATTTTGAAAAAATAGGCTTATGAAATCACCTTTTGTCCGTGTGTGTGTGCGTGTGTGTGTGATTCGTGTGTGTGTGTCCCCATAATAAAATCTAAACGGCTGGAGCGATTTCAATGAAACTCAGTAAGTTCATAGCACTATTCCGGGCGACCTCGACCGTGCCCTTCAAATTTTGTTACGACTCACCAATCCAACATGGCGGCTGTGCGAAATATTTCACCAGCATTCGATATCTCCGAAACGATTACCGATATTACCCTGACATCATGTATGGTGATAAAGGGAACAACTATAAGTTCACTTATGTGATCTTTGAAAACCTGGTAACTACAAAACCAACATAGCGGCCACGCGAATTTGCGACTTTTAAATAGACGTTTCTCGCGATTTATCCAACCAAACGCAATGAAACTTGGTACAGTATATGTTTATATACATTGTAATTCACCGACAACTAACATCGTTCATTTGTTTACATAACCACAAGATGGCGGATGTGTGAAATATTTCAGCGGCATTCTGTATCTCTGAAACTATTAGCGGTATCTCCCTGAAGTTTTGTACGGAGATAAAGGGCACTACTGGAAGTCCATTTATACGACTTGAAAAAACCGGTTATATACAAAACAAACATGGCGGCCAAGCGAATTAGAAAATTTGAAATAAACCTTTCTCGCGATTTAATGCTCCAAACGCACTGAAATCTGGTACAGGAAATATTTATACACATTGTAATGCACTGGTATCTAATTTAGTTCAATTGTTTACATAACCTCAAGATAGCGGCTGTGCGAATTTTAAAATTAAGTTTTTATTTCTTGTGATGTAGTCATGCGATCGAAGTGAAAGTTTGAATAATGAACCTACCCAATAATTATCCTATAATGGTACATGACTCCATGGCCTATACATTTAACAATCCAACATGGCGACCATCCGAAATATTTAGACGGCTCTCAATATCTACGAATCTATTGTAGCAATCAAACTGAATTTTTTATTGTTCATAGGGGCTATGATCTCAAGTTCACTTATAGGACTTTAAATAACCTGGTGATCACAAATCCAACATGGCGGCGACGCGAAGTATAAATAATCACATGGACGTTTATCGCAATTTAACCATCCGAGAGCAGTGAAACTTGGTACAGTAAATCCTTATACGAATAGTAATCCACTAGCATCTAATTTATTTCAATTGTTTCCATAACCTAAAGATGGCAGCTGTGCGAAATTTTAAAATCTCCTTGTAACTTCTAGTGTCCTAATTATGCGATTGAAGTTTGAATACTACACGTACAAAATAATCTGCATGTAACAGTACATAACTCTAGGACCTACATATATAAAATCCAACCTGGCGACCATCCGAATTATTTAGTCGGTTCTCAATATCTACGAATCTATTACAGCAATGAAACTAAAATTGTGTATGTTGATAGTTGCAATAAGTGGGCTATATGAAAATAGGCTGTATAGTTCTTCACGGAACTACCTGTTTAGACTTTTAATGTGTTTTTAGCCTTTAGACGTGTAGTAGTTTAGAAATAATTTTGACAACAACCTTTAATATGAAAAATGTTGGATTTTAAGACTTGCATCTCGACTTATATTTTGCCGCTGAGGAAGGACACAATGTGGCCAAAACCGGTACTATAATTAAAAGTACAACTTAAGTTATTCATTTTCTGAATATATTTTACCATTAAATTTAAGAGAAAGTAGCCTACATGCTGTTTCCTGAACATTTCATTTTTTAATAGAATAACTATCTCGAAATCTCTTAAAGGCAAGAAAAAATTCGTATGTTTAAAAATTCCAGCTTTTAAATTATTTTTGTAGGAATTTTGCTTCTGCCATCTTGCGTACACATATCTGGAGCAATTATATATTCGCGCCTTTATTGCTCTATGGACTCACTTGGATAAAATACACACACTTATTTTACTGTACTGTATATCACGACGTACATGTATGGTACTAGTCGGATGAAGATTGGTTGGATGGTTCCTTAGTTTAGGGGCTGCGACAACGCGGTCATGTCGCCCCGTGTACTTTGGGTGTGTGTAGAATGTGTCTGATAACCGGAGTTGATTCTGATGACTTTATTAATGTGTGTTATCTGTTTTCAATTCAAGTAGGGACTGCAGAGGCTAATTTCAAGTACTTCCTACTTTCGCTACCAAATGCTACCGACACCTAGCTGTGAACTTGACTACTACAAAAATGCCATCGTAACCAGTGCCTAGTGATGAACGTTGGAAATTAAGAGCATTAATCAAACCTAACCTACAAATTTTGCCTTAAATCTATGACATGGGTCCACCGGCTTTACTTCCCCTTAGAAAGGAAGGCATGCTTGCTACGGTGGGTGAGTGGTTATCGTGTCGGACTGCCAACCCCAAGCTTGCAGGTTTGCTCATGGCCGTGATAAGTGATTTTTGAAAGGCGACAAAAATCACGATACGCATATCATACGATGTTGGTATGTTAGAGAACCCATTTGAATTCAGTAGGCCGTGTTCATAATGGCAAAATATTCTCGGGACTTTTCGCTAACATAAAGTTCCTCCTTTCTCTACTAGAAAGCGCTATAGTGTCAAGGAGCTTAGATGTCTAACCTCCTTGATTTTCATAGCGCTCCAAGGAACAACAAATATTCGACATTCAAGCTGCTCTCTGGGCGTCAAATAACAAAGCTTGCACCCGGAACCCGAGGCCATACGATATCATTATTATTATTAGTTAATGTTGGTGGCAGTGATAATGTTAATACCAAAAGTCGCATATTCGGAGGCAATACTACCAACATACAAAATTTTACATTGATCGAAGCATTGATTGAGATACATGCTCAATACCTTGACCTCTTAATCCCACTTTCTACTAATTTTTAATGAGCAAAGTTGGCTAATCTATGGAACTTCTTTAGATATAAAACCTAAATTATCACTATTTGAAAAGTAAACTAGATGTAGACAAGTGTATAAGGTTAGACACCCGCTACTTACTGCTTGTCCCAGTATTTTTGAACTTGGTGCACTTCATACTTATCTTGTGGTAAATCCACAGAGAGAAAGTTGTTTTGCCAGCCGTGTCTCTACACATCCATTACAGAACAAGACAGTCTCGTCTGGCCCCGGATTTTCTCCGCCGCGAGCGATATTTTGTCTTCTATCAGTGTGTGACATCTTGCGGATCGTGCGGGGGTAATGGAATGGTAAGTCCGAGGGTCAAGGTTGACTGAACTGGAGAAGATTCTTTGCCATTCTGGCAGATTGTCTCGGAATTTGATAGTGTTCAGTGGGATGACACGGCTAGGGACTCGCAAGGGAAATCTGACTTCTACTTTCACTTTCTGATCAGTGACGAGTTTCAATTTAATATTAATAATTATAATAATAATAATACAAATAATAATAATAGAGTGTTGACGCTCCTTTTAACTACTAGGCTACAATTTTAGTCAGTCGAGTGATGGAATTTTTCTATGTGTTGGATGTAACCGTTCACGTTCTCTAACTTCGGGGTTGGAGGTAATATACACCATAAGGGACACATTTCCTAAAAACATTCCTCCTTTTATTGTTTTTTGTCTACATTCCATCTTCTTTCCATTATCCGCTCAATAATCATTTTCATTTATAAGCATCTTTCTACTTCTTCATCCAACCAGCTCCTTGCCAATATCATTTGGAACTTTTCTCTTACCAGAATCAGACCTAACACACTAAACCTAACCAATCTTCCTACTCCAATTTCATCTAACCAAGCACACAATAATCTCAATAGATAAAACGAACAGATACTCGAATAACTAAATCTTTCAGCATGGACTTCTAACAAGAATAGTCAAAGATATATATAAAAACAAAACAGCATCGTAAATGGAAATGTAAAAATACGTGGAGATCTTAAAATAGGATACGGTATGACACCCCTAACAAGCACCATCTTTCTAACCTAAAACTATGTTACCACATGCTACATGGTTAATAAATATTATCATTATTATGAAGATACCCGTAATTATTGACACAAACTTGCGTAATTCTCAACACCTTTATTGTATCTACTGTATAGATCATGAGTTTCTTAATGTTTCCCCCACTAGGTAATGTTAGTAAAAGAAAATGGTTATCAGTAGCAAGTGGAGATTCGTAACTAAGTACGTTTATCGTCATTGACACCACCTTGTCCGGATACTACTTTCACATCTACGTTCTGATAGGTATATTGCAATGATTCCTGTCATTACGTGCGTGCTCTGTCGTAAAAAAAATGTGCATTTTTTGTCAGGCAGGAACGGTGATGAAACAAGGTAATTTAAACGATTAGATACAGGGGGAAAGACAGAAAGGGAAGGAATAAAGAAAGGGAGAAAGGAAGAGGGCAAAGCAGGAAAAAGGAAAGTAAAAAAGAGGGCAAAAGGAGGAAAGAATAGGGAAAATTGGAAGAAAAGAAGAAAGAAACAAAGAAAGGAAGAGGTCAAAAAAGGAAGATAGGATGGAAGAAAGAATAAAAGAAAGGAAGAAAGAGGGCATGAAAGGGAGGAAGGGGGAAAAATGAAGGAAGGAAGAAAGAAAGAAAGAAAGAAAGAAAGAAAGAAAGAAACGAAGTAAGAGAGCAAAAAAAGGAAGAAAGAAAGGAAGGAAAACGGCAGAAAAGGAAGGGAGAAATATTGAAATAGGAAGGAAGAGGGCCAAAAAGGAAGGAAGAGGACAAAAAGGAAGGAAGAGGACAAAAAGGAAGGAAGAAAGCGGGCAAAAAGGACAAAAGGAAAGTAAATAAAATACAGTCAGTCTGAAAGACTAGACGTATATCATTTCAAATGACGCACGCTACAAATGCTACACATGTTAGAAACGCTCAGGAGGGCTTCTCGCTTCGCTCGAAGCCCCAGGACTCTTTCAACAGACTCCATTACCATTTAACTTAGGCTTCCCGCACGGGCAGCTCTTTAAGGGTCACCCTGTATTTGAGTCTGACATCTTTTACAACTCTTTAAGAGTCACCCATTATTTGAATCTGATATCTCTCAAAATTCTTTAAGGGTCACCCTGTATTTGAATTGAATCTAACATACTGTACACCTCGTTAAGTGTGACCCTGTAATTTGCTCTGACATCCTGCACACCTCTTTAGGAGGCACCCTGTATTCTTATCTGGCATATTGTATATCGCTTAGAAGTCACTCTGTATTCTTGTCTGACATCTTGTGCACCTCTTTAGGAGTCACCCTGTATTCTTCTCTGCCATCTTGTACACCTCTTTAAGAGTCAGCTTGCTTTCTTATCTGGCATCTTGTATATCTCTTTAGGTGTCACCCTGTATTCTTGTGCGACTTCTTGTTCACCTCTTCTTTAAACCGGCCGCGGTGGCCGAGAGCGCTAAGGCGCTACCTCGTTCCTCGCTGGCATCGGGAGAGCGTGGGTTCGATTCCCACCTCGGCCGTCCTGAAAATGGTTTTCGTGGTTTCCCATTTTCATCACCAGGCAAATTCCGCGACGGTTCCTTTCGATAGGTCCACGGCTGATTTCCTTCCAATATCCCTTCCCTGACCCGTCCTGAAAAGAAAAGTACATGGCCATTGGCTGCATTAATAAAATTATTATTGTTCACCTCTTTAGGAGTCACCCTGTAATCTTGTCTGACATCTCGTGCACCTCTTTAGGGGTCACCCTGTATTCTTCTCTGCCATCTTGTACACCTCTTTAAGAGTCACCTTGTATTCTTATCTGGCATCTTGTATATCTCTTTATGAGTCACCCTGTATTCTTATCTGGCATCTTGTACTGTATTTGGTCTGACATCCTGCACACCTCTTTAGGAGGCACCCTGTATTCTTGTATGGCATCTTATGCACCTCTTTAGGAGTCACCCTGTATTCTTCTCTGCCATTTTGTACACCTCTTTAAGAGTCACCTTGTATTCTTATCTGGCATCTTGTATATCTCTTTAGGAGTCACCCTGTATTCTTGTGTGACATCCTGCACACCTCTTTAGGAGGCACCCTGTATTCTTATATGGCATCTTGTATATCTCTTAAGAAGTCACCCTGTATTCTTGTGTTCGCTTCGCTCAAAGCCCCAGGTCGCTCGACGCCTCAGGACTCTTTCAACAGACTCGAATAACCATTAGCTTCTGCTTCCCGCGTGGCTGCATGACGACACTTCCCGCGCAGCTGCATGACGTCACTTCCCGCGTGGCTGCATGACGTCACGCACTCAGTTCCCGCGTGGCTGCACGACGTCACTTCCCGCGCGGCTGCATGACGTCACTTCCCGCGTGGCTGCATAATGTCACGCCACTGATCTCTATACATGGATGGCTGGTAGCTAAGGCAGCAGTAAGCCGAATAGACGATGACAGGTGTAGCAAGATGGCAGCGAGCGCATGGTGCAATATTGCGAATCCGGCTCTGTGATTGGTTACTGTTAGTTTGATGTTATACATGTATTTATACTGGCAGTAAATATTTTGTGTTTCTTGTAGTTGTAAAATGGGCTTAATTTGGTTATTTAAAGCGTAAAATCTTAGTTTTAAGTACCGGTTTGGTGACCCATCATCCCAGGCAAGCCGGTAATACCTTTACTTCTCAGGCAGATAGGTCGCTTAGCCGTAATTTTGAAGTTATTGTGAAGTTAAGTATACATATGTGGTGGTGCTGAAGCAGACGTGATCGGGCTAGGCTATTGCGTGTTTAAATTTGATCCCATTTCAGGGTTTTTCGGTTCTGGGTGCGAATAGTTCGCTTAATAGTTGTAAAACGGTGGGGAGAGTATATTTTGAGTAGGTTTTTAGTTGTGTTAAGTTTTATGTGGAGCTGAGGAGTGAAATTGGTTTGGCTTCAAGTGCATTTTTGGCTTTGATCTACTTCCCGTTATTATTAAGTTTGTTGTGCTGCTAGCGTGATTAAAAGCTGTAGTATTTGATGTAGAGTGCTGGGATTACTTGGAGGAAGTGTTGGTTATTTCATGGAAACAGGAATTCATTACGGTACCAATTACCGATTACGATATGTCGAATCTAGGCCTGTATAGTGAGCTACGTTTAGGCCTATAGGTACATCATTTGAAGAATGCATAATTTTGTGGCATATATACATGTGTACCGTAGCCTATATACAATTTACAAGAATGTTTCCAGAAATTGTTTTTCACTCGTTACTCTGTTACTGGTCGCTAATTGCGTGTACTCAGCACCTAAGTTGATATTTGTCAGCCGTTATTATACATTCATTTTTATTGCTATTCCGGAGATTTACTGACCTCGGAATGAAGTGTCAGTGATCCCAATGCTCTTATGCTATGAGTGAACATATCTCTATATTTTTATGTGCTCCATAGCACCATTAATTACGATTTAAAATTGACTAGATTATCATTGCTTGCCCATAAGGAGGACTCGAGAATGGGTAGACCAACATGGCGGACCGCGCGCTCAACCTGGCGTACTTTCTCGTGCAGCGGAGCGCTGCCATCGGCGATCCATGTATAGAGATCAGTGTGTCACGCACTCAGTTCCCGCGTGGCTGCATGACGTCACTTCCCGCGCGGCTGCATGAATTCACTTCCGTCTCCGTCTCCGTAACGCATAACGTTGGACTCAAGCATAACGACGAAGTCGACAAGATCATTTGAAATGATAAAAGAGGACAAAAGAGGAAGGAAGAGGGAAGAAAGAAAGAAAGAAAGAAAGAAAGAAAGAAAGAGACCAAAATAAGGAATAAAGGACGGAAGAAAGAATAAAAGAAAGGAAGGAATAGGGAATGAAAGGAGGAAGAGGGGAAGAAGAAATGAAGAAAGAGAGCAAAAAAGGAAGAACGAAAGAATGGAAGGAATAGGGCATAAAAGGAAGGAAGAAGGAAGGAAAGGAAGGAAGAAAGAAGAAAGAGTGCAAGAAAGGAAGGAAAATATAAAGAGAGAAAGAAAGAAGGAAAGAGTGCAAGAAAGGAAGGAAAAGAGAAAGAAAGAAAGAAAGAAAGAGGGCAAGAAGGACGAAAGAAAGAAAGAAAGAAAGAAAGAAAGAAAGAAAGAAAGGAAGGAAGGAAGGAAGGAAGGAAGAAAGAACGAAGGAAAGAAAGAAAGAAAGAAAGAAAGAAAGAAAGAAAGAAAGAAAGGGAAGGGAAAGTTGCTTGCGCGACTTCATTTTTAGCCTACTTTCGATTTTTGCAAAAAATGAAAGTAGACTTATGAGATCAACACAGGGCGAAAAAAGTGTGTCTGTCTGTGTGTGTGTATGTGTGTGTGTGAGTCTGTGTGTGTATGTGTGTGTGTGTGTCTGTGTGTGTGTGAGTGTGTGTACTCTGAATGTCTGTCCCCCCCCATCAATTCGAACACGGTGAATGCAAATTGAACGAAATTTGGTACAAAGGTAGCACTAGCAAAGGACACCTCAGTGTCATGTTTTATATCGCCGCCATCTTTACTAAAACTGAATGGCGGCCACTCAAACGTTCAAAACGTAAAATGAAATAACGACTAACCAAATCATCCGATCTCTACCAAATTTGGTAACAACATACCTTCGTATAGGATGCGTCTTGTGACCAAACTACAAGGTCGTCCGCCATACCATTTCAGGATGGCGGCCGTGCGAATTATGCAAACTTTATAATCCATATCATGGGACCCACCAGTTCCGATTATCGAGCCGAGAATCGTTTTAACTGTTCTAAAGGAAGAGGCACGTTCGAAATTAAAAGTTTATTTTGTAATACTATAGTGCAGACGTGATTTTAAAAAGCTGAACTGATTCAGTAATAAGACAAGATGGCAGCGGATATCTTGTGCCGGACTTATATTTCACTAATTTGAGTATTGTATGCAATATAGCGTACTGATAAAAAATAAATAAACTTTGTATGAAATGCTTTATGTATAAATAATATACTGCAGTGATGAAATCGTTTAGTATAAATCATTATTTGCTAACAAGTTCTATGTAAGTCATTTTAAATAGAACGATATTCGTTGACACAATTAGTTCAGTGGTAGAGCGTTAGACTATCGCTCAAATGCCTATGGCTCAAACCCGATCAGAGCTAGGTTTTTTGCTTGAAATGTTATATGTTTATTGTTTTGTAATGACTCAGATGTTTTAAAATTAAGCGTTATATTGTGCACATTATGGTGTAAAATATATATTTAATTAAAACATAATTCGCCAGCAGATTTACTCGGGACATCTAGCTGCCAAAAAGGTAACTTCCAGATTTTATTGAAAAGTTTCTTCTTCTGGCCGCTAGAATGCAATCGCTCTGTTAGGATTATATTGTTCGATATTTCACCAATAGATGTCACGACTAGTCTACGTGGGGATCCATTGATTACTATACCATTATCATTCTATGCGCATCGAATTTGAAGAATGACAAGATGATACTACGATACATTTTAACTTTTTATTTTAAAGGGTTTGTAACAGCCTATTTTGCGTTACTTGAAAATGTTATTAAGCGTTATATTGTGCACATTATGGTGTAAAATATATATTTAATTAAAACATAATTCGCCAGCAGATTTACTCGAGACATCTAGCTGCCAAAAAGGTAACTTCCAGATTTTATTGAAAAGTTTCTTCTTCTGGCCGCTAGAATGCACTCGCTCTGTTAGGATTATATTATCGAAAATATCCACATAGTTTGTATACACACGTCTCTGTAGGGTCATGGAAAGATTTGTTAAGTCAATTAGGGTTGTGAAAGCCATGCACAACCAGACGTGTAAAGACATGCCTCAACTCAAAGTTGGATGTTGCCCACGGCAGGTCGTAATAATAATAATAATAATAATAATAATAATAAAAGACAACGGTGAATATAGACGGCGGCATAACTATGAGCTGTATATTCATGTCCAGAAGATCTCTGATGTAATGAGGAAAAGGAGGATTGCATTTTATGGCCACTTGCTTAGAATGAAACCCACACGATTGACGAACCGGATCTTTAACTATTTTAAAAATAAGAAGACCAAGCCAGCCTGGTTCGAAGAGGTGGAAAGTGACCTGCAAGAGATGGAAATTACCTGTGGGGATATTCATGAACGCAATTCCCTCAGGAAGAAACTACACGACCACCAGGGTTTTCAGGAAAAACCGAAGTTGAAGACGGGAAAGATGTGGACGGAAGAAAGAAAAGAGTAACACCGGCAACGTATGAAAGAACACTGGGCAAAGATCAAAGCCCGGAGAAGCCAGTTGAAATAATGTGGTCCTTAGTTGGCCGATACGATTAAAGAAGAATAATGTTATTGGTTTTACATCCCTTTTAACTACTGCTGATTTTAGAGACACCGGGGTGCCGGAATTTTGGCCCGAAGGGGATCTTTAACGTGCCAGTAAATGTACTGACACGGCTCCCTCGCATTTGTGCACCCTCAAATGCCAGCTGACTGCGCCAGGATACGAACCTGCAACCTAGGGCCCAGCAAGCGAGAACGTTACCGCCGAGCCACGCAGCCAGTCCGGTCGATTATGTCTCCAGATCCATAACATTCTTGAGATACTTCTTATCTTTCTTTCTTCAATGATGGTAGCAGTTTTTATCTAGATTGTGGCGTTTGGTAGAGGAAAATCGTTTCTATGGCCTTCAACAAAGAATAGTTCTATTATACTCTTTGATAATAACAACGAGTTATAACTATACTCATACATTTAGGAGAAAGTAGGCTATATGTTCTTTACTGAACATCTTGTTGTGATTATGATCAGCGGGACGCCCTTTTTACGCGCATACACACGGAGCGTGGCAAGCAGCTTGACCGCTGCACCATCATGTCACGTCACTCTCACACGTGATCACCACACTGTTGGTTCTTGGCTGACACATCTGATGAACCCTAGTCTAGACTTCTGTCTCAACGGTTCTGGGTCTGATTCCCTAAACTGTCTCCTTGAAAGATATTTTTTATGACTTGTCACTGCAACTTGAGGGAAATGCTGTGACGGTAACTATGACGATGACCGACTTCCTAATCGTAGCCTGAAGCACAAATACCTTAGTAGGGACACCACAATAACATAAGTTATTGCGCATATTCGACGCATTCTCATGTACTTGGGGCTGATGACAGGAAGGAAGGAAGCAAGGACGTGACACTAACTAGAAGCAGAATATCAACATCGATATTTATTAGTTAGTAAAAGTTGTTTTAAGGGGAAGAACAGCTAGATCTTCTGCATCAATATCATTAGAGTGGGTGGAGCTGCGAACCGAACACACTAAATGTTTTGAGAGACGCAGAAACAAATAATGTTGTTGGTTCACTTAGAGACTTGACCATCGCGGTTATCAGCCCCGGTAACTTATATGAATGCACACGTTTATCTCATAACATGGTTGGTTGGTTGGCTCTTCAGTTTAGGGGCTGCGACAACGCGGTCATGTAGCCCCGTGTACTTTGGGTGTGTGTAAAATCTGTCTGATAACCGGGGTTAATTGTGATGACTGTATTAGTGTGTGTATCTGTTTTCAATTCAAGTAAGGACTGCAGACATTGCTTTTTTTCAAGTAGTTTCTTCTTTTGCCGCCAACCGCCACCGCCAACAACTACTAGTTCAGAACTTGGCTACCAGATGCCATCGCAGTCGGCTCCTGGCGACGAACGTCGCAACCTTACAGCGTTTGTCAAATGTTTAACCTATAATTAATTTAGCTTCACATAGGTGCAATTATTGGAAGGTTCTTTAACATGCCATAAATCTATGACATGGGACCGCCGGCTTTACTTCCCCTCCGAAGGAAGGCATACTGAGGAATTTTTGAAGCTCTTAAAAAACCGACGACTTCGGCCGGGCTTGAACCCGCGATCTTGGACATAGAAGCTCAGCATGCTACCAGCTACGCCACCGAAGCCGCCTCTGATAACATGCATTGTTGAGGTGTCAGTAACTGTGTATGTGTGTATTAATAGAAACAAATCACGGCCTGTATCGGCTGTATGAAACGATAGTCTTCTTTGAACTCGACTAGCTTTTAGCTTTGTTCTCCACCTGCTGTTTCCTGACCTCCCTTTTAAGCCTATTTTCAATTTTGAAAATATAGGCCTATGAGATCACCTTTTGTCCGTGTGTGTGTGTGTGTGAGAGAGTGTCCCCCTAATAACTTCTAAACTGCTGGAGCGATTTCAATGAAACTCGGTAAGTTCATAGCACTATTCCGGACGACCCCGACCGTGCCCTTCAAATTTTGTTACGTCTCACCAATCCAACATGACGGCTGTGCGAAATATTTCACCAGCATTTAATATCTCCGAAACTATTCCCGATATCACCCTGGACTTTTTGACGGTGATAAAGGGTACTACTAGAAGTTCACCTATGTGACTTTTGAAAAGCTGGTAACTACTAAACCAACATGGCGGCCACGCGAATTTGCGACTTTTAAATAGACGTTTCTAGCGATTTAACCAACCAAACGCAATAAAACATGGTACAGTATATGTTTATACTCATTGTAATGCACCGGCATCTAACTTCGTTCAATTGTTTACATTAGCACAAGATGGCGGATATGCGAATTATTTCACCGGCATTCTATATCTCTGAAACTATTGGCGGTATCACCCTGAAAATTTGTACGGATATAAAGGGCACTACTGGAAGTTCATCTATAAACTTTCAAAAACCGGTTAACTTCAAAACTAACATGGCGGCCAAGCGAATTTGAAAATTTTAAATACACCTTTCTCGCGATTTAATGTTCCAAACGCAATGAAATCTGGTACAGGAAATGTTTATACACATTGTAATGCATTGGTATCTAATTTAGTTCAATTGTTTACATAACCTCAAGATGGCGGCTGTGGGAATTTTAAAATTAAGTTTTTATATCTTGTGTCGTAATCATGCGATCGAGGTGAAAGTTTGAATAATGAACCTACGCAATAATTTTCCTTTAATGGTACATGACTCTATGGCCTATACATTTAACAATCCAACATGGCGACCATCCGAAATATTTAGAAGGCTCTGAATATCTACGAATCTGTTATAGCAATCAAACTGAATTTTTTAATGTTCATAGGGGCTATGAATTTAAGTTCACCTATTGGACTTTAAATAACCTGGTGATCACACATCCAACATGGCGGCGACGCGAAATATAAATATTCACATGGATGTTTCTCGCAATTTCGCCATCCGAGTGCAGTGAAACTTGGTACAGTAAATCCTTATACGAATGTTAATCCACTGGCATCTAATTTATGTGAATTGTGTCCATAACCAAAAGATGGCAGCTGTGCGAAATTTTAAAATCTCCTTGTTTCGTCTTGTGTCCGAATCATGCGATTGAAATTTGAATGCTACGCGTATACAATAATCTTCATGTAACAGTGCATAACTCTAGGACCTACATATATAAAATCCAACATGGTGACCATCCGAAATATTTAGTCGGTTCTCAATATCTACGAATCTATTACAGCAATCAAACTGAAATTTTGTATGTTGATAGTGGCAGTTAACATATTAGGATATATGAAAATAGGCTGTATAGTTCTTCACAGAACTACTTGTTGGACATCAGTTTATCGTCTCTCAGGAAAAGTAGGAGATTATTGCCATTGAGAAGCAGGTGAGTAACATCTATTCTATAGGCTAGTGTTCGACACAACACTTTTGGAACAGGTTATCTGTGTCTGTCTCTGAGGAAAGAGACGAGAAACGCGAATGTTTCCTGAAAATGATCGAGTCAGAAAGAGATCTCATATCGAATGATGATAAAATTGCAGCCTGGACTACTTCTGCTTGGGGCGACGGAATACTGCAAATATCATATCCGAACCTCACCTCTATCGCAGTGTTCACTACCATCCACTTACTGTAGGTATAAACCTCAATCTATGATAAGGGTGGAGTTTTAGGAGTTCTTTTTAAATTTTACATTTCTCAACCTTGGTTATAGTAATTTTATGCCACAAAAGAATTTGATCCATTCTTTCATTAGAAATTGGTCAAATAATCTCTACATAGTAATAAACAAAGTCCCTGATTCTTGGATGTAACGGGTAATCTCGAGAAACACTGGATGGATATTGATGTGGTTTGCACTATTCTGTAAAAAATTCCTTGAGGACGGTTTCTGTAGAAAAACATTCATTTATGACCAAAGGAAGCCGAGCAATAACGATTTCAGTGAATTGAGTCGAAGAAAACCTGCCGTCAGTGAGCCTTTTAAGCTTACGCTGGGTAAACCATTAAAAGTATGTACATACTACGAGTGTAAGAATTGTTCAGCATGAAAAGTTCTACAAAAAGTCCGGGACAGCATATGTTTATCTTCAATGCATCACCCACTATAAGTGTTTTTCCTTTTTCATTTCTTCCAATACTCTCCATTCAGTGGGAATTTTAATTACTAGCTTCGAAGCGAGTTTATGATCTTGCAAGCGAGTCTATCACACCAGCTTCGGCCAGCATCAAACTGTCCAATCGGGTCGTGTCGAGTCGAGTTAAGACTTCAGAGAAGAGTATATGTGTTTGGATTTTCGTTGTTCACCTCGGCTTTTCTGAATTGTGTCTGGGACCTGCCGTCCGTACGCCTTTTAAGCTTAGGGTAGGGCGGGGCTATTTCGATCACTTCTATTAAAATAGAAATAAAACACATTCAATATTTTCTTATCACTTCATAATTTACTGTTGAGAGAGATTAACTATCACTCTCTACATTAGCATACAGTATTTGGTTTAAAAAAAACTACATGTATGTTGTATATATAGTGTTTTCCATAAACTGACAATGGTTCTTTGGACAAAAATGTGGGGTAATTGCGATCAGCCATGGGGCTATTCTGATCACGTACATTTTCCGCAAACAAACTGTTTTCTACGAACTGCGCCAACACATATTTCATGAAACCACGTTTTACACTTCTGACATTGAATCCAATCACCTCTACTGGCAGACTGGCACCACTTAATTCCACAAAACCCACAACGGACATTCTCTTCATCTTCCATTTCTTCACTTTCTTCTCCGGGAGAAATGTCATCGTTGACTTCGACCTCGAAGAGTCTGCGCCTTTTCAGTTTGTTCATTTCCAGGTGGCGCATTTTCTTTATTCCGTTTTCCAACTTCAGTCTCATTTTTTCAATGGTTTCTGATATTTTTTTCTGTGAGGTGTGGTGGCGGGCCTGCTGTTTTCTATTTGGCTTCTTGCGGTTACAGGTTGATTTTTTGGAGTCAGAATTATTTCACTGAATACAGGTGATGGAGCAGGTGCTTCAGATAAAGATAAAATTGTGTGAGAATTGTATCTATTTGCGAATATTATCTTATTTGAGAGATGTAGAATTTAATTAAAAATAAGTAAGGTGGCACTTGTCCGATTTAAATTTTATACTAAGGGTAGTCTCTAAAGAAAACATTCGTTTTTAAATATTCATAATTCGTATTACCAGTTTTCTATAGACCTACAATCTGTTAATAATCGCAAATATGGATTAGAGAGGTATGCTTCCTTCCCACGTGTCAATATAATTTATTTTTGGCGATCGCAATTACCCCAATATTCTGGTCGGAATTACCCCGCAATGTCATGCTTTAGGTTTGTTCGTATAGCTGGAAAAGTGTTTGACAAGTGTTGCTATATGTGGCAGGAATGTAAACTAGAATCCTTAGACTACGAGCGTGGAGTATGGGTGAGTTGGAATGTTTGATAATCATTACGATAAACCTTATGATATATGACTGGCACATTATTCAGAGGCTATAATGAGCAGAGTGCTACTTACCTTGCGATGTATTCTGTCGAATCGCTGTCAAACAAATGGGAATTGAGATGTCGTTATCCAACGCACTGAACACAGAGGTGGTGGCGCGCGTCTGGAGGTAAAATGGCGGCCGACAAACACTGTGCGGTTGAGCAGCAGCAGTTTTTCTTATGTTGATCGGAATTGCCCCGTGATCGAAATAGCCCCGCCCTACCCTACGCTGGGTACATCGTTAAAGATACCTGGCAAACCCGGAGCGGGTTATTACAATTATGTCTACAGGGGGGTGCGTCAAACCGTCAACTGTCGGAATGCTTCGTCTTACTCACCTTTTTACACAGAATGTGCATGCATCACTACACCCAAGTAGTGCTATGAAAATGATGCCTGTGTATCAAAAGCTTGCATTAGACTCAATATTGGGAAGATGTACAGATTGAAAAACTCAAAATGCCAATGAGAGTTTGCACAGTATCATTCTTGTCAAAATGGGGAGGTGGATGACATTTCACGGGAAATGTTCTTTAAAAATTACAGATATTAAGATGGCGCTAGCTAAATAGTTGAACAAACCTGTTGCATTTTATATGCTCCTATCACACAAACTGCTGAATCAATTGTTATGAAAATGTATCAACATTTACCTTTATAAGATAAAATAGTTAAGTTACTGAAAAGACAATATCATTCACTGTTACCAACATTACAATTGATCAATTCTTAATAACAAAATATTACGCAAAAGGTACATATATGACCTTACTATTAAAGTTAAAGATTTGAAACTAAATACATTTCAAGATGATTTTATGGATTTCAATCCAACTTAGAATCAAGATTCTAGTTCTTCAAACTTATTGTTTGTAAATTTTTCTTCGTTAAGTTTAAAAAGAGCTTTTTTTTTCGAAGCGATGCATAAATACTGCAGCCATCATTATAAGTCATATTATTGCAATTATGCATATAAAGATACTGTGAAAATGTGAAGTAAATCACTGCAGTAATTTTTGAGTTAATGTATCTTATTTGCATAAAAATAATAGTTATAAAGGGTGGCTGTCAAAGAAATGTCTGCAAATAAGTTTAAAAAATGGTATATGTTTGCCAAATTTCACAAACCCTTATGTCGGAAACAGATAACATTTTTACTCCAAACAAACTTCCTATGATATTTGATGATGATGATAATTGTCGTTTTAAGGGGCCAAACATCTAGGTTATCGGCCCCTAATGGTTTGGGTGATCGTGAAGATGATAATGAAATGTAAACTATAACTAAAACTAACTACTAACTTATATAACTTACTAGAAGAAGAAATGGAAAATAAAAGGAGAATAAGGCAAATAAAGCACAGGAGGAAATGAAATGCCCTCAACCCTCGAAGAATGCGAATTGAGGGACTTGGAAGGAAGGAGAGCCATAAAAGGCAGATAGGAAAGTGAAAGAGGAGAGGGTCCGCCCCACGGTAATGGATAAAAGGGGGAAAACCGGACCCAGCTCAGGAATCCCTCGGGGTCGCCAACTCCCGAACTCACCAGCCGTGAGCCCCTGAGGTTGTAGCGCTATCTAGGGTTCACCAGAACTGGTGGGGCTACATACACCCGGCCTCCTTGAGGGTCTTCAGCAGAAGGCAGGAGGTAAAAGGAAAAGAAAAAGAAGGCTGACCCCTCGCAGAAGGAGGGTATCAGAAAGGATGAGTCAAGGGCCAATTAAGGCGGGAGAGGGAGAGACTCCCTAGTCCTCGGATATCCTAATACCATCGGGATTGGAAGAGAACAAGAGTTGACCAAGTGAGGTCGACAGCAAAGATGACGGAGAGGAGCCCGGCACAAGTAAGTGGAAGTAATGCCGGACTCAGCTGGGGTCCCTTGGTCGCCAACGCACGTCCCACTAGATGTGAGCCCCTGGGGGACTATGATATTTCAATACGCTGAGAACTTAAGACATGAAAGAAAGAGAACGTTGATTTTCTTTCACTGAAAGCTAAGTAAGCGCCACCTGAAACTCAAATATCTCGCTCAATGTTTGGAATACACCTTATAAACTCTCAGATTTGGTAATCCAGCATTTAATCTTATTTAAAATCACCATACGTTAAGAAAGCGCCACCTGAAACTCAAATATCTCGCTGAATGTTTGAAATACACCTTCTAAACTTTCAGATGTGGTAATCTAGCATTTAATCTTATTTAAAATCGTATACAAAATATAGGTAGACAAAATTAAGCTATTATTCTTCATAGATCTTATTTTAGTGTACATCGTGAGTTTTAGGTGCATGTTTCTCAAACTATTGAAGATATCTGTTATTTTCCATGTTATTTGTGTGACTGTTTATCTGTGAAATAGACACCCAAAAGGTATAAATTAGTTATTTAGTAACACCTAGGGGGTGAAAATGTGAATAAATATTGTTCAGTTTTCAAAGACTTGAATTCAAAGTGGCTGTAAAAAATATAAGAGCGATTCAACTCAAAATAAAAAGTCTATTATATCAAACCAATCATTTTATACACAGATCTGAAATGTTAGTTCCAAAACCAGACCTGTTTCTCAGAAATTTATGATGTATGCTAAAAATTCAAAAAAGAATAACTTTATTTTCTAGAAATATATAAGACTTAAAATAAGTTTACCTTTAAAGGGAATTGCTGGTTTACCAAATCTCAGTGTTGAGAAGTTGTATTGCAAAAATAATTAGGATGATATTCAAATTTTATAGTAGTGGCGGTGGTTGTGATTTATTTAACGGTGAAACATCAAAGCCATCTGCACCAATTTTCTAGTGTAGGTGTCGCAAATATAGGGGAGGCTTCGCAAACTCCGCAGTACGGCTAATTCCGCAACACTTGAAATATACTTCTTCTGGAGAGATACCCCAGCGCAAGAGACGAGTTCATCAACAATTTAATATCTTTTATGTTCGACGATGTCCAAATGTTAATATTATACGTCAGAAAACTGTATCATAATGATGGTCATTATAGTACTGTTTTTCATTATGAGACAGTTTCTCCAGACAATCAGAGCTCATTCATTGACCAATTAGACGGCTTCGGTGGCGTAGTCGGTAGCATGCTGAACTGCTATGACCAAGATAGCGGGTTCAAACCCGGCCGAAGTCGTTGGATTTTTTAAGAGCGTTAAAAATCCTTCAGTATGCCTTCCTTCGGAGGGGAAGTAAAGCCGGCGGTCCCATGTCATAGATTTATGGCATGTAAAAGATCCTTTCACAGACTAAACTTGTGTAAAGCAAAAATTGTTAGGTTAGATTTCGTCAGAACGCTCTATCAAAGTTCCAACGTTCACCACTAGGTATCATTGATATCTGGTGGCGAAAGTTGGAACTACTTGAAATTGAACGGAACTTGTAGCTCGCCCTTTAGGGTATCCGCTGGAAGCAGCTACAGACTCAGGCGAGCCGAACATGTCCTCGGACACTCCCGGCGCTAAAAGCCATACGATAGATAAATAAATAAAATAAATTGACCAATTAGGTAAGGATCCCTTGCGCATGCGCTAAAAATCCAACATGTCGGACATGAATTACATGATTTTGGAAGTTCGAATTGGATATCGGATCAACCATTGTAGTTACAATCCCAAACACAAAGACAAAATCAGCACGAACCTTTACGGTAACGTGAAAATACTATGACATATGCAAGGAATTTATGAATCTACATCCACAAGTTAGCAACACAGCATCGTTCTATAAAAATTACCGACATGGAAAGTGCACCGTCCCATATGTTCGCGTAAATAAACTGGCGAATATGAGGCAAGAAATAGTACTGTACATAAGATCCCCAACTCCAATTTCTACACATCGAATTGCTTTCAAACGACTTCGGTCACAATATTAGTGAATGCTAGAGATGGACTGCACTAGTCATCATGCAGGCTGTAAACAATAGCAGCTTTGACCCACGCATGTGCTCTGATCAGTCAGCAAAGCCAGCGCGCCCTGTTCACTAACTGAAGTAACTGAATCCCACAGATATTTATGAGTATTTATGTTAAAACATATAAAAAAGTTATAATTATCGTCGAACATAAACAGTCGTATGCAACTCGCCTATAATGGTAATTGACACTCGTATGGAAAATATAAAACTCGCTACGCTCGTTTTGTTAACATACTCGTGTCTTAATTATTGCCATTATAGGCTCGTTGCATAATGTACTATTGATCATGAATCTCGAAAAGACAAATGCGACCATCTCGTGCTAAAATTGTGAAAACCTGTGTTGTATTTTGTTTGAGAAATATTTATAAATTCACTTGTCTTTCGGTGTTGAATTTATGCGGGAATGGTACTAATGCAGCATAATATTAGACGTTTCATATTATGAATTTAGACAAGACACCGTAAATTTAGCCCTAGTATCACCAGTATCAGGAGCCTCCGTGGCTTAGGCGGCAGCACGCCGGCCTCTCACCGCTGGGTCCGTGATTCAAATCCCGGTCACTCCATGTGAGATTTGTGCTGGACAAAGCGGAGGCAGACAGGTTTTTCTCCGGGTACTCCGGTTTTCCCTGTCACAATTTCATTCCAGTAACACTCTCCACTATCATTTCATTTCATCTGTCATTCATTTAAACATTGCCCCAGGGGGTGCGACAGGCTTCGGCAGCCGGTACAGTTCATATTCTCGCCGCTAGATGGGGGCTTCATTCATTCCATTCCCTGACCCGGTCGGAGACTGGACGCAGGCTGTGGATTTTTTTCATCACCAGTATCAACGAGAAATCCCTAATAAATTACATAATTCAAATCTCTTCGAAGGTGATATTTTAAGTATTAGATAAATTAGACAACCCATTCCAGATTACATTTTAAGAGATGAATGTTTCACAAATATGTTGAAATTTATCTTCCATGTAAATTCTTGTAACCCTTTCCCTTAATGTATTATGTTTTCCTTCAATTCCTTATCATTGCGGACATAGCCTAGTCTCCCCTAGATCATAAGCATGTTAATTTCAGAAAAGGAACATCTCTTACTGATGTTCTATTGAACTGGTTTATCGAAAAGATATACTAGTACAGTGCAATGAACTAAATATTCCTGGGTACAATTATTTAGGATTGTATTCATGTACTGTAGTTACGCTCCATTGTGTCTTTGGACACATATTTTCCAGTGCTGGAGGTATGTGGATGTGGGATAACCCTTTATAGGTTATAGTTTATTAACCACCTGCTATATTGTCAAAGATGCTGATGGTTGAATATTTCAGCCATATGTCAACGAATTTTCTTTTCAAAGTGTTAAAATTTCAGAAAACCAAATAATATGCTTCTATCTTCTTGACCTAAGATGCTTGATGGCATTTAATTTTTAACATGAGCAATTAAAACGTAAAAAATAAGATACGATAAAAATATAAATTGAAAATAAGTATGCTTGTAAAAAATAAATAGGCCTTAATAATCTTTTAAATAACAATTAAAAGTAAATAAGCTTTTACAATTTAAAATATGCTTATAAAATTAGAATTATAAAAATTGTAGACCATACAAATTATCCAAAAATAAAATTATGAAAATTAAAGAGACAACACAATGATCTAACCATATTTATTAACAAGCAGTCATTTAAGGTACATTTATATCCATTCTATTCTTATTTATTCTTATGTTTTCTAATTCTTTTTGTGAGCTTTCTTTTCAAATTTCTAACAGTGATTTGTAAGGATATCCATTTTCTCTTTTATCTTTGTAATAGTACATTGTGCAACGAGCATATAATGGCAATAATTAAGACACGAGTATGTTTATAAAACGAGCTTTAGCGAGTTTTATAATTTTCATACGAGTGTCTTAATTACCATTATAGGCGAGTTGCATACGACTGTTTATGTTCGACGATAATTATAACTTTATTACATGTTTTAACATAAATATTCATAAATATCTGTTCAGTAACTAGGGTTTTGTGATCGGGTGGTGCGCTAGGTAGCATATCCCCATGTTCCAAGCTCTCTGGCCGACCGACGCATGCGCACTGTGTGCTTCAATGCCATATGTGCAGATCGTGAACCAGTATTCTGTAAAACTGTCACCGTAGTCGTTTTAAATCAACGCGCTGTGCATAAATTGGATTTGGGTATATTAAGGTACGGTGCTATTTCTTGTCTCATATTCACCAGTTTATTTACGCGAACATATGGACGGTGCACTTTCGGTAATTTATATAGACATGTTGGATTTTGAGCGCATGCGCGAAGGTATCCTTATCTAATTGGTCAAACAACTGTTTCTTGAGCTGTGATTGGTGGGAGAAACTGTTTCATAATGAAAAATAGTGTTATAATGACCATCATTATGATACAGTTTTCAGACACATAATAGTCAGGGTCGAACATAAATGTACATTATGCAACAAGCCTATAATGGCAATAATTAAGACACGAGTATGTTTATAAAACGAGCCTATGCGAGTTTTACAATTTCCATACGAGTGTCTTCATTACCGTTATAGGCGAGTTGCATACGACTGTTTATGTTCGACGATAATTATTATAACTATTTTATGTTCGAACATAAATATTCATAAATATCTGTCGAGATTTTGCCAGTCGTATGTACTGAACAGAGCGCAAGGGACGCAGAGAATACCTTGTATTCGACCATGGCTTCCTCGATTACCCCACTATGACACTAGGAAATGCAGTGAAATTTAAATTAGAAGGCCTTGGAACTCAGCTCAGGTGCGATGATATCCTTATCTAATCGGTCAAACAACTGTTTCTTGAGCTGTGATTGGTGGGAGAAACTGTTCCATAATGGAAAAATTGTGTTATAATTACCATCATTATGATACAGTTTTCTGACATATAATAGTCAGGGTCGAACATAAACTTAGTTTTAAGATTATTTTAATTCAATCTACGCTGACGAAGGTGTCATTGAACACCGAAACATGTACGCTTAAGCAGTAATTAAACTACGTTCTGTAGTGTTTGACAAGGCAGTTTTGAATAAGATAGTACTATCAGTCAACACGGATATTAATTATTACCATTGTCATATTGGTTAATGTTTTCGCATTTTATATTAAAATTAGGATAAAATAATTAAATAAATAGAAATAAAATATATTAATGATACAATAGTTCTGCCCTATAAAGGGTTAAGCAATAACGAAAGCTTTGTTCAAGACAAGGCAAGAAGAAATAATTTTATTAATGCAGCCAATAGCCATTTATTTTATTTTCAGAACGGGTCAGGGAAGGGATTTTGGAATCAAGTTCACCGGAATTTGCCTGGTGGTGAAAATGGGAAACCACGAAAACCATTTTTCAGGACGGCTAATGGGGGATTCGAACCCACGCTCTCCCAATGGCAGCGAGGTATGAGTTAGCGCGTTAGCACTAACTTGAAACCGTCGTCGGTCAAGGCAAGCACTGGTACCATAGTAAGATTATTTTGCTATCTTAAAATATATTTCTACGTTCATTGTCTAAAATGGCTACAACTTAGCAAATTTTCTAGGTTTGTGTCGTGTCTTGTGTGGGGTTTCGCCTAGGACACCAAGCTGGCTCATCAGCAGGCTCTAGGTGTCCCCACCCGGACCCCCACAGAAGTAGCGAACTGTGCGCTACCTCCCTTTTAATGAAGCGCACCTGCGCCTCTTCACTGCGAGAACTAAGAGCTCATGCAGCCATAACCCTCCTCTGAAGGCTCCCCAAAACATGGCACAAACGTAGAAAGATTGCTAAGTTTTAATTCACTGACCGTGAAAGCCAATTTCCATCTTTTTGTAGATATTGAGTTTGAATGTGTTGCCTTATGCAATGTAGGTTATGTTTCAAAAGGCATTTAGTCCATAAAATGCAAAATTTGTTAGATGGCGGGCGTTTATGAAAAGTAAAGGACCAAGAGAATATATGAAAAACGGATTTTTTAGTTTTTCACGGAACTAGTTGTTTCTAAAGTTGACAAAAAATATTCTTTATAACACCCTCGTGGGAAAATTCAAACATTGGGAAACTTATTCGGAACTAGGAACCCGCCCCAGCTTTTCTTGGTATCATTAAGGGTTTACCCAGCGTAAGCTTAAAAGGCACAAAAACGGCAGGTCCCGGACGCAATTCAGAAAAGCCGAGTTTTTTTTAGCGTATGACTTTTGGTGCCGGGAGTGTCCGAGGACATGTTCGGCTCGCCAGTTTTGTAGCTGCTTCGAGACGGACACACGATGGGTGAGCTACAAGTACCGTTGGGGAGGAAAGTTGGAATGTAAGGACGAGGAGTTGGAAGGTAGCGGCTGTGGCCTATAGTTAGGGACCAACCCCGGCATTTGCCAGGAAGGAAGATGCGAAACCACAGAAGACCATCTTCAAGGTTGCCGGCGGGAGGATTCGAACCTCCTCGCCTCCCGGATGTGAGCGACTGCCAGCAGTCATGCCGTAACGACCATGGCTAACTCACCCGGTAAAGCCGTGGTGAAAACCGGAACTCCAAACACTTACTCTTCTCTGGAGTCTTAGCTCGATACAACTCGACAGTTTGATGCTGGCCGAAGCTGGGGTGATAGGCTCGTTCGTTAGCTCATAGACTCGCTCCGAGGCTGGTATTTTAAATTTCCACCGAATGGAGATTGTTGAAAAAAATCAAAACTTAAAAAACACTTATAGTGGGCGATGTATTAAAGATAGGGATATGCTGTCAGGGGCTTTTTTGTAGAACTTTTCATGCTGAACAATTCTTACACTCATTGTATAGATATATCTTAACGGTTTATCCAGCCTAAGCTTAAAAGGCGCACGGACGGCAGGGTTTTCTTCGACTCGATTAACTGGAATCATTAGTGTTTGGCTTCCTTAGGTCATAAATGAATGTTTTTCTACAGGAACCTTCCTTGAGAAATCCTTTACAGAATAATGAAAACCGCATAAAAATCCATCCAGTGGTTCTCGAGATTACCCGTAACATCCAGAAATCGGGGACTTTGTTTTATAGTAGGGTGTAGAGATTCCATCTTTCGAGTACAGTTTCATGTGTAGCGTTCTTAAAACGGCCATGCAGCTGTATACTACGTGTTGAATGTAATGGAACTGTACATGGCAACAGTCTCTGATAGCGAGGAATGTAGGTTAATTAGTTTTTCACAGAGAGTCTTATTTATCAACGTAATAAGCTTGCCCTGACCCAGTGCTGGTAAACTTAACCAATTGAGGCTTTTGATACAAGAACTATGGACTTAATTATATCACCATACAATATAATATCCTTATGTGTTTGCGATGGAGAGTGTTCTACAAAAATGGAATGGCATAGAAATCACCACAGTAATTTGTGCATAAATAATTCCCTCTATTCCTGTGGAATGTTAGAAGTCTGCTAGGCAGTGGAGTGTTAGAAAACGTAGAAAGAGAAATGGATAGGTTGAGGTTGCATTTGATTGGGATTAGTGAAATGTGCTGGCCTGGCAGGACAGCCTGAGGCCCCTCAACCATGCCAAGTATCACCCTGTAGTAGCAAAAGGAGGTCCTACACACTACCAAGTACGTGGCCGATGACATCGGGACGAACATCAGTATGTGCCCTCAAACCTTCGGTCAGGTAGTGTAAATTTTCTAACATGCTAAGCTCTGAAAAGACAGTACCAGTTTTGATAACCAGCCACGGTGGTCGGGAGCACTAACACAGTACCTCCTTGGCATCGGGAGAGCGTGGGTTCGAATACCACCTCGGCCTTTGTTTTCTTGGTTTCACATTTTCTCCACCCGGCAAATATCGGGATGGTTCCTTTCAATAGTTCCTCGGCCGAGTTCATTCCAAAATCCCTTCCCTGACCCGTCCTGAAAATGGTTTTCTTCGTTTCCCATTTAATCCACCAAGCAAATATCGGAACGGTTCCTTTCAATATGACTACGGATGATTTCCTTCCTAAATCGCTTCCCTGACCCGTCCTGAAAAGAAAATATATGGCCATTGACTGCATTAATAATAGACTACATTGCTCAACAAACGTTTGGAATGACAGAGATTTTACTATAATTACTTCTTATACTAAACCCATTGAGGTTTATACAATAACTTATTATCAAACTAAACATCAGTCCTTCTGAAAACAATGACAATCGTGGTTAGTTAACAATGGAACGGTACAAAAACAAAGCGAACTCTCTTCTAAGTGTCCCTGTAGAAAACAAAAGCATTGAAAATCTGTATCTCATGATGATCAGTATGAGTGTTTAGTTGTCCTCGCCGCACACGGAGGGGACATGCTCTGAATGAGACCATCAAGTTTATCTTGGGGTAAGAGGTCCCATTCCTCTATGGCAGCGTCAGAATACAATTAATGGCAGTGGTTCAAACGTTTCTTGAGCAATGTATTATTATTAAAACTCCGCAAATTTTCTAGGTTTATGCCGTGTCTTGTGTGGGGTTTCGCCTAGGAACACCAAGCCTTTATAAATAACTAGCAACCCGACCCGACTTCGCCCGGGAACAGTTATGAATGCATTACGTGATAAACGCTTCTTTTTAGTCTATTTTCAATTTTGAAAAAATAGGCTTATGAGATCACCTTTTGTCCGTGTGTGTGTGTGTGTGTGTGAGGTGTGTGTCCCCCCCCTAATAACTTCTAAACGGCTGGATCGACTTCAATGAAACTCGGAAAGTACATAGCACTATTCCGGACGACCCCGACCGTGCCCTTGAAATTTAGTTACGTCTCACCAATCCAACATGGCAGCTGTGCGAAATATTTCACCAGCATTCAACATCTCCGAAACTATTCCCGATATCACCCTGGATTTTTTTGCGGTAATAAAGGGAACTACTAGACGTTCACCTATGTGACATTTGAAAACCTGGTAACTACAAAACCAACATGGCGGCCACGCGAATTTGCGACTTTTAAATAGACGTTTCTCGCAATTTAACCAACCAAACGCAATAAAACTTAGTACAGTATATGTTTATACACATTTTAATGCTTCGACATCTAACTTCGTTCAATTGTTTACATAACCACAAGATGGCGGATGTGCGAAATATTTCACCGGCATTCTATATCTCTGAAACTATTAGCGTTATCACCCTGAAATTTTGTACGGATATAAAGGGCACTACTGGAAGTTCATCTATAAGACTTTCAAAAACCGGTTAACCACAAAACGAAAATGGCGGCCAAGCGAATTAAAATTTTAATAGACCTTTCTCGTGATTTAATGTTCCAAACGCAATGAAATCTGGTACAGGAAATGTTTATACACATTTTAATGCACTAGTATCCAATTTAGTGCAATTGTATACATAACCTCAAAATGGCGGCTGTGCGAATTTTAAAATTAAGTTTTTATTTCTTGTGTCGTAATCATGCGATCAAAGTGAAAGTTTGAATAATGAACCTACGCAATAATTTTCCTTTAATGGTACATGACTCCATGGCCTATACATTTGACAATCCTACGTGGCGACCATCCGAAATATTTGGACGGCTCTGAATATCTAGGAATCTATTATAGCAATCAAACTGAATTTTTTTTATGTTCATAGGGGCTATGAACATAAGTTCACCTATAGGACTTTAAATAACCTGGTGATCACAAATCCAACATGGCGGCGACGCGAAGTATAAATATTCACATTGACGTTTCTCGCAATTTAACCATCCTAGTGCAGTGACACTTTATACAGTAAATTGTTATACGAATGTTAATCCACTGGCATATAATTTATTTCAATTGTTTCCATAACCACAAGATGGCAGCTAGGCCAAATTTTAAAATCTCCTTGTTACTTCTTGTGTCCTAATCATGTGAATGAAATTTGAATGCTACACGTACACAATAATCTTCATGTAACAGTACATAACTCTAGGACCTACATATATAAATTCCAACATGGCGACCATCCGAAATATTTCGTCGGTTCTCAATATCTACGAATCTATTACAGCAATCAAACTGAAATTTTGTATGTTCATAGTGGCAGTTAACATAAGTAGGATATATGAAAATAGGCTGTATAGTTCTTCACGGAACTACTTGTTTCTAATGCCAATGAACAACGACCAATATCCGTTTACGTCTCGGCATGATGGGTTAAAACCACTGACTGGAATATTAATTATATTATCATGGAGATGCATGTGCAACAAATTCTAATCAGACGTAATTTAAGAATGGCGAGGTGCATGAAACACAAATCCCCCTTCCGTCCAATCTTAACTTGACTGTGAATTTTGCGGAACGTAAAGTTCACAGGCGAAATGAGAGTTGCACTTCCAGGGAATGGCGAGGTGAATGAAACTCAAATCCCCCTTCCGTCCAATCTTAACTAGACTGTGTTTCACAGGCGAAATGAAGAAAACCCGAGTTGTACTTCCAGGAAAACACCAAACACAACCACCCTTCTCAGAAGTCTTAACTCAACACGACTCAACGGTTTGCTCTGGCTGTATCTGGGGCAATAGGTTCGCCCGTTAGCTGGGCTGTAACAGGGATGATAGACTCGCCCTTAGCTAGCTCGTAAACTGTCGCCTCAGTAGTTGAATGGACATGGTTGGAAGAAATTAAAACGTAAAAGCACTTATAGTGGGCGATGTATTGAAGATAGACATATGCTCTCACGGACTTCTTGTAGAACTTTTCATGGTGAACAATTCTTACACTCATAGTATTTAGATATTTTTAACGATTTGCCCTGCGTAAGCTTACAAAACGCTCGGACGCCAGGTTTTTATTCGAATTTTCCACTGAAATCGTTACTACTCGGCTTCCTTTGATCACAAATAAATTATTTTCTACAGAAGTCATCCTCGAGATATCCTTTACAGAATGGCGAAAACCGCATTAAATCCATCCAATGGTTCTCGGGTTTACCCGTAACATCCAAGAATCGGGGACTTTGTTTTATACTAAGTAGAGATATAATAACCCCTGGCACTTCAGCTCATGAAAGCCCTAGACCTACCAAGGGACCGCTGCCCAGCTATTTGGCCTGCAGATATTGGGGTGACACCTGATCAGCGCATCTGGTCCCCTCCGCCGTTATTTTTGGTTTTCGTGATGGGGGCGCTGCCTCACTTACAGGCAACTACTCAATTGTCCTTACGAGGCTGAGTGCACCCCTTTCCAGCCCTCACGTCAGTTTCTAAAATTCCCGACGGAGCCCGGAATCAAACTCAGGCCTCCAGGTGAGAGGCAGTCGCGCTACCCCAATACTACAGGGTCGGCACCAAGCCTTTATAGGGAGGTGAATGGCTGATTGAGCTTTTAGCTCTCGAAGTAGCGCACAGTTCGCTACTCCTGGGGAGGGGGGTCCGGGCATGGACACCAAGAGCCTGCTGATGAGCCAGCTTGATGTTCCTAGGCGAAACCCCACACAAGACACGGCATACAGCTAGAAACAATTGCTGAGTTTTAACTCACTGGTTGTGAAAGCCAATATACCAATATTATAATAATTTTCCTAAACACCTTGTTTATAAGTCAAGTCCTCAGCACAAACTCCAAGTGGCATAGGTAGCCATAACCGCTTAAGCCCATCCGAGGATATTGAGGATAGACACACAGAGCAGGTGTTCTCTTACATGGACGGCACGCGAGGCGACATTCTTTTGTTCGTGCCGTCGCCCGTCGCGACGTCAGTCGGTCTTCTTGGCACTGGACTGGCCCAGTACTCCGTCCTTCCGCACTTTGATGGATTGTTGTTGACAACCACTATACATGCAGTAGAAAAATCCACTCCCTCATATTTGTGTGTGGCGAATCTCGGCTTGAAGGGAGGAGTGAAGAAAAGTGGAACAAAATCCATCATTTTGAAAGCTACAGGCGATGTTACTCCCTCGCCAGGATGCTTTTGTTTACAGTGCCATTCACTGGCTGCACTCTTTCAGTTATGTTCAATATCCATGACTTCACAACCCGTGTATACGAAGAAAGATCTATTAGCACCAATCCTGGACTGTCCACGCCGTTATTTCAGTAGTAAACTTAAAGCTGTCAAATGATTCACTATAACAAATTTACCTGCTATTAGTTTTTGGTTTCACTTTCTTACCATCTTTCGTTGCTATTGTATTAGTACCTAAAATATGAATCTAGTTTTTCATTATGTGACCAAATATTAAAAATCATGCTCATTTACTGTTATTGCGACTTGAACTTGTGTATATTTCATGTTAACAATTTCTTTTTTTAATTTAAATTTTCAATTTTTACCATCTTTCATTGCTATTGTAAGCTTGCGACGGTGGGTGAGTGGATAGCGTGTCGGTCTACTAACCCCAAGATTGCAGGTTCGATCCTGGCCGTGGTAAGTGATTTTTGAATGGCGGCAAAAATACGACACGCATGTCATACGATGTTGGCATGTCAAAGAACCCATTTGAATTCAGTAGACCGTGTTCATAATGGCAAAATTAATCTAGGGAGTTTCCGCCAACACAAAGTTCCTCATTTCTCTACTAGAAAGTGCTATAGTGTTCAAGGAGCTTAGATATGTAACCTCCTTGACTTTCATAGTGATTCAAGGAACAACGAAATTCAACATGCAACCTACCCTCTGGGTGTCAAATTAAAAAGCTTGCACTCGGCACTCGAGGCCATACGATATAATAATAATAATAATAATAATAATAATAATAATAATAATAATAATAATAATAATAATAATAATTATTATTATTATTATTATTATTATTATTATTATTATTATTATTATTATTATTATTATTATTATTGCTATTGTATTAATACCTAAACATATGAATCTAGTTTTACATTATATGACCGAATATTAACCCATGAGGGGTCGCGTCACGGTCTTTTAGATCAGGCGCATACATTTTTTACTCCCCCGAAATAGTTTCACGCGTAAAGGTATGGACTTCACGTGTCTGCGTTTGCTGTTCCCACTTTCATTCCCAGTCAGTTAGTGGAGAGCTTTGTTTCACACGATGTACGTGGAAGTGTACGCTGGTAAGCAGCCTCAGGGACCGTTTTCCGTTGATAATTCTGGACTCGCTGTATTTTCAAGGCTAGTTCAACCGATTGATGGATCGTAAGGAACTTACCTGGGTGGAATGCACTAATCCTGATGCTGCCCAGGATAATTCCGAGAAGAAATAAATCAATAAATTAAGTGGGTTTCATTGTTTTTTTTTCGATAATACAGTACAATGTGTTTCGGTACAAAACCTGGTATTTAGTATCACGGATATATTTTTACATAATAATAATAATAATAATAATAATAATAATAATAATAATAATATTAATAATAAGTGTTTTGCAACAAAAAATTGTATTTTATACACTCCGGTCATAATGACCGTGCGCGACCCATCACGAAACTATTTTGACGCGACCCCTCCCGGGTTAAAAATCATGCTTCATTATTGTTATTTCGACTTAAACTGGTGTATATTTCTTGTTAACTTTTTTAAAGATTTTAATTTTTAATATTAATTTTCAATTTTTATTTTTTAAGTTTTAATTCTTAATTTTCAATTTTTAATTTACTAGTTTTATTTTGTATTCTAATGTATTTTTATTTTGTATTTTATTGTATTTTCATGTATTATCTGTGTGTAAACAATTGTTAGCTACTGTAATTGGGGCACTGCCCTGTTGTGGCAAAAATTAAATAAATAAATAAATGAATAAATAAATAAATAAGTAAATAACCCCCCGTACGGTAGCCATACACGTGAAGTGACACACTACAACTGCAAGGGGAAGGAAAGAGATCGAAGGTTCAAATCCAGACGCTAAAAGTGGATATTTTCTGTGTGGTTTTAACGATGAATACATTTCTTAGCAGACAAAATAGGGGTGCCCATTTTAGCGAAAACCTAAAATTAAGCAATTTTCCTAATTGTGCCAAACGTTGAAGGGTTAAAAGGACCGGAAATGTTTCAAAATGTGAGTCCTGGAGAGTTCTATCGAACTAAAATACCAAATGTTGAAAATCACTTCCGGCCTAATGGTAGTTCTGGAAAACATCCCAAAATCGCTGTTTTTTTAATCGTTTTCTATTTGATCCAAATCCCAGCCAAATTAACTTATTTACATAACTAATTCTTTAATGTGTTCCTTGGTTTAATATCCGCAGAAATTTGTTGATATTTTGAAAACGTTTCACACCTGGAATAGTTACAAGGTCTTAAGTAAAACTTTGTATTGACTCACACTAGCGCTCGTAGTGGTAGAAACATGCAAACTGCTAATCTAATCGATCGGATTAAAAATACTTAAACACACATTCGATGATTAAGAAATGTATTGTAATTTTTAGGAATAAATCCAGAAGGTTGATGCTACCAAAATTCCCAAGTCTACATCCCCTAAAGGAGTAGTGTTCATGGAAGGTCTAGTCCAGGACTGCCCAACCTACGGCCCTCGAGACTATTTTGTCCGATCCGCGTCGTGTCGCCAAAACTTTGAAGCAAGTTCCAGTCGTCGTACTAAACTAAATTATCATGAACTTTATTTCAAAATTTGATTATTAATTGAGTCAAATGAACATAAATACTCACTCTTTGTCATGTGTATTGAATATCGTCGTACTTCTATTTTAAAGATATTCATTAATAGTACATTATGCAACTCGCCTATAATGGCAATAATTTCCATACGAGTGTCTTAATTACCATTATAGGCGAGTTGCATACGACTGTTTATGGTCGACGATAATTATTATAACTATTTTATGTGCGAACATAAATATTCATAAATATCTGTCGAGATTTTGCCAGTTTTATGTACTGAACAGAGCGCATGAGACGCAGAGAATGCCTTGTAATTTGACCATGGCCTCCTCGATTGCCCTACTATGACACTAGGCCACGCAGTGAAATTTAAATTAGAAGGGTTGGAACTCGGCGCAGGTGCGATGCTTTCCTTATCTAATTGGTCAAACAACTGTTTCTCGAGCTCTGATTGGTGGGAGAAACGTTTCATAATGAAAAATAGTGTTATAATGATCCTCATTATAGTACAGTTTTAAAAATATTTAAATATATTTGTAGTGTTTTATTTTTGTATCCACCACAAATACATATAGGAAACTGCAACATTACTAAGAAAACTAAGCTCAGATAGCCACAAAACTCACCATATTTCACCTATATTAACAAAATTCTCTACCTCTCAAACCCCCCAGAGTGTCATTGGCCCGCAAGGTCCCCCAACTATGTGCTATGTAGCCCTTAGTTAAAAAAGTTTGGGCACCCCTGGTCTGGTCTATGACATTAAAGGATGTTTTCATCATTGAGTTGCTTGCCTGAAGGGCTGGAACTGTGGATTTTGTCTGGGTTTTACCAAACCTTCTGTACGAAAACACCGAGATGGACTTAATTTCGGCCACTTACCCCAATCTTAGACCCTAATACAGTAATTACAGTTATACACACTACTGGAATCACTTGAAAAACACAGGTTAACTGATTCATTCAACATACCCTGAACTACACGAAAGTATTGACCAAAATAAATAAATAAATAAATAAATAAATAAAATCATGAGCCCAATCCAGACGGAAACCAGATGGAAACTTTGGAGCATCGCTGATGTCTACCAGAATTTAGAAAAAATCTCTGCCACTATGAAGAAACGGAGGCTAATATTTCTTGGACACATGTACAGATTGGACAAATCCAGATTAACCAAGCAATTATTTGACTACATCTGGAACAAAAGAAAACCAACTACATCATGGATTAAAGAAACTCGTAAAGACCTTGAAGGATCTAACATCCCAGAGGCCCAAATGTTGGAAAGGGATACGTTTCAAAACAGTATACACAATTTGGATGGGTTTCATGACGAGAGACGAGCTACAAAGACCGGAGGAGCTTGGACAGCAGCAGCACAGCGATCGTATGAAGGAGTAATGGAGGCAAAGGAAATAGTGAAATTGTAGCGTGATCATAAGTGTTCAATTCGCAAGTAAAATAAATAAATAAATAAATGTTGGAATGTCCATCTCAGAACCAGAACGTGAGGTTATCGTCACTGACCTTGTAATACCGCGTATATGACAAAGCTCTTCTTTGCCGTGTGTGGATGTGCTATTCAACAGAACAATATTATCGTTAGAGTCATTCTCCTGTGTGTAAATCTAAATGTAAATGAACCTTAAGTATACTGCACTGTAGAAAAGTATTTTTCCGTGTAATTATGGACTCGTTCGATTTGGTTCTTACATCAAACAAAGGCGGATTTTTACTTCGGCCAGGATCAAAATGTAACTCAATCTGGCTCAAAAGTGGGGCCTTTATCTTTCAGGCAACTCAGACAGTACAGCGCCAAATAAAGCTCTTATCAGAGGTACTATTTCCCTAAGAATTAGTCTTTTCACAGACCAAAACATAAAAAGGGTTGCAAGCTGCCAAGATCTTTAGGTTACGACTAGCGTGGTAACTGCAAACTTCTTAATGTGATCAACAGTACACAAAAGCATTCTTCTCCCGGCCATGTTTGACGTCTATAATAAGAGGCGCTTTTCTCACTGAAGGCGAAGAGCAGCCAATATTTTATCGGACAGGCTCCGACACCAAAATGAATCAATCGTGAGGTCGTAACTTTCCCTCTTGATTAACTTATAAGGGGGTGAAGATAATAACGCGAGCAATCAACATTTTTCTTCAAGAAGAAACGCCCGGATATTTTCTTAATGAGTTCGCGCCCTTCATACTCCCTCCTCCCCCTTCATCTTGCAAGATCTGAGAATTGAATTTAAGTCAGAACATTGATATACGAGCTTGCGGTAATCGTGACATAATTCAATGTTACCCTCTCAGCTCCATAGCTGGGAGGAGTGAAATTGACAAGTACTTTACGAACGAGTTCTCAGAAAATAATTCTGTGAATGTCAATACTTCGTAGACCAGCTATGTACTACTCACAATCCTAGATGACAAAGATAATGTAATATACAGGGTGTTTAAAAATGGTGTCCAATGTTTTAGGAGGTATATTATATTTCCGTATCCAGATACATTGTTAAAAAATGTTCATCCAATATTCAGCAACAAGAACAACTTTATCATTGGCCTGCAAAACATCTTCTTTTGTGCACGGTGATGGCAAATTCTGGCAAACCAGAAGGTGCTCTTCATCCTGTAGTAGTCCACAATCAGAGACCATTTCTCTCTGTGCGTAGCCCAACTTCACAAGGTTGGATTTGCATTTCGAAACACTTGTGCGCAGTCGGTTGAGGGTTTTCCAGATGGGATAGCGAAGGTGAAAACCTGCAGAAGGTTCTTCCTTTAGACTCAGGGATGGATTAGGCACCTGTTGTTCCCACAGTTCACGCCTTCGTTTTCCTGCCGAATCAACAAGGGGTGCAGTTGTTCTTAAAAAACTCGTCCTTGACCTGAGTCGAACGGACTGTATTTGATGACCATAAAGAAGGTGAAGTGGATCGGTTGTTTGCTTCCAACGTTCAACCTCTGCAGCTACTTGCCTTCTTACGTGAGGAGGAGCGATTCCTGCGATAGGATACGAGTTTTTACGTTGGTGTTGGTCTCAGACACCCTGTAATTATGCGACTGTTTTAGGAGGTGCAAGTATGCATGATAACAAGAATAATATGTCTAATAGACATGGGTGGTAGAGTGCCCAATTTCTGAGATCTGAACACTAGTTCACAGGAGGTGTTCAGTTTGATGTTCATTCACAGCAATGCATCCTTGAAAGTAGGTTAGACACCACAGTTCGTAACCAGAGATCAGAGTAACTTACTGCTCGGTTACAAGCTCTGTGAACTTGCGGGATGAAGGGCAGAGGCAGGGTAGGAGCAGGCGAGAATTGAGAAGCCTGTCGACAGCCCGCCGTGTAACCTGACATTCTCGTCTATTCCAATACTACTAACATGGGTCTTTTCTGAAAGCAGTGTGGCGTTGGGAATGAGTGACTGGGTCACCGACTAATGTATTTGCTTCTGTTACTACGCAAGGACAGAGAAACCTCACCACTCGTCACCTCCACTACTCATAGTCTGCGATGCACATTCCTTTCAGGTCCACGCAGCTTAGACCCGAGCAGTACACTAATCCACACACCTGACCTTGCTTGACGGAGTGCCAAGGCATCGACTCTGTTCACATTCACAACCAGACTTCGTTTCATTTATCCCTTGTGATGTATCAGTATTCCATGCCAGGGGTGTCAACTATGACCATCTCGCAGTCTCACCTTCACCCATCCGCCATGGGGGTAGTCAGTTGAGCCTGCCAATTAGAGTATTTCCCAGTATTTACTGTTGGCATGCTTGCCACGGTGGGTGAGTGGTTATCGTGTCGGATTACTAACCCCGAGTTTGCAGGTTCGCTCCAGGCCGTGTTAAGTGATTTTTGAAAGGCAGCTAAAATTACGACACGCCTGTCATTCGATGTTGGCATGTCAAATAACCCATTTGAATTCAGTTGGCCAGGTTCTTAATGGCAAAATTAATCTCGGGATTTTCCGCCCACACAAAGTTCCTCATTTCTCTACTAGAAAGCGCTATAGTGTCAAGGAGCTTAAGATATCTAACCTCCTTGACTTGCATAGTGCTTTAAGGAACAACAAAATATTCGACTTGCAAGCTGCCCTCTGGGTGTCAAATAACAAAGCTTGCACCCGGCACGCGACTTCATACGATATTATTATTATTACTATTGGCTTCTACTCAGTATAGGTGTCCCCACTGATACTCAAAAACCAAACAGTTATCCAGGCTTGGGACCGGCACAGAGTTGAGCTGTATTGCTCCCCCTGTGGCTCGGTATATCTCGTAGTCTGCACCTCCTATAAGCAAGTGTTATGATCTCGGAAAGTAGGTGATGTAGGACCCATGTTTAGTAGACATTTTATTCATGTTTGGATCTTGTTCGGATCCTGTTAAAATATCGGACACCTTTTTTAAAACACCCTGTATGCCTACTCAATAGCGTAACTAGGGTTTGCTACTGGAGGGGGATGAGCTTAGTCAAAATTACATTAGCGGGGTGAGGCTTGGACTTAATGGGAGCAAATATACGATCCCGAGGTTTCAAAGCCTCCTATCTGTATTACTTTCATATTTGATTTCATTGATGAGCCCTACTTGATACGGATCGCAAACCGCTGAGCAGTATTCCAAGATTGTCCTCACCAGGGTGAAATATCCTAATTCTTTTGCTGTGGAACTGCTGCCTTTTAATACCGGTTAGTTGGTTCCTCAGTTTAGGGACTGCGACAACGCGGTCATGTGGCACCGTGTACTTTGGATGTGTGTAGAATCTGTCTGATAACCGGTGTTAATTGTGATAGCTGGATTAGTGTGCGTTATCTGTTTTAATTTCAAGTAAGGACAGCAGATATTCAATTTTCAAGTAGTTTCTACTTTTGCCGCCAAACGCCACCGTCAACGACAACTAGTTCTGAACTTGGCTAATAGAGGCCACCGCAGTCGACTCCTGCCGACAAACGTTGGAATCTAAGAGCGTTAGTCAAATCTGACCAATAATTTAGCTACACACTAGTGTAATTATTTACATGCCATAAATCTATGACATGGGACCGCCGGCTTCACTTCATCTCCGAAGGAAGACATACTGAGAGATTTTTAACGGTCTTAAAAAATCCAAAGACTTCGGCCGGGTTTGAAGTTTGAACCCGCGACCTTGGGCATAGAAGCTCAGACACTGAAGCCGCTCCTTTTAATACCCTCATTACAAAATGAAGTGAGTTGTACACTTTGGAGACAACACATTCCACATGAGCACTCCATTTCATATCATTCCTTACATGGATGCTCCAGTATTTGCACGAGTCTTCTTGTAAAAGTATTTCCGAGACGATATTATATCGAAAATGCTGACTTCGCCCTATTCCTATTCTCAAGAGACTACATTTACTCCAACTATCTTCATTTTGTTATCAACCGCCCATTTACGAACCTGGCTGAGGTCAGTGCACTGTATCTTGTTTTCTCCGTATACTTAGGCCTATCTCATCCTTTCCAAAACTACCTTAGTAGGTATTGTTTAAGACCATGAAAGAAACTCTCAATCACCTAAAAAAAAAAGTTAAAAGTAAACATTATCATCATCAGGATGTAGGAGATTTCTAATACTTAGGCAGCTAAATAACCAGTGATAGACGAAGCAAAGAGGATATTAAAAGGAGATTGGCTCAGACAAGGAAAGCATTCTACAGAAAATGAATCTGACATGAAATATAGATTTAGGTATTACAAAGTAATCTGGAGCGTGGCGCTATATGGAAGTGAAGCTTGGACTGTTGGCGCAACAGAAAAGAGGAGAATAGGAGCGTTTGAAATGTGGTGTTACAGGAGAATGATGATGAACAGATGGGTAGATAGAGCAACAGTTGAAGAAGTACTATGACGAGTGGGAGAGGAGAGATGTTTCTGGTGACTTCTAATGCAGAGAGGAGATAGGTTGGCAAGGGGAACAATAAGACATCCAGCAATAGCAAACTCAAGTTAATTATGGAAGGGTCGAGGATAAGAGCTATAGGGGAAGATCAAAAGAGATTACACTATTAGCTCATGACAGGGAGCTATGGGGAGCTGCATCAAACTAGTCAAAAGACTGAAGACTCAATAAACAACAAACAAGTAGTTCCGTGAGGAGCTAAATAGCCTATTTTCATATATCCTTTTTATGTTAATTGCCTCTATCAACATACAAAATTGCAGTTAGACTGCTGTAATAGTTTTTTAAATGTTGAGAACCGTCTAAATATTTCGGATGATTGCCACGTTGGTTTTTTGTATACGTAGGCCATAGAGTTATATACTATTAAATGGCAAATATTGCGTAGGTTTGTTATTCAAACGTTGACTTGATCGCATCATTAGGACACAAGAAATAAGAACTTAATTTTAAAATTTCACACAGCCGCCTTCTTGAGGGTATGTAAACAATTGAACTAAATTATATGTCAGTGCATTACAATGTGTATAAGCATTTGCTGTACCATGTTTCACAGTGCTCGGATGGTTAAATCGACTTCGCTTGGCGGCCATGTTCGTTTTGTGCTTAACAGTTATTTCAAAGTCATATAGGTGAACATTTAACAGTGCCCTTTGTCACCGTACGAAATTGCAGCGTGATATCAGTAATAGTTTCGGATATATAGAATGCCAATGAAATATTTCGCACAGTCGCCATGTTGAATTAGTGATACGTAATAAAATTTGAAGGGCACTATCGTGGTCGGACAAAATAGTACTATGTCCTTACGGAGTTTCATCGAAATCGCTTAGAGCGTTTAGATTTGATTATGGGGACACACACACATACGCACGGACAGAAGGTGATCCCTTAATCCTTTCTTTTCATAAATGAAAATATACTAAACATGGACATAGCCACCATTCACAAGTATACATACAGTACATACATACACAAGCACATAAATACATACGTACACACGGTTTAACTTACGGGAAGCTGTTTAGCGCTTCGCTAATAGTAAAATTGGAGAAGTCAGAGGCACTACAGTGACAAGCAGTCGCCCTGTTGGCTTTCAAACTCTATCGCTCCTACTAGCTGTTTTTCCACTCGGGTATATTCTCCTCCGTCTGGTTTACATGGAGGAAAGCGATTATTTGAGACGATTAGGCTGGGAAGTGAGAGTGAGCTAGCCACCTGGAAAGTGAGAGGCGTCACTTCGCGTCGCGTCGAGTTAAGTGGACAAGTAAGGACTCATGTCGTGCGTGACACCAGCCCACAACATGGGCAGGTCAAATGGAACACTCGAGCCTTTCTTTCTTGGCTCATGCTCGGTGTGATGTGTCTTTCAGGAGTGCCCTCACAACCAAGACACCTGCAGTGACAATCCGTTCATTGATAGGAGATTGGTGTTATAGTCATTTTTAGCCTATTTTTAATTTTGAAAAAATAGGCTAATGAGATCACCTTTTGTCCGTGTGTGTGTGTGTGTGTGTGTGTGTGTGTGTGTGTGAGAGAGAGAGGTGTGTGTGTGTGTGTCCCTAATAAATTCTAAACGGCTGGAGCGATTTCAATGAAACTCGGTAAGTTCATAGCACTATTCCGGGCAACCCCGACCGTGCCCTTCAAATTCTGTTACGTCTCACCAATCCAACATGGCGGTTGTGCGAATTATTACACCAGCATTCAATATCTCCGAAACTATTACCGATATCACCCTGGAATTTTTACGGTGATAAAGGAGACTACTAGAAGTTCACCTAAGTGACTCTTGAAATACTGGTAACCACAAAACCAACATGGCTGCCAAGCGAATTTGCGACGTTTAAATAGACGTTTCTTGCGATTTAACCAACCAAACGCAATAAAACTTGTACAGTATATGTTTATACACATTGTAATGCACCGACATCTAACTTCATTCAATTGTTTCCATAACCACAAGATGGCGGCTGTGCGAAATATTTCACCGGCATTCTATATCTCTGAAACTATTAGCGGTATCACCCTAAAATTTTGTACGGAGATAAAGGGCACTACTGGAAGTTCATCTATAAGATTTTCAAAAACCGGTTAACTATAAAACAAACATGGCGGCCAAGCGAATTTGAACATTTAAATAGACCTTTCTCGCGATTTAATGTTCCAAACGCAATGAAACTTGGCACAGGAAATGTTTATACACATTGTAATGCACTGGTATCTAATTTGTTTCAATTGTTTACATAACCTCAAGATGGCGGCTGTGCGAATTTTAAAATTAAGTTTTTATTTCTTGTGTCGTAATCATGCGATCGAAGTGAAAGTTTGAATAATGAACCTATGCAATAATTTTCCTTTAATGGTACATGACTCTATGGCCTATACATTTAACAATCAAACATGGCGACCATCCGAAATATTTAGACGGCTCAGAATATCTACGAATCTATTATAGCAATCAAACTGAATATTTTTATGTTCATAGGGTCTATGAACATAAGTTCATCTATAGGACTTTCAATAACCTGGTGATCACAAATCCAACATGGCGGCGACGCGAAGTACAAATATTCACATGGACGTTTCTCGCAATTTAACCTTCTGAGTTAAGTGAAACTTGGTACAGTAAATGCTTATACGAATGTCAATCCACTGGCATCTATTTTTTTCAATTGTTTCCATAACCAAAAGATGGCAGCTGAGCGAAATTTTAAAATCTCGTTGTTACTTCTTGTGTCCTAATCATGCGATTGAAGTTTGAATGCTACACGTACAAAATAAACTTCATGTAACAGTACATAACTCTAGGACCTACATATATAAAGTACAACATGGCGACCATCCGAAATATTTAGTCGTTTCTATATATCTACGAATCTATTACAGCAATAAAACTGAAATTTTGTATGTTGCTAGTGGCAATTAACATAAGTAGTGTACCCATGTGAGTAATTTCCATGGAAAACATGCTTCTGCCTCCAGCCAGCATCAGTCCTCAGGCGTGTACCGTCCACCCACTGAGCAGTTGCATATTTTTGATCTGAGACTAAAAGGTATCTACTCTACAATAATAAAGCACAACTCTATTCTTAAGACTTTAATTAAGTTCTAAATCATGGCTTCAAACAAACACAAACACAATCCCAACAATAACACAAAACAATGCAAAATGATTCCTACAATCCACTAACATTCGCACTTTATCCTTGCAAATCCCAATGATTATTCATTCATTTACCATGAGATTAACATCAAATTCATTCTCACGTGCGCTGATGCACAGGTAAACTACACATAAACTGTACTTATAATCTTATGTCACCTGTTGTGACCCCTTTAATTTCACAATCTTAATTGTTTACTCTCAACACATCTTAATTTACATTATGCGTACAATTGTGTTTTGTATCTCTCTTCCCACCAAAATGCTTTACCATGCATTAACCAATTTATGGGTTGCACATCAAATTTACTTGCAACTCCACAATTACTTGTAATCATACCCCTTTCTGCAGTTCCACTTACTACAGTTCCACTGTATGCTGTCATGAGTTCAATTTCAAAGATTCCGTTACCGCTGTGTCGGATGGTATATTATGCTACCCTTGCGTGGGCATAGCCTATGGCATCTAGTGTCGACCTTTAGAACAAAGTGACAATGTCCGTATAAAAATGCAACTTTCAACAACTCATAAGTTTGCAAAATATTAAGTCATCAGGATGATCCTTAATTATCAATGTATTTCAAACCACATACATTCATTATACAATACAACAACGACACATTTTATTACAAACAGGGTTTCAAAGTCTGTCCATTCTAAATGTCAACCTCCAAGGGTCGTTTAACAAGCTATCCCTCGGCCCTTCCTGTATATAATGGGCTGAGTCGGGCGGTAACAAAACACTCGTTCCGTCCTTTCCTAGCTTCCCTCTCTCTTTATCTCCAAGCAGTTACAAGTGACTTTAAATACAATAGTGCAGTCTCACGGACCTACACATCCCATATGATTTAACTTAAACTGTATGCAAGATATGTTATGGTCTTGTTTAAACATTTATTCCTAACCTTAGGATATTAATAACTGGCCACAACAGGTCCATTTCATTATATGAAGGAACGAGATTCATCATTCACTGGTCGAACTGGCTAGCCGGCATCTTATTAAATGACACGGTCAGGCACATCCTGCCGCCAATTAAATTCACTTCCCAGGAGCTGAATTATTTCAATAGCTAGTGTTCTCGGTCGATATCAGGTGTCATGTTGAGGTTTCCATTGTTATCCTCCCATACACCACTGGATTCGAACCCGGAACATTTCATGGCAATCCACAGAGCTAGGGTCAATCACTAATTACGCTCTGGCCATAATAAATATCTCTGTACGCCCTAGGCTATACGAGATTTCACACGTCGATTAGACTACCTGGCTCCCCTGACCATGGTGCTATGATCTCGTCCTTTAATTAGTAAGATAAATCTATCAATTACCCTTACAAGCTTATTCACAAGCTGCAAATTCAATTCTCTATTAAACTCTTCCATTTCCTAGATTCTTGCATATTTATTTCCATTATCATAATATACTCTGATATTAAATTGCTTTGCTTAGCCCAACACGTACAATATTACTGCTTGGATAGACAAATATTCCAATTAGCATATATATTTTGCTTACAACCCTTTTTCCCTGATGTGTGTTCATTTATTCTTCTTCTTATTATTATTACTGACTTACATTACCATAACCCGACACAACGTAACCGTTTTCAATAACCGAACATCCGTGTTCGTTACGTTACGTTTCTATATAACTGAATTGCCATTTTACATTAGTGGTAACGATTTATCCACTCAATGATGTACAAAAACATCTCAACTTGACTAAAATCAACACAACAATAATATCTTGAGGTTCTACCTCCAAAATTGACTCTTATTGGCATATTCTAGAAATTTTGAAATCACTCAACATACAGTGGACTATAATTGCTACACACTCATGGTTTTTGGGTACTTACATTAGTTAATCTGGTGGCTCCAACCACACATTTCTTCTAGTAATGCCCACCATCATTTGCAAAATTAGCAAGGCATTCTTATACTTCCCATACACATTTTACATAACGTTTGCCTTTCAAAACACACGGCACTTTTCTTTTCCATATTGAAGCTGTTGCTTCCTTATTCACACAACACGTTATAGCACTTGTTACACTATTAATTTTACATATATTTAACAGATCATCACTACAATCACACGGTCACTATTAACATTTCTTAATGGTTGACTTTTCCTGGCAGAATATCAAAAATGCAGGCCCTGAAGATCTATTCTTCACTGCTATCCGCATCTCGATTGAAAGTCTCAATTCTCTGCCTACGGATTCCTATCGGTCCCCCAAACTGTCTATCAATTTCTATCCTTAGATAAATTTCCTGATATCGCATAAATATGCTTGCATATCGTCCTGAGCATTAATTACATTAGTATTCCTATGAAATTTCACCAATCGCATAACACAGTTTATATCTGCGCAGTCCAACATCCTATTATAATTGTACTTGTACAAATTACCACTTTCACTTGTACTACCTCATATATCACACGGTACCTTTCCGGCGTGCTCGATAACAATCGCTCGTAATGCCAACTATACAAGTATGGCACGACTGTCCTTAATAATTGTTATAAATATATGCTTTACTGCATGGCTCTTCATGTTAAAGTCCGCGCGTCCCTTCTCTGAATTCGGTAACGTGCACTTCGCATTAGACTGCGGTTCGACTGACCACATTAATCGTTATTAATTCATGCCTTACTGCATGATTATTATGTTGCTGCACTTAAACTGTTAAAGTCTGCGCGTCCCTTTCCTGGACTCCTGCGACGTGCGCTTCGCACTCAAGTATGGTTCGACTGACTACGCTAATCGTTTTTAATTCATGCCTTAATGCATGATTATTATGTTGCTGCACTTAGAATGTTGAAGTCTGCGCGTCCCTTTCCTGGACTCCTGCGACGTGCGCTTCGCACTCAAGTATGGTTCGACTGACTGCCTCTATATTGAATATACAATTTTCATAAGAAAATATGCATTGTCCGTTGAGCCATAATATATTTAAACACAAATAGTGCTAAATGTTCCGGCATTTCTCAACAAGATGTATATTCAATGCCAAGGTAAGGTTATAATTGCTTTGGAATGGAGTTTCGACTCCCATAGTGCACTGGCTTGCTCGTGACGCGGATACACTTGTATCAAATACGTCTTGCAATGGCCTTCCCAGTGTGCACTAGACAGTGTCTTGGTGAGGTGTGCTTTAACCAACTAAAGAGCCCAATAGCACACCGGGGCGAAACACTGTCATCTTGTTGAGTAATGCCGGAACATTTAGCACTATTTGTGTTTAAATATATTATGGCTCAACGGACAATGCATATTTTCTTATGAAAATTGTATATTCAATGCCAAGGTAAGGTTATAATTGCTTTGGAATGGAGTTTCGACTCCCATAGTGCACTGGCTTGCTCGTGACGCGGATACACATGTATCAAATACGTCTTGCAATGGCCTTCCCAGTGTGCACTAGACAGTGTCTTGGTGAGGTGTGCTTTAACCAACTGAAGAGCCCAATAGCACACCGGGGCGAAACACTGTCATCTTGTTGAGTAATGCCGGAACATTTTGCACTATTTGTGTTTAAATATATGACTGCCTCTATTCTGCGTCCAGCCCTTATATCCGTTTGGAGAGAAAAAGTAGACCGAAATTTTCCCTGCAGCGTCAACTTCTCTCTCAATATGATTCTGGTCTTGAAATAACGTTTCTATGGTTCCTTTTTCCTCGCTGATCACAGATCTGTATGCGTGCTCGAGGATCGATCGGCCAATTAATTAATATTAATTGCCTTTGCCAGCGCTTGCCCACGCGGCGTCCTCTAAAAATCCCCTAAGACATAGTCAGATCTCGCCGCTAACCTCCACTTTACTGTGTCCCTGCGCGTTCCATTAAATCTGCCTCGATTTCAATGTTTAATGGCTTGATAATTAGCCTCCCGGCTATACATTCACATAGGTGCAATCCTCATGTCTCTGAGTTACTCCAATCACGAGTAATCATTAAATTACGCTGGTATCTTCTCCTTCCCCTAGCCTCTCTATTCTCAAACGGGGAATAACTTGTCCATATATTACCCTCTTGACCTGCTCCAGACGGCATAAGTAGGGCACATTGAGTGGCACCGCTCCAAGAAACCACGCCTATATTCCAGAGTCATTTGACAACTGTCAAGCGCTCCAACTTTCTGCATTCAGTCCAGAATTGTATGCCTCATACAGCCCAATAATGCAGTATTCTGCTATTATTCCCTGCATTATATTAACAAATAATGTCAGAATTAGTTCATATCACAACAGTGATTTAATATGTATTTTCTCTAGGGGTTTTTAGAACTTAAACTCCCTCAAAAGATCTCGTGTTCGTTCCTTGCTGGAATCTCTATTCTGAGCTCATCTATCTCAGAGATCCATGTTCGACACCAGTCAGCCTAACCCCGTTGGGTTCAGTAGGATATATGAAAATAGGCTCTATAGTTCTTCACGGAACTACTTGTTCTTCTTTATTTGTTTCACCCAACTTTGGGGTACATGAAATCAATCACTTTTTATTGCTCTGAGCTTTCATTTTGGTCCATTATTGCCTCATCCTTTGATATCTTGCTTCCCTTTCTTCGGCAATGGATCGTACGCTTTTGTTTGATTTTAACTTTGAATCGTTGTTTCTTATCCTTTGTGACAGTTTTGGCCGTTTTGTCAATGAGCATGAGTCTGTAATTTGGAGTTCCACGAGGTCTTTCTCAGTTTCTTTAAACCAAATATTTTTTTATTTAAATAATTCATGCTTTAGGGCTAATGCCGTGTGTATTTTTAATTTAACCATACGTTTCGGAGAAACCTTGCCTCCTTTTTCAATGGAAATAAACAATGTGGCCAAAGAAAGTATATCAATGAGATTACAAAAAATATAGATAAATTCCTCTGTTCGTCACCAGAGAGCAGCTCCCAGAAATTACTGTATGGACCATGGTGGAACGGCGGACAGAGTAGTAAGTAGCGAGAAGGTAAAGGGGGCGGTGTGAAAATATAGAAACTGCTCGAAGAATGAGGAGGGGGGGGGGGAGGGGGGAGGGTTAGATGGATATAAGGAAACGTAAACAAAAGGAAAGTGTATCTGAACGATACCTAACGTCATACAGTCAACGGCGAAAAAACAGATGGAAACTCCTCCAGTGACGAACAAAGGAGATCAAATCCAGTCGCTGAGCCCTAGAGGGAAAATGTACAATTTTAAATATGTGAAGAACAGAGAGACTGAGAGGAACTGTCTCCCTAGATCCTTAATAACTGGTAGCCAAGTGTCACATAGCTGATATCCAGTGTCTCTGTTAAAATTATTGGGATTTTTACGAATTTCAACTGCCTCCCTTATTAAGGATCTAGGGAGATAGTTCCTCTCAGTCTCTCTGTTCTTCACATATTTAAAATTGTACATTTTCTCTCTAGGGCTCAGAGCCTGGATTTGATCTCCTTTGTTCGTCACTGGAGGAGTTTCCATCTGTTTTTTCGCCGTTGACTGTATGACGTTAGGTATCGTCCAGATACACTTCCCTTTTGTTTATGTTTCCTTATATCCATCTAACCCTCCCCCTCCCCCCCTCCTCATTCTTCGAGGAGTTTCTATATTTTCACACCGCCCCCTTTACCTTCTCGTTACTTACTACTCTGTCCGCCGTTCCACCATGGTCCATACAGTAATTTCTGGGAGCTGCTCTCTGGTGACGAACAGAGGAATTTATCCATATTTTTTTTGTAATCTCATTGATATACTTTCTTTGGCCACATTGTTTATTTCCATTGAAAAAGGAGGCAAGGTTTCTCCGAAACGTATGGTTTAAATTAAAAATACACACGGCATTAGCCCTAAAGCATGAATTATTTATATAATAATCCGGGCCGCGAGAGCCTTAATATGCAAAGTTTTTTTATTTATTTTGGCTAGTCTATTTGAATCATTCGAAGGATGTGCCCATAAAAATAAATTCTCCGTTTTCTTATTGTGTCCGAGAGTTTTTCAGTCATTATTATTATTATTATTATTATTATTATTATTATTATTATTATTCTTATTATTATTATTATTATTTTTACATAGTTATGTCCGTATAAGGAGAGCCATCGATCTTATCGAGCAGGTCTTGCATTCTTGTCTTCCCAAAACCTCTTCATCTTCTCGCTATGATCAGTAGATTTACTGGCACGTTAAAGATCCCCTTCGGGGCAAAATTCCGGTACCCCGGCGTCTCTATAAGCTACAGTAGTTTGAACGTAAAACCAAGAACATTATTATTCTCGCAATTGCTCACTCTGTGCTCCTCCGCCCAGGTTCTCTAGGATGCAATGTTCGGGTGGTCTGAAAATTGATGATTGTCAACTAGTTCTCTGAATTTAGATTAGTCAAGTACCATGTCAATTGAGATGTCTATTTCCTGAAGGTCCTTTTAAACTTCAAGCAGTCAGTTGTTCTAGGCTTTTTTTGAGAGAGTAACATTTAAAATCCTTAGTCAACCTGTTATCACTCATTCTTCGGAATATGCACATAAAATTTCAAACGTCTTTTCCTGAATGTGTCCGAGGTTTTCATACAAATACAAATACCCTCAGTACAAACTGGGCTAAAGATCTTCCTAAAGATGTTTAGCCTACTTTTCTCATTTTTCAAAAATGAGGAAAAAGTTGACTTATGAGATCGATCCGGGCAAGTGTGCATCTGTCTGTCTGTGTGCCTGTGTGTGCCCCTCCCCCCTATCAACTCCTAAACGGCTGCTGCTATCAAAACCAAATTTGGTAAGAGTAAAGATCTATACCTGTATATATCACGGCCATATTTGAAATTGATGTCAGTGCTACCAACTGCTGAAAGATCGCAAATGAAATTTGAGCACTATGTTGGATATCTCAAAAGTTATGCATGCGAACTATTCCAAACAGAGCACACACATATATAATAAATTTCCAGATTAATTTTCTGAAGTCCATACATGCTAATGTTGCCAACATGATTCTAAGTCTGCCGATAGGTCCAGTTTATAAATGCATGTACTGTAACTTCTATTCTATCGATTGGATTTCAACCAAATTTCGTATGTACTATTTGTACTACAGCAGATATGACTGTGCGTATTCTAAAGAGCCACCAGAGCTGCCAACTCTTAATAAATTCTTTCTCTAGATTTTAACCTCAATATCAATATATCAGAAGTATGCAAACCAACAGCTCTAAACTTTGCACACGAATGGTACCCGACATTCTACTTTAGATTGGAGTAACTAGTATACATCAGTGCCGCCAACACGTTTCTAAGCCTGCAGCTAGGTCCAGTTTTCAAATGCATTTAACTTCTATACTAACAAATGGATTTCAACCAAATTTCGTTTGTGCTTTGTGTACCTTAACAGTTATCACTATGCGTATTCGTCAGAACCAGAAGGGCTGCCAACAGTTAACAAACTCTCTCTCTCTATTTGTGTAATCTTAATATCAATATATCAGAAAGTATGCAAGCCATGAACTCTACATTTTGCACACGTTTAGTACCTGGCATTCTACATTAATTTGGAGTAACTAATATACTTCAGTGCTGCCAACATGATTCTAAGCTTTCTGATAGTTTCAATATTTAATTACATGTAACTTCTATACTAACAAATGGATTTTATCCATAATTTGCACTATAATAGATCGTAATATTTCAGATTAATTCTGAGCATCACATACAAGACATTGTTCCCAACATGATTTTACTCGCACTGATAAATCCATTATCAAACAGCATGTAATGTCGATACTATCCTTTAGACTTCAACCAAATTTTGTAAGTGCATTCTATATCTTACGAGATGGAACTAAGAATATAAGAAGAGTCACCAGGGCTGCCAACTGCTGTAAGTTACTCTATTAGGCTACACTATTTCAGGCGTATTTCAATCTGCAGTACTTAGAAATGTTAGTATTATCAACTAGATTTCGTCATTATTCTAGATAGGTCTATATAGTCTACTGGAAGTTTGGCGCACCAAAGAAGAACTGGACATACACCAGGCAAAGACGTATGCACACAACCATTGTATGGAACGATGGCAACAGAAGTGGGATGATGAGACACGAGGTCGATGGACAAAGAAACTTATTCCGCGTCTGGCTGACTGGGTTGATCGAAACCACGGAGAGGTCAATTATTATTTGACACAGTTCCTAACAGGCCATGGATATTTTCGGAGATTCCTGCATCACATAGGCGTGGTTAATAGTCCTTTGTGTCATTATTGTAATGAAGAGGATGATGCGCTCCACACATTCTTTGTGTGTGAACGCTGGTCAACATATAGAAGAGATCTGCAAGCTTCTACAGGGGCAATCACGCCGGACAACATCCTACAGATGATGCTCCGAAATGATCAAACATGGAATCAGATAGCTATTTACATAGAATGTGTCCTGCGCCAGAAGAAGAGAGAAATGGATGCGTTCGAACATCCATAAGAAAAATTAAGAAAGAAGAAGTCTGAATGACTAAGTAAGCACGACATCACCCTGAAGTAATGCGAGAGCGGTTCCGGGGTGATGAACACATCGTGGGAAAAGGGAGGTGGTTTTTAGTGGGTAAGAATCCCACACTACTGTGGAGTGCGGACCCTTCACATGTGTCTTTTGAAGATTTTCCACAGTCCCTCGTAAAAAAATAAAAATAAAAATATAGTCTACTGTAGATTGGCATGACTCATACATTTTAATAAAAGTACTGTAGGCTCTTGAGTTCGTCACGGAACTACTTGTTCTTTCTTATTTTTTAGCCTACAGACTTATGAGATCTAGACGGACAATAAGTTGTCAGTATGTCTGTGTGTAAGTGTGTGTGTGTGAGCGTGTATATCTGTCCCCCTATCAATTCAAACATGACGAAAACAATTTGAACGAAATTTGGTACAGATGTAGCACTAGCAAGGGGCAAATCAGTGTCATGTTGTAAATGAAATGGCGTCCACCCAAATGCTTTGTGCTTAAATTAAATTACGACTAACCTAATCAAGCGATCTCTACCAAATTTTGCAACAATATACCTTAATGTAGGAAACGTCTTTTGCCAAAACTACAAGGTCATCGGGCAAATAGTTTGAAGATGGCGGTTGTATGAATCATGCAAGTATTATAGCCTAACCGTAACATACGATTCAACAAGGCCTGGCCTCACCAAATACGCTCATCGTACATAGGGAGGTTTAAATTGTCCTCAAGTAGGTGACCGGTAGCATATTAGTATTTTATAATAGAACATGAAACCGAAGTAATTACTAACAGTTCTGGCGCACCGTAGCCGGCCCCGTGGTGTTGGGGTAGCGTGCCTGCCTCTCACCCGGAGGCCCCGGGTTCGATCCCGGCTCCGTCAGGGATTTTAAAACTGACGTGAGGGTGGAACGGGGTGCACTCAGCCTCGTGAGGACAATTGAGTAGCTGTCTGACAGTGAGACAGCGCCCCGATCACGAATACCAAGATTAACGGCCGAGGAGACCCGACGCGCTGATCACGCGTCACCCAAATATCTGCAGGCCAAATGGCTGGGCAGCGGTCGCTTGGTCGTCCTTAGCCCGTCATGGGCTGGATAGTGCCAGGGGTTGACCTTGTTTTCTTTGTTTTAGGCGCACCGTGCCATATCGTGCTTGTCCGTGTCATCCCGTTGGGTCAAAATGGAGCCTATTGTTTGCTTGCAAGTCCAAATTTCCGTAACTTCGTAAGTTCATATCCTTTAAGGAATGTACTCATCATCATCATCTTCCTAGTGTTTGTCGCGCTTTGGAGCAGGATCTGCTACTTTACATGCCAATATCCATTTCTGTCGATCAAGGGCAACATGTGGACACAGATTAACTTGTCGCATGTCTTCTCTATGGCGATCAAGCCACCTTTTTTTTACGTCGCCCACGAGGTCGGTTACCACCGGGTACTGAATAAAACAATACATATTTAGCGTCAAATGTTTTATAAAAACGGCAGAAAACACTAATGAAATCGTTCATTCCAAGATAACATGTTGAGCAGTTATATTAAACCAGTTGTTAACCTAGTGTTAGTACAGGACGTGCGTAGCGTAGTGGTAGCGCCCTAGACTCATAGTCTGGAGGTTCGTGGATCAAATCCAAGCAGGATTATTATTTTTACTTGATTTGTTGTATTTATTGATTTATAATTACTCGCACGTTATTATGTTAAGCATATAAAGTGTGTATTTGCAACCGAAAATATTTATTACTAGCTGAAGTACCCGTGCTCCGCTACGCGTCATAAATAAATTAAAATGTGAAGGTGACAGTTAAAACAGGGGATAGGCGAGGTGCTGCGCAGAGGGAGATTAAGGATGGAACATTTTGTTGGCGTTGACAGTGTTTTATAGCACAAATTTAGGTTTTACTCGCTAACCGTTGGAGATACCTTTCGGATAGAAAATGTAATTTTAAACCTCGTATATGCCATCAAATGTTTGCTATTTCTTAGCGCTCTCTTTTTATTTGAAATGGAAATATGTAAGTTTGAAACCTAAGGGTGTAGTGACGTCACTAAAATGGTCGCCATCTTTAAATACAGCAAAGTATTGAAATCAAAAGTAACCTATATGTTAACCAGGTAAATCAGCTACTTCCATGTAAAATTCATGTAAATCGGACCAGTGGTTCTTTGGTGATTGAGTAATAAACAGACACACACCATCTCATTTTTAGCCTCGCTTCGCTGGCGTCATAGTTGTGTCATATTGTTATTCAATGAAATGCAGGTTTAACCCCGTTAACACCCCTTTAGAACCTGAATATCCAAAAATCCCTCCTTAGTAGACGTTTTCGACACACAACAAACATATCCCCTAAATATCATTCTTCTAACTTTAATAGTTTTGGTTGGTCGATGAGAGTGAACATCCAAAAATCCTTCCTTAGTGGACGTTTTTCTTCCAGAATTTCACCCCTCCCCATAGGACCCGTAAATTGGATTTATGAAAAAACGTTCGAACACCTATTTATTTTAATTATTTATTTATTTTTAAGCTGATTGATTTCCTCCGAGTTTCAAACTCCTCGCCTATGTCTTTTGAGAGATACACGCTCCGTTAGGAATCTATCAACCCCCACTTTTCATCCCTTTCACCTCATAATATACACTACATCGAAAAACCATTAGACATGTGTCAGCTTATTTTAATGATTAGTATATATGCCAAGTATCAAATCCCCAAATGAAACCACTCGTGAGATATTGTTATTCAATGAAATGCACGTTTACCCCCTTAACACCTCTTTAGAACCTGAATATCCAAAACTCTTTCCTTAGTGGACGTTTTCGACATACAACGAACATATCCCCAAAATGTCATGTTTCTAACTTCAATAATTTTGGCCGGTCGATGATGAGCGAGTGAGTCAGTCAGGACTTTTTCTTTCATTTATTTTTGATAATTTCACCCCTCCACATGAACCCCTTAAATTGGATTTATGAAACAAACGGTCGAACACCTATTTACTTATTTAAAGCTGTTTTCCCCCTGAGTTTGATGAGTGAGTAAGTGAGTCAATCAGTTAGGACACTTCCTCTCCTTCCCCCCCCCCCCGAATTTCACCCCACCCCATTGGCCCCTTAAATTAATTTATGAAAAAACGGTCGAACATCGATTTACTTACTTTTTAAGCTGATTTTTTTCGCTGAGTTTCAAATTTCTCGCCTATGTCGTTTAAGAGATAGGCCTACACGCTCCGTTAGGAATCCTTCAACCCCCCATTTATCACCCCTTTCACCTCATAATAATAGACCATATCGAAGAACCCTTAGACACATGTCTGCTTATTTTTAATGATTAGTTTATATGTCGAGTATCACATCCACAAATGAATCTACTCGTGAGATATTGTTATTCAATGAAATGCCGGTTTAACCCCCCTTAAGACCCCTTTAGAACCAGAATATCCAAAAATCCTCCCTTAGTGTACGGTTTTGACATACAACGAACATATCCCCGAAATGCCATGTTTCCAACTTCAATATTTTTGGCTGGGCGATGATGAGTGAGTGAATGAGTCAGGACATTTTCTTTCGATTTTTTTTTTCTTCAGAATTTCACCCCTCCCTATGAACCCCTTCAATTTGATTGATCAAAATAAACTGTCGAAAAGCTATTTACTTACTTTAAAGCAGTTTTTCCCCCTGAGTTTGATGAGTGAGTCAGTCGGTCAATCAGTTAGGACACTTTCTTTCCTGTTTTTTTCCCCCAGAATTTCACCCCTCCCCATGGGCCCCTTAAATTGGATTTATGAAAAAAAAAACGGTCAAACACACATTTACTTATTATTTATGCTGATTTTTGTCCGCTGAGTTTCAAACTCCTCGCCTATGTCGTTTAAGAGATACACGCTCCGTTAGGAATCTTTCAATCCCCACATTTCACCCCTTTCACCTCATAATACCGACAGTAGTGGCTACGCTGGCTAAAGCGCAGTGTTAGGCCATGGGGCCAAGCTCTCTGCTGACTCGGTAGACGCTTGGGTTCGAGCCCCACCGTCGGCCGTCCTTGAAATTGTTTTTCCGTGGTTTCCCATTTTCAACACCAGGCAAATGCTGGACGGTACCTTCTGACAGGCCACGGCCGCTTCCTTCCACATCCTTGCCCAGTTTCATTCATCTTCATTCCATCTCTCATCCCGACACGCAGGTCGCCCACGGGCGTCGACTAGAAAGACCTGCACTCGGCCTCTCAGGAGGCCATACGACAAAAAAAACTCATAATATACACCACATCGAAAAACCCTCAGACACGTGTCTTCTTACTTTTTAATGATGAGTTTATATGCCGTGTATCACATCCCCCAATGAAACCAATCGGGAGATATTGTTATTCTATGAAATGCAGGTTTAACACCCTTAAGACCCCTTTAGAACCTGAATATCCTAAAATCCTCCCTTAGTAGACGGTTTTGACATACAATGAACATATCCCCAAACTGTCATGTTTCTAACTTCAATAATTTTGGCTGGGCGATGATGAGTGAGTGAGTGAGTGAGTGAGTCAGGACATTTTCTTTCAATTTTCTTTTTTCAGAATTTCACCCCTCTCCATGAACCCCTTGAATTTGATTTATGAAAAAAAAATGGCGAACAGCTATTTACTTTAACTTTGAAAGAATGATAAAATTTCCAAGTTATAGTTACGTCAATACGGACCTGAATAATCGACATTATGAGCTATTTATTTACTTTAAAGCAGTTTTTCCGCCTGAGTTTGATGAGTGAGTCAGTCAGTCAATCAGTTAGGATACTTTCTTTCCTGTTCCCCCCCAGAATTTCACCCGTCCCCATGGGCCCCATAAATTGGATTTATGAAAAAACGGTCAAACACTTATTTACTTCTTTTTTATGTTGATTTTTTTTCACTGAATTTCAAACTCCTCGCCTATGTCGTTTAAGAGATACACGCTCCGTTAGGAATCTTTCAATCCCCACTTTTCACCCCTTTCACCTCATAATATACACCATATCGAAAAACCCTCATACATATGTTTTCTTATTTTTAATGAAGAGTTTATATGCCGAGTATCACATCCCCCAATGAAACCAATCGGGAGATATTGCTATTCAATGAAATGCAGGTCTATCCCCTTAACACCCCTTTAGAACCTATATATCCAAAAATCCTCTCTTAGTGGGCATTTGCGGCGCTTGAGGAAGCTGCATTCCAGATTGCATTCCAATCCGTTCGGTGGTTTCTGATTCGTGATGAATGAATGAGTGAGTGAGTGAGTGGTATTTGACAAATACATAACAGATAGTGGCAAGTCTTTGTTATGCTCAACTCGGTTGACAGTGCTGTGTGAGCAGTTGAGTAACTAACGGGATTTCAAGTAAAGATCCTCATTTTCTATACCGGTAGTGCAGAGCGCAACTGGCATTCAGTCGGCCATGTCTCGACTTGAGCTATGTTGCCATGGAAACTATCTGCCTTGCCATTCCTTCATGAGTATATTAGCCTACTTTCGATTTTTGCAAAAAATGAAAGTAGACTTATGAGATCAACACAGGGCGAAAAAAGTGTGTCTGTCTGTGTGTGTGTATGTGTGTGTGTGAGTCTGTGTGTGTGTATGTGTGTGTGTGAGTCTGTGTGTGTGTGTGTGAGTGTGTGTACTCTGAATGTCTGTCCCCCCCTATCAATTCGAACACGGTGAATGCGAATTGAACGAAATTTGGTACAAAGGTAGCACTAGCAAAGGACACCTCAGTGTCATGTTTTATATCGCCTCCATCTTTACTAAAACTGAATGGCGGCCACTCAAACGTTCAAAACGTAAAATCAAATAACGACTAACCAAATCATCCAATCTCTACCAAATTTGGTAACAACATACCTTCGTATAGGATGCGTCTTGTGACCAAACTACAAGGTCGTCCGCCATACCATTTCAGGATGGCGGCCGTGCGAATTATGCAAACTTTATAATCCATATCATGGGACCCACCAGTTCCGATTATCGAGCCTAGAATCGTTTTAACTGTTCTAAAGGAAGAGGCACGTACGAAATTAAAAGTTTATTTTGTAATACTATAGTGCAGACGTGATTTTAAAAAGCTCAGCTGATTCATTAATAAGACAAGATGGCAGCGGATATCTTGTGCCTGACTTATATTTCACTAATTTGAGTATTGAATGCAATATAGCGTACTGATAAAAAATAAATAAACTTTGTATGAAATGCTTTATATATAAATAATATACTCCAGTGATGAAATCGTTTAGTATAAATCATTATTTGCTAACAAGTTCTATGTAAGTCATTTTAAATATAACGATATTCGTTGACACAATTAGCTCAGTGGTAGAGCGATAGCCTGTCGCTCAGATGCCTATGGTTCAAACCCGATCAGAGCTAGGTTTTTTGCTTGAAATGTTATATGTTTATTGTTTTGTAATGACTCAGATGTTTTAAAATTAAGCGTTATATTGTGCAAATTATGGTGTAAAATATATATTTAATTAAAACATAATTCGCCAGCAGATTTACTCGAGACATCTAGCTGCCAAAATGGTAACTTCCAGATTTTATTGAAAAGTTTCTTCTTCTGGCCGCTAGAATGCACTCGCTCTGTTAGGATTATATTGTTCGATATTTCACCACTAGATGTCCCGACTAGTCTACGTGGGGATCCATTGATTACTATACCATTATCATTCTATGCGCATCGAATTTGAAGAATGACAAGTTGATACTACGATACATTTTAACTTTTTATTTTAAAGGGTTTGTAACAGCCTATTTTGCGTTACTTGAAAATGTTATTAAGCGTTATATTGTCCACATTATGGTGTAAAATATATATTTAATTAAAACATAATTCGCCAGCAGATTTACTCGAGACATCTAGCTGCCAAAAAGGTAACTTCCAGATTTTATTGAAGAGTTTCTTATTCTGGCCGCTAGAATGCACTCGCTCTGTTAGGATTATATTATCGAAAATATCCACATAGTTTGTATACACACGTCTCTGTAGGGTCATGGAAAGATTTGTTAATTCAATTAGGGTTGTGAAAGCCATGCACAACCAGACGTGTAAAGACATGCCTCAACTCAAAGTTGGATGTTGCCCACGGCAGGTCGTAATAATAATAATAATAATGTTATTGGTTTTACATCCCTTTTAACTACTGCTGCTTTTAGAGACACCGGGGTGCCGGAATTTTGGCCCGAAGGGGATCTTTAACGTGCCAGTAAATGTACTGACACGGCTCCCTCGCATTTGTGCACCCTCAAATGCCAGCTGACTGCGCCAGGATACGAACCTGCAACCTAGGGCCCAGCAAGCGAGAACGTTACCGCTGAGCCACGCCGCCAGTCCGGTCGATTATGTCTCCAGATCCATAACATTCTTGATATACTTCTTATCTTTCTTTCTTTCTTTCTTTCTTCAATGATGGTAGCAGTTTTTATCTAGGTCGTGGCGTTTGGTAGAGGTAAATCGTTTCTAAGGTCTTCAACAAAGAATAGTTCTATTATACTCTTTGATAATAACAACGAGTTATAACTATACTCATACATTTAGGAGAAAGTAGGCTATATGTTCTTTACTGAACATCTTGTTTTATGATTTGATTAGCATGTACTTGAGTACAAAAGGGCCGAAATCAGAAGAATGAGAAAGACTATCGAAAATGCATGTAGCCAGCGGTTCCTTCTGGGTCCTAAACTATGTGTATGCAAAATTTGGTTGATATTGGTGGAACGGTGTAGATTTGTATACGGAGCAGACCCACCCACCCACATACTGACGAGGGGCGTGGTGGCGCAGCGGTCAAGCTGTATGCCTCTCACCAAGGCGGACTGGGTTCGATTCCCGGTCAATGCATGTGAGATTTTCGATGTGAAATGCCATGTCCTGTGGTTCGGATTCCACGTAAAACGGAGGTCCCGTGGCTTATGATCGCGAGATTAACGGTCACGTTAAACTACAAGCTTCCTTTTTCCACATACTGACTTTCACTTTTATATACAGTATCAGATGTATAGCCTACTTATACTGTAACACCACATACTTCAACTCTCGACTACGGCGATTAAATTTCGTTGTCCTTGATCCGCGCTAGAGTCTATTGTTGTTGTTGTTTTTGTTGATTCTTTAGGGGCTTTGCGGCATCATGGTCTTGGTGCCCCGTCTACTTGGGTGTGTAGAAGTTTACTGATATCCTGTGTTATTGTGAAGGCTGTATTAATGTGTGTGTATATATAATTCAGGTCAGGATTCAATAAACGTATAATATCCGTAGAGCACGTTGTATTTCAACAAGCTACTATAACCAACGTGCAATTATACTCCTTGAAAAGGACAGGAGTTATAACTATACCTATACATTTAGGAGAAAGTAGGCAGTATGTTCTTTACTGAACATCTCGTTTATATCATCAATTAGTGACTGCCCCCAATTATCTGTGTTAATAATAATACAATAATAATTAGTATAGTACCTACTTTTTGCGACTGACGGATCACAAAATCCAGTTATGTTATTGGCAGACATGTCTAGGTTAGAATTAACTTACACCTATCAAAGAGAACTTTCTTTAAGGTAACCAGGAAGTGTAGAATCACCGCAAAATGCATCCATTCAAAATTTCTCTGGTATCTCTAATGCAGTGGTTCCCAACCTTTGCCAGCAGACGTCTCCGTTTTCAGATTCGGGTGATCATCGCCCTTCCCCCTTCCCCCGTCGCTTCTACAACCTCTTCAATAAACTGACGTGGAGGATATAGACCTAACCTAATAACACTACACTACATGATGGAATAGGCCTATCTATTACATACTAACTTCATTTTAGCACAATACAGATAACACACTTTTACTACAAATCCTCAAATTAGTTAACGAATGTCAGTGAGAGTGTTGACACTGTTTTCTTGTGGTAAGATTTGGTATGTTTGGCTTGATATTTGACAGAGCACAGCGGAGATCCCTTGCAAGATCAAGCCGACAGCGCTGCTTTGTATTTATGACGTTCAAAAATGTTTCCCGTAATATCCCTTGATTTTTGCAATTCAAAATGATTATGGTCACCTTGTGGTGATGCAAATTAAAGGAATCCTACATTATGGATGTCTGGTCGTCTCCAGTAAATGTATCAGGGAAATACCTTCAAAACCTTTAGTGGTAGAAGAGAAAGTATGAATGGTTGCTTTTTGCTATGATTCTGCCGTTCGTAGTTACCTTAATATAATTAGAAACACTGAAGCATGTCTTCTAATACTTCACTAAAATTACACCGGTTTGTATCACGCAAAATAACGCGAAATTATTTCCTTATTGCACAAATCTTACATTTATTTGTCATGCTTAGAATTCAATTTCTCTTTTCCTTTCTTTTCTGCACTTAAAGGCTCACCTTCCTTGAGGTTCGAAAGCATTTATTTTCTCTCTACTGTATCTGTTTTATAATTAATAATAATAATAATAATAATAATAATAATATCGTATGGCCTAGGGTGCCAGGTGCAAGCTTTGTTAATTGACCCCCAGAGGGTAGCTTGCATGTCGAATTTCGTCGTTCCTTTGAACGCTATGAAAGTCAAGGAGGTTAGTTATCTAAGCTCCTTGACACTACAGCACTCTCTAGTAGAGAATGGAGGAACTGTGTGTTGGCGGAAAATCCCGAGATTAATTTTGCCATTGAACACGGCCTACTGAATTCAAATGAGTTCTTTAACATGCCAACAACGTATGACATTCATGTCGTGATTTTTGTCGCCTTTCCAAAATCACTTACCACGGCCAGGGGTGAACGTGCAAGCTTGGGGTTGGTAATCCGACACGTTAACCACTCACCCACCGTGGCAATATTAATTGTTTATAATTATTAATTTTAATAAGCAGTTAGATCCACAAACTTGGAAACAAATTAAAACAGGACTCTTACACACAGCCGAAACTACAGCACCACTCAGAAGAACAAGAAAACACCCTTGGTGGACAGATGAATGCGACGAGTTAATACAACTTCGACAAAAAACTTGGCATAGTTGGTCATGCAATAAAACTCCAGCCACTTTTCAAGAACTTCAAAATGTTAGAAAGGTTGTTACTAAATCAATAAGGAAAATTCGTAAACTGAGTGAGGATATGAAATTACAGTCTATAGAAGATGACTTTAAACAACATAATTCAAGGAACTATTATAGAACTTTCAAACAATAGTTAACCAAATATTCTCCTCCATCACTCCATTTTGTCAATCATAAAGGAGAAATGGCTTATACCACTGATGCTAACTGCAAAATCCTCGCAGCATACTTTTCTAAATTACTTAATAGTGAAAGCCCTCTGGAAAAGTTTCAGTTCACTTCTAACCGAATTAATCAAGATTCAGCCCCACCAACAGTCGAGGAAATTAGAAAAATAATTCAATCACTAAAAAATAACAAGGCCACAGGAGAAGATCAAATAACTGCAGAACTTTGGAAAAATGCAGAGGAAAATTTCATCAAAAAACTTCACGACATTATGCTGGACATCTGGCAAACTGAAAAAATACCAAAGGATTGGAAGATGGCAATAATACACCCCATACATAAAAAAGGAAGCAGGTCTGATCCAAACAATTATAGAGGTGTTTCCCTTCTTCAAGTCACATATAAAATTCTCTCAAAAATTCTACTCAACCGTGCAGAGAGTCAACTTGACCAAAGAATTGGTGAATACCATGGTGGATTCAGACAGGGGAGATCCTGTGCTGAGCAAATTCTGAACCTGAAGAATACTTTATCATATTTTCGGAACACAACAAACAAAAATTATGTCATCACATTTGTCGATTTCAAAAAGGCCTATGATAGTATAGATCGCATGTCACTTGTTAATGTTTTAACAGAATTTGGACTTGATAACAAAACAAGAAATATTATTAAAGATACACTAACTGAAACGAAGGCTAAAGTTAAATTTATGGGTGGTTGTAGTGATGAGTTTGAAATAAACACACTTTTCAATTGTGCTCTTGAGAAAGTTGTCAGAGAATGGAGGAAAGCAGGTGCACCATCTCACCGCCTGGGCCCAAAGATTAAGGGTATTGACTTAGATTGTCTAGCGTTTGCTGATGATTTAGCACTAATTGCCTAAATCGTCGCTGATGCACAGAAACAGCTTGTTATACTGGAGGAGCAAGCAGCCAAAATAGGACTAAAAATCTCCTATGAAAAAACTAAATTTATGACAAATATTAAGAATGGTCCACCTGAAATTGTCATTGTTATCAATAAGATTGCAAGAGTGAAAGAATTTAAATACTTAGGTGAATGGATCACTGAAAATGGCAATGAAAATAAATCTGTAGCATCACGAATTCAGAAAATGGAAATTGCTTTTCAACACACAAAGAATGTTTATAACAAAGAAAGCTTGTCCTGGAACAACAAAATTCGTCATTACTGTACAGTGATTAAACATGAAGCTCTATATGCTTCAGAAACGCTCAGTTTACATCATAAGACCTTAAAGAAAAAAATAGAGATTAAAGAAAGGAATATCATGAGGAAAATCTTAGGGCCCAGAATTGTAAATGGCATACACTACCCCAAACCCAACTCTGAAATTTATAAAAGAGTTTCTAAATTAACTGATACAATGAGATTGCGACGAATTCAGTTTCTAAGCCATTTGGAAAGAATGAATCCTACCAGAATCACTTATCGAATCCACAAATTTCTGCAAATAAAACGCACAAGACCAAAATGGTATAAACAAGTAGAGACCTTAATGAATTGGGTTCACCAAATTTACAAGATAGAAATATGAACCGGAAAATTGTTCACACAAGGGGATTTGAGGAAGATGAGAAGAAACCACAGCGACGTACCTGGTCGGAGGAACAGAAATTACAGCAATCAGTGAAAATGAAGAACTATTGGGCAAGGGGGAAAGGTCAGAAAATGTTGATTCCGCGTGGTCCTAAGTGACCCATTCGCGAAGAAGAAGAAGAAGAAGAAGAAGAAGAAGAAGAAGAAGAAGAAGAAGAAATGAGTAGCAATAACAGAAATGCTGGTAATCTGTGTCATAAACATTTTCATCATTATAGGCCGATTACTTTTATATTAGCCACATTAGAATAGCAATTATCTATCACCTCGTATATTGTAAAAAGAGTACAAGCCATATACAGTACATAGAAGGTAGAGTAGGGTCCCATTAGCACTCAATTCTACCTGTAGTCACTCCAGTGATAGGAGGAAACAAGATGTTCAGTAAGGAACATATAGCCTACTTTCTCCTAAACGCATGGGTATAGTTATAGCTCATTGTCCTTAACAAAGAGTATATTTAAATGTTGGTTGTAGTAGCTTGTTGAATAACAATTATACTGAGAGGTTAGTTTGGATGTATCGGAGACCCTCGCTAGCCCGCTCGCCCGCGGCGCGAGCCTGTTTCCCGCCAGGCATTTTGCCGTTATGCGGCGCTGGTACGGCATTGAGTCATTGAGTATAGGAATTTGTACTTAAATTTGTACTTCAATGTGATCCTTGACCAATTTTTTGACGAACTGACTTACGGAGAGCGATTGTCAACTTATTTTCAACAAGATTCTGCCACTGCTCACACTGACGAAGCATCCATGACAGAATTGCGTCGCTTTTTTGGTACTTGGATTGTAAGTCGGAACGTTTCCCCCTCGCGAAGCCCAGACTTACCACCATGTGACTTTTATTTGTGGGGGACGCTTAAAAATAGAGTGTATGCGAGAAACTCTCCACTATAAAATAATGAGCTTAAAGACTATATTACAGCTGAAATACAGTCAATCGATGCTGAGGAACTTCAGAGAGTACATGCCATATTCATAAAAAGGTGCCAGCGATGTGTAGCAGTGAATGGCGAACATTTTCAGCACCAGCTGTGAACTAGGTAAGCACACATTCCTATACTCAATGACTCAGTGCCGTGCTGGCGCCGCATAACGGCAAAGTGCCTGGCGGGAGACAGGCTCGCGCCGCGGGCGAGCGGGCTAGCGAGGGTCTCCGATACATGCAAACTAACCTCTCTGTATTATACATTGATTGAATCATCACCTAAAATATGGACTAGCGAACAAACAATGGCCTCCATTTTGACCCAACGGGATGGCACGGCCCAGCACGTAGGGCACGGTCGGTCTGAACTGTTAGTCACTGCTATCGTATAAAAATTCTATTATAAGATGTTAATAGCCTATGGGTCACCTCTTTGATGACAGTTTAAACCAGTCCCTGTACGATAAACGGACATGGTGATGCCGGGCCTTGCTGAATCGTAAGTAAGGGTTAGGCCTTCGTACTTGCATGATCCATACGTCCGGCATCTTGAAACTATTTGACTGATGACCTTGTAGTTTAGTAAAACGACACTTCCCACATTAAGGTAGTCTACGCGTTTGTAAAATTTGGTAGAGATCGGATGATTAGGTTAGTCATTAATTTGAATTGAGCTTCGAACATTTGGGTGGCTGCCATTACGTTTCCATCAAGATGGCGGTGATATGAAATATGACACTGAGATCTTTCTTGCTAGTGTTACCTCTGTGCCGAATTTCGTTCAATTCGGTTTCGTCGTGTTTTAATTGATAGAAGGGTCATATATACACAATCACACACGTGATTTGCACACATACAGTACACGGCCGCCAACTTCAAACTATTTGGCTGATGGCCTTGTAATTTTCTCGAAAGACGCTTCCTACGTGAAGGTATGCTGTTGCAGAATTTGGTAGAGATCGGATGATTACGTTCATCGTAAATATATCTAAGCTTTTAACATTACGTTTCCGTTATGAAAGAGGCAATATAAAACATGACATTGAGTTGTCCCCTGCTAGTGCTACCTCTCTACCAAATTTCGTTCAATTCGGTTTCGTCGTGTTAGAATTGATAGGAGGTGACAGATAAACACACACACACGCGATTTGAACATATACTAGACATGATCGCCATCTTTAAACTATTTGGTTGATGACTTTGTAATTTGATCAAAAGACGCTTCCTAAATAATGGTATGTTGTTGAAAGATTTGGTAGAGACCAGATGATTAAGTTAGTCACCATTTGATTTAAGCTTTGAACATTTGGGTGGCCGCCATTACGTTTCCATCAAGATGGCGGTGATATAAAATATGACACTGAGGTCTCCCTTGCTAGTGCTACCTCTGTACCAAATTTTGTTCAATTCGGTTTCGTCGTGTTTGAATTGATAGAGGGGACAGATATACACAATCACACACGTGATTTGCACACATACAGTACACGGCCGCCATCTTCAAACTAGTTGGCTGATGGCCTTGTAATTTGGTCGAAAGACGCTTCTTACGTGAAGGTATGCTGTTGCAATATTTGGTAGAGATCGGATGATTACGTTTGTGGTAAATATATTTAAGCTTTGAACATTACGTTTCCGTTATGAAAGAGGCAATATAAAACATGACACTGAGTTGTCCCCTGCTAGTGCTACCTCTCTACCAAATTTCGTTCAATTCGGTTTCGTCGTGTTAGAATTGATAGGAGGGGACAGATAAACACACACGCGTGATGTGCACATATACTGAACATGACCGCAATCTTTAAACTATTTGGCTGATGACTTTGTAATTTGATCAAAAGACGCTTCCTAAATAATGGTATGCTGTTGAAAGATTTGGTAGTGATCAGATGATTAAGTTAGTCACCATTTGATTTAAGCTTAGAACATTTGGGTGGCCGCCATTACGTTTCCGTCAAGATGGCGGTGATATAAAACATGACGCTGAGGTGCCCTTTCGTAGTGCTACCTCTGTACCAAATTTTGTTCAATTCGGTTTCGTCGTGTTTGAATTGATAGGGGGGGGACTTGATAGAGGGGGGGGGACAGAATATGGGGGTGGCAGAATAAGGCCGGGGGGGGGGGGGGGAGATATATACACACTCGCACACACAAACAGACAGACTGACAACTTTTGGCCCATGTATATCTCATAAGTCTAGGCTAAAAGAAATGCGAAGATAGGCTAGTTTGCGATTGCTGTAAAATTATCAGCAGACCATCTGGATCTTTCAATTTCCATGCAGCAGGGTAGGGCTGCTTACGGCCTACTGCAGTTGTAGTCTGGCTACAGTAGAAGAGAGATTACTTTCTGATTGACTGTATGGGTTTGAATTATTGGTCTTAAAGTAAGGAAATACTCTTAATATCTTGTGTGCAGAACGCGAACAAGTAAGTCGGCAACTTTGTATGATTAGATTAGGGTATATGATCTCGCTGATCCACCCATTAAAACAACAGCAGCATCATCAACATCAACACTAGTTAGTTAGTCACTGAGGTTTAAAGGGTGGAACTATTAGGTCATCTAACCCCATCATCATCATCATCATCATCATCATCATCATATTGCAAAATATAAAAACTGCATTATTCGCGAACCCCTTTCGTCTCACCGCAGGCTGGAAACTGCTCTTTCTTTACGATACACGACATCATTATTCAGAAATTGATGAGATACGTGAATTATATTTCTTATCAAGTACAGAACCTTGGACTGTGTGTTCCAATGAGTTTGGTTTCTAAAATGTATTATTATTATTATTTATTCTCATTGAAAACAAAGTCTGTTGACATACCATTTAAGAGAGCGCCTCGCCAAGCCATAAAGGTAAAAGATGAACCTTGTAGCCCATTTTTTCTTTACAAGAATTAGCCATCTAAAAACAAGATATCCCAGACAGATAATCTGAAACAAGCTGTCTCCATTTAAAGACATGGAAACCGCCAGTAAACAGCTCTCTTTTCTTAAGAAAACCTTGAGAGTTATTTACTACGGAGTTTTAGAATGGTCTAGAAGGAATCCTTAGCTAACCTTCAACATTTTACGCATTATTATTTCCCCACTCAGGGAGACAACTCCCTTCTAAAGAAGCAAGCTTCTGATTGGCTAGTCCTTCAGAGAAACTCATAACCCCCACCAGGTATTATCCAGTATTTAACTTGGCGCACGAGAGCAGATCGAACTCTTCTCTCTTCTTCTTCATTTGTAACTTTTGAGTAATGTAACTCTGCTTAACTAGAGTGCCAAGCAGTCAGGCTACATGCCTTGTACTGAACCCTTATTGATTTGCCGATCAATAAGTCTTCATGATTTTTATTATTATTATTACTGGTGCCCAGGCAGTACATGTTGAAATTGACAAAGGGGAGTCAGGTAGTGTGTCGCAACGATTACAACAGAAGCAGCTTGGTAGTTATTCCTGAAGATGACCGGCAAAGCCGAGTTCAAGGACAAATTCTGTACGAACGCGCACCTCAATCGGCGTCATTATGGGAGTGCCAGAAGTGAAGTTCCAACCGATCCACGATTAAATCAGCAAATCAGGAGATAGGAAGCCAAAGCCACGCGGTGGATCGCGTAACCTAGGAAAAGGCGCGAAAACGCGTATCTGAAGAACCGCCGATCCGAATTAATTCCGCATAAGTCCATTGAGACGTTAGGATGAAAAGAAGAAGATTGATACTAGTCCCATGTCTGTGAGGTGAAAACTACGGATTATTTTCACAAATTGCCCCCACCTTACCCCATTCTGTCAGTTTCAAATAAATTGATCGGTGATGAGCGGTTTGAGACACAACTTTATTGAGCTCTGGTGAGCAACGTTCACGCTAGTTTGCGTCATGATTTATCAAGCTCTAGTGAGCGTACTTCACGTCTGTTTGACAAACATTTTATCTTGTGCTCAAGGGAGCAGAGTTCACGCTTAGCCTTGTGGAGATCTCTAGTCAAGATAAGCGCTACGTGATAGACATATTTGAGACTTGTTAGAAGCCAGTTGCGTGGTGATTGAAGAGTGTAATTTATGTAAATTTTTGTATTATTTTGAGTGATATATTGTGCGTGTGTTAAGCAAATGCTGAGATAGGGCCAGTTCTACGTTAAGTAATCGCATAGGCATTATTGTGAGTGAAAGTCAGTAGCTCATAGAGATTCTAGCTAGGCAAACTAATAACTTTGACCATTTCTGTCCAAGAAGCTACGCCAAGATGTCTGCTGTAAGGTCGTGTGATGGAATGAAGTGCATCGCCTCTACCAATACGTCGACGATGGACGAGTAGATTTCCCGTAGGGAAATGCTGTGGGATGGAGGTTAAGTTCTACAAGCTGCAACGGTGATGTACAAACCATTGATTTACTCAATATGTAGTTAGATTAGACGCGGGAACGTTGTAAATATTTTATTCATTGTTTTTCTTGTATTTTAGATATTTTTTTTGTGTGCCGACACTGTTAGATTTAAATGTACGTTGGCACGTGGCCAAAGTGTTTGTTTGATTATATTTTGTCTTATGAGTCGTATTTAATATACACGGCGCGTGTATTTGATTTTATCCATGCGAATGCGAAACTCGTCACAGTCGATAAGTGGTGCTTTATTCAAGTTCATTTGTTTGTAGGAAAAGGGGGTAAATGTTGTAAGATGTTGTTTTACGAACAGGTTTTTATTCATACAAGGGTTGCCGAGCGCAACAAATTAAGATGTCACTGTAGAACACCTTAGTTCTATTTTTTTGAGTTTTTTTGAGTCCTTTTCAGGTTCTTTAGTCACGGACTAGATTGGGAGCGCAAGTCGGTGGAAAATATTTTATGTCTTTTATTTCAGGTTTCTGTCAAACCCATACGTGTGATTCTGGTGTGTGTTTTGTGTCAGGTGTGTGTATTGATTCTTCGTGATGAGGGGTAGGATGTGCTACCGCCCTCAAATATTGTTGTTGTATTTTTTTGGAAAGGCAGAGCACTCTCAGAGGCTACTGTACCTTGTCCAGTGCTGATTCTTGGATTTCCGTGGGAAATTCTGAGATATTTTATTCTGACACACACACACGTATATTATGTGCTTTTGGGAGCACACTTCTTCGAGACTCGAACCAGTGCCATGGCAGGTCGAGGTTATTGACACGTGGGTTGACAGATGTGCAGATTCCACTTAGCGCCCGTCTATGTCTGGTGATTCATCTTTTAGGCAGTCCAGCTGACCGACTGACCCCTGTAAGCTATCTGTAGCAAACCTGTTATTTTGATGGTCATTGGACCATAATTAATTGGGAGTTCGCCATGTCCGGTACGAATTACCGCATATCGTATGAATGACATTTTGTTTTAATGATGTAAATGTTGGCTTTGAGCCTAGTGATTTTCTACGACTCATTTCATGTTAGATTTGTCTGTTGTGACACCATTGGGTGCACTTTGTATTTTCCTTGTAAAAATGGCAAGCGGCCATATGTGTATTTTTCTTGTTTGGTCACGTGTTAATTTACTTGTGTTGATTTGAAAAGTCCTAGTTTTAGGCATTAATGTTGTTTGCTACGGCAGTTCTTTGATTCCAATTTCATGAGGAAATTATTTGTTGTTTTATTTAGTGTAGGAAGTGTCGGATTAGTTTAATTAGTGTTTAGTGTGTTCCCCGTGTCTGTCTAGCTCTAGACAATGCAGATTCGTCCCCTGAAGGTTTACTGGATGGTAACGAATCTTGCATTAATTTGTACACATCGTAACGCATGTAGAACAGCCGCACACGCACATTGTCATTGTAGCAATTTGGGACACTTGTCCAGATATTTACGATTTCTCATGAGGTCAGGCCTTGTTTGGCATTTTTAATTCAAGTGGGAGTCATTTGGGAGACCTTGTTTGTTTTTTTTTTTTTATAAATAGTGTAAATAGTTGATCTGTTATTAAATTCATTTGTTTTAACCCTGGTATTCACTTTTTCCTGCGTGTTATTTTGTTATATGGTACCCTGCATGTTATAAGAAGTGCTTAACAACAACTTAACGAAATGGACTGTTACACCCCCCGAAACTGAGTCTCATATGCTTCTTTGCAAGGGTTCAGTACATAACTAACAACTACTGTGAATGTATTATTTGGTGGTCGACTGGAAATAAATAACATTCATTGGAAATCTTCGTGTTCAGTTGATTCAAGATATACCAGTCTCGAGGAGGACCTGTGTGGAACTTGTCATTATTGTTGTCCCGCCTGGAAGCAGCGTACTTAATTGGAGACCTGTCTGGGATTCGAAAGGGATCTACAAACTTAATTGTGATTCCGTCCGGGATCTAATATTTTAATTGGAGACCCATCCGGGATAACGTATTTAATTCGTGTACTGTACGAATAGGGAGAAGTGTATATTTGACATTATGAGTGTTGATAGAGTGAGAATAGAGACGGTGGGGTCACCACCAATATTATTCTGTATGAAACATAACTTACGCCTGAATGTACTTAGTCATTCCCTAGCAAGTGTATAAAGCAAGAGTTTACCGTATGTTACCATGATTATTATTAACCTCTTCGCCAAAGGGCATATGTTTTCATTTTCATTTTCATTTCAATGTTAGATCCTTCTCCCGCTATCCTTGTGATCCTGCATGTATGTGTGTGTGTGTCTGTAAGCGTTTAATCAGGAACGCTGATTGGTTGTTACCGAGCTGCGTTTAACAAGAAAGACGGACGCATTTACTTGTGTGGCTATGACGCTAATGGACAGACACAAAGGCTACGTGTGACCAACTCTTGTATAACCAAACCACAAAATCCTGACTGATGCTTGAAACAACACTTCGTGACGAAACGACTAGGCGGCGTAAAGCAGAAACAGGTAAAGGATTAACAGATACATTCTATGACATTTTGTAAGGTTACCTATAAGTGACAATTAAAAATTCCTAATCTAATAATAATGTTATTTGTTTTACGTCCCTGTTAACTACTGCGGCTTTTAGACACTCCAGGGTGCCGAAATTTTGCTCCGAAGGGGATCTTTAACATACCAGTAAATATACTGACACGGCTCCCACACATTTTCGCACTCTGAAATCATGTTGACTGCGACAGAAATCGATCCTGCAACCTTGGGCACAGCAAGCGAGAACGTTACCGCAGAGCAAATCAGTCAGCCTCCTAAACTAAGATAATATTATGTTTTCACATTTACACCACATTTCAATGGTTGGGTTGGTTGGTTCCTTAGTTTACGGGCTGCGACAACGCGTTCATGTAGCCCCGTGTACTTTGGGTGTGTGTAGAATTTGTCTGATAACCAGTGTTAATTGTGATGGCTGTATTAGTGTATATTATCTGTGATTCAGGTAGGAGGACTGCAGACGATTAAATTTTTTCAAGTAGTTCCTACTTTTGCCACCAAATGCTAATTCCCACGGCATCTAGCTGCGGATGTGGCTACTAAATGCCATCGCAGTCTGCACCTGGCGGCCAACTTTGGCACTAATATAGCATTATCAAACTAACCTACAAATTTTAGCTTCCACAAATGTAGTTAGTGGAAGGTTCTTTTTCATGGCATAAATCTATGACATGGGACCGCCGGCTTTACTTCCCCTCCGAAGGAAGGCATACTGAGGGATATTTAACGCTCTTAAAAAATCCGATGACTTCGGCCGGGTTTGAACCCTCGATCTTGGGCATAGAAGCTCAGCATGCTACGAAATACGCCACCGAAGCCGCTACATTTTAATGGTGATATACTGTAAGTACAGTGTCGCACTTCACCTCTTCCTACCTTGATATGGCCAAAATTAGCATAATTAAAAGATAAGTAATTAATTCGGTGACACTAAGGCTACCGAGAGGGAGCCCCAAACGTCCAGTGGCATTCGCCACGAATGGGGAATGGGGGGAGCGTTCTTATTTTCGTAGTCTTAGAAACGCCCTAAATAATTTAGATTTTAGATCATGGCAGGAAACAGGCGATGCCAGGACAAGCCTGTTAATTGGAAGGGCTGGACTTACCCCGAGACCGAATGCGAACATTTCCCAACCAAAATGCTGAGGAAGGAACAGGGTGACCATTTCCGCTGAGCTTCATGCACAAATAATTACCAAAATCTCAAGATGACTGATTATTGTATTAACATAAGTATTACAAACAACTAAACTAGGCAACACCTTAAATATAATAAAAAATACCACATAATAAATATATGATCCCAGTAGCTTGTGATTAGGGTGACGCGAAATTAAAACCCCGTGAATTTAAAACACGTTTCAACCAACACATCCCTTGTCCAAGTGGCGATTTGTATTCCCGCATTATAATTCACAACTAAAAATACTAAAGTAATTCCCCAAAATAGTATGAAAGGAAATAACGACATGAAGTAAGCCAAAAGCTACTCCAGAAAACAAAGTTGTTTAACACAACCAAACAAGTCGCTTATTACGACCAGACCGTCTGAAGGACACCTGGCAACTCAGTTGGCGAGGAGTCGTTCTGACCAAGTTAAAGCCAACACCCACCCTTAAGAGCAAACGGAAACTAAACAATGAAGAAATCCCCACCCTGAAATAATTCAACGCAAAATGAGGAGGACCACATTCCCTTCCAAAATACTTTAACCTAAAAAATGTCTTAAATCTAGATCTGAATTGCCACACGACACGTGGCTAGGAAATGCACTACGAGAGTCAAATTGAAAGTTTTTAAAAAATTAACAGTCTTAGCAAATCCAAGTTTTGTCAGATACCCTGTTAGATAAATGTTTGTGCAATACTATACTGTTTTATGCCTCTCCCCAGGGGAAATGAAAATTTCCCCCGGGAAGGGGTTTTCCACACTTCAAGTTCTGCGTGTGAGATTCAAGAAGGCTGGATACTGACTGCCCTGTTCGCTGAGGGCTTGCTTCATAGGAGAACGTGACTACCCCCTCTCCACTGTACAGTTTGGTCGTGCCAACGTAACTTGGGGGCGCAGACCACCATAACAACGACAGAGTCCATGAGAAATGTTGGTACCACAAGTGGTCCGATGACCCAAATCGTTTAGAGTTTACTCAGAAATGCTACGACGAAATGTTCCAAGGGTAGAAACTCAATCCACTAATGGGGCTTAAAGGGGTTTCTAGGAACCTATTATTTCAGGCAAGTGCGCAGTTGTGCACTTCACAACAGCATAGAAATGTCAATCTTCTTCCAGGGCATTAACGTCAGCTCCTTCTCAGGCAACAAATGTAGGTTAAAGAGTTTTGGAAACCAATTAGCTGGTAGCAGGAGTGCCTGCGGAATATACCAGCTCGAGACTGTTGCGAAATAATTGCAGTTGTGTAAGCAAATCTTGGATGCTTCATTTTCTTCATGTAACGATATTAAAAGTCGTTACAAACAGTAGACAGTAAACCAAATTCTTGTTCTACTGTAGCTTCAATTGTTTGCTTGTTTTAGCTAATTGATATTGTTGGAAGCCATTTCTCATTGTTGCCTTAGTAAAAAAAACTACTTATTATTCGGTCAACGAGATTGTACTCAATTTTATTGTAATAGGTATTATGCCTGCAACCTTTAACAAGATATTACACGTTTTCTAAGGGCAAAATGTTACATGAATTTGTAATGTTATCAAGAGGAAGGTTTAATTCCCACCTCAGCCATGCTGGAAGTGGGTTTCTCTGGTTTCCCGCATTTCTACTCCAGGCAAATGCTGAGATGGTTCTTCACTTAAGGCCACGGCCACCTCCTTACCAATCCTATCCCTAGTTTACCAATGCACACACTAGTGCAGCCATGACAATAACATAGGCTTGTCATACAAATTCCACACACACCCAAATACATGGGATTATATCATCTGACTAATGATAAGGATGATAATGGAAACTACTAAATGGACGAAAAAGGGAAAAATGGGAAAAAGTGAAAAAAAAAAGTGATGTATGAGCCCTTTAATACGATTTAATAATTTTAAACGGTTCCGTAGATATTGGAGGTGACCCTCTTAGCTGAATAACCCTGTATATACAGTACACTAGGTTTCTTGATGATGATGATATTTGTTGTTTTAAAGGGCCTAACATCTAGGTTATCGACCACTAATGGTTTGGGTGATGGTGAAAGATCAGATGAGAATGCAAACTGTAACTAATACTAACTACAGACATACATACTAGAACCCTCGAGGAATGAGGATGGAGGGACTTGGAAGGAAGGAGAGCCATAAAAGGCAGATTGGAAAGGGATAGAGGAGAGCGCCAGCCCCAAAGTCAGTGGAGAAAAGGAGAAAAACGGACCCAGCTCAGGAATCCCTCAGGATCGCCAACTCCCGAACTCACCAGCCGTGAGCCCGTGAGGGTGTAGCAATATCTAGGGTGCACCAGAAGTGGTGGGGCTACATACAGCCTGCCTCCTTGAGGGCCTTGATCACAAGGCAGGAGATAACATGAAAAGCAAAAAAGGCTGACTCCTCGCAGGAAGAGAGTATCAGGAAAGATGAGAGATGGGTCAATTAAGGCGGGAAAGGTAGAGACTCCCTAGGCGTCAGTTACCCTAATACCGTCGGGGTCGGAGGAGAACAAGAGTTCAGCAAGAGTGGTCGACAGGAAAGAAGACGGAGAGGAGCCCGGCACAAGTAAGTGGAAGCAATGCCTGACTCAGCTGGGGTCCCGTGATCACCAACCCACGTCCCACTAGATGTGAGACCCTGCGGGGTGTAGATTTCTTCCCTGCCTCTCTATTTCCCCTCCAATGCCCGCACTACCTGCCTGCCAGGGAACTGGTAAAAAGAACAGCGTGATGGAGTGGTTATCTACACACCGCTGTTTGGCCAATGTTTGATTTAATAATAACTATTTTGTTTAAAGAAAACGAAATCACAGAATTCATGCCAAAAATTGGCAATACCCTGTTCCATTCTGCGTATTGGTTTTCATAAAGTTTCACTTGTGATATTGTGCTTCTGAGATACAATCTTAATGGCTGTCTCAAGGGATCGTGTTCCTCAAAGTTACAATGGATTACTTGGAACGATACGTCACCCTTTGTGAGTTGTAAGGTAAGGGGAGCTCTGGGTGATTGAGCAAAGCATTTCTTGTCCTTTGATATTAGGCCGTGCTCCCCACGATTTCAAACAGTACAGGATCACAATCTTGACCCGACCTGCGCGCCGACACGTGGCTCTTTGAACCGTGATAATGAGTGTCAACCTGGTGTAACAAAGAACACAATACGGCTCGATCAAGTGGTGTGTTAATCCGGCTTACCGTCACCCAACACCAAAGTGCCGCTTGTTTTACAATGTTTTAGAGCAGGAGATTCAACCTTTTCCTACTCGCTGCTGCCACTGATATATTACTGAGGCTTTGCTCCATCGCGGTCAAGTAGCAACGTGTTCTTGGGTGTGTGTGAAATCTGTCTGATAACACAGGTCTACAAAATAAAATTTTTGGAGAAGTATTTTGGATTCAAAAATTGATTTTGTATATTGAAAGTGTGTATGTCTTCTATGTCCCTATACCTCATCAAGTATTAAAAAAAAAAACGTATTAAAGGAATCATTACAAGATGCGTGAACTTGAAAATCTGCATTGTATTGTTTCTATATAGCAGGCAGAATTTGGTACATGAAAATAATAAACACATTAACTTAAGGCATATTGTAACAATTACATATCAAAGAAGGAAAAACAGTTTTTGTTCACTTGTATGATTAAGTCAATGGAACCGTTGCCGGTTGGATACGAATCTTCTCGGGGTACTTGTTCTTCTTCACTCTAGTAGGAACATCACGTTCTATCAGCCAACAGTAGAGATATTGTGAAATTTTGCAATATCTTGTTAATCAAAATTACTGCAATTATAAACAAGATGTTCAGTAAAGAACATATAGCCTACTTTCTCCTAAATGCATGGGTATTGTTATAACTCCTTGTCCTTTGCAAGGATTATAATTGAATGTTGTTGGTAGTAGCTTGTTGAAATACAACGTGTTATACGGATATTAAACATGAATATGAGGTGCCCTTTGCTAGTGCTACCTCTGTACAAAATTTCATTCAATTCGGTTTCACCGTGTTTGAATTGATATGGTGAATCGATTTGCACACATATATGGCCGCTATCTGCAAACTATTGGGCTGATGACCTTGTAGTTCAGTCAAAAGATGCTTCCCACAGAAAGGTATGTTGTTGCAAGATTTGGTAGAGATCAAATAATTAGGTTAGGCGTAATTTGATTCAAACTCCTAATATTTGGGTGGCCGCCATTCCGTTTCCGTCAAGATGGCGGTGATATTAAACATGACATTGAAGTGCCCTTTGCTAGTGCTACCTCTGTACCAAATTTCGTTCAATTCGGTTCCACCGTGTACGAATTGATAAGGAGGACAGACATTCAGAGTACACACACTCACACTTACACTCAAGACTCTCTCTCTCTCTCTCTCACACACACACAAACACAGACAGACACACAATATTTCGCCCTGTGTTGATCTCATAACTCTACTTTCATTTTATGCAAAAATCGAAAGTAGGCTAAAAATTGGTATGTGATAGGACAAAAGTAATGCTACTTCTGAATTCAGATAAACAATGTGCTGTACATGTAAAATAGTCAATACCAAGAAAGGAAAAATCGTGTAGACCTGTGTAATCTGTGTCATTGAAATGACCGTATATACTAGTAAAGCCATCATTACTTCTGACTCGACGTTTCAGTGTTAGGCTAGAGTTTCGTTCGCTAAATCGCCACATCGCGAACGAAACTCAATTTGTCATGATATATCGATTTGAATGGCTGCCTAGTTCAAGTGATTTTCCTTCTGACCGCTAGATAACTCTAGGGTAGTCTAACCCTTAAACGTCAAGTCGCAAATTAGCCCAGTCAAATGGTAGTTTTGACAAAAAAAAATTAGGGTAGAAGGTTTCTCGACGGATTCTTATGTTTTTCGGTGTGCTGAATCCGAATCTGAAGTTTGCCAACAAAAAAAATGACGGCTTCTCAGTGAAAATAGCAACAACAACAACAAAAAACGGACTATTTTCACAAAATCGCTTGTAAGTTGAAAAGTATGCATCCTAGTGAATTTCTCACTATTTACAAAATTAAAGTAGCCAAAATTTCCTTCAAAATTCACTGGTCACTTTTAATTTTTGAGTGCAGGGCACCGCCGCTAGAGCGTGCTGAGAAGAGCAACTTTTTAGTATTTAGGCAAAAACGAGAGGAACTCACCCATAACTAGCCCCAGACGCTTTATTATCGTGTTTCCTCCATGAATACGTGTTTTATTCATGTTCTATGGTGGTTACAAGATTACGGAGCCCTTGAAAAACATAGCCCACGGAGTGGTAGGAATTCATAAAGGACCGATCAAGCCGTTTTATTATTTATTTCTAAAATTAAATGAAATGAATATAATGCAAAGTAATGCAATAGCAATTAATTATTAATACATTACTATTAATTTCAATTCTTTAATTGATCTTCCTCCTTTTTGGCCACAATGGAGCAGCCTCCGGTTGCCGAGCCGAAGGCCCCGGTTGATCGCTATCGGTCGGTAACTCCACTGGAAAAGAAATTGTACATATAATTGTACACAATACTTTCAGGTGTCTAGTTGGAAAACTGTTCGAACCCCAGTGAAATAGGGTGTATTACAAACATGCAGTTTACCTTCTGCTGAAGTCTCCGCTATCGTCGTTGGTGATTCGACCGGGATGGAATCGTCAGGATTCTCGAACACCTCTAAAAAGAAATCGTACGAATACATTAGAGGGTGAAGTAAGCAAACCCCATTGGAATAAAGTGGTGTTCAAACATGCTATTTACCTTGTGCTGATGTCTCCAGGATTGTAGGAGGTGACTCATCCGGAGGAGGGTCATCAGGGTCACCTTCATTGTCGATGTCGCATGAGTTGTCAACGTTCAGACAGTTTCCCTCGCAGATGGTACAAAGCCTAGAGCAATATAGACCCACACGTCGACAACCGCAGCTTCCTCGACAGTCGCCTTTGCATTTGCAAGAGACCTTGCGGAGAAGCTTGTCAGGAGCTGGGGCCTTAGCTGTTCTCGTGGGGATGAGGCCGTTCCTCGACGACTTCCACCCCCACTGTTCTGGGTTGAGCTGATTGTCGAGCCACTGCTGGATCTGGTGGTAAACTCGCAGAAAGTGCTCACGGGCTGCAGCTTCAGTGGGAGGGATCGAGGCCATGTTTCCGGTGACTTTATATGCTGTACTGAGGTACAGCTTGTATCTCAGTTCGTTTAGACGAGTGGTATGGTGGTCACCACCATATAAGGCCACTAGAAATTTTTCGTCAGCATTCACTAGCTCCTCGACTTGTGCTGTGGGGTCCATGTAATGCTCAAGGTAGTTAACGAGATCTGGGTTCTTCTTGAGGGTCTTCAAGAATTTCATCTTACCCTGGTTGAACATGGCGGATGTGGAGTCACAACCACTGACAGCGTGGAGGAATAAAATATGGTGGCTCAGAGGCTCCTCTAGCGAGCTGCCAGGGCTATATAGCGTCAGTGGTACTTTTCCTTTTCCTGGTTTCAGGAAGAACACGTTAGGAGAAGTGCGGATGCCTATCATGATGACGAGAAGGTCAACATCTTCTCCCACCACTGCAACTGTGTCATGCGTGGAAGCTATGGATTGAGCCGTTCTTACGATTAGGGCATCAGCATCCTCAATGGCTTGTCGTGATTCAATCCCTGCCTCACTCAGTCTACTCCTGAGGAGCTCTATGAATCTACTCTTGTTCTTGTCGTTTGAAAGAAAGTTTTCCTGCGAAATTGTTGGCGCCATAGTTGGTGAAAACTGAACTTCCAATGAGTGCTTCACTTTCGACCTTCTTAACCTCTCCATTGATTTAGTGCCGTCCGGGCCTTCTGGATACCCGTCGAAAACAACTACACAGCCTCCACCGTACTTGGTCTGAACAAAGCGGATGTAGGCATTGCAGATGTCTGTGAATGATTGCCCCTTTGACCAGACAACCCGATGCAGCAGAAACCCACCATCTATAACGTATCTTGTATTTTTGTCCAATTTGGCGTCGGCCATAGGCTGAAACGTCTTGTATAAGGTCGATTTGGTTCCTTTTCTTAGCATCCCGTAGTCATCAAAGAGAGCCAGGGGATATGGTGATAGCTCATACGTCAGAAATTCTTTCAGTTCGTCTTCTGACTGTTTTGCAACGCACATCCTCTGGAACAGTGTGTCCGGGTTAATCATTACTGGCTCATCATTAACAACTATGGCTGAGGTCATAGTTGCAAGAGGCAAGACTCTGTCTTTCCGTTTGAATTTGACTGTTTTGAAGTCGCCGCCAACGATGTTTGCGATGCCCTCACTTCCAACTTCCCAGGCAAGGTGGCAGTTGACTATTTCATTTCCCACTATTCCTTTACTGATAGAAATGAGCTCTTGAATTGAGGGGAAAGGTGGGTGTTGGTTGAACCAGTTTAACATTTTATTTGAGTCCTCCTTATCTCGACGTACTCTTGCATCTCTGCAGTCGACGTGCTGTTCTGATGTTGAGAAGTTCGTACCACAGAAATCGTCCATAGCATCAGTAATATGTTGAAGTGATGCCATCCCCAGTGTCCATCTTGCTAAAATTCCTTCACTGAACCCACGAGCTCGACTCAATCCTCCTTCAACCTTCATCTGTTTCATTAGGGACTGCTCTATCGCCATGTCACTCCACGTTCCACACCAACATTTCTCACTCCGCCGAACAGTAAAGGAACCTTGTGCAGTGAAAGCAAGGAACTCATTAGGTAGCATTGTTTCTTCAAGTTTCAACATGTCCTGCAGGTACATGTGCCCTCACTTGGCGTATAAGAAGTGACCACTAGCGTGGAAATACGGGAGCATGTCATAGGTAGTTTGCAGGTGGAGCGTCCAGTTTCCCATCCTTTCTGATTCAATGAACCTGAAGATGAGAGTGACCATTTTAAAATATTGAACCCACAACTTTGCAGTGGGACCCAGGTTTTCTATTCATGAAGCTTAGCTGTAAACGCTGTTGTAAGTTCCTTCAAGCTGTCGTGTTCATGCGCAGTTAGAATCTCTCTTCTGTCGCCACCAAACAGCAGCTGCTCTACTTCGAAGAGAACTGAGGAGGACAAGTCCAGGGACTGAAGAATAATTTTCGCTAGAGTGGTGTACGCCAGAAGATGTGCTCGGACGGCCCTGGCATAGGCGTGGCCATTCATAATTTTGTCTGTGCTGTTACCAGCGTACACAGTGTTAAAAAGTTCTCGCAGGCCACTTCCTTCCATTATGAACCCCACTGCCCCCATAAAAGACATTAACATATGAAATCCCCCGAGCCTTATAACCACATTTGACAGTTTTGGGTCGTCCGGCCGACTCGCCATGATTTCACGAGATTTCAAATATAATGGCTGGTCAAAAGTCACAATAGTAGTTTCTTGTCCCAATGACCATGTCTTTTCTAATGCATACAGCAATGCAGTATAGAGTGTGTTCAAGTCGCTCGGATTAGCATTTATAAATGGCAGGCATTCAATGAATGTCGTTTGGTATGGAACTTCTCGGGTCACTTCTCCCATGAATGCATTCCAACCAGCTATCCCTGATATTTCTTTGAATTTACTGTACAGCCACAAAAGGTTGGGTGTTGATGGAACAATCATTTTGTCATGAGAGAACCTTGCACTAAGGTCATCGATTTTTATTGCACCTAAGCCGTTGGTATTGGTGCATTCAAAAACTTTTAGTTGGATGGCTGCGATATTTCCGACCGTTTGGGCTTTAGGTATCTCTTTCAACCGAGCAATCTGCTGTCCTGAGATAATGGCACTTTTGGGGGTAACGCACTGAATTGACCCCAATGAGTGAAAAGTTTGGTGTCCATCGAGAGTATGGATGTTGTAGTCTGCGTTGTCACACACTATCTGACAAAGAGCTGGTTGTTTTATGGTCAGAGGGGGGCTCATTATTGATGATACTTCCAAACGTACTGCTTCTGTGTAAGAGACGCAAAATCCCAGGCTGGAGAGGAGATCAAGTAATTTCCGGGAACCAAATCTCTTACATACAAAGACGGCCAAACCAATGAGCAATGGAGACAGGAATGAGTTTGGACGTACCGCGAGCATTATAGCATGAGCAATCGCAAAGGACTTCCTTTGCCATTTGTCTAGATCTCCTCTCTTCTTGCTCAAGACCACTGTGTCAGTGAAAAGACGGAGAGTACCCGGAATGAGATTCTCATGGCCATCCAGGAAACTTGCCGATGGGGGGTAATGACTTATATCGTTTACTTGTGATCGTATATCTTCAACAATTATGGTAGCTGCTGCTTGAACAATACGACGCCTTTCTTCTCTTTCCGGTAATTTCTGCACCTCTCGAAACCATAGCTCGTTAATTGCTCGGTGGCCAGTGGCCTTGAAACACACGATATAAGGTTTGGTAGTTGTGATTAGTATGTCATCACCATACTGAGCAAGGAGACGACTTCTTACTGTTGCTGGCTGTGGGCGAAAGTCATCTGATACTGCCTCAAGTAATTCTTCAATGGTAAATTGACATTCCTCGTCGCTCTTTTCAAGGAAAGTGAATATTGAGTTCATGGCTGCATCAACGTTATCATCGAGAGGTCTGCCTGGTGCGTGTTGCTTCGTTTCGGGCTTGTGTAACATTTGCATGCATCGAAAATGGTACTGAGCATCAGCAGCTACCAAGTCATTCACTCGTTCAACACGACGTATAATAGCATTTCCAAATTCATCCTTACGATTTTTCGCGAGATTTAGAACTGATTCCCTCACTCCCAACGTTCTCACAGGGTACACTGGATTGCGTTTTGGGGGAGCCTTCTTCACTTGCTTTTGAGCATGGTCTAGTGGCACAAGTTCTCCACACAGAAAACAGTGAGTTTGGAATGAAAAGGACGGTGAACACGAACGAACGCGATGTGCTTCTGGTACTGACTCTTGAGATTTCTTCAAGTAAGCCGCAATCATTCTTTCATTCACGTACTGTTTCCTACATTTATCGTGAACTTCTGTGTTCCTTTTGAAAAAAAACAACCTTACCATCCTGTCGTTTTTTACTTGCTTCAATGAACGAGTTCAGTCCCCTCTCTTTCACAACAGCAGTTCGAGTCTGATCATCCAGAGGCTCCTCACAAATTGCACATTCACGTCGCGACATTTTCGTCCCTCACATATTCACTAATAACAACATTTGTTCACTTGAAAATACTGAACGAACGGCACAAACCCGAAGAAGGACGCTTAGCTGTCCCATACAACAATATAAGAGAACGGTAACTGAGGCTTTAAATTCGATTCCGATTACAACTGCCAGGATGACGTCATCCGCCGGCTCACCCCGCTACCTGTCGGCGGCTCAGTGTACTAAATTTCAAACGCGGGCGATTTGAAACCTGTACTGTGCAGCCATCCCCCTCCCCCCGAGGGGGACCTGTCAAGGACAGATGTGTCGGCAAAAAAGGGACCCTTCCTATAGAGAGGTTGAGGGTAAACATTTCACACAAAGGGGAAACGACTCCGGTTTCACAATATATCTTTTTAGGAATGTGTGAGATATGTGTGACATGGTGAGATGTTGAGTGAAAAATCACAAAAACTGTTTTACATTACTCACCTTATCACTTTCACACTTTACCATTAGGTGGATAAGTACAGATGGACATACTCCACCTTAACTTGAATATATTAATTTACGGTATCAATTTTTTTTCAACGAACTTTCAATCATGTTACCACCATAGAACATGAATAAAACACGTATTCATGGAGGTAACACGATTAGAAAGTGTCTGGGGTTAGTTAGGACGGAGTTTCTCTCGATTTTGCCTAAGTGCCAAAACGTCGCTCTTTTTAAGCGCGCTCTAGCGGTGGCACCCTGCACTCAAAAACTAAAAGTGCTTAGTGCATTTTGAAAGAAATTTTGTCTACTTTAATTTTGTAAATAATGAGAAATTCACTAGGTTGCATATTTTTCAACTTATAAGCAATTTTGTGAAAAAAGTCTGAAATTTTTAGCTTTTTTGCGATTTTCACTGTGAAGCCGTGATTTTTTTTGTTGGCAAACTTCAGATTCGGATTTAGCACACCGAAAAACATAAGAATCAGTCGAGAAACCTTCTACCCTAATTTTTTTTGAAACAGGCACTTCTAAGCACCAAATGACTGGGCTAAATAATGATGGCTTTACTATAGTTCTCCCACTTTCCTCGTTAACGTGTGGCTCGCCATTGAATTCTAGCTGGGTGGATATGTTTACATTTCATGTCTGCGGAAAGTCAAGGCTTTCCCAGCGTGAGGCACAGTGTCGTCAACCCGACACCGTAGCCACTGAGAGCAAGCAGCGAGATTGGACAGAATAACGTACAGCTGTGCAACACAGGACACTTGATACCTGCGTGACACGCGAGCTGGCCGCCAGGGCGGGATTTTGCAGTCTATTGCATACTATTGGTGAAGAACCATCAGCTATTGGTCAGTTAGAACAAGTTCAATTCGAAAAGCAAGCGGTTTTTAGCATGTTTTTACAAAATATTATATATACCAAAATGTTATTTTGAAATATAATAGAGGATTTCAAAACATGCATTTTGACACTCATCCGTGTTTTCTAGATTTCCACCTCTTGGCACAATTGCCAAATTCGTTTAATTTGACGCCACTGCACACCTATAGACTGAGTGCTCTTAGTTTCAATTAATAGTACCTTATGCAACAAGCCTATAGTGGCAATAATTAAGACACGAGTATGTTTTCCATATGAGTGTCTTAATTACCATTATAGGCAAGTTGCATACGACTGTTCATGTTCGACGATAATTATAACTCTATTTTATGTTCGAACATAAATATTCATAAATATCCGACGAGAATTCGCCAGTTTCGTTCACTGAACAGAGCGCATGGGACGCAAAGAATACCTTGTATTCGACCACGGCCTCCTCGAATACCCCACTATGACACTAGGCACGGAGTAAAATTTAAAATGAGGCCGTGGAGAACAACACATGTGCAATGCTATCCTTACCTAATTGGTCCAACAGCTGTATCTTAATGAAAATCTTGAGCTCTGATTGGTGGAAAACTTGAAGTTGAACTATAATGAGCCTCTTTAAGATGCAGTCTTCTGACATATAATATTTAAATTTCGGCATGGTCGAACATAAAAAAATGCTTCAAAATTAAAATTCTGAATTTTGTTTCTGCATACAAGTAACCTCTTGTAACCCCTTCACTCCTGTTCTGTAAGTGGCGTCGGTGGCGTAGTTGGTAGCATGCTGACCTGCTGTGCCAAGATCGCGGGTTCAAACCCGGCCCAAGTCGCCGGATTTTTTAAGAGCGTAAAAATCCTTCAGTATGCCTTCCTTCGGAGGGGAAGTTAAGCCGGCGATCCCATATCATAGATTTATGGCATGTAAAAGATCCTTCCACTAACTAAACTTATGGAAAGCTAAATTTCTAGGTTAAATTTCGTTGTAACGCTCTATCAAAGTTCCAACGTTCACCACTAGGTGTCAGTGACATCTGATAGCGAAAGTTGGAACAATTTGAAATTGAACGGAACTTGTAGCTCACCCCATGTGTGTCCGCTTGAAGCAGCTACAGCCTCTGGCGAACCGAACATGTCCTCGGACACTCCCGGAACTAAAAGCCATACGCTAAATAAATAAATCCTGTTCTGTAGGTTTTGAAACCCACATTTGGAGATACAGTGGATTAAACAGAGCTCGTGGGCAGGTCACGGATCATAACGGAAGTGAGATATTAATGAACAACTAGCATTACCCGTCACGGCTTCGCCCGCGAATATTCTAGTTGTAAAGAGTACACTTAGCAAAATCTCAATCATGAATGCTATGACTGATTTATCCTTGGCATGAATAATCAGACTTTAACAATTCATAATAATGTTATTGGTTTTACGTCCCTTTCAACTACACTGGCTTTTAGAGCTACTGGTGCAGTGGTTAGGGGTTTGTCATTCCTTCATAGGTATTGTTGTACCACGAAGTTAGTTTTCTGGGAATATCACAGACACTGTTAATTTAAGGGCCTTTAAATGTGGTTTTCGGAGACCCTTTATAGTCGGGCGAAAAAGACCTTTCGTACCACACTCACACGTGAAAATTGCGTGAAAAAATTCTAGAGTGCCCCTTGACCCCCTTAAGCGCATTATATTGTATGTATTGATGCATTTTACAGCTTAATTTGGTTCAGTGATAACCTTATAACCGTCTGGAAACTTTCACAGTAATGTAATAATTGGAATTGCATTGCGTCTTACAGAAATAGATGGACCTGTGAGATTCTGTTACCATGGTTACCGTGTTGCATTCTTTCATTATTTCATTGTAAATATACATGTTTTAATGTATTTATGTTCGACCCTGACTATTATGTGTCAGAAAACTGTATCATAATGAGGCTCATTATAACACTATTTTTCATTATGAAACAGTTTCCCCATCAATCAGAGTTCAAGAAACAGTTGTGTGACCAATTAGATAAGGATACCTTCGCGCATGCGCTCAAAATCCAACATGTCTATATAAATTACCAAAAGTGCACCCTCCATATGTTCGCGTAAATAAACTGGTGAATATGAGACAAGAAATAGCACTGTACCCTAATATCCCCAAAACCAATTTCTACACAGCGCGTTGTTTTGAAACGACTTCGGTGACAGTTTTACTGAATACTGGTGCACAATCTGAACATATGGCATTGAAGCACACAGAGCGCATGCGTCGGTCGGCCAGAGAGCTTGGAAAACAGAGATATACTACCCAGTGCAGCACCCAATCACAAAATTCTAGTGACTGAACAGATATTTATGAATATTTATGTTAAAACATTTGATAAAGTTATAATTATCGTCGAACATAAACAGTCGTATGCAACTCGCCTATAATGGTAATTAAGACACTCGTATGGAAATTATAAAACTCGCGTACGCTCGTTTTATAAACATACTCGTGTCTTAATTATAGCCATTGTAGGCTCGTTGCAGAATGTACTATTATTAATTGTGAGGCATTTAAAGAGTAAGTGTGTGCGTTTCGCTTACGCATTGGGTTATGCTGAACCTGTAGGTACCCCATATGTGTAGGTTGGTGTTAATGGGACCGTATCTTCGGTACAAAACTGGAATGGAACCTTAGCAGAATAATATAGGGAGGGATGTCGTATCGCGTTTCTGAGCTGCTTGATTGTTATTTATACGGAAGAGGAGACAAACAGACAGTAACGAGTGTAATTGTTTAATTGCTGAAGGGAGAGAGGGATGGGGTGAGAGTGGAGGGGAGGTGTCTCATAATCTCGTCATCTCAAGGGAAGAAGGAAGTGGGATTTGATTTCTTTCGCGCTTCCTCGGAGATGAACTGCAGAGTCATAAAAAGGCGTGACGTGAACACAGAGCGGCTTAATGTGAGAGCTTAATTAAAACTGCGAAGTATTTTCACTTTTATTATTAATTAATGGTTCTGTCACGATCTCACCCTAACACTTTTATTTTATATCTCCGTCTAATTATATTTGCTCTGGTAGATGTAACCTACTGTATTTGTTACAGCGCCTGTAAATTTTCGGCATTTTACATGTGTGATAATTTACTTGATTACGAGTACAATTAAGCCTCCGTGGCTTAGGCGGCAGCACACTGGCCTCTCACCATTGGGTCCATGGTTCAAATCCTGGTCACTCCATGTGAGATCTGTGCTGGACAAAACGGAGGCAAACAGGTTTTTCTCCGGGTACTCCGGTTTTCCCTGTCAAAATTTCATTCCAGCAACACTCTCCACTATCATTTCATTTCATCTGTCATTCATTTAATCATTGCCCCAGAGGAATGCGTCAGGCCTCGGCAGCCGGCACAGTTCATATCCTCGCCGCTAGATGGGGGCTTCATTCATTCCATTCCTGACCCGGTCGGAGACTGGAAGCAGGCTGTGGATTTTCATTTTCACGAGTACAATTAAGTCAGGCCTCCTGGTACTGTAGCGGCTAGCAATCGTGGATGTTGCTCTGGGGATCCGGGTTCGATTCCTGGCTCTGTCAAGAAATTTAATTCTGGTCTGAGGGATGGAACGGGGTACACTCAATCTCAACCTTAAACTTCTTTCATCATAAAATTTCTCAATAAATATGTACTTATTGAACGATTAACCAATAATAACCCCTGGCACTACAGCCCATGAAGGGACCGCTGCCCAGCCATTTGGCCTTCTGATATTGGGAAGACGTGTGGCCAGCGTATCGGGTCCCCTCTGACGATAATCTTGGTTATCGTGACCGGGGCGCCGCCTCTCTGTCGGAAATCTACTCAATCATCCTCACGAGGCTCAGTGCACCCCGTTCCAGCCCTCACGTCAGTTTCTAAACTTCCTGATGGAGCCAGGAATCGTACCAGAGGCCTCCGGGTGAGAGGCAGGTGTGTTATCTCAACACCATGGGACCGGCGAACGATTGATCATTTCAGGCACTTATTCGACCTAAAACTAATATATTAATAATAATCATTATACCGGGTGAGTTAGCCGAGGTCGTTACGGCATGACTGTTGGCAGTCGCTCACATCCGGGAGGCGCGGAGGTTCGAATCCCCCCGCCGGCAACCTTGAAGATGGTCTTCTGTGGTTTCCCATCTTCATTCCAGGCAAATGCCGGGGTTGGTCCCAAAGTATAGGCCACAGCCGCTACCTTCCAATTCCTAGCCCTTACATTCCAACTTCCCCCTCCCCCCCCCCCAACGGTACTTGTAGCTCACCCATTGGGTGTCCGTCTCGAAGCAGCTACAAAACTGGCGAGCCGAACATGTCCTCGGACACTCCCGGCACTAAAAGCCATACGCTAAAAAAAAAAAAAAAAAAAAAAAAAAAAAACATTATTATTATTGTTATTTATGTGTAACATCTTTCCACTCGGTTGCTGGATATTTTTTTTGTGGGAGTGACTTCGGAAAAGGGACGGAAATGGGACAGAAATGTGTATGAGGAAACATCGCATACGGTTTACTTCAAGGTTTGGAGGCCACATTAAAGATATTCCTTCAATAAATCATTGGTACCACGACGTACCTCGCGCATGTGCACCGGTCAGGATTTGGCACCGGAGTTTTACAAGTGAAAATCCACAGCCTGCTTCCAGTCTCCGACCGGGTCAGGAATGGAATGAATGAAGCCCCCAACTAGCGGCGAGGAGTGTTCACTGTTCACAAGTGATTTGCGCTCCCGGAAAAATAATAGATCATCGGCTTTTTAATATCTCGCGTACCATTGATGACTGGGACTTGTATGAGGTGTCCTAGGACTCGGGGTGACACCCCCTGTTTTCCTATAGCCCCCTTAATTTAACCAAAGGACCCAAAACGAATAGTTCATCGGCTTTTTAATATCTCGCGAACCAATAATGCTAGTGACTTGTATGAGGTGTCCTAGGACTTGGGGTGACACCCCCCGATTTCCTATAGCCCCCTTAATTTAACCAAAGGACCCAAAACAAATAGTCATCGGATTTTAATATCTCGCGATCCAATAATGCTAGGGACTTGTATGAGGGGTCCTAGGAGTCGGGGTGATCCCCCCCCCCAGTCTTTCTATTCCCCTCTTAATTTAACCAAAGGACCCAAAACTAAAGGGCCCTCGGCTTTTTAATATTTCGCGAACCAATAATGCTGTATGAGGTGTTGTAGGACTCGGCATGACGCCCCTTTTTTCATGATTTTGTGATTTGCAGAGGTGGGTAAATCCAGAGCAGAATATATGCGAAATTACCGACAAAAGAAACGTGAGAAAACATTAAAAACTGGAGGAGTACGGTACAGCCAAAAAGAATTGACTTCACAATATATATTTCATCTCAATTTCATAGTAGGATAACATGTCAGATGTTACATATCATATGTGACTACTGTATAGCTCGTAATTTTTAGCCTATTTTCAATTTTGAAAAAATAGGCTTATGAGATCAGCTTTTGTCCGTGTGTGCGTGTGTGAGGAGTGTGTGTGTGTGTCCCTAATAAATTATAAACAGCTGGAGCGATTTCAATGAAACTCGGTAAGTTCATAGCACTATTCCGGACGACCCCGACTGTGCCCTTCAAATTTTGTTACGTCTCACCAATCCAACATGGCGGCTGTGGGAAATATTTCACCAGCATTCAATTTCTCCGAAATTATTACCGATATCACCCTGGCATTTTTTATGGTGATAAAGGGAACCACAAGAAGTTCATCTATGTGACCTTTGAAAAACTGGTAACTACAAAACCAACATGGCGACCACGCGAATTTGCGACTTTTAAATAAACGTTTCTCGCGATTTAACCAACCAAACGCAATAAAACTTGGTACAGTATAAGTTTATACACATTGTAATGCACCAACATCTAACTTGGTTCAATTGTTTACATAACCACAAGATGGCGGATGTGCGAAATATTTCACCGGCATTCTATATCTCTGAAACTATTAGCGATATCACCCTGAAATTTTGTACGTAGATAAAGGCACTACTGGAAGTTCATCTATAAGACTTTCAAAAACCGGTTAACTACAAAACAAACATGGCGGCCAAGCGAATTTGAAAATGTTAAATAGACCTTTCTCGCGACTTAATGTTCCAAACGCAATGAAATCTGGTACAGGAAATGTTTATACACATTGTAATACACTGGTATCTAATTTAGTTCAATTGTTTACATAACCTCAAGATGGCGGCTTTGCGAATTTTAAAAATATTTTTTTATTTCTTGTGTCGTAATCATGCGATCGATGTGAAAGTTTGAATAATGAACCTACGCAATAATTTTCCTTTAATGGCACATGACTCTATGGCGTATACATTTAACAATCCAACATGGCGACCATCCGAAATATTTAGACGGCTCTGAATACCTTCGAATCTATTATACCAATCGAACTGAATTCTTTTATGAACTTAAGTTCACCTATAGAACTTTAAATAACCTGGTGATCACAAATCCAACATGGCAGCGACGGGAAATTTAAATATTCACATGGACGTTTCTCGCAATTTAACCATCCGAGTGCAGTGAAACTTGGTACAGTAAATCCTTATACGAATGTTAATCCACTGGCATCTAATTTATTTCAATTGTTTCCATAACCACAAGATGGCAGCTTTGCGAAATTTTAAATCTCCTTGTCACTTCTTGTGTCCTAATCATGCGATTGAAGTTTGAATGCTACGCGTACACAATAATCTTCATGTAACAGTGTATAACTGTAGGACCTACATATATCCAATCCAACATGGCGACCATCCAAAATATTTAGTCGGTTCTCAATATCTACGAATCTATTACAGCAATCAAACTGAAATTTTGTATGTAGATAGAGGCAATTAACTTAAGTAGGATATATGAAAATAGGCTGTATGGTTTTCCCAGAACTACTTGTTTTTTTTAAATTTATTTCCTTCCTTCACATGGCAATGTCACGTAAGCGCTGAATTGCGTTGAATTGTAACAATGTAAATTAGATCACTTTTACGATTATACAATGGAGATCAGCTTGCTATTCCTTCGACATCTGCAATCAAAGCATCCTTCAAGTTCTCCTCTAGACTGTAGGAAATTGAACTGACATCCAAAATTAAACAGTACAAATAACGTTGGTGGCATGTCTCATTATTCTGCTGCGCCGGAGTACAGACAGAACAGTTCTATTGTTTGCTAGGAACTCGAGCCAAGTTCGGTATTCAAGAGATGTCTTATACCCATGGGGAATCTTCGCGGCTATCGACCCATTTGTTTTAGGAATTAAGCTATTGGCCATCCATCATTCGGGTGAGAGAAGGGAACGATTTGACCTCAGATGTGTGACAGACGACGGCTGTTAACACGATCATCCATCAATTACAGACACTGCGTGCGATCTTTATCGGGCTCAACAGTGTGACGAGATATCATAGAATACACAGGGTGTCTCACGATGTATTCACCATTAAATTCTATACCTATGAAATGAATGAAATTCCACAGCCTGCTTCCAGTCTCCGACCAGGTCAGGAATGGAATGAATGAAGCCCCCATCTAGCGGCGAGGATATGAACTGTGCCGGCTGCCGAGTCCTGACGCACTCCTCTGGGGCAATGATTAAATGAATGACAGATGAAATGAAATGATAGTGGAGAGTGTTGCTGGAATGAAATGTTGACAGGGAAAACCGGAGTACCCGGAGAAAAACCTGTCTGCCTCCGTTTTGTCCAGCACAGATCTCACATGGAGCGACCGGGATTTAAACCACGGACCCAGCGGTGAGAGGCCGGCGTGCTGCCGCCTAAGCCACGGAGGCTTCAAATTCTATACCTATGAATGCGTAAAATGAATGATCCATCTTATAGTCAATATTGTATTGGAAACTAGTACAGTATGCAACGAGCCTGTAATGGCAATAATTAAGACACGAGTATGTTTATAAATCGAGCGAAGTGAGTGTCTTCATTACCATTATGGACGAGTTCCATACGAATGTTTATGTTCGACTATAATTATAAATTTATTTTATTTTATGTTCGAAAATAAATATTCATAAATATCTGTCGAGATTCAGTCACTTGAATTTAGTGATCGGAGTTCAAGTGCTGGGTTTGCTCTCTGTGCTTTACAAGTTCTCTGACCCACGCATGCGCTCTGTCTGCTTGGTAATGCCATATATTTACAGACTGCTGATCTGCACCAGCATTCACTCTGTCACCCAAGTCGTTTGAAAGCAATGCCCTGCCTAGAAATTCGAGTTGGGAATATTAAGGTACAGTGCTATTTCTTGTGTCACATTCGCCAGTTTATTTACGCGAACATATGGAACGGTGCACTTTCCATGTCGGTAATTTATATAGAAGGATGCTGTGTTGCAATCTTCTGGACGTACATTCATAAATTTCTTGCATATGTCACAGTATTTTCTAGTTACCGTGAAGGTTCGTGCTGATTTTGTCTTTGTGTTTGGGATTATAACTACAATGCCTGATTCAATATATTGTCAACTTTCAAAATAGTTGTCAACAGTGTGACGAGATGTCATAGAATATAGAGTGGCGTAGTTGGTAGCTTGCTGAACTGCTGTGCCCAAGATAGCGGGTTCAAACACGGCCGAAGTCGTCGGGTTTTTAAGAGCGTTAGAATCCTTCAGTATGCCTTCCTTCGGAGGGGTATTAAAGCCGGTGGTCCCATGTAATAGATTTATGGCATGTAAAAGATCCTTCCACAGAGTAAACTTGTGTGAAGCTAAATGTCTAGGTTAGATTTTGTTGTAACGCTCTATCAAAGTTTCAACGTTCACCACTAGATATCATTGGCATCTGATAGCGAAAGTTGGAACTACTTGAAATTGAACGGAACTTGTACCTCACCCTGTGGGTGTCCGCTAGAAGCAGCTACAGCCTCTGGCGAGCCAAACATGTCCTCGGATACTCCCGGCACTAAAAGCCATGCGTTGAATAAATAAATAATACTTTCAACTCATGTAATTCATGTCCGACATGTTGGATTTTGAGCGCACATGTGAAGCTATCCTTACCTGAATGGTCAATGAATGAGCTCTAATTGGTTGGAGAAACTGTTTCATAACGAACAAGATGTTCAGTAAAGAACATATAGCCTACTTTCTCCTAAATGTATGAGTATAGTTATAACTCGTTGTTTTTATCAGAGAATATAATAGAATCATTTCTTGGTTGAAGACCTTAAAAACTATTTACCTCTACCAAACACCACAACCTCGAAAACAACTGCTACCATCATTGAAGAAAGAAAGATAAGAAGTATCTAAAGAATGTTATGGATCTGGAGACATAATCGACCGGACTGGCTGCGTGGCTCAGCGGTAACGTTCTCGCTTGCTGGGCCCTATGTTGCAGGTTCGTATCCTGGCGCAGTCAGCTGGCATTTGAGGGTGCACAAATGCGAGGGAGCCGTGTTAGTAGATTTACTGGCACGTTAAAGATCCCCTTCGGGGCAAAATTCCGGCACCCCGGTGTCTCTAAATGCATCAGTAGTTAAAAGGGACGTAAAACCAATAACATTATTATTATTATTATTATTATTATTATTATTATTATTATTATTATTATTATTATTATTATTATTATTATTACATAATCGGCCTGACGCGGGCAACATCCAACTTTGAGTTGAGGCATGTCTTTTCACGTCTGGCTGTGCATGGCTTTCACAACCCTAATTGAATTAACAAATCTTTCCACGATCCTACAGAGACGTGTGTGTACCAACTATGTGGATATTTTCGATTGCTATTTGGCTGCAATAAAAGTATTAATATCCTGAACTAGCACCAACGGCTAGAGTTCAGATACTATGTGAAATCGTTTTGTTCTTTACTTCAATTAACATTTTCAAATAACGCACAATAGGCTGTTACAAACCCTTTAAAATAAAAAGTAAAAATGTATCGTAGTATCGTCTTGTCATTCTTTAAATTCGATACGCATAGAATGCCGATGGTATACTAATAAATGGGGTCCCATGTAGACTAGTCGTGACATCTAATGGAGAAGTATCGAACAAGATAATCCTAACAGGGGGAGTGCATTCTAGCGGCCATAAACATAAACTTTTCAATAAAATCTGTAAGTTAATCTGTTGGCCATGATAATTCACTTTTTTGTTCCTAGATGTCTCGTGCAAATTTGCGGGCGAATTGTGTTTTAATTATGTATTTTCCATCGTACTATGCACAATATAACGATTAATTTTAAACCGTCTGAGTCATTACAAAACAAAAAATTTAAAGAAATTCAAGCAAAAATTCTAACTCCGATAGGGTTTGAACCATAGCCATAAGATTCGTAGGATAACGCTTTACCACGGAGCCAAACATACGAACGGACATTAACCGATATCAAATGAGTTACATAGAACGTGTTAGCAATTAATGATTTACACTAAACGATTTCATCAGTGGAGTATATTATTTATATATGAAGCATTTCATACGCATTTTATTAATTTTGTATCAGTACGCTATATTGCATGCAATACTCAAATTAGTGAAATATAAGTCTGGCACAAGATATCCGCTGCCATCTTGCCTTGTACTGAGACGGCTTATTTTTTTTTCAAATAACTTCTGCACTATAGTATTACAAAATAAACTTTTAATTTCGAACGTGCCTCTTCCTTTAGAACAGTTAAAACGATTCTCGGCTCGATAATCGGAACTGGTGGGTCCCATGATATGGATTATATTGTTTGCATAATTCGCACGGCCGCCATCCTGAAACGGTACGGCGGATGACCTTGTAGTTTGGTCACAAGACGCGTCCTATATAAAGGTATGTTGTTACCAAATTTGGTAGAGATCAGATGATTTGGTTAGTCGTTATTTGATTTTACGTTTTGAACGTTTGAGTGGCCACCATTCAGTTTTGGTAAAGATGGCGGCGATATAAAACATGACATGGAGGAGCCCTTTGCTAGTTCTACCTATGTACCAAATTTCGTTCAATTCGGTTTCACCGTGTTTGAATTCATAGGGGTGGAGAGGGGACAGACATTCACAGTACACACACACACACACACACACAGACTCACACACATACACACACCATCACACACACACAGACAGACACACAATTTTTCGCCCTGTGTAGATCTCATAAGTCTACTTTCATTTTTTGCAAAAATCGAAAGTACGCTAAAAACAGTACTTATGATACAGTTCGCTGGCATATAATATTTACATTTCGAGATCATCGAACATGAAGTTTATTACAATACCAGTTTCGGTTATCTTGTAACCTTCTTCAATATTCTACATCAGATTGCAAATGAATATTACGCATAATGCAACAAGAAAATATTTGAAAACACAGAAGAGGTTTTCAAAGACATTAACAGGAAACCACTCCAGTTTGATCTTTCGTGAAAGTAATGTGCAAGTCATCATGTCAGGGAGACTAATTATTTGAGGTTGACATTTCAGTGGAATCCATTTGATTTTTTCGGGCATAGTGCGGCTCATTAGGGTCATAACGATCGATTTATATACTGATACAAAATTTGAACATCTTTTCACTACCGTCTTCCTGCTCCACGAAGCGGATTTCTAAATTTGTTGAACCTCAAAAGAAATCTATTATTTTCCTTCATCCTGGCACTGTGAATGTCCTTCCGCTCCGGAGTCCATTTCACACCTACTCCGGCACGCACTGCTTTTGCTGTCAGGGACTGGAGAGAGTCTGATGTTCCGATCAAACTTCTGTATTTATTCCTGTCGTAGAGGTTACTGGGATCAATATACAATTGTTCAAGGTCTTTCCAGACTAGTTTCGTCCACTTGACGTTAGTTGCTTTCCCTCTAGAGACAGTGTTGAAAATACTTGAGGTGAGCCTCTGATTATCCATTCTCACAATATGACCATAGAAGATCAGCCTCCTCTTCCTCATGGCTGTTGTAATGCTCTCCACTTGTTCATACAGTTCGTTGTTGTGCCTGACTCTGTTCTTGCCTCTTTAATAGGGCCCATGGTTTTTCTCAGAATCTTCCGGTCTTTCAGCTCCAATTTCCGGAGTTGTCCTTTTCTGACCATATTTAGGCATTCTGAGGCATATAGGCCGAGTACTGAAATCATCAATACAGTACTGTGAGGTCTGAGTTTGAGATTCATTAAGAGGGATTTAGATTTGTTCATGTTCTTGCAAAGGTGGTAAGCTCCCTCCAGTTTGATGCATCTGTCGTTCATGGCCAGGTCTTCATTGATGTTTGGGGTTATCCATTCCCCTAGGTATTTGAAGGAGTTAGTCCAACGTACAACTTTGTTTTTTAAAATTTTCTTCAATACTCAATTTGTAACATATCTGGTGTTTTAAAGCAAATTTATATTATATTTTCCATATTTTTAGGCTATTTTCATTTATGAAAAAATAGGCTTATGAGATCACCTTTTGTCCGTGTGTCGATCTGTGTGTGCGTGTGTGATGGTGTGTGTCCCCCATAATAACTTCTAAACGGCTGGAGAGATTTCAATGAAACTCGGCAAGTTCATAGCACTATCCCAGACGACCCAGACCGTGCCCTTCAAATTTTGTTACGTCTCACCAATCCAACATGGCGGCTTTGCGAAATATTTCACCAGTATTGAATATATCTCCGAATCTATTACGGATATCACCCTGGAATATTTTACGGTGACAAAGGGAACTGCTATAAGTTCACCTTTGTGACCTTTGAAAATCTGGTTATTACAAAACGAACATGGCGGCCAAGCGAATTTACGACATTTAAATAGACGTTTCTCGCGATTTAACCAACCAAACGCAATAAAACTTGGTACAGTATATGTTTAAACACATTATAATGCACCGACTTCCAACTTCGTTCAATTGTTTACATAACCTCAAGATGGCGGCTGTGCGAAATATTTAACCGGCATTCTATATCCCTGAAACTATTAGCGGTATCACCCTGAAATGTTGTATGGAGATAAAGGGCACTACTGGAAGTTCATCTATAAGACTTTCAAAAACCGGTTAACTACAAAACGAACATGGCGGCCAAGCGAATTTGAAAATTTTAAGTAGACCTTCCTCGCGATTTAATGTTCCAAACGCAATGAAATCTGGTACAGGGGATGTTTATACAGGTTGTAATACACTGGTATCTAATTTAGTTCAATTGTTTACATAACCTCAAGATGGAAGTGAAAGTTTGAATAATGAACCTACGCAATAATTTTCCTTTATTTGTACATGACTCTATGCCCTATACATATAACAATCGAACATGGCGACCATCCGAAATATTTAGATGGATCTCAATATCTACGAATCTATTACAGCAATCAAACTGAATGTTTTAATGTTCATAGGGACTATAAACAAACGTTCACCTATAGGACTTTCTATAACCTCGTGATCACAAATCCAACATGGCGGTGACGCGAAGTATAAATATTCACATGGTCGTTTCTCGCAATTTAACCATCCGAGTGCAGTGACACTCAGTACATCCTTATACACTTGTTAATCCATCAGCATCTATTTTTTTTTCAATTGTTTCCACAACCCCAAGATGGCAGCTGTGCGAAATTTTAAAATCTCTTTTTTACTTTTTCTGTATTAATCATGCGTTTGAAGTTTGAATACTACACGTACACAATAATCTTCATGTAACAGTACATAACTCTAAGACCTACATACAAAAACATGTATGTTGATAGAGGCAATTAACATAAGTAGGATATATGAAAATAGGCTGTATAGTTCTTCACGGAACTACTTGTTAACGATTTTATTAATCAGTATTTCTATTATAATTAACAGTATTTTCAACAACAAAAATTGTTTTATTATCTTGGAAATTTAATCTACGTTTTACTAAAGATTTTTTATTGCGATCATTTTATTTTTAAAGCTCATTTTGTTTAAGAGATTATTAACGTTAGTTTGATGATCTTAGTTGATTTAGTAAAATTGGAGAAGGTTACAAGATAATCGAAACTGGAATTGTAACATAACTGTTTCCATGACTGTACGGTGGATCATTCATCTTGCCTATTCATAGGCATAAACATTAATTTATACGTCAATTCGGACGTACTTTCAGACAGTTAATATACAGCTCTACAAGCCTTACGAGATAAACATCTAAGGTATTATTGCCTCTAGTTGGAAAGTCAACTACTTGGGAAAATACTCCAGTTTAATTTTTAGTGAGTTGTTATGTACGAGGGCTATTCCAAAACTAAGGTCCGGTTAAAAAAAACATCCAAAACAATTGTTTTATTGACATTCCTTACGTCTTTCTCTATTTTTCTACATAATTTCCATTCTTATTTACACATTTGTCACATCGTTCCACAAGCTTTTGAATGCCTAAGTCGTGGAACTCGACCGCCTGTGAAGCTAACCATTCATTAACAGCTTCTTTCACTTCATCATCTGTGTCGAAGCGCTTGTCGCCAAGAAACTCCTTCAGGTAGCGGAGCAGGTGGAAATCACTTGGCGCCAAGTCCGGACTGTACGGTGCGTGGTCCATCTGTTCCCATCCAAATTTCTTGATTAGAGTTTGCGTGTCATTCGCAGCATGGGGTCTGGTATTGTCATGCAACAACAACACTCCAGACGACAAAGGACCACGTTGCTTATTCTGGATTGCACGTCGAAGTTTAGTCAGGGTAGCGCAGTAGGCGGCTTTATTGATCGTTGTCCCTGAAATAGTGAATCGTCGATCTTCACGAATTTTGTCGTCAACCTCATGAACCAACTCGTCTGAAATCACTGATGGTCAGCCAGAGCGGGGTTTATCGTGCACATTTTCCCGTCCTTCATTAAAGGCTCGCACCCACTTGCGCACTTTACTGTCACTCATTTTATTAGGATCGTGCACTTCAGTAATCTGCCGATGAATTTCTGCCGCAGAAATGTTTTTTGCAGACAGAAACCGTATCACTGCCCTTACTTCACATTCGGCGGGCTGATTAATTGTCTTAAACATTGTGAACTGACACTATCAACAGCAAACAGCAACAGTAACAACGCTACTGGTGGCTTTTGCCGCGCAAGGCATGCCAGGAGTCCGCGCATGCGTGTTTTGCCCTTGGCGCCGCTTTGAAATATTTACGGCGAATCGGACCTTACGTTTGGAATTACCCGCGTACAATTTTTATTTGTTATGTATATCTAATTTGCCACTGGGGGACAACCCCCAATGGCAAGTAAACGAAAGAATGGAATGAAATACATGAAATTGATGAATTTCATTGCAATACATGTATTCATCAGCCTGCAACTTGAACCGTCAATGGTCCATATTTGAGCAAATTGTTCACGTATGTTGAAAATTATCTTGCCATTTTATACAGCATGTAGTTTTGTCTTTGAGCATCGTTTTACCTCCTCACAGCAGCTTTCAGTGAAGGACGGATGCATTGTTACGTGCATCTGTAATCTTGAAAAGAGACAGTAAGGGAGAAATAATGTATAATGTTAATTAAGTTACTGGTTTTACGTCCTTTTTAACAACTACGGCTTTTAGAGACGCTGGAATGCCGGAATGTAGCCCCGAAGGGGATCTTTAACGTGCTAGTAAATCTACTGGCATGGCTCCCTCGCATTTTACGCACCCTCAAATGCCAACTGGCTGCACCATGAATTCGATCCTGCAACCTGGAGAAATAATGAGTTCGCCTCATCTCTCGATGAATGCAGTACATTTGCATTTGTCTTTTGGCACAGGCTAGAGTAAAATGTGGCTTTTCACTGATGTCTCAGTCTCACTCATGGCTGTGATTATATGGAAGCTACTGAGGTATGGGTGGTGCTTAGTAATGACATTCAGAGCACAGTCAGTGCCTGTGGATGCTTTGAAAGGTTCTATTCATAGGGTTAGTACTGCTGTTTTGACTCAGTGAGGAACACAATGGCAAACTACCTCACTCCTCATCTTGCCTAGTATGCCTCAATATAGCGTTGCCTTGGGTTTTTGTGGGTATCTACCCACATAACCTAGCGGCAGTACTTTTTGAGGATCCAACCAGCCTTCGGGCTGACCACTTAACAGACAGACTCATCAGCAGTGAACATTTATCTTTACACGAGACCACTATACTTTGGCTCTAACTTATGGGTTCCGCCCCTTTAAAACTACAATCATCATCATCATCATTGGGAACAAATGCCCACCGTCTGGATCCCACTAAGAAGCCAAAAGGTTTTGACCTACCGAGGAACCTTTGGTGACGCCTCAATAGGCTAAGGACTGAACATGGCTGCTGTAACTTCTTTAGGCACAAGTGGGGATGGATCAGCTCACCAATGTGCGAGTGTAATCTAGAAGAACGAGACGATTGAACATCTAGTGCAAGACTGCCCTCTTCATTCATACTCTGGACTTCCTAACGACTTGTTCAGTCTGGTTGGTTCCTCAGTTTAGGGGCTGCGACATCGCGGTCTTGTAGCCCCATGTTCTTTGGGTGTGTGTAGAATCTGTCTGATAGCCGGTGCCAATTGTGATGGCTGTATTAGTGTGCGTTATCTGTAATTCAGTTGAGGACTGCAGACATTCAATTTTGAAGTAGTTCCTACTTTTGCTACCAAATGCTACCGTCAACAACAACTTGTTGTAAACTTGGTTACTAGATGCCATCGCAGTCGGCTCCTCGAGACGAACGTTGGAACTTAAGAGTGATCTTCAAATATAACCTATAAGTTAGCTTCACACAAGGGCAATTAGTGGAAGGTTCTTTTGAAAATGAAATGAAAATCCACAGCCTGCTTCCAGTTGACCGACCGGTTCAGGGAATGAAATGAATGAAGCTCCCATCTAGTGGCGTGGCCTGTCGCACTCCCCTGGGGCAGTGATTAAATGAATGACAGATGGACATGGACGATTTCGACCCGGTTTGAACCCACAACCTTGGGCATAGAAGCTCAGTATGCTACCAACTACGCCACCGAAGCCACCTAATATAGACTTACAAACTATAAAAAAAGACACAGGAAAAACCTAGAAGTTTTTCTGGAATGTGCTTGCTTGCCAGAGAAAGCCAATATTCCATCTCTGGGCTTAAGGACACCACCTACTCTTGCATGATGAAAAAATCGATTGTTTGATTTTGGCGCCATAAAATTCTTCATTCTTTTCTGAATCCAAATATATATAGTTTGTTGGGGTTTTGATGTCTACAACTACCTTAAATTCGTTTTTAAAAATTAGTATCCCATGCTCTGAATAATACACTTTTAACTTTGCCAGCTGTTTTCCGTTAATACTCATTTTTCATGTTTAGGTACCAATAACTAGGAAACCATTTAAGATAGAGGGCTATTTATTTACATTAACTTGTCTAATGGAGTACTTGTATGTTAACCTATTTTTACTTGCAAAACATAGTAGGCATGGATTGGGAAGAGAAAAATTTATACATATTTTTGAATAAATTTAAAAAGGAAAGAGTTCGGATTTTTTTTCTGGCATTCTGTCCCAATAATAATTAAACAAAGTAGTTAATCATCTGCCATGATCCATTCCAAGTACGTGAACAAAATTTGAGAATATTTGATTGAAAAACAACTGAGAAATGTATACTTGAAGCAAATTATACAACATTTTTTTGAAAATGTATATGTCCAAATTTGTATTCATTTCACACATCCTATAAAAGCAAAGTAGCACTACATGGTCAAAAACAGCTCAGAATATACCGCTTCTTATATGTGACAAGAATCATAGCTGTACCGTTAGCATAAACCCAGAAAATACTTAGTAAAGTGATGCCACATAAATAGAATTTTTCATCGTGTGAGTACGTGGTGACCTTAAGTTTCTTATTTTCTTATTTCTGTAGATACTACTGTTTCGATCTAAACATTTCTGTACTCATTTCGTTTACCTCCCTCTGTGTATTCCAGCTGTATTTTCGTGGCAGCGTGGAGGTAATATAACCGTGGACTTGGAAATGTGTATTTGTCCGCCCGCGGCCCCTACCGTCAACTGTCAATGCCAGCCAGTGCCTACCGGCTGAAATGAGGGAACTTATTGCATTAAATTTGAACTACATCGGAAGTTAGACGGCATCTGACACCAATATCACTTCTGTAATCGGAATACGTGGTTTACTCTAGAACAAGCTGGAGTATCGTTCCTACATTGAAATGGAATAGAACTGTGCGGATCGAAACAGTCTTGGCCAAATAAAACTTGTTAGAAAATATGAAAATGACTCCACGTGGAATTGTGCGCTGAAAAGTATATGATGAAGGTCAGAATCGTTTTTGCTATGTCCCGATTAACCGTTTTCGAGGGGATCCGGAAAGTCCCAAGTTAACAATGTTAAATCATGCTACATACAGTATAAGGAACATTTCCTCAGAATCTTTTCAAGCATCCATTTGAAATTTTCACAGTTTGTACCGTATATGCATGTAATGGGTCATTACCAGAATGGCAGTTTTGAATCAATGTAATTGGCATTTTATTTATGATATTTTTTAAGTCCAATACTTTCAGCAGTTTCTCCATAGATATTATGATGATAAAACCAAAAATATGTTGCCTACCACCACCAAAGTGCCATTTCTGCATATGGACACTAATTTTATAAATGTAACCTAAAAGTTTAAAGTTCCTACGTTCAAAACAAACTGAGAAAATGTTCATTAAGTATTAAAAAAAAGTAACTTACGGAGAAGAATTTTAAGTTACAACACTGCGGCTTTGGTGGCGTAGTTGGTAGCATACTGAGCTTCTATGCCGAAGATAGCGGGTTCAAACCCGGCCGAAGCCGTCGGATTTTTTAAGAGCGTTAAAAATCCCTCAGTATGCCTTCCTTCGGGGGGGAGTGAAGCCGGCGGTCCCATGTCATAGATTGATGGCATGAAAAAGAAAACCTTCCACTAACTTCACTTGTGGAAGCTAAAAATTGTACGTTAGTTTGATAACGCTCTATTAGTTCCAACGTTCGCCACCGGGTGCTGACTGCGATGGCATTTACTAGCCACGTACGCAGCTAGGTGTCGTGGATGGTAGCATTTGGTGGCAAAAGTAGGAACTACTTGAAAAAATTAATCGTCTGCAGTCCTTCTACCTAAATCACAGATAACACACACTAATACAGCCATCACAATAACACCGGTTATCAGATGAATTCTACACACACCCAAAGTACCCGGGGCTACAAGACCACGTTGTTGCAGCACCTAAACTAAGGAACCAACCAACCAAGTTACAACACTCGCGCATAAATGTTATGAGCGGCTTCGGTGGCGTAGTCGGTAGCATGCTGAACTGCTACGCTAGGGAACGCTGGTTCAAACCCGGCCGAAGTCGTCGGGTTTTTAAGAGCGTTAAAATCCTTCAGTAAAGAAGTAAAAGGACCTACCACTACAATTAGTAGTGTGTCTCCAAATTTGAAAGTTAGTTGGTTAGAAACGCTCTATCATGTTCCAACGTTCATCGCTGTCAGTGACAGTGGCATCTGGTACCCAAAGTTGGGACCACTTGCAATTGAAGTTGATGGGGAACCTACGGGCGTTCAATTAAAACACACCGCTGTGGTCATTGACTGCTATTCAAATATAGCATAACTGCTGGGTATGCTATTAAAAAATAATCAATTAAAATACTTCCAGTTTGAATATTTTCAAAAAATATAACAGAGATGGAAAGTGAAATGGTAACCGTTTCCAAATTCAAAATTAAAAAAATTGGAATATTTCATCATTTATTGGATTTTGGATCCCCTTAAATGTTTAAAACAGTCTCATAAAAACGCTTTTTAAACTAAACTCTTTTAAAATCGTAAAAAATTTACTAAAATCAATCTCTTTGCAAAGAAACTTTTCTTTAAACGTTTCGAGTTTAATTTTAATGTTGATTCTCAGAACCATTTGACCGCCAGCGTCATTTGCGGCTCACATACAGCGTAGCTAAAACCCGCCTTTTTACATTGCGGCGAATTACACGTAATAACTTCCGTGTTCATCATCAACAATTTCCGTGTTCCAGCTTAGGCCGGGTCGGAGCAGATATGTCACCTCTCCACTTAACTCTGTCTGTTCACCACCCTTTCTCAACCACTGAATTCTGCTCCAGTTTCTGTTCTCTCACACTGTCTTTCACTAAGTTCATCCACCGTACCCTAGGTCTTCCTTGTCCTCTCTTACCAGTCATCTGTCTTTTCTTTTATTAGTAGCCTATTTGGTTTTATTAGTTGTTGAGCTAGGTTTAGTATTTTGTTTTATTAGATGAGATTTGCCGATGACATCGTCATCTTGGCCAACATGCCTGAGGATTTAAATGAGTTAGGTAGATTTCATTAGAAAGCTAACTATTGCAATGGGTCCCATGTTTCGACTTCCGGAAAATTTCGACATATCTTCGCGTTTCACATCCCCCAGACCCCAAAACCACCGTCAGTTCAAAAGTTTATATACACACATCAAAAAACGTTTTGCATCACCTCGGTTCCCAGATCTCCGGCATATAGACGTTGACTGTGTATATTGTATCCAAGATACAGTCCCTTTGACTGTTCATAGATGTCACTAAAACTGCTCAAAGATGTAAACAACCATGCATGAGCAGGGCCTATTAGACGGAGGGGGTACGACAGCCGAACAGTTCCAGTCATTCCACCAGGACGAAGGTACGCTGCTCATGTTGTCTGTAGTTCTACCATGCCTAGAAGGTCAATACCGCAGTTCGATCGCGTCCGCATTGTTACTTTGTGTCAAGAAGGGCTCTCAACAAGGGAAGTTTCCAGGCGTCTCAGAGTGAACCAAAGCGATGTTGTTCGGACATGGAGGAGGTACAGAGATACAGGAACTGTCGATGACAGGCCTCGCTCAGGCCGCCCAAGGGCTACTACTGTAGTGGATGACCGCTACTTACGGATTGCCGCTCGTTCAGCCACAGGACGTCGTGTTTCAACTCAAACTGTGCGCAATAGGCTACATGATGCGCAACTTCACTCCCGACGTCCATGGCGAGGTCCAGCTTTGCAACCCCGACACCATGCAGCGCGGTACAGATGGGCCCAACAACATGCTGAATGGACCCCACGGAATTGGCATCACGTTCTCTTCACCGATGAGTGTCGCATATGCCTTCAACCAGACAATCGTCGGAGACGTGTTTGGAGGCACCCTGGTCAGGCTGAACGTCTTAGACACACTGTCCAGCGAGTGCAGCAAGGTGGTGGTTCCCTGATGTTTTGGGGTGGCATTATGTGGGGCCGACGTACGCCACTGGTGGTCATGGAAGGCTCCGAAACGGCTTTACGATACCTGAATGACATCCTCCGACCCATAGTGCAACCATATCGGCAGAATATTGGAGAGGCATTTGTCTTCATGGACGACAATTCTCGACCTCATCGTGCACATCTTGTGAATGCGTTCCTTCAAGATAACGACATCGCTCGACTACAGTGGCCAGCATGTTCGCCAGACATGAACCCTATCGAACATGCCTGGGATATGTTGAAAAGGGCTGTTTATGGACGTCTTGACCCACCAACCACTCTGAGAGATTTACGCCGAATTGTCGTTGAGGAGTGGGACAATTTGGACCAACAGTGTCTTGATGAACTTGTGGATAGTATGCCACGGCGAATACAGGCATGCATCAATGCAAGAGGACGTGCTACTGGGTATTAGAGGTAGTGGTGTGTACTGCAATCTGGACCACAAATGCTGAAAGTCTAGCTGTATGATGGTACAACATGCAATGTGTGGGTCTCATGAGCAATAAAACGAGCTGAAAGGTTGTTTGTGTTGATCTCTATTCCCTTTGTATTTAACGGTTCCGGAACTCTTGGAACCGAGGTGATGCAAAACTTTTTTTGATGTGTGTATAATTTATGTATATATATACAGTGTGGTCCGCCAGCCCCTTATTTTTTTGGAGGAAGGCAACCCAACTAACGCGTATATCACAGTCATCCTAAAAACATTAGTACCTGTTCCTTTACGTCCATTGTACAACTTTACCGTTGAGTACATCCTCGCAAATATAGTAGAAATTAATAGTGGCAGTTTTCTTTCAATGACCTCAAATATAATGCATGATTGAAACGATTAGAGCTCCGAATAACACATGCTTACGTTTTGACAGGAAGTGTCTACGAATAGATTCAATGCGTGCCAGCAATATACATGGTTCTCGGTAGCTATGGTGGCTAAATCAAGAATAGCGTCAACGAAGTCGCATTGTAATAGGTTCGAATCTTGAACTAGTACTTTTTTTTTGCTTAATGTCGTTTATTGTGGATGTATTATGGACGCATATCTATCTGTTCCAACGAGTGATTTTTTATTTGGTCCTCAAAAGGACCGTACTTATCCGATGGTACGCAACCAGATTGGACGACGACATAATGATCTGTAGAACGAAAGCAAGGTATCCTGTATATTCAAGGTAGCAAGTGTTCGAAATTTTTACCACCTTTGTTTAAAGGAAAACTCCGACTCACTCAGACGACCCACATAACAAATAAATAAATACATCAGACCGAAACTATAATTCCTTTCAACGGCGTCTGTGCGAAAAGCGCTTGCTATACACTTACACTAATAGTTAGTTAGTTAGTGAGGTTTTAAGGGGCGGAACTACGAGGTCATCTGCCCCAAACCTAAAGTAAATACAGATAATTATGACATTATTGGTTTTACGTCCCTTTTAACTGCTCTGGCTTTTAGATACGCCGGGGTGCTGGAATTTTGCTCGGAAGGGGATCTTCAACGTGCCAGTAAATCTACTGACACGGCTCCCTCGCATTTGCGCACCCTCAAATGCCAGCTGACCGCACCAGGATACGAACCTGCAACCTGCAACCTTAGGCACAGCCAGCTGAGCCTCGCAGCAAGCCAGTAATTACAGAACGTGTCATATTATTATAAATATTGAACTATTAAAATTCTAATTATCACGAATAGAGTCGCTTCCGTTGCGTAGTAGTCAGCGTGATTAGCTGACACCCCGGACGTCCTGGGTTCGATTCCCGGCTATGCCATGAAATTTGAAAAGTGGTATGAGGACTGGGACGGGGTCTACTCAGTCTCGGGGCGGCAGCCTACCATGCTGACCGCTACGCTACGGAGGCGACATGGTTTAGAACAGTATTTAGGGAAAATAACCATTTAAATGAGACAAGAAATTAACTTTCCCTATCGTCTTCGTAGATAATGTGAACAAAACCAAGTTGAAATTTTGCTGTACGAGGTAGGGAGGGTATAATAAAATAGTTAAAAAGAATTTAAAAAATCTGCCGTTGGATGGTCTTGAACCCGGGATCTTCGAAAGAGCGAGCGGGCGCAATAAAACTTGCACACATTTCCAACACACTCTAGAGGTTTTTGTTGCGCTTCTTATTAACGCGTATGGTAAAATATTCAATCATTACAGTTAGATCTTAAATATTGATTGGAATGCATTCGTTCAGTACCTGGCAGGTTTTCTAATATACTTAAAGCAATTTTCGCGACCGCTTTGCGTTAATAAGGCGAAAGAACAGCAACTAATGCCCTCAAACGACAGCCCTTCGGTTTTATTTCATACAACTTAGCGTCCAAAATGCTAGCGTGTGATACACTTCGGTCATACAAGCAGGTGTACTGACGAAGAGAACAGAATTATACAGGATTTTGTACCAGCGATCACACCAGCTTCCTTGCCAGCGAGTGTCGTGTGATACGGGCCTAAAGATATGCTAAGAATTTTTGTTAAAATTTAATAACAAAACAAGATGTTCGGTAAAGAACGTATAGCCTACTTTCTCCTAAATACATGGGTATGGTTATAACCCTTTGTCCTTTTCAAGGAGTATAATTGAATGTTGGTTGTAGTAGCTTCTTGAAATACAACGTGCTTTACGGATATTATACATGAATATGATGTGCCCTTTGCTAGTGCTACCTCTGTAAAAAAATCATTCAATTCGGTTTCACCGTGTTTGAATTGATAGGGGGAATCGATTTGCACACAAACATGGCTGCTATCTGCACATTATTGGTCTGATGACCTTGTAGTGTGGTCAACAGATTCTCTATACACAAAGGTATGTCGTTGCAAAATTTGGTAGGGATCAGATTATTAGGTTGGTCATAACTTGATTCAAGCTCTTAACATTAGGATGGCCGCCATTACGTTTTCGTCAATATGGCGGCGATATAAAACATGACACTGGAGTGCCCGTTGCTAGTGCTACCTCTGTTCCAAATTTCGTTCAATTCGGTTACACCGTGTTTAATTGATAGGGGGAATCAATTTGCACACATACATGACCGCCATCTGCAAACTAATGGGCTGATGACCTTGTAGTTCAGTCAAACGATGCTCGCTATACAAGTATACGTTGTTGCAAAATTTGGTAGAGATAGGATGATTAAGTTAGTCGTATTTTCAGCTTTGAACATTTGGGTGGCCACCATTACGTTTCCGTCAAGATGGTGGCGATATAAAACATGACACTGAGGTGTTCTGCGCTAGTGCTACCTCTGTACCAAATTTGGTTCAATTCGGTTTCACCGTGTTTGAATTGATAGGGGGAATCGATTTGCATACATACTTGGCCGCCATATGCAAACTGTTGGGCTGATGATCTTGTAGTTTGGTCAAAATATGCTTCCCACATAAAGGTATGTTGTTGCAAGATTTGGTAGAGATCAAATTATTAGGTTGGTCGTAATTTGATTCAAGCTCTTAACAATAGGATGGCCGCCATTACGTTTTCGTCAAGATGGCAGCGATATAAAAACATTACACTGATGTGTCCTTTACTACTGCTACCTCTGTACCAAATATCGTTCAATTCGGTATCACCGTGTTTGAATTGTTAGGGGGAATCGATTTGCGCACATACATGGCCGCCATCTGCAAACTATTGGTCTGATTACCTTGTAGTGTAGTCAAAAGACGCTCGCCTTATAAATATATGTTGTTGCAAAATTTGGTAGAGATCGTATGATTAGGTTATTCGTAATTTGATTTAAGCTTTGAACATTTGGGTGGCCGCCATTACGTTTCCGTCAAGATGGCTGCGATATAAAACATGACACTATGACACTGAGGTGCCCTTTGCTAGTTCTACCTCTGTAACAAATTTCGTTCAATTCGGTTTCACCGTGTTCGAATTGATAGGGGGGGGGGGGGGGGGGAGGGAGGGGCAGGGGGGGGAGGGAGGGGCAGACATTCAGAGTACACACACTCACACACACACAACGTCACACACACACAGATAGACACACGATTTTTTGCTAATAATACAATGGGAATTTCTACGGAATACGTATACTTCGATGCAAGCACTGGCGATCAGAATATCCTTCGATATGTTGTTGTTTTGTTTCATTTGAGGGCCTAGAACATTTGCCATGTTTACTTGGGTGTGTGTGTGTGTAGAATTTGTCTGATAACCTGAGTTATTGCGGGCTTGTAATGATGTGTGTATTTGCAATTAAGGATTGGGAAGGAGGCGGCCGTGGCCTTAAGATAGAATCCGTCCCGGCATTTGGAAACCACGGAAAACCATTTCCAGGGTGGCTGAGGTGGGAATCGAACCCACTTCTTCTCACATTTGCTCCACGAGGCTACGTGTGCCCAATTTCAGCCCTCAGACAAGTATTACATTTCTTGGCAGAGCTGGGAATCGAACCCGGACTTCCGGAGCAACACTTCGAGATGTTATGTTAATATTCATGCCAGTTTTTTAAATTTTCTGCCATAACAGGTCACGTGGCATAACGTACCAATTCGATCGTGTTCTCTTTATAAATCATCAAAATTCAACGAACCCTTCACAAAAATTCGTCGTAAGGCAATAAATGTGGCAATGTAGTTACATACCGACTAAAATGGAATGTGGGCTTTCGTTCAAAAGAAGTATGCCTACTACTGGATTCAAAGCAGCATTCTACCCGCTCGCGCCCACCTCTTACGGTCAGGCTTTAAACCTCGCAGCCACCAAGACATGGTAAATACCGCGAGCTAAACGTGCTTTAGTTACTGTAGCCGTCCCACCTCAAACGTTTAAGTCCATCTCAAAGTCTTCAATCACGGTTTGTGATGTTGATTTAACTTTCTACTATTACAGATCACGTGGCGTAAGCGATTATTTCCATCGTATTACGTGTATGTGTGTTATTTCAAGGAGCAGAAAGTCATATGTTAGTAGAATGGGCCGTAGTATTTGGCGGGGAAAAGTTTAAGGTCGGTTTTCCTTTGCTAGACCCATGACCCAATTACATTGCTTCACACAGTCAGAGCGCAGAGCAATATCGACCATCGGGAGAAATGCTATGTTAGTTGGGTTTCATAAAACTAAATAATAAGGGGCGGTTGGACCACACTGTATATATATATTCATTCATTCAGTTTCGCTAATCGGCCAACTAGGGACCACGATAAGCCTCATTTTACATTCTGGCATTTGCTCATTTTTTTCTTGATCCACATTGCCTATATATCTCTTATATAAAAACAAGTGTCCTGACTGACTGACTGACTGACTGACTCATCATCGGCCAGCCAAAACTATTAAAGCTAGAAACATGAAATTTTGGGAATATGTTCGTTGTAAGTCGAAAACGCCCACTAAGGAAGGGTTTTTGGATATTCAGTTTCTAAAGGGGTGTTAAGGGGGTACACCTGCATTTCATTGAATAACAATATCTCCAGATTGCTTTCATTGGGGGATTTGATACTCGGCATATAAACTCATCATTAAAAATAAGAAGATACGTGTCTGAGGGTTTTTCGATGTGGTGTATATTTTGAGGTGAAATGGGTGAAAAGTGGGGGTTAAAGGTTTCCTAACCGAGCGTGTATCTCTTAAACGACATAGGCGAGGAGTTTGGAACTCAGCGGAAAAAAATCAGCATAAAAAATAACAAAATAGGTGTTTGACCGTTTTTTCATAAATCCAATATAAGGGGCCCATGGGGAGGGGTGAAAATATGGGTAAAAAAACAGGAAAGAAAGTGTCCTAACCGATTGACTCACTCGCTCTTCAAACTCAGGGGGAAAAACTGCTTAAAAATAAGTATATGTGAGTTCGACAGTTTTTTGATAAATCAAATTTAAGGGGTTCATCGGGAGGGGTGAAATTCTGAAGAAAAAAAATTAAAGAAAATGTCCCGACTCACTCACCCATCATCGCCCAGCCAAAAATATTGAAGTTGGAAACATGTCATTTTCGGGATATGTTCGTTGTATGTCAAAACCATACATTAAGGGAGGATTTTTGAATATTCAGGTTCTAAAGGGACTTAAGGGGGTTAACCCTGCATTTCATTGAATAACAATATCTCACGAGTGGTTTCATGTGTGGATGTGATACTCGGCATATAAACTAATCATTAAAAATAAGCAGACATGTGTCTAAGGGATTTTCGATGTGGTGTATTACTATGAGGTGAAAGGGGTGAAAATTGGGGGTTGAAGGATTCCTAACGAAGCGTGTAGGCCTATCTCCTAAACGACATAGGCGAGAAATTTCAAACTCAGCGAAAAAAAATCAGCTTAAAAAATAAGTAAATCGGTGTTTCACCGTTTTTTCATAAATTAATTTAAGGAGCCAATGGGGCGGGGTGAAATTCTGGGGGAGGGAAAGGAGAGAAAGTGTCCTAACTGACTGACTAACTCACTCACTCATCAAACTCAGGGGAAAAAGACAGCTTAAAAAAAAGTTAATAGGTGTTCAAGCGTTTTTTCATCAATCCAATTTAAGGGGCCCATGGGGAAGGGTGAGATTCTGGTAAAAATAATTGAAAGAAAATGTCCTGTCTGACTCACTCACTCATCACGCCCAGCGAAAACTATTAAAGTTAGAAACATGAATTTTTGGGAATATGTTCGCTGTATGTCGAAAACGACAACTAATGAATGATTTTTGATATTCGGGTTTTAAACAGGTGTTAAGGGGGTTAACGTGCATTTCATTGAATAACGATATCTCATGAGTTGTTTCTTTGGGGATGTGATATTCGGTATATAACTAATCATTAAAATAATCAGACAAATGTCTAAAGGGTTATCGATGTGGTGTATATTATGAGGTGAAAGGGGTGAAAATTGGGGGTTGAGGGATTCTTAACAGAGCGTGTATCTCTTAAACGACATAGGCGAGAAGTTTGAAATTCGTCGGGAAAAGACAGCTTAGAATATAAGTAAATAGGTGTTCGACTGTTTTTTCATAAACCCAATTTAAGGGGCCCTTGGAGAGGGGTGAAATTCTGGGGGAATAAACAGGAAAGAATGTGTCCTAACTCACTCACTCATCAAACTCAGGGGGGAAGAACAGCTCAAAAATAAGTAAATAGGTGTTCGACCGTTTTTTTTTCATAAATCCAATTTAAGGTGTTCATGAGAGGGGTGAAATTCTGAAAACTAATTGAAAGAAAATGTCCTGACTTACTCACTCACTCATCATCCCCCAGCCAAAATTATTGAAGTTAGAAACATGACATTAAGGGGCTATGATCGTTGTATGTCGAAAACGTCCACTAAGGAAGGAATTTTGGATATTCAGGTTCTAAAGGGGTGTTAAGGGGCTGGACTTGCATTTAATTGAATAACAATATCTACCGATTGGTTTCCTTTGGGATGGGATACAAGGCATATAAACTCATCATTAAGAATAAGAACACACATGTCTGAGGGTTTTTCGGTGTGGTGTATATTATGAGGTGTATGTGTGAAAAGTGAGTGTTGAAGGATTCTTAACGGAGCAAGTATCTCTTAAAAGACAGAGGCAAAAAGTAAGAATCTCAGGGAGAAAAATCAGATTGAAAAAGTAGTAAATAGGAGTTCGATCGTATTTTCATAAATCCAATTTAAGGGCCTCATGGGGAGAGATGAAATTCTGGGGAAAGAATCCACTAAGGATGGATTTTTGGATATTCACTCATCATCCCCCAGCAAACCTATTGCAGTTAGAAACTTGAAATTTTGGGGATATGTTCGTTGTAAGTCGAAAAAGTCCTCTAAGGATGGATTTTTGGATATTCATGTTCTGAAGGGGTGTTAAGGGGGTTAAATTTGCATTTCATTGATTAACAATATCTCACGAGTTGTTTCATTTGGGGATGTGATATTCGGCATATAAACTAAGCATTCAAAATAAGCAGACATATGTCAAAGGGTTTATCGATATGGTGTATATTATGAGGTGAAAGGGGAGAAAATTGGGGGTTGAAGGATTCTTAACGGAGCGTGTACTGTATCTCTTATTCAACATAGGCGATAAGTTTGAAATTCAGCGGAAAACGCAGCCTAAAAATAAGTAAATAGGTGTTCGACCATTTCTTCATAAATCCAATTTAAGGGGCCCATGGGAAGGAGTGAAATTCGGGGGGAAAAACAGGAAAGAAAGTGTCCTAACTGATTGAATCACTTACTCACTCATCAAACTCAGGGGGGAAACAACTTTAAATAAGTAAATATGTGTTCGACCGTTTTTTTTCATAAATCCAATTTAAGGGGTTCATGGGGAGGGGTAAAATTCTCAAAAATAAATGAAAGAAAATATCCTGACTGACTCACTCACTCATCATCGCCCAGCCAAAATTATTGAAGTTAGAAACATGAAATTTTGGGGATAAGTTCTTTGTATGAGGAAAACGTCCACTAAGGAAAGAGTTTTGGATATTCAAGTTCTAAAGAGGTGTTAAGGGGGTAAACGTGCATTTCATTGAATAACAATATCTCACGAGTGGTTTCATTTGGGGATGTGATACTTGGCATATATACTAATCATTAAAAATAAGCTGACATATGTCTAATGGTTTTTCGATGTGGTGTATATTATGAGGTGAAAGGGATGAAAAGTGGGGGTTGAAAGAGTCCTAACGGAGCGTGTATCTCTTAAACGACATAGGCGAGGAGTTTGATTTTCTCCGAGTTTCAATCAGCTTAAAAATAAATAAATGAATAAATAATTAAAATAAGTAGGTGTTCGACCGTTTTTTTTTTTCATAAATCCAATGGGAAGGGGTGAAATTCTGGAAGGACAACGTCCACTAAGGAAGGATTTTTGGATGTTCACTCTCTTCGACCAATCAAAACTATTAAAGTTAGAAGAAGGGGATATGTTTGTTGTGTGTCGAAAAAGTCTACTAAGGAGGGATTTTTGGATATTCTGGTTCTAAAGGGGTGTTAATGGGGTTAAACCTGCATGTCATTGAATAACAATATGACACGACTATGACGCGAGTGAAGCGAGGCTAAAAATGAGATGGTGTGTGTCTGTGTATTGCTCAATCCCGCAAGAACCACTGGTCCGACTTACATGAATTTTACATGGAAGTAGTTGATTTACCCGGTTAACATATAGACTACTTTTGATTTCAATACTTTGCACTATTTTAAGATGGCGACCATTTTAGTGACGTCACTATACCCTTTGGTTTCAATTTTTCATATTTCCATTTCAAATAAAAAGTGAACGCTAAGAAATACCAAACTTTTGATGGCATATACGTGGTTTAAAATTACATTTTCTATCCGAAAGGTATCTCCAACGGTTAGCGAGTAAAACCTAAATTTGTGCTATAAAACACGGTCAACGCCGAACGGTGTAGTTGGACAAAATGTTCCATCCTTAATCTCCCTCTGTGCAGCACCTCGCCTATCCCCTTTTTTTACTGTCACTTTCACATTTTAATTTATTTATGATGCGTAGCGAAGCACGGGCACTTCAGCTAGTATATATATATATATATATATATATATATATATGTATATCAGTTTTTTGTGGACACGATAACTGCCGTAATTTTGCACCAATTACTTTGAATATTTTACCGAATATGTATACCTATAAAATCTCAGTCGAGTTCGTTACTGAGCAAAATCGGTCGAAGGGGGTGAAAATGGGGGGCTATTTTTTTCGAAAAAGTGAAATATTGCTATAACTCTCTTAATATGTGAAATATCGAATCCGTTCAACGTTCATACTATGTGTCGGATAAAGCCCAAAAATTTATGTTTGAAGATTTTTTTTATAGCACCAACCATTGACCAAAGGGGTGGGAAAAAGTGGGTTTTTCGGGAAACATTAATCATATCTCTCTTAATAGGCACAATATCAAAAACGTACAAAATGGACAATATTCCCCTAATAATTACCTAAAACTTTTGTCTGAAAGAATTTTTGATATGACCCACCATTACGCTTAGGGATGAGAAAAATGATTTCGGAATTATAAGAAAATGCCAAGAGCTATCAGAGGTTGCCATGGCAACACTACTAAATTGATGAGGGATGAGCCATCAGACGTTGCCATGACAACGCACTTGCACGATATCAGATTCAGCATTTCCATCTGACTAAGTGTGAAGCGGTTTCGGTGACGTAACTGGTAGCATGCTGAACTTCTATGCCCAAGGTCGCGGGTTCAAAACCGGCCGAAGTCGTAGGATTTTCTAAGAGCGCTAAAATCCCTCAGTATGCTTTCCTTTGGAGGGGAAGTTCCAACGTTCGTTGTGAGTTGCTAGTTGGGGTGGCATCTAGTAGCCAAGTTCACAGTTAGGTTTCGTTGATGGTAGTACCTGGTAGCAACATTAGGAACTACTGCTTGAAATTGACCGTCTGCAGTCCTTACCTGAATTAAGACAAATACAGCCATTAAAATTCACACCGTTTATCAGACAGATTCTACACTCACCCAAAGTACCCGGGGTTAGATGACCGCGTTGTCGCAGCCCCTAAACTGAGGAACCAACCAGAGGTAGATTTCATTAGAAAGCTAACTATTGCAATGGGTACTGTACCCGATATCAGCAGTGTCGTGAATGCCCCAATCCAAGAAAACAGCGGATCAAATATCAACGGCAGTACCCCGGCTAAAAATACATACCATAATATCCGGCATCACACACTCTGAAATCGTGGACACATACCAAGTGATATTTTTAACATGCAATGGAAAATCCTCCACAGGATCAGCGACAACACACACACACACACACACACGAGCGCAAGACTCTCATTCACACGGGCGTAACAGGGACAAAGGAATGGATAAAAAAATTCTCTCGGCACGCCGGAAGGCGGAGGTAGATTTCACCGGGCAAACTAGGGGATAGGCTATAATAGGCAAAATATACAGGTTTTCGTAGGAGGATCAGACCTCATTTATTGCGAGAAAGTATTTTACAATTGGAGGTTAGTTAACATTTTTTCGTCTTTCTGTGCATATTTTTAACATTTTACTGTCTTATGGGGATGGTAACCTTCTTGTCATTTGGGGTTCATTTTTAGCCTACTTTTCACATTTTGCAAAAATGAGGAAAAGGTAGACTTATGAGATCGGGTAAATGTGTGTCTGTCTGTCTGTCCTTCTGTCTGTCTGTCTGTCTGGGTGTCCCCCCCCCCCACTATCAACTCCTAAACGGCTGCAGCAATCGAAACAAAATTTGGTAGGAGTAAAGATCTATACATGAATATCTCACGGCCATATTTGAAAATGATGTCAGTGCTACCAACTGCTGAAAAATCGCAATTGAGATTTGAGCTCCATGTTGGATATCTTGGAAGGTATGAATGGGAGCTATTTCAAAATTGGCACACGTATAGATAATAATATTACAGTTTAAATTCCAGGAGGCCATACATGGCAGTGTTGCCAAAATGATTATACGCCTGCTGATAAGTCCAAATTTTAAATGCATATAACTTCTACACTATCAATTGGATTTCAACCAAATTTCGTATGTGCTATGTGTACATAAACAGATATGACTGAGCGTATTCTTAAGAGCCACCAGGGCTGCCAACTGTTAATAAATGCTCTCATTTTAAATCCAAATACACATACATCAGAAAGTATTCAAGCCTACAGCTTTAAACTATGCACACGTATAGTACCTGACATTCTATATTAATTTGGAGTAACTTATATACGTCAGGGCTACCAACATGATTCTAAGCGTGCTGAGAGGTCAACATTTAAATACATGTAACTTCTATACTATCATTTGGATTTCAACCAAATTTCGTGTGTGCTATGAATACCATAACATATATGACTATGCCGATTCTTAAGAGTAACCAGGGCTGCCATCTGTTAATAAATACTGTCTCTATTTTTGTTACCCTAATACCAATATATCAGAAAGTATGCATGCCAATAGCTCTAAATTTTGCCACGTATAGTACCTGGCATTCAAGATTAATTTGGAGTAACTAATATACGTCAGTGTTGCCAAATTGATTCTAAGCCTGCTGATAGGTCCAATTTTAAAATGCATGTAACTTCTATACTAACTAATGGATTTCATTCAAAATTGGCATAACAATAGATCATAATATTTCAGATTATTTCTGACCAATACATGCATCACATTGTTGCCTACATGATTTTACGCGCGCTGTAAGATCCAATGTTTAACTCCATGTAACGTCCATGCTATCCATTGGACTTCAACCAAATGTTGTATTCTGTACCCTAAGAGAAGGAACTAAGAATATATTCAGTCACCAGGGCTGCCAACTTTAGTGCTCTAATAGGCTTCATTATGCCAAGTATACAATATTTCGAACTAATTAGAAATGTCGATATTACCAACTTAATTTCGTCAATATTCTAGATAGATCCATATACAGTAGATAAATCATTGATATGAATTTTATATTTTAAGAAAAGTAGGCTCTTTAGTTCATCACGGAACTTCTTGTTATACTTGTGATCACACTGTCCTTATGCAAGGTTTGGAACTAATGTGTAACTATCTAACAGTCTGTTACTTCTTCACGCAAAATTTTATCTCCCTCAGAGATGTTGGTTGGTTCCTCAGTTTAGGGGATGCGACAAGGTGGTCATGTAACCCCGTGTACATTGGGTGTGTTTAGAATCTGTCTGATAAACGGTGTTATTTGTGATGACTGTATTAGTCTGTAATTCAGGTAAGGTCTGCAGACGGTCAAATTTAAGGAGTAGTACCTAATTTTGTACCAAATACTAACGTCAACGACACCTAGCTGTGAACTTGGCTGCTAGATGCCACCGCAACCAGCAACTTGCAACGAACGTTGTAATTTCCCCTCCGAAGGAAAGCATGCTGACGGAATTTTAGCGCTCTTAAAAAATCCGGGGACTTTGGCCGGCTTTGAACCAGCGACCTTGGGCATAGAAGTTCAGCATGCTACCAGTTAGCCGCTTCCCTCATAGTCAGATGGAACAAGAAGTTCCGTGATGAACTAAAGAGCCTACTTTTCTTAAAATTAAGATTCATGCCAAAGATTAATCTACAGTATATGAACTTATCTAGAATAATGACGAAATTAAGTGGGTAATATCGAAATGTCTTAATTAGTTCGAAATAAGGTATACTAGGCATAATGTAGCCTAATAGAGCAATACAGTTGGCAGCTCTGTTGACTGAATATATTCTTACTTCCATCTCCTAAGGTACAGAATACAAAATTTGGTTGAAGTCCAAAGAACGTTACATGGATTTAGACATTGTATCTATTAGTACACGTAAAAGCATGTTAGCAACAATGTCATGCGAGTGCTGGTCAGAAATAATCTGAAATAGTATATATTTTTGTGCCAATTTTGGATGAAATCCATTTGTAGGTATAGAAGTTACATGTATTTAAAAATTGGTCCTATCAGCAGGCTTAGAATCATGTTGGTAGAACTGACCTATATAAGTTACTCCAAATTAATGTAAAATGTCAGGTAATATACGTGTGCATAGTTTAAAGCTGTCGGCTTGCATACTTTCTGATATATTGGTATTTGGATACAAAATAGAGAGCAATTATTAACAGTTGTCAGCCCTGGTGGCTCTTAAGAATACACTCAGTCATATCTGATTATGTACACAAATTACATACAAAATTTGGTTGAAATCCAATTGATAGTGTAGAAGTTATATGCATTTAAGTATTGGACTTATCAGAAGGCTTAAAATTATTTTGGCAACACTGTCATATATGGCCACCTGGAAATTAAACTGAAATAGTATTATCTACATGTGTGCCAATTTTAGAATAGCTCCCATGTATACCTTCCAAGATATCCAACATGGAGCTCAAATTTCTAGTGCGTTATTTTTAGCAGTTGGTAGCACTGATATCTTTTTCAAATATGGGCCTGAGATATTCCGGTATACATATTAACTCATACTAAATTTGGTTTCGATTGCTGCAGCCGTTTAGGAGTTGATAGGGACACACACACACACACACACAGCCAGCCAGACAGACAGAAAGAAGGACAGACAGACAGACAGACAGAAGGACTGACACATTTTCCCGGATATATGTCATAAGTCTACTTTTTCCTCATTTTTGAAAAGTGTGAAAAGTAGGCTAAAAATGAATGTGATCTCGTCAATGGCGTTGTCTTGGCCACCTCTGATAGATCATCCCTCATCAATTTAAAAGCGTTGTTATGGTAACCTCTGATGGCACTTGGCATTTTTTAAAATTCCGACATCATTTTTCTCATCCCTTGGCGTAATGGTGGGTCATATCAAAAATTCTTTCAGACAAAAGTTTTAGGTAATTATTAGGGAAATATTTTCCATTTGTACAGTTTTGATATTGTGCCTATTAAGAGAGATATGATTAATGTTTCCCGAAAAACCCACTTTTTTCCACCCCTTTGTTCAATGGTTGGTGCTATCAAAAAACTTATTTGACATACATTTTTGGCACTTATCCGACACATATTATGAACTTTGAATGGATTCGATATTTCACGTATTAAGAGAGTTATAGCGAAATTTCACTTTTTCGAAAAAAAAAAGCCCCCCATTTTCACCCCCTTCGACCGATTTTGCCCATTAACGAACTCGACCGAGATTTTATAGGGATACATATTATGTAAAAATTCAAAGTGATTGGTACAAAATTACGGCAGTTATCGTGTCCACAAGAAACTGATATATATATATATAGATACATATATAGATATATACATAAATTATATATAAACTTTTGAACTGACGGTGGTTTTGGGGTCTGGGGGATGTGAAACGCGAAGATATGTCGAAATTTTCCGGAAGTCGAAACATGGTACCTATTGCAATAGTTAGCTTTCTAATGAAATCTACCTAAAATGGTTCAAGCCGCTATAATAACCATGGCATGTTCCAATCCTCCCCACTATCTATAAAAACACAACGCAAGAGTAAATTGAAAATGGTATAAGCATACGCAAATGCGTGCCCAAATTTTATTCAGAAAAGAGAAGACACCTCAAAAATGGATATAATTAAATCGAAAATCCATAACCGAATGTAATTGCAATTGATGTATTATGGCACACACTCTGACATAACGTCAGCTAAAGGACACAAAAAAATAACGACTTAAAGATCAACAATAAACTGGCAACTTATCGCAATGCCTTTTCTATCAGGATTAATAATAAAAAAAATTATGAAGAGCGAGAAAAAAAAAACCCTTAATAGAATTAAATAGTGACGGCCTCTCACTATTTACAGTATCAAAATATTACTCTACACATAGATCCTGATTTTTATTCTTCATTGGATTACCGAAATATCCTTTAATTCTAATTATAAAAATTTATGAAATGCCTAATTATAATCATATATGTGTCGTTCTAGGACAGTATCTACACCAATGTTCCTCCACTAATCTACATAGACCTATTATTCATCAATATTTACTGACGGTGATCAACATCGAGGTTAACGAGCAAATAATGGTTTAGCGTTCCGACCAATAAAGGTGAGAATGCTATCCACTGAGCCCCTGTTCTATCCAGTCTTCAAAACAATAACAATAATCATCTAACTGAATTAGCATCAACGTCTTGAACACCATACTTATGGAGCCCCCGTTATCGCCAACCCAGCTGATCTACAAGAACGCGACAGTCAACCCGGCAAACAACAAACGCAACCAAAATGGTCCTACAATACGAATATAAGGGAAATACTGTCATCAAACACAGTAAAAGAAATCTATCAGAAGTCGAAATAAACTTCACAAACCCTAATAATGCGGCGTTCCAACGAACGGCAAACGCAGCTAACAGCTGACTCACAAAACTGCAATCCTAATCATCTACACCACGCAGCCCAAATAACAACAACAACCATTGACCGAGGAAAGGTTCCCAGGACATAACGTCCCTTACAGGGGTCGACCTTCGAAATACCAACAAAAAAAAAACAATTGGTATTGTCGCACACCTCTTCAATGCAAACACCACCATCCCACACTATGCTAAAAAAAAAAAAAAAAAAAAAAATGACCATCTCTCCCTCAAGTTATGTAATTCAAAGACGTTGATACCAATTTTAAATATGCTTTAAAAGCGATAGCATTTACAGATCGAATGACAATCTCCCAGTGCGTGTTAACTAAGCACGATATAATTCTTACTATAATCCGTTTCAAGTTACATTTATAGTGAGTGTCAACTCAAAAACATTTTCCACTTATGTGTGCACTATATTCAGTAAACCTTTAAATAAATAATTATGTATATGCACTGTGTCACACAATAACAACAGTCGAGAATAATACTCGAATCAACATTACATTTTATAATTCAAAATTGTTTTCGAAAGAACTTTTCATCTAAACGATCAGAATAACAACCAACTTTAAATCAACAAGACATTTTCTAAAAGTCATGACTGAAAATTAATTATACTTTCAAGGAAATAAAGAAAGAAATTCTTGTTGGAAAATCTCAAGTCAGGATTGAAGTCCCAAAATTCTCAAAATCCGAGGAAAGATTTGATTCAAATTCCAATATCTAAATGAAATAAATTTTCAGAGTGAAAATTTCAAAATCCAAAATAATTCAAAATTGAAAATTCCGAAAATAATTCAAACGGTAAAGTCAGATAATTGTGCAACAGCACAATGTGAAAAGAATCATCGAAGATCAAATAGCTAAATCTCAAAATTCAAAATTGAACATCTAAGAAAATCTAATTTTCTAAAGCAATTTTCAAAAACTAACTCCTCTGAAGCTGCGAAGTGACAACAGCGCAGAAATAAGAAAATGCAAAGAAGCAAAAATCGCAAGAAACTGTTTATCCCGGAACACTCTTAAATCCTAAAATAAATCAATGCGCAACCCAAGAGGTCGAAAAATTTCAAAACTGAGAAAGAAAATCTTACAATTGAAAAAAAAACCAGCGGTAAACATCGAAACGAGAACTCCACTAACCCAAGCACGGTCAGCAAGCAGATAACTCGTCTGCAAAGATCCCCAGACAGGCTGGAACTAAGGCTCACAAGCCCACTAAAAGCATACCGTAACTTGCTTCGATGAAATAAAAATTACTGGCCACAAGATCTAAACCAACTACTTAACAAAATTTCTACTGAAACAAAATGATCACTCAAAGCATCTACGAGAACATAGAACTACGAACTGGGGCTACAAATATTGAAAGACTTGTCTTACATTCAGCTGAATCGGAGATGAACAATGTGAAGATCCATTCACGTTCAGAACAGGCGCTGGTTTCCATTTCACTCGGCTGACATCTGGGTAGCCTCGCTTCAAACCACGATCCTTCTTCCCTGGTCCGCCTAGAAACTGCTCGTTCCCTGCCATCGTCCATCCGAGTTCTTGAGAAGGGCTGATTGCCACGGCAATCGGTTCGCCCCCTGACAGACACCTCATTCGATCCCTGGTCTCCGTCCTGGCGTTTTCTTCTTCTCGTCCCTCCAGAAAATCGTGTAGTCTCCTTCCATAATTGCGTTGGCCATAATTCATAATGTTCTCTAGTAGATTGTGCATTTTTGAAGTGGCTGCGTGAACTTTGCTTTTCCGCATATCGTTCTAAGTGACTCCACTCGAAGGAATTCTCACTTTTATGATGTAGACCACATTTCCCTCAGCATAATTTAACAAAATATCATGACTTCCTCTGATAAATCACATTCTCCTTCCGGCCACGTGTCCATAATGTTCTCCATTTTATTGTTCACTACCTTCTCGAACATATCGCTCCAAAGTAACGTGTCTCAAGGCGTTTCCTTACAAACATACACGTTCATTCCTTTTAAAAAAGTACATTCACATTTCCCTATTCTCCACGAATACGTTACACAGTACTGACTGACAATTCATTGTCTCCCCATGCCACCGGTCTTTATCGTGGAATATTCCAAAATTCATTCAAAATCACACAGATTTCCGTGCTTCACAAACACTAGCACATTTAGACACGATGTTTCACACGTTCATATCACTTCCTTAAACATCCCACACGAACAACCACTGTCGTAATGCCTTTCCGCAGCACACTGCTCCCCTCTCTCTGACCAAGTAGACTCTCCCTCACGTCACCTGACACACTCTGACGTCATCCTTCTCTCGCCTTCTCGACGCACCTGTTCCTTACTCAATGCTGCCTACCCAAACTCGGATATGAATATCCTCATACATACTTCGGGCATTAATATCCACAGAAGACATTTCCTGATTATAACTTAATTAATCTCTTCAATTTATTTCCCAAGGTCAATGCTTCCAAATGCAATAAATAGCCTACTAGACAAAATAAAACATTCCATTTCTAACTTCGCTCACCGGATCTTCCAATCCCAATCCTTTTTCTTCAAGAACCGGCTATGGTCTATCTCGAATGGATGATCCAATCATATCCGCCCTTTCTAGGAAGAGATTACATTCAGCCAACAAGCCTCTTGTTGAGCAATACATCATGACATAAAGCTGGTGTAATGGACCTGTTCCAAAATTCATTCTTCCAATATTAATTAAATGCTCTCCTTTATTAAGGCTGCCTTTCATATCAATACCTCGTATCTCTTTATACGAATTCGGGGACAGTACCATATTTCGACTTCCAGAAAATTTCGACATATCTTCGCGTTTCACATCCCCCAGACCCCAAAACCACCGTCAGTTCAAAAGTTTATATATAATTTATGTTGCCTCTATATATGTATATCAGTTTCTTGTGGACACGATAACTGCCGTAATTTTGCACCAATCACTTTGAATTTTTTACCGATTATGTATACCTGTAAAATCTCGGTTGAGTTCCTTACTGGGCTATATCAGTCGAAGGGGGTGAAAATGGGGGCTTTTTTTTCTAAAAAAAGTGAAATATTGCTATAACTCTCTTAATATGTGAAATATCGAATCCGTTCAACGTTCATACTATGTATCGGATAAAGCGCAAAAATTTATGTTTGAAGAGTTTTTTTTTATAGCACCAACCATTGACCAAAGGGTTGGGAAAAAGTGGGTTTTACGGGAAACATTAATCATATCTCTCTTAATAGGCACAATATCAAAACCGTACAAAATTCCCCTAATAATTACCTAAAACTTTTGTCTGAAATAATTTTTGATATGACCCACCATTACGCCAAGGGATGACAAAAAATGATTTCGGAGTTATAAGAAAATGCCAAGACCTATCAGATGTTGCCATGGCAACACTACTAAATTGATGAGGGATGAGCCATCAGACGTTGCCATGACTACGCACTTGCACGAGATCAGATTCAGATTTCCATCTGACCAAGTGTGAAGCGGCTTCGGTGACGTAACTGGTAGCATGCTGAATTTCTATTCCCAAGGTCGCGAGTTCAAAGCCGGCCGAAGTCGTCGGGTTATCTAAGAGCGTTAAAAATCCCTCAGTATGCTTTCCTTTGGAGGGGAAGTTCCAACGTTCGTTGCGAGTTGCTGGTTGCGGTGGCATCTAGTAGCCAAGTTCACAGCTAGGTGTCGTTGACGGTAGTACCTGGTAGCAACATAAGGAACTACTGCTTGAAATTGACCGTCTGCAGTCCTTACCTGAATTACAGACAAATACAGCCATCCTAAAGTACACGGGGTTACATGACCGCGTTGTCGCAGCCCCTAAACTGAGGAACCAACCAAAATCTCTGCGGGAGATATAATTTTTCGTGAAGAAGTAACAGACCGTTACATAGTTACACATCAGTGTCGAAAACTTGCATATGGACAGTGTAACCACAAGTATAACAAGTAGTTCCGTGAAGAACTATACAGCCTATTTTCATATATCCTACTTATGTTAATTGCCACTATCAACATACACAATTTCTGTTTGATTGCTGTAATAGATTCGTAGATATTGAGAACCGACTTAATATTTCGGATGGTCGCCATGTTGTATTTTATATATGTAGGTCCTAGAGTTATGTACTGTTACATGCAGATTATTGTGAACGTGTAGTATTCAAACTTCAATCGCATATTTAGAACACAAGAAAAAACAAGGAGATTTTAAAATTTTGCACAGCTGCCATCTTGAGGTTATGGAAACAATTGAAATAAATTAGATACCAGTGGATTAACATTCGTATAAGGATTTACTGTACCAAGTTTCACTGCACGCGGATGGTTAAATTGCGAGAAACGTCCATGTGAATATTTATAATTCGCGTCACCGCCATGTTGGATTTGTGATCACCAGGTTATTTAAAGTCCTATAGGTGAACTTAAGTTCATAGCCCCTATGAACATTAAAAAATGCAGTTTGATTGCTAAAATATATTCGTAGATATTCAGTATCGTCTAAATATTTCGGATGGTCGCCATGTTGGATTGTTAAATGTATAGGCCATAGAGTCATGTACCATTAAAGGAAAATTATTGCGTAGGTTCATTATTCAAACTTTCACTTCGATCGCATGACTACATCACAAGAAATAAAAACTTAATTTTAAAATTCGCACTGCCGCCATGTTGAGGTTATGTAAACAATTGAACTAAATTAGATACAAGTGGATTACAATGTGTATAAATATTTCCTGTACCAGGTTTCAGTGCGCTTGGAACATTAAATCGCGAGAAATGTCAATTTAAAATTTTCAAATTCGCTTGGCCGCCATGTTCGTTTTGTAGTTAACCGGTTTTTGAAAGTCTTATAGAATGACTTCCAGTAGTACCTTTTATCTCCGTACAAAATTTTAGGGAGATACCGCTAATAGTTTCAGAGATATAGAATGCCGGTGAAATATTTCGCACATCCGCCATCTTGTGATTATGTGAACAATTGAACGAAGTTAGATGTCGGTGCATTACAATGTATATAAACATATACTGTACCAAGTTTCATTGCATTTGGTTGGTCAAATCGCGAGAAACGTCTATTTAAAAGTCGCAAATTCGCTTGGCCTCCATGTTGGTTTTGTAGTTACCAGGTTTTCAAAAGTCACATAAGTGAACTTACAGTAGTTCCCTCTATCACATTAGAAAATGTCAGGGTAATATCGGTAATAGTTTCGGAGATATTGAATGCTGGTGAAATATTTCGCACAGCCGCCATGTTGGATTGGTGAGTCTTAACAAAATTTGAAGGGCACGGTCGAGGTCGCCGGGAATAGTGCTATGAACTTTCCGAGTTTCATTGAAATCGCTCCTGCCGTTTAGATTTTATTAGGGGGGGACACACACACGAATCACACACACACACACACACACGCACACACACACGGACAAAAGGTGATCTCATAAGCCTATTTTTTCAAAATTGAAAATAGGCTAATAACAAGTAGTTCCGTGAAGAACTATACAGCCTATTTTCATATATCCTACTTATGTTAATTGCCACTATCAACATACACAATTTCTGTTTGATTGCTGTAATAGATTCGTAGATATTGAGAACCGACTTAATATTTCGGATGGTCGCCATGTTGTATTTTATATATGTAGGTCCTAGAGTTATGTACTGTTACATGCAGATTATTGTGAACGTGTAGTATTCAAACTTCAATCGCATATTTAGGACACAAGAAAAAACAAGGAGATTTTAAAATTTTGCACAGCTGCCATCTTGAGGTTATGGAAACAATTGAAATAAATTAGATACCAGTGGATTAACATTCGTATAAGGATTTACTGTACCAAGTTTCACTGCACGCGGATGGTTAAATTGCGAGAAACGTCCATGTGAATATTTATAATTCGCGTCACCGCCATGTTGGATTTGTGATCACCAGGTTATTTAAAGTCCTATAGGTGAACTTAAGTTCATAGCCCCTATGAACATTAAAAAATGCAGTTTGATTGCTAAAATATATTCGTAGATATTCAGTATCGTCTAAATATTTCGGATGGTCGCCATGTTGGATTGTTAAATGTATAGGCCATAGAGTCATGTACCATTAAAGGAAAATTATTGCGTAGGTTCATTATTCAAACTTTCACTTCGATCGCATGACTACATCACAAGAAATAAAAACTTAATTTTAAAATTCGCACTGCCGCCATGTTGAGGTTATGTAAACAATTGAACTAAATTAGATACCAGTGGATTACAATGTGTATAAATATTTTCTGTACCAGGTTTCAGTGCGCTTGGAACATTAAATCGCGAGAAATGTCAATTTAAAATTTTCAAATTCGCTTGGCCGCCATGTTCGTTTTGTAGTTAACCGGTTTTTGAAAGTCTTATAGATGGACTTCCAGTAGTACCCTTTATCTCCGTACAAAATTTTAGGGAGATACCGCTAATAGTTTCAGAGATATAGAATGCCGGTGAAATATTTCGCACATCCGCCATCTTGTGATTATGTGAACAATTGAACGAAGTTAGATGTCGGTGCATTACAATGTATATAAACATATACTGTACCGAGTTTCATTGCATTTGGTTGGTCAAATCGCGAGAAACGTCTATTTAAAAGTCGCAAATTCGCTTGGCCTCCATGTTGGTTTTGTAGTTACCAGGTTTTCAAAAGTCACATAAGTGAACTTATAGTAGTTCCCTCTATCACATTAGAAAATGTCAGGGTAATATCGGTAATAGTTTCGGAGATATTGAATGCTGGTGAAATATTTCGCACAGCCGCCATGTTGGATTGGTGAGTCTTAACAAAATTTGAAGGGCACGGTCGAGGTCGCCGGGAATAGTGCTATGAACTTTCCGAGTTTCATTGAAATCGCTCCTGCCGTTTAGATTTTATTAGGGCGGGGGGGGGGGGGGGGGCACACACACGAATCACACACACACACACACACACGCACACACACACGGACAAAAGGTGATCTCATAAGCCTATTTTTTCAAAATTGAAAATTGGCTAAAAATGGACTCGAAAAGACAAGAAGGTTACCTTTCCCATAAGACAATAAAATGTTTAAAATAAGCATAAAATGACGAAAAACAAAGTTAATTAAACTCCAATTATAAAAATATCTTCTCGCAATAAATGAGGTCTGATCCTTCTACGAAAAGCTGCATATTCTGCCTTTTTTCGCCTATCCCCAAGTTTGTCCGATGAAATCTACCTCCGCCTTCCGGCGTGCCGAGAGGACTTTTTTTTAATGGTATGGAATCCGTCTTGAGGAAAGAATTCTCGATGAAAATTAATAAATGTAAAACAAAGATATTGGAATGCAGCCGTAACAAATCAGAAACCTCTATGGACATCAAATTGGCAGGGGAAAAACTAAAGGAAGTAGGAGGCTTCTGTTACTTAGGAAGCAAAATAACCAGTGATGGACGAAGCAAAGAGGATATAAAACGTAGGTTGGCTCAGGCAAGGAAGGCATTTCTACAGAAAGGGAATCTGTTGACATCGAATATAGATTTAGGTATTAGGAAGACATTTTTGAAGACCTTTGTCTGGAGCGTGGCACTCTATGGAAGTGAAACTTGGACTATTGGTGCAGCAGAAAAGAGCAGAATTGAAGCGTTTGAAATGTGGTGTTACAGGAGAATGATGAAGATCAGATAGGTAGATAGGGTTACAAACGAAGAGGTATTAAGACGATTGAAAGATGAGAGATGTTTCTGGCGAATGCTAATGAAGAGAAGAGATAGGTTGGTAGGACACATACTAAGACACCCATGAATAGCAAGCTTAGTTATGGAAGGAAGGGTCGAGGACAAGAACTGAAGGGGTAGACCAAGGTTAGAGTATGCTAAACAGATTGCCTCGGATGTAGGGTGTGGTAGCTATTGCACCCTTCAATAAAACATGGTTTTTCTCAAGATTCATCTACGGGGTCGTGTTCAGTCCAGACTGCGTTACACAGCAAAGTTCGCTCAAAAACACATGCTCTAATGAATAGAAAGGTCCATGACAGAGGCTATACTAGAAATAAAAGGAATAACAAGTAGAATAAAAGAAATTTAATGACTGAAAATATTTGCATAATAATAATAATAAATAAAAGAAATCGTCCCTGACTTTCACCCCCTAAATGAATAAATATAACCCTGAGCGGTAAGACTCGCTCGTCACAACAAAACAATGTGAATACAGCTTCACTCAAACCGATAAATCATAACATAAACTTGAGCTGTAAGAACTCGCTCGTCACAACATATGGATACAAGTCCATTTTTTTCTGGTGTATGGTGTACTGCTCGTTAATAAGAAACTGAGTACTGATGCGAGTCCGTTTACAACTGAAACAGTCATGTTACTCACGGAGTTGCATCTTTTAAATCACACTATGGCTATGGGACCCACCCTTAATTAATACACTATAATTACTACTGACACATGCAAGATCTAATAATACAAAAATATGACGAATCTCCCTGAGATTCCAGCTGGTGCCAGAGCACATAAATGAACAAAAAGAGCATGCCAGAAATAGGCCAAAACGCTCTCATCATAACATGGGAACGTAGCCTCGCGCACCCTAAGTTGACACGGGTCATTGAACGCGTAAAGTAAACACACAAAAAATTGAACCAACAACAACAAAATACAAGCCTAACGGCTAAAAACTATGTTTACATTTTTATAAAACGCCAGACAAACACGAGTTTCGGAAGCTACCTTACAACTAAGGACAACACCCATTTAATCAATCAATAGTCATTATAATCGATCAGGTTTTGTGAATTTAAACAACGTCTAAAATTGACGTACAGGATCCAAGCCTGTTACTAATGACAAGTCACGTTATCTGATTTGAGCGTGCCCCTCTTGTATGAGTCAACATTGCCTCAATGATCTCTCTCAGTCGCTCAAGCCAGGTGCAGTTTCCCTCTGGAAACGCCAACTATCTCACTCATCCCCTTGGATGGCAAGAAAACACAAATATATACCACAAGTCCAGCCTCGCGAGGTCATGAACTGGGCTAATGTGGAGAAAGTCAGAATAATTACCATGATATATTCTCACTAGCACATCATAAAAATCACACAACGCACCAAATGCTTGGACTGACTCTCATACTCTTACCACCGGGTCGGCTCAAAACAGATCAACAATATTGCGTCCATAGACACATTAAACAAAATGCACAACAAAAACTCGGGTGCAAAGTGCCATCCCGTTCAGCTCTGCTGAAAAGCAACTATCAAAATAATCCTGATCCGTCATAAAATTCTGCTCACAAATAATCTTTACCCTTCAAATTCTATATTTAATCTCAAAATAAATTCAGTTCCATTTCTGTTATAAGGCATACCTCCGAATAATAATGATTGACAGCGGTTTACGCAAGCGAACGCGAGCACGAGCTGCGCGCCGCCCCGTATAGTTGAACAAACACAAATCACAATATTTACAAATTACACAACGCTCGGCTTGTCCCATATTTAATGTGTCAGTAAAACAAGAACTAATAATCTACATTACCAAACAAGCAAACAAATATCTACAAAATATGTCCCATAATACCCTGGCTGATTTAATAAATAAATAAATTCATTTGTACTCATTCTTTAAAACAGCGTCAAGGAAACGTCTGCAGCCATCTCCTTTAAGATGTTTATCTCGTCATCGACATCTTCTGGCAAATGTCCTGCTGGTTCCAAGATCCGGTCTCTTTCCTAGACGTCATCTCGAGCTGAATTAATAAAGTTTTGTCAGATACACACACGATATATTTCCTACTACATTCACCTATCAACTACTAAATTCCTTGACAGTCTATTTGGTGAATTATTTCGATGAACTAGTCCTACTGGTAGTGCTGGGACTACAAATAAATCACTGAAGTTATACTTATAACTCGACGAAACTGTTCCATGTTCACATAAAAATCAACGTCACGTTATCAGACGCACGAATTAAAGAGTGTGAACGTTACGTCCTCAGATGCGCAAAAATAAGTGATTCTCTCGAAGCATCCTGGATCCTTATAAATGAAATTGACTAGGGTAGTTGTGCAAGGGGATTTATGAGAAAATATTCCATAATAATTATCAGACTAGCATGCGATCGGTATCATTGAGTTCGTAGCGATGTGGAGGTTACGATTATGCTGTAGGCGGCTCGAATCGATCGTGGAATTAATCTGTAGATAACTCCCGCGTTAATCTACCAGGGTGCGTTATCAAGCCGAGTTGCGGCTAAAACAAGGCGTCTTGATATTATTGGCCCAGACTCTTGTATGTCTTTGCGCGCTTTTACATGTATTTCTGCAGTAGGGAGTGGTTAACATGATGATTGACCAATTGCCTCGTAGCATTCGATTTTGTTCTTGGCGCCAACCTTCATAGCAACATGCCATAATGTGCGTGCCCAAGCCGTCTTCCGCGCTAAAAGTTGCACCTGTCCTATGTCTCAAGAATATTTATGCTTCTTCCTAAAATACCACAGGAGCTTAAACCATTGTGTCCTCTCGGCCACTGATTTCTCAATATTTCCCAACGCCGTCTGGCTCTCATATCTGCTGTCTGTAGAAATGTATCAAAATATGATGAATAATTATTAGAATCCTTTATACAGCCTGTGGATAAAGGGTTCACAATCCTCCTGCATGGAAAAAATCGAACATAGCATATAGTCGATTAAAAAAAAACATAACATCTGTAATCCATTTCTGCCAATCCTAGAGAAATCTCCCTCTCATCAGTCTAGTCTAGCCGCCACTGTCGTTGGAGTGTCAGCACGCACTCGTGTTTACTTCCAGCTTCCTCATTCATTCAGACATTCCCAAGCCTGTCTGCTTGTCTGATCGCCTAAGGCTAGTACCACCCCTTTCCAGTGTCCTTATCTCTCTCGCTCGATCGCTCGCTGTGTCATGATCGTCAGAGCTCATTAGTGTTTGACCTCGGCAGGCTACTCCCAACTTCCTCGTTCAACTGACGTACTCACTGACCCACGTATAGTTGGATGTGCAAAAGTACTTACATATATTTAATTTGCAGCATTATTTCTGCGTTCCCAAGGTTCGCTAGTAAAATACAACTTTAAATTCGCCGCATTGTAGACAGACATTGTACTTGTACTCAATTCTTTCACTCTGTATGCGTTGTTACCATGATTACGTACATTACAGAAGGGTCCGATAAATTTTGGACAGAACTTGTTAAATACCTTCTTCTCTGGATCAGATGTCGCTGGCTTCCGTACTAATACAAGCTCGTTGACTAATAGTTCTCTGTGATACCTCTTATTTCCGACACGATGTAATCTGCGATCCGCCTGGTTTCTCATATGGACTCTCGTTCTCTCAATTCTCAACTCATGACCAACCATGGGATCTTGTGGGCAATTGATGATGTTGCTCCACGATCTTACTGGATATTCGTTTATGTGCAAGACCATGGGAATCTGGCCTGTCGACTCATGTCTAGTTGTATTCATACAGGTCTCTATGTCTTTGATCCTGTCTACCCACTTGTGATGTTCATTGGGAATGAAGATCCTTAAGTATTTAGTAACACATTTTATTGCGCGTTCGCTAGGATTAGCTTGAGGGTGGCAAATGCTACTAAACATGTGTTTTACATCCAAGTCCTCCATACCTTTCTTGAATTCGGCGCTCGAAAAATAGCTTCCATGGTCCGACAATATAAACTCTGGTTTTCCAAGGATTGGAATAACTCTATTTCGAATACGACTGAGTACTTGTTTCGATGTAGTTTTCTGAATGGGGCACAATACAACAAACTTAGAAAACACATCAATACACACTAGCAAGTGACGGCAACCTCGCCTACCTTTCGGGATTGGACCGAAACAGTCCAGGGCCACAAGCTCGCAGGGTTTCTGAAGTAGCAATGGTCTAGGATACTGCCTCATTAAGTAATTATTCGGCTTCGTCCTCTGACATGGATCGCAAGTCTTTATTACGTCACAAATGGTAGTCCTCATTTGCGGCCATGTAAACTTTTCTCCTATGGTCGCCTGTGCCTTGTCTAATCCCACGTGACCGAAGCTTTCATGTATGTGCCAAGTAAGTCCTCTTTGTAATGATGCAGGTACCATGATACGTAATTTGGTGTGTTCTTCATCTATCCAGTTATGCAGTAAATTGTTGAGGTAGACATATCTTCCTTCTCTGGCTTTTGCTTCTCTGTAGGCTGGGGTTCCTGCTGGTAATTCCTTCTTAAAATACTGGATCATTTGATACATCCACGGTTCTGCTTCCTGCTCTCGTCGTATCTCCTCTTCTGTCTCCTCTGCTATTGCCTCCAAAACCCATGAAATCACGTCTTTCCCTGTAGTGATTTCATCCATGTGTAAGCCCACATCCTTCAGTTTATCAAACTCCTTAAAACCGACTGTATTATTATGCAAATCTATGACTGGATGGTAGTCACAAATGAAATTTGCACCCAAAATAATGTTAAAAATCATTTTAGCCATTATGATGAAAGTCTGTCCAAATATATGGTCTAATATATCCAATTCTATAAATGCCTGACGTTTGCAAGTGACGGTGCGTTCAGGAATGACGCCCCTCACCTTGAGTTGCGGTACTGGAATCACAGGAATATTCTGACTCCGTCCCAACTCTCGAACCAAAGCCTCCGATACAAGACTGATTTGTGACCCTGTGTCAACTAAGCATCTCACGTTAATTCCACCAATCTTGGCATAAATAATAGGTAATTGTTTGATATCATCGTTCCGTGTTTTAACAATCTCCTCCGGGCAATCTTCTGGCAAAGCTATCCACTCTTGTATGTGTGCCACGACCCATCCTTCTTCACAATCCGGCTGTTGCTCTCTCAGGGTGAGTCCTTTTTCGATTATTGGGATTTTTTTACAACCCCCACGACTACCATCATCCTTCTGTCGCGTATTTCCCTGGCGTTCTTCCTGCTTCAATAAACTCTCGGCCCCCTCAATGTGAGTGATTGGATTTGACCTCCTATTAATTGCATGTTCCCAATGTTTTTTTCGTCCCCTCCATTAGCGTGTAATTCTTCCAGGTAACGCTGCGATTCGGCGTGCCTGTCATTCCATTCATTCCTATAATTTTGATAGTCCCCCTGGTTCTGATATCTTCTTTCACGCCACTGTCGATTCTCATTATTGTTATTTTCGTAACGTCTGTCGAGTCCCTCATTTCTCCTATTATTTCTCCATTGTTGGTATCCTCGCTGCTGATACCTATTGTTGCCCTGGTTCTGCCTATCATTATTATTTTCATGACTCTGGTGTGACCTATTTTCGTCACCCTCCTTACCTCGTCTCGGTGTTGTTGACACACTTGTATTTGTGGCCTGCGACCTGGCGTGTACTTGAGCGGGTTTAACCACCTCCGTTGTGTTTACAAGTTCCAGCTGTCGTCCCCCTCTCTGCTGCAAGTGAGATGTTGTCTCGTCAATCTGACGTAAAATTTGTTCGGCTCGAACCGCTGTGTTCACATTTGCTACTACTAACACCTGCTGAACATTGACTGGCAACTGCCGTGCAATCGTCATAACCAGGTCCGATTCTTCTAAAGGGTGATCAAGGTCCCGGAATTTCAACAATTGTAGCGAAAAGAAATCTGAGTATTTCGTCTGCTGAGTTGACTGATATTTTCTCGAATAAAGTTCCATTCTAAGGCTTTGTTGTAGAGAAGCCGACCAATACTTTTTAAGGAACGCATTCTTGAGCTCGTCCATCCCTCCGAAAGTATACTTGAAACTCAAGAACCCCGTAAGTACATTTCCCGAAAGAAATCGTTCCATCAGTCTTAAACGACGCGCGGGCGGTATATTATTATTGTTACGTGCAAAAGCCCGTCCCAACGTTATTAAATATGTTTCTCCCCTATATATGGGTTACCGACCTTTAAAACGACCGCCTGGTTGGCTTGGTTGGGCTTATGAACTAGAGATGGCAGCATCTATTGGCCTCTAGCCGAGCTTGTATCTTCTACCGCTAGAGTGAGTTTGTGGTGTCTTCTGATCTCATCCTAGTCGAGACATATTTGAAGGATATTGTATTCTACGTCATTGAACAAAAGACTATATACACATCATGCCGCCAAAATAATTATTTAATATGCACATTGTTACTTGATGTGTCAATCTGTGATTGGACTATTTCAATTAACATTAATGCAGTGCGGTTTTTGACTTTGGTATCTCCGCCATGTTGTCATCTAATAATCTGTCGTAAAGAAAGCAAGAAGCCAGCTGGTGTGAAAGAGTATCTCTCCGTGTGCTGGGGGCTTGGCCCCTAGTCTTTACGAAATATGAATATATTCAAGAAAAGGAAACGCTTGTGCTCCTAAGGATTTAATTTCTTCTTTTCGCCTTGAAGGTGAACTGTGGTATATTTATTTTGACTGGCTACAAGCAGAGAAGCTTCATGGGTGATCGTAAACGGCGTGTGTGCTCTCGTGGCCATTTTGAGGCAGTTCATGTCTTTTAAATCATTTAAAATGTGTTAGTTTTTTTGTTCTTCGTGTCTCCACTTAGGAAGGATGTAAGGTACGTTGCATAAAATATTTATATTTATTTTTTGTTATGGGAGCTCCGATATTGGTCTTATATTAATTTTTAATACTGTATTTTGTTTTGTTTTATAGGCCTAATATTTCTGTTTGTCAACGTTACCTGATATGTAAATATTGGTTTTTCTGTGCCTTCCGGAGACACGTTCCTAGTTACCGTACCTTGTAAATTATTATTTATTTAGTTTTTTTTCTTTTGGGTAATCTTTGGGATTGGCCAATTATTAATTTGATGTAAGATCCGTAGCAGCCTAAATCGCCTCGTGTTAATAGTATTTAGATGTAATAATTTTCCTCCTTTCATTTCACTCTGGTGACGTTCTATTTTAATAAAAGTAATTGTTTGCCGTAATTCGATTGGACATGCGGTCATCTGTTTTGGTGGCCATGTTTGCTTTTTGTTTTGCCCGAGTGCATTCTGGTCTTGAGAAGGCATTCTCTAGGCGTCGAGCGGGAGACTCAAACGTGTTGTGGTGATTGCTTAATATGTTTTTTGTTAATCTTGTTGGTTTAACTTTGTGTTTTGGTGAATTTTCCTGAGTTTTTCTACGTCACGAATATTGTGGATTTCTTAATTGATCATATTTTATTTTATTAATTTAATTTTAATTTTTTTTTTGCATCGTGGCCTTGATGTCTGCATGTCGGGTCGGTATTACGTACCTTAATATATTATCAAGCCCTTTCTAATTTGGTAATACCAGTATTCTGTTTTTTATCATTTGGGCATTATTATTTAAATTTTAAATTAAATGTTTTCATTTCGCTCAGCATGCATGTTAAACCGTCTCTTGCCTACTTATGTAAATAACTTATGTTGGCCTTAAGCCATTTGCATCACCAGAGAGAGTTTGTTGTGGCCATAGAGTTACCTTGTTATGATTTTATTAATTTTTTTTCTTGGCCCCTTTGGTAATTAAATCTTCTTTTAAATACTAAGCAACTGTTGTGGCATCATTTCGTCGGCGACAATTCTATTAGTTATCGGAGGGCGTCTGTAGACGAGCCTGTGCGTTTCCCCTTCTCCACCTTCCTTCGCCCTTTAGGTGTTCTTCTGTTGGGGCATGTCCTCTGGAGGTGATTTTGCAGCAAGCGGTGCGGACCTCTGAATAAAAGGTAAGTAGGCCCATCCATCAACCACCATTCCACCCCGGGCGGCGCAATTATCATTAAAATAGTGATCCATCTCTTTAAGATACGCCTTCGGTGTGACACCAGAATTATCTGTGAATTTATTAGGTTTAAATTCATTTGATCGAATTATTTGTACGACTTGAGGGTGCTGATAGCCATGTTGAGGAGTAGAGGTTCCACCAACGTTGTTGTGAAATCCTTCTGTGTTAGTCGTTAATGGGCTGCCTGTCAGTCCGTGGCTACTCTCCGCGCTAATTGCCCCCTGTTTTGTTGAGTCAACTTCCTTATCTTTAGCGTGCTCTGTCTGAAATAACGTGTTCTGTCCTAGTGAACGCAACTCTGCTTTTATGATTCTGTCCGACTGTTCTTTCATTTTACTCTTGATTTCTTCCTCAAGTGCTTTAATGCGCGTATGATTATCACCTACGGTCTTTATGATTGTTAACCGTTCTTCTTTAGATTCGCTGCTCATCTTACGCCAATCCTTTCTGATGCTATCATTAATCGCTCCCAGTTTTTCTTCCATCTGCTGTTTCGTGTCCTCCTGACTCGATTCTATCTTTTCAAGCCTGTCTTCTAGACGTAGATTATTCTCATCTATCGTACTCTTCAAATAATCCTGGTCCAATTCTATGTTTCGCCATCGCTGTGCTGGTTGTATTTCTAACTTATCTATGTCTTTTATCAGGCCCGTAATACTTTCATTTACTGCTGACAATTGTCCCTGGATAAACGTAGAATCCTCCTCCATTTTATCAAACCGCTTTTCCAGACCATCCTGTGCCGTTTTAACCTCACTGTTATTTACCGTGCATGCTAATTCTATCTGAGCTAGTTTTGCTAATACAATTTCGTCCAAATCATTTAATTTACGGTTGAAGGTGTCCTCTAATTTTTGTATCTGACCTAGCTGTTTGTCATTATTCTTACTTATATCAAGCGCGAATTGAACCATCTGCTGTGTAGTGTACTCTTTCATCTCTGCAGATAATGTGGCTAAATGACTCATATTTCTACTTTCTTGCGCTTCTAATTGTTTGTTTATATTTTCATTTACTTGCGCTTGTAATGATTCACTCTGTTCAGCTAGTTGTGTTTTAACTCGCCTGACTGTTCGTTTAATTGTTTAGTTATAGTGTCATTCATTTGAGTCTGGAATGACTCATTCCGTTCAGATAATTGTGTCTTTATAATGTCATTCATTTGAGTCTGGAATGACTCATTTTTTTCCGCTAATTTAATATCTAAATTTTCGCTCTGTTCCTTTAATAGTTTCTGGGTTCGTGCAGTGGCACTTTCAATGATCGCCTGGATCTCTGCTACTGTCGCCATTATCACACACAAAAATATATATCACTGAGAAAACAGGAGGATGGCATGCAAATGTCTCCCTGACACACACATATATAATTCTTGACATACATTTACTTCATTTGACCACTTTCAGGTCATTTAAACTTATTCCCTTTACTCCCGCAAATCAATCATCGCTGAATGGTTCCTACTTTACTTATGCCCGAGTGCACCAACCTCGGTAAAGAGAATACCGAGGTAAACTTCCTAGTTTACCGGGGTAAAGTCTTATTTCTGTTGCACCAAGCTCGGTTTCGAGTTTTACCGCGGTAAAATGTTTACCGCCTGTGAGGGAGCGGTTATCTAAGAAAACCGTGGTAAAGTTTTCTTTAATTTGTATTCTGTGGTAAAGATTCCAAAATGGAGCTTAACAACTACAGGTTATATCTCCATTGTCTTAATCGATTTGAAATGAATGAAGGGAGGTTTATAGAAGAGAGGCGAGATTTATTCGAAGAACTGAGCGATGCTTCATTCCAGAGAATATTTCGATTACGGAAGGAGACAGTAGTAAGTTATATTTTGGACATAATTGGTGAACAATTGAAATTCTCTACTGGGAGAAACTATCCGAAATCGCCTAGAAATCGTCTTCGTATAGCACTGCGGTTCTATGCAACTGGGACATTTCAGGGAGTGATCGGTGACGTGTGTGATGTTGACAGAACAACAGCATGTCGCATAATACACAAGGTTTCTAATGTAGTTGCCTCGTTACCGCCACAGTTTATTAAACTACCACTTACCCAATGGGAACAAAGAGAGGTTATGGAAGACTTCCACAGAATAGCTGGGTTCCCAGGTGTTTTGGGTGCGCTGGACTGCACTCATGTGAGAATACAGTCTTCCCGAGGTAAAAATGGGGAGGTATTTAAAAACAGGAAAGGCCATTTCTCTCTAAACATGCAAACTGTGAGCGATTCGAACCTCATGATAAGAGATATAGTAGCAAGATGGCCACGTTCGACTCACGATAGCACCATATTTCACGAATATCGGCTGAGAGTGCGTCTAGGCGAAAACCTTTGGTCTGGATGAAAATATTGGTCTGGAAACAATAATGTTGGCACTCTGAAAAAAATCAGTAACGCCCTATAGCGATAATATATATATACATATATATATTAGCAACATTGGCCATTTCTATAGAAAATTTTTCGGATTTCAATGGCAGCGGGCAACGTATACTACTCGAGTTCCCGAAATTTTCATGAGGGCTGAAATTGGGAGATCTAGGACGTTTCATCATTTTATTTTACATTGTTTTGCACAGCTAATTACTCGCTTTGAGACAAAATGTAAACAGTATGGGAGACAAGTGACTTTCGAAACGATCACTGCCGTCTGGATAAACTGAAGACAAGTGACTATCGAAATTAACGAATTTCTTCCGAGGGGAATAATAGCGAGAAAAGCAAGTGTCAAGAAACCGCGGTAACGAAACCGAGCGATAGTAATGGTGCACTGCTTTTACGACAATACCACGGTAAAAGTTTTACCACGGTTTCGTAAACACTGATGAATACCGTGGTTGGTGCACTCGGGCATTAATAAATTTTTAACCCCGCACATATCCAGTCAAAAAATTACTATCCAGATCTGATGTTAACACTAAATAATTAACAACGTATTAATTGTCATTTAAGGCTACCAGCCTCCTAACATATTCATGAGTTTGACTTTCTAAACAAATCTAATTTTACATTTAATCAATGAACGCCCGATTTCACGTACATTACTTTACTAATTACATCAATAAACAAAACGTGAATCGTGTTTTAACTTGCAAACTCGTGATTCTACTCTACATTCCAATTTTCTTGGCAGTATTTCTCTTCGCCGTATTTACGTTAACAAAATATCACTTCCGGTGATTTCAAACAGTCAAAAACAGCGAAATACCACATGTAGGGTAACACCTTGTCTATGATCCGCTAGAAAAGCCCAAAATAGCGAAACGCCCCACGATGGCTGCGCCAGCTTGTCTATGCACCCTTCAATAAAACATGTTTTTTCTCAAGATTCATCTACGGGGTCGTGTTCAGTCCAGACTGCGTTTCACAGCAAAGTTCGCTTAAAAACACATGCTCTAATGAATAGAAAGGTCCATGACGGAGGCTATACTAGAAATAAAAGGAATAACAAGTAGAATAAAAGAAATTTAATGACTGAAAATATGTGCATAAAAATAATAAATAAAAGAAATCGTCCCTGACTTTCACCCCCTAAATGAATAAATATAACACTGAGCGGTAAGACTCGCTCGTCACAACAAAACAATGTGAATACAGCTTCACTCAAACCGATAAATCATAACATAAACTTGAGCTGTAAGAACTCGCTCGTCACAACATATGGATACAAGTCCATTTTTTTCTGGTGTATGGTGTACTGCTCGTTAATAAGAAACTGAGTACTGATGCGAGTCCGTTTACAACTGAAACAGTCATGTTACTCACGGAGTTGCATCTTTTAAATCACACTATGGCTATGGGACCCACCCTTAATTAATACACTAATTACTACTGACACATGCAAGATCTAATAATACAAAAATTTCACGAATCTCCCTGAGATTCCAGCTGGTGCCAGAGCACATAAATGAACAAAAAGAGCATGCCAGAAATTGGCCAAAACGCTCTCATCATAACATGGGAACATAGCCTCGCGCACACTAAGTTGACACGGGTCATTGAACGCGTAAAATAAACACACACAAATTGAACCAACAACAACAAAATACAAGCCTAACGGCTAAAAACTATGTTTTCATTTTTATAAAACGCCAGACAAACACGAGTTTCGGAAGCTACCTTACAACTATGGACAACACCCATTTAATCAATCAATACTCATTATAATCGATCAGGTTTTGTGAATTTAAACAACGTCTAAAATTGACGTACAGGATCCAAGCCTGTTACTAATGACAAGTCACGTTATCTGATTTGAGCGCGCCCCTCTTGTATGAGTCAACACTGCCTCAATTATCTCTCTCAGTCGCTCAAGCCAGGTGCAGTTTCCCTCTGGAAACGCCAACTATCTCACTCATCCCCTTGGATGGCAAGAAAACACAAATATATACCACAAGTCCAGCCTCGCGAGGTCATGAACTGGGCTAATGTGGAGCAAGTCAGAATAATCACCATGATATATTCTCGCTAGCACATCATCAAAATCACACAACGCACCAAATGCTTGGACTGACTCTCATACTCTTACCACCGGGTCGGCTCAAAACAGATCAACAATATTGCGTCCATTGACACATTAAAAAAAAATACACAACAAAAACTTGGGTGCAAAGTGCCATCCCGTTCAGCTCTGCTGAAAAGCAACTATCAAAAAAATCCTGATCCGTCATAAAATTCTGCTCACAAATAATCTTTACCCTCCAAATTCTATTTTTAATCTCAAAATTAATTCAGTTCCATTTCTGTTATAAGGCATACCTCCGAATAATAATGCTTGACCGCGGTTTACGCAAGCGAACGCGAGCACGAGCTGCGCGCTGGGTAGATTATTGGCTGAGGAATAACCTAACCACCAAGGGAAGATGATAAAGAAAAGGAGGTGGGTTTCGGATTTTAGAAAAATGATGGAGAAATAGGAGGAGAGTCCCACAAAAGTTATAAATTTAACTTTAAATGCACTCAAAGGCGGTTGCCACTGCAAATCCGCTCTCTGATACCTAAAGTGGGTAAGGACCTGGTCGAAGCTAACGGGAAACGCAGCTAGGACTTGGGCGGTTTGCAAGAGAATTGCTTTAGCGTATTCCCTCTCAAGCATGCATATGCCTACTATGGGGAAGGGTGATGGTCTGGAAAGACAAAGAGTAACAGACTTATTGTATGTTTGTTCAATGAAGTTCGTTTTTGAACAAGTACTTCGAAGAATGCCAATAATTTGAATCAATTTTGATATTTCCAGTTTTCAAAGTTGTAGAGTTACTACAAAGCGACCAAGTGCTTCCAAGAAGGATAGTGATAAAGGAATTATACCTTTGGGAATAATTTTGGTAAGTGAACCAATAGTTGCATTTGGAAATGGCTAAGCTTTTACCCTGCAAGGAGCCGACTAAATGTTTAGGCAAGAGAAACACTTAACTTTTAGAAAACCAACCATAAGTTTTTTGGAGAGGATCTCCACAAGCAGGAAGCTGGCGTAGCGAGCTGTACTTGCCTTACTGGCCAGTTCGAATCAGCTATTAAAGCTAAGAGAGACTTTACCAAGATAGCCACTAAAAGTTCTTGCTCAAATGCAACAAGTGGTGAAAGCCCTATCAATAGATTTAATGACATTAAGAGGGAAAAGTCAAGGAAGACAGGATCTTGCCTAACTGTTATACTAGAAAAATGAAAATGCGAAAAGGAACTCTTAATTTATTTAACAATTCAAAAGAATTTGATGAATTTAACAAATATATATTTTCAATTTTGTTAACAATTTGGGGTCGCAGACCTCAGAGAACATTTAAAGTTTGCTCCAGGCAATTAACAATCCATTAGGTTTCAAACCTTTATAAAATCCTCGCAAGATTTTAAAACAGAGAGGATAAAGTACAAAGATAAGAACAATTAAAGTGATTAAAGTTAGACAGTAAATAGAGTACAAGTTGTGTACTTCCAGAAATTTCTAAGAAAATATTCTAGAAAGAGTAACAACTCCGAAAACAACAATAACCAAAACAGGAAGAATAAAATAGAAGTTCCTAACTTCTTATATTTAAGCGGAATTACCTATATTTTTCTTGGTTATATAAATTGGGCAGGTCACTTAATGTGAAACCTGAAGAGAAAGTCGAAAGGAAGGTTCTAGACCTCCTGTGTTTAAGTAGGAATCACTAGCCAAATGGGGCAAGATTCCCTTTCGTGAAACCTAGAAATAACTCACTCATGAGTTGAAAGAATTGTATTCCCTAATTAGAAGGGAGAAACAAGATAATTAGAAACGTGTACGAGACACGTAGTTATACAGAAATTAATTAATGAGATATAAGCAAAGTTGGGAGGGCACGTCTTTTGCGTGACACCTCATTGAAAAGACCTAAAGAAACAATTTTATTATGGTTTGTTAGCAAGAGGTTTAGGAAAGATCAACTGGGATGGAAGGTAAATGTTTATGGCCGTATTTATAATAATCGGACGATCGTGACGCGGTAGAAATTTTGAACAAGCACTGGTTTTCACTATAGTCTGTTGAAATGGATGAAAAGTTCACTGTAGTAGCGCAAAAGATTGTGGCAAAGAATGTTATTGCAATTATGGGAAATAACCAGTTGCACTTGGTAGGCGAAAGTCTATTGCTTGAGAAAGTTGTGGATTACAATTAAATGCGCCATAGAAAATCCCAACGGTGGAAGAAAATTTAGTTATTGCAGTAATTTATAAGGAAGATTCCTTAGTTTAAAATAGTATCCCCACATGTGAGTGGAAAATACATGACGGCGAGACTGGTAGATAGAGTGCAGATTCTGGAAGGTTCCAGAACGATCCTAATTGAAGAATAGGGCAAAGTTATTCCAGCGGTGGAAAGATCTTAATATTTTATAGACAGTGGGTATTCCATAATATCCCACGTTGTGAGAAGATCTCTCATTTAATAAGCATCAGAAATGCAGCTTTTACAAAGATGGGCTTAGACAGACAAAGATCAATATGGAAAATCCCGCGAAGGATGATAATTGCCACAAATAAGTAATCTCACACTGCCTATAAATGATTATTAAAAGAATGTAGATTTTAAGACCGATGAAGATGAGGTTAAAACTTGAAGTCTGTACTTATCTTTGCTGCATGGCGATGGTGAAGTTCCCTTTGACGATTAAAGTTCCAACATGGCGTGGAATGAAGAGGATGCCTCTTTGTTTGAGGAGACTAGCTCTGGTTGAGCTTTGACTGAGTCGACGGCCGACGTACAAGTGAGACCCACTCAGCGAAGCGCAGAGGGACCAGGAAAGGGAAAAGAGTGGGGGTAGGAGACAAAAGGAAAACATATCAGAATAGACAACCTTGAAAAAATAAATGTTTTTCTTGATGAATGGTCTTCAAAGAGTTGATAGTAGGCGACGCTATCGCAGCCTGGTGGGTGAAAAAGTAGACGAAGTTTTCTTGATCACGGAGATGATAGCTGGCGATGGCGACGAGATCTGGTGGCCAGATGGATAAGGAAGTCCTCTTGCACCGGGAAGAATTGAGGAACTTCATAGATTCGCTGCTAGATGACGCTAGGTGAGTCATGGAAGATATATATCTAGAACAGACTCACGAATAACATGAGAACCCTTAACAGCAAAGAGAACATAGGAGATCACTGTTGGTGTTTGAGAAAAAGGAAGGAATGAACAAGCAAAGAGCATTAAAAAAAATACTCTATCATACCGTGTATTCCAAGAATACACCACGCGCCGCCCCGTATAGTTGAACAAACACAAATCACAATATTTACAAATTACACAACGCTCGGCTTGTCCCATATTTAATGTGTCAGTAAAACAAGAACTAATAATCTACATTACCAAACAAGCAAACAAATATCTACAAAATATGTCCCATAATACCATAGCTGATTTAATAAATAAATAAATAAATTCATTTGTACTCATTCTTTAAAAAAGCGTCAAGGAAACGTCTGCAGCCATCTCCTTTAAGATGTTTATCTCGTCATCGACATCTTCTGGCAAATGTCCTGCTGGTTCCAAGATCCGGTCTCTTTCCTAGACGTCATCTCGAGCTGAATTAATAAAGTTTTGTCAGATACACACACGATATATTTCCTACTACATTCACCTATCAACTACTAAATTCCTTGACAGTCTATTTGGTGAATTATTTCGATGAACTAGTCCTACTGGTAGTGCTGGAACTACAAATAAATCACTGAAGTTATACTTATAACTCGACGAAACTGTTCCATGTTCACATAAAAATCAACGTCACGTTATCAGACGCACGAATTAAAGAGTGTGAACGTTACGTCCTCAGACGCACAAAAATAAGTATCGACGTTACGTCCTCAGACGCACAACAATAAGTGATTCTCTCGAAGCATCCTGGATCCTTATAAATGAAATTGACTAGGGTAGTTGTGGAAGGGGATTATGAGAAAATATTCCATAATAATTATCAGACTAGCATGCGATCGGTATCATTGAGTTCGTAGCGATGTGGAGGTTACGATTATGCTGTAGGCGGCTCGAATCGATCGTGGAATTAATCTGTAGATAACTCCCGCGTTAATCTACCAGGGTGCGTTATCAAGCCGAGTTGCCGCTAAAACAAGGCGTCTTGATATTATTGGCCCAGAATCTTGTATGTCTTTGCGCGCTTTTACATGTATTTCTGCAGTAGGGAGTGGTTAACATGATGATTGACCAATTGCCTCGTAGCATTCGATTTTCTTCTTGGCGCCAACCTTCATAGCAACAGGCCATAATGTGCGTGCCCAAGCCGTCTTCCGCGCTAAAAGTTGCACCTGTCCTATGTCTCAAGAATATTTATGCTTCTTCCTAAAATACCACAGGAGCTTAAACCATTGTGTCCTCTCGGCCACTGATTTCTCAATATTTCCCAACGCCGTCTGGCTCTCATATCTGCTGTCTGTAGAAATGTATCAAAAGATGATGAATAATTATTAGAATCCTTTATACAGCCCTTGGATAACGGGTTCACTATTTTGAGATGAAACGATTAGCTAAGGACAGGGAGCAATGGAGAGCAGCATCAAACCAGTCAAAAGACTGAAGACTCAAACAACAACAAGTTGTTACGCTAGGTTTAGTTTCATAGTACAAAATTTCAAGCCAGAACATATTATACGCTACAAAAAGGGACTCTTTAGCCTCAGTGGCAGTTCTCTATGAAAAAATTCAATTCAATTCAAATTCCCCATCACTCCTTTCTGCATCCATTCATCATTATGTTCTGCTCCAGCTTATCCTTGGTTGGTTGGTTGATTCTTTAGTTTAGGGGATGCGACAACGCGGTCATGTAGCCCCGTGTACTTTGGGTGTGTGTAGAATTTGTCTGATAACCGGTGTTAATTGTGATGTCTGTATTAGTGCGTGTTATCTGTTTTTAATTATTCAAGTAAGGACTGCAGACATTGAATTTCAAGTAGTTCCTACTTTTGTCGCCAAACGCCACCGTCAACAACTACTAGTTCGGAACTTGGCTACTAGACGCCACCACAGTCAGCTCCTGGCGACGACGTAGGAACCCTAAGAGCGTTGTTTAACCTATAATTAATTAAGCTTCACACAGGTGTAATTAGTGGAAGGTTCTTTAACATTCCATAAATCTATGACATTGAACCGCCGGCTTTACTTCCTCTCCGAAGGAAGGCATACTGAGGGATTTTTAACGCTCTTAAAAATCCAACGACTTCGGCCAGGTTTGAACCCGCGATCTTGGGCATAGAAGCTTAGCATGCTACCAACTACGGCACCGAAGCCGCAGCTTCCTTCAGCTTCTGTACATTCGCTTCCTTTCGAATGTCTTCATTTCTCACTCTATCTCTCCTAGTCATCTTCACCCTAGTCCTCAGTACGGCCCGGATAGTTATGTGTTTTTATTTATTTATTTATTTATTTAGCCTATTATATTTTTATTTAACTAAATATTTTCTATTTATTTATTTACATATTTTTGCCGTTTTTATAAATAAATACATATTCTGGCGTATTTATTAAAAATTAGTCTACATATTATCTATATTTGGTGGTATGTTGTACTCCATATTAGATGACTGCTGCCCACATTTTCGACCCTCGGCAAATCCAGTAATTTGCTTCTCTATTTCGTGAATGCACCCTTCACTGTATTGTAGTAGTATTTCAAGACAGGCATTTCCTGGTCATTAAGTAGAGCAGGAGAGCTGGGGTCAACAGTCTTATTATGTCTCCAATAGTCCTTATCTTAACACGATAATTTGTTTGAAGTTACAGTGGTCTGCGAATCTTGTGAGTATTGTCAGAGTGCTATGAACGTTTTTGAAATGACCTTTTCTTCTGCTCTATGGAATTATATTCAAAAACAGCACATACATGATTTTGTATCGCCTATCTGTAGTAACCATTATAGGATTCGGAGACCGAGGCAAGCCCCTGCCTAAAAAGCGAGAACATTTTGCACTGTAGACAGGATTATGTATTATTCAACCAGCTTCACATTTTAGCTATATTTCGACTAACTGGAGGACAGAAATATCATACAAATTTAAGAACATATTTTGGAAACTTAACCACATATTTTTCACTTCGAAGCACATAAAGAAACACATATTTCTGAAAAGTTAAGCACATAATTATCCAGGACCTAGTCCACAGGAATTTCATTTCGGCTTCTGAATTCTACTTTCATCTCTCCTCGTCATCGTCCAAGTTTCTGCTCCATACGTCATTATTGGTAAGTTAGGTCTTATACATCACTTCTTTAACCTTCAGTGGTATGTCTTTATCCCAATTTAAACTCCGAACCTGATATAGAAAACACTCCCACAATGTATTCTCTTGCTGATCTCCATATCCAATCTTGTATTTTCCATCAATTCACTTCCTAAATATCTGAAGTGCTCTACTACTTCCAGATCTACATCTCCAATTTTAACGATCCCCTTTTCCTTCTTTCTCTCCTCTTGTCATTACGATTGCCTTACTTTTCTCTAAGCTGATTTTCATTTCCCAGTATTTTTTGGTTCTTGGACCACATCCTCATTTCCTCCCCAAAACAGAATATCATCAGCAAATAGGATTATGTTAATGGACTATTCTTGTATCTATGTACGCATCTTTTGTTGCCTCTAGAGTATCATCCTAATCAGTATAAATAGCAATGGTGAGAGTACTATTGGGTGTTCAGTCGAAAAACGCAAAATCATATTATTTATGGTATCTGAAATTGGCTTTCACGGCCAGTGAATTAAAACTCATCAATTTTTCTAGGTGTCTTGTGTGGGGTTTCTCCTAGGACACCAAGTTGGCTCATCAGCGGGCTCTTGATGTTCGTACCCGGACCCCCACAGGAGTAGCGAACTGCGCCCTACCTAGCTTTTATGAAGCATACCTGCGTCTCTTTACTGCGAGAGATAAAAGCTGAAGCAGCCTTAACCTCCCTATGAAGGCTTTCAAAAAGATGATATATTGGCTTTCACGGCCAGTGAATTAAAACTCAGCAATTTTTCTAGGTTTGTGCCGTGTCTTGTGTGGGGATTCACCTAGGACACCAAGCTGGCTCATCAGCGAGCTTTTGGTCTCCGGGCCCGCACTCCCACAGGAATAGCGAACTGCGCACTACCTCCGTTTTATGAAGTACACCTGCGTCTCTTTACTGCGAAAGCTAAACGCTCAAGCAGACTTAACCTCCCTATGAGGGTTTCCAAAAAAATGGTATGTTGACATTCACGGCCAGACCACCTCGTTGTGTAGTGATCGGCATTCTTGGCTGACACCACGGATACCCGGGCTCGATTCTAGGCTCTGCCAAGAAATTTAATTGCGGTCTGAGGGCTAGAATGGGGTGCACTCAACCTCGAGAGGCAAAACTGTGAAGAAGCGGGTTCCATTCCTATCTCAGCCATCTTGGAAGTGGTTTCCCGCGGTTTCTACTCCAGGCATATGCCGGGATGGTTTCTAATTTAAGGCCACGGTCGCTTCCTACCGAAATCCTACTTCAAATACAAAATGCTCACACTAGTACAGACATCACAGAGACACAGGTAATCAGACAAATTCTTCGCACACCCAAGTACACGGAGCTACATGACAACGATGTCGCAAAGCTCCTAAAAGAATCATCAACAACAACAACAACAATAGAGAATCGTGTATTATGTGGAAGATAATAAATTATTACGATTGTGCTCAAGAAGGCCGACCAATATAACTCTATTTTTGTAAGGCTATCCTCTGCTCTTTGTCTGCTGTGTACTGTAGCTTAATGCATAATCTATGCCGTCGGATGAGTTACGTTATTGTAATTCCAGTCCATTGTGGAATAATTTTTTTATTCTCCAAGCCTGCGACCGCACAGATTGCGACTGTGACCGATGGTAAACAAATCAAAATTGACAGAAACTAAGCCTATGCAATGTGTGATTTACTGCACAGCCTTTCAATTCCTTTCACCCCAGTGCGCAACACTTCAGCGCCTGGTCATGTGTCATGTATCTTTGGACACATGCAAATACACACATGCACGACATGCGTAGTGCACCAGCTCACCAATGTGGAAACTGGGGCGTTAATGCATGGTCGAAATGAAATACAAGTACTTAGGAACATCAGCATTTCTAAAACGAAGGTGATGTCGGTGGGGAAGAGCACAAGAAAATAGAATGCCAGGTAAGAGGAGGTAAATAATATTGGAGCAGGTGGTTCATGGTTCATTTTAAATAATTAGGAAATTAGAGAAAAAAATAAAGAAGGAGTAAATATTAACCTTTTAAGCTCGTATGTCGGGAATGTTCTGACATCTGATTTCATGTTGCGCTCGTATGTCGGAAGCCTTCCGACATTATTGTTACTCCAAGATTAACACATTTTAATGGTAGCTAGCGATTCTCAGACAATATCTACATAAACTTTAGTGAATCCATGGCCTTTGGAACATAATTTTTAGGGTGCATTAGGCAGGCAATCCGCGGAATATAGCCTATATCGAACGTTGTGTTTACAGCGGGAAGACAAAAGAATGACCGCATGAAAATGAAGTAAGAGAGCTGTTCCAGTATTAGCCCAATTGTAATTGATTTGAATTCAAGTGAAGATGATTGACTTAAGTTTGATTCGGGAAGTGAATATCAGGTGCTTGAGAAATATCCAGTGAATCTGATGTTGCAAAAGGCACTGGTTCATCAGACGATGAGAGCTCTGGCTGGGTAATGACTACTCATGCTGATTTTATGAAATTACTGCATTCTTTGACTTCAGGTTTGCAACCACTAGTAAGCTGAGGACATCCTAGTAATAGAGTATTATAGTGATACATTTCCAGAAAAATAAGTCAAAGACGAGGTACGTGACCAGCTGCACAAATTCGAGTGCTAAGGGTTAAAGGAGAAATATTTTCAACACTGAGATATCATGATGAAATTGTCTTCTTAGCCGATTCACCAGAACATTTCAATGAGCTTTTAAATGGTATGGACTCCGTCTTGACACAATTCATGATGAAATTCTATAAACGTAAAACAAAAAACAAGATGTTCAGCAAAGAACATATAGCCTACTTTCTCCTAAATGCATGGGTATATTTATAACTCTTTGTCCTCATCCCTAAAACAATCACCTCTACCACCATGTATTGTTTGTTTTCTTTTATATTGATTAATAGCCAGTAAGTGTCAAAATCAATATCATATATGTATATTAAGGCTTTCACTGCCCGGATTATATAAATAATTAATGTTTTTGGGCTAATATTATGTACTTTATGATGATTGATTAACAAAACTACTAACTTATTGTAATGCATTCACGTCCGTTAATCTATATATTAAGCCAGCCTGAAAACTTAAGAATCTTTCGTTTTGGGTATCTTCCCCTTTAAAAATACGCACCGATCACAGTAGGTTGGTGCTGCGACCTAGCAGTGAATTAATAATTATCTTGTACGCCTATGGGTGTTGAATGAGCAGGCACTTTAAAGTAGCCAAGAGGGAGGCGATCCAGCTGGCACAGTTTAAAGGTAATCGGAGTGCGACCGTGGCTAATAGTTGAACAACCAGTATTACAAAATTGCCTTACTTCAGGAGGCCAGGTATTTACACAGCGGTATGTTTGGAACATTATTACCCACATAACCCACAAGAGGACAGAACCATACAGAGGCATTAAGAAGGCTGTGGTTGATGACAACGTGTATCTGATCTAGTTCTTCTATTCTCCTTTTCCTAATGTCTTCTGTTTAAGTGCGATGCTGGGGCTGTGATTTTATTAATAAACGAGTGTATACATTAGCCTCTCCTTTGAGCTAAATGGCATTTTATTCAGTATCTGTGTAAAGAGCTCGTGCACATCATTTGTAAAAGAATTCAAGAAAAAAAAAAGTTAACTGCAGCAGTATTCGATCCCCAGTCAACTGCGTGACAGACTAACACGCTAGCCCAGAGCTAACCTTATCCTTACATCATGGTGTTCTTAAGTGACATATTAGATACAACCTGTTGGCAAATATTGACTTTAAATAAATTATTTCTTCACTGCAGTACATCTTCATTATAAATCATTTCATACAAAGTTTATACTATTGTATCAGTAGGGTATATCACATACAACATACTAAAACTACTGAAATATAAGACAGGCACATGAGGACAGCTGCCATCTTGTCGTGTGACAGAGTCGGCTCAGCTCTTTTAAGGCACTCTTACAGTATAATATTATAATATTAAATTATAATAAATAACGGATAACGACCTTCAGGATAGCTTAAACCACCCTAGGCTCGATAATCGGAATTGGTGGGTCTTAAGCTATTGATTATAATGGTTGCATAATTCACACGGCCGCCATCCTGAAATGGCTTGGCCGATTACCTTGAAGTTTGGATGAAAGACGCGTTCTATATAATGGTATGTTGTCACCAAATTTGGTAGAGATCGGATGATTAGTTTAGCCGTAATTTGATTTTACGTTTTGAACGTTTGAGTGGCCGCCATTCAGTTTTGGTAAAGATGGCGGCGATATAAAGTATGACACTGAGGTGCCCTTTGCTAGTGCTACCTATGTACCAAATTTCGTTCAATTCGGTTTCACCGTGTTCGAATTGACAGGGAGGGACAGACATTCAGAGTACACACACTCACACACACACACACACACAGACTCACACACACACACACAGACAGACAGACACACAATTTTTCGCCCTGTGTTGATCTCATAAGTCTACTTTCATTTTTTGCAAAAATCGAAAGTAGCCTAATATTGGAATGCAGCTGAAATAAATCAGAAACCTCTATTAACGTCAAATTGGCAGGTGATAAGCTAAAGGAAGTAGGAGACTTTTGCTACTTTGGAAGCAAAGAGGATATAATAAGTAGGTTGTCTCAGGCAAGGAATGCATTTGTACAGAAAGGATATCTGTTCACATCAAATATAGTTTTAAGTATTCGAAAGTAATTTTTGAAAACCTTTGTTTGAGGTGTGGCACTCTATGGAAGTGAAACTTGGACTGTTGGCGCAGCAGAAAAGAGGAGAATAGAAGCATTTGAAATGTGGTGTTACAGAAGAACGATGAAGATCAGATGGGTAGATAGGGTTACAAATGAAGAGGTATTAAGACGAGTGGGAGAGGAGAGATGTTACTGGTGACTGCTAACGAAGAGAAGAGATAGGTTGACAAGACACATAATAAGACAACCAGGAATAGCACACTTATGTTAGTTATGGAAGGAAGAATGGACGACAAGAACTATACGGGCAGATCAAGGTTAGACAAGAAGTTCCGTGACGAACTAAAGAGCCTACTTTCCATGCCAATGATTATTCTACAGTATATGAATCTATCTAGAAAAATGACGAAATTAAGTTGGTAATATCGAAATGTCTAATTAGTTCGAAATATACCTGGTATAATGTAGCCTAATAGAGCATTACAGTTGGCAGCCCTGGTGATTGAATATATTCTTATTTCCATCTTTAAGGTACAGAATAAAAAAATTGGTTGAAGTCCAATGGACGTTACATGCAGTTAGACATTGGATCTATCAGCACGCGTAAAAGCATGTTGGCAACAATAACATGCGTGTGCTGGTCAGAAATAGTCTAATCTGAAATATAACGATATCTTGTTGTGCCAATTTTGGATGAAATCCATTTGTTAGTATAGAAGTTACATGTATTTTAAAATTGGACCTATCAGCAGGCATAGAATCATGTTGACAGCAATGACTTATATTAATTACTCCAAATTAATCTAGAATGGCAGGTACTATACGTGTGCAAAGTATAGGGCTGATGGCTTGCATACTTCCTGATATATTGAAATTAGGTAAACAAATATAGACAGCATTTATTAACAGTTGGCAGCCCTGATTGCTCTTAAGAATACTTACAGTCATATCTGTTATGTTACACATAGCACATACGAAATTTGGTTGAAATCCAACTGATAGTATAGAAGTTACATGTATTTAAAAATTGGCCCTATCAGCAGGCTTAGAATCATGTTGGTAGAACTGAAGTATATAAGTTACTCCAAAATTAATCTAAAATGTCAGATACTATACGTGTGCATAGTTTAAAGCTGTCGGCTTGCATACTTTTGATATATTGGTATTTGGATAAAAGAATAGAGAGAGAAATTATTAAGAGTTGCCAGCCCTGGTGGCTCTTAACAATACGCTCAGTCATATCTGTTTGTGTACACATATTACATACAACATTTGGTTGAAATCCAACTGAAAGTTTAGAAGTTATAGGCATTTAAATTTGGACCTATTGGAAGGATTAAAATTATTTTGGCAACACTGTCATGTATGGCCTCCTGGAAATTTAACTGAAATAGTGTTATTTACATGTGTGCCAATTTTCGAATAGCTCCCATGCATACCTTCCAAGATATCCAACATGGAGCTCAAATTTCTAGTGCGTTTTTTCAGCAGTTGGTAGCACTGATATCATTTTCAAATATGGACGTGAGATATTCCGGTATACATCTTTACTCATACTAAATTTGGTTTCGATTATGCAGCCGTTTAGGAGTTGATAGGGGGGGGACACACACACAGCCAGACAGACAGACACACATTTTCCCGGATCGATCTCATAAGTCTACTTTTTCCTCATTTTTGCAAAATGTGATAAGTAGGCTAAAAATGTTAAACAGATTGCCTCGGATGTAGGGTGTGGTAACTATTTAGAGATTAAACTATTAGTTTAGGACAGGGAGTCACGTGGAGCTGCATCACACAGGTGAAAAGTCTGAAGACTCAAACAACAGTAAAAATATTACCTGATCATATTCCTATCTCATCAATAACGTGCTCTTTTCAACAAGGAATTATTGGACGCAAGCGGAAAGAGAAACAACGAACACAAAATAAGCAGTAATCCTTGGAGACTCAATCCAATTTCCCAATACATGAAAATCAATGTTGGAGGTGATATTTCATTCTTGCATATCTCCCTCGCAGAGAAATACGTTGGTATATAAATAAGACACTCAGGCGGAGAGAGAAAGAATGGATACAAGACAAAGTTTATTCGGGAAAAGAAATCCAAATGAAGGAAATATCCAAGTTCTTCTTAACAAAAATATACGGTTGACACTGAGAGTTGGTTCACTGTTTTAATTAATTCCTGGCAACTCAATCTGAAGTCTCCAAAAGCTATTGCCTGTTGCCCAGTCTCGTCTACACCAGCCTCCGTAAACCAGTTCAATTCAAGTTCGTGGCCTACGGCACTTTAATGAGCTAGCCTGTGGCAACACCTTCCGGGCAACTATGAGCACTTTCCGTATCATCATCATCTTCATTTCCCGTTTCCAGCTTCGTGGGTCAGGTTGTGAATTAAGGACCTCCAACGTTTCCTGTCTCTCCACCACTCCTCTCCTGTTTTTAGTACTTCTTCAGGTTTTCCTCCTCTCTTCTCTACACACTCCCACACTGTATCTGCCCATCTCTTTCGGGGTCTTCCTCGTGGTCTCTTCCCTGTCATCTTTTCACAGAAAGTTTTCTTTGGTACTCTCTCCTCTCCCATTCTCATCATATGTCCATACCACTTTAACTTTGTTGTTTCTATCCTGTCCTGCAGCTTCAAGATTCCTGTCCTTTTTCTAATCTCTTCATTTCTAACTCTATCTCTTCTGGTCTTGCCCTCTATACCTCTTAGGAATTTCATCTCCGCGGCTTGTATTCTACTCTCCTCTCTTTTTGTAGTAGTCCACGCTCCAGCTGCATATGTTAGTATGGGTCTGTAGTAGGTTGAATATAATAAATTTTTACATTTCTTTGGGACATCTCGGTTCCACAGAATACCCCTTATGCTCTGGTAAAAACTGTTCGCTTGTTGTATTCTCTTTCCAATTTCCTCAGTTATCCTTCCATCTTCTGTGATCACACTTCCCAAGTACTAGAAACTTTTAACCACTTCTAGAATTTTCCCATTCAATTCTATCTTTCCTCTTCCTTCCTTCCTTCCTCTTGACATTACCATTGTCTTGCTCTTCTCTGTGCTTACTTTCATCCCATATTTCTCTATTTCTTGATTCCATACATCTAGTTGTTTTTGTACTTCCTTTTCATCCTCGCCCCATATCACTATATCATATGCAAACAGCATGGCCTTTGTTGCCTCTTGTCCCAATCTCTGTTTAACATTCTTGTGAATTTCATCCATGACTATGATGAATAGTAAGGGGGACAATGCACTTCCCTGTCGGAGACCTGTTTCCACTTTAAACCATTCTGTTTCTCCTATACTGGTCTTCACGCTGCTCACACAATATTTGTACATAGCTTTTAACATTTGTACATCAGCTCCGTTAACTCTCCTTTTCCTTAATACATTCCAAACCACCTGTCGAGGCACACTGTCGTACGCTTTCTCAATATCAATAAATGTCATCACCATGTCTTTTCCAAATTCCCATCTTTTCTCCATCATTTGCCTTAATGCAAAGATTAGGTCAAATGTTGATCTGTCTTTCCTAAAACCATACTGTTCTTCTTCCATCTCTCCTTCTATCTTCCTCCTCAGTCTGCCTTCCAGAACTCTCTCAAAGATCTTAGCTACATGAGCGATAAGAGTGATCCCTCTGTAGTTATTGCATTCCTTTTTGTCACCTTTCTTAAAAATCGGGATAATTAATCCCTTTCCCCATTCTTCTGGAATCTCTTTCTTCTTCCAAATTATTCTAAATAATCTATACAACCACTGTACACCTATTGGTCCCGCTGCTTTTATCATTTCCCCGGACACCTCATCCTCTCCTGCTGCTTTACCGCTCTTCATCTTCTGTATGGCTTCCTCTATTTCTAGCATAGTGATCTCCTTTTCTTGTTCTTCTTCTTCTTCTTCCATTGTTTCTTCTTGTTCTTTTTCATCTTCCATTTCGATGTATTTAACATTTAGTAGCTTTGAAAAGTATTCTTCCCATCTTCTTAATATATCATCTCTTTGATACAATATCTGTCCTGCTTCAGTTTTTACAAATTTTGTGTTTTCCCTACCTTTTACACTGTCTTTCACCAATCCATATAGAACCTTTTTACTTCCTTGGATATCCTCCTTCAAAGTTTCCGTGAAATCTTTCCAACTTTTCCTTTTTTCTTCTTGTACAATTTTTTGGCATGCCTTCTTTGCTTCTCTATATTTTTGCCATTTCTCTGCATTTTTACTGCCTATCCACTTCCTCCATGCCATTTGTTTTTCTTTAACAGCTTCCTTTACCCTGTTGTTCCACCAAGGGGTCTCCCTTTCCTTTTTCTTCCCTGATAGTCTTCCACAAGTGTTTACTGCACACTTCGCAAAACAATTTCTAAAACATGCCCATTCCTGTTCGACACTTTTTGCTTCGTCTTTGGGAATTTCTTTTTTCAAGTCTTCTTGGAACTTTTCCATTGCCTCTCTCTCTTTTAGCTTCCACACCTTTATTTTTCTTTCCCTTTTCTCCGCAAGCTTTGTGATTTTCCCAAGCCTTAATTTGGCTATCACCACTTTATGGTCTCCTTCAAAATCTCCTCTTGGCATAGCTGTCACATCTACCAGTTGTCTACGTTTATCCTTTTCCACTAGGATAAGATCGATCATTGTTTTTGTCTTTGTGTCTCCCCATCCATACCTAGTTATTTTTTGGGAGTTCTTTTTCCTAAACCATGTATTTCCAACAATTAATCCATTCCTTCTACAGAAATCTATTAACATTTCTCCTTCTTCATCCTGATTTCCATAGCTAAATGGGCCAATTATCTCTTCTTTTCCCTGCCTATCTGTTCCCACATGTGCATTCATATCCCCCATTATTACAACCTCTTTGTCTTCTATACACTTTTCCAGTTCTTCTAAGAAATCCTCTAAACATTCATCTACCTTCCCTGTCTGGGGTGCGTAAATCTGTATAAAATCCTTTGTTCCACTCTCAAGTCCTAGTCTAATTTTCATCATTCTGTCATTAATTTGGTCTACTTTCTCAACATACTGCACTAAGTCTTCTCTCAATATTATTGCAACACCATTCATTGCCTTCTTTCCTCCACTCCAATATATTCTATATCCCTTCCCTTTCTTGACTTTCCGTATGTTATGACGTAATCTACAAATTCTATTGCTATATTATTGTATGACTAAAATAAATAGAATTATTTGTTTGTCTGTTTTATAATTAAATGATGGCCGCTGCGCGCTAAATTCAGTATTATATTACTATGGATAATGGTAGAGAGGCCTATGTATGGAACTCCTCTCTCACTAAATTTCGCGATAATTGTGCTAATATATCGTGATTAATGATATTCAAGTTTTAAGAATACGCCCAGCAGCCATCATTAACCTATGGAGTCACTATTCTTTTGACTTGCTCCAGAACACGTTCAAGTTTGGCCTGCGGTTAAAACATTCCTCTGCGGATTGCCGTCGATCCCCGAAGGGTCGAGGTCTACTTGGGCTCCTGGTCAGTAGGGTAGGTTTCTTTATTTGTCAATGTTCGGCCGTTCGTTTTATTTGAACGTCCTTCTTGGTATTAACAACAATCAACATTACTTTTCAATATCGAAGACAATTATTGATATTATTAGTTCCCCATTTAATCTTCTTCTTCTGCTTCTACTTTCTCTTGGCGTTGTTCCCAATTATATTTTGGGGTCTGCCACTCTGCACCTCGCTCTCTATTTGTTGGGATTTGCTGCATCTATAGGACGAAGACCTACGATGCGCATATCGTCGTGTAGGGTATTCATCCAACGCCGTTTTGGCCATCCTGGAGGTCTTTGTCCATCAGGCTCGAGAGAAAGCGACCTCCTTACTATGGAATCTGTATTTGCTCGGGCTACGCGTACATGCCCGTACCAACGCAACCGAGTCTCCCTCAGTTTGGCTGGAATAGGGAAAATTCCAAGAGTTTTGCGGACGTCTTCGTTCTTAATATGATCCAGCCGTGTAATTCCCATGGACCATCGTAGCACCCGCATCTCCATTGAGTGCAAGATTTATTCACGTTTCTGTCACCTGGTGCCACTTCATCCACGCAGCATTCACTCTTGCACGGGCATCCGAGACTGTGTCACCATCAGGTCAGGTCTCACAACGGAGCCAAGGTATCGGAGATGTGAAGCCTTTGGTAGTGGGTGCCAACTACTATGATGGTTCCATCTGTCTAGAACCACATTCAAGGTACTCAGTCTTAGTAAGGCTGAGCCGTAGATCAAATTCACATTCCAGAGGTTCACCAAGTGTTCTAGATCGTTACGGGTCTCGCTTGCAAGCATGGCATCATCGGCTTACAGTAATAGCCAAGGTGGTTGGTTGCCTCTGCAAATCGGCAGTCATCATTTAATGAGTTATAATAATTCGGTTTTTATTATGATACATAAATATCAAATTAAATCCTCAAGAAAATCTTAAGACCAAAGTGGAAAATTGAATTTGGATGAAAAAGATATCACATGACATTTATCAAGTTACAGAAAAAAATCACAGATATCATAAGGAAACGGTGGTTACAGTTTTACAGACACCGACAGTATATAGAATGGATTATAACAGGCTCACAAAGAAAATTTTCAACCTGGCCTTATCAATCAAAAATCAAAAACTAAAAGAAATCAGTGAAGACATAACTGATATTGACTGTCATGAAGAAACCATCCAAGACAGAATAAAATTCAGAACTTTAATTCACAAACAGCAGCCTCCGTGGCTTAGGCGGCAGCACGCCGGCCTCTCACCGCTGGGTCCGTGGTTCAAATCCCGGTCACTCCATGTGAGATCTGTGCTGGACAAAACGGAGGCAGACAGGTTTTTCTCCGGGTACTCCGGTTTTCCCTGTCACAATTTCATTCCAGCAACACTCTCCACTATCATTTCACTTCATCTGTCATTCATTTCATAATTGCCCCAGAGGAGTGCGTCAGGCCTCGGCAGCCGGCACAGTTCATATCCTCGCCGCTAGATGGGGGCTTCATTCATTCCATTCCTGACCCGGTCGGAGACTGGAAGCAGGCTGTGGATTTTCATTCATTTCAATTCACAAACACAAACTTTCTGAGAAGCCCACCCGACAAAATACAGGATGGACAGAACAGCGTAAAATGGAACACAGCGAGACGGCCAAGAGTTATTGGGAAGTGAAGAAGAAAAAGTGCTAATAAGTTCAAACGCGCTCCTAAGTTGAGCTCAAGGAATCTAAAAAACTGATACATAATAAAACCTTACATCACCTTACCTCACATAACTTAAGCCCACCCGACCTCATCTTGAGTCGACAGTAGTCCGCAGAGAAATGTTTTGACAATGGGCCCAATTAAAACGTGTCTGTGAATACTGGGGGGTAGTTCCATGGGACCAACTCGAACCTCCATCCAAGCTGACCGTGGGTGAGTGGTTAACGTGTCGGTCTACTAACCCCAAGTTTTCAGGTTCGCTCCTGGCCGTGGTAAGTGATATTCGAAAGGCGGCAAAAATTACGACACGCATATCATACGGTGTTGGCATGTCAAAGAACCGATTTGAATTCAATAGGCCGTGTTCATAATGGCAAAATTAATCTCGGGAGTTTCCGCCGACACAAAGTTCCTCATTTCTCTACTAGAAAGCGCTATAGTGTTCAAGGAGCTTAGATATCTAACCTCCTTGACTTTCATAGTGCTTTAAGGAACAACGAAATTCGACATGCAAGCTATCCTCTGGGTGTCAAATAACAAAGCTTGCACCCGGCACCCGAGGCCATCTGTCTGTTAGGTAGTCAGCCCGAAGGCTGGTTGGATCCTCAAAAAGTACCGATGTTAGGTTATGTGGGTGGATACCCCCAAAAACCCCAGACAGCGCTATATTGAGGCGTACTAGGCAAGATGAGGAGTGAGGTAGTTTGCCCGAGGTCATATGATATTATTATTATTATTATGGGAACAACTCATCCATCCTATCTATGGGCATTACTGACCGTGGACCCAACTCAAACGTGTCTGTGAATACTGGAGGCAGTTCCATGGGACCCCCCTCCAAGCTGATGAGGAAAGAGCAGCTAGGTCAGCCTGAATGAAGAAGTTTTGGAAGAGGAGGAAGATGACTACTAAATTCCCTGTTAATTTCTTAGATGACTTAAATATAAGGTGCGTTCAAAAAGTAACAAGCCGGAGGCTGGAATGCGCAAACTGGTGACTACATTGGCTAATCGTGGCGTGTGTAATGAGGTGTGGTTCCGACCAGAGCGTGGAAGGTCACAGCCCGTCGCTAGAGGGCACGCGTGCACGTCACCTGACGATACAAAGCAAGCAGCAGCATGCATCAATTGTCCAACGCTGCCAGTCGCATTGCAAACAGTGACATGGAGGCGTCAACCGAAGAGCAAAGAGGTGTTTTTCGGTTTCTGACAGCGGAAGGAGTAGGGGGAACGGACATTCGTCGTCGAATGTCACCAGTGTATGGCGAACACTGCATGTCCCTCGCAAGGGTCAAGGCGTGGCACAAGTGCTTCAGGGAAGGACAGATGTCGTTAGCCGATGATGCCCGGTCTGCGGCACCCCCCCCCCCCCCCCTGCATTACCGATGACGACGTCCAGCTGGTTAATGCACTCATTACCCGGGACCGTCGAGTGACAGGGAACGCCATAGCCGCCGTGGTCACTCGACGACAATGCACGACCTCATACGGCCAACACAGTCGCGGCACTCCTGCAGAAATTCAAATGGGAGGTTCTCGGCCACCCTCCATAGAGTCCAGACCTCTCTCCCTGTGATTACGCCATGTTTGGTCCCCTGAAAAGGGCTCTGCGGGGCCAACGATTCATCTCGGACGCCGACGTCCAGCTGTACGTGAGGAACTGGTTCACATCGCAGCCCAGGGAATTTTGTAAGACAGCCATTCACCACCTCGTGTCACAGTGGGACAAGTGCCTCAACTGCCAGGGCCAATACTTCTAACATACAGGTACTGGTTTCTGTAATTATGACTCCGGCTCGTTACTCTTTGAACGCACCTTATATATTTGGTTTGATGTAAGTGCTCCAATGTGGGTGTACACTTTTTCTTCTTCTTCTTCTTCTTCTTCTTGTGCCTATCCGTTCCGCATGTTGGGGACCATCATAGTTATGTCAGTTTTGGATGTTCTGAATTGTTCTTCACTCGTTTGTGAAGTCCATGTTCTTAAGTTTCCAAGCCAAGATGTTCTTTTTTTTCCCGTCCTCTTTTACCACGAATCTTTCCTTGAAGAATGTTCTGCAGCAGTTTATACCTGTATCCATTCCTCATTACATGACCTAAATACAGGTTGCGCACAAATGATTGGAGCGGTTTTGTCAATCATTTCTAGCCATATTATTAGAGCTATGGTGATGGTGTTGGATGTTGTAAGGCAAGTAGCCCTCAAAGTTTTGTTTTATTTGAATAGCCTCCATACATTGTGCTTCCCTCAACGCCCGCGAGAGCGCTACAGTTGCAACATTCGGCAGACATCATTCGTCCTCTACTTGTGACTCTCCCAAGCTCAATGTTTTCTGTGCCATCTCGAAATTTAAAGTTTACCGTCGCTAAAAAAGTCCATTACAGGACACATCTACCTGGATATGCTGGATGAATGGCTCATCTCACAGTTGGAGACCGAGAGCATGAACTTCATCTACCAACAGGATGGTGCTCCAGCTCATTTCCATGGTGATGTTCGTGATTTTCTGAACAGCAGACTTTCAGAAAGATGGATCGTTCGTATCGGGAATGAAGATAACGCCCTCATGACATGGCTTCCATGCTCTCCAGATCTCACCCCTTGTGACTTCTCCGTATGGGGTTATGTGAGATAAGCAGTTTTTACGCATCCATTACCGGCTGATCTAACAGAACTGCGGGCCCTCATCATCAACGCCTTTGGTCAAATTGACAGCGGCATGCTACGTCGGGTGTAGGACAAACTTGACCATAGAGTTGATGTGTGTAGAGTCACTCATGGGAGACATATCGAGCACTTGTAGGCGCATAAAAAACTTTGTGAGTTTTTCTGTATGTCTATAAAATTGTGTAATGTTGCAACAAATAATAAACAAACAGGATTTTAGCCTACTTTCGATTTTTGCAAAAAATGAAAGTAGACTTATGAGATCACTACAGGGCCAAAAATTGTGTGTCTGTCTGTGTGTGTGTATGTGAGTGTGTGAGTCTGTGTGTGTGTGTGTGTGAGTGTGTGTACTCTGAATGTCTGTCCCCCCCTATCAATTCGAACACGGTGAAACCGAATTGCACGAAATTTGGTACAGAGGTAGAACAAGCAAAGGGCACCTCAGTGTCACGTTTCGTATTGCCGCCATCTTTACCAAAACTGAATGGCGGCCACTCAAACGTTCAAAACGTAAAATCAAATAGCGACTAACCAAATTATCCGATCTCTACCAAATTTGGTAATAACATACCTTCATATAGGACGCGTCTTGTGACCAAACTACAAGGTCATCCGCCGTACCATTTCAGGATGGTGGCCGTGCGAATTATGAAAACTTTATAATCCATATCATGGGACCCACCACTTCCGATTATCGAGCCGAGAATCGATTTAACAGTTCTAAACGAAGAGGCACGTTCGAAATTAAAAGTATATTTTGTAATACTATAGTGCAGAAGTGATTTTAAAAAGCTGAGCCGTCTCGGTAAGAAGACAAGATGGCAGCGGATATCTTGTGCCTGACTTATATTTCACTAATTTAAGTATTGCATGCAATATAGCGTACTGATAAAAAATAAATAAACTTTGTATGAAATCTATATATATAAAAAGGAAGTCGTGTTAGTTACACTATTTATAACTCAAGAACGGCTGAACCGATTTGGCTGAAAATTGGTGTGGAGATAGCTTAGAACCAGGAGACGGAGATAGGATACTTTTTTTTTATCCCATGACGTGACATAAAACATAAATGAGAACACAAGTCACTATAAAACGTAACGCAAATGACAGCTAAAATAAACTCATGAAGGAATGGCAAGGCAAGTCGTTTCCAGGCAACAGTAGCTCTTGACGAGACACGGCTGACTGGATGCGAGTAGCGCTCTCCACTACCGGTATAGAAATCATTAAAATACTTATTTTTATTTGTATTTTTATAGGCATAGTTAATCCAATTTACAATACAGAGCACGTGAGTAGTTTAAACAAATGAGTGTTGGCGAGGCGTTCATATAGCCTACAATTCATCCGATTGCGACCAAATTTTGGTGGGTTGTTTTGCACACTTCCGGGAAAGTTATAGGCTTAGTAAATCCAATTTACAGTAGATAGCGCGCGAGTAGCTTCAATAAAATGGCGTGCGATTCGTTTCAACAAAGACCCACATGCGTTCATATACCATTCATTCCATTGCGATGAAATTTGGGTGAGATGCTATGTACACTTCAGGGAAAGTTATTGGCGAAGTAAATCCACTTAACAATAGCTAGTTCACGAGTAGACTCAACAAATGAGCGACTAAGCACGTAGCGTTTCAACCAAGTCCCGTATGCGTTCATATACTATTCGTCCGATAGCATGAAACTTGGGTGAGATGTTGTGTACACTTCAGGTAAGTTTTCTGGCGTAGTAAATCCACTTTTCAATAGGTATCGCACAAGTACAGTAGATTAAACAAATGAGCGACGACGCGCGAAGTGTTCAACAATGTCCCATATGCGTTCATATACCATTCGTCCGATAGCGATGAAACTTGGGTGAGTTATTGTGTACACGCCAGGGAAGGTTTCAAGCTTAGTAAATCCATTTTACAATGGGTAGCGCACGAGTAGATTCAATAAATGAGCAAAGAGGCGCGAAGCCTTTCAAAAAAGTCCCGTATGCGTTCATATACTATTCGTCCGATAGCAATGAAACTTGGGTGAGATGTTGTGTACACTTCAGGTAAGGTTTCTGGCTTAGTAAATCCACTTTTCAATAGGTATCGCACAAGTATATTAAACAAATGAGCGAGGACGCGCGAAGTGTTTCAACAAAGTCCCGTATACGTTCAAATACCATTCGTCCGATAGCGATGAAACTTGGGTGAGATGTTGTGTACACGCCTGGGAAGGTGTTCGACTTAGTAAATCCATTTTACAATTGGTAGCGTAGGAGTATATTCAACAAATGGGTAACGGCGCTCGAATCGTTTCAACCAAGACCCATATGCGTTCATATACCATTCATTTCATTGCGATGAAACTTTGGTGGGTTGTTGAGCACGCTCCCATGAATGTTTCTGAGATAGTAAATCAATTTTATAATAGTTTAGAGGTGGTTAACGTAAGAAAAAATATATTGGAAATCCAAAAGCAGTTCAACAAACAAAATCACATCGCCAACACTATCTTTGAATGGCATTGCCACGCATGCCAGGTAGACCTAGTGCTTTATATATAAATAATATACTCCACTGATGAAATCGTTAGGTCTAAATCATTATTTGCTAACAAGTTCTATGTAATTCATTTTATATAGAACAATGTTCGTTGTCACAAATGGCTCCGTGGTAGAGCGTTGGTCTATCATTCATATGCCTATGGTTCAAACCCCATCAGTGTTAGGTTTTGTGCTTGAAATTTTACATATTTATTGCTTTGTAATGACTCAGACGTTTTAAAATTAAGCGTTATATTGTGCATATTACGGTGGGAAATATATATTTAATTAAAACATAATTCGCCAGCAGATTTGCTCGAGACATCTAGCAGCCAAAAAGGTAACTGCACGCCGGCCTACTTATTAACTTCCAGATTTTATTGAAAAGTTTCTTCTTTTGGCCGCTAGAATGCACTCGCCCTGTTAGGATTATATTGTTCGATACTTCTCCACTAGATTTCACGACTGGTCTACATGGGACTCCATTGATAGTATACCATTGGCATTCCATGCGCATCGAATTTGAAGAATGACAAGATGATACTCTGATACATTTTTACTTCTTATTTTAAAGGGTTTGTAACAGCCTATTGTGCGTTATTTGAAAATGTTATTTGATGTAAAGAACAAAACGATTTCACATAGTAACTGAATTCTAGCCGTTGGTGCTAGTTCAGGTTATTAATACTTTTATTTCAGGCAAATAGCAATCGAGATTATCCACATAGTTTGTATACACACGTCTCTGTAGGGTCATGGAAAGATTTGTTAATTCAATTAGGGTTGTGAAAGCCATGCACAACCAGACGTGTAAAGACATGCCTCAACTCAGAGTTGGATGTTGCCCACGGCAGGTCGATTATGTAATAATAACAATAATAATAATGTTATTTGTTTTACGTCCCTTTTAACTACAGCTGCTTTTAGATACGCCGGGGTGCCGGAATTTTGGCCCGAAGGGAATCTTTAACGCGCCAGTAAATCTACTGACACGACTCCCTCGCATTTGTGCACCCTCAAATGCCAGCTGACTGCGCCAGGATACGAACCTGCAACCTAGGGCCCAGCAAGCGAGAACGTTACCGCTGAGCCACGCAGCCAGTCCGCTCGATTATGTCTCCAGATCCATAACATTCTTGAGATACTTCTTATCTATCTTTCTTCAATGATGGTAGTAGTTTTTTTCTAGGTTGTGGCGTTTGGTAGAGGTAAATAGTTTCTAAGGTCTTCAACCAAGAAATGATTCTATTATACTCTTTGATAATAACAACGAGTTATAACTATACTCATACATTTAGGAGAAAGTAGGCTATATGTTCTTTACTGAACATCTTGTTTTTGAAACCACTTCAATCATTTGTGCGCACCCTGTATTGTAGCTTTCTGCATTTTACTGTTTTCAGGACTTCTTTTTCTTTCTTTCTTTCTTTCTTTCTTTCTTTCTTTCTTTCTTTTGTGTAGAATGTCATTGTTTGTAATTTTATCTGTCCATGGCACTCTAAGCATTCTCCTGTAGAGCCCCACCTCAAATGCCTCAAGTCGCTTGCCCATGGTCTCAGTCAAAGTCCAAGTCTCAGCTCCATCGAAAAGAATGGAAAATATATAGCAACGTAGATATCTTAATTTTGTTTCCATCGAGAAGTAATGGCTCTTAAACACATCAGCCATTTTACAAAATGCAGCTCTGGATTTCTCGATACGGACTTGAATTTCACGTGAATTATCCCATTGGTACCGACAGTAGTGGCTACGCTGGCTAAAGCGCAGCATTAGGTCATGGAGCCAAGCTCTCTGCTGACTCGGTAGACGCGTGGGTTTGAGCCCCACCGTCAGCTGTCCTTGAAATGGTTTTCCGTGGTTTCCCATTTTCAACACCATGCACATGCTGGGACGGTACCTTCTAACAGGCCACGGCCGCTTCCTTCCACATCCATGCCCAATTTCATTCATCTTCATCCATTCCATCTCTCATTCTGACGCGCAGGTCGCCCACGGGCGTCGACTTGAAAGACCTGCACTCGGCCTCTCAGGAGGCTACACGAAAAAACCATCCCATTGGTCATTAATGTTGGTTCCCAAATATATGTGTTTGCTTACTTGTTCAATAGGGGAACCAATAATATTAAGATGGCAGTTTGGTAGGCCTATTAACACTATTTAAATAAATAAATACATAGTATCTGATTCATAAAACTGCGGAGCATTATTTTTTAAGACTTTCCCTCTGTCTTTATTTGTTAACGTATTATTTAAGCTTGTGATGAATTAAGAAAGCAAGGAATTATTTAATCGTGATGGTACTATTTACGAAATATAGTGAGATTTATCACGCAGTGGTAGAAATCTCCACCAAGCTTGTGGTTGGTCTTAGAAGCAGCCCATCTGTAAGTTTACTCTGTATGAAGCAAATCCACAAGCATGCCTCTCAAAGCGTTAGATGCATTATTCAGTAGCGGGATTTGCAACAGTCGCTCCCTTTTGAGATGTTGAGTACTCTCTTGACCCAGACCGCTGGTGATTAGTGGTCAGATGGACCAATTACAGCAACTCTGATCTGACCACAAAGTGTTTCCTCTTCAACACACCAATTCATACCGTTTTACTTAACTAAAGAAGGTTTAGTTATATTAGATCTTAGGTGTTAAGTTAAAAAAATTGAACGGATCATCAACACTGCTGCACACACTGTGCAGTCGGAAAGTTACCATCATTATAATCATCTCATTATATAATATCCTAACGTGTATGTTTCACTCAACTCAGGATCCGAAACCAGAGAGAGTTAGAACGTGTGGTTTGTAACAAAATCTTCCAAATCGTCTCAATAGTACAGGAAAAATCTTGCATTTCTTGAAAAGTCAATGGAAATACATTTATTTGATTATGTTCGACCATGGCAAAATGTAAATATTATATGTCAGAAAACTGTACTATAATGAGGCTCATTATAGTATAAGTTTTCATTATGATACAGTCTCTCCACCAATCAGAGCTCAAGAAACAGTTGTGTGACCAATGAGGCAAGGATAGCATCGCACCTGAGCTGACTTCCACGGCTTTCCTATTTTAAATTTCACTGCGTGCCTAGTGTCAAAGTGGCGTATTCCTGGAGGCCATGGTCAAATACAAGGTATTCTCTGCGTCCCATGTGCTCTGTTCAGTACATAAAACTGGCGAAATCTCGACAGATATTGATAAATATTTATGTTCGAACATAAAATAGTTATAATTATCGTCGGATATAAACAGTCGTATGCAACTCGCATAATTATAATGGTAATTAAGAGACTCGTATGGAAATTAACATACTCGTGTTTAAATTATTGCCATTATAGGCTCGTTGCATAATGTACTATTATAAAGTGCTTTTAAACAAATAAACGAGACGATAGCCCCTGCCAGAACTGTGTCGCGTACAGCCCGCATAGCACTAGGACCAGGCGGATAGTCTGCACACATGGGGCGCCACAAGTAACCAATCGTAACAATTGAACATTCATAAGAAACAGAATTACCCACCGCAGTGGCGCATTGCATTGTGATTTTACAAACATCGACAATTTCATTAAAAAGTGTGTTTACACTAACAAACAAACAAACAAACAAACAAACTAACAAACAGGACGTTAACCCCTGTCAGAACGGTGTCGCGTCTAACCCGCATAACAGTAAAGCCAGGCGGGCGATTTAGCAGACGCACAGGCCCTCTATAGTAGTTAATGTTAAATTATTTTAGATTTTGTCTTTATTATGAGTTGTTTTTGCTTTTGCGATATCATGGCAATTCGCCTCATGTACTTGTGTGTGTGTAGGATTTGTTCTTATAACCTGTGTTATAGTGTTGCCTGAAGTAGTGTATGCTTTATTATGTAATATATTTGAGACAGGGAACAAGATTGTAATGATCTCGATTAGTGTCTTGGGGCTAGAACGGGGTACACTTAGCCCCGTCAGGCACAACTGAGAAGCGTAGGTTCGATTCCCATTCTGGAAGTGATCCGTGGTTTCTTCTTTCTCCTTCGGGTAAATACCGGAATGGGGTCTAACTTAAGGCTACGGCCACCTCCTACCCAAACTTAATCCCAATTTACAAATAGAGATACTTTATTTATCATATGATGAATATTTACAATATATACAAAAGAAAATGTGCACACACAAGTTCATAAAATCTCATAGTTCTAGGTCAAGATCTCTGACCCATTCACTGCTTCAAGTGATGCTTGATGAACAGCCATCAACGTTCCATGGAAAGCTCGGAGAGGGCAGTCGGCCACAATGTGATGGATTGACTGTAAGGATGCACCACAGTCACATCTGTAGAGTTAGACCAGCCCCATTTATGCAGTGAGTACGCACATCTGCCTTGTCCTGTGAGTATTCGGTTTAAGATCCTCCATTGGCGTCTGGGAATATCAAATCCATGTAACCGTTCAAAAGGGTTCCCAACCAGGTGTTTGTTGGTTACTGAAGAATGCTCCCACTGGATACTCCAAATACACATACTAATACAGTAATGTCGTTTGTAAATCATTATATATATTCATATTGAACCCTTTATCCTCTGTTGGATAAATGATTCTATGTTTTATTTCTCCAATTAATAAATATTTCCACCAGCATCATGAAAGTAGCCAGACGGAGATGAGGAAATTTCAAGCATTGGTTGGAGACAGCGGGGACATACCTGAAGCAGATTGACAATAGGTTAAATACTTTGGCTGTGAAAGGAAATAGCCTAGCGATGTGTCAGAAGGACAGGTGTGGGTCGCCCCAAATAGAAGCGACGCGCAGTGAGACATGCTGCTGGTATGTTCATTGTAATATTCGCGCCTAGAAGAAATATGATGCAGTAACGTGAGTGGCTGATGAGCATGCTAGACACTCCTACGACGCCAAGATCTGCTATAAACCGCCAAATTACAGAAAATGTGAGAACCAATGAGAGAATAATGCCTATTTAACGCGGCAGGTCTAGCGTGGGCACGCTCGGCTAGCATTCACGCGGGAAATCGCCTAGACAAAATCTCTACGATCGATTCTAGGATTAATGGGCATATTCTTGACCTGTGCAATGTTACGAGTTCAGTAATATTTATTTCATTCCTGTAACACAATTATTTCGTGAATTTTTTACATAAATTCCCCCCCCCCCCCCCCATCGAGACCTAGGGCCAGTTCATTTATAAGTGTTCGTCTGAGGACGTAGGCTTCTATTTGTGTGTCGTGGACACAGGTTGATTATTACTTCTGTGCGTCTACGGACGTAGTCAGTTATTATTTTGCGTGTCATAAGGACACAGAAATTATTGTAAAGTGTTAAATTCAGTGATAGATAGTCACAGTACTATATTTGTAGGGGCAGTATCGTCGATAATTCGCCAGCGAACTGTTACAGGGAAAGTAGTACCTGAACGGCGAATTTAGTAGTCAGATATCAAGTGTATAATAATATAATTTTTGAATCAGCGCCAGAGATGACATCGACTACTTCAGAAGAAGTTTGGAATTCTCAACACTCCGTCCAGATGGCTGAGATGAGATAAGAACCATTCAGTTGGGAGATGGCAGCGGACGTTCTTTGACGGTGACTACAAGAGAGATGAGTACAAAATAATATTCTTTATTATTTGATAAATTAACTTATGGTTTATGGGACATATTTTTTGTAAATACATTGCTTGTGTGATTAACGTAATATATTTAGTTTTGGTCTGACACACTTTTGTATGGAAGCAGCTCGCACGAATGTTGTTAGTGGAAGGTTCTTGTTTTTGTGTTGTGTTAACTAACGTAGCTATGTGAACGGCCGTGTTTGCATATGTTACGCAATGCGGTTAAAAACGTCTCTCGGAGATCTGTTGTGTTTCAGAAGTAGAACTGAATTAATGTAATTATACAGTAGATTGGAGGGTAATTAAAATTGTTTAAGATTTATTATTGATCAGATTCAGTGTGACTATTGCCGTTGGAGCAATGTAATTTGTGACGAAGAGTAATCAGCTCTATCGTAGGTTTTAAATATTGTGTTTAATGTTTGCGAGCACCTATTCAGCAGACCTGTGTGAAAAGCGTCATGTCAGTCTCAGATGTGTGCATGTGTGTATTTTGGTGGTATTACAAGCGGGAATTCAGCATAGACTGATTTCTTTCAGCTTGGTATCAGGTCCATATTGTATCCTTGCGAGGGCAATTGTGGATATGTGATTATGTCTGACCATATGTTGAGTTGGATGAGATTTTTGTTGCTGTTGATTCCTTGAGAGAACGGAACAGCTGGTCAGCTATTTATATACACTGGAGTGGGACATGTCAAGTATTTGAGGAAAGGGGGAGAGGTTTCACAAGGCTGTCTGAACGTGCAAGCATGGTCATTAGCGAGGAGTGCTCGTTGGCTCCCTAATTACTTGAATTACAGATAAGAACTGATCAATGGTAAAATTGTTGAAATAAATGGGAGTTGCCTACGAATCACGATAATCTCCGAAGCGTTACCTTAACATGCAGTTTTGTTCATATAAAGTAATCTTAGCCGGTCAGGCTTTTGTTGTTGTTGGTTTATTCCATGTTTATTTTCCATTTTCTGTGACCCGTGAGTCATGTGCAATGCTGTCTTTCCTTGTGTGTATTGAGCAATTGGCCAGTTGGTAGCTCATGTTGTTAAGTGCGTCATCGCGCTAATGAGGGTCTCAGAGAGATTCCTGTAAATAATAGATTTGTTGTGTGTTTGTCAGCATTAGAGTTTTAAGGGTTTTTATTAATGTCATGCCCATATCCATAAACGTTGATTTACGTGATGATTGTTCGTGAGCACCGTGGCTGTTATCCCGTTGTAAACGAACGATCCTCCAAGTACTCATTTTCTCGTAGTTAGTCATCACGCGCACATAAAACTCAAATGCAAGGTAGTGGAACTAGGATCCACATTTTATTATAAAGGGGGAGATCCGTCTGACTCCTCAAAGTGTTAGATATTCCTGTCAGGGAATGATTCAGGGAGGATATATTTTTATTATTGTTTGTTTATTTTCTTTTATGCACAATTAGTTATTAAAACATGTTGTTATCTTACGTCTTGTCTCCTTACTTTCTTAATTATAGTTTTAATCCTATGACCCTTGCCTCAGTAAAGCATGTTGTTTGGCGGACGTAAACATCACACTATGAACTGAGCGCGACCCCTTGATCAAGATTCTTGCATAAAACACTGCTATTCTGAAGGGTTCATAGGTTAAAACTGGCGCGGCCAAGCGTGGGGTCATTCACTGTGGTGTAACAGCGGAGAGATTACACATGTCAATATTGGCGCATTTGAGTAAAACTGGCATGCCGCAAGTGCAGGCAGATATGACAGTATTTAATCACCGGGAAGTGATATTTTATTAAAAGTAAGTGAGGCGAAGTGGATACCGCCAAATGTGTGAACAATAAATTAAAATCAGGAGTTTGCAAAGTAAAATACGGTTCACGTTTTTGTCTTTAAATTAAAGTAATTAATATGTGATACCGGGCGCCCAATGATAAAGTTTAAAACTAGATTTGTTTAGAAAGTCAAACTCACGGAAATATTAGGAGGCTGTAGCCTAAAATGACAATTAATACTTTGTTAATTAGTCAGTGTTAATATCAGATCAGGATAACAATTTAATGACTAAATATGTGCTTGGGTTTAAAATTAAATTGAGTAAAACTATAACCACTCAGAGATGCAATTGACTAGTGGGAGTAAATGTAAAAATAAATGAACTGAGTTGGATAAAGAAAGTAAATGTGCATTGGATTTTATGTGTGTGTCAAAGGGCATTGCTTTATGCCATTTCCCTAATGTCTCATATAAAGTGTGTAATATGGCAACGGTTGAACAGATCCAGGAGATCATTGAGAGTGCAGCTAGGAGAACACAGGCATTGTTGGACACTAAATTGGCGGAACAGAGTCAATCATTAAACACACAATTATCTGAACAAATAAACATTAAATTATCAGAACAAAGTGAACAATTAAACAATACTATGTTAGAACAAAGTGAGTCTATAAACAAATTATCTGAGCAGAGTGAATCACTGAAAACTAAACTGTTAGAACAAAGCGAATCGCTAAATACTAAACTGTTAGAACAAAGTGAATCATTGCGGACACAGTTAAATAACAGTAGAATCGAACAAAATGAATATCAGGCGGAACAAGCTAGGTTATTAAAGAGTGAAATTAATGACACTATCAATTCACAGTTAGAGACGCTAACCGCAGAAATGAAAGATCACACAAATCAACAGATGGTATTACTGGCCCTAGATGTTAGCAAAAATAATGAGAAACAATTAGAGCAGATTTAAAAAATGGAAGGTATTTTTGATCAAAAACTTAGCATTCTGGATGAAACGGTGTTAGCTAAATTAGAGCAAATTGAAATAGCATGCACAATGAATACAAGCGAGGTCAAAATAGCTCAGGATAAGTTGGAAGGACGATTTAAGGAGATGGAGAAAAGCGGCAGGGTCATTCAACAACAATTATCAGCAGTAGATGAAAACATATCCGGCATAATTAAAGATATGGACCGTCTCGAGATACATTCAGCGGAACAATGGAAAAGCCTAGAAGCGAAGCAAGAGCAATTTAAGAGTACATTAGACGAAAGGCTGAGCCAGATAGAAAGTAATCAGGATGACACTAAAAACCAGATTAAAGGGCAAGTAAGCACGATTAAAGAGCAGATAAGGAAAGATTGGAAGAAAATGAATATCGATTCTAAAGAGGAAAGATCCACCATTCTTAAAACAGTAGGCGAAAATCACACTCGTATTCAAGCATTGGAGCAAGAAATGAAGAATAAACTTAAAGAGCAGACGGACAGGATCATTAAAGCCGAACTACGGTCATTAGAACAATCATCTATATTTTGAACGGGAACATTGAAAGACAAGCAGGATGACTCAAATAGCCCCGAGGTCAGCACAGCAGGAAGTAAGACTCAGGCAGAGAGCCCATTAACAACAAACACGGAAGGGTTTCGTAAGAATATCGATAGGAGCTCGACACCACAAGACGGTCATCAGCCCACACAACTTATTCAAGTAATTCGCTCAAACGACTACAAACCGCAGAAGTACACGGACAATTCAGGGGTGACACCTAAAGCCTTTATCAAAGAGATAGAAGACCATTTCAATGACACTGGGGTACCTGAAGCACGTAGATTGAGGATGATGGAGAGATTTTTGTCAGGAAATGTCCTCACATGGTTTTTAAGCTTCAAATATACATTTGGAAACATGTCAGATTTCAACTTAGCGTTTCTGCGCAAATACTGGTCGCCCGCAACACAACAGAGTCTAAGGATGGAGCTTTACTCTAGGAAGTACCAAACCACCCAGCAAACAAAATACTCAGATTTCTTTAACATGCAAATGTTAAAATTTCGCGACCTTGATTACCCTTTAAATGAAGCAGATCTGGTGATGACGATAGCGAGACAAATGCCAGTCAACGTACAACAAGTACTAGTCGCAGCGAACGTTAGTACGGCCCTACATGCAGAGCAGATACTACGGCAAATAGATGAGACTACATCTCATAGTCATTATAGAGGAGGAAGACAGCTGGAGTTAGTCAATACTACAGAGGTCATAAAACCAAAACAGGCAAACACCAAAACGCAGGGCACTAATACAAGCACTTCCACACCTAGGCGAAACCAGGAAGAAGGAGAAAACAGACCATATCAGCGTAACGAAAATCACTACAACAATAGGTCATACCAAGACAACAATAGATACCAACAGAGAGGATATCAGCAATGGCGTGAAAATCGAAGAAATGACAGGCCTTATGGAAGATACGGTGATTACAATGCTAATCAAAGATGGAAAGGAAGAAGAGACCAAAATCAAGGAGAGCCACGAAATTATCGAAATGACTGGGATGATAGGCACGCTCAATCACAAAATTACCCAGAGGAATTACACGCTAGTCAAGGTGGAGAGCTAGGAAGATGGGAAAAGGCCATTGGGAACATGAAGAATCCTGATACACATACTGAGGAAGCTGGAAGTCTACTGAGACAAGAGGGATATCAAGGACATGAGCGACAGAAGGATGATGGGAGTCGCAATGGAGCTAAAAAAATGTTAAATTTGGATAAAGGAGACAGGCTACAAACACAACAGTCGGAAGTTGAAGATGGATGGATAGTAGCGAACATACAAGAATGGATTGCTTTGCCAGAAGACTTCCTGGAGGAGACGGTGAAACCACGGAACGATGAAATTAGGCAGTTACCCATTATTTACGCAAGGATTGGTGGAATTAATATAAGATGTTGATTGGATACGGGGTCACAGATCAGTCTGGTAACGGAGGCCTTGGTTCGAGAGTTGGGACGGAGTCAGAATATTCCTGTAATTCGGGTACCACAGCTCAAAGTGAGGGGTGTTATTCCTGAACGCACCGTCACTTGTAAACGTCAGGCATACTTAGAGCTGAACATATTGGAACACACTTTTGGGCAAACATTCATTATCATGGCAAATATGAATTTCAATATAATTCTTGGTGCAAATTTCATTTGTGACTATCAAGCAGTGATAGATTTGCACAAGAATACTGTCAGTTTTAGAGAGTATGATCAGCTGAAAAATGTGGATTGCATATGGATGAAATCACTACCGGAAGAGATGTAAATTCTTGGGCATTGGAAGCAATATCGGAAGAGACGGAAGAGGAGGTACGAAAGGCAGAAGATAACATCATAGAAGGAGCTGTTGTGGAACTAGATGAGGAGAGTGAATCCCAGGAGGTATGGTCTTTATTAACGGAAGGAGATAACAGCGATGCACAATTTGAAGAGTTACTACAGGAGCGGCTCAATGACATTCAACTTGGGGGTGAACACAGAAAGCAATTGGAAGAGATTTTAAGGAAGCACAAAACAGTATTTGATACAGTACCTGGGAAAATATTAAATTTCAAATATTCAATGCAAGTCGAGGATTGGTCACCTTTCAAAAGCAGATTGTACCCAATTCCTGAAAAATATCGTGGTCAAGTTAAGGTCATTATAGATGAGATGTTACAAGCTGGAGTGATAAGGAAGACACCGACACCTTATCTAAATGCGATTTTGGCAGTCACAAAACCAAATGGATCTATTAGACTTTGTTTAGATGCCAGAAATCTCAACACGAGACTCATTTTTCCTGAGTATGACAGAGCGCCAATCATCAGAGACGTACTAAAAGGCTTTAAAAACAAGAGCATTTATTCATCAGTTGACCTGACGAGCTCGTTCCACCATATTGAATTGGATGAGAAGTCACAGCTTCTAACTGGCTTCTTATTCGATAACCAGACGTTTTGCTTCGTTCGAATGCCCTTTGGAGTCAAAACAGCGGGCTGTGCTTTAATCCGAGCCCTGGACCGGAATTTAACCGAGGAAGTTAAGGAGATGACGGTACGCTACATTGATGACATTTTGCTGGCATCCGACAACATTGAAACTCACATGGAAAATTTAGATAAAGTATTAGGCAACCTGAATGCATCTAATTTCAAAGTAAATCTGAAGAAATCGCATTTCTTCAAGAGCGAGATCTTATATTTGGGTCACATCATTGACAAGGAGGGAGTGAAGCCAAATCCCGCTAAGATCGAAGCGATAAAGAATTTCCCTACACCAACGAGAGTCAAGCACATTCGGGCTTTCTTAGGCGTAACGGGATTCTTTAAGGAAAACTGTCCAGGTTACACGGAGACTGTCGCTCCCATGCAGGAAATGCTAAAGAAGAATAATAAATGGTTATGGAATGCGGAGTGTGAGAAGGCATTCCAAGCAACAAAGCAGCTATTGGAAAACTGTATTAAATTAGGATATCCAGATTTCAAGCAGAAATTTATAATCCAAGCGGATGCTTCACCAATTGGTATAGGTGCTATGCTTTACCAAGAGGATCCAGCTAACCTGCAGCATAAAACATATTTGGCATTTGTCAGCCGAAAATTGCGTAAGCACGAGCGCAATTATACGGTAACGGAACTAGAGCTGTTGGCCATACTTCATGCGCTACAACAATGGAAACGAATAATTTACGGCTACCCTATTGTTGTCAGGACCGATCACAAGGCACTAACATTCTTGTTTAAGACGTCGATGGCAAGCGAACGTGTGACACGTTGGTCTATATATATTCAGCAGTTCAGCATTGAGATTGAACACTGCCCAGGGAAGATGAACGTGATACCGGATGCACTCAGCAGGAACCCAGAGCCTGATAATGAAGAAACAGCGATGGTACAACACTTGGAGTTAACACCGAAGGACCGGGAATTCTTGGAGGAGTTACGTGAGATACAGCGAGAACAGGAAGCGGAACCATGGGAGCGCCGAAATAATGATGCAGTTTGAATATATGGACGTCCTACTATCAACAAAGTGCACGAGGAGCAGTTGAGTACGGCGCAGGAAGGAGCAAGTAGAGTTGGTGTTGACAAACATTAACGAGGCGAGCAGAGTGTTGCCTCAGGCATCAGCGGGTCATGCAGGCAGACTGAGAGGGGAGATACAAGCAGGAAATGAAAACGAGTAAATGCCATTCAAGACAGGAGCGACTAGACCAAGAAATAGAAAAGGGGTGATTCCGAAATAAAACAATTTGGCATACGGAAGTCTTTTAAAATTGTCGACTTTTTTCCTAAGTTCGAAATTTTGTGAGTGGGAGAGTTGTGAACCCTTTATCCTCTGTTGGATAAATGATTCTATGTTTTATTTCTCCAATTAATAAATATTTCCACCAGCATTATGAAAGTAGCCAGACGGAGATGAGGAAATTTCAAGCATTGGTTGGAGACAGCGGGGACATACCTGAAGCAGATTGACAATAGGTTAAATACTTTGGCTGTGAAAGGAAATAGCCTAGCGATGTGTCAGAAGGAAAGGTGTGGGCCGCCTCAAATAGAAGCGACGCGCAGTGAGACATGCTGCTGGTATGTTCATTGTAATATTCGCGCCTAGAAGAAATATGATGCAGTAACGTGAGTGGCTGATGAGCATGCTAGACACTCCTACGACGCCAAGATCTGCTATAAACCGCCAAATTACAGAAAATGTGAGAACCAATGAGAGAATAATGCCTATTTAACGCGGCAGGTCTAGCGTGGGCACGCTCGGCTAGCATTCACGCGGGAAATCGCCTAGACAAAATCTCTACGATCGATTCTAGGATTAATGGGCATATTCTTGACCTGTGCAATGTTACGAGTTCAGTGATATTTATTTCATTCCTGTACCACAATTATTTCGAGAATTTTTTACATAAATTCCCCCCCCCCCCCATCGAGACCTAGGGCAAGTTCATTTATAAGTGGCATGAAGAGCCAAGACTTCTACTTCTATTCTGTTCGTCTGAGGACGTAGGCTTCTATTTGTGTGTCGTGGACACAGGTTGATTATTACTTCTGTGCGTCTACGGACGTAGTCAGTTATTACTTTGCGTGTCATAAGGACACAGAAATTATTGTAAAGTGTTAAATTCAGTGATAGATAGTCACAGTACTATATTTGTAGGGGCAGTATCGTCGATAATTCGCCAGCGAACTGTTACAGGGAAAGTAGTACCTGAACGGCGAATTTAGTAGTCAGATATCAAGTGTATAATAATATAATTTTTGAATCAGCGCCAGAGATGACATCGACTACTTCAGAAGAAGTTTGGAATTCTCAACACTCCGTCCAGATGGCTGAGATGAGATAAGAACCATTCAGTTGGGAGATGGCAGCGGACGTTCTTTGACGGTGACTACAAGAGAGATGAGTACAAAATAATATTCTTTATTATTTGATAAATTAACTTATGGTTTATGGGACATATTTTTTGTAAATACATTGCTTGTGTGATTAACGTAATATATTTAGTTTTGGTCTGACACACTTTTGTATGGAAGCAGCTCGCACGAATGTTGTTAGTGGAAGGTTCTTGTTTTTGTGTTGTGTTAACTAACGTAGCTATGTGAACGGCCGTGTTTGCATATGTTACGCAATGCGGTTAAAAACGTCTCTCGGAGATCTGTTGTGTTTCAGAAGTAGGACTGAATTAATGTAATTATACAGTAGATTGGAGGGTAATTAAAATTGTTTAAGATTTATTATTGATCAGATTCAGTGTGACTATTGCCGTTGGAGCAATGTAATTTGTGACGAAGAGTAATCAGCTCTATCGTAGGTTTTAAATATTGTGCTTAATGTTTGCGAGCACCTATTCAGCAGACCTGTGTGAAAAGCGTCATGTCAGTCCCAGATGTGTGTATGTGTGTATTTTGGTGGTATTACAAGCGGGAATTTCAGCATAGACTGATTTCTGTCAGCTTGGTATCAGGTCCATATTGTATCCTTGCGAGGGCAATTGTGGATATGTGATTATGTCTGACCATATGTTGAGTTGGATGAGATTTTTGTTGCTGTTGATTCCTTGAGAGAACGGAACAGCTGGTCAGCTATTTATATACACTGGAGTGGGACATGTCAAGTATTTGAGGAAAGGGGGAGAGGTTTCACAAGGCTGTCTGAACGTGCAAGCATGGTCATTAGCGAGGAGTGCTCGTTGGCTCCCTAATTACTTGAATTACAGATAAGAACTGATCAATGTTAAAATTGTTGAAATAAATGGGAGTTGCCTACGAATCACGATAATCTCCGAAGCGTTACCTTAACATGCAGTTTTGTTCATATAAAGTAATCTTAGCCGGTCAGGCTTTTGTTGTTGTTGTTGGTTTATTCCATGTTTATTTTCCATTTTCTGTGACCCGTGAGTCATGTGCAATGCTGTCTTTCCTTGTGTGTATTGAGCAATTGGCCAGTTGGTAGCTCATGTTGTTAAGTGCGTCATCGCGCTAATGAGGGTCTCAGAGAGATTCCTGTAAATAATAGATTTGTTGTGTGTGTGTCAGCATTAGAGTTTTAAGGGTTTTTATTAATGTCATGCCCATATCCATAAACGTTGATTTACGTGATGATTGTTTGTGAGCACCGTGGCTGTTATCCCGTTGTAAACGAACGATCATCCAAGTACTCATTTTCTCGTAGTTAGTCATCACGCGCACATAAAACTCAAATGCAAGGTAGTGGAACTAGGATCCACATTTTATTATAAAGGGGGAGATCCGTCTGACTCCTCAAAGTGTTAGATATTCCTGTCAGGGAATGATTCAGGGAGGATATATTTTTATTATTGTTTGTTTGTTTTCTTTTATGCACAATTAGTTATTAAAACATGTTATTATCTTTCGTCTTGTCTCCTTACTTTCTTAATTATAGTTTTAATCCTATGACCCTTGCCTCAGTAAAGCATGTTGTTTGGCGGACGTAAACATCACACTATGAACTGAGCGCGACCCCTTGATCAAGATTCTTGCATAAAACACTGCTATTCTGAAGGGTTCAATATATAATAATTTACAAATGCACGTACAGGGTGTCATGAAATGTTAGGCACTACTACGTTAGGTGAGAGCCGGAGTTAAGTTGGCAGCACGGTTGCTGCTGACAGCGCGGCTGCCGCCGCTTGTATCAAAACAAACAACAAACAGTTCACTTAGAGATTCCTGTTTCTTGAGCTAATTTGCGTATTGATTTACTTGGACTTCGCAGCATTATATCGGAAATATCATCAAGTTTTTCTTCTGTTAACAGCGTAGGCCTGCCTGTTCCTGGTACATCGTGAACTGAGCCGGTCACACGAAATTTACTTATCAAATCCCGAACGGTATCCCGGTTTGGACACTTTGAATTAGGAAACCGCGCTGAAATTTTAGTTTTACATTTTCTGTAAACCGATCGTCTTCACGTAAAACGTTTTCCACCAAAAACGCTCTCTCTTCAGTAGTAAACATTACCGCCTGTATCCCGTTGCACTATTCCAATAATCTAAACGCTCCCTTATTGCATTCACACTGACGCTTTCCACAGCACAGCACAGCACAGCTCAGCTCACACGTGTGTTCTGATATCCTGTCGACCTTGGAGAAGACAGGCTAGTACCTGGCTGTCGGCGAGTGAGCGAAAGGTCTGACACCGCGCTGCCAACTTAACTCTGGCTCTCACCTAAGGTAGTAGTACCTAAGCACTGCGGAGAACATTCCGTGACGCACTGTACTAATACAGCCATTATAATGTCACAGGTTATCAGATAAGTTCTATACCCACTCAAGTACACGGGGCTATATGACTATGATGTTGCAATACCCTAAATGAATCAACAACAACTTTCAGTAAATGAGTGAAGTGGCAAGGACATACGCATGTGTCACGGTGTGATCAATCGTCAATGTTGTTGGTCGTGGACACTAAATTTTCGAAGGGAACATGAAGGTTCTGAAGAAACTGCCAATTCCATAACTCTGTTAAATTTGTATTCATGCAGTGACAAAGTTCCCTCTTTACAACAAAATAAAGGGTCTGGAGAGGCCTGACAATTTTCCGGATCTGAACCCGATTGAGAAACTTTGGATGCCAATGATTTTTAGCCTGCTTTTCACATTTCGGTACAAGTAGTTCCGTGAAGAACTATACAGCCTAGTTTCATATATGCTACTTATGTTAATTTCCTCTATCAACATACAAATTTTCAGTTTGATGGCTGTAATACACACATCAAAAAAAGTTTTGCATCACCTCGGTTCCCAGATCTCCGGCATATAGACGTTGACTGTGTATATTGTATCAAAGATACAGTCCCTTTGACTGTTCATAGATGTCACTAAAACTGCTCAAAGATGTAAACAACCATGCATGAGCAGGGCCTATTAGACGGAGGGGGTACGACAGCCGATCAGTTCCAGTCATTCCACCAGGACGAAGGTACGCTGCTCATGTTGTCTGTAGTTCTACCATGCCTAGAAGGTCAATACCGCAGTTCGATCGCGTCCGCATTGTTACTTTGTGTCAAGAAGGGCTCTCAACAAGGGAAGTTTCCAGGCGTCTCAGAGTGAACCAAAGCGATGTTGTTCGGACATGGAGGAGGTACAGAGATACAGGAACTGTCGATGACAGGCCTCGCTCAGGCCGCCCAAGGGCTACTACTGTAGTGGATGACCGCTACTTACGGATTGCCGCTCGGAGGAACCCTGACAGCAATGCCACCATGTTGAATAATGCGTTTCGTTCAGCCACAGGACGTCGTGTTTCAACTCAAACTGTGCGCAATAGGCTGCATGATGCGCAACTTCACTCCCGACGTCCATGGCGAGGTCCAGCTTTGCAACCCCGACACCATGCAGCGCGGTACAGATGGGCCCAACAACATGCTGAATGGACCCCACGGAATTGGCATCACGTTCTCTTCACCGATGAGTGTCGCATATGCCTTCAACCAGACAATCGTCGGAGACGTGTTTGGAGGCACCCTGGTCAGGCTGAACGTCTTAGACACACTGTCCAGCGAGTGCAGCAAGGTGGTGGTTCCCTGATGTTTTGGGGTGGCATTATGTGGGGCCGACGTACGCCACTGGTGGTCATGGAAGGCTCCGAAACGGCTTTACGATACCTGAATTACATCCTCCGACCCATAGTGCAACCATATCGGCAGAATATTGGAGAGGCATTTGTCTTCATGGACGACAATTCTCGACCTCATCGTGCACATCTTGTGAATGCGTTCCTTCAAGATAACGACATCGCTCGACTACAGTGGCCAGCATGTTCGCCAGACATGAACCCTATCGAACATGCCTGGGATATGTTGAAAAGGGCTGTTTATGGACGTCTTGACCCACCAACCACTCTGAGAGATTTACGCCGAATTGTCGTTGAGGAGTGGGACAATTTGGACCAACAGTGTCTTGATGAACTTGTGGATAGTATGCCACGGCGAATACAGGCATGCATCAATGCAAGAGGACGTGCTACTGGGTATTAGAGGTAGTGGTGTGTACTGCAATCTGGACCACAAATGCTGAAAGTCTAGCTGTATGATGGTACAACATGCAATGTGTGGGTCTCATGAGCAATAAAACGAGCTGAAATGTTGTTTGTGTTGATCTCTATTCCCTTTGTATTTAACGGTTCCGGAACTCTTGGAACCGAGGTGATGCAAAACTTTTTTTGATGTGTGTAGATTCGTAGATATTGAGAACCGTCGAGATATTTCGGATGGCTGCCATGTTGGATTTTTATATGTATAAGCCTTTGAGTTATGCACCATTAAATGAAAATTATTGCGTAGGTTCATTATTCAAACTTTCACTTCGATCCCATTATTACGACGCAAGAAATAAAAACTTAATTTTACAATTTCGCACAGCCACCATCTTGAGGTTATGAAAACAATTGAACTAAATTAGACGCCATTGCATTGCAATGTTTATAAACATTTACTGTACTACATTTCACTGCGCTCAGATGGTTAAATCGCGAGAAAAGTCTATTAACATGTTTCAACTTCGCTTGGCCGCCATGTTCGTTTTGTACATAACAGGGTTTTGAAACTCTCATAGGTAAATTTCCATTAGTGCCGTTTATCACCGTACAAAATTTCAGGGTGATATCAGTAATAGTTTCGGAGATATAGAATGCCGGTGAAATAATTCGCACAGCCACCATGTTGGATTGGTGAGACGTACTGGAAATTGAAGGGCACAGTCGGGGTCGACCAAAATAGTACTACATGACTTATGACTAATTTGAAGTGTCAGTATTACCGACTTAATTTCGTCATTATTTTCGATACGTCTCTATAGATTAATCATTGTCATGAATCTTAAAATTTTAGAAAAGTAGGCTTTTAGTTCATCGTGGAACTAATTTTTCGTTATTTTCATAAATGTTTCCAGAAGGGACTTTAGATGAAGAAAGCCTGTATCAGGGAAATTTAGTTATGCATGTCTTATCAAACATTGAAACTATTCATTTCAACAAATGTCCCTAATAATATGATCACCCTCCATAGAGAGTATGTGGTAACATGCACTTACGTTCCAGTGAGGCGTTATGTCTGAGTTAACAACGCTCTAGAAGCCCGAATCTTGCTCCGTACCGCTGTATGTGGTTCGTGACGAACATTATTGGTGTGGAGTAGCTGTTAAATTGAATTGTACTCCATTCAGAGTACATGTAATATGTGACGACATGTTTATTGGATTATTGCACGTTCTGATGCATGTGTAATGTCGTACACAACAGTGCGAACCAATTTCATCACGTAATGAAAGCCCAGTTATTTACGCCTCATCCTTAATATGGGGTTACACTGAGCTACACATTAGTGTGCCCTTCAGGGGTTCACAAATTGTGAGACATGAGATGGCTACCACGAGTCAAGCATTGCTTCAACTTACCTGTGCCTGGATCCTCTCCCTCCTGTCGCCCCCCATGGTCAACTCTTGTTTTCTTCCGACCCCGATGTTATAAGGGTATCCGAGGCCTAGGATGTCTTTCATTTCCTCGCCTTAATTGATCCTTGTCTCATTGTTTTCTTCCCTCAGAGGCTCACGACTAGTGGGACGTGGGTAGGCGACCACGGGACCCCAGCTGAATCGGCATTACTTCCACTTACTTGTCCCCGGCTCCTCTCTATCATCTTACCAATCGACCTCCCTTGGTCAACATTACTCTTGTTCTTTTCCGACCCCGACGGTGTTAGGGTATCCGGGACCTAGGAAGTCTTTTATTTTCCCGCCTTAATTCGCCCTTGTCTCATCTTTCCTGATCCCTCATTCTCCGAAGGGTCCGTGCTCTTCCGTTCTCTTCATATCTCCTGCCTTCCGCTGACAGCCCTTAAGAAGGCAGGGTGTTTGTAGCCCCAACACTTGTGGTGCACCCTCGTAAGTGCTACACCCTGATGGGCTCATAGTGGTGAGTTCGGGAGTTGACGAGGGATTACTGAGCTGGAACCGGTTTTCTCCCCAATTTTCCATTGCCTCTGGGGCGGACCTTCTCCTCTTTCCCTTCCCTATCTGTCTTTCAGGGCTGTTGTTCTTTCCAAGTCCCTCTATCATCATTCTTTGAGGGTTGAGGGCATTTATTTTCCTCCTGTCCTTTATTTGCCTTATTCTTTATTTGTTTATCAGTTCTCCTCCTAGTATGTAAGCCTGTAGTTAGTATTAGTTACTGTTTCCATTACACACTCATCTCATCTTTCACTATCACCCAAACAATAAGGAGCCGATAACCTAGTTATTAGGCCCCATAAAACAACAATAATTATCATCATCATCCACATCTTTTTTTGAAACTCTCATTCTTTGAGGGATCTAGCCTCTACTTTTCACTTCATGGTATCTCCTGCGTTCTGCAAAGGGCCTTCTAGAATGTAGGATGTGTGTACCCCTACCATGCATAATACACTCTGGATAGCGCTGAAGGGCTCACGACAGGTGAGTCTTTTATTTTCCCGCCTTAATTGGCCCTTGTCTAGGCTTGCCAAATTTTTGTGAGTGAAACCGGGACACATTAATATGGGATGGCCTTACCGGGCGGTTTAATCTATTTTTTAAGCCTCGCAAGTGACGGGAGTGGGGAATCTGGCATCCTAAATCGTTAGTTCCACACATCTTTTAAAAATAAAAATGGAAATTTTTGCTACATAAAAATATATAATTTTTACTTTTTAATAATAATTTCTTTCTGGTCTACCATCTAGAAAGAAGTGATAATAAAATACAATTTAAAATACTTACAATTTACTAAGTCTTATTATTTAAAAAAAACTATAACTTTTTGTCTAACTACAAAAACAATTACAAAAAACTTTCTTTGTCAAACTAAAAAAAGTCCTCTCGGCACGCCGGAAGGCGGAGGTAGATTTCACCGGACAAACTTGGGGATAGTCGAAAATAGGCAGAATATGCATGTTTTCGTAGAAGGATCAGACCACATTTATTGCGTGAAAGTATTTTATAATTGGAGATTAATTAACTTTGTTTTTCGTCATTTTATGCATATTTTAAACATTCTATTGTCTTATGATGACGGTAACCTTCTTGTCATTTGGAGTCCATTTTTATACTTGTGGTCACACTGTCCTTATGCAAAGTTTCGCCACTGATGTGTAACTATGTAACGATCTGTTACTTCTTCACGCAAAATTATATCTCCCGCAGAGATGTTGGTTGGTTCCTCAGTTTAGGGGCTGCGACAACGTGGTCATGTAACCCCGTGTACTTTGGGTGAGTGTAGAATCTGTCTGATAAACGGTGTGAATTGTGATAGCTGTATTAGTCTGTAATTCAGGTAAGGAATGCAGACGCTCAATTTCAAGCAGTAGTTCCTAATGTTGCTACCAGATACTACCGTCAACGACACCTAGCTGTGAACTTGGCTACTAGATGCCACCGCAATCAGCAACTCGCAACGAACGTTGGAACTTCCCCTTCAAAGGAAAGCATACTGAGGGATTTTTAGCGCTCTTAGAAAATCTGACGACTTTGGCCGGCTTTGAACCCGCGACCTTGGGCATAGGAGTTCAGCATGCTACCAGTTAAGTCACCGAAGCCGCATCACACTTAGTCAGATGGAAATCTGAATCTGATCTCGCGCAAGTGCGTTGTCATGGCGGAGTCTGATGGCTCATCCCTCATCAATTTAGTAGTGTTGCCATGTCAACCACTGATAGCTCTTGGCATTTTCTTACAATTCCGAAATCATTTTTTCTCATCCCTTGGCGTAATGGTGGCTCATATCAAAAATTCTTTCAGACAAAGGTTTTAGGTAATTATTAGGGGAATATTGTCCATTTTGTACGGTTTTGATATTGTGCCTATTAACAGAGATATGATTAATGTTTCCCGAAAAAAACACTTTTTCCCACCCCTTTGGTCAATGGTTGGTGCTATCAAAAAAACGTTTCGAACATACATTTCTGAGCTTTATCCGACACATAGTATGAACTTTGAACGGATTCGATATTTCACATATTAAGAGAGTTATAGCAATATTTCATTTTTTCGAAAAAAAAAAAAGTCCCCCATTTTCATCCCCTTCGACCGATTTAGCCCAGTAACGAACTCGTCCGAGATTTTATGGGTATACATATTCGGTAAAAAATTCAAAGTGATTGGTGCAAAATTACGGCAGTTATCGTGTCCACAAGAAACTGATATACATATATCTATATATATAAAGCACAAAGTTTGTCTGTCTGTCTGTCTGTCTGTCTGTCTGTCTGTCTGTCTGTCTGTCTGTTATGTATACAAATCTACACCGTTTCACCGATCTGAACCAAAATTTGTATACTTACCCTTTGGAACCCTGCGGGTAACCCCGTCAACATTAAATTTCGGACAGACCACCCTATGCCCTGCATTTAGGCCCTTTTGCACAAATCTACACCGTTTCACCGATCTGAACCAAAAGTTGTATATTTAACCTTTGGAACCCTGCGAGTAACACTGTCCACTTGAAATTTCGGACAGACCACCCCATTCCCTGCATTTAGGCCCTTTGGTCCAAATCCACACCGTTTCACCGATCTCAACCAAAATTTGTATATTTACCCTTTGGAACCCTGCGAGTACCACTGACCACTTAAAATTTCGGACAGACCACCCCATTCCCTGCATTTAGGCCCTTTGGTCCAAATCTACACCATTTCAACGATCAGAACCAAAATTCGTATTCTTACCCTTTGGTGCCCTGCGAGTAACACTGTCTGCTTGAAATTGCGGACAGACCACTCCATTCCCTGCATTTAGGCCCTTTGGCCCAAATCTATACCGTTTCACCGATCTCAACCAAAATTTGTATATTTACCCTATGGAACACTGCGACTAACACTGTCTGGGTAGTTTATTGGCTGAGGAATAACCCACCCACCAAGGGAAGATGATTAAGAGAAGGAAGTAGATTTTGGATTGGAAAAGAAGGATAGAAAAATAGGAGGAGAGTCCCACAAAATTAATAAGTTTAGTTTTAAACACACTTAAAGGTGGTTGCCACCGAAAATCCGCTTTCGGATACCTAAAATGAGTAAGGACTTGGTCTAAGCTGACGAGAAACACAGATAGAACTTGGGCTGTTTGCAAGAGAGTGGCTTTCGTATAATCCCTCTCAAGCATATATAAAACTACTATGGGGAAGAGTGCTGGTCTGGCAAGACTGAGAGGAACAAATTTACTGTATGTCTTCTCAAAGAAATTAGGTTTTACAAAGTAATTCGAAGAATGCCAATGATTTAACTCAGGTTTGGTATTTTCAATTTCCAAAATTATGGAGTTCCTGTAAGGGCGACCAAGTGTCTCTAAAAAGGAAAATGATAAAAGATTATGCCTTATTGGGCAATCTTGGTAAATGAACCAATGGTTGCATTGGAAAATGGCTAAGCTTTTACTCAGCGAGGAGCCGGCTAAAAGTTTAGACAAAAAGAAACACTTATCTTTTAGAAAACTGACCATAAGTTTTCGGAGAGGGTCTCCACAAGCAGGTAGCTGGCTTAGCGAGCTTTACTTGCCTTACTGGCCAATTAGAATTAGCTATTAACGCTAAAAAGAACTTTAGCAAGGTGAAAATTAAGAGTTCTTGCTCAAATGCAACAAATGGTGAAAGCTCTATTAATGATTTTAATATCATTGAGTGAGGAGAGTCAAGGAAGACAGGATTTTGCCTAAACTTTATATTCGTAAATGAAAAAGCGAAGGGAAACGATTCATTTATTTTACAATTAGAAGAAGTTTGAGGAAATTAACAATTATGCAATATAATTTTGACAAACATAGTTCATTTGAACTTTTTAACAAATAGGGTCGCAGACCTCTCAACATTAAACGGTTGCTCCAGGCAATTGACAATTTACAAGGTTTCAAACCTTACATGTTTCTAAAATCTTTATAAGATTTAAACAAATGAACAATGAAATAATTAAAGCTTGAACGTGAATTGGAGTACAAAGAGTGCACCTTAAGAAATTCTGGAGAGAATGTTCTAGAGAAAGTGACAACTTTGAAAATAACAATAATAACAACATGAAAAATAAGATAGAAGTTCCTACAACTTCTTATATTTATACAGAATTAATATATGAAAATTATACAAAGAGGGCAGGTCACTTACTGTGAAACCTGAAGAAAGTGAAAGGGAAAGTTCTAGACTTACCAAGTTTGAGCAGGAATCACTAGCCAAATGGGACAGTTTCCATTTCGTGAAACCTGAACATGACTCGCTCAAGAGTTTAAAGAAATGTTTTCCCTGATTATAGGAAAGGAACAATGTGATTTAAAACTTGTATCACAAAAGCAATTATGCAGAATTTAATTAATGTTAAACTAGCAAAGTTGGAAGGGCACTTCGTGAGTGACACCTTATAGAAAAGTTTCAATTTTATTAATAATGGTTGTTAGTAGAAGGTTGAGGAAAGATCATTGGGATATAGGATCAATGTTCATGGCCGTATTTAATATAACCGGACGATCGCGACGCGGTAGAAACGTGGAGCAAGCACTGTTTATCACTGTAGTCTATGAAGATGGATGCAAAGTTCACTGTAGAAACACTAAAGTTTATGAAAAAGAAAGTTATTGCAATTATGGAAATAACTGATTGCACTATATAGGTGAGAGTCTATTTCTTGAAAAAGTTGTGATTTACAATTAAATGCGCCATAGAATGTTCCAGAGGTTCCAGCGGTGGAAGAAAGTTAGCTATTGCAAAAATTTGTAAGGAAGATTCCTCATTTTAAATATCATTGTCCCAAGTGAGCGAAAAACACTTGACGGCAAGACTCGCAGATAGAGTACAAGATCTAGAAGGTTCCAGAACGACCTTAGCAGAAAAATGGGGTTGAGAAAATCCAACGGAGGAACTAGCTTTATAATTATAGACAGCGGGTATTAGATAATATCCCACGTAGCGAGAGGATTTCTCATTTGAATAGCTTAAGAAAAGCTCTTTTTAGTAAGGTTGGCTTATACAAGCAAAAGCTCAACATGGCAAATCCCACGAAGAATGATTTTTGCCCCAAAGTAAATAATTTCACACTGTCTATAAATTATAATTAAAAGCACGTGGAAGTTAAAACCATGAAGATGAGGTTAAAACTTTTAAATGGTACTTATCTTGATTTCATGTTGAAGTCGAAGTTTCCGTTGATGACTACTTAGCCAACATGGCGTAGAAGAGGGTGTGCCTCTTGGTTTGAGAAGGCTAGCTCGAGTGGAGCTTTGACTGACCGAGTCAACTGCAGACTGAGAAGTGAGAGCAGCTCAACGGAGCACGGAGGGACCGAGGAAGGGGAAAAGAGTGGGGGGTAGGAGACAAAAGGAGAACATATAAACATTGCCAACTTTAAAACAAAAAATTAATCTCTTGCTGAGCTGATCTTCTAAGAGTTGATAACAGATGATACTAGCGCAGCATGGTGAGTAAAGACGTAGACGTAGTCCTCTTGCTCCAAGAGAAAATAGCTGGCGATGGTAACAGGATCTGGTGGCCAAATGGATAAGTAAGTCCTCTAGCACCAGGAAGAGTTGAGGAGCTTCAGAGATTCGCTGCGAGGTGACGCTAGGTGGGTCACAGAAGTTATATATCTAGAAGAGACTTATGAAGACATAAGAGATATGCCCAACAAGGAGAAAACAGATGATCACTGTTGGTGTTTGACAAAGAGGAAGGAAGAAATGAACATGCAAAGAGCAATAAAAATTATATCTCAGGTACCGTGTATTCAAAGAATACACCATACTGGGGGGTACACACCAACAGAGAGCAAATAAACAGTTACACATTTAAAGGAAGAGGAGCGATCAAAGACAGGGGTCTTGTAATCGAACCGTTAATGGTCAAGACTCTGACCACCCTGACTCTCCCATCTCTTCCAGGGTAACACTTGGTCACTCTACCGGAAGTCCATCCTAGAGGGGGAGAAACATCCCTAACCAAGACCAAGTCCCCAACTTTAATGTCGGGACTGGAAAGAAACCACTTCTGCCTCCGTTGCAAGGAAGTTAAATATTCCAAGTTCCATCTCTTCCAAAAAGAATTACGGAGGGCCTCAAGTTTACGCCAAACAATAGGTAAATTAAAATCCCTGTAAGAATTGGGAAGAGGAGGAGGGGCAGAAAGAGAAGTGCCGATAAGGAAGTGACCAGGGGTGAGTGGAAGTAGGTCATCAGGGTCATTGGAAAGCGGAGTTAAAGGGCGAGAGTTAACAACACCTTCAATCAGAACAGACAGTGAATTGAATTCTTCGTAAGTCAGAATTCGATTACCTAAGACTTTTCTTAAATGACGTTTAGTGAGCTTTACGCAAGATTCCCACCTACCACCATGATGCGGAGCGTAAGGAGGTATGAAGCGCCATTTGAAACCTTTTGAATAAGAAAAATTAGAGATTTGTTCCATGGCAGGAGAGGAAGTGAGAGCTTTCTTCCACAGGGAAGCTGCGCCCTGAAAGGTGGAAGCGTTATCAGAGAACATCTCAGAAGGAACACCACGCCTAGCAGTGAAACGAGAGACAGCTGATAAAAAATAAGAAGTAGAAGCATTTGTTACTAGTTCCAAGTGGATTGCGCCGGTAACCATGCAAACAAAGAGAGAAACATAAAGCTTACCAAACAATTTGCGTTTAGCTTCAGGAGAGTTTCGTTGATATTGGAACGGACCCATATAGTCCACGCCAGTTAAAGCAAATGGGCGTTTGGGGGAAGAACGAAAAGAGGGCAGATCGCTCATTAATTGAGTGTTGATTTTAGGTTTCGCTTTGAAACAAGGAATGCACTTATGAATTACAGAAGAAACTTCATGAATTCCATTTATAAACCAGTACTTTTCCCTTAAGAGGCAAAGCAGAGTACGTGTACCAACATGAAGATTACGGTAATGAAAGTCACGTATAATTAAGGAAGTTACGTGATGTTTGGAAGGCAAAATAACAGGATGCTTTTTGTCTTCAGAGAGTAAAGATTGCGAGAGCCTTCCACCTACCCTGAGTAACCCATGGTCATCAAGAAACGGGGCTAAAGCACGAAGACGGCTGGATTTGGGAAGATCTCTTTTAGAAGAAAGCAAAGACAATTCAGAAGTAAAGGCTTCTTGCTGTGTCAGTTGTAAAACCTTAACGGTAGCGAGATTCAATTCATGATTGGTAAGGTGTGGTTTAGGGAGAAGAGGTTGGTCAACCACAAGATATTTCCATCTAAGGAGATAGGCGACAATCCGTAGTAATTTATGAAAAGAAGAATAGGGGGACAACAAAGGATGAGAAGCGTTGGAAACAAGACACGAAGCAATGGGTAGAGGTACTTTAGCGTCAGGCAAGTTGGAGTTTGTAGCTGGGGGTTTAGAAGGCCATGAGGAAGATTCTTCGATTAGCCACGAGGGCCCATGCCAGTACAATTGGGAAGCTGCCAATTGAGAGGGTAAACAACCACGAGAGATAATATCAGCTGGATTATCCGCACTGGGAACATGCCTCCATTGACATCCAGAAGAAAGAGTTTGAATTTTGGAAACCCTGTTTGCAACGAAAGTTTGCCAGTGAGAGGGGTTCTTGGCGATCCAAGAAAGGGCGATCATGGAATCGCTCCAGAGATAGATTTGCGAGAATTCGACCTTTAACACTTCCCGTAATTTCTTGACAAGTTCTGCAGCCATGAGTGCAGCGCACAGTTCGAGCCTAGGCAAAGTGATAGTTTTAAGAGGAGCGACCTTCGATTTGGCACAAACAAGGTTGGAAACTAGAGATCCATAGAGTGAATCGTGATAAACTAAATATGCACAGCAACCATAAGCTTTTTCGGAACTGTCCGCGAACACATGAAGGAAAAAAGATGCATTAGAATGAGAGCTGATTAAATTCCTGGGAATTTCAATAAGGGAAAGATCCAGCAAATTGCTGCGAAACGAGAGCCAACGATTAAGAAAAGAAAGAGGGACAGTGTCATCCCATTCACATTTAAGCGACCACAGCTCTTGCATGAAGAGTTTGGCTATAACGATAACTGGGGCAAGGAATTGAAGTGGATCAAAAATTTTTGCAATTTCAGAGAGAATTTGTCTTTTTGTATTAGGAAGCTCTTCTGCGAGCGAAACTTTATAGATAAGAGTGTCAGTGCTAGTGCACCAGTGAACTCCTAGAGTTTTTATAGATTCGGAGTTACCACAAATTTCGACAGAAGAAGGATCTACGTCTTCGATGGGAAACTGAGCGAGAAACTCAGGGGAGTTGGAGTTCCACTTATGGAGTGGGAAACCTCCATTCCTTAGTAATGCCTGAAGTTCTAAAGATACAAAAGAAGCTTCCTCCAAAGAGGGGAAGGATTGCAAATAATCGTCAACATAGAATGACGTAGTTAGTGCTTCAGAGGCTTTGGGGTTAAATAAATGACCATCTTGAGAGGCTAGCAAGTGTAGGGATCGGATAGCAAGGAAAGCAGAGGGTTTTAAGCCATAAGTAACCGTTTTCAAGCGAAATACCTTAATGGGCTTACTGGTTTCATCACGCCACAAGATTCTTTGAAGATCTCGTTGTTCTGGTTGAATTAACACTTGACGGTACATCTGTTTTATGTCGGCTATGACAGCTATGGGAAATAATCGAAAGTTTAAGAGTATAGCATATAAATCTGATTGAATAGCAGGACCAGAATAAAGAGTGTCGTTAAGGCTGTTGCCATTAACGTCGGGTGATGAACCATTGAAAACAACTCGAATTTTATCTTTTACAAGAGGGTTTTTCCACACGGGATGATGATTTAAATAAACCGTTTCAATTGGGGGGTGCAATTCATCATTAGATTTGTTAACAACTTCCATATGATCTAAGCTTTCATACTCATCCATGAAATCAGTGTACTGTTGTTTAACAAGAGGTTCCTTTTTGAATTTGCTCTCGTTGGCGAAAAGAGCTTTTCGAGCTTTAGGCTGAGAGTTGATAAGTTTAGGAGGATTATGTAATCTTGGCATTTGAACGACGAACCGGCCATCAGAAGAACGAGTGGTGGTGTTCAAAAAAAGTTGCTCACAGAATTCATTTTCTGAAGTGGTTACATTAGGAGAATCAACATTTTCAAGCCTCCAGAACTGTTCCAGGTCAGTATTGGAGAAGTAACATTGCGATGCGGGTTGAGGAGAATAATGGGGAAGTTGCCCTGTGACGATCCATCCAAAATTAGTGTCTCTGGCGACCACGTTTGAGGATAACTTACGAACCTGTTTACGTAGGCAATTCCAGAAAACATTGGCACTAAAGAGTATGTCAATAGGGTTCTGCATATTAAAACAAGGATCGGCTAGCCTTAAATGCGAGGGAATGTTTAACCCTGAAATATCCACAGAGTGACTTGGAGTGTCTTCCCCAATGCTATTAAGAATTAGACAATTAAGTTTGAGAAAGTTGTTTCTATGACAAGTATCTCTTATAGTTAGCTTTGAGAATTGTAAAGCTTGCGATTTTGAGCTGTTGATGCCCGACACGTTGATAGAAGTGGGGTTTACAGGTAGGCCTAGTTTTCTAATCAAGGAATTGGACACAAAATCATGAGTTGCCGCTGAGTCTAGAAGACCGCGTGCACGGACCCAGTTGCCAAAGTTATCCTGAACTTCGATTTGGACAGTAGACAACAATACTTGAGCACTGCGAATGGACTTGGCATTTTGAATATAAGATGAAGCATTAGAATTGTTAGCACTATCATTTTTCGGCGAAGTAGATGCTGTCGATGACCTTGCCTGATCATGACGATTTAGCAGAGTATGATGAGCCTTTTCACAATGGTAGCAAAGTCTTGTGGACTTACAGTTAGAAGCAGAATGCGTGGGCGCTAGGCAGTTGAAACAATGTTTGTTTTGAGCGACTAATTTTCGTCTGTCATCGACTGACATTTCTTTAAAAGATTTGCAAAGGTATAGGGCATGGGGATCTTTACAAAGTATGCACTTTACAGGTTCGTTTAAACTTTTGCGAGGTTCGCTTTGCGTGTTTAAAACAATAGAGCTAGCAACACGACGTTCACTAGACCTAGTTGGGTAACCAGTGGAGTTTGATTTGAATTTGGATGAGCTGGACCCGGGTTTTTGGGTATTGGACGCTGAGCGTTCACTTTTGGATTTGATGGACATTAATTCGAATTTGGAACTAGGAGATGAAGGTTCACTTTGATTAGCTAGAGCGGTTAAAAGTTGGCATCTAGCGTTTATGAAAGTGACTAAATGCTCGTAAGAGTAGTCGTCTTCTTTAGAAAGTTCAATTTCCCAAGCTTTGAGAGTAGCAGCATCAACTTTAGAGACTACTAAATGTATTAGGAAAGTATCCCAATGTTCAGTAGGTTGATCTAATTGGGACAAAGCTTTAACATGGAGTTGGGTAGTGTCAATTAAAGTACGCAAACTAGTGACGTCATTGTGCTGTGACGCAGGTAGGTTAAATAGAGCCTTCATATGGCGTTGAATACGTAAACGTAAATTTCCATATCTTTCTTTCAATAAATTAAAGGCAATGGGGTAATTTTCGGCACGCAGAGGAAGTGCATCAACCAACTGCAAAGCTTGACCTCGAAGGATAGATCTCAAGTAATGAAACTTGTAAATGACTTGAATGTCTTCATTGTCATGAACAAGGGAGCAAAATAACTCATAGAAAGAATCCCAAGCAGATTCATCTCCAGAAAAATGGGGTAAATCAATTTTCGGTAAAGTAGGTTTGGGCTTGTGAGTGCCCTCACGGAAAGAAGTTTGGGGTTCGTGAAGGGAACCAAGAACAGAAGCGTCCTTTTTCTGCTCCTCTTCGAGTTGGCGTATTATTTTGAAAGCAGAACCTATGCCTTCGTAATATAAGTTTTCTACTTCGACACGATCTTCTGTTTGATTAAGCATGCAAGTTTCTATTTCAGTTTGAATGTTACAGTAGTTTTCATATGAACGTTCAAAATCCTTTACACGATGTTTCAACAAGTCTAATTGCGCGTCTGAGGGATCTAATTCTTTTATGTACCTTCTGAATCGGGTAATTTGCCCTTTATAGGATGCTCGTTTAGAAGTAAGTTTTTCATCCTTATCCTTATCAGTGGGAGCCATATTAAAGAAGGTAAATGAAAATGTAACTCACGAAACTGTGGAACCTTGGAAATGCTGTCAAGCTGGCAGCAGCGAATGAGTAGAAAGAATGGGACACACCATAGGAGACAGGAGCGGCCTCTTTCCCGTTCACAGGCTTTGCACGATGTGGTTATAGCTGAAATATTCAACACAGATATTAGAAATATGCAAAGTATTGTCAACTGACACTATTTTAAAAAGAGAAAAGAAAAAATGGGCTCTCCCGGGTTTCTGGGACCAAATTTTGGGTAGTTTATTGGCTGAGGAATAACCCACCCACCAAGGGAAGATGATTAAGAGAAGGAAGTAGATTTTGGATTGGAAAAGAAGGATAGAAAAATAGGAGGAGAGTCCCACAAAATTAATAAGTTTAGTTTTAAACACACTTAAAGGTGGTTGCCACCGAAAATCCGCTTTCGGATACCTAAAATGAGTAAGGACTTGGTCTAAGCTGACGAGAAACACAGATAGAACTTGGGCTGTTTGCAAGAGAGTGGCTTTCGTATAATCCCTCTCAAGCATATATAAAACTACTATGGGGAAGAGTGCTGGCCTGGCAAGACTGAGAGGAACAAATTTACTGTATGTCTTCTCAAAGAAATTAGGTTTTACAAAGTAATTCGAAGAATGCCAATGATTTAACTCAGGTTTGGTATTTTCAATTTCCAAAATTATGGAGTTCCTGTAAGGGCGACCAAGTGTCTCTAAAAAGGAAAATGATAAAAGATTATGCCTTATTGGGTAATCTTGGTAAATGAACCAATGGTTGCATTGGAAAATGGCTAAGCTTTTACTCAGCGAGGAGCCGGCTAAAAGTTTAGACAAAAAGAAACACTTATCTTTTAGAAAACTGACCATAAGTTTTCGGAGAGGGTCTCCACAAGCAGGTAGCTGGCTTAGCGAGCTTTACTTGCCTTACTGGCCAATTAGAATCAGCTATTAACGCTAAAAAGAACTTTAGCAAGGTGAAATTTAAGAGTTCTTGCTCAAATGCAACAAATGGTGAAAGCTCTATTAATGATTTTAATATCATTGAGTGAGGAGAGTCAAGGAAGACAGGATTTTGCCTAAACTTTATATTCGTAAATGAAAAAGCGAAGGGAAACGATTCATTTATTTTACAATTAGAAGAAGTTTGAGGAAATTAACAATTATGCAATATAATTTTGACAAACATAGTTCATTTGAACTTTTTAACAAATAGGGTCGCAGACCTCTCAACATTAAACGGTTGCTCCAGGCAATTGACAATTTACAAGGTTTCAAACCTTACATGTTTCTAAAATCTTTATAAGATTTAAACAAATGAACAATGAAATAATTAAAGCTTGAACGTGAATTGGAGTACAAAGAGTGCACCTTAAGAAATTCTGGAGAGAATGTTCTAGAGAAAGTGACAACTTTGAAAATAACAATAATAACAACATGAAAAATAAGATAGAAGTTCCTACAACTTCTTATATTTATACAGAATTAATATATGAGAATTATACAAAGAGGGCAGGTCACTTACTGTGAAACCTGAAGAAAGTGAAAGGGAAAGTTCTAGACTTCCCAAGTTTGAGCAGGAATCACTAGCCAAATGGGACAGTTTCCATTTCGTGAAACCTGAACATGACTCGCTCAAGAGTTTAAAGAAATGTTTTCCCTGATTATAGGAAAGGAACAATGTGATTTAAAACTTGTATCACACAAGCAATTATGCAGAATTTAATTAATGTTAAACTAGCAAAGTTGGAAGGGCACTTCGTGAGTGACACCTTATAGAAAATTTTCAATTTTATTAATAATGGTTGTTAGTAGAAGGTTGAGGAAAGATCATTGGGATATAGGATCAATGGTCATGGCCGTATTTAATATAACCGGACGATCGCGACGCGGTAGAAACGTGGAGCAAGCACTGTTTATCACTGTAGTCTATGAAGATGGATGCAAAGTTCACTGTAGAAACACTAAAATTTATGAAAAAGAAAGTTATTGCAATTATGGAAATAACTGATTGCACTATATAGGTGAGAGTCTATTTCTTGAAAAAGTTGTGATTTACAAATAAATGCGCCATAGAATGTTCCAGAGGTTCCAGCGGTGGAAGAAAGTTAGCTATTGCAAAAATTTGTAAGGAAGATTCCTCATTTTAAATATCATTGTCCCAAGTGAGCGAAAAACACTTGACGGCAAGACTCGCAGATAGAGTACAAGATCTAGAAGGTTCCAGAACGACCTTAGCAGAAAAATGGGGTTGAGAAAATCCAACGGAGGAACTAGCTTTATAATTATAGACAGCGGGTATTAGATAATATCCCACGTAGCGAGAGGATTTCTCATTTGAATAGCTTAAGAAAAGCTCTTTTTTAGTAAGGTTGGCTTATACAAGCAAAAGCTCAACATGGCAAATCCCACGAAGAATGATTTTTGCCCCAAAGTAAATAATTAAACACTGTCTATAAATTATAATTAAAAGCACGTGGAAGTTAAAACCATGAAGATGAGGTTAAAACTTTTAAATGGTACTTATCTTGATTTCATGTTGAAGTCGAAGTTTCCGTTGATGACTACTTAGCCAACATGGCGTAGAAGAGGGTGTGCTTCTTGGTTTGAGAAGGCTAGCTCGAGCGGAGCTTTGACTGACCGAGTCAACTGCAGACTGAGAAGTGAGAGCAGCTCAACGGAGCACGGAGGGACCGAGGAAGGGGAAAAGAGTGGGGGGTAGGAGACAAAAGGAGAACATATAAACATTGCCAACTTTAAAACAAAAAATTAATCTCTTGCTGAGCTGATCTTCTAAGAGTTGATAACAGATGATACTAGCGCAGCATGGTGAGTAAAGACGTAGACGTAGTCCTCTTGCTCCAAGAGAAAATAGCTGGCGATGGTAACAGGATCTGGTGGCCAAATGGATAAGTAAGTCCTCTAGCACCAGGAAGAGTTGAGGAGCTTCAGAGATTCGCTGCGAGGTGACGCTAGGTGGGTCACAGAAGTTATATATCTAGAACAGACTTATGAAGACATAAGAGATATGCCCAACAAGGAGAAAACAGATGATCACTGTTGGTGTTTGACAAAGAGGAAGGAAGAAATGAACATGCAAAGAGCAATAAAAATTATATCCAAGGTACCGTGCATTCAAAGAATACACCACTGTCTGCTTGAAATTTCGGACAGACCACGCCATTCCCTGCATTTAGGCCCTTTTTGCACAAATCTACACCGTTTCACCGATCTGAACCAAAATGTATATACTTACCCTTTGGAACCCTGCGAGTAACACTGTCTGCTTGAAATTGCGGACAGACCACTCCATTCCCTGCATTTAGGCCCTTTGGCCCAAATCTACACCGTTCCACCGATCTCAACCAAAATTTGTATATTTACCCTTTGGAACACTGCGACTAACACTGTCTGCTTGAAATTGCGGAGAGGCTACTCCATCCCATGCATTTAGGCCCTTTGGCACAAATCTACACCGTTTCACCGATCAGAACCAAACATTGTATACTTACCCTTTGGAACCCTGCGAGTAACACTGTCCACTTAAAATTTTGGACAGACCACCCCATTCCCTGCATTTAGGCACTTTGGCACAAATCTACACCGTTTCACCGATCAGAACCAATATTCGTAAACTTACCCTTTGGTACCCAGCGAGTAACACTGTCTGCTTGAAATTGCGGACAGACCACTCCATTCCCTGCATTTAGGCCCTTTGTCCCAAATCTACACCGTTTCTTCGATCTTAACCAAAATTTGTATATTTACCCTTTGGAACACTGCGACTAACACTGTCTGCTTGAAATTGCGGCGAGGCCACTCCATCCCTTGCATTTAGGTTGTTTGGCACAAATCTACACCGTTTCACCGATCTGACCCCAATTTTATATACTTACCCGTAGAACCCGACAAGTAACACTGTTCACTTTAAATTTCGGACAGACAACACTATTCCCTGCTTTTTGGCCCTTTGGCAGAAAACTACACCGTTTCACCGATCTCAACCAGATTTTACATAATTACCCTTTGGAACTCGACGAGTAACACTGTCCACTCGAAATTTCGGACAGACCACTCCATTCCATGCATTTAGGCCCTTTGGCACAAATCTACATCGTTCACCGATCGAAAACAAAATGTGTATACTTACCCTTTGGAACCCGATGAGTAACACTGTCCACTTTAAAATTTGGACAGGCCACTCCATTCCCTGCATTTTGGCCCTTGGCACAAAACTACACCGTTTCACCGATCTCAACCAGATTTTACATAATTACCGTTTGGAACTCGACGAGTAACACTGTCCACTCGAAATTTCGGACAGACCACTCCATTTCCCGCATTAAGGCCCTTTGGTACAAATCTACATCGTTCACCGATCGAAAACAAAGTGTGTATACTTACCCTTTGGAACCCGATGCGTAACACTGTCCACTTGAAATTTCTGACATACCACTCCATTCTCTGCATGTAGCTCAGGAATTCCTCGGGGTTGCAAGCTTCCTAACTCACCCGTCATGAGCCCTTGAGGGTGTACCATAAGTTGTGGGTCTACACACACCCTGCCTCTTTGAGGGCCTTGAGCAGAAGACAGGAGATATTATGAAAAGGAAAAGAAGGCAGACCCCTCGAAGAATGAGGGTATCAGGAAAGATGAGACAAAGCCAATTAAGGCGGGAAATTGAAAGACTCCCTAGCCCTCGGATACCCTAATACAGTCTGGGTCGGAAGAGAACAAGAGTTGACCAAGGGAGGCCGACAGGAAGGAGAACTGAAATGAGCCCGGCACCAGGAAGTAGAAGCGATGCCAGACTCAGCTGGGGTTTCGTGGTCGCCAACCCACGTCCCACAAGTTGTGAGACCCTGGGGGGTCAGTTGTGAGAATAGCTTGCTGATTCATCGTGAGGTGACTTGAGAGTACTTTCCAGAGCCCGCCGTGTTATCTCCTGCTGTCTATGCTGATGCCAGCACAGGGCCGTTGCGAAACAGTGAGTGATTCCCGGTCAATCTGTATAGGAAGGAGAACCCCGAACGTGTGTCATCATATTTCGTCATCATCTGCGATCATCTCAGGTTCGTGCAGCTTGGACCTATATTCTTTGTCTTTGCCGAGCAGTACGCTCTTTCACTAGACGCATCCAGTACAGGCCTAAGCCAGAAAATAAGGTTGAGACTTTGGAAGACATCGAAGCTAGACACCTGAATTACCTATATCAGTTTTAAAATAACACCATGTTCGTTTAGTAGTCATTTTTTCATTACCTTATTATTATCATCATAAGTGCAAATGACCTAGATGTTACGCGCATCATACCAATAATCACCGCCGCATAAAGTCTTTCTCGACTGTGATTTTTAAAATATTTATTTTTGGTTGGTTGGTTCTTAAGTTTAGGGGCTGCGACAACGCGGTCATGTAGCCCCGTGTACTTTGGGTGTGTGTAGAATCTGTCTGATAACCGGTGTTAATTGTGATGACTGTATTAGTGTGTGTTATCTGTTTTTTAATTTAAGTACAAAACTGCAACTTAGAATTCTTCAAATAGTTCGTACTTTTGCCGCCAAGCGCCACCGTCAACGACTACTAGGCCAAGTTCGGAACTTAGCTACTAGACGCCACTGCAGTCGGCTCTTGGCAACGGACGTAGACATCTATGAGCGTTGTTTACCTATCCAATTTAGCTTCACACAGGTGTAATTAGTGGAAGGTTCAATAACATGCCATAAATCTGACATGGGACCGCCGGCTTTACTTCCCCTCCGAAGAAAGGCATACTGACGGATTTTTAACGCTCTTAAAATATCCGACGGCTTCGGCCGGGTTTGAACCCGCTATCTTGGGCATAGAAGCTCAGCATGCTACCAAATACGCCACCGAAGCCGCCATATAGTTATTTTTATTACAGTACATTGTGTACATTATACGTTGAAGTGTCAATTCAATACCGGTAGTAGTTTCCCTTATCATCCTCATCATAAGAGCAAATGACCTACAGTAGATGTTACGCCCATTACACCATTAATCACCACACACAATAAGTCTTCCTCGCCTGTGAATTTTGAAATATGTATTTCTATTACGGTAGTTTGTAAGTTTGACGTGTCAATTCAACAGTAGTTTTTATTATCATCCTTATCTAAAGGGCAAATGGCCTAGATGTTACTCCCTCATTGTCGTTGGGGGCAAATGACTTAGATTTTAAGTCCATTATATTTCTAAGGAGACCTTAAAACATTATCATCATTCCACCGGGCGAAACCGGGTACTACTGCTAGTCTATATATATAAAGCACAAAGTTTGTCTGTCTGTCTGTCTGTCTGTCTGTTATGTATACAAATCTACACCGTTTCACCGATCTGAACCAAAATTTGTATACTTACCCTTTGGAACCCTGCGGGTAACCCCGTCAACATTAAATTTCGGACAGACCACCCTATGCCCTGCATTTAGGCCCTTTTGCACAAATCTACACCGTTTCACCGATCTGAACCAAAAGTTGTATATTTAAACTTTGGAACCCTGCGAGTAACACTGTCCACTTGAAATTTCGGACAGACCACCCCATTCCCTGCATTTAGGCCCTTTGGTCCAAATCCACACCGTTTCACCGATCTCAACCAAAATTTGTATATTTACCCTTTGGAACCCTGCGAGTACCACTGACCACTTAAAATTTCGGACAGACCACCCCATTCCCTGCATTTAGGCCCTTTGGTCCAAATCTACACCGTTTCAACGATCAGAACCAAAATTCGTATTCTTACCCTTTGGTGCCCTGCGAGTAACACTGTCTGCTTGAAATTGCGGACAGACCACTCCATTCCCTGCATTTAGGCCCTTTGGCCCAAATCTATACCGTTTCACCGATCTCAACCAAAATTTGTATATTTACCCTATGGAACACTGCGACTAACACTGTCTGCTTGAAATTTCGGACAGACCACGCCATTCCCTGCATTTAGGCCCTTTTTGCACAAATCTACACCGTTTCACCGATCTGAACCAAAATGTATATACTTACCCTTTGGAACCCTGCGAGTAACACTGTCTGCTTGAAATTGCGGACAGACCACTCCATTCCCTGCATTTAGGCCCTTTGGCCCAAATCTACACCGTTCCACCGATCTCAACCAAAATTTGTATATTTACCCTTTGGAACACTGCGACTAACACTGTCTGCTTGAAATTGCGGAGAGGCTACTCCATCCCATGCATTTAGGCCCTTTGGCACAAATCTACACCGTTTCACCGATCAGAACCAAACATTGTATACTTACCCTTTGGAACCCTGCGAGTAACACTGTCCACTTAAAAGTTTGGACAGACCACCCCATTCCCTGCATTTAGGCACTTTGGCACAAATCTACACCGTTTCACCGATCAGAACCAATATTCGTAAACTTACCCTTTGGTACCCAGCGAGTAACACTGTCTGCTTGAAATTGCGGCGAGGCCACTCCATCCCTTGCATTTAGGCTGTTTGGCACAAATCTACACCGTTTCACCGATCTGACCCCAATTTTATATACTTACCCGTAGAACCCGACAAGTAACACTGTTCACTTTAAATTTCGGACAGACCACACTATTCCCTGCTTTTTGGCCCTTTGGCAGAAAACTACACCGTTTCACCGATCTCAACCAGATTTTACATAATTACCCTTTGGAACTCGACGAGTAACACTGTCCACTCGAAATTTCGGACAGACCACTCCATTCCATGCATTTAGGCCCTTTGGCACAAATCTACATCGTTCACCGATCGAAAACAAAATGTGTATACTTACCCTTTGGAACCCGATGAGTAACACTGTCCACTTTAAAATTTGGACAGGCCACTCCATTCCCTGCATTTTGGCCCTTAGCACAAAACTACAACGTTTCACCGATCTCAACCAGATTTTACATAATTACCGTTTGGAACTCGACGAGTAACACTGTCCACTCGAAATTTCGGACAGACCACTCCATTTCCCGCATTAAGGCCCTTTGGTACAAATCTACATCGTTCACCGATCGAAAACAAAGTGTGTATACTTACCCTTTGGAACCCGATGCGTAACACTCTCCACTTGAAATTTCTGACATACCACTCCATTCCATGCATGTAGCTCAGGAATTCCTCGGGGTTGCCAGCTTCCTAACTCACCCGTCATGAGCCCTTGAGGGTGTACCATAAGTTGTGGGTCTACACACACCCTGCCTCTTTGAGGGCCTTGAGCAGAAGACAGGAGATATTATGAAAAGGAAAAGAAGGCAGACCCCTCGAAGAATGAGGGTATCAGGAAAGATGAGACAAAGCCAATTAAGGCGGGAAATTGAAAGACTCCCTAGCCCTCGGATACCCTAATACAGTCTGGGTCGGAAGAGAACAAGAGTTGACCAAGGGAGGCCGACAGGAAGGAGAACTGAAATGAGCCCGGCACCAGGAAGTAGAAGCGATGCCAGACTCAGCTGGGGTTCCGTGGTCGCCAACCCACGTCCCACAAGTTGTGAGACCCTGGGGGGGGGGTCAGTTGTGAGAATAGCTTGCTGATTCATCGTGAGGTGACTTGAGAGTACTTTCCAGAGCCCGCCGTGTTATCTCCTGCTGTCTATGCTGATGCCAGCACAGGGCCGTTGCGAAACAGTGAGTGATTCCCGGTCAATCTGTATAGGAAGGGGAACCCCGAACGTGTGTCATCATATTTCGTCATCATCTGCGATCATCTCAGGTTCGTGCAGCTTGGACCTATATTCTTTGTCTTTGCTGAGCAGTACGCTCTTTCACTAGACGCATCCAGTACAGGCCTAAGCCAGAAAATAAGGTTGAGACTTTGGAAGACATCGAAGCTAGACACCTGAATTACCTATATCAGTTTTAAAATAACACCATGTTCGTTTAGTAGTCATTTTTTCATTACCTTATTATTATCATCATAAGTGCAAATGACCTAGATGTTACGCGCATCATACCAATAATCACCGCCGCATAAAGTCTTTCTCGACTGTGATTTTTAAAATATTTATTTTTGGTTGGTTGGTTCTTAAGTTTAGGGGCTGCGACAACGCGGTCATGTAGCCCCGTGTACTTTGGGTGTGTGTAGAATCTGTCTGATAACCGGTGTTAATTGTGATGACTGTATTAGTGTGTGTTATCTGTTTTTTAATTTAAGTACAAAACTGCAACTTAGAATTCTTCAAATAGTTCGTACTTTTGCCGCCAAGCGCCACCGTCAACGACTACTAGGCCAAGTTCGGAACTTAGCTACTAGACGCCACTGCAGTCGGCTCTTGGCAACGGACGTAGACATCTATGAGCGTTGTTTACCTATCCAATTTAGCTTCACACAGGTGTAATTAGTGGAAGGTTCAATAACATGCCATAAATCTGACATGGGACCGCCGGCTTTACTTCCCCTCCGAAGAAAGGCATACTGACGGATTTTTAACGCTCTTAAAATATCCGACGGCTTCGGCCGGGTTTGAACCCGCTATCTTGGGCATAGAAGCTCAGCATGCTACCAAATACGCCACCGAAGCCGCCATATAGTTATTTTTATTACAGTACATTGTGTACATTATACGTTGAAGTGTCAATTCAATGCCGGTAGTAGTTTCCCTTATCATCCTCATCATAAGAGCAAATGACCTACAGTAGATGTTACGCCCATTACACCATTAATCACCACACACAATAAGTCTTCCTCGCCTGTGAATTTTGAAATATGTATTTCTATTACGGTAGTTTGTAAGTTTGACGTGTCAATTCAACAGTAGTTTTTATTATCATCCTTATCTAAAGGGCAAATGGCCTAGATGTTACTCCCTCATTGTCGTTGGGGGCAAATGACTTAGATTTTAAGTCCATTATATTTCTAAGGAGACCTTAAAACATTATCATCATTCCACCGGGCGAAGCCGGGTACTACTGCTAGTATACATATATTACATAAATTATATATAAACTTTTGAACTGACGGTGGTTTTGGGGTCTGGGGGATGTGAAACGCGAAGATATGTCGAAATTTTCCGGAAATCGAAACATGGTACCCATTGCAATAGTTAGCTTTCTAATGAAATCTACCTAAAATACTGCCGTCAACGACACCTCGCTGTGAACTTGGCTACTAGATGCCACCTCAATCAGCAACTCGCAACGAACGTTGGAACTTCCCCTCCGAAGGAAAGCAAACTCAGGTTTTTTAGCGCTCTTAGTAAATCCGACGACTTCAGCCGGGTTTGAACCCGCGACCTTGGGCATAGAAGTTCAGCATGCTACCAGTTCCGATACCGAAGTCGCTTCCCACTGACATATGAAAACTGAATGTGATCTCGTGCAGTGGCGTTGTCATAGCACCTGCGATGGTCATCCCTTATCAATTAAAAGTAAAGTTGTCATGGCAACCTCTCTTGGCACTTGGCATTTTCTTATAATTTAAATCATTTTGTTCACCCCGTGGCGTAATGGTGGGTCATATCAAAAATTCTTTCAGACAAAAGTTTTAGGTAATTATTGGAGGAATATTGTCCATTTTGTGCGGTTTTGATATTGTGCCTATTAACAGAGATATGATTAATGTTTCCCGAAAAAAACACTTTTTCCCAACCCTTTGGTCAATGGTTGGTGCTATCAAAAAACATATTTGACATAAATTTTTGGCACTTATCCGACACATATTATGAACTTTGAAGGGATTCGATATTTCATGTATTAAGAGAGTTATAGCGATATTTCACTTTTTCGAAAAAAAAGCCCCCCATTTTTACCCCCTTTGACCGATTTTGCCCATTAACGAACTCGACCGAGATTTTATAGGGATACATATTATGTAAAAAATTCAAAGTGATTGGTGCAAAATTACGGCAGTTATCGTGTCCACAAGAAACTGATATATATATATATATATATATATATATATATATATATATATATATATACATAAATTATATATAAACTTTTGAACTGACGGTGGTTTTGGGGTCTGGGGGATGTGAAACGCGAAGATATGTCGAAATTTTCCGGAAGTCGAAACATGGGACCCATTGCAATAGTTAGCTTTCTAAAGAAATCTACCTAAAAAAACCAATGAGTTAACAATGTTAATCTTTGCTTTCAAACCACTCATATTTTTGACTTGAATGTACTTTTTTTTTCAAAATGTATTTCTAAAGCTTGACCTTTTCATAAAAACCATAGCAAGAAAGGCCCAAGTTGATTTTACATACAATCAATGCTCTTGCAGTGGACTCGCTCATTAATGAAGAGTAACCGACTCACAAAAGATTCTTAAACACATAAATTCATTACTTTTTATATCTTATAACCGTTTTCCGGGACATTGATAAAACCGGGCGGGACACCGGGACAAGAGCACAATACCGGGACTGTTCCGGTCAAACCGGGACGTATGACAAGCCTACCCTTGTCTCATGTTACCTTATCCATCATTCTTCGAGGGATCAAATCTCTTCAGGTCTTTGCGACCTCATGGATTTACGAGCTGGGTCAGAATTATTCTGTTTTACCATTATTCTTTGGAGAAGGCATATTCCTTTTTCTTAACACCTCATATGGTGCAGTGGCTGTCACCCCTGAGGTCCGGGGTTGATTTCTGGCTCTGTCAAGATACTGTATTTAATAGTCTGAGGGCTGGAACGGGATTCACTCACCCAGCCTTGTGAGGAAGAACTAAGAAGCGTTAAGTACTATTCATCTCTTCTTCTGACTGACTGCGTGGCTCATCGGTAACGTTCTCGCTTTCTGAGCTCAAGATGGCGAGAATGAACTCTGGCGCAGTCAGTTGGCATTTGAGTGTGAGCAAATGCGAGGGAGTCATGTCAGTAGATTTACTGGCACGCTTAATATCCCATTCGTGACAAACTTCCAGCATCCCGGCCTTTCTAATAGCCGCAGTAGTTAAAAGGAACGTAAAACCAATAACATTATTACTAATATTATCCTTGCCACGATGGGTGAGTGGTTATCGTGTCGGACTACTTACCCCAAGCTGACAGGTTCGCTCCTGGCCGTGGTAGAGGTTTTTTAAAGGCGAAAAAACCACGGCACGTATTCATACGATGTTGGCATGTTGAAGAACCCATTTGAAATCACTCAGCCGTGTTCATAATGGCAAACTTAATCTCGGGATCTTCCGCCAACACATAAGTTCCTCACTTCTCTACTAGAACGAAGCTTGTAGTTTAACGTGACCGTTAATCTCGCGGACCTCCGTTTTACGTGGAATCCGAACCACAAGACATGGCATTTCACATCGAAAATCTCACATGCATTTACCGGGAATCAAACCCGGTCCGCCTTGGTGAGAGGCATACAGCTAGACCGCTGAGCCACCACGCCCCCTTCTCTACTAGAAAACGCTATATTGTCAAGGAGCTTAGTTAGAAATCCAACCCCCTTGACTTTCATAGCTTTCCAGGGAACAACAAAATCGACATGCAAGCTGCCCTTTGGACGTCAAAAAATAAAGCTTGCATCCGGCACCCGAGGCCATACGATCTTCTTCTTCTTCTTCTTCTTCTTCTTATTTCTTCTCTGTTATGCTGCACCAAGAGTTCAAGCTTCACTTTATAGAGTTCCACATCGCAGACAAAGACTTTCAAAAACGAATTTCTAATATCAAATCTATATTTGATGTAAACAGATTTCTATTCGGTAGAAAATCTTTCCTTACCTCTGATAACCTATATTTAGCCTATTTTCAATTTTGAAAAAATAGGCTTATGAGATCACCTTTTGTCCGTGTGTGTGTGTGTGTGTGTGTGTGTCCCCTAATAAAATCTAAACGGCTGGAGCGATTTCAATGAAACTCGGTAAGTTCATAGCACTATTCCAGCCGACCTCGACCGTGCCCATCAAATTTTGTTACGTCTCACCAATCCAACTTGGTGGCTGTGCGAAATATTTCACTAGCATTCAATATCTCCGAAACTGTTACCGATATCGCCCTGAAATTGTGTATGGTGATAAAGGGCACTACTAGAAGTTCACCTATGAGACTTTCAAAAACCTGGTGACTACAAAACCAACATGGCGTCAAGCGAAGTTGTGACGTTTAAATAGACTTTTCTCGCGATTTAACTATCCAAACGTAATGAAACTTGGTACAGCAAATGTTTATACACATTGTTATGCACTGGAGTCTAATTTAGTTCAATTGTTTACATAACCTCAAAATGGCGGCTGTGCGAAATATTTCACTGACATTCTATATCTCCGAAACTATTACAGATATCACCCTGCAATTTTGTACGGTGATAAAGGGTACTTATACAAGTTTACCTATGTATATTTCATAAACCTGTAAAGTACAAAACGAACATGGCGACCAAGCGAATTTGAAATGTTTTAAAAGACTTTTCTCGTGATTTAACTCTCTGAGCGCAGTGAAATGAGGTACAGTAAATGATTTTGCAGATTGTAATGCACTGCCATCTAATTTAATTCAATTGTTTACATAACCTCAAGATGGCGGCTGTGCGAAATTTTAAAATTAAGTTGTTATTTCTTGTGTCGTAATCATGCGATCGAAGTGAAAGTTTGCATAATGAACCTAGGCAATAATTGTCTTTGAATGGTACATAACTCTATGGCCTATACATATAACAATCCTAAATGGCGAGCTTCCGAAATATTTAGACGGTTCTCAATATCTATGAATCTTTTACAGCAACCAAACTGAATTTTTGTATGTTCATAGAGACTATGAACATATGTTCACCCAACGGACTTTCAGTAAACTGGTGAGCACAAATCCAACATGGCGGTGACGCGAAGTATAAATATTTAAATGGACGTTTCTCGAGAATTAACTATCCGAGTGCCGTGAAACGTTGCACGTTAAATGCTTATACAAATGTTGATCCACTGGCATCTAATTTATTTCAATTGTTTGCATAATCACAAGATGGCTGGTGTGCGTAATTTTAAAATCTCGTTTTTACTTCTTGTGTTCTAATCATGCGATTGAAGTTTGAATACCACACGCACACAATAATCTTAATGTAATAGTACAAAAATAAAAATCCAACCTGGCGACCGTCTGAAATATTTAGTCGGTTCTCAATATCTACGAATCTGTTACAGCAATTAAACTGAAATTTTGTATGTTGATAGAGGCAATTAACATTAGCAGGATATATGAAAATAGGCTGTATAGTTCTTCACGGAACTACTTGTTATATCCTCTTTGCTTCGTCCATCTCTGCTTAACTTGCTTCTCAAGTAGTTGAGATGTCGTACTTCTTTTAGCTTTCCACTGTCAATCCGATGCCAATGGGGGTTTCTGATTATTAGCCTACTTTCGATTTTTGCAAAAAATGAAAGTAGACTTATAAGATCAACACAGGGCGAAAAAAGTGTGTCTGTGTGTGTGTATGTGTGTGTGTGAGTCTCTGTGTGTGTGTGTGTGTGTGAGTGTGTGTACTCTGAATGTCTGTCCCCCCCCTATCAATTCGAACACGGTGAATGCGAATTGAACGAAATTTGGTACAAAGGTAGCACTAGCAAAGGACACCTCAGTGTCATGTTTTATATCGCCGCCATCTTGACGGAAACGTAATGGCGGCCACAGAAATGTTCAAAGCTTAAATCAAATTACGACTAACCTAATCATCCGATCTCTACCAAATTTTGTAACAACATACCTTTACGGGGGAGCATCCTTTGACCAAACTAATAGGTCATCAGCGTAATAGTTTGCGGATGGCGGCCATCTTTGTGTGAAAATCGATTCCCCCTATTAATTCGAACACGGTGCAACCGAATGGAACGAAATTTTGTACAGAGGTAGCACTAGCAGAGGGCACCTCAGTGTCATGTTTTATATCGTCGCCATCTTGACGGAAACGTAATGGCGGCCACACAAATGTTCAAAGCTTAAATCAAATTACGATTAACCTCATGATCCGATCTCTAGCAAATTTTGCAACAACATACCTTTATAGAGGAAGCATCCTTAGACCAAATGAATAGGTGATTATCCTAATAGTTTGCGGATGGCGGCCATCTTTGTGTGAAAATTAATTCCCCCTATTAATTCAAACACGGTGAAACAGAATGGAACGAAATTTGGTACAGAGGTAGCACTAGCAAAGGGCATCTAAGTGTCATGTTTTATATCGCCGCCATATTGACAGAAACGTAATGGCGGCCACACAAATGTTCAAAGCTTAAGTTAAATTACGACTAACATAACCATCCGATCTCTGCCAAACTTTGCAACAACATACCTTTATGGAGGGAGCATCCTTTGACCAATCTAATAGGTTATTATCCTAATAGTTTGCGGATGACGGCCATCTTTATGTCAAAATTGATTCCCCCTATTAATTCGAACACGGTGGAACCGAATGGAACGAAATTTGGTACAGAGGTAGCACTAGCAAAAGGCACCTCAGTGTCATGTTTTATATCGCCGCCATCTTGACTGAAACGTAATGGCGGCCACACGAATATTCAAAGCTTAAATCAAATTACGATTAACCTAATCATCCGATCTCTACCAAATTTTGCAACTACATACCTTTATGGAGGGAGCATCCTTTGACCAATCTAATAGGTTATTAGCCTAATAGTTTGCGGATGGCGGCCATCTTTATGTCAAAATTGATTCCCCCTATTAATTCGAACACGGAGGAACCGAATGGAACGAAATTTTGTACAGAGGTAGCACTAGAAAGGGCACCTCAGTGTCATGTTTTATATCGCCGCCATCTTGACTGAAACGTAATGGCGGCCACACGAATGTTCAAAGCTTAAATCAAATTACGATTAACCTAATCATCCGATCTCTACCAAATTTTGCAACTACATACCTTTATGGAGGGAGCATCCTTTGACCAATCTAATAGGTCATTCGCCTAATAGTTTGCGGATGGCGGCCATCTTTGTGTCAAAATCGATTCCCCCTATTAATTCAAACACGGTGAAACCGAATGGAACGAAATTTGGTACAGAGATAGCACTAGCAAAGGGCATCTCAGTGTCATGTTTTATATCACCGCTATCTTGACGGAAACGTAATCGCGGCCACCCAAATTTTAAAAGCTAGAATGTAATTACGACCAACCTAATAATCTCGTCTCTACCAAATTTTGCAACACCATATCTTTATGTGGGAAACATATTCCGACCAAACTGCAAGAACATCAGCCCAATAGTTTGCAGATGGTGGCCAAGTATGTGTGCAAATCAATTCCCCCTATCAATTCAAACACGGTGAAACCGAATTGAACGAAATTTGGTACAGAGGTAGCACTAGCAAAGGGCACCTCATATTCATGTTTAATATCCCTATAGCACGTTGTATTTCAACAAGCTACTACAACCAATATTCAATCATACTCCTTGAAAAGGACAAAGAGTTATAACAATACCCATGCATTTAGGAGAAAGTAGGCTATATGTTCTTTCCTGAACATCTTGTTTTTGTTTTACATTTATTGATTCTCATCATGAATTCTTCCTCAAAACTGAGTCCCTAACATTTGGAAACGCAATCAAATCGTCTGGTGAATCTGCTAACATGACAATGTCATGAACAAATCTACGAATGGAAATAATTATATATTTCCAACTCCTTACTCAATTTCATTCTCCTTCGATTATTCCACCCCCCAGGGGCTCACATCTAGTGGGACGTGCGTTAGCGATCACCGTACCTCAGCTGAGTCCGGCATTGCTTCCACTTGCTTGTGCCGAGCTCCTCTCCGTCTTCTTTCCCGTCGACCTCTCTTGGTCAACTATTGTTCTCTTCCGACCCCGACGGTATTAGGGTATCCAAGGCGTAGGGAGTCTTTCACTTCCTGGCCTTAATTGGCCATTTTCTCATCTTTCCTGATACCCTCATACTTCGAGGGTCAGCCTTCTTCTTCTTTTCATGTTATCTCCTGCCTTCCTCACAAGGCCCTCAAGCAGGCAGGGTGTATGTAGCCCCAGCACTTCTAGTGCACCCTGGATAGTGCTACACCTTCAAGGGCTCACGGCTGGTGAGTTTGGGAGTTGGCGACCCCGAGTGATTCCTGAGCTGAGTCCGTTTTGTCCCCTTTTTCCTCTGACCTTGGGGCGGGCCTCCTCTTCTTTCCCTTTCCTATCTTCCTTTCATGGCTCCCCTTCCTTCCAATTCCCTCAATCCTCAATTTTCGTGGGTTGAGAGCATTTCTTTTCTTCCTGTCCTTTATTTGCCTTATCCTTTATTTGTTTACCATTTCTTCTCTTAGTATGTAAGTTTGTAGTTAGTATTAGTTATAGTTTTCATTCTTACCTCATTTTTCACTCTCACCCAAACCATTATGGGCCTATAACCTAGATGTTAGGCCCCTTAAAACAACAAATATCTTCACCATCATCTTATCATTTATTCCATCCCTTATTAAATCCATTTAGCAAGGAAGCCAGACGCGGGAATGATAAGGCATAGAAATACATTCAGGAAATATGTGGCAGGTCTGAATTGGTAGAATGTTCATACCGTCCAAAAGGCTAGCCCATGCATGTGAGTAATAGGTGCAGTGGCCCCTGAATGAGGAATGCTCCATTACATGCGGTCCGGTACCCAGGCGGGAACTTCAGCAGGTTAAATAATATAACATGCAGGATTAAAATGTTTGGTTCGGCCTTCCCATTGCGGTCCGTGCAGGGTGGCGCAAATAAATCAATAAATTGTTAGCATGCGTGCTGTTGTAAATCTGGTCATTAACGTTTATTATTGAATGTATTTCAATTAACTGAAATGCCGCTAATTAAGCTCGCCAAGTTGCATTACTGCTTCACTCTCCTCCCTGTCTCTGACGTATTATACAATGTTTATTGTTAAACTTTAAATGTTACAGTGTTAACTGGTAACATGAAAGTACGAAGTGAATTCACAAAGTTTGTGTACAGAATATCTACAGTTTACCTAACCGTCGCTTACCACGGTGGGAGAGTGGTTATCGTGTCGGACTACCAACTCCAAGCTTGCAGGTTCGCTCCTGGCCATATCAAGTGATTTTTTGAAAGGCGAAAAAAATCACGGCACGCATAATAATAATAATAATAATAATAATAATATCGTATGACTTTGGGTGCCGGGTGCAAGCATTGTTAATTGACACCCAGAGGGTAGCTTGCATGTCGAATTTTGTTCTTCCTAAGAACGCTATGAAATTCAAGGAGGTTAGATGTCTAAGCTCCTTGACACTATAGCGCTTTCTAGTAGAGAAAGGAGGAACTATTGTGTTGGCGGAAATTCCCGAGATTAATTTTGCCATTATGAACACGGCCCACTGTATTCAAATGGGTTCTTTAACATGCCAATAACGTATGACATGCGTGTCGTGATTTGTGTCGCCTTTCAAAAAAATCACTTACCATGGCCAGGAGTGAACCTGCAAGCTTGGGGTTGGTAGTCCGACACGCATGTCATACGTTATTGGCATGTTAAAGAACCCATTTGAATTCAGTAGGCCGTGTTATAATGGCAAAATTAATCTCGGGATTTTCCGGCAACAAAAAGTTACTCCTTTCTGTACTAAAATGCACTAGTGTGTCAAGAAGCTTAGATATCTAACCTTCTTGACTTTCATAGTGTTCCAAGGAACGACAAAATTTGACATGCAAGCTGCCCTCTGGGCGGCAAAAACAGAGCTTGCACATGGCACCCGAGGCCATACGATCTTATTATTATACCTAACCGTCATCTACCGGTGGGTTCTAGATGTGCACGTGGGTGCTGTACACTTTTGATGTTAGGGAATCCGGATGGCTTCCATACTTCCCATGTTAATTTTCTACTTTCTATGTACCTTTTCGTCAGAAACTATTTATAAGAACTTTTTGCATTTTTTGAAGCTCTCTATTTAGTTTAGCATCGATATTTAGAAAATAAATATATTTTTAATTTTGCAATAATTTGTTAAAATAGTATATAATGTTTAGCATTTTCTTGAACATTTCCGCCAAAGTTAAACTTAAGTAAATTTAAAAAACTAATTGCTTCTACCGTTTCAGATTTGTATCTTGTAAGGTAAAATGCAAAATATAAAGTATAAAATACAAAATAAATTTAAAATAAACAAAAAAAAAAAAATGAAAAAAAAGTTACGTACTTTTATATTTAAAAATAAAATGGATCTTAGCGAGAAACTGGAGTCAACGTTTTTTTCCGCTAGCTGAGGAAACGACGACAGCTTAGGTTTTAGTACAACACCAGTTTTGCTTTCTTGTTTCTTAAATGAAAATTGTCTGATAAAGAGGATAGTTTTAACAAGATTTTCAATAAGGAACATATAGCCTACTTTCTCCTAAATGCATGGGTATTGTTATAACTCTTTGTCCTTTTCAAGGAGTATAATTGAATGTTGGCTGTAGTATCTTGTTGAAATACAACGTGCTATAGGGATATTAAACATGAATATGAGGTGCCCTTTGCTAGTGCTACCTCTGTAAAAAATGTCATTCAATTCGGTTTCACCGTGTTTGAATTGATATGGGGAATGGATTTGCACACATACATGGCCGCTATTTGAAAACTATTGGGCTAATGACCTTGTAGTCAGTCATAAGCTGCTTTCCACAAAAAGGCATGTTGTTGCAAAATCTGGTAGAGATCAAATTATTAGGATGGTCGTAATTTGATTTAAGTTTTAACATTTGGGTGGCCGTCATTCCGTTTCCGTCAAGATGGCGGCGATATAAAACATGACACTGAGGTGCCCTTTGCTAGTGCTACCTCTGTACCAAATTTCGTTCAATTCGGTTTCACCGTGTTTGTATTGATAGGGGGAATCGATTTGCACACATACTGGCCACCATCTGCAAACTATTGGGCTGATGATCTTGCAGTTTGGTCAGAATATGCTTCCCACATAAAGATATGTTGTTGCAAAATTTGGTAGAGACTAGATTATTAGGTTGGTCGTAATTACATTTTAGCTTTTAACATTTGGGTGGCCGCGATTACGATTCCGTCAAGACGGCGGTGATATAAAACATGACACTGAGGTGGCCTTTTCTAGTGCTACCTCTGTAACAAATTTCGTTCCATTCGGTTTCACCGTGTTCGAATTAATTGGGGGAATCGATTTTCGCACAAAGATGGCCGCCATCCGCAAAATATTAGGCTAATGACCTATTAGTTTGGTCAAAGTATGCTCGCTCCATAAAGGTATGTTGATGCAAAATTTGGTAGAGATCAGATGATTAGGTTAATCGTAATTTGAATTAAGCTTTGAGCTTTTGTGTGGCCGCCATTACGTTTTCGTCAAGATGGCGGCGATATAAAACATGACACTGAGGTGCCCTTTGCTAGCGCTACCTCCGTACCAAATTTCGTTCCATTCGGTTTCACCGTGTTCGAATTAATAGGGGAAATCGATTTTGACACAAAGATGGCCGCCATCCGCAAACTGTTAGACTAATGACCTATTAGATTGGTCAAAGGATGCTCCCTTTATAAATGTATGTTGTTGCAAAATTTGGTAGAGATCGGATGATGATGTTAGTCGTAATTTGATTTAAGCTTTGAACATTTGTGTGGCCGCCATTACGTTTCTGTCAAGATGGCGGCGATATAAAACATGACACTGAGGTGCCCTTTGCTAGCGCTACCTCCGTACCAAATTTCGTTCCATTCGGTTTCACCGTGTTCGAATTAATAAGGGAAATCGATTTTGACACAAAGATGGCCGCCATCCGCAAACTGTTAGACTAATGACCTATTAGATTGGTCAAAGGATGCTCCCTTTATAAATGTACTAGCTGAAGTACCCGTGCTTCGCTACGCGTCATAAATAAATTAAAATGTGAAGGTGACAGTTAAAACAGGGGATAGGCGAGGTACTGCGCAGAGGGAGATTAAGGATGGAACATTTTGTCCAACTACACCGCTCGGAGTTGACCGTGTTTTATAGCACAAATTTAGGTTTTACTCGCTAACAGTTGCAGATACCTTTCGGATAGAAAATGTAATTTTAAACCTCGCATATGCCATCAAAAATTTGCTATTTCTTAGCGTTCTCTTTTTATTTGAAATGGAAATATGAAAGTTTGAAACCAAAGGGTGTAGTGACGTCACTAAAATGGTCGCAATTTTAAATAGTGCAAAGTATTGAAATCAAAAGTAACCTATATGTTAACCAGGTAAATCAGCTACTTCCATGTAAAATTCACGTAAATCGGACCAGTGGTACTTGCGAGATTGAGTAATACACAGACACACACCATCTCAATTTTAGCCTCGCATCGCTCCCGTCATAGTCGTATCATATTGTTTTTCAATGAAATGCAGGTTTAACCCCGTTAACACCACTTTAGAACCTGAATACCCAAAAATCCCTCCGTAGTAGACGTTTTCGACACACAACAAACAAACATATTCCCAAAATATAATTCTTCTAACTTTAATAGTTTTGGTTGGTCGATGAGAGCAAACATCCAAAAATCCTTCCTTAGTGGACGTTTTTCTTCCAGAAAATCACCCCTCCCCATATGCCCCTTAAATTGCATTTATGAAAACACGGTCGAACACCTATTTATTTTATTTATTTATTCATTTGTTTATTTATTTTGAAGCTGATAGATTTCCTCCGAGTTTCAGACTCCTCCCTATGTCGTTTAAGAGATACACGCTCAGTTAGGAATCTTTCAACCCCCACTTTTCATCCCTTTCACCTCATAATATACACTACATCGAAAAACCATTAGACATGTGTCAGCTTATTTTTAATGATTAGTATATGTGCCAAGTATCACATCCCCAAATGAAACCACTCGTGAGATATTGTTATTCAATGGAAAGCACGTTTACCCCCTTAACACCTCTTTAGAACCTGAATATCCAAAACTCTTTCCTTAGTGGACGTTTTCGACATACAACGAACATATCCCCAAAATTTCATGTTTCTAACTTCAATAATTTTGGCTCGGCGATGAAGAGTGAGTGAGTCAGTCAGGACATTTTCTTTCATTTATTTTTGATAATTTCACCCCTCCCTATGAACCCCTTAAATTGGATTTATGAAACAAACGATCAAACACCTATTTACTTATTTAAAGCTGTTTTCCCCCTGAGTTTGATGAGTGAGTAAGTGAGTCAATCAGTTAGGACACTTTCTTTCCTGTTTTTTTCCCCCAGAATTTCACCCCTCTCCAAGGGCCCCTTAAATTGGATTAATTAAAAAACGTTCGAACACCTATTTACCTGTATTTTAAGCTGTTTTTTCCCACCGAATTTCAAACTTCACGCCTATGTCGTTTCAGAGATACACGCTCCGTCAAGAATCCCTCAACCCCCAATTTTCACCCCATTCACCTCATAATATACACCACATCGATGAACCCTTAGACATATGTCTGATTATTTTTAATGATTAGTTTATATACCGAATATCACATCCCCAAACAAACAACTCATGAGATATCGTTATTCAATGAAATGCACGTTTACCCCCTTGACACGTCTCTAAAACCCGAATAAACAAAAATCATTCCTTAGTTAACGTTTTCGACATACAGCGAACATCTTCCCAAAATTTCATGTTTCCAACTTTAATAGTTTTCGCTGGGCGTGATGAGTGAGTGAGTCAGACAGGACATTTTCTTTCATTTATTTTACCAGAATTTCACCCCTCCCCATGGGCCCATTAAATTGGATTGATTAAAAAACGCTTGAACACCTATTAACTTATTTCTTAAGCTGTCTTTTTACCCTGAGTCAGTCGGTTAGGACACATTCTCTCCTTTTTCCCCCCAGAATTTCACCCCACCCCATTGGCCCCTTAAATTAATTTATGAAAAAAACAGTCGAAAACCGATTTACTTACTTTTTAAGCTGATTTTTTTCGCTGAGTTTCAAATTTCTCGCCTATGTCGTTTAAGAGATAGGCCTACACGCTCCATTAGGAATCCTTCAACCCCCACTTTTCAGCCCTTTCACCTCATAATAATACACACATCGAAAAACGCTTAAACACATGTCTGCGTATTTTTAATGATTAGTTTATATGCCGAGTATCACATCCACAAATGAAACCACTCGTGAGATATTGATATTCAATGAAATGCAGGTTTAACCCCCTTAAGACCCCTTTAGAACCCGAATATCCAAAAAATCTCCCTTAGTGTACGGTTTTGACATACAACGAACATATCCCCGAAATGTCATGTTTCCAACTTCAATATTTTTGGCTGGGCGATGATGAGTGAGTGAATGAGTCAGGACATTTCCTTTCAATTTTTCTTTCTTCAGAATTTCACCCCTCCCGATGAACCCCTTCAATTTGATTGAAAAACAAACTGTCGAAAAGCTATTTACTTACTTTAAGCAGTTTTTTTCCTGTGAGTTTGATGAGTGAGTCAGTCAGTCAATCAGTTAGGACACTTTCTTTCCTGTCCCTCCCCCCGAATTTCACCGCTCCCCATGGGCCCCTTAAATTGGATTTATGGAAAAGCGGTCAAACACATATTTACTTATTTTTATGCTGATTTTTTTTTCGCTGAGTTTCAAACTCCTCGCCTATGTCGTTTAAGAGATACACGCTCCGTTAGGAATCTTTCAATCCCCACTTTTCACCCCTTTAACCTCATAAACACATCGAAAAACCCTCAGACACGTGTCTTGTTACTTTTTAATGATAAGTTTATATGCCGTGTATCACATCCCCCAATGAAACCAATCGGCAGATATAGTTATTCAATAAAATGCAGGTTTAACCCCCTTAAGACCCCTTTAGAACCTGAATATCCGAAAATCCTCCCTTAGTAGACGGTTTTGACATACAATGAACATATCCCCAAACTGTCATGTTTCTAACTTCAATAATTTTGGCTAGGGGATGATGAGTGAGTGAGTAAGTGAGTGAGTCTGGACATTTTCTTTCAATTTTCTTTTTTCAGAAATTCACCCCTCCCCATGAACCCCTTAAATTTGATTTATGAAAAAAAAACTGTCGAACAGCTAATTACTTACTTTTAAGCAGTTTTTTCCCCCTGAGTTTGATGAGTGAGACAGTCAGTCAATCAGTTAGGACACTTTCTTTCCTGTCCCCCCCCCCCCCCAGAATTTCATCTCTCCCCATGGGCCCCTTAAATTGGATTTATGAAAAAACTGTCAAACACATATTTACTTCTTTTTTATGTTGATTATTTTTCGCTGTGTTACAAAACTCCTCGCCTATGTCGTTTAAGAGACACACGCTCCGTTAAGAATCTTTTAATCCCCACTTTTCACCCCTTTCACCTCATAATATACACCACATCGAAAAACCCTCAGACACATGTCTTCTTATTTTTAATGATGAGTTTATATGCCGAGTATCACATCCCCCCATGAAACCAATCGGGAGATATTGCTATTCAATTAAATGCAGGTTTACCCCCTTAACACCCCTTTAGAACCTGAATAGCCAAAATTTCTCTCTTAGTGGGCATTTGCGGCCCTTGAGGAAGCTGCATACCAGATTTCATTCCAATCCGTTCGGTGGTTTCTGAGATTTCGTGATGAATAAATGAATGAGTGAGTGAGTGAGTGAGTGGTATTTGAAAAATATATAGTAGAAAGAAGATAGTGTCAAGTCTTTGTTGTGCTAAACTCGGTTGACAGTGCTGTGTGAGCAGCTGAGTAACTAACGGGATTTCAAGTAAAGATCCTCATTTTCTATACCGGTAGTGCTGAGCGCAATTGGCATCAAGTCGGCCGTGTCTCGACTTGAGCTTTGTTGCCATGGAAACTATCTGCCTTGCCATTCCTTCATGAGTATATTTTATGATTTGATTAGCCTGTTTTTGAGTGAAATAGGGCCAAAATCAGAAGAATGAGAAAGACTATCGAAAATACATGTAGCCAGCGGTTCCTTCTGGGTCCTAAACTATGTGTATGCAAAATATGGTTGAGATTGGTGGAACGGTGTAGATTTGTATACGGAACCAACATATATACATACATACATACATACATACATACATACATACATACAGACTTTCACTTTTATATATTAGATGTTGTTGCAAAATTTGGTAGAGATCGGATGATGATGTTAGTCGTAATTTGATTTAAGCTTTGAACATTTGTGTGGCCGCCATTACGTTTCTGTCAAGATGGCGGCGATATAAAACATGACACTGAGGTGCCCTTTGCTAGTGCTACCTCTGTACCAAATTTCGTTCCATTCGGTTTCACCGTGTTTGAATTAATAGGGGGAATCGATTCTGACACATAGATGGCCGCCATCCGCAAACTATCCGCTGATGACCTATTAGTTTGGTCAAAGGATGCTCCCCCCATAAAGGTATGTTGTTGCAAAATTTGGTAGAGATCGGATGATTAGGTTAGTCGTAATTTGATTTAAGCTTTGAACATTTGTGTGGCCGCCATTACGTTTCCGTCAAGATGGCGGCGATATAAAACATGACACTGAGGTGTCCTTTGCTATAGCTACCTTTGTACCAAATTTCGTTCAATTCGCGTTCACCGTGTTCGAATTGATAGGGGGGGACCTACATTCAGAGTACACACACTCCCACTCACACACACACACAGACTCACACACACACATGCACACACACAGACAGACACACTTTTTTTCGTCCTATGTTGATCTCATAAGTCTACTTTCATTTTTTACAAAAATCGAAAGTAGGCTAAAAATCTACAAGAGGGAGTTAATTAATGAGACGCACAGGTATGGGAAGAGGAAATTATCTTTAGGAAAGAGTTATCAAGAAAATAATAATAGCGTTAAAAAGCGAATAGCCCTCAGATTAATAGGATGCATAAAATGATATTTAGAAAGTTTTAAGGATTGTCGGCATTCCGTATCCCATTGAGCGAAGTCAGTTATCCCTATATCACCCATGTTAAAACATGAAGAATGAAACCCCATTAGCTCAGCATATAATTAGCACATTAAAAAAAAAAATTGCAGGTGTTAGTATTGTGTCCATTTCTACCCTAGTAAAATCAATAACCTACAGCTTTTCGTTACACGACTATGATCATTTTTAAATTTAGCTCTATTTTTGGAGGTAAATGGGAAAATGCACTTAAGGGGTATTATAACTTTTAAGTAATGATAGCCCGGCGTGGGGATGTGGCGACCCATCGCCCAGTGGGAATCCACTGCAATCAGCCACCCGAGTATTGGCGGGAAAACCATAACTTAGTGGGTAAGGAGGAAATGCCTGCCCAAACCCTGACCATCTGGGGCACCCTGTCTCCAGGGGATAAACATGGAGGATGGGAAGGTAACACAAACAAACCACTCTACGTTGGGCTAATCACCCATGTGGAGGTAAAGTGGTTCCGAAAACTACAAGTAGCCTCGGATTGGACGGATATAAACGACGACGACCGGAGTGGAAACGGAACACGAGATTCGGAACATGGATTATTAAGACAATCGTTGGTAAAGAAGTGGAATTGATACAGGAAATGAAGGACCACAAATTAGAAGTACTGGGATTACATGAAATGCGAGTCGCGGGAGGAGCTGGACGAGGTAGACCCTGCATTACATGGGAGAATAGGATTGATAGATTGGGGCAGAAACGGGGCAAAACTGTTGTGGAAAGGAAGAGAATGTGCAGAAATAGAGTGGAGTGGCAGAATAGGCTCTAACGAGGCTACCCCGACGCTTGAAGGCATAAGGAAATTGAAGGAGGGGGAGGAGAAGAAAAGAAGAAGAAAAAGAAGAAATGCTAGAATAATATAAAAATGACCACGATAGCCCGATTCCTTATTTACGTACAGTATTATCTCTACTTAGTATAAAACAAAGTTCCCGATTCTTGGATGTTACGGGTAAACTCGAGAACCACTGGATGGATTTTGATGTGGTTTTCACCATTCTGTAAAGAATATCTCGAGGATGATTTCTGTAGAATATAATTTATTTAGGATCAAAGGAAGCCGAGCAGTAACGATTTCAGTGGAAACGTCGAAAAAAAAAATACCTTGTGTCCGAGCGCTTCGTAAGCTTACGCTGGGCAAACCGTTAAAAATATCTAAATACTATGAGTGTATGAATTGTTCAGCATGAAATGTTCTACAAAAAAGTCCGCAAGAGGATATGTCTATCTTCAATGCAACGCCCACTGTAAGTGTTTTTACGTTTGCATTTCTTCCAACCATGTCCATTCAACTACTGAGGCGAAAGTTTACGAGCTAGCTATGGACGAGTCTATCATCCCTGTTACAGCCTAACTAGTGGGCGAACCTATTGACCCAGATACAGCCAGCAGCAAACCGTTGAGTCGTGTTGAGTTAAGACTTCTGAGAAGGGTGGTTGTGTTTGGAGTTTCCCTGGAAGTGCAGCTCGGGTTTTCTTCATTTCGCTTGTGAAACACAGTCAAGTTAAGATTGGACGGAAAGGGGATTTGAGTTTCATTCACCTCGCCATTCCCTGCAAGTGCTACTCTCATTTCGCCTGTGAACTTTTCGTTCCGCAAAATTCACAGTCAAGTTAAGATTGGACGGAAGGGGGATTTGTGTTTCATGCACCTCGCCATTCTTAAATTACATCTGACAAGAATTTGTTGCAAATGCATCTCCATGATAATATAGTTAATAGTCCAGTCAGTGATTTTGACCCATCATGCCGAGACGTAAAACGGATAGCTTATTGGTCGTTGTTCATTGACATTGAAAAAAAAAAAGCGCTTATCACGTAATGCCTTCATAACTGTTCCCGGGCGAAGCCGGGTCGGGTTGCTAGTTTATAACTATTTATTACCTTGAGTCAATATTTAGTACATTGAAACTGTACCAGCTTCAGCGTGGTATAGGATAAGTAAATGTTCAGTAACATACAAATTAATACATTTTTTGTCATAATAGAGGATACTATAGATATTCTTGTTCCAAGTTTCTTGGCAACTACATAACCAAAACATGTCTTACCATTTCATAATAACTTCGTCACACCTATTTCTAAAGTTCTCTCTACAATATCTCTTTATCTGGCAAATACACATCAACCATAATTTATAACCTAACTTATTCAGCATATATATTTTCACATACACATCTCTTCAATTCAACGCTGTTTTATCAAGAATGTTTATGCTTTATTAACAAAATTTTTGTAACAGATCTGGTTTTTGAAATTCTACTCTGTGAGCTTCCGCAACAAAAATATTATAGTATCCTCTATTATGACAATGGTTCTATTAAGTTGTATGTTACTGCACAGTTACTTATCCTATACCACACTGAGGATCACAATGTGACCGATACCGGTACAGTTACAATGTACTAAATATTGACTTTAGGTAATAAATAGTTTATCTCTACTTAGTATAAAACAAAGTCCCCGATTTTTGGATGTCACGGGTAATCTTGAGAACCACTGGATGGTTTTTGATGCGGCTTTCACCATTCTGTAAACGATATATCGAGGAAGGTATCTGTAGAAAATAATTGATTTATGATCAAAGGAAGCCAAGCAGTAACGATTTCAGTGAAAAGGTTGAAAAAGAAACCTGGCGTCAGTGTGCTTTTTAAGCTTACAATGGGCAAACCGTTAATAATATCAATGTACTGAACCCGCTGAGCTATGGTTCATGTGATATTTTTTATGACAGAGCATTTATGATGGGATGTTGTACTTTTGAACACACCCAGGAAGCCACGTGAAGCTGAGAGATCACGCGATACTTTGAAGTAGCGGTGAATCGCACTTTTGACTTTGGTGTAAACTGCTAATTATTATCTGAGGTCTTATTAATTATTTTTATCTTTCCTACGAGACTCAGAATATTCCATTTCGTCATGCTGCATTATTAAAACATTTTGGAGAATGTTTATTTTTACTTTAGGTAAGGTAATACCCTTGCAGATACGCAAAAAGGAACGTAAGTAGTCGCTCAACGTTTTCGTTTTGACGACCTACTTTCTAGAGACACCCAGTACCGGGGCACTGCGTCTTGAGAATCCGCCTTGTGTAGGCGTGGAATTACATTTGTCCTACGAGACGTAGAAGAATATCCGCTGTTTAGCGTTAAAAAGTGATTATAAGGTGCCATCGAGCAAGCAAATACTAATATTCACTGTCGATGAAGTCCAGTGAATTAAATAAGAAGCTTGGGAAATAATTATTGGCAAGTATAGTGTATTGCACAACATTGCTGTGACATCACATATTACCCACGCGTATGTGGAGGGCAGATGCCTAGTGGAAATATACAGGTAATAGTGTTACAATTATCCTGAATAAGTGTGATTATAATAGTATGAGATATTTAAATTGCCAAAGTGGAAATTTCATCTTTGAAACGTCGTATAATTCACGGATGCTGCGTGATACAAAAGTAGCGTCACTAGCACGTGCAGCATTATAAAATAGTATTAGCTCACATGCTAATCCACATCTGCAAGATTAAGGCTGTGTCGTATTTTATAATTGAAGCCTATAATAGTCACGACGGACATTATAATTTTGGAAGTGAGAGGATGAATAATCACGCAACTTATTTCGCTACCCACGTGATTGGACTTTTATTCACCATGGTTGAAGCAGTCACCATGGGCTAATACCATCCCAGTATGGGGGGGTGACGTTTCTACAGGAACCAGCATGATGGTGGAACTTCCAGAACGATGAACGAGAGGGAAGGAGCCAAAATGCCATTTCCAGGCATATCCACGAAGATGTCGACAGGGACAAATCGAACCCTGGTCTTTGGGGGAGTCCAGATGGGAATCCTGATGAGGAGGATACCGATCCAGAGAGCCAGAGAGGTTTATGTACAACCCTTGTTGTGGAATAGAGAGCTGAGTGAGAGCTCCTCCATTTCGTGAGTTTTTGTCACACCCCTTCTTTGTTCTAGTTTCTGGTGGTGTAGTAGTTTTAATGTAGTTTGTGAATCAACCACACTCAGTGTCAGCCATTTTTCTAGGTAGGGATGTAACTAGATTAGTTAGATGTCATTTATTTCAGTTTAGAGTGAGACACCTTTGGGGTCAGACATTTTGGTCAGCCCTGGTGCAGCTTGGTGAACGTCGTGGAACGTCAATGCCTACCTTTTTGCTGAACCTGATCGTAGTCATTTTGAGGCTATTTTGTTCAACCCTACTTGGGGTAATTTTCAAGTCTTTGCTGACTGTAGTCATGGCAATCAGATGCCTTGGTTATTAATTGACTGCATTCTTCGCAGCCATCCTTTGTTACACCCCTGACTGTCGTTAGAACGGTCGTATCATTTAGGTAGTCGACAGTAACTACCAGTTTGTAAATGCATTATATTTCATTTTGAATAAGCTCAGAAGCTATTCTTGGTCATGTTTGAACCTAACAACTAGAAGGAATGTTTCGTTGCCTAGCATCGAACGCGGTTCCCAACGTATCATTAAGCAGATCTAGTGTGTGAATCTGTGCCACATTTATCATATTTTTCTTGTGTCGTGTGAGACACGTTTTTATTTGATGTTCTAGCAACTACTGAGTTGCATTTTTAAAGCAAAGAGCTTCAGTTATTGTAAGTTTACTTTCATTTAGACGTCTTTGGTAGAAAGACGGAAGTGTATTACTATACTCAGATTTATAGCGTGCGTTTGATACACGGACTCTGTAGAGATCCGTAACACATGGTAAATTTTTTTATGAACCGGCCAAGTGCAGGTTTTGTATTGATTAAATCGCCGGCCTTGAATAAACTGGTTATGTAACCCAGTGACCTAGAGCACGCCTGCTTCATTGTGAGACAAAACTACTATAGACGAGGACAGAGTACAATTTGTATTCGCTTTTCCTTTCATTGCTATTTTGCTTATGGAAACCAGTTTCCACTCTTGTATTTGATCACTTGTTTTATGGATCGGTTTTTGTTAGTTTAGCGCTCTGTTGCGTGTATTGTCGTATGACAGGTACAGTTATGTAAGGTTTTCTATAGGATGGTGAAGTCTACCCTGTTACAGCAGGATGTTATTGTATGCTTTGTCCGGGGATGATCCCGTTGACCAGATGTTATTGGAAGGTAACTGTTGTACAGGCCTATCCCAGAGTTATTGAACGCGAGCTTAGCGCCGCTGGTAACCCGTGTTATTGTGTGTCCGAGTTGTTATACTCGTTGATTATATTCCGACTGTTGAGTCGAGGCTTTTTGGTGGAGAATGATCTCAGTTGGAGACACTCCGTGCCCAGGCTATTGTCAATGTTATTCGCCATAAACCTACGATAAACCTATAAACCGACATTCTGATAATAAAATGCATAATTGTTGTAAAACAAGCCTAACTAACGATTCTTTCTATCTAACTTTGTTCTTTGCATTCTGGAACTGTTGACAGAGCCGTGCAGTTGAAGATAATTTCCTTGTGAGGAAATGACTAGGACAGTTGACATTTTTGTAGCGACCTGAAGCATGTGCGAACCTAGAGTTCGTAGCTTGTGGAGCTCAGGCCATGCGATGTCAGACGTGGTCTCAACTGCGCATTCGTCACCGTAACTATACACATTAGATGACTATGGTTTACAAAGAGTAAACCAAGGTGTAGGCAGGAATTTTTAATAAAACTACTGTGTCTATTTCGTTATTAATTTATGATGTCAAGTGTATTAAACCCTACATGTTACTTTCTTGTGTGCTGTTAGCACATAGTTATTAAGCATAATTAAATTGTTTGTTTTTCATGGCTGTACACTTAGCTTTTGGATGTAATTGTTTTCTTTTACGGACGTCATCGCCGTAAATTTTGTTAATTGATAGGACTTAGCTAGTTGAATTAATGTTAAATTTAAATGTCGAAATGGTACCATCCTAACCTAGATTTGTTTTGCTACCCTGTTAAATGTAAATTCAGATATTAGCTGGATCTTGTAACTTGAACTAGGGACTTGCGTCGTGCCATATTCCTAGCGTTGCTGTTGGTGCTTTATCATTGTGAGTTAGATCTTTCGCGAGGGTTTTCAGTAACTTCTCAGGTAGGGGACCTGTTCTTTATCTTAGTTTATTTATTAATTTGCGGACTTGCCGATTATAACCCTCCGAACTAGGCTAGGGGCTTGTGAATTTTAATAAATTTTCACGGTGTTTTACATGAGTCTGGATGTTTATTTTCTCAGTCTAGTTTTAAGGTGAACCTTTCCTTAGGCGGTCTATGACCATCGTCACCATGTACCACGATCCCTGTGGACTACGGACTCTCGTGCCGCTTTAGCCTTTTTGGAAGGTCACCTGATCCTCACGGTACTTTTCTTTTTATTCGATTTATGTGTCGTTAGTTGAGTCATCGTGGTTGTTGACATCAACTAAACGGTCACATAAAATGGCGCCCAACTCATGTGCCGACGTTAACGTGGTGACCCTCAGTACCATGTTATTTTTTTTTTTGAGGATCCTAATGTTGATTAATGGTAAATTGACAGGACTGGGACGAACTTAGAAAGTCGTACTGCAGATCAATTGACCGCATGGCATTCATGTTTGATAGAAGTCCATGGGGTGAGGCTTTAGTGTTGAATAAATGAAGGATAGGATTTTCTTTGATGATGCCTCATCCTAAGTAAATGTAATACTTTGCTTTGCTCACCGTTGTCTTTGTAAATGTAGAAGCACTTAGTTTGCATACTCCAGCTGTACTCGTGATATTTATATAAATGAAGCAAGCTTTATACCACCAAGTAACTAATCATAGCTGTAAGTTCCAGTAGAAATTGATCCCTCACTTTCTCATATATTTCTTATCTATGGATGAGGAAACTATTCGTCGTGTGTTTGGAGAGATGATGGCAGGTGTGAATGCCAATCTTCAACAGAATACTCAGGCTGTAAATAATGTCAGTGGTCATGTGGACCAGGTTAGACAGGAAGTCAACAATGTCAGTGGTCATGTGGACCAGGTTAGACAGGACTTAGAGATTAACACTCAGTCTATAAACAATGTAAGACAGGACTTAGAGATTAACACTCAGTCTATAAACAATGTAAGACAGGACTTAGAGATTAACACTCACTCTGTAAATAATGTTAGGGCTGATTTAACTCAAGTCAGGGCAGACATGGACACATATAGGATCGAAGCGAGAAATGATCTGACGAGAGGTTTAGCAGCTGTTAGGGTTGATGTCATACGACACCATCAGGAGGCTAACCAGCGCGTAGATTGCTTAACCGACCAGATGAATAGAGCTAGGGAGGAGGTGCAAAACCGATTGGAGGAGCACACAGCTCAAATTCAGACAACCTTGAATAAAGTCCAGATAGACATGAGAGCAGATCTGGAACATACCAGGGAAGAATTCGGGACTCGACTAGATCACGTCGAGGGATTTATCGGAAATGTGAAGAAGGACATGGCAACCATGAACGTTGGTTTAATCTTGATGAGAGGAGCTGCCAATGCCGTTAATAACAACGTGAAGACTATCGTTGATGGCATGATGGAGATTAAAGAGGAACTTAACACCAACAGGAGAAACATTTCTGAATTGACGGAAACCGTAGCCAGTCTACGTGAGACAGTTGATGTTCATCATGAGGAACACAAAATTGACCTCATGTTATTGAGAGGTGACCTCAACGAACACGAAGCTACAGTCGAGGCTAAGGTAGCCGAGGTTAGAGACGATGTGGGTAAAATCCAAGAAAATATGTCCAGAGTTGAAGGAGATATCGATTCCTTACAAAAGAGATTTGAGGAAGTCGCGGTGACCGAGAGGTTAGACCTCAGTTATAACCTTAGGACGGCCATACGCGAGGTAGACACAAACCTCAAGGGAAAGGTTGACAGGATCGAGCTGCAATTGAACGACTTAGGCAACAAAGTCGCAGCCAGAACCATCCCAGGTCTTGAAGTAATAGAAAGACGCCTGGACAGACTCGAGACGACTCCAAGAGAGAGACACGTACACCAACAGATGGGAGAATCTCAGGAAACGCCTATATCTCAATCAGGAGGAATGATGCCTACCCATTTCCAACCCAGCGCGCCTATGGAACCGCAACCGTCACAATTCACTAATTTAGCGCAAGGTCAGACCTTGAACTTTAACGCTCACCCGTTTCAACCAGCATCTAATCGAATTAGTCATGAGACTAACACTCCTACGCAGAGTTACATGCAAAATACTTTCAGACCCGCGAATACGCAGGGAAATGTCACCATAATTCGTTCGAGAGAGGAGCAACCAGCTCGCTTCTCGGGAACTGGGAGCGGTGTTACTCCAGTGGAATTCCTAGCAAATGTCGAAAGCTACTTACGTGATACTATGGTAACTCCAGAGAGGGAACTAAGAGTTATAGAGCGACTGCTTGAGGGACAAGCCGGTACCTGGTTCAGAGCATTCCGATACTCATTCACAGGCTACCAAGACTTTAAGGAAGCGTTATTAAGAACATATTGGTCGAGCGACATCCAGCAGAGTATCCGAGCTGAGATGTACACTCGAAGGTACAGTTCCAATACACCTACTCGTTATGCGAATTACTTCGCAATACAGCTCGCGAAGCTCCGTTGTCTTCAGCCTCCATTGTCCGAACAAGATTTGGTGAACACAATTGTTTGGCAGTACCCTGCGGATGTACAACGTGTGTTAATCGCTGCAGGGGCATCCACTTTCCAGCAGTGTGACCAGATACTGCGAAGGTTGGACGCTAACACAGAACAGTTTCCTACACGCCGTCAGCAGAAGGCTGATAGACGCGAGGATAGACATATGAATCTGACGACTGTTGATAAAGTGAGCCAGACGCCACAACAAACACAAACCACAGAGGATTCTGGGCGACGTGATAACAATTACAGTTATAACAGGAGAGAATGGAACAACACTCCGTATACTCGCAATCAACATGATGACCGGCGAAGTCATTGGGACCGGCGATTCGACCGAAGGACGGACGACAACCGACGTCATGAAAACAACCGCCGAGGGAATGAAGGAAGAAATCAGCAACACGGACGTATCCGTAGAGACTATCGATATAGTGGGGGTTACGACAGAAATCGAGACCATAGATACCAGCCAGACAGGGATTGGAAAGGAAGAGCGCGGGAGAGCCGTGAGTACCTCCAACAATTGAGAGAATTGCAGATCCAAGAAGAGGGAGAACGGAACCCTACTTCGAGGGAAAATAGACATTCGGCGCAGGAGACGGAGCAGAACCAGCCCAGTACTTCTCGCCATGACAGAAAAAAAAAACTCCGAAAAATCAATAGATTCTTGTTTGGTTGAGCACCGAGTAACTGCCTCTATATTACTCTGGGAGCCAATCCAAGAAGACTTGTTGGACGAACGACGAACGACGAACCACAATTATGAATTAACACGTCTACCCAAGATTGTAGCCACCTTGAATGAAGTCAGTGTAGTCATACTCATCGATACTGGGGCGATGATTAGTGTAATTTCCGCCGATTGCCATGCCAGACTTAGAGCAAACTCTGAGGTGACGGAGTTGCCCATTTCAGCTATAAGAGTCAGAGGTGTCATACCTGACCGCGTTGTAACGTGCAAAATCCAGATTTTGTGTACTGTGAAGATTTCGAGCCACGTGTACTTGCACGAATTTCTCGTAATGAAGGGCCTGCATCATGATGCCATTTTAGGCGCAGACTTCATTAGAAAATATGATGGAATCATTGACATGGGACGGAATACGGTAGAGTTTAAGCCGAACGAACCCATTCAGATGAGCCTAATTGAAGAAGAACCGGAATTCCTATCCGAAGTAGACGTAGTCGAAGCATTAAAGGGCAAGGAAATTGAGGCGACACTAGATGCCGACGAAGAGGCAGAATCGTTATCAGCACCCACACATGAGGATCTTGAGGCAATACTGAACGAATACAGAGATATATTCGACACCACACCTGGTGAGATATTAGACTATGAGTATGATCTTGTATTACTGGACGATTCCCCATTCCAGAAAAGGATCTATCCGATTGCCGAGAAACATCTCGAAGAAGCTGCTAAGAAGATCCATGAGATGGAAGCAGCAGGTACAATCAAGAAATCACCGACTCCTTTCTTGAATCCCATAATATCTGTGGTTAAGGTAGATGGAAGCTTGAGACTTTGTCTTGATGCCAGAGCCTTGAATGAACGCCTAGCTCCTGAGCACGACAGACCGCCCAAGATTAGGGACATTCTCAGGAAGTTCAAAGGAAAAAGGATATTTTCATCATTAGACTTGGTTCAGTCTTATTACCATATCAGATTATCTGAGCATACTCAGAAATATACTGGATTCTTGTTTGATCAGACTACTTATGTATTCCAAAAACTACCATTTGGATTGAAAAATGCCGGAGCCGCATTAATCAGAGCACTTGATGCCAAGCTGACTCATGAAGTGAAGCAGAAAGTAATATGTTATGTGGATGACATAATCATAGCTTCGGGAACAGAAGAAGAGCATTTAAAGACATTGCGCCTTGTTTTTGAGAATCTCCGACAGGCAAATTTTAAGGTCAAGTTTGACAAGTGTCGATTTTTTCAGGAAGAAGTGAAATTCGTAGGACACATAATCAATGGAGAAGGATATAGACCGAATCCGGCAAAGATTAGAACTGTTGCTGCATTTCCAACACCAACCCGTGTGAAACACGTGAGACAATTCTTAGGAATTCTCCAATTCTTTGCTGCTCATTGTGAGAAGTATTCCGAAACTGTTGCACCACTGCAAGGATTATTGAAAAAGAACTGCAGGTGGAACTGGAATGATGAATGCGAGATAGCTTTCAGGAGAGCTAAACAGATGCTTGTGGACTCAATTCAGTTAGAATATCCAGATTACTCTCGGAACTTTATTCTAGAAACTGATGCATCTGCCATTGGTATAGGAGCCATTTTACTGCAAGAAGATGATGAGAAGAAACGTCATTACATCGCTTTCTTAAGCCGACGTTTAAGAGCACATGAATCTCACTACTTCACGACCGAGATAGAAGCACTTGCAATTGTTTACGCACTTGAATACTGGCAGAAACTTCTGTTAGGTCAGAGGATTATTGTGAGAACCGATCATCATGCGTTGACCTTCATCTTGAGAACAAGACTGGCAAGCGACAGGATCACACGTTGGACGCTGTTTCTCCAACAGTTCGATTTGGAAATAGTTTATCGACCAGGCAGAGAGAATGTGTTGGCCGACATCCTCAGCCGGAATCCTGAAGCTACTGTTAATGCCATAGACATCGAGGGAGAATGCGAGGAACACCTTCGCCGATTTCGTCATTTACCTGAAGGACAGCGACGTGAGGAGGAACTCAGACATATTATCCGTTTCCTAGAACGAAGAACGGATCCACAGGATGATCATTATGCAAGGATTGCTGCTGTTGCAGATGATTATTTGATTTATCATCGTGTCTTATACAAGTTTGTAGACGAGGACCACACTCAACTGCGTGCAGTTATTCCTAGGAGATACCAAGAATCTGTTATTCTTATGGTACATTTATCCATTGGACATGGTGGAACAGACAAAACCATTGCAACTATCAAGGAGTCTTTCACATGGAAAGGGTTAGGAGCCACCGTTAGACAGTGTTTACGTGCTTGCGACGCATGCCAGCGGAACAAATACACGTCACACTTGCTGAAGGAACAACCTAGACCAATACTACCAACTCAACCTAGAGAGTTATATGCACAGGACCTGTATGGCCCAATACCTAAGGCTCGTCGTGGGAATCGATACATCGTTGTAACGGTGGATGTGTTCACGAAATATACGATGCTTCATCCAATTCAAAAAGCTACTGCACATCAGATTATTCAGAGGATTAGACGTCAAGTGATACCGGAGGCAGGAAAGCCACAATTCTTGTTGACTGATCACGGATCACAGTACACCTCAGCAGAATTTGCCAATGCCATGAATGAGCTTGAAATAGGTCATGTTTTATCATCTATTCGACATCCAGAGAGCAACCCAGCAGAATGCGTGATGTCTATTATCGCAAAATTCTGTCGATTATATTGTCAAGAAGAACACTGGCGATGGACTGAAGTCATTGTTATTATGGCAAAATGTATTAATTCAACAGTACATGAAAGCACTGGTCAAATACCTATGGTCTTGCATTTGAACCAGATGCCGCTGAGAATATGGGATCGTGTGATTGTAAATCCACCTTGTTTACAACCATCACATGCCAGCAGACTTTTAGCTGCAAGAGAGACTATGGACAGACAAGCTGCCAAGCGCTTGAGAAGAACTAGACGCCAGAGGTTTAGAGAACCACTAGTAGAAGGAGACCTTATCCTTATAAGGAGACCCGGAATTTCTAGTCCTATAGACCGCATATATGGGAAATTTCTATCCTTGTATTATGGCCCTAGTCGTATCCGACAGCCTTTAAACAATGGAAGTTATGTGATAGAAGACATTAGGACAGGAGAACGCATTGGAACCTTTAATGCAGCCAATCTAAAAAAATATCACTCTTGAATGAATTTCAAAGCAAATAAAAATGTTATCCCAACATTTTATTTGAAACGACAGAGAGGCAGATGAACCCGCTGAGCTATGGTTCATGTGATATTTTTTATGACAGAGCATTTATGATGGGATGTTGTACTTTTGAACACACCCAGGAAGCCACGTGAAGCTGAGAGATCACGCGATACTTTGAAGTAGCGGTGAATCGCACTTTTGACTTTGGTGTAAACTGCTAATTATTATCTGAGGTCTTATTAATTATTTTTATCTTTCCTACGAGACTCAGAATATTCCATTTCGTCATGCTGCATTATTAAAACATTTTGGAGAATGTTTATTTTTACTTTAGGTAAGGTAATACCCTTGCAGATACGCAAAAAGGAACGTAAGTAGTCGCTCAACGTTTTCGTTTTGACGACCTACTTTCTAGAGACACCCAGTACCGGGGCACTGCGTCTTGAGAATCCGCCTTGTGTAGGCGTGGAATTACATTTGTCCTACGAGACGTAGAAGAATATCCGCTGTTTAGCGTTAAAAAGTGATTATAAGGTGCCATCGAGCAAGCAAATACTAATATTCACTGTCGATGAAGTCCAGTGAATTAAATAAGAAGCTTGGGAAATAATTATTGGCAAGTATAGTGTATTGCACAACATTGCTGTGACATCACATATTACCCACGCGTATGTGGAGGGCAGATGCCTAGTGGAAATATACAGGTAATAGTGTTACAATTATCCTGAATAAGTGTGATTATAATAGTATGAGATATTTAAATTGCCAAAGTGGAAATTTCATCTTTGAAACGTCGTATAATTCACGGATGCTGCGTGATACAAAAGTAGCGTCACTAGCACGTGCAGCATTATAAAATAGTATTAGCTCACATGCTAATCCACATCTGCAAGATTAAGGCTGTGTCGTATTTTATAATTGAAGCCTATAATAGTCACGACGGACATTATAATTTTGGAAGTGAGAGGATGAATAATCACGCAACTTATTTCGCTACCCACGTGATTGGACTTTTATTCACCATGGTTGAAGCAGTCACCATGGGCTAATACCATCCCAGTATGGGGGGGTGACGTTTCTACAGGAACCAGCATGATGGTGGAACTTCCAGAACGATGAACGAGAGGGAAGGAGCCAAAATGCCATTTCCAGGCATATCCACGAAGATGTCGACAGGGACAAATCGAACCCTGGTCTTTGGGGGAGTCCAGATGGGAATCCTGATGAGGAGGATACCGATCCAGAGAGCCAGAGAGGTTTATGTACAACCCTTGTTGTGGAATAGAGAGCTGAGTGAGAACTCCTCCATTTCGTGAGTTTTTGTCACACCCCTTCTTTGTTCTAGTTTCTGGTGGTGTAGTAGTTTTAATGTAGTTTGTGAATCAACCACACTCAGTGTCAGCCATTTTTCTAGGTAGGGATGTAACTAGATTAGTTAGATGTCATTTATTTCAGTTTAGAGTGAGACACCTTTGGGGTCAGACATTTTGGTCAGCCCTGGTGCAGCTTGGTGAACGTCGTGGAACGTCAATGCCTACCTTTTTGCTGAACCCGATCGTAGTCATTTTGAGGCTATTTTGTTCAACCCTACTTGGGGTAATTTTCAAGTCTTTGCTGACTGTAGTCATGGCAATCAGATGCCTTGGTTATTAATTGACTGCATTCTTCGCAGCCATCCTTTGTTACACCCCTGACTGTCGTTAGAACGGTCGTATCATTTAGGTAGTCGACAGTAACTACCAGTTTGTAAATGCATTATATTTCATTTTGAATAAGCTCAGAAGCTATTCTTGGTCATGTTTGAACCTAACAACTAGAAGGAATGTTTCGTTGCCTAGCATCGAACGCGGTTCCCAACGTATCATTAAGCAGATCTAGTGTGTGAATCTGTGCCACATTTATCATATTTTTCTTGTGTCGTGTGAGACACGTTTTTATTTGATGTTCTAGCAACTACTGAGTTGCATTTTTAAAGCAAAGAGCTTCAGTTATTGTAAGTTTACTTTCATTTAGACGTCTTTGGTAGAAAGACGGAAGTGTATTACTATACTCAGATTTATAGCGTGCGTTTGATACACGGACTCTGTAGAGATCCGTAACACATGGTAAATTTTTTTATGAACCGGCCAAGTGCAGGTTTTGTATTGATTAAATCGCCGGCCTTGAATAAACTGGTTATGTAACCCAGTGACCTAGAGCACGCCTGCTTCATTGTGAGACAAAACTACTATAGACGAGGACAGAGTACAATTTGTATTCGCTTTTCCTTTCATTGCTATTTTGCTTATGGAAACCAGTTTCCACTCTTGTATTTGATCACTTGTTTTATGGATCGGTTTTTGTTAGTTTAGCGCTCTGTTGCGTGTATTGTCGTATGACAGGTACAGTTATGTAAGGTTTTCTATAGGATGGTGAAGTCTACCCTGTTACAGCAGGATGTTATTGTATGCTTTGTCCGGGGATGATCCCGTTGACCAGATGTTATTGGAAGGTAACTGTTGTACAGGCCTATCCCAGAGTTATTGAACGCGAGCTTAGCGCCGCTGGTAACCCGTGTTATTGTGTGTCCGAGTTGTTATACTCGTTGATTATATTCCGACTGTTGAGTCGAGGCTCTTTGGTGGAGAATGATCTCAGTTGGAGACACTCCGTGCCCAGGCTATTGTCAATGTTATTCGCCATAAACCTACGATAAACCTATAAACCGACATTCTAATAATAAAATGCATAATTGTTGTAAAACAAGCCTAACTAACGATTCTTTCTATCTATCTAACTTTGTTCTTTGCATTCTGGAACTGTTGACAGAGCCGTGTAGTTGAAGATAATTTCCTTGTGAGGAAATGACTAGGACAGTTGACATTTTTGTAGCGACCTGAAGCATGTGCGAACCTAGAGTTCGTAGCTTGTGGAGCTCAGGCCATGCGATGTCAGACGTGGTCTCAACTGCGCATTCGTCACCGTAACTATACACATTAGATGACTATGGTTTACAAAGAGTAAACCAAGGTGTAGGCAGGAATTTTTAATAAAACTACTGTGTCTATTTCGTTATTAATTTATGATGTCAAGTGTATTAAACCCTACATGTTACTTTATTGTGTGCTGTTAGCACATAGTTATTAAGCATAATTAAATTGTTTGTTTTTCATGGCTGTACACTTAGCTTTTGGATGTAATTGTTTTCTTTTACGGACGTCATCGCCGTAAATTTTGTTAATTGATAGGACTTAGCTAGTTGAATTAATGTTAAATTTAAATGTCGAAATGGTACCATCCTAACCTAGATTTGTTTTGCTACCCTGTTAAATGTAAATTCAGATATTAGCTTGATCTTGTAACTTGAACTAGGGACTTGCGTCGTGCCATATTCCTAGCGTTGCTGTTGGTGCTTTATCATTGTGAGTTAGATCTTTCGCGAGGGTTTTCAGTAACTTCTCAGGTAGGGGACCTGTTCTTTATCTTAGTTTATTTATTAATTTGCGGACTTGCCGATTATAACCCTCCGAACTAGGCTAGGGGCTTGTGAATTTTAATAAATTTTCACGGTGTTTTACATGAGTCTGGATGTTTATTTTCTCAGTCTAGTTTTAAGGTGAACCTTTCCTTAGGCGGTCTATGACCATCGTCACCATGTACCACGATCCCTGTGGACTACGGACTCTCGTGCCGCTTTAGCCTTTTTGGAAGGTCACCTGATCCTCACGGTACTTTTCTTTTTATTCGATTTATGTGTCGTTAGTTGAGTCATCGTGGTTGTTGACATCAACTAAACGGTCACAGTACTATGATTTTAAGAATTGTTTAGCATGGAACGTTCTACAAAAACGTCCGCGAGAGCATATCTCTATCTTCAATACATCGCTCACTATAAGTGTGTTTATATTTTCATTTCTGCCAACAATCTTCTTTCAATACTGAGGCGACAGTATGTTTACGAGCTAGCTAGGGGTGAGCCTATGACCCCAGTAATAGCCCAGCTAGCGGGCGAGCCTATTACCCCGAATACAGCCAGCAGCAAACTGTCGATTCGTGTCGAGTTAAGACTTCAGAGATGAGTAGTTGTGTTTGGAGTTTCTATGGAAGTGCCACTCGGCTTTTCTTCATTTCGCCTGTGAACTTTTCATTCCACAAAATACAGTGAAGTTAAGATTGTACAGAAGGGGGATTTGTGTTTCATGCATCTCGCCATTCTTAAATTATGTCTGACAATAATTCGTTGCACATGCATCTCCATGGTAATATAATTAATAGTCCAGTCAGTGATTTTAACCCATCATGCCGAGACGTAAAATGGATATAGGTCGTAGTTCATTGACATCGAAAAAGAAGCGCTTATCACGTAATGCATTCATAACTGTTCCCGGGTGAAGCCGGGGCGGGGGCGGCTTGCTAGTTGTAATTATAAGTAATGTTTCGCACTTGGGTGATTAATTTTACTACCAACCAACTCACGCAGCATGACAAACAAAAGGTGAAACTTTCAACACACTACCTCAATAAGTTACTGAGGAACTAGGTCAAATGTGCAGAAACATATGTTACAGAAATGTAATCATTGGAGATTTAAATCCCAGACCTGGGAAGAAATATGCTATATAACTTAGTATCACAATAAAAATATGTACACATTATTTATGCTTCTGATAGCGGCATTAGTGTTATACCAACATATAAAATAGAGTTTACTCTTCAAAACAAAACATCAAATAGATGGTATAATGGCTTTCACGGCCAGTGAATTAAAACTCAGCAAATTTTCTAGGTTTGTGCCGTGTCCTGTGTGGGGTTTTGCCTAGGACACCAAGCTGGCTCATCAGCGGGCTCTTGGTGTCCCCACCTGGACCCCTCATGAGCAGTGAACTGTGTGCTACTTTCCTTTCTATGAAGCACACTTGCGCCTCTTTACTGCGAGAACTAAAACTCAAGCAGACATAACTTCCCTATGAAGGCTTCCAAACAATGGTATATTGGCTTTTACGGCCAGTGAATTAAAACTCGGCAATTTTTCTAGATTTGTGCCGTGTCTTGTGTGGTGTTTCGCTTAAGGTTATGACTGCTCGAGGATTTAGATCTCGCAGTAAACAGGCGCAGAAGCGCTACATAAAAAGGGAGGTAGCAGGCAGTTCGCTAGTCCTGTGGGATTCCGGGCGTGGACACCCAGAGCCCGATGATGAGCCAGCTTGGTGTCCTAGATGAAACCCCGCACAAGACACGGCACAAACCTAGAAAAATTGATGAGTTTTAATTCACTGGCCGTGAAAGACAATATACCATCTTTTTGGAAGCCTTCATAGGGAGGTTATGGCTGCTTGAGCGTTTAGTTCTCGCAGTAAAGAGGCACAGGTGTGCTTCATAAAAAGGGAGGAGGCGTGCAGTTCGCTACTCCTGTGGGGTTCCGAGAGTGGACACCAAGAGCCCGCTGAAGTTCCAGCTTGGTGTCCTAGGTGAATGCCCACACAAGACACGGCACAGACCTAGAAATATTGCTGAGTTTTAAAACACCAAATATGTTTGAAAATATACTAATTTTTCAGATAAAAGATGCAATTTTCTTATAATAAAGTAAACCTACAAGTATGCATACAAGGCAGTATTTAATGTCTTAAAATTACGATAGACCTAACATTTTGTTCACAGAACTTAATAATCCTCAAACAAAGACAAGAAAAGCATATTCACGTGGATAATCCAGATTTGAGTGCCATGCTGTTGACCAGTAGCGCCTCCGTTGGGCTATTACAAGACTACTAGACTCACCCCAATGCTGTTGACGTTGCTGTTATTTTGTTTTGGAGTCTCGGAACATCTTGATAATCAGTCCCGTGTACTTGGGTGTGTGTTCTATGTATCTGATAACCTGTGCTTCTGGGTTGACTGTAGTAGGGTGTGTAACTCTATTCAATAGGGTTGGGGTTGCGGTAGTGAACCCATGTACCATTGGCTCAAAAGGGGTCGAATCCATGTATTTTGAGAAAGGAATGAAAGAAACATACAGTTTCTAATGGAACGGAGAAAGATTTCAAGCAAGGATGCTAGCATAACGTTGCGCAAGAAGCTGGACCCAGGTGTTCAGGAAATGAGATCATGCCTCTTGACTGAGAAGGAGCCGGTCATGAGTCTTAATAGGATGAGTGGAAAGTTTGGACTGTAAGACAGAGAAGCCCGACTCGGAAATCAAGCTTAGCTTGCAGTAAAACGGCAACAGCGCCGCAGTGCCAGAAGAAGAAGAATTAAATTTAACCCATTTGCAGGAATAAAAGTAAGTAAATAAATACAGTACTGTGAATCATTTCGGATTAGAGATTTTTGTGTAAAGAAAAACCTTTTAATAATTGCACAGGAAAAAAATTCGAACGCAGCATACGTCATCGGGGAATTACTGAGACCCGAGGAGTGGGGAATTTAAAAATGAACAGCACCATCCACGCAGCTGAAGACTAAAAATTAATTAATATCTCAGAAATGCACGAACGATTCTTATGCGCAGTGAGATCATTTGACGTTTGGAAGACGAGCTTTCTGGAGATATAATTTTTATAATTGTGCGACAATTAGTTCAAAAGTTGGTCACGAAAAGGACTAGAATTTTATTTATTTTTGACTGAATAGTATAAAAGTCCAGGCCAAGCCAGACCAATCATGCAGTTATCAAACGGCCTGAGGGCGCGTCACTGTGCTACATCACACACCGAATGCAGTTACTAGTCCGTCCAGGGGGCGTGACGCTGGAGCATCATCATTACGCAGTCTTCAGACGTATGAACCTCAGGGGAGGTCATACCGTACAACAAGTATAAGCACCGAATGCAGTATTCCGACAGTCCGTGAGGGGGCGTCACGCTGTAACACATCGAAGGCAGTTTACCAGTACACCTTGAGGGGAGATGCTATATCACATCGCATAGACAATATCCGACAGCCAAGGGCGTCGCGGTATCAATAACTTACGTGCATCCGTAAGGAGTTGCAAAGAAGTAATATTACAGTATCGCCGTTTTGAGAATTAGGAAAATCCTAGTTACAGGATTTAGGTCCGACAGTATAAAGTTTACCGTGAAAAGTTCATAAAATACAGTCAAAGCAGGCTGCGAACTTAGAACCAGGGCGATAAGTCTTTAAGTAAACGACCAAAAGTATCATAACGTACGGAAGTACCGTAACAGCGAGATAAACGTTTTATCAAATTTAAAGAACCCGAGCAGGGACAGACAGAATAAGGTTCGCAAAGTATTCTAGAAGATTAGAAGTTCGAGAACCGAATAAGCGAAGAATAGAAGGAAACTATAGACATTGTTTCAAGGAAGCAGATGAACTATTAAAAAGTACTAAGACTCGAGAAGTATTAGTTGCTAAAAATCCATAGGTCACCGATAGATTATCGAGGGGACCGTGAACAGAACAGACTTTCGCTAAGATCAATCAATAGGATCTAAAAGGGAGCCGTTCGAGTCAGAGAAATAGCAGATCGTCAGGAACGGGATTTGAAGGAGTGCTATTGCAGGGAGGAAGTATATGGTTCGAGACTTTCATATTCGGAGAGGATAGGAAGCCGACATTACTAAATTTCACCCTTGGAGACGGGAGGTCAAGAGGTCACGTGTGATAGGCTTAATAACAGCCTAGTGATCAGAATTTGTGAAGTGTAAATATATCAAGATTTTGTGTTAAAAGTAGTATAATTTTTCAGTGTTTTATTGTGTGTTCTAAACGGATACACCAGTGTATTTAAAATGTTATCAGTGTTAAATGTATACGTGTTAAATATGTGTCAAGATATGTCTGTACATGCAATGAATTTGTACAAGATGGAGTAATTTAAAAGAGTGGGCAAAATGAGGCATCGCACGAGAAGGAAGGTCAAGGAACGACTTAAAACATGTGAGTAAAGATTTTCATTATGTTTTGGTGTCGGGGAAGTGTTTGTGTACAAATCCACCGGAGTTTTGAGTAAAGGGATGTTTCTAAATAACTAATAACAGAATAAGAACGCGACCTGAACAAATAACATTTGTGAAATAATAAATAATTATGTGAAAGAATAAATCCTGTAGAGGAAATGTATGGAATAAAATGTCAGTGTATTGGACGAATGTTATAAAGCAAGCGTACTAATAAATAAATAATAATAACAATAAAGGAAATATAAATAAAGATCAAGTTGAAAAATATGAAAATAAGAGCGTTGGAGCCTTAATAAAAGTATAAGACATGTTGTTAATGCATGTTCTTAAAATAGAGCGATTATTGTCAAAGGAAAAGATTAATATAAAATTGAGATTGTATCAATTGTTAATATGGAATTTATCAGTTCTTTGGAAGACGCTAGGCTTTAAAATAATGTATAGCGCGATGGAGTCGAACCTAGACTCCTCTTGTTGTTGAAGCCCCTAAGTATTCGTCGTAGAATGTGTATTACTCTTCCCAATCAATGAGGACCCTTCATAATTAATAAATGCCAAGGTTACGAAAGTGGTTTATGAGCCCAATAATGTTGTTGAAAGTAAAAAAAGAGAAGTAAAATGCCAGGTCTCCCCAGAGAACTGAAAAGAAAGAAAGTTTTTTTTTTTAAGCATTGAGTATAGCTCCCACACGCAGGCTAGACGAGAGGTTACCCTCACAGTCATAAATCTCATTCAAGTGTACGGTCAGACCCTAGTAGGAGGAGGGTCGGTGAAGGCCGTCTGTAAGAAGTAATAAATACACCGTGAGTGTTTAAAAGTTGTTAATGACCCGGGCTTTGAACCGAGGTCCATGTAGATTGAAATTATCGCTTGCCAGTTCAGATCGTAGTTTTCTTATGTGATAATGGTCTTATAAGACAAATAAATAAATAAATAAAAATCCCTATTGTAATGTTGTATGGACGTAGGATTCCATGAGTTTAATGAAGATAACTAGATTCTGGGAGTAATCATAGTTTTTGACTTTGTCAAGTAATCTTTATAACTCTGGAGTACACAGGTATTTTCCCGATCACTATGGTGAATTTGTAAAACTTGAGAGATATGGAAATGCTGAGAACATGTGAAATGCCCAAACATTTAAGTAGAGAATTAACATGTACTTTAAATGTAATTTTATATTTGTTTTGATGATAAGAAACTATAAAAATAGTATTGAGGTGTACAAAAGAATGAACCCGTTATTATTGGAAAGTATCGAGCCAAAGGAGCTCGTGGTTATATGGAACTTTAAGATAGATACTTTATGGAAGTAAAAATAATTATGAGTGGTGGTTCATAGGAACCCACCTATTTAAAATAACATTTGTGTTATATGATGGACTCCGTGTTCGTTTGGAACCGGAGTAGTTTTAATTTGTTTAGTGGCTTCAACGTGGGGCTTCTAAAATTTAACATGGCGCCCAGTACGCAGGGCTGAGTTTTCCTAGGGAAAACCCGAGTTTTCTCGAAAAATCAAAATTTTAATTTTTTTTTGAAAAAAAAATGGTTTTTCGAAATTTTGAATTTTAAATACTTCCATAAAGGTTTATGAAATTGAATAAAGTTATCAAAAGGGTACGTTGTAGTAAATACCCGTACCAAAGTAAATTTTTGAAGAAATTGGGACACAATGGTTCAGATTACCATCTCTCAAGCATGTTCTAGCGATGTGGCATGAGTAGCCCACTGTATTCTTATATTGGAATAAGATGTTGACAATAAGGGATTTTAAGGAGTGCCTGGGGGAGCATTTCAATAAAGAGATGGAGGAAATGGCAAAGATGTTATTAAGTGAAGAGAGGCGGAGGCTCTCAGAGGATATAAGGTTAGAGAGTCAAGATAAATGTAAAATTACAGGTGATAAAGAGTACCCAAGTAAAGAAAATGTAAAGGTTTCTTTAGAAAGCATGCGTGCACCTGGAGACATAGTTACACGAAGAGAAGGTAACATGTCTGCAGACAACAGGGTAACAAGTGAGCCTTTAGAGCTTCAAAAGGAAAAAGAAAAATGTAAACCGATTCCAAGGGAGAATATAATTAGTACAGAAAATAATGAGGGTAAAGATATTTCAAAGTCTCACGTAGTAATGCAGGTTCAAGTAGGCTCGGAAAACGAAGGAGAAAAGAAAGATAGTACTAGCGTTCAGGATCAGGAAAAGATAGGAATGACGACCTGGAAGGAAGTAGAAGGGTTCTTGGATATAATTAAAGAAATACGAAGAGAGCTCATGGAAATGAAGGAGGAACTTTGGAAGTTAAAAGGTGTAGAATTAAGAATAGAAGAAGGAATTGAGGAACAAAGAGAAAGGATGTCCAAGGAAATTAAGAAGACATTCGAACTTCATGATAGGGTAAATAGAAATTGGGGTGAGATACCCAAACAGGAATATGAGGAAGCGTACAAGGAAATTCCTGAGATTAAAAGGTCATTGATAAAAATGAAGAAGGAATTTGCGAAACGCATGGAGAAAGAAGGGAAAATAGAAATAGCTCCGTGGGAACAGATAGAGACATTTGTTAAGGAAGTAAGTGATATAAGGGAGCAATTAGAAAAATTGAAAGATGAATGGGATAAGATTTGGTGGAAGATGCCTTACAAAGAGCACGACCGAAGAAATTACGTTCAGGAACAGAAAGAGTGGATAATAAAAGAACGGGAAAAGATGCACTGTTTCAGAATGAGCATGTATGGTGAAAATGGAATAATCAGTACTCAGGAGTTAGTCGAAGTGAGGAAAGTTAAAATTCCAGAATACGAAGAAATATTAGAGGCTGTTCAAAAGAAATATGAGGAATACATGTTAGCGCAGAACCGTCAGTCAGATGAAGCCGCTGCCCAAGCTGAAAAGCAAGTAGAAATCGAAGAAGAAAAGGAAGTAACGGTGCCGAAAGAGCCCGAAATTGATACTAGAGAAGAAGAAAAAGAAGTAGAAATTGTGGTGACTCCAGTGGAAACGGATAAAAGCTTTGAGATCCTTCCTGAAGAACAAATGGAGACTCAAGAAGAAATGAGAATTCCGGAACAGGAGGACAACCGAAATAAAAACGAGCTGCAAAGTGAAGAAGAACATGTTTACGAAAATGTTGAGCTTGAAGAGCAAGAAATAATCCCAGAAGAGGAGATAACAAAAGAAACGATAGTTGGAGAGATGGAAATAAAAATTCCTGAAGAAATGGAGAAATTAAATGAAACAATAAAAGAAACTATCATCGAAATACAAATGGAGACAGAGGTTAAAGATTTCATAGAAATTGAAAAGGAGAACTTAGAAGAAATTCAGGATAAGGAAGATAAAAGGGCATTAGAAGAAGAAGAAGAAAAATTGAAGGCACAGATCCTTGAATTAATGATAAAATGCCAGGATTGCCAAAGAAAGAAAAGAGAAATGGAAACCGATGCCAACGAGAGCCAAGAAAACCTCAAAGGAAAAGATGAGATTGTTGGAAATAATGAAAAAATGAGAGATGTCTTTGAAGAAAATCCGGAAGAAGGAAGAAAACCGCAATTGGTAGTCGGCTTACAAGAAAATAGATACCCCATGGAAACTAGGAGAGGAGGAGATACGACGTACAATGCCTTGGAGAAAGAGGACGCACAGGCGTTCTATAGTTGGAAACTTCGTAATAGAAAAGGAATGATAAAAGGAAGAGACAGGAAGGAGATCTGAAGGATCTATGGAATTGGAAAAGTAGGAAAAAGAAATACCTTTTGAAAATGCCATCTCGATGCGAGATGAAGGAAAAGGATTATTCCAATGTAGCCAACGGGTTAAGCCACATGCACCCGGTTAAAGAGTACGAGAAATAAGAGAATTTTTCTCGAAATACCATCTCAAGAAGAGATGAGGAAGGTGGAAGAAAACCAAGAAGAGTCAGGTGAGGATAGACCGAGCTCTTAAAAACCAAATGAAATTTTACAGACTTGGAGTCTGAAAACAATAATGACGAAGTAACGGGTAAAGCCATTTCCACCCGCAAGGTAATTAAAAAAAGGTCAATAGGGTGACAATACATAATGAGAAAAGAAAACAGACCGGCAGGAAGTCCGTCTTATGAAACGAGAAAAGAAACAAACTGTTTGACTCAAGTTTGGAGAGTATACACCAGACTAGGGGAGAATTGTAAACACCCGAACGTGACAAGTAATTTATAACCCTGAAGTGGAGACGTCCGCTAAGGAAAATGAATGAATGAATGGGACCTTTAAAAAGACCCAAAGACAAGCCAGAGAGGAAGAGAATGTTAAAGGAATAAAGAACAAAAGGTACGGATTAAGTTATGATGGCTTCGACGAGTAAAGAAAAATAAGATTTTTTATGAATAATTGAAATAAATTTCCTCAAAATTTCCCGAAAATTTATTTACCTAAGGAGGTAAGATGAACCCATGTACCATTGGCTCAAAAGGGGTCGAATCCATGTATTTTGTGAAAGGAATGAAAGAAACATACAGTTTCTAATGGAACGGAGAAAGATTTCAAGCAAGGATGCTAGCATAACGTTGCGCAAGAAGCTGGACCCAGGTGTTCAGGAAATGAGATCATGCCTCTTGACTCATTGAGAAGGAGCCGGTCATGAGTCTTAATAGGATGAGTGGAAAGTTTGGACTGTAAGACAGAGAAGCCCGACTCGGAAATCAAGCTTAGCTTGCAGTAAAACGGCAACAGCGCCGCAGTGCCAGAAGAAGAATAATTAAATTTAACCCATTTGCAGGAATAAAAGTAAGTAAATAAATACAGTACTGTGAATCATTTCGGATTAGAGATTTTTGTGTAAAGAAAAACCTTTTAATAATTGCACAGGAAAGAAATGCAAACGCAGCATACGTCATCGGGGAATTACTGAGACCCGAGGAGTGGGGAATTTAAAAATGAACAGCACCACCCACGCAGCTGAAGACTAAAAATTAATTAATAACTCAGAAATGCACGATCGATTCTTATGCGCAGTGAGATCATTTGACGTTTGGAAGACGAGCTTTCTGGAGATATAATTTTTATAATTGTGCGACAATTAGTTCAAAAGTTGGTCACGAAAAGGACTAGAATTTTATTTATTTTTGACTGAATAGTATAAAAGTCCAGGCCAAGCCAGACCAATCATGCAGTTATCAAACGGCCTGAGGGCGCGTCACTGTGCTACATCACACACCGAATGCAGTTACTAGTCCGTCCAGGGGGCGTGACGCTGGAGCATCATCATTACGCAGTCTTCAGACGTATGAACCTCAGGGGAGGTCATACCGTACAACAAGTATAAGCACCGAATGCAGTATTCCGACAGTCCGTGAGGGGGCGTCACGCTGTAACACATCGAAGGCAGTTTACCAGTACTCCTTGAGGGGAGATGCTATATCACATCGCATAGACAATATCCGACAGCCAAGGGCGTCGCGGTATCAATAACTTACGTGCATCCGTAAGGAGTTGCAAAGAAGTAATATTACAGTATCGCCGTGTTGAGAATTAGGAAAATCCTAGTTACAGGATTTAGGTCCGACAGTATAAAGTGTACCGTGAAAAGTTCATAAAATACAGTCAAAGCAGGCTGCGAACTTAGAACCAGGGCGATAAGTCTTTAAGTAAACGACCAAAAGTATCATAACGTATGGAAGTACCGTAACAGCGAGATAAACATTTTATCAAATTTAAAGAACCCGAGCAGGGACAGACAGAATAAGGTTCGCAAAGTATTCTAGAAGATTAGAAGTTCGAGAATCGAATAAGCGAAGAATAGAAGGAAACTATAGACATTGTTTCAAGGAAGCAGATGAACTATTAAAAAGTACTAAGACTCGAGAAGTATTAGTTGCTAAAAATCCATAGGTCACCGATAGATTATCGAGGGGACCGTGAACAGAACAGACTTTCGCTAAGATCAATCAATAGGATCTAAAAGGGAGCCGTTCGAGTCAGAGAAATAGCAGATCGTCAGGAACGGGATTTGAAGGAGTGCTATTGCAGGGAGGAAGTAGATGGTTCGAGACTTTCATATTCGGAGAGGATAGGAAGCCGACATTACTAAATTTCACCCTTGGAGACGGGAGGTCATGAGGTCACGTGTGATAGGCTTAATAACAGCCTAGTGATCAGAATTTGTGAAGTGTAAATATATCAAGATTTTGTGTTAAAAGTAATATAATTTTTCAGTGTTTTATTGTGTGTTCTAAACGGATACACCAGTGTATTTAAAATGTTATCAGTGTTAAATGTATACGTGTTAAATATGTGTCAAGATATGTCTGTACATGCAATGAATTTGTACAAGATGGAGTAATTTAAAAGAGTGGGCAAAATGACGCATCGCACGAGAAGGAAGGTCAAGGAACGACCTAAAACATGTGAGTAAAGATTTTCATTATGTTTTGGTGTCGGGGAAGTGTTTGTGTACAAATCCACCGGAGTTTTGAGTAAAGGGATGTTTCTAAATAACTAATAACAGAATAAGAACGCGACCTGAACAAATAACATTTGTGAAATAATAAATAATTATGTGAAAGAATAAATCCTGTAGAGGAAATGTATGGAATAAAATGTCAGTGTATTGGACGAATGTTATAAAGCAAGCGTACTAATAAATAAATAATAATAATAATAAAGGAAATATAAATAAAGATCAAATTGAAAGATATGAAAATAAGAGCGTTGGAGCCTTAATAAAAGTATAAGACATGCTGTTAATGCATGTTCTTAAAATAGAGCGATTATTGTCAAAGGAAAAGATTAATATAAAAATTGAGATTGTATCAATTGTTAATATGGAATTTATCAGTTCTTTGGAAGACGCTAGGCTTTAAAATAATGTATAGCGCGTTGGAGCGCAATTAAAATAAAATGTCACGCTAGGAATGCGTAGAATCTAAATGTACTTGGTAAATTACTTATGAGGGGTAGTTGATTGCGGTAAATTGAGCTATGTTGTAAATCCTCCAATAGTGACGTAGATCACGAGGCCATGTGTGTGTTATTATATTGTATAGGGAGCAAATGTATGGTATGATGAGCGTAGGTCATGTAGGCCACGGCCGACCCTAAATCGCATTTTGTATAAGTCCTCCAATGTGGGAATGGTTCCCGAGGCATGTTAAGAGAGTCGAACCTAGACTCCTCTTGTTGTTGAAGCCCCTAAGTATTCGTCGTAGAATGTGTATTACTCTTCCCAATCAATGAGGACCTTTCATAATTAATAAATGCCAAGGTTACGAAAGTGGTTTATGAGCCCAATAATGTTGTTGAAAGTAAAAAAAGAGAAGTAAATTGCCAGGTCTCCCCAGAGAACTGAAAAGAAAGAAAGATTTTTTTTAAAAGCATTGAGTATAGCTCCCACACGCAGGCTAGACGAGAGGTTACCCTCACAGTCATAAATCTCATTCAAGTGTACGGTCAGACCCTAGTAGGAGGAGGGTCGGTGAAGGCCGTCTGTAAGAAGTAATAAATACACCGTGAGTGTTTAAAAGTTGTTAATGACCCGGGCTTTGAACCGAGGTCCATGTAGATTGAAATTATCGCTTGCCAGTTCAGATCGTAGTTTTCTTATGTGATAATGGTCTTATAAGACAAATAAATAAATAAATAAAAATCCCTATTGTAATGTTGTATGGACGTAGGATTCCATGAGTTTAATGAAGATAACTAGATTCTGGGAGTAATCATAGTTTTTGACTTTGTCAAGTAATCTTTATAACTCTGGAGTACACAGGTATTTTCCCGATCACTATGGTGAATTTGTAAAACTTGAGAGATATGGAAATGCTGAGAACATGTGAAATGCCCAAACATTTAAGTAGAGAATTAACATGTACTTTAAATGTAATTTTATATTTGTTTTGATGATAAGAAACTATAAAAATAGTATTGAGGTGTACAAAAGAATGACACCGTTATTATTGGAAAGTATCGAGCCAAAGGAGCTCGTGGTTATATGGAACTTTAAGATAGATACTTTATGGAAGTAAAAATAATTATGAGTGGTGGTTCATAGGAACCCACCTATTTAAAATAACATTTGTGTTATATGATGGACTCCGTGTTCGTTTGGAACCGGAGTAGTTTTAATTTGTTTAGTGGCTTCAACGTGGGGCTTCTAAAATTTAACATGGCGCCCAGTACGCAGGGCTGAGTTTTCCTAGGGAAAACCCGAGTTTTCTCGAAAAATCAAAATTTTAATTTTTTTTTGAAAAAAAATGGTTTTTCGAAAATTTGAATTTTAAATACTTCCATAAAGGTTTATGAAATTGAATAAAGTTATCAAAAGGGTACGTTGTAGTAAATACCCGTACCAAAGTAAATTTTTGAAGAAATTGGGACACAATGGTTCAGATTACCATCTCTCAAGCATGTTCTAGCGATGTGGCATGAGTAGCCCACTGTATTCTTATATTGGAATAAGATGTTGACAATAAGGGATTTTAAGGAGTGCCTGGGGGAGCATTTCAATAAAGAGATGGAGGAAATGGCAAAGATGTTATTAAGTGAAGAGAGGCGGAGGCTCTCAGAGGATATAAGGTTAGAGAGTCAAGATAAATGTAAAATTACAGGTGATAAAGAGTACCCAAGTAAAGAAAATGTAAAGGTTTCTTTAGAAAGCATGCGTGCACCTGGAGACATAGTTACACGAAGAGAAGGTAACATGTCTGCAGACAACAGGGTAACAAGTGAGCCTTTAGAGCTTCAAAAGGAAAAAGAAAAATGTAAACCGATTCCAAGGGAGAATATAATTAGTACAGAAAATAATGAGGGTAAAGATATTTCAAAGTCTCACGTAGTAATGCAGGTTCAAGTAGGTTCGGAAAACGAAGGAGAAAAGAAAGATAGTACTAGCGTTCAGGATCAGGAAAAGATAGGAATGACGACCTGGAAGGAAGTAGAAGGGTTCTTGGATATAATTAAAGAAATACGAAGAGAGCTCATGGAAATGAAGGAGGAACTTTGGAAGTTAAAAGGTGTAGAATTAAGAATAGAAGAAGGAATTGAGGAACAAAGAGAAAGGATGTCCAAGGAAATTAAGAAGACATTCGAACTTCATGATAGGGTAAATAGAAATTGGGGTGAGATACCCAAACAGGAATATGAGGAAGCGTACAAGGAAATTCCTGAGATTAAAAGGTCATTGATAAAAATGAAGAAGGAATTTGCGAAACGCATGGAGAAAGAAGGGAAAATAGAAATAGCTCCGTGGGAACAGATAGAGACATTTGTTAAGGAAGTAAGTGATATAAGGGAGCAATTAGAAAAATTGAAAGATGAATGGGATAAGATTTGGTGGAAGATGCCTTACAAAGAGCACGACCGAAGAAATTACGTTCAGGAACAGAAAGAGTGGATAATAAAAGAACGGGAAAAGATGCACTGTTTCAGAATGAGCATGTATGGTGAAAATGGAATAATCAGTACTCAGGAGTTAGTCGAAGTGAGGAAAGTTAAAATTCCAGAATACGAAGAAATATTAGAGGCTGTTCAAAAGAAATATGAGGAATACATGTTAGCGCAGAACCGTCAGTCAGATGAAGCCGCTGCCCAAGCTGAAAAGCAAGTAGAAATCGAAGAAGAAAAGGAAGTAACGGTGCCGAAAGAGCCCGAAATTGATACTAGAGAAGAAGAAAAAGAAGTAGAAATTGTGGTGACTCCAGTGGAAACGGATAAAAGCTTTGAGATCCTTCCTGAAGAACAAATGGAGACTCAAGAAGAAATGAGAATTCCGGAACAGGAGGACAACCGAAATAAAAACGAGCTGCAAAGTGAAGAAGAACATGTTTACGAAAATGTTGAGCTTGAAGAGCAAGAAATAATCCCAGAAGAGGAGATAACAAAAGAAACGATAGTTGGAGAGATGGAAATAAAAATTCCTGAAGAAATGGAGAAATTAAATGAAACAATAAAAGAAACTATCATCGAAATACAAATGGAGACAGAGGTTAAAGATTTCATAGAAATTGAAAAGGAGAACTTAGAAGAAATTCAGGATAAGGAAGATAAAAGGGCATTAGAAGAAGAAGAAGAAAAATTGAAGGCACAGATCCTTGAATTAATGATAAAATGCCAGGATTGCCAAAGAAAGAAAAGAGAAATGGAAACCGATGCCAACGAGAGCCAAGAAAACCTCAAAGGAAAAGATGAGATTGTTGGAAATAATGAAAAAATGAGAGGAGATGTCTTTGAAAAAAATCCGGAAGAAGGAAGAAAACCGCAATTGGTAGTCGGCTTACAAGAAAATAGATACCCCATGGAAACTAGGAGAGGAGGAGATACGACGTACAATGCCTTGGAGAAAGAGGACGCACAGGCGTTCTATAGTTGGAAACTTCGTAATAGAAAAGGAATGATAAAAGGAAGAGACAGGAAGGAGATCTGAAGGATCTATGGAATTGGAAAAGTAGGAAAAAGAAATACCTTTTGAAAATGCCATCTCGATGCGAGATGAAGGAAAAGGATTATTCCAATGTAGCCAACGGGTTAAGCCACATGCACCCGGTTAAAGAGTACGAGAAATAAGAGAATTTTTCTCGAAATACCATCTCAAGAAGAGATGAGGAAGGTGGAAGAAAACCAAGAAGAGTCAGGTGAGGATAGACCGAGCTCTTAAAAACCAAATGAAATTTTACAGACTTGGAGTCTGAAAACAATAATGACGAAGTAACGGGTAAAGCCATTTCCACCCGCAAGGTAATTAAAAAAAGGTCAATAGGGTGACAATACATAATGAGAAAAGAAAACAGACCGGCAGGAAGTCCGTCTTATGAAACGAGAAAAGAAACAAACTGTTTGACTCAAGTTTGGAGAGTATACACCAGACTAGGGGAGAATTGTAAACACCCGAACGTGACAAGTAATTTATAACCCTGAAGTGGAGACGTCCGCTAAGGAAAATGAATGAATGAATGGGACCTTTAAAAAGACCCAAAGACAAGCCAGAGAGGAAGAGAATGTTAAAGGAATAAAGAACAAAAGGTACGGATTAAGTTATGATGGCTTCGACGAGTAAAGAAAAATAAGATTTTTTATGAATAATTGAAATAAATTTCCTCAAAATTTCTCGAAAATTTATTTACCTAAGGAGGTAAGATGAACCCATGTACCATTGGCTCAAAAGGGGTCGAATCCATGTATTTTGTGAAAGGAATGAAAGAAACATACAGTTTCTAATGGAACGGAGAAAGATTTCAAGCAAGGATGCTAGCATAACGTTGCGCAAGAAGCTGGACCCAGGTGTTCAGGAAATGAGATCATGCCTCTTGACTCATTGAGAAGGAGCCGGTCATGAGTCTTAATAGGATGAGTGGAAAGTTTGGACTGTAAGACAGAGAAGCCCGACTCGGAAATCAAGCTTAGCTTGCAGTAAAACGGCAACAGCGCCGCAGTGCCAGAAGAAGAATAATTAAATTTAACCCATTTGCAGGAATAAAAGTAAGTAAATAAATACAGTACTGTGAATCATTTCGGATTAGAGATTTTTGTGTAAAGAAAAACCTTTTAATAATTGCACAGGAAAGAAATGCAAACGCAGCATACGTCATCGGGGAATTACTGAGACCCGAGGAGTGGGGAATTTAAAAATGAACAGCACCACCCACGCAGCTGAAGACTAAAAATTAATTAATAACTCAGAAATGCACGATCGATTCTTATGCGCAGTGAGATCATTTGACGTTTGGAAGACGAGCTTTCTGGAGATATAATTTTTATAATTGTGCGACAATTAGTTCAAAAGTTGGTCACGAAAAGGACTAGAATTTTATTTATTTTTGACTGAATAGTATAAAAGTCCAGGCCAAGCCAGACCAATCATGCAGTTATCAAACGGCCTGAGGGCGCGTCACTGTGCTACATCACACACCGAATGCAGTTACTAGTCCGTCCAGGGGGCGTGACGCTGGAGCATCATCATTACGCAGTCTTCAGACGTATGAACCTCAGGGGAGGTCATACCGTACAACAAGTATAAGCACCGAATGCAGTATTCCGACAGTCCGTGAGGGGGCGTCACGCTGTAACACATCGAAGGCAGTTTACCAGTACTCCTTGAGGGGAGATGCTATATCACATCGCATAGACAATATCCGACAGCCAAGGGCGTCGCGGTATCAATAACTTACGTGCATCCGTAAGGAGTTGCAAAGAAGTAATATTACAGTATCGCCGTGTTGAGAATTAGGAAAATCCTAGTTACAGGATTTAGGTCCGACAGTATAAAGTGTACCGTGAAAAGTTCATAAAATACAGTCAAAGCAGGCTGCGAACTTAGAACCAGGGCGATAAGTCTTTAAGTAAACGACCAAAAGTATCATAACGTACGGAAGTACCGTAACAGCGAGATAAACATTTTATCAAATTTAAAGAACCCGAGCAGGGACAGACAGAATAAGGTTCGCAAAGTATTCTAGAAGATTAGAAGTTCGAGAATCGAATAAGCGAAGAATAGAAGGAAACTATAGACATTGTTTCAAGGAAGCAGATGAACTATTAAAAAGTACTAAGACTCGAGAAGTATTAGTTGCTAAAAATCCATAGGTCACCGATAGATTATCGAGGGGACCGTGAACAGAACAGACTTTCGCTAAGATCAATCAATAGGATCTAAAAGGGAGCCGTTCGAGTCAGAGAAATAGCAGATCGTCAGGAACGGGATTTGAAGGAGTGCTATTGCAGGGAGGAAGTAGATGGTTCGAGACTTTCATATTCGGAGAGGATAGGAAGCCGACATTACTAAATTTCACCCTTGGAGACGGGAGGTCAAGAGGTCACGTGTGATAGGCTTAATAACAGCCTAGTGATCAGAATTTGTGAAGTGTAAATATATCAAGATTTTGTGTTAAAAGTAATATAATTTTTCAGTGTTTTATTGTGTGTTCTAAACGGATACACCAGTGTATTTAAAATGTTATCAGTGTTAAATGTATACGTGTTAAATATGTGTCAAGATATGTCTGTACATGCAATGAATTTGTACAAGATGGAGTAATTTAAAAGAGTGGGCAAAATGACGCATCGCACGAGAAGGAAGGTCAAGGAACGACCTAAAACATGTGAGTAAAGATTTTCATTATGTTTTGGTGTCGGGGAAGTGTTTGTGTACAAATCCACCGGAGTTTTGAGTAAAGGGATGTTTCTAAATAACTAATAACAGAATAAGAACGCGACCTGAACAAATAACATTTGTGAAATAATAAATAATTATGTGAAAGAATAAATCCTGTAGAGGAAATGTATGGAATAAAATGTCAGTGTATTGGACGAATGTTATAAAGCAAGCGTACTAATAAATAAATAATAATAATAATAAAGGAAATATAAATAAAGATCAAATTGAAAGATATGAAAATAAGAGCGTTGGAGCCTTAATAAAAGTATAAGACATGCTGTTAATGCATGTTCTTAAAATAGAGCGATTATTGTCAAAGGAAAAGATTAATATAAAAATTGAGATTGTATCAATTGTTAATATGGAATTTATCAGTTCTTTGGAAGACGCTAGGCTTTAAAATAATGTATAGCGCGTTGGAGCGCAATTAAAATAAAATGTCACGCTAGGAATGCGTAGAATCTAAATGTACTTGGTAAATTACTTATGAGGGGTAGTTGATTGCGGTAAATTGAGCTATGTTGTAAATCCTCCAATAGTGACGTAGATCACGAGGCCATGTGTGTGTTATTATATTGTATAGGGAGCAAATGTATGGTATGATGAGCGTAGGTCATGTAGGCCACGGCCGACCCTAAATCGCATTTTGTATAAGTCCTCCAATGTGGGAATGGTTCCCGAGGCATGTTAAGAGAGTCGAACCTAGACTCCTCTTGTTGTTGAAGCCCCTAAGTATTCGTCGTAGAATGTGTATTACTCTTCCCAATCAATGAGGACCTTTCATAATTAATAAATGCCAAGGTTACGAAAGTGGTTTATGAGCCCAATAATGTTGTTGAAAGTAAAAAAAGAGAAGTAAATTGCCAGGTCTCCCCAGAGAACTGAAAAGAAAGAAAGATTTTTTTTTAAAGCATTGAGTATAGCTCCCACACGCAGGCTAGACGAGAGGTTACCCTCACAGTCATAAATCTCATTCAAGTGTACGGTCAGACCCTAGTAGGAGGAGGGTCGGTGAAGGCCGTCTGTAAGAAGTAATAAATACACCGTGAGTGTTTAAAAGTTGTTAATGACCCGGGCTTTGAACCGAGGTCCATGTAGATTGAAATTATCGCTTGCCAGTTCAGATCGTAGTTTTCTTATGTGATAATGGTCTTATAAGACAAATAAATAAATAAATAAAAATCCCTATTGTAATGTTGTATGGACATAGGATTCCATGAGTTTAATGAAGATAACTAGATTCTGGGAGTAATCATAGTTTTTGACTTTGTCAAGTAATCTTTATAACTCTGGAGTACACAGGTATTTTCCCGATCACTATGGTGAATTTGTAAAACTTGAGAGAGATGGAAATGCTGAGAACATGTGAAATGCCCAAACATTTAAGTAGAGAATTAACATGTACTTTAAATGTAATTTTATATTTGTTTTGATGATAAGAAACTATAAAAATAGTATTGAGGTGTACAAAAGAATGACACCGTTATTATTGGAAAGTATCGAGCCAAAGGAGCTCGTGGTTATATGGAACTTTAAGATAGATACTTTATGGAAGTAAAACTAATTATGAGTTGTTGGTTTAAAGGAAGCCATGTGTTTTAATATAATATTTGTTTAATTCTTATGTTATTCCTTGTTCACTTTGAACAAGTAGAATGATATTGGTCAGTAGTTTATTTGTTTTATTGTTTGTAGCGCCATAATTTTTGGTTAATTAAATGTTTTGAAATAGGAGTTGATTTTGTTGTTATTTTTGCAAGTGTATCTTCTATTTAATCCAAAATGTGTAAGTCACAGAGTGGGAGAACATACTGCAACCCCGAAAATCCCGAATTGAGCAATGCTGGCATACTGTGATTTGCATATTTCTTGCTGAAAGGGCACAGTAGGCAACCCTGGAACTTAAAACTAGGTACTATCGTGGCATTTGCCTGGTTGGAGTGTGGAAAAACCTTGGGAAAACCACACTCAGTATTGCCGAAGTCAGAGCCAGGATTCGAACCTCTGATCTCCAGGATTGCAGCAGCTCGTCATTGTGGTCATGGTTAGTGCACGACTACGCCGCTTCCATGTTCGAGTTGTTTAGGACACCAGCAGAAATCTGTGGAATAAACTTAAGTATTAACCCTACAAGGACCGGTACTTGTTTGAACAAACATCACCTATTATATTGTAAATTAAGAGGAGGAATGAAACCATATTCTCTAGCCTATCTCTTGTGTCCATTCGTCATCATATGGAACATGTGTTCGTATCCCAGCTAACTCACGGTCTTTCGAGGCATGGGGCGTTCAACCCACTATACGAGCACATATTCAGGATTTGAGTCTGTCAGGTGACTACTCTACTTGAAAGAAACAACATATTCCTAAGTATAACATTTAATGGTAGTAATTCATGGCAAAACAAAACAAAACACACAAAAAAATTACATTTATTTCCCACAATAAAAATCAAAATTATCTGTGAGTCTCTTGTCATCTAGATTGGTGCTGCACTGCACTCATGTCTATCCTAAACATCCTATTGTTGATACTCTTTGACATTTGTGAGTGTCCATATTGTTCTTCACGTGGCACAATTTAACACAAATTGGAATATCCCAACACAACAAACACAAATTATATTTAAATGACATTAAATCTGCAATTATGAAACATTTATCCGTTTTACACAGAACATTTACTTTAAATAACATTGATTCATTAGCTTATGCCTTGTTTAATAAGTGTTGTCTTTCCGCGCGAATCGTATTCCTTTCCCATAAGTTACAAACGCTGAAGTGGTACACTTTCCCATCCAAAATACACATAGATAGAGATATTTTATAGCTTCACCATACAACGATTTTCTGGGTCTAGTCAAAACATTATCGTTACAAACGTGTCATATCATTCAAATTACGCTACCCGTATGAATAAATTAGTGTGAACTGGGTAAATACTCTTTACAAAAATGCCTCTATTTATTTGGTGCAGTTAATTTCTCCTCAGAGAATAACTGGGCCAAATGTTATCCGATTACTTCATTCCAACATTGCATATGTATGGACACAGTGCATCTAATTCAATTGATACCATCATATCAAGCACATCTTAATTACTTTTCGAAATATCGAGATTCTTCAGTGTCCCACTACAATCTTAAAATAAAAGGATCCGGTCTATTGACTTCCTTTCGTGCGAACAATGGATTAGTCAAGGGCCGTCCTCGGCAAGATGGCTGCCGGGTTAGTGGATTATACCTGCTACCCCGCCTGACTTCCCGCACGGCCATGTGTTCACTCAAGGGTGCAGCTGTGCTAGAGGTACCCTGATTGGGTCGTGTCATTACGAATTGAGTCAATCTAATTATTTAATACCTACATTTTGAGTATTTAATGGGCTCATCTCGGCTCCTAATTACTATTCAAGGCAAGGGATGGATCACGAAATAGCTTTGCCGTTCTGTGGTCGACATCAGTGGCTTAACGCACGTCTCAGATGAGTTTCACTGTTATCTCACTGGACGGGCATGCATATAACAAGGGGAAATCAACGTTTCCTACACGAAGAACCATTTGTCTTACCTCTAAGGGCAGATCAATTAATATATTGGCCTACCTAGGGTCCCTAGCAGTTATCCCTGGTGGCGAAGACTCTGCTAACAGTGGATACAGACAGACTCTGTCCCAACTCTGTTGCGAATACACATGTATGCTCTATGACAATACTATATCGTAGCTTCGAAGATTTAGCCGACTAGATTCGACAACGCGCGAACTATTTTCGGATGATCCCCGCAACTTATTGACGTAAATCTCTTGATTCTACGTTACATGGTCGCTGATCGCGGCTCAAACAATATTTCTTACAGATGATTCAATTCTTAAAGCACTCACGTCCTCTATACATTTACTCATAAGCCAAAGTTCTACGTAGCTCCAAAACAAGTATAAATTTACTGGCATACATTGACCATCTTAATGGCTCTCAAATACAACCCTGTAGAATATACCTTAATAACATTTATTTAACATTTCAATGACACTGAAAAGCTCCCTTTATCTCGATATTTATCTTTCTTTCTTTCTTTCTTTCTTTCTTTCTTTCTTTCTTTCTTTCTTTCTTTCTTTCTTTCTTTCTTTCTTTCTTTCTTACTTTTCACAATAACACAGTATTCTTAGGCTAGATATGACACACTTTGCACGTACTATAGGCCTGACATGCCAATTTATATATTTATCATTGTTACCGACCCCAGATTATAATTATTATTATTATTATTATTATTATTTAACGTTGCCGTTACTTTCATCAATGTATTACGCCTAAATGGCCGTAAGTATGCCATCCTCAAAGCCATATTTTTACCAAAATACGAGGAATGTGATCTCGTACACAAATGACTGTTAATTCTTAATCGTTGAGGGAATGCTTCGTTGTATGGTGAGCTATTAAATCATATCAACATATTAAATTTGTACCTACTTTCATCCTAGCTGGTTTAGTCCAGCATGCCAGCCATTCGCCTGCCATAATGCTTGTTTTAAGCCATCATGATATTTTTCACACGTCACATTGCATAGACTTTACACATGGTAATTATATTTTTCACTACTGGCATTTTCACTTTAACACAATACACATTCTTTTACCATATAAACATAAACACTTTTAAAGATCACTGTAATATAATTTTATACAATTTTCACACACGGATCCTCGATCGGATTCCCACTATCGCCTGACCGCAGAGATGCGATTCAGCTAACTCCTGACAACTGCTGGTCTCCTTGAAAGTCTATCTTGCGTGTGTGTGTTCGTCTCCCGTCACCTACAGTTTATGTCTCCTCTACTGCAAAGTTGTTCAATCCTAGGTCACACTACTTGCGATGCATTCCAAGTTCCCGTAACTGTAGTGTTCATTACAATAGTATGTTATTTTAACCATGATAACACTTCCTGTGGTTATGTTCATTGAGTGTAAACATCATCCTAAATTATCTTTACGCTGTACTGATTCTATACTCGCGTATACTGTTGCTTATACGTCTGCTGTAGACTAATTATTATATGATGCAGAATTACTGTTATTAAGCTGCATGATGCGCCTTTCATTGTTCAATGCTAGTACATATGAGCGTCAATACTTTATAAATTCCGCGCACTTTCTTGCGTGATCCGACAGAGTGTCACCACACGAGTTGAGTCAAGACGAACTGACTCCCTGCACCAGCTTCTCCCATATAAAGCTTCCTGATGAAAAGTAGTTCACTGGATTTCCAGGAGCGACTCTCTTCTTAAAATAATACATTTTCAGACAAAGTGAAGTATGATCCTTATTCGTCTATTCATGGAGGTTCCAAATTCACTCGCGTGCAGGCAATTGCTCGGCCAATTAATTATAATTAATTGCTTTCTTCCACAGCGTCATGATGCTACCCCGGTTCTTCCCCCATGGCTACATTACAAATCCTGACTCTGCCGTGGATTAGGTCTGTGCATAGGTTCCTTTATAGATGCAGGCTTCAATTTAGGCGTGAGGACACTCCTAAATTATCTTTCCTAGGATACATGCATCTGGGTGTAAGTTTCATCTCAATTCATTGCTCCATTTGGCCGTAATTAATTAATTTATGTGGGCGACCACCCCCAATTCGCTTCTCTGCCTTGTTGAAGGGGGATTTTCTTAGTCGTTAATCACGGCCTACACCCTCCAGCCACGCCGAAAGTAGTGCATAGGCGTCACGTCTACTCCACCCACTTTCAACTTCGCTTTGTCAACTGTCAAGCTGGCTCGCTTTCTTGAGCTCTTAGCATCTTAAACGTACATAGGCTTGTATTTTCTGCAATAATCCGCCTTTAATGCTATAATATTCCCGTTCTGGCCGTGAAATCATGCTGTTATAATTATATGCAGTTATAAATCATTGTTCCTCGGGTTCACTGAGGCTGTTACCCCTCAGAGATCAATGATTCGAATCTTCGCAGGATCATGGGCCTGGTCTTCTTGTGTTAAAGACCCCGGTTCGATGCTAGTCAGCCGTGTCCATTGGGCACACTATAGAATACTAGAAATAATTGCTTTAAGTTCGGCGATGTCAAAATGTAAATATTCAGAAAGCTGTATCATAATGAGGGTCATTATAGTACTATTCTTCATTATGAAACAGTTTATCCAGCCAATCAGAGCTCATTCATTGCCCAATTAGGCAAGGACAGCTTCGCGCCTGCTCTCAAAATCCAACATGTCGGACATGAATTACATGATTTGAAAGTTCAAATTGGATATCGGATCAACCATTGTAGTAACAATCCCAAATACAAAGACAAAATCTGCACGAACCTTAACGGTAACCAGAAAATACTATGACATATGCGAGAAATTTATGACTCTACATCCCAAAGTTAGCAACACAGCATCCTTCTATATAAATTACCGACATGGAAAGTGCACCGTCCCATATGTTCGCGTAAATAAACTGGCGAATATGAGACAAGCAATAGCACTGTACCTAAATATCCCCAACTCTAATTTCTACACAGCTCATTGCTGTCAAACGACTTCGGTGACTATTAGTGAATGCTAGTTCTGATCGACACTAGACATCATGCAGGCTGTAAACAATAGCATTGCCAAGCAAAGTAAATGGTCTCTGATTTCGAAATTCTTTGAACCACGCATGCGCTCTGTTCAGTCAGCGAACCACCCAGCGCACTATGTTCACTAACTGAAGTTACTGAATCCCACAGATATTTATGAATATTTATGTTAAAACATATAATAAAGTTATAATTATCGTCGAACATAAACAGTCGTATGCAACTCGCCTGTAATGGTAATTAAGACACTCGTATGGAAATGATAAAACTCGCTACGCTCGTTTTATAAACATACTCTTGTCTTAATTATTGCCATTATAGGCTCGTTGCGTAATGTACTATTTTGTAATGGAATATATTGTTTTAAATTGTTGAGAATAAATGATATTATTGTTATTTGAGTTATAAGTTAACTATCATAATAAACTAAACTATTTTAAAGCATTTTTCTTACCTTAGAAGTGTATTAAAAATCGCTATCGGCCTGTGAGGCCCTCCCTTAGTAAGGCGAGTCCTTATGGACCTCCTGCCTGGCATCCCACTACTGAGGAAACATGAGGAAGTTAAGTGCAGTCCAACGTCGAGCCGAGAGACTCATTTACAAACAGGGTAACAAAGTTTTGACAAAACCACCAACATCCATCAATGACATATTTAACCAAATAGATCTCACCTTTCTCAGAAAATCTCTAGCTGGCACCATTAAACTGTCCCCATTTCACCGCCATCTGCTATCATATCACTCAGCCCGTATAGCACTGGGTGTCACCCTCGTTTCTCCATTCGCTAGGTTAGGACAACAGATTATCAATCTGGGTTCTACAATCGCTCTGCTCGCCTTTGGAATTACCTGCCTTATGCAATAAATGGCCTTCCTCCACGACAATCTTGCCGCAAAGTGAAGGCTCTAAAGGGACTAAATCCCCATGTAAATTGTATGCATATATAATGTAAATTCATGTGTGAGTGGGAGTGAGTGCGTGCGTGTATGTATGTATTGTGCCCTTTTCAGCAAGAAATATGCAAATCACAGTATGCCAGCAAAGCTCAAATCGGGATTTTCGGGGTTTTGGTATGTTCTCCCACTCTGTGACTTATACATTTTGGATTAAATAGAGGATACACTTTCAAAATAAAAACAAATTCAACTCCTATTTTAACATATTTAATTAACCAAAATTATGGCGCTACAAACAAATAAAGTGAATAAACTATTGACCACTCCTTCTACTTGTCCAAAGTGAACAAGGAATATATCAAAACAAACTATTATTATATTAAAATAATGGTTGCATTCAAACCAACAACTCAAAATTATTTTTACTTCCATAATGTATCTATCTTAAAGTCCAATATAATCACGAGCTCTAATGGCTCGATACTATTCAATATTGACGGTGTCCTTCTTTTACACACCTCATTAACTATTTTATGAGTTTCTTTTCATCAAACAAATATATTATCATATTTAAAATACATATTACTTCTCTGCTTAAATGTTTGGGCATTCCAAAATATTCTCAACATTACCATCTCTCTCAAGTTTTACACATTCACTACTGTGATCGGGAAAATACTTGTGTACTCCAGAGTTATAAAAGATTACTTGACAAAGTCAAAAACTATGATTACTCCCGGAATCTAGTTATCTTCATTAAACTCATGGCATCCTACATTCATACAACATTACATTAGGGATTTGTATTTGTTTATTTGTCTTATAAGACCATTATCACATAAGAAAGCTAACGATCTGAACAGGCAAGCGGTACTTTCATCTACAAGGACCTCGGTTCAAATCCCGGGTCATTTACAACTTTTAAAACACTCACGGTGTATATTTACTTCTCTCAGACTGTCTTTTTCCCGACCTAGGGCACTTACAATAACAAGGATAGACCGTAATCACTTGGGCGAGATTTATGACTAAGAGGGGACCCTCATGCCGAGCAAGCGTGGCAGCTCTATTCAATGCTTTTAAAACAGATCTTTCTTTCTTCAGTTCTCTGGAGAGACCTAGCGTTTCTTTTCATACACTTTCAACAAACATTATTAGGTTCATAAACCACTTTCGTAACCTTGGCATTGATTAATTACGAAGGGTCCTCATTGATTGGTAAGAGTAATTCACAATACAACGACGAATATTTTAGGAGCTTCAACAACATGACGAGTCTGGGTTCGACTCTCATTAACATGCCTCGGGAACCATTCCCATACTCGAGGACTTATATAAATGCGACTAGGGTCGGCCGTGGCCTCCATTACCTGCGATCATAATACCATACATTTGCTCCCTATTACAATAACATAACACACATAGCCTCGTGATCTACGTCACTATTAGAGGACTTACAACAATAGCTCAATTACCACAATCAACTACCCCTCGTAAGTAATTTACCAAGTACATTTCGATTCTACGCATTCCTAGCGTGACAATTTACTTTAATGCGCTACATTGCGCTCTACATTATTTTTAAGCCTAGCGTCTTCCAAAGAACTGATAAATTCCACATTAACAATTGATCCATATCTCAAATTTTACATTAATCCTTCCCCTTGACAATACTCGCTATATTTTAAGAACATGCATTAACACCATGTCTTTATACTTTTATTAAGGCTCAAACGCTCTTAATTTCATATCATTCAATTTAATCTTTATTTATATTTCTTTTCATTGTTATTATTATTATTATTTATATATTCATATCATGTCTTCATCCCTTACAAAAGCTTCAAAAGCTATTTCTTTCATATAATTCAAATTTACCTTCATTTATATATCTTTCATGATGATTTTTATTATTACACTTGCTTTTACCGTATTTGTCAAATACACTGACATTTATTTCATACATTTCCTCTACAGGATTTCACATAATTATTTATAATTTCTCAAATTTTATTCGTTCTGACCGCGCTCTTATTCTGTTATTTGTTAATTAGAAATATCCCTCTATCTCAAACTCCAGTGGATTGTACACAAACACTTTCCCAACACAAACATAATGAAAATCTTTACTCACATGTTATAGGTCTTCCTGACCTTTCTTTTTCTTGCGATGCTTCATTTTTGCCCACTATTTTGAAATTACTCCATTTTGTACAAATTCATTTCATGTACTGACATATCTTGACACACATTTAACTCGTTTACATATAACACTGATAACATTTTTAAAATACACTGGTGTATTCGTTTAGAATACACGATAAAAACACTGAAAATATATTACTTTTAACACAAATTTATATATATATATTTACACTTCACAGATTCTCATCACTAAGGCTGCTATTAAGCCTTCACACGTGATTTCTTGACCTCCCGTCTCCAAGGGTGAAATTTAGTAAATGTCGGCTTCCTATCCTGTCAGAATGTGAAAGAGTCGAACCACCTACTTCTTCCCTGGAAGAATTCTCCTTCAAATCCCGTTCCTGACGATCTGCTATTTCTCTGGCTCGAACGGCTCCCTTTTTGACCCTATTGGTTGGTCTAGCGAAAGTCTATTCCGTCCGCGGTCCCCCAGAAAATCTATTGGTGACCTATTGATTTCTAGCAACTAATACTCCTCGTAACTTAGTGCTTTTTGAATAGTTCGTCTGCTTTCTTGAAGCAATGTCTAGAGTTTCCTTCTCGTTTCTGCTTATTCGGTTCTCGAATTCCTATCTCTCAGGAATACCTTGCGAACCTCGTTCTGTCCGTCCCTACACGGGTTCTTTACAGTTGATAAAATGTTTATCTCGCTGTTACGTTACTTCAATACGTTATGATACTTTTGGTCGTCTAATTTAAGACCTATCGCCCTGAGTTTTAAGTTCGCAGCCTGCTTTGACTGTAATTTATGAACTTTTCACTGTAAACTTTATACTGTCGGACCTAAATCCTGTAATTAGGATTTTCCTAATTCTCAACGCGGCGATACTGTAATAATACTTCTTGGCTACTCCTTGTGGATGCACGTTGGTTATCGATATCACGACGCCCCTGACTCTCGGATAATGTCTATGCGGTCACACAGCGTTTCCCCTCGAGGAATACTTGTAGAGTCTTCGGCGTGATGTAGCACTATAACGCCCCCTGGGCTATCGGAAACTGCATGTATTGATACAGCGTGACGCCCCCTCACGAGCTGTCGGAATAACTGCATGATTGGTCTGGCTTGGCCTGGACTTTTATACTATTTAGTCAAAAATAAATAAAATCCTAGTCCTTTTCGTGACCAACTTTTGAAATAATTGTCGCAAAATTATAAAAATTATATCTCCAGAAAGCTCGTCTTCCAAACGTAAAATGATCTTCCTGCGCATGAAAATCGATCGTGCATTTCTGAGATATTAAATAATTTTTAGTCTTCAGCTGTGTGGGTGTTGCTGTTGATTTTTAAATTCCCCACTCCTCGGGTCTCAGTAATTCCCCGATGGCGTATGCTGCGTTTGCAATTCTCTCCTGAGCAATTATTAAAAGCTTTTTCTTTACACAAAAATCTCTAATCCGAAATGATTCACAGTACTGTATTTATTTACTTACTTTTATTCTTGCAAATGGGTTAAATTTAATTATTCTTCTACTGGCACAGTTGCGGTGTTGCCGTTTTAATGCAAGGTAAGGTTTATTTCCGAGTCGTGCTTCTCTGTCATACAGTCGAAACTTTCCACTCATTCTATTTATACTCGTGACTGGTTCTTTATTAATGAGTCAGGCGTGATCTCATTTCTCGGCCACCTGGGTCTAACTTCTTACACAACGTTATGCTAGCATCCTTGCTTGAAATCTTTCTATATGTTCGATTGGACTGTATATTTCTTTTCTTCCTTTTACAAAAATTACATGGATTCGACCCCGTTTGAGCCAATGGTACATGGGTTCAGTATGTATGTATGTATGTATGTATGTATGTATTTACGTGTGTGTGTATGCGTGAGCGTGTATATGTGTGTGTGCGAGTATCTTCACTTTTATTTAAGAATGGTATAATATAGACGTCATGTACAGCCGATTATGTGTTTATAGTAATGAAAAGTTATGAATTGTATATATATAATATATCAGATTTATATAGATTTAATGAACGGAGATGGAGACACTGTTGTGTACTGTAAGTGAAGTGAGGCTTGCCCTTTCTCTATCTGCCTTCCATAAATTGTAGGCACAATTTTTGGTAAATAAATAATAATAATAATAATAATAATAATAAGTGAGGACCATTTTGTCTACTTATAAATACTATGGATGTTCTTGTCAGCCTTTCCCATATACAGTAGGATCCAGTAATGCACAGATAACGGAAATAATGCACAACTATGGAAAAGAAATGGCAAACATAGCAATATAACTGTAAACTGTTTACAATGTGAGCCTGGAAATGACACTGACACTGACTGGAAAGATGTTTGTGTTCGTAATTAATATTTGGGTGAATTTAATTTCAATTTAATATTGTATACTGAAGTTTTCCTTAAGGGGTGACGTATGCAAAATTGCACTCTAGTAAAATAAGTATTGTAACTCCCAGAGTTTTAAATATAATGCCATATAATTTTAGTCACATGATTATCAGTGTGCTAGGCATGTCTGTGTCGATTTTCGTGCTGATAATTCGAATGGTTCTTCGGATAGGAATATTTGAATTTTCTGAAACATGTACGCTTAATATGCACCTTTTCTACGAAACCATCACTTTGTAAGTTACAAAATTTGAATTCATATATCTACAGACCAGGTTAAAGATATCTGTGGAACAAATTTTTGATATCTTATTAATTTTATTTTTAACAGCACTTCAAAATCTGATGGACTTAATAAAAAATATATGACATGTTACCCCTTAAAATCCAAAATATGTTCTTAAAAAATGTTCTAGGAACTTATTTAGAATAATGGTTTACAGAAGCATATAAAGTTTCCATCACTGTATATTTAATTATGTAGGAGAAAAGGTACATTAAACTTACAAAAAATAATTTATGGAAAACTTGAATCAAAGATTTGAGTTTGTTTGTATTGTATTGTATTGTATTGCCGCACATCTAATGAATTAGTGCAGAGCATATCCATTTTCCTCTGATTCCTCTTATTCCTCCAGCTGTTTCCTCATTGAATGTCTCATTTGATGATCATTTGTTTCCAACTTCATCATCTGATGACGTCAGATTATCCTCACATTCTTCCTAGAGAACTGGGTGTGGCAGTATACAAGCAGTTACATATACTATCTTTTCTCATATTTACAGATGGTATTGAACTGTAATATTTTGGAATAAAAATTTGATACCATAAGGTAAATTATGGGCGAATAAAACAAATACTACTTTTACCATTTTTACATACGTTCCCTCTTAAAATTATTCATGAAATGGTGTTTCATATTTTATTTCAGTATGATCCGCAATTAAGACATATTTTTTAGAATTTGCCTCAGACGTACCCCCCTCCCCCTTGGTTCTCTGTAACAACCAAACCTAGGTCGTTGTAGAGTTAATGTTGCCGTAGTTCATGATGTTCCCAGGAGGAGCCAAGGCACTTGTTCGTGCAGCGAGTTCTCATGTTCTTGGTTAACAATTTCAACTATCTTCATACAACTTTGCAGACCTCCGAAAGCACCTTAGTTAGTTAGTTATTGTTGTTCTAAGGGGCGGAACTACGAAATCATCTGCCCCAACCGGATGCACCTTCACAAAGCATGTAGCAAGGACTGCGACAGCAGCGATAATAACAATGAGTGACATTAACACTTATCCTGCTGATGCCTTAATTGTTGCTCCTCACCCGAGTGCTGGCTGATTTCCAGAATTTATGGCTATGTTCAGAATGGCACAAACTGAATGTGGTTTGAGTTACAAATAAATTGAAAAGTCCGTTCGATTTCCGAATCGTTACACTACAAATTTAATAAAAGTCCGACACGATTGTAAAAAACTATATTGTAAAAAATAAAAATAAAAAAATAAAAAATTAAAATACCGTAAACAGTTGTTGCGCGCGCTCTTTCCTGGAACGAGCGGGCGCGCCGGCAGAAGTAGAAGGGAGAACTGTCTCTTCGGTTGCGTCAGATTCAGAATCTGTAATGCGAATTATAACCCCAAATATTCTAGTCATAGAATAAACTCAACGTTTTTGCGAGAAAAAAATCTGTCCACAAATAATAAAAACAAAGGAAAGGAAAACAGATTTGACCTACTTGAACTTGCATCGCTTGCCTTCGAACAAATCGATATTCTTCCGCTGAACAAGTGACGTGGTGCTATCTAGCGATAGTATTTGCAACTTCATACTTACTGGCACCCACACGCGAGTGCTAGAGCTGTAATATTACGTTCGTCTCCAACACAAAGCGCGAGAAATCGATCAACGTAATATTACGGCGCCCGCGCTCTAAGTGATAAACTACTGTCAGTAGCACAGCTATGAAGATCTTCCAGCATAATTAGCCCCATGGTTACATATGGGATGCAACTCATTTGGCCTTATCTTCCCAAGAACAACCTGAAGACATTTGAAACAAAACAAAGGATAGATTTTATGTTTGTCGCAACAGACCTCCTCCAGACTAACTAAGTTAGGGAATCTTTTTTGTAGAAGATATAAGACGCAGATGCATCTGCTATTCACCGTCGCCTGCTTCAGTGGCAACGTGGGTCTCCATTCTTTGCTGTCGCCCCGGAGGTCCACGTATGATTCACGGCTCTGCCAAGAAATTTAATTGGGGCATGAGGTCTGGAACAGGGTGCACCCAGCCTCGTCAGGCAAAATTGAGAAGAGGTGGTTTTGATTCACACCTCAGCCATACTGGAAGTGGTTTTCCTTGGGTTTTCACTTCTATTTCAGGCAAATGCCGGGTTGGTACCTAACTTAAGACCACGGACGCCTCCTTCCCAATCCTGACCTGAATTGCAAATACGCACACTAATGCAGACATCAAAATAAAGCAGTTTCTCAGACAAAATATTACACACACACATACAAGTGCACGGGGCCAAATGACCACGATGTCCAAGCCCCCCAAACAAAACAACAACTAAAAAGAAAGAAAAAGGTAGAGAAAAAGAAAGAATGATCTATTTATTCATTGTAGTCAATCACGTTACGTGAGGACTCACAAGGCAATTTTATTTAAGAAGTTCGTCACACCCAAATAAATATTAATATTATTTTTATTCATCATCATCTTCATTTCCCCTTTTCCAGCTGACACAGGGTGGGGGAAAATATGGTTCCTCTCCAGTTTGTTCTGTCTTTCCACCATTCCTCTTCCGACACGGTGTTCCAATCCAGGTTCCGTTTACTAATGCTATTCTTCACCGAGTCCATCCAACGCATTCTTGGTCTTCCTCGTCCTCTCTTCCCTATCATCCGTCGTTCCAGTGCTCGTCTTGGTAACCTTACTTCATTCATCCGATTGACATGTACAAACCATCTCAATCTGTTTTGCTCCAATTTGTAATTTAGCTTCTGTACTCCCAGTTCTTTCCGTATATCTTCATTTCTCACTCTGTCTCTCCTCGTTTTCTGGACCATACTTCTCATGAATCTCATCTCGGCTGCCTGCACTCTGCTCTCAGCCCTCTTAGTCATTGGCCAAGTTTCTGCTGCATATGCCATTATAGGAACATAATATGCTTTGTACATAACTTTTTAGCCTTAATTGGTATATCCTTGTTCCTTATTAGTCCCCGTACCCAGGGGCGGATTTACGTATAGGCTGTATCTCTGTGGTTAACAGCCGTGAGGCTGGTTGGCAGCAGCTTGCCATTCTTCCCGTCTCTCAGTCTTCCTCTTCAGTTCACAGTATGAGCCACAATCCATATCTTGCAGTATTTGACTCATGTACTCCAGTCTGGATCTTCCTCTACAATTCTTGCCGTCTACTGTTACCTCGATTATAAGATTAATCAGTCCATTGTGTCGCAGTATGTGGCCCACGAGGTGATTCCTTCTTCTTTTTAAATATTTAAGGAAGCATCTTCTCTCTCCCACTCTTCTAAGGGCTTCCTCTTTGTGACCATTTCTTTCCAACTGATTTTCATAATCCTTCTATAGCACCAGGTTTCAAATGCTAGTAGTCTTTTCCTCTCTCTCTCTCTCTCTCTCATATTGTCCAAGATTCGCTGCCATATAGCGCGACGCTCCATACATAGGTCTTCAACATTTGTTTCCTCACATCAAGACTTATGTTCCTTGCAGTAAATTGGTTCTTCATTTTATAGAAAGCGTTCTTGGATTGGGCAATCCTACTTAATATCTCTCTGCTGCTTTTTCCATCATTCGTTATTTTACTTCCCAGATAATTAAGCTCATTCACTTCTTGTATCTTTTCATTTCTTAACTCTATTGATGTCTGGTTTTCGCCATTTCTACTGCAGACCAAAATTTTTGTTTTATTTGTATTTATTCTCATATTACATTCTTCCTCCATTATTTTGTCCATCTTGCTCAGGATCTTTTGTAAGTCTTCTTCACTTTCTGCAATTAGCGCTATGTCATCAGCAAACCTTATCATGTCAACTTTATCTCCATGAATATTCACTCCTGTGACAAATTCTTCTCTTACTTGGTCGATCGCCTTTTGTACATATATATTGAATAGGTATGGGGAAAGGGAACAACCCTGCCGTACACCCTTTCTGATGTGTGCTGTTTCTTCCTTGCTACGACAACAAACTATTCCAATTTCTTGCTTATAGATATTATAGATGAGTCTTCTGTCTCTAAAGTTGATACCTGTTAGATGAAGAATGCTGAATAGAACATTCCAGTCCACATTGTCAAACGCCTTTTCAAGGTCGACGAACGCTAAGAATGTAGGTTTGCCTTTCTTCATCTGCTTCTCTATCACTTGCCTCAATGCTAAGATTGCTTCTCTTGTTCCTACTCCTTTCCTAAAACCAAATTGATCATCAGATAGGTTTTCATCGATTTGTTTTTCTATTCTCTTCATAATAATTCTGGTGACTATTTTTGATGCATGACACACCAGACTCAATGTTCTGTATTGTTTACATGACCTTGCATTTGATTTTTTTAGGTATAGGTACTATTATGCATTTCACAAAGTCTTCAGGCAATTCTCCAGTCTTGTAAATAGTACATATTAAGTTGTACAGTTCCTTTTTTAACTTGTCACCTGATTGTTTCAATAGTTCTCCTGGTATGTTATCAACTCCAAGAGATTTCTTTCCTTTGAGGTCCTGCAACGCCTTCTCAAACTCTTCTTCCATAATAGGTGCCCCCAAGTCATCCTCTATTATTTCATCTTCTTTCTCAATGGGCAAGTTAACACAGTTTCCACTGTATAGTTGTTCCAAATATTCTTTCCATCTTTTCACTATCATTTTGTCATCATATATTAACCTCCAATCTTTGTCCTCAATGCTCATTGTTTTTGGCTTCCTTGTTTCAAAGAACCTCTTAATATCTTTATAGGCCATATCTATTTGTCCAGATTTCATGTTGTTATTTATGCCTGCACAGATTCCCATTAAATGCTGTTCCTTGTCTTGTTTTGCCCTCTTATTTATCTTGTTTCTTAAGGTCTTGTCTTTTTGCTTTTCATAATCATCATTCGAGTTTTTATACTGTCTTCTTTCCTTTATCATATCCACAACTTCTTGACTTATCCACTCTTTCCTATTTTCTTTTTCTTTTTTTCCTAAAACAGTTGCTGTTGAGTCTAAAATGGTCTTCTTTATTTTGATCCACTTCTCTTCTACTGCCAAGTGTTCTTCAATGTCTCTTATGTTATTGTTTGTTTCATCCATATAGAGTATTTGAGTGGACTCATCTTTAAGCTTAGAAATATCCCAATGTTTATTTTCTTTCTTTTTTAATCTTTTGAACTTTAATTCACAGCGTATGTCGACTGGGTTATGGTCGCTGTCGACATCAGCTCCAGGGTAACTTCTACTATCTTTCACCTGGTTCTTAAATCTTTCTTTTACTAATATGTAGTCTATTTGGGCCCTTCTTAGGTCTCCCGGAGCTTTCCAAGTGTATCTCCTCCTTGGATGGTGTTGGAATATAGTATTCGTTACAACTAATTTATGCTGTATACAAAACTCTACAAGTCTCTCGCCTCTCTCATTTCTTCTCCCCAATCCGTATTTACCAACAACATTTCCTTCAGTTCCTTCTCCGACAATTGCATTCCAGTCACCAAGTAAAATAAGGTTTTCTTCCCCCTTTATTTTAGCTATAAGTTCACTTAGATCTTCATAACATTTCTCTACCTCTTCATCAACCTCTTGTGTTGTCGGCATATAAACTTGGACTATCACAGTATCCTTTGGTTTAGTTTCGATCCGTACTAAAATTAATCGTTCATTATATTGCACGAATCCCTTTACTCTGTTTCCTAATTCTTTATGCAATATAATGCCTACTCCACCATATCCTGATTTATTATTTGCCGTACCAGAATGAATTATCCTATAATTTCCACTCCAAAAGTCTCCTGCATGTGGCCATCTCATTTCTGCTCTACCCAATACATGTAAATCCATCCTTTCCATTTCCATGATCAAGTTCTTTAACTTTCCAGTCTGGAGTAAGGTCCGTACATTCCAGGTACCGATTCTTCTCTGCTTATTTCTTAAATTGGCTTCTTTATCTGTCCCCCTCCGGAGATCCGAGTGGGGGATTATTTTACCTCCGGAAAAATTTACTGTAGAAGCTAACATCATCTTGAGCTGCTGATACTTGGGATATCCTAACAGATCTTTAATGAAGTTGTTTCCCTTTGCCTTCTTCATCCTATGCCGTTGGCCAACTAGTGGCTCATCCGCCTTTAGGGGAAGTTTCCTGCCACAAGGGCTTGAGAGAGCCCTGGACCACTACCCGCTCATCCGCTCTCTAAGGAGATCGTTGGCACTTGGTAGAAGGGGACTCCTTATTCCGGGAGACACTCGGTGGGACATAATAATAAAGGATATATATTTTAAAAAAAGCTTCATATAAAATGTTCTATCAATACAAAAGATAATACAAAGGTAGGAATCACCAGCTACATAACCTAAAATGGTTATTGATTGATTGATAGGCTGCAGAGGCGGCAGATTTTAGGGGGTGGCGAATTTTGACTAAAATATTTTAATAAGATATATATATATATATAAATTGAAATCTGAATATGTTCATGCATCTACAAGAGTAATGAGCGCCCCTTAGAGACAATCCAATACCACCCATGTGACATATTATAAGATTGAGAAATAGTGGGTCTTCTGTTTCCGTCTCTGTGTGCTGCGCGTTGGTGGTCGAAGCCTCGTTCAGATGGAGACTGGTCTGATTATCTTGAGGGGCGCTCTGGCTGTTTTGCGTGGCTGGTACCTCTACTATGTTTTGTGTGGCTGCTGACTTTATCGTGGTAGCTTTGCTAATTTCTTTTGTTGCATCTGCATGGAGGGCGCCTGTTTTCTATGGTCGTCCGGCTTACTGTGGCTGCTGTTTTTGGTTCTTGCCAGGGGAGAGAGGTTTTTGCCATCTCCCTGGCTACCACTTCTTGCATTCTTTCTAAGAGTGTGGTTTCCATGTTCTGTTTCATTTGCTCTATGGATGCTTGCATGGATTCTATAGAGCTTAATAGACTTTGTATGAGGTCATTTTGTTTCCCTGCTTTCCGCAGCAATGGTTTGAATTCTTTGCATATCCACGTGAGTCTGCAGTTAGCCCTCGTAAGCGTGTCTAGTTCGCCTTGCGTCAGACCCGCACATTTCTTATGTTCCCTTCTTTCGCATGCCTCGCATGTAGCTAAGTCCCTTTCTACTTCTGTGCTGCGTTTGCATTTTCTGCAGAGCTCTGTAGGGTCCTTTTCCTGCATTCTCGGCGACAGAGGAGAGGCAGACTTTTTGATGAAACGAGTGATTGGTCTTGGTCCAGTGTGGATTTACTTCGTGTGAGGATTGTAAAAGCTTTGTTACGTTTGTAACGGAAGACTTAGGTTCGGTCCGGTACGGTTATGTTTCATACGGAGCTTGACTACTATGTATGCATCTTTTGTGCAATGACGTTCACAGAAATTGTTCTCCGGTATGGATATGTTTCATACGAAGCTGGACTGCTATGTGTGCGTCTTGTGTGCGAGGGCATTCACAGAAATTGTTCTCCAAGTGTTCGAGTTGTAAATTGCTGGAGTTTGGTCTATCTAACCCCACCAAATTCTTTGTGAAGACTGGTCTTTGTTTCCTGCTTATAAACTATTATTCACCTTCTTTGTTGCAAGTCTCTTGACGTCTCTTTGGTGTTGATCTCTCTTGCCAATTTATCTAATAGATTGCACATAATAGAACTACAGTTAACTGTCTATAATTCGAATGATCTGAGAGCTAAAATTTGGCGCGTCACAACACATTCATTTTTCGTTTAAAAATTGAAAATGGATGGGCGTAAAAGATAAAGTGTGCTCAACGTAGAAAGCAAGCATCTGAAAAGGCGCAAAAACAAGAAAAAGTTTTGGCTAAAACGCCAAAAATTGATATTTTTTTGTGGTGTTTGAAGCCATATTTTCAGTGTTGCCTTAGTAAACAAGAGTTAAGTGCTTTTCAGTCGGTCAACACGAATGTACCCAAAAGAGATGGGTTATGCCCTAATCCTGAAATAAATTACATGAGATTAATAAAACACTAGGATGACCAGTTTCGATCGTCAAGCGATCATCATCAGATCCAATACACTTAGGCTATAAAATCTATGTTTGAAATACAGGTGAAAATATTTACAATATGTACAATTATTTAGTTGCAGTATTGGTACTGCAACTGTCAGTGTATGCTAAATGCAGTATATATGTTAGGTGAAATGCTAAATGGTGATGGCTATCCGGAGATTGTACTTTAGAGAGATTATATGGTTGTAAACTATGGTTAAACTATAAAATTTTAGGCTAACTACTTATCTGATTGTCTTCCGTACTACAGCTATTCGCAGTTTCCGTGCTCACTTGAACTCGCTGTGCGGTCATCCTAGTGTTTTATTAATCTCATGTAATTTATTTCAGGATTAGGGCATAACCCATCTCTTTTGGGTACATTCGTGTTGACCGACTGAAAAGCACTAAACTCTTGATATTTTTTTATTCCTTCGACAAGTAAGTTGATCAAAATAATAATTGAATAATGTAAGAAATCAGTTTTTCAAATGCAATGAACTGACGTTTTTATGTGCAAATGTATAGGTCAACAATCATCTGACTCTGTACCTGATAATATTGATGTTGAGGAAAATATACCAGATACAGCTCACTCAGATTTACCTACATTTTCTGATGAGAAAGCAGAAGCGAGTGAAATTGCGAATGTGCATAGAATGCTTACAATCAGAATAAAGGTTCTGATTTTAAAGAATCCATACGAGTGTACCCTGAATATAATAGGTACTTGAACCACTCAGTGTTTAAAAGAAAACTTCATAACGGGGAATAGGGGATCGTATGTGGCTTGTTTATTCCAAGAGTAACGGTTCTGTTTATTGTGCACCGTGTTAGCTCTTTGGAGCCACAACTGACGAATTTGCATTCAGACACGGATTCAATGATTGGAAAAACATTCATGACTTGGCTTCTGCCAACGAAAATTCAGATCATCATAAACAATCTTTCCTAAAATTGTTTGAAGGAGCTAATATACATGGAAGAGTAGATCATGGTTTAGTAAACAACTTCAAGAAGAAATTTCGTACTGGAAAGAAGTTCTTAAAAGAGTTGTTGCTACTGCCAAAACCTTGGCAAGTCGTGGACTCTCATTTAGGGGCACAGGCAGCAATGAGCATTTCGGCGTTCTTAACAATGGAAGTTTTCTGATGTTAATAGAATATTTAAGACAATTCGATCCATTTATAGATGAGCATATTCGTAAATATGGAGATAAAGGCAGTGGTAGTACAAGCTACCTATCCAAAACTATTTATGAAGAAGTCATCGAAATTATGGCTAAAACGTGACGTCTAAAATAGTTGAACAAATCAAAACTGCGAAGTACTATTCTATCATTGTGGATTCGACCCCAGACATCTCTCGTATTTACCAACTTTCATTCATTTTACGATATGTAAAACAAGACGGCACTGGAACGTTTTTTAACTTTACTAGACAATCCAGGTCACAAAGGTGAAGAATTATATGATGCAGCCACATCTACTTTGAAATCTCATGGCACAGAAATTCGTGATATGAGAGGGCAATCTTACGATAACGCTGCCAACATGAAGGGCATATATTCGGGACTTCAAGCTAGAATAAAAAACGACAATCCTATCGCAGAGTACACACCCGCACTGCAAATTCGTTGAATTTGGTTGGTACACACGCTGCAGAAAGTTGTACAGAAGCGAGTAAGTTTTTTGAATTAGTCTAGGAGTTGTATAATTTTTTCAGATTCGACAGAAAGATGGTCTGTTTTGTAGCATTTTGCTGATTCAAAATTTGTGAAATTAAATTATTGTCTACAACTCGTTGGTCTGCACATGCTGATGCAGTTTCTGTTCTGATTGAATTTTGTAACGAAATAATAAATGCTTTATCAGCTTTTGAAGGAAATCCCAACGAAAAGGCAATAGTTAGAAATAAAGCTACAGGCCTTCGGAATAATATGGAACGACTAGAAAGTGCATTTATGCTAAGTATTTGGTCTGTTTTACTTGAACAATCCGATACTATAAGTCAGAAAATGCGGGCCATGGAAACCAGCATTTCAGATATTTTGGATTTGTACAAATCGTTGGTTGGTTTTGTAGAAGATGCTTGGAAAAATTTTGAACTTCATGAAGAAACAGCACGGAAAATATCTACCACCCAGAAGTTTGAAAAAGACGTTCGTAGGAAGAAACGAAGAAAATTAATGTCTGATAAATTGTATGAAGATGATGTTGAGCTAGGTGGAAGAGAGAATTTCAGAGTTAATACTTTCAATATAATTTTGGATAGACTCTATACAGATTTGAAAGACAAATGCGCCGATTATAAAATAATTTTTCAAAAATTTATCACGCTTATCGAATTTGGTACGTTGAATGAACCTGAATTAAGGAAACATGCGGCAACATTACAAGAATATTTTCCAAATGATATAGAACAAATATTTATAAACGAGTTGTGCCACTTCCAAAATATTGCCAAGTAAAAAAAATATGAAAGCCTTTAGAAATTTTAAAATTTATTCGGCAGAAGGATATACAAGGAGTATTTCCAGATGTTGAAAGAGCCTACCGCTTGTTGAACTGCACATCAGTTACCAACTGCAATGCCGAACGCTCGTTTTCATGTATAAAGCGCATAAAAGACTATTTGAGCTCAACCACGAGCCAGGACCGTTTGGTTTGTCAAATGATTTTGGCAATTGAAGCAAAATTAATGTCAGATATGGAATTTGATGATATTATCAAACTTTTGCTGAAAATAAAGCACGGACCAAGATTTTTGTTAGCACACCTAGCTCTTAAGTTATACCTACATCTACAATTTAATTATATAGTACGTGTAAAATAAAACTCGAATTTTTAATAGGTTGCCTTACTAACTACCACTCAATTTTCACACAAACCAAAAAAATGGAGGGGGGGGGGCAATTTTTATTTTGCCTAGGGGCGCCAAAAAGTTAAATACGCCCCTGCCCGTACCTGTTGGTAGAAAGCACTCCCGAGTTGTAATCTTCTGCTAATTTCCAAATCAAGTCTTCCATCTTCAGTCAGTTCACTTCCCAAGTATTTGAAGTGTTTCAACACTTCCAATTCCTTATCTCCTACTTTGATTACTCCTTTTCCTTCTTTCTTACCTCGACTCACCACCACTGTTTTACTCTTCTCCACATTTATCTTCAATCCCCATTGCTCAATCTTTTCATTTATTACGTCTTGTACCTCCATCTCATCCTCGCCCCAGATCACAACATCGTCTGCAAACAACATTACCTTCATCTTTTCCCTACTGTAGTATTTCATTGCTGTTTCATGCCTTATAATAATAATAATAATAATAATAATATATATATATATATATATATATATATATATATATATATTAGTTTTTCGAGGGAAACAGTGGGGAAATCTTCAAAAGACAGATTGCAAGCTTCCGGACTTACAACTGTGCAGGATTTTTACCTACTAAAAACCCACAAACCCTATACTTGGCTTAAGGCCATCCCGGAACTGCCTGTTCAGCCTTACTTCAGGGTGGAGCCACTGTTACGACCTGAGGTCACACTCAATTTCATTTAACGTGATGATAATGAAATTACTCATCATCATCTTCACTGTCTTCAGCAACCAATCTTCTCGGTTCCTCTTCTTTTTTTGTTTTCAGCAGCTCAGAGATGTAGACAGCAATATGTGCCCAACGTTCTCTGCTGCTGAGCATTTTATCCACCACATTGTCTGGTGTAAAGACTCCAACTTTTGTCTCCAGAAGCCTTCGAAGATTTCTCCACCTCAAGCATGCAAAGAATGTGTGCTGAACGTCGTCCCACTGATCATTACAATAACGACACCGTGAACTTGGTGAAATTCCCATTCGATGGAGGTATGCTTCATAATAACCACGGCAAGAGAGAAACATGGTAATGTAATAATTAACCTCACCATGTTCCCTCGACAACCATGGCTTCAGCTGCTTGATGAGCCTATCGGTCCACCTGCCTCGATGTTCACGTTCCCATTCTTCCTGCCATTCCAGAAGAGATCTGTCTCTTTCCTCCCTCTTCACGCGTATCTTAGAATGCTCGTCTTTGCGCAAGTATATACGGCGCCTTTCCTTGGCCAGGATGTAAATGGGCATCGCCCCAGCTATTACTAACACTGCCGGTCCAGACACTGTACGATAGGCAGAAGTTATTCTGAGGGCAGATCTTCTGTGAACATAGGTTATCCGCTTCCGATACATCTCAGAGCCAAGAGCTACTGACCAAATCTCTGCACCATAAACAGTAACTGATTCCGCCACTCTCATCAGCAGTTTCCTCTTCAATGGTGAAGGGCCGCCAATATTATCCATGAGCCGCGACAAGTTGTTAACAATCCTTGTAGCCCTATCAGCAATCTTGCTGATATGATTCCAGAATGTTAACTTGCTGTCAATCATAACACCCAAGTAACGAACAGCAGGAGCTGTTTCTATAACTTGATTATCTACTAGCATTGGTACAACTCGTGGAACTCTCTTCTTAGTAGCAAGGACTAGTTCTGTTTTATGAACTGCTAGTTGGAGACCATGTTCATTCATCCAGGTGGAAACTCTCCGCATTACCTGATTAGGTTTAAGTTGCAGACCCTCCATTGAGCGCTCCATAATGAGCACAACAAGATCATCAGCATATCCCACCAAAGAAGTGTCCTCTGGCATCTCCATCCGTAAAATGCTGTCATAATTTACGTTCCATAAATCAGGACCTAACACCGAGACTTGAGCCGCCCCCGCTGTTACCTTGTGACACTTGACTCCTTCATCTGTGTCATACTGTATCCAACGATCACAGATAATTCCTCAGAACAGACGCCAAGTAGCGAGGAATGTTAAATGTTGTTTCAAGTGCAGCTATTATGTCAATCCACCGGGCAGAATTGAAGGCATTTTTCACATCCAGAGTAACCAGTAAGCACATTTTCCTAGAGAAGTGGTTTCCATGCTCAATGGATCTGACAGCCATCACCACTTCTTCAATGGCGCTGATGGTGGACTTACGCTTCACAAAACCGTATTGTTTGGGGGACAGACCTCCTGCAGCAACAATCGCTGCCTGGAGCCTTCCTTTGATCATCTTCTCAAACAGTTTGCCATCCATGTCCAACATGCATAGAGGTCTATGACTTCAAGCAGTAGTGGGATCTCCTTTACCTTTAGGCATGAGCACAAGCCTGGCCACTTTCCACGGGGACGCAAAGACTCCCTGTAGTAAACAACAATTATACATGTTCAGCAAAACATCTGGTTCCTCTTCGGATATCACCTTTAACACTTCAGCAGGAATTCCATCCGGCCCTGGTGCCTTCTTATTCTGAAAAGATCGTGCTGTAGTTTGTAATTCCTCTCTAGTGAATAGCGGAATATCATCAAGCATCACCGGAATGTGATCAAGAAATCTCTCTGGATGATTAGGAAATAGTTCATCTATAATAGCTTCCTTCTGGGATGCTGTCATAGCAGCAGTAGACACCATAATGCCGCAGAGCTTTTTATTGACAACTTTGTAGCCCAGACCCCATGGGTCCTGCTCCAGATCGTTAATGAGCTTGTTCCATTTATGTGCCTTACTTTGAGCAATGGCCCGTTTGAGAGCCCTCCTCGCTACTCTACACTCTTCTATCGCATTTGCAAACTCTAGAGAATCTCTGCAGAGCCTTTGTGCCTTTCTCCTTAATCGAAAACACAATCGTCGAGCCTCTGCTATTTCAACATTCCACCAATAGGCTGGCCGTTTGTTCGGAAAAATCTTCTTTTTGGGCATGGATGCTCCGCAAGCCTTAACAATGAGATCAATGGTCGACCTAACCAGGGTTTATGCAGAACCCGCGGGGTTATGTTGAAACAAATTCTCCAGAACTTGTTTCCCTTGTGCTATTACTGCAAGAAGAATTTCACCATCCATGTGATCAACGTTCCATCTAAACGGTATCGGAATTTCATGGACTAGTCCTCCTCGAGGTCTAGTATTAAAGAGGATGTATCTATGATCACTGTTGTTATAATCTAGCATTACATGCCAGTCTGCAATGTAAGCAGCAAGATCTGCAGAGACAAACGTTAGGTCTGGTGTGGTTCCGTTCTGCCCAGGCTGACAAAATGTTGGAACATCACCGCTATTTAGCAGCACCAAGTCCAACCTTGCAGCCATCTCCAAAATTCTATGGCCTCTCCCGTTTGTATGAGCCAAGCCCCAATCAACTGCTCGACCATCAAAATCACCTGCCACCAGAATACCCCCAGTTACTGTACCTAGGAAATCCTCAAGGGCAGATAGTCGGGTCTCAAACTGCCGAATTGATTCATTGGGTGTTAAGTAACAGCTTACATAAGAAATATTTCTGCTCTTGACCCAGACAAAGCCATTTCCAGCACCATACTTTTCAATAGAAACTCTGCTTGGATCCGCTACCCATATAGCAGCCGTCCCACTTTCATCAGAGTACCAAGATGGAATATCCCTGTTCTTATATTGTTCGCTAATAAGCACAACATCAATATTCTTTTCCGCGGCAAACTGAACTAGGAGATCGTTAGCCACCCTGCTACGATTAATGTTGCCTTGTAGAAATCTTAGCATTTTGACTGTTTAGCACTCTCCAATGCACGTCGAAAGACAGCACACATACCTGACCCGATCACATGGTCGTCATTCTTGCCTTCACCCACGCAGATCGAGCATTTTGGGGCAGTCGTGCAGTGAGCAGCTTTATGCACCTTTCCCCCGCATCTGTAGCACAACTTCGACCTGTCGGGAAACCGTACATTGTCTTGCCATGTGACCATAGCCCATACATCGAAAGCATTTCAGCACATTGGTCCTTTTCCGAATACGGCAGCTATCTTAATATGCTGATCAAGGAGCAACTCATTTGCCGCATTGGAGTTTACCACAACTATGGCCATACGCTGTTCTCTGGAATAGGGCTTGGTAATAGTAACTTTTATTTCACCCATGTTATCCTTAAGCCGGTCCTCTAATATCGCCTGAACATCATCTGCTGTTGTAAGACAGTCCAAATCCCTAATTTCCAAGGTTATGGTAGGAGCCAACATTTTGACTTCACCCAAACCCTCTGCTGCTTTGGAAATCATCTCCCTGAACTTAAATTTATCTCCAGTTTTTCCTTTCATTTCAAGGAGCACCGCACCAGTCGACGTTCTGCGAATCGATTTAAGGTTTACGCCACTGCAATCAGATGTTGCTTGCTAACGCAATGATTGAAGAACTTCTGAATATGTCTTCCCCTCAGTTGGCTTGATAACCATTGCCTCGTTGCGTCTCCTATCCTTCGTTTTATTTCCCTTCTGATGTAGAGAATGATTACTTCTAAGTTCTCCCTTTTCGTCCTCCAGAATAAATTTACCGCTATGACCCCTGTGATTCCTTGTTCGAACTGTTTGCCAGGCATCTTCTGCTAATTTCTCCACGGGAGGTTCAATGACCACAATTTCATTTGCAGATATGTTTCGGAATTGGCTCTGCTCTCAATAACAGTAATCATTGTTTCTCCTTGATTTGCAGCCTTCTCGCATATGGGAGTTCTAGGTCGAGTGATAGTAATGACCTCTGTTGCCAATGTAGTTTTGCGGCAGTGATCGAGGACATCAAAAACCTCTACTAACTGCGCTAGGCTATTCTTGATGTTATTACTCACATTTCTTTGAGTTTTGGTAGCTGCCATCATGATCTTCAGTAATCCTATTCCTTTCAGAATCTCTGACTCTTCTTTTATGTCTATTTCATTTCGACATTTACCTTTGTCCGCGGTGAATCTCAATTCATCTGAACCTCCATTCTCACCCGAGATTATTGTACTCTGCCCCGCCATGGCATTAGATACAACGTCCAGCTCCCTAGATGAAGTAGTTCTTGTAGACGCCACAAATCGCGCGCCATCGGAATCTCCCACTTGGGCCTGAGCGCTGGTTTCTGCGCCGCTTACAATCTCGATGGATTCCACCCACAAACTCTCCATGTCACCAATCTCTTCTCTTCTGTTGGACATAACCTTACTTTCCACAAGCGACGGGGACACAATTCCTGAACAGATGGAAGAATTACTCACCCAGCCACCCCTCAGGTAGAGAAATCACTTCGCCGTGCGGAAGAGGCACTGCCACACAAAACCCAATCCTTTCAACTAATATAGTCACTGAAATATACCGTCAAACTCACTTAAACCACGAAAGTCAAGACGCACCAACCGCTCAGTACGACAACAATAAGATAATAATAATAATAATAATAATAATAATGAAAATGAAAATCCATATTCTGCTTCCAGTCTCCGACCGGGTCAGGAATGGAATGAATGAAACCCCCATCTAGCGGCGAGGATATGAACTGTGCCGGCTGCCGAGGCCTGTCGCACTCCTCTGGGGCAATGATTAAATGAATGACAGATGAAATGAAATGATAGTGGAGAGGGTTGCTGGAATGAAATTTTGACAGGGAAAACCGGAGTACCCGGAGAAAAACCTGTCTGCCTCCGCTTTGTCCAGCACAGATCTCACATGGAGTGACCGGGATTTGAACCACGGACCCAGCGGTGAGAGGCCGGCGTGCTGCCGCCTAAGCCACGGAGGCTCAATAATAATAATAATAATAATAATAAAAATAATAATAATAATAATAATAATAATTATTATTATTATTATTATTATTATTATAGTTTAGTGTTTAACAACATTATCACGGCAAATACCGGCTACATTTTCTGTTACAGCCTGGTTCGGCCTTAGCAAGGAACCATCTGTACTGAGATAATTTCTATTAACTTATACTGTTCAGAGACTTCACATCCAGGTCGTGCCCGCAGTCTTCACGAGTCTCCTTCATTTGTAGGATGAGCTAAATTCCCATCTGGATCATCAAGCCTTGCTGAGTATTCGGCCAGTGTATTGTCACCAAGGAACTTCCTAACAATATGGCATGTGTTTAACAGAACTGCCTTCTGAAGTTCAATATATATATCTGCGGGTGCAGATTCAATATTGATAGACTACTATGGAGAGTTTTCGGTATAACACCAGTACACGATACAATTATTGGGATGGTAGTCACCAAATCAAGTTTCCACATCTGCTTTACCTCAATTGCCAGCTCTGTGTACTTCGATATTTTAGTAGTAGCTGTTGTTTGGATGTTTTGAGTGTTGGGACATGCGATATCTATCAATAATGCCTCTTTGTGTACTTTATTGATGACTATGATATCTGGCCGGTTGTTACTGTCTGCGACATCTGTCACAACTCCTCTGTCCCAATAGAGCTTGTGTGTGGCATTTTCGAGTACTGCAGATGGTATGTATTTCCAATAGGGGACAGAGCTTTGAAGAAGTTTGTACTTCAATGCCAGTTTCTGGTGGATAATGTTGGCAACTTGGTCGTGTCGATGTTTGTAGTCAGTGTTGGCAAGGTGGGAACAACCTGATATGACGTGTTGAATGGTTTCACTACATTTGCCACAGCGGCGACATTTATCACTCTCTGTTGCTGGATCTTTTATGATAAATTTCCGATAGCTTCGAGTAGCAACAACTTGGTCTTGGATAGCTACAACAAATCCCTCTGTTTCCGGAAAGAAGACCGAGTGGGTCAGCCATGCGTGCGACGCTAACTTGTCGATGTGAGGCTGGTCCAACTCATGTGGGAACTTCCCATGAAGCGCCTTCTGTTTCCAATTCCCGATCCTGTGTTCAGTAGTTTTCATTTCTTTTACTGGTGGATCTAAAGATGACAGATGGAGCGGTGTGTAATTATCATCAGCTGAAGTTACAGTGTGATGGAGAGGGGATGTTTCTCCTTTGTTGTGGAAAAATGCACGCAGAGTTGTCACTTGTTTTGTATGAAGGTTCATGATGTCTATCAGTCCTCTACCACCTTCAGACCGAGGTAGAGTCAGGCGCTCTGTTGCTGATTTCGGATGGTGCATACGATGGCGTGATAAAAGCACCGATGTTTTTCGTTGCAGATCGTGCAGTTCAGTTTGAGTCCACCTGATTATACCAAAGGAGTATGTAACTACGGGCATTGCAAATGTGTTAACTGCCTTAATGACATGTTTAGCGCTAAGTTTTGAAGAGAGAATACTGCGAAGCCGTGAAGTATACTGCTCAGTTATGTTCTTCTTGATATCACCGTGTCTGAGACGGGTACTCTGGGCGAACCCAAGATATTTGTACAATGCGCCTTCCTCCAACGGCTGTATACTTCTTTGTCCCTCTCCAACAGGTATTCCTTGTGCAGAGTGCGAGCCTCTAATAACAGTCTGTGTTTTGCACTTATCAAAACCAAACTGCATATGGATATCTGAAGAAAAGCTCTGAGTGATAGAGATAAGATATTGTAGGTGCACTTTAGTTGATGCATACAGTTTAATGTCATCCATGTAAAGAAGATGGTTCATCCTGTACGCTTCACCATGATTACCCTTAATACTAAATCCGTAGTTGCTACTGTTCAGGATTTGCGAGAGAGGATTCAATGCCAGACAAAACCAGAGTGGGCTTAGCGAGTCTCCTTGGAAAATTCCTCGGCGAATCGGTATTAATGAAGATGTTAAACGAGTGCCACCCACTGTAAGTTGGAGGGCAGTGCTCCATGAAACCATTGCGCACTTCAGGAAGTTCACTATAATAGGGTTGACCTTGTAAATCTCCAAGCTCTGTATAAGCCATGTATGAGGCACGGAATCGAAAGCTTTTTGGTAATCAATGAAGCAGGCATAAAGATTTCGTGATCTACGACAGGCCTGCTCTAATGCCACGGCATCAATAGTGAGCTGTTCCTTACATCCTTGAGAATTCCTTCTGCAACCCTTTTGCTCCTCTGCGAGAATGGCGTTTTCCTCACAATGCGCACGAATTCGGTTAGCAATAATGGATGTAATGATCTTATAAAAGTTTGGCAAGCAGGTGATGGGGCGATATTTAGATGGATTTGTGATTTTAGAGTCCTTTGGCTTGAGATAGGTTAACCCTCTGGCTAGGAAAACTGGAAATGCAGCAGGATTTTCCAGAAAACATTGTATGTGAATAGCCAGTAAACGGTGGGTGCATGTGAGCCTTTTATAGTAGTAATTATGGATCCGGTCAATTCCAGGTGCTTTCCAATTCTGTAGGCAGCTGATGACCTGGCGTAGTTCCTCAACATCAACGTCTGTATGTGCCATTTGATTTATTCGTCTGGTAGCATTCTCTATTTCCTTCAACCACGGAGCTTCATAGTTGTGTTCTTCCGGCTTAGACCATATTGATGACCAGTAGTCGGTAACACTCTCCGCACTGGGTCCTTCTGGAGAATCATTCTGAACTTGAGGTGTCTTTTTCAGGTTTTCATAGAACTTTCTCTCATTTCTCTTGTAGTCATTGTTCTGTTTCTTCCGTTCGGTAGTGTTCTGGTATCTCTTAAGACGCTTAGAGAGGGCTGCAAGTTTTTGTTTATAAGTATCAAGTACTTCTGTTATCACTGCGTCCTCGGGGACCTGAAATTCTTCTAGTGAGGAGTCCATCATGATCCTTCGTATGCGGTTGTTCAGACGTCTACTTCTCACTCCACTCTTATACTGTTGCAGTCTGTTCACATTCTGGCGTAGTTGTTCAATGCGTTGTTTTAAACGTTTTGCCCATGGTGGATCACTGGGTTTCCTTGCAGCAGACTGTTGGTTTGGAGGGCGTGGCCTACCCCCATTAATTCGTACTGCAGCTAGTGCTGCACAATAGATAGCAGTATGAACCTCCATGAAAGATTGGTGCTCTTCTAAATAGTTGGGAAGTACGGTTTCGTTCAGTTCTTTCAACACCATGGCAAACTTGCGGGAAGACTGCTGCCTCGGAAGTATAGGACGTTGGGTAGGGTCAGTACCTGCATATTCAAGCAGAGTTGAATTAAATTCGTCTTGGATCTTGGAATGATGGCTTGTTTCCCCATTATGAGGTTCATTTACGTGAGTCGATTCATTCAGGGAGACCTCATTATCAGTATTTATTTGGCTAGTTTCACCACTTGCAGCTGGGGGATATAGTTCATGAGATATCTCCTGTCTGATTCGATCCAGAACAGGGTCGGGAACTAAATGATTCTTTACAATTGCTCTTCTTTGATCCGCGACTCGTTGCTCAGTGATGCTAAACAGAGGATACTGCTGCTTGAAAGCCGCATGCAGTGCTTGGCGGTAGTTTGTTATATCTGTTTCAAGACGAGTTATTCGATAATATGCCCGCATGATATATTCATTCATATGAGATTCCCATTTCATGCGTTTTCTGGGCTTACCTGCGAGAGTGGTTGTATTTATTACAAAGGCACTGCCGTCAGGTGCGGTGCGAGACTCGAGATTTTGTGTACCGCCAATATCGTCTTGAGCTGCTGGAGCTTCTTCGGGTCTACTGATGGGTGGACAGCAGCTTGTCATCCCACTGCCACCGGTTTGCGTATTGTCACCTCTAGCGGTGGTTCTAGAGGTAACCTGCCGTATCACAGGCAGTGACATTTCTTAAAGCAAATTACTAGTATTGCCTTTCCTGTGTGCTTTTTATACCTTCAGTCAGGTATTGCCTGGGTATTGCCTTTGATACCTATGGCAAGGTTTACAACACTCCTGTGAATGCTAGTCTGTTATTTTGACTGATCGACGCAGATTCTTTGTAAATATGTGATCCAACTGATGCCATTTAACTCAATCCTAACCCTTGTTTCTAACGAAATAAACGATATTGCACAATTAATATCTGTTATAGGGGCCCAATTGGACTAATTGAGTAAACGGAGTAATAAACACACAATACAGGGCATAGATTGAACTATTTTAAACGGAATATTTGTGGTAATGTTAACCTAACCTGTACCAGCAATTCCTAGGCAACCACGTAAACAAGTTTCATGCACAGTCATATGACATCCAAATATCACTATAAAAACCTCGCACAATCACTATTAAACTCTGTGTACCGTCAGTAAGTCACTCAAAAACATCTTCCAAACCATAAAACACTGAAGTAGACATTAAATAACTAAACAAACTATATAAATAGGAGGAGCCTCGATCCGATCAGCCTCACCAAGTCACAGCCTTCTTATTATTATTATTCTTATTATTATTATTATTATTATTATTATTATTATTATTATTATTATTCAAACATTGGAATGAAACTCGACCTCATACTAAACGAGATAGTGTTCATTTTATGTTGTGTGAATTTATGCTCCTAAAGACTGTCAGATGATGAAATTTAGTTTGCAATTGTGGTATAAGTAGAGTTTATTCCTATCAATTAGTGGGCTTTAATTAGTACATTAGATTCCACAGGGACGATATCATTTTCCCATCAGCACGTTCAGCTTTTAGATTAATCAAAGAGAAACAGCAATGTATCCGGTACTGAAAATTGATCCCTATAGATTTCATTAGATATTCATTGCACTTATGGGGACACTACTGAGCGTGTGGTTATCACTGTCTGTTGCCCAGATGTTGAACGGATACAATTTTTGAGAAATAATATCTATAAAATAGTGATAATGATAATTCGATTCAATCAATGAAACAATTTTTTGTGATTTTGTTCTGGTTCGGAATTCAATGCCTTTGTCAGCAGCGTTCTAGTTGTCTGCAACAAATTAGGGGCAGATGTCCTTGTAGTTCCGCCCATTAAAACAACAATAACTAACTAACTAACTGTCGGCAAAAAAAGGGATCGGGGTTCGATTTTCAGTTTATGAATCTGTATTTTTCGAGTTTGGTAGTTCGGATCCCATGTAAAAAGGAAAACCTGTGGCTTATTATTGCCACTTTAAGAGCATCCTGGAACTACAATATCGGGTATTCAGGATGGAGGTTTGTTAATTAAATAATTTGTTTGTTCTATTGAAGCTTAGTTTCAATTTATTCAAGCGTCTTTGGTGGCCTAGTTGGTAGCATGCTGAGCTTCTATGCCCAAGATCGCGGGTTCAAACCTGGCCGAATTCGTCGGATTATTTAAGAGCGTTAAAATCCCTCAGTATGCCTTCATTCGGAGGGGAAGTAAAGCCGGTGGGCCCATATAATAGATTTATGGCATGTAAAAGAACTTCCACTAACTACAATTGTGTGAAGCTAAATTTGTAGGTTATATTTGATTAACGCTCTATTAAGTTCCAACGTCCGTCGCCAGGTGCCAGTTACAGTGAAATATAGTAGCCAACTTCACAGCTAGGTGTCGTTGATGGCAGAATTTGGTAGCAAAAGTAGGAACTACTTGAAATTGATCGTTTGCAGTCCTTACCTGAATTACAGATAACACACACAAATAACACTGGTTATCAGATAGATTCTACACACACCCAAGGTACATGGGACTACATGAACGCATTTTCGCAGCCCCTAAACTGAGGAACCAACCACCCATCAGTTTATTTATTTCTAGCTGGCGTTATTCTGATCGAGGTACTGGATCCACCGTTTTACATCTTGCCCTCCATTACAGCCGGTCTTTTGTATCGGCTCGGTGGACACCTTCTGCTCGCATGGCCTTCCGTAGACAATCCCTCCATAACTTTCCAGGACTACCTTGGGATCACCGTCAAACAGAGCTGTACATGAGTGCTCTTCCAGTAACAAACACTGCCTTTTCACTGGCAGCGAGTTCATATCATTGCAGCCGTTCTTCCCTCAGGCCAGGCATTGGTACAACTTTGAGGGCGTTTCTTACTATTTCCATTTTTTAATTTTATTCCATTTCGTCTTCTAGTATATCCCCTAGGAATTCAGTTTTCATTCTTTAATAATTCAAGAAAGCCTCCGTGTCTTAGGCGGCAGCACGCCGGCCTCTCACCACTGGGTCCGTGCTTCAAATCCCGGTCACTCCATGTGAGATCTGTGCTGGACAAAACGGAGGCAGGCAGGGTTTTCTCCGGGTACTCCGGTTTTCCCTGTCAAAAATGTCATTCCAGCAACACTCTCCACTATCATTCAATTTCCTCTGTCATTCATATAATCATTGCCTCAGGGGAGTGCGAAAGGCTTCGGCAGCCGGCACAGTTCATATCCTCACCGCTAGATGGGGGCTTGATTCATTCCATCTCTGACCCGGTCAGTCGACTGGAAGCAGGCTGTGGATTTTCAATAATTCACGAAATTTAGTACTGTGAACTGTTTGAGAAAGCGAAGCGCGCCAACAGTATAGGAGCGCTCATCGTTTAGTCGTTACCAGGCTCGAGCACCGACCAGATCACAATAGTGGAAGGTATGGCAGAGATTCTAACCCAAGTAAGTCCTATCCCAAAAATTAACTCGACTGGTCGTTGCCCGCTGATTGTAACAAGGAGTGGGCGAAGACATCCGAGTTGCTCCGTCTACTGCCAATACCATTGTCTCGCAATTAAATTTTTGCGTGAGTGCGACACTTTCGATTCTTTCTCGGCCTTGTGTATAGCTTACGCTGTTTTGTTCTCGTGAAGTTTTTAAAATATAATCCATTTAATCCCTAGGAAAATTTGATGTCTGGACTGTGGAAATCATGACGAATGATCTACATCAGTTTTACCGCGCACGTGTATACCGTCTTCTCTTTTATCAAGCAGTCTTTGTTCCCTATTCTGCTCCCCCATCTCCTTAGTTAAAACGCTACAACAACCAGAACAATGTACCACCAGCCACCACTGTCTGAATGAACATTTAGAGACTACAGGAGCATATCTCCCGATAACACCCTCTTAAATTCAGCCGTTCTCAACTGGTTGCTCGCGAGCACCACGGTACTCTTAGAGTCCCCCCAGGGGCTCTCATCTAGTGGGACGTGCGTTGGCGACCACGGGGCTCCAGCTGAGTCCGGCATTACTTCCAAATACCTGGGCCGGTCTCCTCTCCGTCTTCTTTCCTGTCGACCTCAGTTGGTCAACTCTTGTTTTCTTCCGCCCTGACGGTATTAGGGTATCCGAGACCTAGGGAGTCTCTTCCCTTCCCGCCTTAATTGGCCCTTGTCCAATCTTTTCTGATACCCTCCTTCTGCGAGGGGTCAGCCATCTTTTCTTGTTCTGTTATCTCCTGCCTTCTTCCCAAGGCCCTCAAAGAGGCAGGGCGTTTGTAGCCCCACCACTTCTTGCGCGCCCTGGATATTTCTACACCCTCAGGGGATCACGGATGGTGAGTTCGGGAGTTGGCGACCCCGAGGGATTCCTGAGCTGGGTCCGGTTTTTTCTTTCTTTAATCCATTACCTCTGGGGCGGACCCTCTCCTCTTTCACTTTCCTGACTGCCTTTCATGGCTCTCCACCCTTCCAAGTCCCTATATCCGCATTCTTCGAGGGTTGAGGGCATTTCTTTTCCTCCTGTCCTTCATTTGCCTTATTCTCCATTTGTTTTCCTTTTCTTCTTCTAGTATATAAGTTAGTAGTTAGTTTTATTTTTAGTTTACATTTCATTATCATCTTCACGATCATCCAACCCATTAGGGGCCAATAACCTAGATGTTAGGCCCCTTAAAACAACAATTATCATCATCATCATCATGAACTCTTAAAGTAAATTTGGCGCTCTCGTCATAGCAGCCAAAATAGTGCTCGCAAGCACAAGTTCTTCACAGATCCAATCTTCAGTAAGAATTTTGTTGCACGAACCGGAATAATAGTGTTTTATTACACGTTTTGACAGGCGGAAATGTTGTGAGTGTTTAATAATCTACAATTAAACGTAATTGGACATCGCTGTTGTCTGTGTAACATGAAAGATGCAGATTCGACTCGACTGTCCACACGTAAATGTACTGCTCGGGTCTAAGCTGCGTGAACCTGAGAGGAATGTGCATCGCGGACTATGAGAAGTGGTGTTGACAAGTGATGAGGTTTCTCGGACCGTGCATAGTACAGAACCAAATACATTGGCCGGTGACTCACTCACTCATTCGTAACACCACAGTGGTTTGAACAACGGCCCTATGTTAGCAGTATTGGAATAGAAAGGAATACCTGAAATCACGGCGGGCTGTTGACTGACCTTTCTCTTCTCGCCTGACTCTTCCCTGCTCTTTCTCCTGATCCCGCAAGTTCAAAGAGCTTGGACCCGAGCAGTATCTTATCTGCAGGAGTCAACCAAGCAGTTGCAACATACCAGAAATCCCTAGTATTTCAGCACTTTAGAGAAAGAGAAGATTCGAAAAGGAGAGAGAGGCTCATCCTTGTTCCATTATAATAATAATATTAATAATAATAGTCTATAGTAATAATAATAATAATAATAATAATTATAAGGAAAGGAAGGAAGCTTGCAGTTTTACCGTGAATCTTGTGATTATGATGCACGGAACCTACTTCTTATGTGGAACCTGAACCACAGGACACGGCATTTCACTCCGAAAATCTCGCATGCATTGTCCGGGAATCGAACCCAGTCCACCTTGGTGAGAGGCCAACAGCTTGACCGCTGCGCCACTACGCCCCCAATTATTATTATTATTATTACCGACCGCGGTGGAGGAGAGCGTTAACGCGCTACCTCGTGCCTTGCTGGTATTGGCAGAGCATGGGTTCGATTCCCACCTCGGCCGTGCTGAAAATGGTTTTCATGGATTCCCATTTTCACCACCAGGAAAATGCCGAGACAGTTCCTTTCAATAGGTCGACGACCGATTTCTTTCCCAAATACCTTCCCTGATCCGTCCTGAAAATAAAACAAATGGCCATGGCTGCATTAATAAAATCAAATTATTATTATTATTATTATTATTATTATTTGAACGGAACTTGTAGCTCAACCTATGGGTGTCCGCTTGAAGCAGCTACAGGCTCTGGTGAGCCGAACATGTCCTTGGACACTCCCGGCACTAAAAGCCACACGATAAATAAATAAATGATAATAATATTATTATTATCATATTTGACTTAATGGTACTCGGGCAGTTGGTATGGTATGGGGGTGGTGCTCAGTCTCAAAATGGTTTAGAACGCCTGCTCTAGATCATTCTCACGGCAACTATCACTATCATTACTATGAATATTGATGAAGATAATGGAGTGAGACCTGACTCGTGTCTCTAATTAAATGATGTATTGATTTTGTGTTTGTTGTGGTTGATATCATGTGGAGAAGCTAATCAGGTGTTGGTGTTTATCCAGCAATTAAGGCACAAAGAGATTTCTTTCCCATTAATCAGTGGAGCAACATTTTCCAACACAGTCAGCTTATAAATGAATCAAAGGAAAGCTACAATTATCCAATCCAACAAGTTAATCCATTCAGATCTCAGGTGCAGATTACCTCGCTGTTCCGCACCTTAAAACAACAATAACTAACAAACCTTTCTGATTTCTCCCTATTTTTTGTTGGTTGGTTCCTCATTTTAAGGGCTGAGACAACGCGGTCATGTACTGTAGCCCCGTGTACTTTGGGTGTGTGTAGAATCTGTCTGATAACCGGTGTTAATTGTGATGGCTGTATTAGTGTATGTTATCTATTTTTAATTCAAGTAAGGACTGAATACGTTCATTTTTCAAGTAGTTCCAACTTTTGCTACCAAACGCCACCGTCAACGACCAACTAGTTCTGAACTTGGTTACTACATGCCACCGCAGTCGGCTTCTGGCAACGAACGTTGGACCCTAAGAGCGTTAGTCAAATCTAACCTATAATTTAGCTTCACATAAGTGTAAATACGGGAAGGTTTTTTATCATGCCATAAACCGCCGGCTTTACTTCCCCTCCGAAGGAAGGAATACTAAGGAATTTTTAACGCTCTTAAAAATCCGACGACTTCTGCCGGGTTTGTACTGGCGACCTTGGGCATAGAAGCTCAGCATGCTACCGACTGCGCCAACGAAGCCGCCCTCTTTTTGTGACACACTCGTATTAATACCCTGGTTCTCCTGACTGAACCGTATTCAAGAAAGTTCCGCCTCTTTTCGTAGTTGCTAGCATTCTTGGCTGTCACCGCGAAGGCTCGGGTTCGATTCGTGGCTCCGCCAAGATATTTAATTCATGTCTGACTGTAGAAATGGGGTAAACTAAGCCGCGTGAGACAGAACTGAGAAAAGGTTGGTTCTATCCCCCCTCAGCTATCTTATTGTCGTGGATTTCCAGGTATATACCGAAAGGATCCCTATGTTAAAGCCACAGACGCTTCCTTCCCAATCCTAGCCTCAATTCCACACTGAATGAATCAACATCAACAACAACAAAGCATTGGAAAAACAACTCTAAAGTCTGTTCGCCAATTCGAGATAGCGCGCGTAATAGGCTACTTGTACGTAGTCACTTGACTGCCTGGACAGAGAAATTCACCCAGTTTACGTCATCGGCTCTGCCAGACAGTGGTAGCCAAGACGCTCCAAGGTCATTAGTCATGCCGTAGCCCTAGAAAACGAACAATAAATAAACCGCGCTGTAGCATGTAACCGATAAGTCACCCCGCTTCACTTGTAGGCTATACACAGCACTGAAGTTGGCGTACGTTCAACAGGCACAGCTCGATGCGCCCCTTGCGGGCAGCCCTGAAATTACGTGTACAACTATGTTTACTTCCACTATCTCGACTCGGCGAACATACTTTAGTATGGTTTAATATTTTCAAAATTTCCCTATGTTAGTGAACTTACATTTGTGTATGTTTGCCCCTTCTGATACTCCCCCGCGAAACATCCACTTTCGCCGCATAGAGCTACGCTGATGAACTTAGCAGCGCCGTTGACCTGTTCTCCTCTGAACTAGATCATTGTATCATCTGCACCGCCCTAGATTTATTTAGCGTATGGCTTTTAGTGCCGGGAGTGTCCGAGGACATGTTCTGCTCGCCAGAATTTGTAGCTGATTCCACGCGGACACCCATGGGGTGAACTACAAGTACAGTCGCGTGTGGATGAGATTAAATGAATTGAGATGAATGAAGATAAGTGAGCAAGTTCAATTTCAAGTAGTTCCTACTTTGGCAACGGGATGTCACTGACACCTAGCGAAGAACGTTGGTAAATTTTAAGAAAAGTAGGCTCTTTAGTTCGTCACGGAACTACTTGTTCAGATAGTGTATACAGGGTGTAACAAAAAGGTGTAACACATTATGTTATATGAACATGGGTCCGGAAACGCTTTGTTTTCATGTTATACCTCATTGTTTCCAACTCATTTATAATGGGAAACATACAAGAACAGAACATACCAGCATACCACATGCAACCCTTTCTCTCAGGAGATGTTCTTTATGCCCTCCGTGTGCATTGATGCATGCATCAACCCACCGTCGTAGTGAATCTGATGTATCCCTGGAGTACTGCGTATGGTTTCGTAGCCTTCCATAATACGGGTACGGAGACTCTGAACATCTTGTACTGGGGTTCGATACACAAGAAATTTCAAATGCCCTGACAAATAAAGTTCAGTGATTTTAGGTCCGGAGAGCGTGGAGGCCAGGCAATTAGTCCACCTCTACCTATCCATTTGTCACCAAATCTGTTACTTAGAAGCCGACGGACATTAGCACTAAAATGAGGAGGTGCTCCATTGTGCATGAAGTAGGCTACATGGTTTGTCGCACAGCTAAAGGCACATCTGCTAAGTCGCATGGCAATGGGGCCATGTAAACCAAACCACTGGCGGTGCACCTACGATAACGACAACGTAACCAGGCGTAACCAAGAGTGCATGTTCCCCATGATCCTAACGTTCTGTTCTTGTGTGATTCCCATGCGTAATGAGTTGGAGATAATGAGGTGTAACATGGAAACAAAGCGTTTCCGGACCCATGTTCATGTAACATAATTTCTTCGTCTACGTGTGAGGAATGTGTCCTGCCATTGGTGCCGTACATTTTTGTTACAGCCTCTAATATTTTTTTTCTTCTTTTTTCTTTGTCGTTTACCCTCCTGGTTGGTGGAACCCACGGACTCAGTGAGGGAACTCACCACTACCGCCTCTACGGGCAGTGTCCTAGAGCTGGGAACATCGAATTGGAAGGGATACAACTGGTGAGGTGGGATTGGCACCTAGCCCAGGCGGCCTCACCTGCAAAGCGAACAGGGGCCTCATGAGGGAAGGTAAGGGATGGTCAGGATGGATAGGCAAGGAAGAGGAAAGGAGGTGGCCGTGGCCTTGAAGAAGGTACTGTCCCCGTTATCAGGATAGTAGGCTGTCAGATATCCGCCCCCTCAATCGGATTGCCAATAATCAATCGCACCGGCACAGCTACATCAATGAAAATGGCACTGACAGATACTATCGAGATTAGAGCACAATAGTTAACAAGAAATTATTGTGGAACACACCAAAATATACGGGGGTTCATACTTACCTTTACTTACCTCTTAAATTTATCTCGGGGACTGGGTTGTCAACTGGATCACTTAAAGTATGCCCACACAATAACCTCCACCATGATATTTAAAATGAACCGTAACGAAGACGAGAAACTTTAAACTGCACAATAATTTATTTCACAAAAAGAATGAATTTAACAAAAATAAAACAACAAAATCCACGTGGCAATCAGAAGCCATCGACCACATAACTATGTCCTCCTGTAGAACTGGTATACTCTACATACAATTTTTCAGCTTTCTCAAGCTCAAAATAACGTAATTAATAATGCACTTGGAATGGAAACGGGATTTGGGACGAGACACATATATCAATTGGTTTGCGTGTTTATATACTTCATATTTTATTTATAGCCACAAGGCTATTATGGAGACGTCCTTGGCCTCTATCATACAGTTGTCCGGGCCAGCTGCAATGCACCTGCATCGTCAAAGTGGACTCACCTGTCCGTTCAACCCTAGCATAAGCGAGTTACATCAGAGCTTAGCTCTCCTTTCAAAACACGTTAAATGTCCACATCTCAACTGAAATATTATCACGCAAATGTTTTAAATGCTCCATTCAAACACCAGTGGAATACTCCAACAATCCCAAATCATGTTTAATTGTTCAAACCACCAGCTTAATTAGCGTTGTTTAGAGTATAATAACAAAACTCTAAATGTTAATAACAAAAGTTCGTTAATTATTTATAACAATAATAAATTGTTTATAACAATGTCAAACGACAATTGAAAATTTTATACACGCCTCTATTAATCACTTTCATTTCAAATTGTTATCAAAGATATTTACAAAATTATTTACAATATTAATATTGTTTATATTATTTATACAAGAAATACATTAAACCACACGTTTATCCGGTTGATAATTACTCAAATTGTGGTGATATAATCAACCAATGAAGGTTAGTTATATTTAACTGTCAAATTCAGGTTTAATAAGGTTTAATAATAATTATAATATTTGTGACGGTAACCTCCATTCAAAATCTTCATCTGAAATTATTTAACACTCTTGTTAACTTTAACAGTATCTTCACATGAATAACTTTCAAAGAACCAGGACAATACATTCAGCGGAAAAATACTTCGCTCAAAACGCACAAAATTGCTCAACAATAGGCCCAGAATTCATCATATATCTTCATATATATGGCATCAAAATCTTCCAAATTACATACAAAAACCTCCACTCATAAATTCAACAACTTCATTTATTACTGTGGGAACCTCCTTCATTATTCAAGGGCATTACTCATCAGCGACTTTTACAGGTCCACTGAACTAACGATTATACATCCATTGTTCCTCTTCAAAAATTCTTATATTCATCAATTGTGTTAATGTCTGTTATTATTTAACCTTCGTGGGTTTCATTCATGAATCGATATGAAGTAAAAATTTGCCAATCACAAATAAATTTAATAGCAAATACGATTAGACACTCCTCCCTGGTCTATCAAAATTGAGATTAATATCTTCAAAATAACGCAGTATAAAAATACTATCTTCAATCAAAGTTCATCTAAACTGCACAAATAGTCGAATAGAATACAATTAGACTGTGGAATGCAAACATTATTGTTCCAATCTATAATTGAGAAAATTCCTATCAAAGTTCATTACTATAATGTGTTCAATAAATCGTAATCAAAGTTCATATTTCATAAAATTGTCTATAATGCAATGATAAATGTCTATGTTGCAATCATGTTCATAAGACGACTAGTATTTCAAAGATCGTCGATAACGTAATAGATTTTAACGCTCTAAAATCATTTAATTATTCTTCTTTCTTGAGGATGACAGAAAATTGGTCAAAGTAATTTACTGAATAGAATTACTTTAATAAAATGACACGCTGTCTGAATTCAAATCTGCCATAGCAAATCATTAACTTTACAGTCAGATCGTGACTACAAAAATATGCAAATTACTGAAAGAATCTAAATTATCAGTCTCAACTGATCCAAAATTATTTAACTATGCCAATGACATAACAATGTCTCAACAAATCGTAGAAAAAGGCATAAATCATCGAAGTGTACTGAGTACAGAAATATTAATCAAGAAAATGGGGCAAAAGATAGGACAAAAAATATGGGAAAAATTGTTGCTCAGATATCGCTACATGACTCAAATAATACAAGAAACGTTCACGACTACCTTATCTGTTGATTGAAGTTCTAGAGGAAAGTTTTCAAAGAAAACTGCTGTTGGTTCCATTTCACCAGCGTGAAGATGTGCTCCGACCTCGAACCTGGAATCAGCGTCCTCGGAGAATCGAACTGCTTCCTTCTCCGGAAATTGCACTGCTCCATGTATACGAAAGACATCCTTCTGGCAAAACTCTTCTTTATGAGCCGGGTCCACCCTGGCCTCTCTTGAAAGTTCCCTGAAGTTCCAGTCGTAATTCGCCATGAAGTTTATTGCAGTTATTTCCGCAGAAATATTCATAGTCGTGGAGTATGATAATATTTCCACTGTCATCTGATATAATTCAGCGATGGATTCACGATGCATGAGTGTAGTTGGATGTTCACTACATGCTCGCTTTTGTAGAATGACGATTAACGAAGTTCCATGCTGTTACTTCACTCCATCGATATATGTCCCAATTGCATTAAAGCCTTAGCCTTCCATCTCAACTTCTGTTATGATCATTGAAAGCACTGCAAGATTATAATGTTCCATAATAGAATGTATCGTTGTATTACCAAACGTATGCTCCAATATCACGGTGGCGATATACGTGTCAGCCGTAGTGTATAATGTGGAATTTTAAAAGTGCTTCTCAGGTGGCGAGAAAATCATTTTTGTCTGCAGCCTTAAAATGCCAATATCTTTCAAAGTATAACTGTGAAATTGTTCAAATGTTCTACACACCTCAATGTTGTACTGCCCAATTGAATTATAATGAAGGCAGAAGTTAACTCTTTATATCTTATCTGGTAGAAACGTTAATGTGAGCGTTACAACTTCACCTAGTTTCGAACAGCGTAAAATGGAACTGCTCCGTGTTCGTTCGATGCGCCGGGCTTTAACCACACGCTAAAGATGACTTGCTTCACTTATTCACTCGACAATGACTATCTGACATCAGAAATATATATGCCGTATCAGCGGTATGAGAGATATGAGAGCTCCTCTATCCTGTGCACGACCTTTTATCAACTTCTTAAGGGGCGTATCCATCCCTTCCATAGTTCGTTGCTGCGTCATTGCTAGAAGTTTTAACTTTGGCTATACTTGACGGATTCTCAAATTTCAAAAACTCAAAATTAATTTCTTCAAAATTCCAAATCAATGCCATAACTGAAAATAGTTTTCCACAAATCTGCATGCCAAAAGTAATTAAATATCGTAGTTTAAGCAATCTCCGTCTTCCTTCCAGACTATCGTTCATTGGTTCGAGTCTCTCCTCCAATAGCGTAACTTCTTCCTTAGCACGATACCTTGTTTCCTGCGACTGCGTCGTAAATTTCAGATCTTTCTCGAACAAAATCATGACGTCACCAAGAATCTCAGCTCCACCAGCCTACTTGCATGAATTCTGCGTCATCCGTGCCTACGTCATGAATATACACGTCACAACTATGACATCCATAACTTTATTCACTTATGCCAATACAGTCATCGTGGTCTCAATATAATTCAATTTACGGGGGCAGTACCATCCAGGCATTTGCCCGAAGACGAAGTGGGAAACCACGGAAAACCACTTCGAGGATGCCTGAGGTGGGAATCGAACCCCCTCTACTCATATGGAACACCCGAGGCTGAGTAGACCCCGTTCCAGTCCTCATACCACTTTTCAAATTTCGTGGCAGAGCCGGGAATCGAACCCAGGACCTCCGGGGCGGCAGCTAACCATGCTGACCGCTGCGCTACGGAGGCGACCGTGCCTCTAATACTACTACTACTAATAATAATAATAATATCGTATGACCTCGGGTGCCGGGTGCAAGCTTTGTAATTTGACACCCAGAGGATAGCTTGCATGTCGAATTTCGTTGTTCCTTGAATCACTATGAAAGTCAAGGAGGTTAGATATCTAACCTCCTTGTACACTATAGCGCTTTCTAGTAGAGAAATGAGGAACTGTGTGTTGGCGGGAACTCCCGAAATTAATTTTTCCATTATGAACACGGCCTACTGAATTCAAATGGGTTCTTTGACATGCCAACATTGTATGACATGCGTGTCGTATTTTTTCCGCCTTTCAAAAAATCACTTACCACGGCCAGGAGCGAACCTGCGATCTTGGGGTTAGTAGACCGACACGCTATCCACTCACCCACCGTGGCAGGTTGTTACAGCCTGTATGTTTCATGGATGAATGCATGTTTGACTGCTGTTACTGTTTATCACTGAAGGGATTGTGAAAAACGCATGCATATGGTTTGGTTGTGGAAGTGCGGGGCATTACGGCGGCATGTGTCTGCGTTAGGCGGTAAACAACTTTTACCCAGCTGGCGTGGACCAGTGGTTACAGTGGTGGACGTATTTTTAAAATTTGTCTTATTCATGTTATTATTAATGCCCAACTCTCCACCCCCACACACCAGCAGCTCATGCTAATTACTCTCTGTATTAATTACACTTCTCATACTTCTGCACAGCATACAAAGTTTATGATCTTACGCAAAGCTCCGAGCTGTTCAGTAATATGTTCGGGACTGCAACACAGGAAATTTTAGTAACGAAAAATAGGATTCAACAGGATTCTCTCCAAGGTTAGATGAATTCATCTTTTTAAAATTTTACGCGCTGTTCCATATATGCTCTCGTGGCTTAGGCGGCAGCGTGCTGGCCTCTCACCGCTGGGTACGTGGTTCAAATCCCGGTCACTCCATTTGAGATTTGTGCTGGACAAACCGGAGGCAGACAGGTTTTTCTCCGGGTACTTCGGTTTTCCCTGTCACAATTTCATTCCAGCAACACTCTCCTTTATCATTTCATTTCATCTGTCATTCATTTAATCATTGCCCCAGGGGAGTGCGACAGGCTTCGGCAGCCGACTCAGTTCACATCCTCGCCACTAGATGGGGGCTTGATTCATTCCATTCCCTGACCCGGTCTGTCGACTTGAAGCAGGCTGTGGATTTTGATTTTCATTAATGTGGTTCAAGTATGTTTTCTGTGATCTATTGGTTGGTTGGTTCCTCAGTTTAAGGGCTGTGACAACGCGGTCATGTAGCCCCGTGTACTTTGGGTGTGTGTAGAATCTGTCTGATAACTGGTGTTAATTGTGATGGCTGTATTAGTGTGTGTATCTGTTTTAATTCAAGTAAGGAGTGCAGACATTGTATTTTTTCAAGTAGTTCCTACTTTTGCCGCCAAATGCCACCGTCAACGACTACTAGTTCAGAACTTGGTTACCAGATGTCACGACGAACGTAGGAACCTAAGAGCGTTAGTCAAATGTTTAACCTACAATTTAGCTTCACACAGGTGTAATTACTGGAAGATTCTTTAACATGCCATAAATCTATGATATGGGACCGCCGGCTTTACCTACCCTGCAAAGGAAGGCATACCGAGGGATTTTTAAAGAATCCTACGACTTCCTCCGGGTTTGAACCCACGAACTTGGGCATAGAAGCCCAGCATGCTACCAACTACGCCACCGAAGCCGCTTGTTATCTATTGAATTGTTATAAAGACTAACTGCAGGAATGTTGTCTACACTATTTTGTTGTTAGTCTTCTAAATCAACCAATCCTATTTAAACTATAGAGCATCCAGCATTTAGAAAAGACTGTGGGTCTTATGGGCTTTTACTTTTAACGGACCCCCCCCCCCCCTACACTGGTTTTGTTACCTTACCTTTTATCATGAAGGAACTCTGAACATATATCTTTCGTCATAATAGGTTCCTACAATTATCTGCCAATTGATTACCTTTGTTATTGCATACAAGTATCATTTATATTACGTCTTAGTGATTTAAAAATTTTCGAGGGTAGCACGCTGGAAGGAAGAGCCTTGTCCTGTGCTGCATGCTCGCCCGGAGTGGAGCACGTGCTCAGTTCCGTCGGCAACATAAGTTCTGAAGCACTATCCGTCATTGGTATTATTATTGTGTGCCTGTTTTATTTTCTGTTCGATCGAATCAAGGCCGCCGACAGTGGGGTTCGCACCCACTACCTCCCGAATGCAAGCTCACAGCTACGCGCCCCTAACCGCACGGTTACCTCACTACAATATTACAGATATTAATATAAACAAAACAAGAATAAAACTGAAATAAACTAAATTATAGCCTAACTAATAACAAAAAAAATCCTCTCGGCACGCCGGAAGGCGGAGGTAGATTTCACCGGGCAAACTAGGGGATAGGCTATAATAGGCAAAATATGCAGGTTTTCGTAGGAGGATCAGACCTCATTTATTGCTAGAAAGTATTTTACAATTGGAGGTTAGTTAACATTTTGTCGTCTTTCTATGCATACCTTTAACATTTTTTACTGTCTTATGGGGATGGTAACCTTCTTGTCATTTGGGGTTAATTTTTATACTTGTGATCACACTGTCCTTATGCAAGGTTTGGAACTAATGTGTAACTATCTAACAGTCTGTTACTTCTTCACGAAAAATTTTATCTCCCGCAGAGATGTTGGTTGGTTCCTCAGTTTAGGGGCTGCGACAAGGTGGTCATGTAACCCCGTGTACATTGGGTGTGTGTAGAATCTGTCTGATAAACGGTGTTATTTGTGATGACTGTATTAGTCTGTAATTCAGGTAAGGTCTGCAGACGGTCAATTTTAAGTAGTAGTACCTAATTTTGTACCAAATACTAACGTTAACGACACCTAGCTATGAACTTGGCTGCGAGATGCCACCGCAACCAGCGACTTGCATCGAATGTTGTAACTTCCCCTCCGAAGGAAAGCATGCTGACGGATTTTTAGCGCTCTTAGAAAATCCGGCGACTTTGGCCGGCTTTGAACCAGCACCTTGGGCATAGAAGTTCAGCATGCTACCAGTTAGCCGCTTCCCTCATAGTCAGATGGAACAAGAAGTTCCGTGACGAACTAAAGAGCCTACTTTTCTTAAAATTAAGATTCATGCCATAGATTAATCTACAGTATATGAACCTATCTAGAATAATGACGAAATTAAGTGGGTAATATCGAAATGTCTTAATTAGTTCGAAATAAGGTATACTAGGCATAATGTAGCCTAATAGAGCAATACAGTTGGCAGCTCTGGTGACTGAATATATTCTTACTTCCATCTCCTAAGGTACAGAATACAAAATGTGGTTGAAGTCCAACGGACGTTACATGGTTTTAGACACTGGATCTATTAGTACACGTAAAAGCATGTTGGCAACAATGTCATGCGAGTGCTGGTCAGAAATAATCTGAAATATTATATATTTTTGTCCCAATTTTGGATGAAATCCATTTGTTGGTATAGAAGTTACATGTATTTAAAAATTGGTCCTATCAGCAGGCTTAGAATCATGTTGGTAGAACTGACGTATATAAGTTACTCCAAATTAATGTAAAATGTCGGGTAATTTACGTGTGCATAGTTTAAAGCTGCCGGCTTGCATACTTTCTGATATATTTGGATACAAAATAGAGAGCAATTATTAACAGTTGGCAGCAGCCCTGGTGGCTCTTAAGAATACACTCAGTCATATATGTTTATGTACACATATTACATACAAAATTTGGTTGAAATCCAATTGATAGTGTAGAAGTTATATGCATTTAAAAATTGGACTTATCAGAAGGCTTAAAATTATTTTGGCAACGCTGTCATGTATGGCCACCTGGAAATTAAACTGAAATAGTATTATCTACATGTGTGCCAATTTTAGAATAGCTCCCATGTATACCTTCCAAGATATCCAACATGGAGCTCAAATTTCTAGTGCGTTTTTTTAGCAGTTGGTAGCACTGGCATCTTTTTCAAATATGGGCCTGAGATATTCCGGTATACATCTTTACTCATACTAAATTTAGTTTCGATTGCTGCAGCCGTTTAGGAGTTGATAGGGAGACACACACACACACACACACAGCCAGACAGAAGGACAGACAGACAGACAGACAGACAGAAGGACAGACACATTTTCCCGGATGTATCTTATAAGTGTACTTTTTCCTCATTTTTGAAAAGTGTGAAAAGTAGGCTAAAAATGAATGTGATCTCGTCAATGGCGTTGTCTTGACAACCTCTGATAGATCATCCCTTATCAATTTAAACTGAAATAGTATTATCTACATGTGTGCCAATTTTAGAATAGCTCCCATGTATACCTTCCAAGATATCCAACATGGAGCCTCTCAGGAGGCTACACGAAAAAAAAAAAAATTAAAAGCGTTGTTATGGTAATTTCTGATGGCACTTGGCATTTTTTAAAATTCCGAAATCATTTTTCTCATCCCTTGGCGTAATGGTGGGTCATATCAAAAATTCTTTCAGACAAAAGTTTTAGGTAATTATTAGGGGAATATTTTCCATTTAGTACGGTTTTGATATTGTGCCTATTAAGAGAGATATGATTAATGTTTCCCGAAAAATCCACTTTTTTCCACCCCTTTGGTCAATGGTTGGTGCTATCAAAAAACGTATTTGACATAAATTTTTGGCACTTATCCGAGACATATTATGAACTTTGAATGGATTCGATATTTCACGTATTAAGAGAGTTATAGCGAAATTTCGCTTTTTCGAAAGAAGCCCGCCATTTTCACCCCCTTCGACCGATTTTTCCCATTAACGAACTCGACCGAGATTTTATAGGGATACATATTATGTAAAAAATTCAAAGTGATTGGTGCAAAATTACGGCAGTTATCGTGTCCACAAGAAACTGATATATATATATATATATATATATATATATATATATATATATAGAGATACATATATACATAAATTATATATAAACTTTTGAACTGACGGTGGTTTTGGGGTCTGGGGGATGTGAAACGCGAAGATATGTCGAAATTTTCCGGAAGTCGAAACATGGGACCCATTGCAATAGTTAGCTTTCTAATGAAATCTACCTAAAAGGTGATGATCAACAGTATCGCTGACGTAAAAATTGTTAACATCGTTAGCATACAGTACATTCAAGAAGGAAGGAAGGACATCTGTCAATCTGTAATGCGTCATATCACAACGAAATGAATGCTGTTATTGGTTCTGTTCGCGTACTGGTCCAATCCGTTTACACCTGCAAAACTGCTCCTTCCTGGGCTTGTTCTATCTCAGGTAGTTGTGGGGATTGTGTTGTCTCGCTAACTTATTAAAGGACAGTACTCGAAGCGGGTGACCATAACGAATGACGTCAGCGCTACCTCTGCCTAGAGTTAGCAACACTGTCGCCAGAAGGCTCCACAGTCTTTTCTAAACGCTGGATGCCCTATAGTGGCCTAATTGAATTGTAATATTTCGTGTGGCGAATGCACAAATACTAGTTTCTTGCCGAATGCAATTGGGCACAATTTGCGTCGAACAAATAGAAAGCTTTCTTTAATAGAAATAGGCGACACTGAAAAAATGACATCTATCAATTCAACTACTCTACTTTGCAAGTACTTAAGAGTAAACACATGTATTTTAGTTCTAGAGAAATCCACGGTCGTTCAAGTAATATACAAGAACACATTCTGCAATAGAAGGTTTCACTGGAGAACACACGTGACGACGTCAAATAAATTGTTGGAATGCTGTGACGTTCGGGAAAGAGTGTTACAGTGAAAGAATTCATGATGAAAATTAATAAATGTGAAACAAAAACACTGGAATGCAGCCGAAATAAATCAGAAACCCCTATGGAGATCAAATTGGCAGGTGAAAAGCTGAAGGAAGTAGGAGACTTCTGTTACTTAGGAAGCAGAATAACCAGTGATGGACGAAGCAAAGAGGATATAAAAAGTAGGTTGGCTCAGGCAAGGAAAGCATTTCTACAAAAGATGAATCTGTTGACATCGAATATAGATTTAGGTATTAGGATGGCATTTTTGAAAGCCTTTGTCTGGAGCGTGGCGCTCTATGGAAGTGAAACTTGGACTATTGGTGCAGCAGAAAAGAGGAGAATTGAAGCATTTGAAATGTGGTGTTACAGGAGAATGATGAAGATCAGATGGGTTGATAGGGTTACAAACGAAGAGGTATTAAGACGAGTGGGTGAGGAGAGATGTTTCTGGCGACTGTTAATGAAGAGAAGAGATAGGTTGGTAGGACACATACTAAGACACCCAGGAATAGCAAGCTCAGTTATGGAAGGAAGGGTCAAGGACAGGAACAGTAGGGGTAGACCAAGGTTAGAACATGTTAAACAGATTGCCTCGGATGTAGGGTGGGGTAGCTATGTAGAGATGAAACGATTAGCTCAGGACAGGGAGGCATGGACAGCTGCATCAAACCAGTCAAAAGACTGAAGACTCAAACAACAACACGAAAGGTGATGATATCGTTTTATCTCTCTTCTGCTGCAACGCTCTCTCCCTTCTGTTGCTGCGCTCGAGTGTCGCTACTGTCGTTCTTGGATGTCTCGGGGGAATCTCGGGACGGATTTTGACGCGGTTTTTACCATTCTGTAAAGGCTATCTCGAGGAAGATTTCTGTAGAAAATAATTTATTTATGATCAAAAGAAGCCGAGCAGTAACGATTTCAGTGAAAACAGTCGATAAAAAAACCACATGGCATCCGTGCGCTTTTTAACCTTACGCTGGGCAAACCGTTAAAAATATCTATATACTATGAGTGTAAGTCAGGGATAGCATATCCTTATCTTCACATCATCGCCTACTATAGCCTAAGGGTTTTTACGTTTTCATGTATTCCAACAATCTCCATTCAAATACTGAGGCGACCGTTTACGAGCTGGCTAGAGGCGAGTCTATCACCCCAGTTTGCTAGCGGGCGAACATCGAAGCTGAAATTTCGCAAGAGCTACAGTTTATACAAATCAGTCCGAGAATACGTTGTCACGCTCAAATATCGTCGCGCATCTTAGTTGCACACACACAATATTTGGGGGGGGGGGGGGGGGATGTTCTTGATTCGTAGATTCTGAAAAAGGTTTTAGTTTTCGCATTTCAGCTCTCCTTCTCATGATATGGCTTATTAGATTATTCAATTAAGCCTAAATCATTGACAAATGAACACCAGTTCTTCATTAAGATAACATGTATTTTTGATACAAAGTTTTTAAATTTGTAGTTAGTCGTTACCCATTTATTGCTCACTATGACGCCTTGCCGTGTCTGTAGTGGGATTTCAAATAGGCGCACAAAGTTTAATCCCCCAGCACGACCACGATAGAGCTGTGCAGCAAAGTCCAGAGATTGGAGGTTTGATTCCCGGCACTGTCCGCGTCTAGTTCCTAAGTGTGCTGTTTCCATCCAGGCAAATGCCAGGATAGTATCTTATTTCAAGTCTCGTATCACCTACACTATCCCCGACCCTAGGTTACACTCACTATTGAAGTCGCAACAGAAATGGCTCACAGGTCGTCAGACAGTTTGAATACACACCCAAATGCACAGTACTAATTATCGAAGTTCCAAGTACCTGTCGTGACCAGCTATTCCATGATAATAATAATATAAATAACCATAATAATAATCACCTGAAAAGAATGGACGGAAGAAAGTTACCTAAAGAGATCACTCACTTTTTTATTCAAACCCAAAAACCACAATTCCCTGGCACAATGTTTCTTCCCAATATCTCTTCATCCGTTTACTTTGCTTTGCTTCAAAGCCTCAATACGTAAAAGGAACTTTACTGTGTTGGATGCAATTTTCCAGTCTTGCCTTAGTAAACGAAATTGATGCTCGTCAGTCGGTCAACATTAGTGTAGGTACAATCGAGTTAACGGACTGAAGAGCATATTTCGTTTAAAAAGGACGTAAAATCCATATTATTCGACTTATTGTTATGCCCAAATAAGAGGATCATTAGAACTTGCTTAGCACAATGTTTCAGCTGAAACGCCCTTAACAGAGATCTCTTCTATCCATCCTGTATTCCTCCGTGTAGGTTACTGTTTATTAGGGTATAAAATGTTGGCCAATTGTGAATTATTTCTTTGATTCTTGTAGGTCTTGCGCGATATCTACCAGCCAATTGTTGTAGTTTTTCTGATAGAGTGCTAGACTGTTGTTAGTCAATTGCCATCCAATCTGTATATGAGACCATAAAATTTCAGTCTCCTTTCTTTGATGGAATCTGTGAATATTTCAATCCTTTGATTGATTTCATGTGGCTTCATTTGCATCCAAACCCCGTATATAATAACCATAAGAAGACCTCCAAATGCTACATATCTCAGCTGAAGACGCCCTTAACAGAGATCTCTTCCGCAAGAAAATATTGAACGGGCTCAACCGAGAAGACACGGTGCCCCATGGACAGAGGAGCGTAAGCAGGCTCACTCACAAAGAATGAGGGAAATCTGGACTCCGAAGATGGCCAAGTTCAGTGTCAAATGCAACAAGACTTAACGTGGTCCTTGATGGTTCCAGCGAATTATATATAGAGAGACGCTGGGGATCCAAAATTTTGCCCTGAAAGATACAGTATCTTCAACGTGCCAGTAAAATTAATGCTATTTAAGCACCCTCAAATGCCAACTGACTGGACCGGGATTCGATCCCGCAGCCTTGGGTACAGCAGGCGAGAATGTTACCGCTTACAGAGAAGAAGATGATCATGATGATAATTGTTGTTTGAAGGGGCCTAACATCTAGGTATTCGGCCCCTAATTGTTTGCGTGATAGTGAAAGATGAGATGAGAATGGAAACTATAAAACTAAAGCCCTGCGCGGATGCGGATATACAAATATTTTCGCCACGCGGATATAGTTTGCATGGCTGTGCGGATAGCGGATACACTGCGGATAATGTTTCGAGTAAATTTGCGGATAGTTTTTAGAATACCATGGGGAACTTACGATAATATTACATATTTGATAAGCCAATCTACAGTTACATGCTTAAAAGAGGAATACTCATATAGCCTATTGCGTACGAAATATTCAGGCACGTTTTGCACTTATACACGAGAAGATTATTTTACTCATATGCTTTCAACTACATTTTATTAAGCACCGTATGTTTGTAGTACTGTCCGTCCACCAGCTCATGATCTCAGGGGATTGAAGGGGAGCGGAGAGACATTCCAGCTGCGTTGATTGAGTGGACGTGCCGCTGCAGATATTGCCAACTTAGCACCTATGTTATTCACGCTATGCTTAATCACTGCTACTTGCGTTTAGTTTCAATTGCGAAATCGTACGGGTCAGTAGTGTTATGTGAAAAAGAAAAGGGTGATACATTATGAAGGTAGGGAAATAATTAGGAAAGTGATTGAGGGATGTGATGAAGAAGCACCGCACGGATGTTATCTGCATCCGCCCCACATCCGCACGACTGTTATCCACATCCGCCCTACATCCGCACGACTTTTATCCCAATTCGCACGATTGTTATCCAAATCTACTGGCATTACAATAATATTTTCGCTCCATGTTTAAAATGAATGGTATAGGCCTACAGCCAGAATTGAAACCCTTTTCAGTTCGGAGTGTTATTGTCCTTGACATAATTTTAATGGGATTAGCGTAAATCATCATCTTACATTTGTCATGAGAAAACAACATAATGGAAAAATATGATATGTCATAAACATCCGGGTCCTAGTAATGATATTCAACAAACTATCCGCAAATTTACTCCCAACATTGTCCGCAGCTTATCCGCTATCCGCACAGCCATGCAAACTATATCCGCATGGCGAAAACTTTTGCGGATATCCGGGGGTTTATCCGCGGATATCCGCATCCACACAGGGCTTTAGTTATAACCTAAACCGCATGAACTGAATAACGTTTAAGTTTCACAATTTTCAGCGACCTCTTTGCTTTCATCTTTAATCTAAGCGTGAATACACATTCTAAACTAGTACGATAATATTACTTAGAAATCTCACTGTGCTGTGTCAACACCATCCACATAAAAAAAACGTGTTTGCCACACAGCCTGTGGTGAGTAGAGCGCATAATAAGTATCTGAGGTTGGCACCATTGTCGTTCACGCAGAGGCCAGCTGTCTACTGCTGACTCATTGCATTCCTGCCACGGATCTTAAGCTGGTGGACGGACAGTAGATGGTCTTGACATCTCATCATCATCATCAATTCTCACTGCCATTATTACTATACGTACGAGTTATAATGCTGTCAATAAGCTTGTTAGTTAATCGTGCTGATATCATTAACATTCCTCAAGTCAGCTACTTCGCCGTTTAAGATATTCTGGAAGATCTGGTTTCAGGTTTATCTGTAGATTTATTTCCAACTTGGCACTGAAGCACGCGGGCTGTGATATTGTAACGGAGAGAATTATGACATCAATTATGCGGACATGGATGGGTCAAGAAGCAGAAAGATGATGACTGACTTGGAATTTCCGGCCAAATGTCAATTCACTTAGTGAATGTTACCCCGACCGTGAGAATGAAGATCATTTCACCAACATGGATAAACTATCTATTAAAATAAAACAAGGTGAATATTCAACAGTGCGTGAAACAAAGCTCAAGTCAACGATATGGCAGCCATTTGGGTTACATTTTCAATGGAAACGAAAAGGTGAACGATATAGTAGGATGTTTTACCTGTAAAAAAAGTGTATTCATACTCAGGCCACAAATCAGACACATCAAACTTACTGAGGCACAAGTGCGAAAGTAACCATAAAAGTATAGCCATTTTTTTTGGTCTAAAGTGGAGGTCAAGGAACCAGAAGTGTCATCCTACTTGAAGTTCCTTGCAATGAAGCAAATTGTCAGGAACGACTTCCTCCTCAAATGTCTAAATGTGTTGGTTTAACACTTTATGCTTTATCTAATAAATTAAACATAATTTTGAAATATCAGCGGATTTGGATAAAAGTCATGCGGATGCGGGGCCGATTTGGATAAAAGTCATGCGGATGTGGGGCGGATGCGGATAACAGTCGTGCGGATGCGGGGCGGATGCGTATAACGTTTTATTTATCCGCGCAGGGCTCTAACTATAACTAATGCTAACTACAAACTTAGATACTAGAAGGAATGGTAAACAAATAAAGGATAAGGCAAATAAAGGACAGGAAGAAAAGAAATGCCCTCAACCCTCGAAGAATGAGAGGGTTCACCCCAAGGTCGGAGGAGAAATGGGACAAAACGGATCTAGCTCAGGGTCGCCAGCTCCCAAACTGACCAGCCGTGAGCCCTTGAGGGTGTAGAAATATCCAGGGTGCACCAGAAATGGTGGAGCTACGTACACCCTGCCTCCTTGAGGGCCTTGTGCAGAAGACACGGGATAACATGGAAAGTAAATGAAGGCTGACCCCTCGAAGAATGAAGGTGTCATGAAAGATGAGACAAGGGCCAATTAAGGTGGGAAAGTGAAAGACTCCCAAGGCCTCGGATACCCTAATACCGTCGGGGTGGGAAGAGAATAAGAGTTGACCAAGAGAGGTCGACAGGAAAGAAGACGGATAGGAGCCCGGCACAACTAAGTGGAAGCAACGCCGGATTCAGCTGGGGTCCCGTGGTCGCCAACCCACGTCCCACTAGATGTGAGACCATGGGGAGCTACAAAGAAGAGAATGGGAAGGTACAGAATTGTGACTTACAGGGTTCCACATTTCCACCGTCGATATTTTTCCATTTTCTTCGCAGATATTACCAATATGGCATCTAGAAATGTACATTTTACAATGCTGCCAATTACAATTTTGAGGTTAAAATCTGATTCTCTCCCAGAGGTTTGACGTGACCATTGTTGTCTCATTTCTCTGGCCTGACCTCACTTGGGAGCAATCAAAGTAGCGCTCAAAAGGCCAGAATTACAGCTATTTCCTTCACAAATGGCATTTAGGCGGTTTTCCTCTTTATTTCCCGAGCCTGGGTGACTCATAAACGGTGTGTCTATCCTCATTTCAGTTTAGAGTCCAACTCGCGCCTCGGAGAGTAAAATAGCTCGCGCATGCTGCAGTATAATTTCTATTTGCGCTGCGTCTTCTCAGCCTTTTGCCATGCAACTTTTAACAGGTCAGGCTCCAGAGAACTGTGTAATTTGCATATCTACCAACGTGTATGCGTGTTTCTGTCTATTTGTTTAATTCCAAGAGGACCTTAATTTTGCACGTCTTCTCTTGGAAGCCCAATCTGACCCGCTACACCCCGCGAGGCTTGTTTCAACAGAAGGAACCTTAACAAGGAGTCTTATATCATTGTCATTTAATTCCCTAAATTTTAGGATATAACGTCTAAAACTGTCCTTGGTAGCTACGCCTACTAAGGCGCAAGACTCCGAGAAAGGTTTCTGTCATGTTTAACGAGTGGATTTCTGCTACATCATATATCCTCGTGGTGTAGTGGCTAGCATTCTTGCCTGTCAACCCGGAGGTCGGCGGCTTCGGTGGCGTAGTTGGTAGCATGCTGAACTTCTATGCCCAAGATTGCGGGTTCAAACTCGGCCGAAGTCGTCAGATATTTTAAGAGCGTTAAAAATCCCACAGTATGCTTTCCTTCGGACGGGAAGCAAAGCCGGCGGTCCCATGTCATAGATTTAAGGCATGTTAAAGAACCTTCCACTAATTACACTTGTGTGAAGCTAAATTGACAAACGCTCTTAGGTTCCGACGTTCGTCGCCGGGAGCTGACTGCAGTGGCGTCTGGTAACCAGGTTCTGTACTAGTAGTCGCTGACGGTGGTTCTTGGCGGCAAAAATAGGAACTACTTGAAATTCAATACAGTCCTCACTTGAATTGAAAACAGATACACACACTAATACAGTCATCACATTTAACACCGGTTATCAGACAGATTCTACACACACCCAAAGTACACGGGGCTACATGACCGCGTTGTCGCAGCCCCTTAACTGAGGAACCAACCAACCATCTCATGTTCAATTGCTTACTAAGGCGCAAGGAAGGTTGCTGTCGTCATGTTTAACGAGTGGATTTCAGTTACATCATACATCCTCGTGGAGCAGCGGCTAGCATTCTTGCCTGTCATCCCGGAGGTCCGCCTCTGCCAAGACATTTAATTCTGCTCTAAAGGCTGGAACGGCTATACTAACAAGGAGAAGTTACCATGTGGTTTACTAGAAAAGTGTTCAAATTTGGTGGGTTTGCTCTTCATAAAAAAATATTTTACCCCTGTTTGAGCGTTTTTGCAAATAGGCCTTAATGTGTTCAAAATTGAACGTTTAAAATCAATTCTCCAACTTTTGTGGTCTTATTCCCACACAAGTTCGTGGCTCGTCTCCGTGGCGTAGTCGCTAGCGTATGGGCGTAGGGAATTGAAGGTTTCGAGTTCGAGGCAGACCTTGGTCAGCACCTTTTTTTTTAGCCTATTTTCAATTAAAAAAAAAGAAAAGGCTTATGAGATCACCTTTTGTCCGTGTGTGTGTGTGTGTGATGGTGTGTGTGTGTGTCCCTTAGTGAATTCTAAACGGCTGGAGCGATTTCAATGAAACTCGGTAAGTTCATAGCTCTATTTCGGACGACCCCGACCGTGCCCTTCAAATTTTGTTACGTCTCACCAATATAACATGGTGGCTGTGCGAAATATTTCACCATCATTCAATATCTCCGAAACTATTACCGATATCACCCAGGAATTTTTACGGTGGTAATGGGAACTACCAGAAGTTCACCTATGTGACCTTTAAAAACCTCGTAACTTCAAAACCAACATCGCGGCCAATCGAATTTGCGAAATTTAAATAGACGTTTCTCGCGATTTAACCAACCAAACGCAATAAAACTTGGTACAGTATATGTTTATACACATTGTAATGCACCGACATCCAACTTCGTTCAATTGTTCACATAACCACAAGATGGCGGCTGTGCGAAATATTTCACCGGCATTCTATATCTCTGAAACTATTAGCGGTATCACCCTGAAATTTTGTACGGAGATAATGGGCACTAATGGAAGTTAATCTATAAGACTTTCAGAAACCGGTTAACTACAAAACGAACATGGCGGCTAAGCGAATTTAACAATTTTAAATATACCTTCCTCGCGATTCAATATTCCAAATGCAATGAAACTTGGTACAGGGAATGTTTATACACATTGTAATGCACTGGTATCTAATTTATTTCAATTGTTTACTTAACATCAAGATGGGGGATGAGCGAATTTCAAAATTAAGTTTTTTATTTCTTGTGTCGTAATAATGCGATCGAAGTGAAAGTTCGAATAATGAACCTACGCAATAATTTTCCTTTAATGGTACATGACTCTATGGCCTATACATTTAACAATCCAACATGCCGATCATCCGAAATATTTAGACGGCTCTGAATATCTACGAATCTATTATAGCAATCAAATTGATTTTTTTATATTCATAGGGGCTATGAACATAAGTTCACCTATAGGACTTTCAATAACCAGGTGATCACAAATCCAACATGGCGGCGTCGCGAATTATAAATATTCACAAGGACGTTTCTCACAATTTAATCATCCGAGTTCAGTGAAACTTGGTACAGTAAAACCTTATAGATTGTTAATCCACTGGCATCTAATTTATTTCAATTGTTTCCATAACCACAAGATGGCAGCTGTGCGAAATTTTAAAATACCGTTGTTACTTCTTGTGTCCTAATCATGCGATTGAAGCTTGAATGCTACACGTACACAATAATCTTCATGTAACAGTACATAACTCTAGGACCTACATATATAAAATCCAACATGGCGACCATCCGAAATATTTAGTCGGTTCTCAATATCTACGAATCTAGTACAGCAATCAAACTGAAATTTTGTATGTTGATAGTGGCAATTAACATAAGTAGGATATATGAAAATAGGCTGTATAATTCTTCACGCAACTACTTGTTTTCTTTTACTGATACATCCCTTATTGTATTTTGTGTTTTCTATAATGTATTTGCTGTGGACTCTTCAGTTTTGGAGCTATGCACAATATTTTAACATCATTATTCGTCCGTGACGCTTGAACCTGTTGAAAGTTTCATTCGTTAGAATTTAAATGTACCGTGGCTGGTGAAGCTATGTTAATTCGCACTGCGCCGAGTCTAATGCAGAAACGCAAGAGCCCATCCCTCTGTTCCACTCTGCTCCACAACCAAGCTAAATTTTCTTAGTGTAAACAATAAATTAAATATTAATTTATTAATATTGTAAATAGTACAGCAACAACATATAAGTCGCCATCGTAGTGTAGCGGTCAGCATGGTTAGCTGCCGCCCCGGAGGTCCTGGGTTTGATTCCCGGCTCTGCCACGAAATTTGAAAAGTGGTATGAGGACTGGAACGGGGTCTACTCAGGTTGGGTGGTCCAAATGAGTAGAGGGGGTTCGATTCCCACCTCAGCCGTCCTCGAAGTGGTTTTCCGTGGTTTCCCACTTCGTCTTCGGCAAGTGCCGCGATGGCACCTACTGTAAGGCCACGGTCGCCTCCTTACCCCTTCCTTGCATATCCATCCTAATCTTACCCTCCTCCGTTCCCTCATGAGACCCTGTTCGCTTTCTCCTGGGCGAGGTGCTGATCACACCTCACCAGTTGTATCCCCTCCGACCAGATGTTCCCAGCTCTAGAACACTGCCTGGAAAGGCGGTAGAGGTGAGTTACCTCGCTGAGTCCATGGGGAGCTACCAACCTGGAGGATAAAATTGACTAATAAAAAAATAAAACAAAAAGTTCCTACTTTTCTTAAAATTTAAGATTCATGCCAATCATTAATCTATATGGATCCATCTAGAATAATGACGAAATTAAGTTGGTAATATCGAAATATCTAATTCGTTCGAAATACTGTATACCTGGCATAATGTAGCCTAATAGAGCACTACAGTTTGCAGCCCTGGTGACTGAATATATTCTTAGTTCCATCTCTTAAGGTACAGAATACAAAGTTTGGTTGAAGTCCAATGGTTAGCTTGGACGTTACATGCAGTTAAACATTGGATCTAACAGTGCGCGTAAAATCAAGTGGGCAACATTGTCATGCATGTATTGGTCAGAAATAATCTGAAATAATACGATCTATTGTTGTGCCAATTTGGAATGAAATCCATTAGTTAGAATCGAAGTTACATGCATTTTAAAATTGGATCTATCAGCAGGCTTAGAATCATGTTGGCAGCACTGAAGTATATTAGTTACTCCAAATTAATCTAGAAGGCCAGGTACTATTCGTATGCAAAGTTTAGTGCTACTGGCTTGCATACTTTCTGATATATTGATATTAGGGTAACAAAAATAAAGACAGCATTTATTAACAGTCGGCAGCCCTGGTGGCTCTTATGAATACGCTCAGTCATATCTGTTCAAGTACACATTGCACATAGGCCTATGAATTTTGGTTGAATTCCAATTTATAGTGTAGAAGTTATATGCATTTAAAAATTGGACTTGTCAGCAGGCTTATAATCATTTTGGCGTCCGGCTCCGTGGCTAAATGGTTAGTGCGCTAAGCTTTGGCCAAAGTGCCCCGGGTTCGATTCCCGGCCGAGCCGTCAGGGATTTTAATCTCCTGGGGTTAATTCCCGTGGCTCGGGGACTGGGTGTTTGTGACGTCTTCATCACCACTTCATCCTCATTACGACGCGCAGGTCGCCCACGGGTGTCAACTCGAAAGACCTGCACTCGGTCTCTCCGGAGGCCACACGATCATCATCATCATCATCATTTTGGCAACACTGCTATGTATCGCCTCCTGGAAATTAAACTAATATGTTATTATCCATACGTGTGCCAAATTTGAAATAGCTCCCTTTCATACCTTCCAATATATCCAACATGGAGCTCAAATGTCAGTTGTGATTTTTCATCAGTTGGTAGCACTGATATCATTTTCAAATACGGCATTGAGATATTCAGGTATAGATCTTTACTCCTACCAAATTTTGTTTTGATTGCTGCAGCCCTTTAGGAGTTGATAGGGACACACACACACACACACACACACAGCCAGCCAGCCAGCCAGGCAGACAGACAGACAGACAGACAGACAAAAGGACAGACAGACAGACAGACAAAAGGACAGACAGACAGACAGACAGATAGACACATTTGCCCGGATCGATCTCATAAGTCTACTTTTTCCTCATTTTTGCAAAATGTGAGAAGTAGGCTAAATATAAAAAATAAAAAAACACATCTAATAAAGTACTTGATGTAATCTGCCAACTTAAATATTGCACCACAAACATAAAAGAAACAAGAAGTTCCGTGACGAACTAAAGAGCCTACTTGTCTTAAAATGTCATGCCAATGATTAATCTATATGGATCTATCTAGAATAATGACGAAATTAAGTTGGTAATATCGAAATTTCTAATTAGTTCGAAATACTGTATACCTGGAATAATGTAGCCTAATAGAGAACTACAGTTGGCAGCCATGGTGACTGAATATATTCTTAGTTCCACCTCTTAAGGTACAGAATACAAAATTTGTTTGGAGTCCAATGGATAGCTTAGACGTTACATGCAGCTAAACATTGGATCTAACAGCGCGCGTAAAATCATGTTGGCAACAATGACATACATGTATTGGTCAGAAATAATCTGAAATAATATGATCTATTGTTGTGTCAATTTTGAATGAAATCCATTAGTTAGTATACAAGTTACATGCATTTTAAAATTGGACCTATCAGCAGACTTAGAATCTTGTTGGTAGCACTAACGTATATAAGTTACTCCAAATTAATATAGAATTTCAGGTACTATACGTGTGCATAGTTTAAAGATGTCGGCTTGCATACTTTCTGTTATATGGGTATTTGGATTTAAAAAAATTGAGAGCATTTATTAACAGTTGGCAGCCCTGGTGGCTCTTACGAATACGCTCAGTCATATCTGATTATGTACACATAGCATATACGAAATTTGGTTGAAATCCAATTGATAGTGTAGAAGTTATATGCATTTAAAATTTGGACCTATCAGCAGGCTTAAAATCATTTTGGCAACACTGCCGTGTATCGCCTCCTGGAAATTAAACTGCAATATTATTATCTATACGTGTGCCAATTTTGAATTAGCTCCCATTCGTACCTTCCATGATATTCAACATAGAGCTCAAATTTCAATTGCGATTTTTCAGCAGTTGGTAGCACTGACATACCGACAGCAGTGGCTATGCTCGCTAAAAGCGCAGCGTTAGGTCATGGGGCCAAGCTCTCTGCTGACTCGGTAGACGCGTGGGTTCGAGCCCCACCGTCGGCCGTCCTTGAAATGGTTTTCCGTGGTTTCCCCATTTTCAACACCAGGCAAATGCTGGGACGGTACCTTCTGACAGGCCACGGCCGATTCCTTCCACATCCTTGCCCAGTTTCATTCTTCTTCATCCATTCCATCCATCATCCCGGCGCGCAGGTCGCCCACGGGCGTCGACTAGAAAGACCTGCACTCGGCCTCTCAGGAGGTCACACGAAAAAAAAAAAAAAAAAAAGCACTGACATCATTTTCAAATATGGCCGTGAGATATTCAGGAATAGATCTTTACTCCTTCCAAATTTTGTTTCGAATGCTGCAGCCGTTTATGATTTGATACGGGGGGGGGGGGGGGGGGGGGACGACGACGACGCACACACAGCCAGACAGACAGACAGACAGACAGACGTACAGACAGAATGACAGACAGACAGACACACATTTGCCCGATCTCATAAGTCTACTTTCTCCTCATTTTTGCAAAATGTGAAAAGTAGACTAAAAATGTCAGAGGAAGATAAAGACAAAAATTAAAAAAGATCAAGGTAGGTTCCGATCACTGTAACTTCCATTTCCAACGCCAACACGCTAGCGACTACTGTACGCCACGGAATCGAGCCAGGAACTTGTGTGGGAATAAGACTACAAAAGTTTGATGACTGGTTTTAAACGCTCAATTTTGAGAACACTAAGGCCCATTGGCAAAAACGCTCAAACAGGGGTAAAATATTTTTTATGGAGAGCACACCCACCAAATTTGAACACTTTTCTAGTAAACCACATGGCGACCTCTCCTTGTCAGCCTCGTGAGATATTTTGGAAGTGGTTTTCCGTGGTAACCCATTTCTACTCCAGGCAAATACCGGGATGGTTTTAGGTAGATTTCTTTAGAAAGCTAACTATTGCAATGGGTCCCATGTTTCGACTTCCGGAAAATTTCGACATATCTTCGCGTTTCACATCCCCCAGACCCCAAAACCACCGTCAGTTCAAAAGTTTATATATAATTTATGTATATATGTATCTATCTATCTATCTATATATATATATATATATATCAGTTTCTTGTGGACACGATAACTGCCGTAATTTTGCACCAATCACTTTGAATTTTTTACATAATATGTATCCCTATAAAATCTCGGTCGAGTTCGTTTATGGGCAAAATCGGTCAAAGGGGGTAAAAATGGGGGGCTTTTTTCGAAAAAGTGAAATATCGCTATAACTCTCTTAATACATGAAATATCGAATCCCTTCAAAGTTCATAATATGTGTCGGATAAGTGCCAAAAATTTATGTCAAATAAGTTTTTTGATAGCACCAACCATTGACCAAAGGGGTGGGAAAAAGTGGTTTTTTCGGGAAACATTAATCATATCTCTGTTAATAGGCACAATATCAAAACCGCACAAAATGGACAATATTCCTCCAATAATTACCTAAAACTTTTGTCTGAAAGAATTTTTGATATGACCCACCATTACGCCACGGGGTGAACAAAATGATTTAAATTATAAGAAAATGCCAAGTGCCAAGAGAGGTTGCCATGACAACTTTACTTTTAATTGATAAGGGATGACCATCAGCAGTTGCTATGACAACGCCACTGCACGAGATCACATTCAGTTTTCATATGTCAGTGGGAAGCGGCTTCGGTATCGGAACTGGTAGCATGCTGAACTTCTATGCCCAAGGTCGCGGGTTCAAACCCGGCTGAAGTCGTCGGATTTACTAAGAGCGCTAAAAAACCTGAGTTTGCTTTCCTTCGGAGGGGAAGTTCCAACGTTCGTTGCGAGTTGCTGATTGAGGTGGCATCTAGTAGCCAAGTTCACAGCTAGGTGTCGTTGACGGCAGTATTTCAGGTAGATTTCATTAGAAAGCTAACTATTGCAATGGGTACCATTTTTCGATTTCCGGAAAATTTCGACATATCTTCGCGTTTCACATCCCCCAGACCCCAAAACCACCGTCAGTTCAAAAGTTTATATATAATTTATGTAATATATATATATATATATATATATATATGTATATCAGTTTCTTGTGGACACGATAACTGCCGTAATTTTTCACCAATCACTTTGAATTTTTTACCGAATATGTATACCCATAAAATCTCGGACGAGTTCGTTACTGGGCTAAATCGGTCGAAGGGGATGAAAATGGGGGACTTTTTTTTTCGAAAAAATGAAATATTGCTATAACTCTCTTAATATGTGAAATATCGAATCCGTTCAAAGTTCATACTATGTGTCGGATAAAGCTCAGAAATTTATGTTTGAAACGTTTTTTTGATAGCACCAACCATTGACCAAAGGGGTGGGAAAAAGTGTTTTTTTCGGGAAACATTTATCATATCTCTGTTTATAGGCACAATATCAAAACCGTACAAAATGGACAATATTCCCCTAACAATTACCTAAAACTTTTGTCTGAAAGAATTTTTGATATGAGCCACCATTACGCCAAGGGATGAGAAAAATGATTTCGGAATTGTAAGAAAATGCCAAGAGCTATCAGTGGTTGACATGGCAACACTACTAAATTGATGAGGGATGAGCCATCAGACGTTGCCATGACAACGCCCTTGCGCGAGATCAGATTCAGATTTCCATCTGACTAAGTGTGATGCGGCTTCGGTGACTTAACTGGTAGCATGCTGAACTCCTATGCCCAAGGTCGCGGGTTCAAAGCCGGCCAAAGTCGTCAGATTTTCTAAGAGCGCTAAAAATCCCTCAGTATGCGTTCCTTTGGAGGGGAAGTTCCAACGTTCGTTGCGAGTTGCTGATTGCGGTGGCATCTAGTAGCCAAGTTCACAGCTAGGTGTCGTTGACAGTAGTATCTGGTAGCAACATTAGGAACTACTGCTTGAAATTGAGCGTCTGCATTCCTTACCTGAATTACAGACTAATACAACTATCACAATTCACACCGTTTATCAGACAGATTCTACACTCACCCAAAGTACACGGGGTTACATGACCACGTTGTCGCAGCCCCTAAACTGAGGAACCAACCAACATCTCTGCGGGAGATATAATTTTGCGTGAAGAAGTAACAGACCGTTACATAGTTACACATCAGTGTCGAAACTTTGCATAAGGACAGTGTGACCACAAGTATAAAAATGGACTCCAAATGACAAGAAGGTTACCGTCATCATAAGACAATATAATGTTTAAAATATGCATAAAATGACGAAAAACAAAGTTAATTAATCTCCAATTATAAAATACTTTCACGCAATAAATGTGGTCTGATCCTTCTACGAAAACCTGCATATTCTGCCTATTTTCGACTATCCCCAAGTTTGTCCGGTGAAATCTACCTCCGCCTTCCGGCGTGCCGAGAGGACTTTTTAACTTAAGATCACGTCCGCTTCCTTCCCAATCCATCTGTAATACGAATACACACACTAATACAGTCATCACAATTACACAGGTCATCAGACAATTTTCACACACATCCAGGTACACGGGGCTACATGATAACGATGTCTTAAGCCCCTAAATCAATCAACAACAAGAATCAACCTTATCGTCGGCTGTCTTGAAAGGGCTTTGTATGATTTTTCATTTTCAACAACTGATAAATACTGGGACAGAACCTTCTATTAGGTCACGGCTACTTCCTTCCAGCTCATTTTGCAGTTTAATGAAGATGATGATGATCATTCTCGTTTTAAGCGACCTAACATCTAGGTTATCGGCCACTCTTGTGGTTTGGGTGATCGTGAGATATAAGGATGAAAGGAATAGCCTACCTACAATTAGAGCTTAATACTGACTAACTGCTAACTCACATACTACAAGGGAAAAAAAGGACAAGAAAACAATGAATAAGGTAAAAAATATGACAGGGAATGGAAATGCTCTCAACACTCAAAGAAGAGAATTGATGGATTTGAAAGGATTTAGAGCCATTCGGGGCAGACAGGACAAGGTCGCTTCCTTCCACATCCTTGCCCAGTTTCATTAATCTTCAACCACTGTATCTCCCATCCTGGCGTGCAGGTCGCCCACGGGCGTCGAATAGAAAGACGTGCAATTGGCCTCTCAGGAGGCCACAGGGCAAAGAAAAATTAATGTTCAATTTCATTTCATCTAAAAGCCTCCGTTGCTTATGTGGCAGCACGCCGGCCTCTCACCGCTGGGTCCGTGGTTCAAATCCCGGTCACTCCATGTGAGATTTGTAATAGACAAAGCAGAGGCAGACAGGGTTTTCTCCGGGTACTCCGGTTTTCCCTGTCACAATTTCATTCCAGCAACACTCTCCACTACCGTTTCATTTCGTCTGTCATTCATTTAATCATTGCCCCAGGGGAGGGCGACAGGCTTCAGCAGCCGACACAGTTCATATCCTCGCCGCTAGATGTGGGCCTCATTCATTCCATTCCCTGACCTGGTCGGTCGACTGGAAGCAGGCTGTGGATTTTCATTTTCATCTTCAGTTTCAAGATGGCAAGGATGTGGAAGGAAGCGGCCGTGACCTGTCAGAAGGTACCGTCCCAGCATTAGCCTGGAGTTGAAAATGTGAAACCACGGAAAACCATTTCAAGGACGGTCGACGGTGGGGCTCGAACCCACGTCTACCGAGTCCACAGGTAGCTTGACTACCGCTGTCGGTATTCCAATTTGTACGATGTAAGCTTGAAATGATCTCCCGTATCACCTTTGGTAAATACAAGACTAAATTAATGAAATCTCAGCTGCCTGTCTCCAAATAGAGTTCGGAATTCGCTACCAAATAGCAGTTCCATATCAAGCGTCGAAATTGCAGAGTAGATGGGCTTAAATGGACCAAGCGTCAAAGGTAGATTAGTTCATAAAAATAATAATAATAACCACTTTAAAGGTTACATTCTTGGGGGAATTATCTGAACCATTTGATGTTAAAACAGGAGTCCGACAAGGAGATGGGTTTTACCCTCTATTGTTTAATATTGTTCTAGAAAAAGTAATTAGGACCTGGGAGAAAGAAGTTAGAGGGATAACCCTTGGCTGACTACGTGATAACAAAATTCATTTACGGTGTTTGGCCTTCGCTGATGATCTCGCAATCTTGTTCAAAAACAGACAGGAAGCAATTGACTTCATGAAATACTCCACGAATTTGCATCCAGAACAGGACTCCAGATCTCATACCAGAAAACAAGGATCTCTTCGGCACCTAGATGGACTACCAATGACAACCAAATTCGGCAAAATATCTCAAGTGTCTAATTTCAAATACCTGGGAGAAGTCAAACAAAGAAAGGATCTCTAAACTGCAAAATGCTTAGACTCACTTGGAGCAGATATACCGGTATTAAAAAATCAATATCCATAAATGTAAAATTACGGCATTACAACACTGTAATCAAGCCTGAAGCACTATATGCTTCTGAAACGCCGATCATTGAGGGCAGAGCAGTAATTTAAGATGTGGAAAAGCAAGAAAGAAAAATTCTAAGAAACATTTTTGGACCCGTCTGTATACGGGTAATGTGGATGAAAAGAAAATACCAAGAGTTATACCTGCACTCGGAGAAAATCTCAGACACATTTACGAAAAGGCGATTGAAATTTTACGGACATATCCTCAGGATGGGCAATCAGAGACTGACCAAAGGATCCTTAACCTTGCCCTGTCAATGAAAGTTAAAAATACCTGGTTGCTTGAAGTTGGAAAAGATCTTCAGGAAATAGGCATCACAGATGGCATTGTACTAGACAGAGTTAAGCTCAGATAATTAGTCGATAATCACCGCTTTGCAGACCATCCAAGCACTATCAGCAACAAAACCTGGTCAGAAGATCGCAAGAGAAGCCACAGCGAGAAGATGGAAGAGATTTTGGGAGAAGAGAAAGGCAATGGCATCAGTTAAATAAGTTTCATCATGCTCCTTAGTTGGGCATGACGAAGAGAGAAAGAATAATAATAAAAATATCCTTCATTAAGTCCTGTCATGAGGACCATGAAAACACCCTTCACATGGAAATTCATCGCAGTTCATTCCTTGTCCTATAGAAAAACGAGTTTTATGTTCGACGCTGTCGAAATATGAATATTATACGTCAGAAAACTGTATCATAATGATGGTATTTAAGTACTGTTTTCCATTATGATACAGCTTCTCTAGCCAAACAGAGCTCATTCATTGACCAATTAGGTAAGGATACCTTCGCGCATGCGCTCAAAATCCAACTTGTCGGACATGAACACAGCTTCTTTCTATATAAATTACCGACATGGAAACTGCACCGTCCATATGTTCGCGTAAATAAACTGGCGAATATGAGACAAGAAAGATCACTGTACCTTAATATCCAACTCCAATTTCTACACAGCGCATTGCTTTCAAACGACTTCGGTGACAATATTAGTGAATGCTATAGAGCTGGACGGCAGGGTGTAAACAATAGGTGTTCTGTGTTGGCAAGCAAAGTGAATGGTCTCTGCTTTTGGAGTGCCTTGACCCACGCATGCGCTTTGTTCAGTCAGCAAAGCCAGCGCGCCCTGTTCACTAACTGAAGTAACTGAATCCCTCAGATATTTATGAATATTTATGTTAAAACATATAATAAAGTTATAATTATCGTCGAACATAAATCAGTCGTATGCAACTCGCCTATAATGGTAATAAAGACACTCGTATGGAAATAATAAAACTCGCTTACGCTCGTTTTATAAACATGCTCGTGTCTTAATTATTGGCATTATTGGCTCGTTGCATAATGTACTATTAGGGGGCTCATACACTGCGATTGGGAGTTTTCGCACACAGTTAACAATTAAATCATAGCTTCACCAATATGTATCATATAATAATGAGAACTTACAAAGTTATAGTTAATGCATATAGCTTTTATTTAATAAATAAAGGCGAACAGTATATACAGTGTTGCATGATTTATCGGTATGAAGATATTTGTGATTTTCTAAACGTCAAGAACCACAACAAACACGATTTAACAAGAAATACCAGTCTAAATGGAATTATTTTTCCTGTAAAGAACACACATGAATACGGAGGATGAACCTCATTCATGAAATTATATTAAAATTAATTAAGATTTAGCCTACTTGGAAAATTTAACAAAAAATTACTTTTAAAAGACAATTTAAATCTTTTTTTAAATACATACTATTGCCAATATAACATTAATGGTGGTTCATCCTCGGTATTCATGTGTTGTCTTTATATGAAAGAAAACGTAATTCCATTCAAACTGGTATTTCTGGTTAAATCGTGTTTTTTTGTGATTCATGACGATTAAAAAATCACAAATATTTTCCTAACAATAAATCACACAATACTTTATATACTGTTCGCCCTTGTATATTAAATACAATCCCTTTGAATTTACTATATGTTTGTAAGTTCTCATAATTCTATGTTACATATTGGTGAAGCTATGATTTAATTGTTAATGATGATGATGATGATAATTGTTGTTTTAAGGGGCCTAACATCTAGGTTATCGGCCCAATTTAATTGTTAACTGTGTGCAAAAACTCCCTCTCGCGAGTTCGAATACCGGCGCAAACAGCAGCCATCATGAGTATGGATTCTATCCAGATTTTTCACACTAATTCCTCAAGCCGGTATGGTAGCTTGCTTTAAAATCCGGGGCACCTGTCCTATTCCTAGAAAACAATACTTTCAATTACACACACCTACAGTTACCACTCCCACATGAATCAACAAAAACAAAAACACCCACCCTTTTTCAACCAGTAGACACAGAAATAGGATGGATGGGATTGGGATAGATGGATCTATATAGTTCTCTTCTTGCATCCGTCACCACGCAACTCTCTGTTTAGTCGCAGAGTTTCTGGTAATGTAAGTATATTATTTTTGTATATAATTTGTTTAATGTCTTCCTGATATTCACCGTTCATCTTTGTCTTTCTGAACTCCTTGAATCAATCACCTGAGACAAGATGATATTGTTTAGTGTTAAAGTCAACCACATTTCATCAATCTCACAGAGATCTCCGTAGAACGTTCATATGGATTTCCTTCCCGAATCCATCAGTCGTTCGTTGTATTATCCTGTTGTCAAGGAAAGCGTAGAATAAGGCTCTTTGTGGCTCTATTAGATGAATAAAATAAATGATATGCTATCTGCAAGCAGCAATTTGAATCCCCTAGTTGGAAACAGTGGCTGCTGGACAGATTGAAGTCATCACTAACCTCTACAAACTCGGGACGTATTACATATCTTTTGCGTCGTATCTGTAACTGATATCGTTCTCCTATGTGATGCGCTTTATCTCAATCAAACCCGTCACTTGTTACTTGTGCACAGACATTCTTTACTGCCATTGTGGAAATACGTCTATTGTCCCCCTGTCACCTGACTGACAATGAAACCCCTGAGAAATTAATTCAAGGATCTGTCTACTGTCGCAGAAAAAAATCAGCCAGTTAATGGACACGCCAGACTAAATGTTTTTTCCCTTTGATAGCATATCCCTTTTCGTAAAATTTGGAAAGGTAAACTTCTCACACTTTCAGACTAAAGGGGCGTGTTTGTTTAGGAGATTTTCACACTTTCTTCAAGGAGTGTGTTAAATGTAATGCTGTTCTTTTTACTGACATCCCTTATGCATTGTCCGGGAATCGAACCCGGTACACCTTGGTGAGAGGCCAACAATTTGACCACTGCGCCACCACGCTCCCTGATGTATTGTATGTTTGCGACCTACTTTGGAATATTAAACATTTGTATACGCGTAGTTAAGCTACGTTTCACGTGCCTAATTTATTTGGCAAAGTAAAACCACATACGGCTGTCTATTGCTCGTATAGTTCTGTACGTTCCTCATTAACGATCGGCAAGCCATGTTAACATTCCATGTCTGCGTGGAGCCAGGGCTTTCCCAGCTCGAGGCACAGCGTAGCCAAGTATCCACCGCAGCTACTAAGAGCAAACAGCGGGACTGGAAAGAACTGTGCGAAACTGTGCAACACTCGAGACCCTGACAAGTGAGCCAGAGCCAGGACTGGACTAGACTTTGTGCTCCTCGTGGAGTGTCAAAGCAAGTATGCTATTGGTCAACAGCGAACAATGGCTATTGTCGGCGCGTGCTACTGCCTAACGATTGAGACACCAGTCGTTATCTCGCAACTACCGGGTGAGTTAGCCGTGGTCGTTACGGCATGGCTGCAGGCAGCCGCTCACATCCGGGAGGCGAGGAGGTTTGAATCCCCCCGCCGGCAACCTTGTAGATGTTTTGCTGTGGTTTCCCACCTTCCCTCCAGGCAAATGCCGGGGTTGGTCCCTAACAATAGGCCACAGCCGCTACCTTCCAACTCCTCGTCCTTACATTCAAACTTTCCTCCCCAGACAACACTCCACACTCCAGACACTCCAGACTGTTTTAACGGATGCGCGCGAAAATAACTTTTTTGTCTGTCTGTTTGTGTGTTTGTCTGTCTGTGGACAACTTTGTTCCCTTATAACTCGAGAACGGCTGGGTGGATCAACGTAAAATTTGGTACAGATATCCTTCAGAGGCACGACACTAATCTTTGATGTAACTCTTCTCTGTACCTCTTATAAAAGTGGGCATACCCCCTAAAGGGAGACCCCTAAAACCACATTTTAAGGCCCTAAAACCAACAGTTTTTGAGATATTTCCAGAAAACTAATTTCATTTAATACAATACGATAGAATGCAAGCCGGTAACCATGGGAACGGAATCTCACAGGTCCCTCTATTGCTGTAAGACGCAATACAATTCCATTTATTACGTTACTGAGATAGTTTGCAAACGACTATAAGGTTATAACGGAACCAAATTAAGCTGTAAAATTCATCAATACATATAATGTGCTTCATGGGGTCAAGGGGTACTCTAGATTTTTTTCACGCGATTTACACGTGCGGGTGTGGTACGGAAGGTCTATTATATCCCTATCTATATATTGTTATATTATTATTATAATTATTATTATTATACTATGGCCTACAACGACGAGACAATGCTTATCTTCAGCCCCTTGGTGTCAGAAACAAAACTCGGTGCCCCTAAATAGCCGTAAAGGGTCCCCGAAAACTACATTTTAAGGCTCTAAAACCAACAGTTTCTGAGATATTCCCAGAAAACTAATTTCATTTAATAAACTAATGAAGGAATGCAAGCCAGTAACCATGACAACAGTATCTCCAAAGGTGACATCCAACTTTCCATCTATTTCTGCAAGAAGTAATGCCATTCCATTTATTAAATTTTTGTGAATGTTTGCAAAATAATGGCTAGAAGGTTAGTACGGAATCAACTAAAACTGTAAAATTCATCATTGCGCTTAAGGGGGTCAAGGGGTACCCTAGATTTTTTCACACAACTTAACGTGCGATATGTCGTACAGCAGGTCTATTATATCTCCAAACAGCAACATTATTTTAAAAAAATCCTGAATTTGAACTTTTTTCTTTTAGGAATTTGGGCCATTGGAGGCTAAGAAACCTGAATTTGCATGCACCACAAGCCATTATAACTTATTAAAGGGGTTTTCCTCTGGATTGGGACTTGACACAACAGTGAAGGTCAGTTCTATTTGACGTGTATTGCGTTTCGTCTACGAGGTTTTCAATTTTATTTTCACGTCAGGATGTACACGTTAGGTAAATTTAGTATCAGAACATATTTTAACTAATCATTTTTCTTTGTCGACAAACTGGTTCCAAGCCTCTAACCATTGCAACAGTAGCTCAATTGATTACGTCTGGTTACTAATAACGAAGACCGTTCGAAGAATGGGTACTTCTGCTAGTTTCCAGATATTTTCCCGACTATTAATTCCGGTATTTTGGTAAAATTCAGTACTTTAAGAATTTTCTCCCATAAAGTAGCTCTCGACAAGTTTAGTTAGTCTTTCCATGAAACGTTAAAAGTATTTTTGAATTTTCTCAGAATAAAACTGAAATAATAACGCTTAATACATTAATAATGTGTAAATATGTGAGATTGATTTTGTAGCTGTAGGATTGGTTGGTTCCTTAGTTAAGGGGCTGCGAGAACGCGGTCATGTAGCCCCGTATACTTTTGCTGTGTATAGAATCTGTCTGATAACCGGTGGTAATTGTGATGGCTGTATTAGTGTGTGTTATCTGTTTTAATTCAAGTAAGGTCTGCAGACAGTAATTTCAAGTAGTTCCTACTTTCGCTACCAAATTCTACCGTCCACGACACCTAGCTTATGGACTTGCCTGCCAGATGGCATCGCAGTCAGCACCTGGCGGCGAACGTTGGAACTAATAGAGCGATTACAATTCTAACCTACAAAGTTTGGTTTCACACACGTGTAGTTAGTGGAAGGTTCTATTTCATGCCATAAATCTATGACATGGGACCGCCGACTTTACTTCCCCTCCGGAGAAAGACATAGTGAGGGATTTTTAACGCTCTTAAAAATCTGACGACTTCGGCCGGGTTTGAACCCATGACCTTGGGCATAGAAGCTCAGATTACTACCAACTCCGCCACCAAAGCCGCCTCGCTGTAGGATTAACACCCACTTAAAAGAAAGAAAACTCCAAGAATTCCTATAAACATGGGAGCTGTGAGGCGAAACGGTAAAGATCAGCACAAAGCAAGAACCACATTTTGAAGAATAGATAATAATAGTTATGATTTGAACATTGAAAATTTACAATTTCGCTTTTAATGGCAAGATGTGTGTGATTCCTTGGAAATGTATGTAATTGCTGTACAAGATTTCTGACAGGTACGGTTATAATAAATAATTCGTTTTTGTTTTGGCGCCTCCTTAAATTCTTGGCAGAGTCGAGTCTAACCTGGGGTCTCTGAGGGGTGACAGCCAACCATGCTAGCCACTGCAAGCGTTGAATTGGAACAGCAATACCCTGCTTGTGAACACACAAAGGAAGTGAGTCAGATCTGTAGGTCTTGTTAGGTTGAGGAAGTGGCTGGATAACAAGGAAACGTAACCTCAGGGATAAAGTTATTAAATAGGTTGGTTGGTTCCTCAGTTTAGGGGCTGCGACAACGTGGTCATGTAGCCCTGTGTTTTTTGTGTGTGTGTAGAATCTGTCTGATAACCGGTGCTGGCTATATTAGTGTGTGTCATCTGTTTTTAATTCAAGTAAGGACTCCACACATTCGATTTTCAAGTAATTCCAAATTTTGCTACCAAACGCCACTGTCAACGACCAACTAGTTCAGAACTTTGTTACTAGATGCCACCGCAGTTGGCTCCTCGCGACGAACATTGGAACCTAAGAGCGTTAGACAAATCTAACCTATAATTTAGCTTCACACAGGTGTAATTAGTGGAAGTTTGTTTTACATGCCATAAATCTATGACATGGGACCGCCGGCTTTACTTCTCCTCCGATGGAAGGTATACTTAGGGATTTTTAGCGCTCTTAAAAAATCCGACGACTTCGGCCAGATTTGAACCCGCGACCTTGGGCATAGATGCTCAGCATGCTACTAACTACGCCACCGAAGCCGCTGTCATTAGATACTTTTCGTCAAAGAATATCCTGGCTCATCCTACAATGTGAGAAGCGTTCCTTGAGGAGAATAACTCTTTAGGTAATGATTAGAGATTGGCATTATATACAAATACGTATATGTAATAAAAAAACTCTCATTGCTGAACCAACCCTACACCGTAGCCGTAAGCGTTTAGTCGCACATAACGACTGAAAGGGGGCACTGGAAGTCCGAAGTCAAAGGTTCCAATTACGGTACCGACAGCAGCCATCCAAAGCAGGCTGTTCCAAATCCACAAGTTTGAGTATCCGTACACGCGAGTACTCAGCAGTGATGCTCGGAGTACGGTTGGTGAGGGACTGGAGGTGGTAGCCAATAAGTCACTGGGCGAAGATCATGACACAAGTCCATGCGCTTCCTTTCAGTCTTGAGTATCCAACGCACAGTGACGGCAGCCCCCACGCCATAGCTGCATTCCATGTTGCAGATTTACTCACGCAAGGCGGCGAGTAATCCGCTGCTCACTGGCGAGTAGCTCGGTTGGAACAGCCTGATCTAGAGAGTGGATTTCACAGGATTTTTCAACACAGATAGTTGAATGTGACATGAAAATGACCATCTTAGCCCTGTTCCTTATTGACGAAGTATAATAAGTCCTGAAGATTAAACACCTTAAGTCAATATTAATTTGTACTTTTTATTGTAGCGGTTTCGCCCACATTGTGGCCTTCCTCAGCGCAATAATAATGTGAATAGAAAAGCAAGACTTACAGTAGGCTACATGAAACATTTTACCATAAAAGAAGGTTGTTCTCAAAACTATTTATAAACATTAATCGTCTAAAAGCTAAAAAAACACATACACTAAAATAAAAATAAAACAGATCTGTTACAAAAATATGTTAAATGCCAACAAACAACAGCAATCGGGAAGATAAACCACCTTAGAGAAACATCAGAGAATGTAGGACTATAAATTTCGTTTGAGAAAACGAAATTCATGACTAACATCAGTGAAGGTCCAGAATGGTTGTTCACAGACCATGGAAAGATTCGGAGAGTCAAGAAGTTTAAATACCTGGGTGAAGTTATCCAAGAGAATGGGCTAGAACAAGAAGCGACTAATATCCGCATCCTGAAATTAGAGCGAGCGTTCCAACTAAAAACATCTAAAATAAGAAGATGCTAAGTCTAGGAGCCAAACTAAGCCATTACAGCACTGTTGTCACACCAGAAGGTTTATATGCTTCGGACACCCTGTGTATGAATCGGACAGGACACGTCAATCAGCTACTTAAAAGAGAACGCAGACTACTACGGAAGATCTTGGACAACAGAAGGGTTGACGGACAGGTTCGACTGATATCAAATAAAGAAGTATACAGCAAGATGAAACCGATAACAACAACAATAGGAAACGAAGATTGCTGTTTTATGGTCACATCTTCCGTATGAATAATGGCCGGCTCACAAAAAAAATATGGAATTTTCTTAAACCGAAGATCTCCAAGTTGAAATGGTTCCAACAGTGTGAGAATGATATGAGACAGGTGGGCATTACGGAGGATAAAATCAAAGACAGGAATAGTTTCAGGAGGATGGTGAAAAGCTATGAAGGTTTTATGGTGGACGCAGCACCCAGAAGACGAATAGGCCCTTTGACAGAGGAGCGGAAGAACAAGCTGATAGATGGGCTCAAGAGATACTGGCAAGATGTCAAAGCCGGCAAACGAACAAGACGCAGACTCTGAAATGAGAGAGGTTGTTAACACGCAGTCCATAGTGGCTCAAATCGACGGTAAAAAGTTAAATGTGAAAGAAATAAATCGTGATAATACTGTACCAACTTGAAGAAGGAACTGGGAAGTAGATGTTATGTAGAAAAAAAATTAGGTTAAGATTGAATTTGTCAGAATGGCTAGGCCTATAATCATGTACAATTGTGAAGAGGCTGTGGAATAATAGCCTATCGTTGAGATAAACATTCCAATCTGTAGATAGGGCAATATATATAATTGACATGATGATACCTTGTTTTATGTTCCAGGGAACCACCTTGTGGTGTAGTGGCTAGTGCTCTTGGCTGTAGCCCCGGCGATTTGGTTTCGGCACCCAGTTCTGTCCAGAAAATAATTCTTGTCTTAGAGCTGGGACGGGGTACACTCAGCTTCGTGAGGAAAAACTGAGAAGACGTGGGTTCCATTCTCTACAGAGCCATCCTAGAAGTGGTTCTCCGTGGTTCCCCACTTCTACTCCTGGCAATTGCTGGGTTTGGTTCCTAACTTATAGCCACGGCCACTTCTTTTCTGAAACAGTTATTTTCTTATGACATAAAAATGACCATGATAACCTGATTCCTTATTCACGATGTAATTATAATAAAATTTATATAACCAAAAGTCAATATATGTTGTACATTAAAACCGCACTGGTTTCAGTCACATTGTGACATTCCTCAGTGTAATTAAGGACATGTAAATGTGCAAGAACATATACTTAATATACATTTTGCCATAACAGAGGATTCTAAAAATATTCTTGTTCCAAAAGCTCACAAATTCAAATTTGAAAATCCAGATCTGTTACAAAATATGTTAAGAAATACAGGGTCTTTATATTTACTTGGCAAGGACATTCTCGCTCACGCGCTCCGCCAGTGACGGTTCAGTTGCCGGCGACCGCGTGCTCATATATACGGCAGAACACGGTGTGGGAAATCAGTGCAATGCATTCCTTCTCACCATGTTTACAGTAGGTACTGAAAATGTTCCCCATCCGCTGCTAAACATAATCGGCATCTCCTTATGAAGTTTCCGGTTACTCCGGTTAATTTAGCTTCAGTAAGGAAATAACGACCTTTACGTCTATTTCTATTGTTTACTGAACCTTTGCGTTTGGATCTATCAGCCAGTTGTTTTATTGCCCGATTTATAGGAATGGGTTTCTCTAGAAATTTCACTCGAAACTTTTGTCTTGTTCTAGCGCACGATTTCCTGCACTTTATGTACGCATTGTGCAGATATACTCGTCCACGTAACGAATATTTCACATAAGGCATTACTGCACTATACAAAATCACAATAAAACACTATACAATACGATATACAGTACACCGGAGTTTTATAAAACACCCAATTAGCTCCGAGCTCACACGCAGATTGCAGCAAGAGCGTGGGAATACGGCCGGAGACCGCGCGCGCCATCCTGTAAAAGACGGCTATTGGCCGGGGACCGCTAGCCAAGGTCGAGCGGAATCGACTTGCCAAACGAAAATAAAGACCCTGTGCATGAAAATATCTTGATAAAATCAGCGTGGAGTAGAAGAGACGTGGATGTGAAACTAGATAAATTGAAATATTAGGTTATAACTGATAGTTTGGTTTGTACATGCGAGGTAGAGAAATAATGGAATGAAAACGTTGGAAATAAGTGTTACGAGGTGATGTTATGATTGGTCAAGAAATGTATTCGTTACTTAGTTACGTAGTTACCTGCCTCTTAGAGATTCTGATATCCAATGAGTTTAAGATATGTTTTAAGAGATTCGTAATGCTCATTGAATAGTGCAAGATAATCAAATACATTACAATGCCAGTTCCACAACATATGATGGGTCCACGGGAAGAAGGGGGAATGTCACTCAAAATGTAAAATCGAGATATCAGCGCGATCTGGTGGGCCTCTTTGCGACGTATTGAAGGCACAATTGTGTCTGGCTAAGAACAATGAGGGTCGTGAGAAAATGACGTTTCAAGTTGACGCGTACATTTAAGTACATATTAGTAATGAGACTTTAAAAATCGTTTCCTGAACATTTTACGTTATTTAACATTCCCCCTGCATCCCCTGGACCCTTCATATAATAAGTACAAGAATTTTGAGTATCCAAATGGATATGGTGTCAATTTAAGGGTTAAAGAACGACTTCCATTGAACGTGGTGCCAGAAGTTACTGAGCTGTAATTGAATGCTGTACATATGGCGATTATTTTTTTTAGCTTACTTTCGATTTTTGCAAAAAATGAAAGTAGACTTATGAGATCAACACAGGGCGAAAAATTGTGTGCCTGTCTGTCTGTGTGTGTGTGTGTGAGAGAGAGAGATTGATTGATTGATTGATTTTATTTTCACGGCTACACTTAGAGCTTAAGAGCTCCTTTACAGTAGCGCCCTACATAAAATAAGGTTAGGGCTTATACAAATAAAACATTTCACTTATATTCACAATATAAATAATAATAGTTTAACAATAGTAACAAAAAGACAGTAATAATACAACAATAATAATAATAATAATAACATTAATAATGATAATGGAAAGATTATTTACAAAAGAGAGCATACAGACACAGTATCAGCCCAAAAAGCAAACATCATATACTGTACAAGAAAAGCTATTAAATTAGACAGGTTGTCAGCTATTGTCCTGATGTTATAATTGAACTTAAAAAAAGTATTTTAACATAATGCAGTAATCAAATGTGAGAGGTATACTGCTCCAAGAAGAAGGATGAAAGATGTCTTTTGAAAGCTGCAGTGCTTGCAATGTTGACGAACTTATACAGTATAAATCGAAGGTGTTGAAGAGGCGTGAGGCGGTGCAAACAAAAGATTTATTGAACTTCATGGTTCGGTGTATAGGAATCTGGAGTGTTAATTTTGTGTATCTATTTTCTCGATTATGAACAGAATGCATTGGTGTAAAGGCATTGTAGAGATATAACGGGGTCTTGGTATGTAATATTTTATGTGTCAGAATTGCAACTGATAGCTGTCTGCGCTCGTGGAGTTTCAGCCATTTCAGCTGCACGTAGTAAGGTGTGATATGTTCATCTCGCCTTACATCCAGAATGTACCGAACACATGCATTCTGGACTCTTAGTAATTTGATGTTCTGTGTTTCTGGTAAATCATTGTATACAGCAGAGCCATAATCAATGATTGGAAAAATGCGAGTTTGGACGAAGAGCTTACGTATGTTAGGAGGGGTGTAAGAAACAGTTCTTTTCAGGAGATGCATAGTTGATACAACCTTCCTTACCACATTAGACGTATTCTCTGCCCACGACAGTGTTCTATCAAATATCACTCCAAGATTATTGACAGTGTTGCTATATTTAATATTATTATCTAATATCTTGATGGGTGGTAGTGAATTAAAATCTACTGAATTTAGAAGTTTTGTATATCCAATGGATATAAGTTGTGTTTTAGATATGTTCAAGTTAAGATTATGATTTAGGGCCCATTCACAAAGCCTGTCAATGTCTTCATTAAACAGATTTATACGATCACATGCAGTGTTAGGCGTGAGGTGAAAATAGGCTTGGAAGTCATCAGCGTTGATATGAAAAGAACTATTTCGGAATTCATTCGAAACATCGTTTATATATATCGAGAAGCATAGTGGACCTAAGACAGATCCCTGAGGTACTCCACTTTCTACTGATTTCCAGTCTGAGGAGGAGCCATCCGCGAGGACCACTCTCTGTGTACGCATGGAAAGATGTGATTTGAACCAGGAAAGAGCACTCTGAGAGAAGCCAAAAGATTTCAGCTTTGCAAGAAGTATATTGTGATTCACACAGTCAAAAGCCTTACTGAAATCGAAAAGACATAAGATTGTAAGCGGACGCTTGTCCATAGCTGAGCGTATATCGTCGCTGACCTTTAACAATGCAGTGGTGGTACTATGCCCCTTTTAGGTAGATTTCATTAGAAAGCTAACTATTGCAATGGGTACCATGTTTCGACTTCCGGAAAATTTCGACATATCTTCGCGACCCCAAAACCACCATCAGTTCAAAAGTTTATATATAATTTATGTATATATGTATATATATCAGTTTCTTGTGGACACGATAACTGCCGTAATTTTGCACCAATCACTTTGAATTTTTTACATAATATGTATCCCTATAAAATCGCGGTCGAGTTCGTTAATGGGCAAAATCGGTCGAAGGGGGTGAAAATGGGGGGCTTTTTTCGAAAAGGTGAAATTTCGCTATAACTCTCTTAATACGTGAAATATCGAATCCATTCAAAGTTCATAATATGTGTCGGATAAGTGCCAAACATTTATGTCAAATACGTTTTTTGATAGCACCAACCATTGACCAAAGGGGTGGAAAAAAGTGGGTTTTTCGGGAAACATTAATCATATCTCTCTTAATAGGCACAATATCAAAACCGTACGAAATGGAAAATATTCCCCTAATAATTACCTAAAACTTTTGTCTGAAAGAATTTTTGATATGACTCACCATTACGCCAAGGGATGAGAAAAATGATTTCGGAATTTTAAAAAATGCCAAGTGCCATCAGAGGTTACCATAACAACGCTTTTCAATTGATAAGGGATGATCTATCAGAGGTTGCCAAGACAACGCCATTGACGAGATCACATTCATTTTTAGCCTGCTTTTCATACTTTTCAACAAGTAGTTCCGTGAAGAACTATACAGCCTATTTTCATATATCCTGCTCATGTTAATAGCCTCTATCAACATACAAAATTTCAGTTTAATTGCTGTAACAGATTCGTAGACATTGAGGACCGTCTAAATATTTCAGATGGTCGCCTGGTTGGATTTTTATTTTTGTACTATTACATTAAGATTAATGTGTACGTGTGGTATTCAAACTTCAATCGCATGATTAGAACACAAGAAGTAAAAACGAGATTTTAAAATTACGCACAGTAGCCATCTTGTGATTATGCAAACAATTGAAATAAATTAGATGCCAGTGGATCAACATTTGTATAAGCATTTAACGTGCAACGTTTCACGGCACTCGGATAGTTAATTCGCGAGAAACGTCAATTTAAATATTTATACTTCGCGTCGCCGCCATGTTGGATTTGTGATCACCAGGTTACTGAAAGTCCTATAGGTGAACATATGTTCATAGTCTCTATGAACATGAAAACTTTCAGTTTGGTTGCTGTAAAAGATTCATAGATAATGAGAACCGTTTAAATATTTCGGAAGCTCGCCATTTAGGATTGTTATATGTATAGGCTATAGAGTTATGTACCATTCAAGGACAATTATTGCCTTGGTTCATTATTCAAACTTTCACTTCGATCGCATGATTACGACACAAGAAATAAAAACTTAATTTTAAAATTTCGCACAGCCGCCATCTTGAGGATAGGTAAACAGTTGAATTAAATTAGATGGCAGTGCATTACAATGTGCAAAATCATTTACTGTACCACATTTCACTGCGCTCAGAGAGTTAAATCACGAGAAAAGACTATTAAAATATTTCAAATTCGCTTGGTCGCCATGTTCGTTTTGTACTTTACAGGTTTATGAAATATACATAGGTAAACTTGTATCAGTACCCTTTATCACCGTACAAAATTGCAGGGTGATATCTGTAATAGTTTTGGAGATATAGAATGTCAGTGAAATATTTCGCAGAGCCGCCATTTTGAGGTTATGTAAACAATTGAACTAAATTAGACTCCAGTGCATTATATTGTGTATAAACATTTGCTGTACCAAGTTTCATTATGTTTGGATAGTTAAATCGCGAGAGAAGTCTATTTAAAAGTCTCAACTTCGCTTGGCCGCCAAGTTGGTTTTGTAGTCACCAGGTTTTTGAAAGTCTCATAGGTGAACTTCTAGTAGTACCCTTTATCACCGTACACAATTTCAGGGCGATATCGGTAATAGTTTCGGAGATATTGAATGCTAGTGAAATATTTCGCACAGTCGCCATGTTGGATTGGTGAGACGTAACAAAATTTGAAGGGCACGGTCGAGGTCGCCGGGAATAGTGCTACAAAATTAACGAGTTTCATTGAAATTCCTCCAGCCGTTTAGATTTTATTAGGGGACACACACACACACCTCACACACACACACACACACACACGCACACACACACGGACAAAAGGTGATCTCATAAGCCTATTTTTTTCAAAATTGAAAATAGGCTAAAAATGAGGAAAAAGTAGACTTATAAGATATATCCGGGAAAATGTGTCTTTCCTTCTGTCTGTCTGTGTTCCAGGTACAATGAAGATAACTAGCGTACTCATATTACTCACTCTTTTTCCTCCTTTTAGTTTTTAAAATTTTATTTTTAATTTACTTCACGTATTTAAATAATTATGCAACATTTCTTTCTAGGACCATCTTTTAATATTTAATATTTCTGGAAACTCTGTGTCTGTAGTTAGTAGGCATACAGCTGAATTCCACTCGCCTCCTTCCAGACATACTTTCCGCTATCAGCCTGAAAAACACCAACTGCCTAAAAATTGCTCATATCAATGCTCAATCATTAGTTGACTCCTCTCACTATTCTGAATTTTGTCACGTCTTTGGTGGTTCGTCTTTTGACATAATTGCAGTAAGTGAGTCCTTTTGCAAGCCCTCAATTCCAGATGCTGCTGTCTCTCTCAGTGGCTATAAAGTCATTAGAAATGACAGATTAACCGTCGGTGGAGGTGGTGTTGCAGTTTACCTTAGGGATAACATAAAGTATAGCGTGCTAAGTCAGTCTCCTGGTGAATATAATAAGAGGCCTGAATACATTATACTTGACATCTCTCTTACCGAAACTAAAATTCTCTTTGCTTGTGTGTATCGTCCACCGAAAGCTGGCTACCTAGATATTTTTCTGAATGACATGTACAGGTTCATTCTTGATTATAAATATGTTTTTATTGTTGGGGACGTTAATGCTCGGTTTGGTAGTGGACCTTTTGAAACTGAACAGGTATGTGATGTGCTCTGTTCCTGTAATGTTGAATGTTTACCATTCGATACTACATTTCACACAGCTACTTGTGACAGCTCTCTCGATATTATCTCTTCTAACTGTAATGGCCTCGTTGTTGACTACGGACAAGAACCAGCTGCTGGATTCTCAGCCCATGATCTTCTGTACGCAGTGTTTTCTCTATCTACCCCGAAACTTCGACCAAAATCAATCTTTGTACGTGACTTCAGTAAATTTAATTTAAATGATTTTAAAACGGATGCAGAATTACTCCCTTGGCAGAATTTCTACCAATCCACTGACATAGATGAGAAAGTGACTATATTTAATGATTGTGTAAATGAACTATATGATATGCATGCACCGCAAAAGAAAGTGGATATAAAACATAACTCTCCTCCGTGGATCAGTAAAGAAATCAAAACGCTTTTAAAGAAACGTGATAAAGCACGTAGAACATTTATTAAATCTAAACTTACCATTGACTATGAAGAGTACAGAATTCTGCGTAATAAGACAAAACAAACAATCAGGAACACAAAAGTGAAATATATGTACAACCTCTTCAGTGACTGTAAAACCACCTCCGCCAGATGGCGTGCTGCAAAATCATTGGGAGCTGGTGCCAGTTCAGTCACTGATGTTGAGATGCCTGTCTCTGCATCACAATTAAATGAACATTACTCAAATGTTGCCTCAATTGGTGATGTATTAAGAGTATCAGAGACCGTCACGAAATACACATCCATCCCTCCCCCTGCCCATGAAAAATTTTTCTTTTTGTATGTTTACCCACACCAGATTGTGAAAGCCATCAAATCAATTCGTACAAAAGCAAGAGGCCCTGATAGCATCCCAATTTCTCTTATTTCTAACTGTCTTGAAGTATTTCTACCCCCAATTATCCATCTATTTAATTTCTCTCTACAAAGTGGAGTATACCCGTCTCTTTGGAAGTGTGCTAACATACGTCCAGTGCCAAAAAATAAAAACCCCACTAGCTGTAGTGACTTTAGACCAATAAATATCCTTTGTGCCCTTAGTAAAGCGCTTGAGAAAATAGTTCATGAACAAGTATGTGAATACCTAACTAAATTTAATATCTTCAATCCTTACCAATCTGGGTGTAAAAAGGGTCATAGTACCACCACTGCATTGTTAAAGGTCAGCGATGATATACGCTCAGCTATGGACAAGCGTCAGCTTACAATCCTATGTCTTTTCGATTTCAGTAAGGCTTTTGACTGTGTGAACCACAATATACTTCTTGCAAAGCTGAAATCTTTTGGCTTCTCTCAGAGTGCTCTTTCCTGGTTCAAATCCTACCTTTCCATGCGTATACAGAGAGTGGTCCTCGCGGATGGCTCCTCCTCAGACTGGAAATCGGTAGAAAGTGGAGTACCTCAGGGATCTGTCTTAGGTCCACTATGCTTCTCGCTATATATAAACGATGTTTCTAATGAATTCCGAAATAGTTCTGTTCATATATACGCTGATGACCTCCAAGCCTATTTTCACCTCACGCCTAACACTGCATGTGATCGTATAAATCTGTTTAATGAAGACATTGACAGGCTTTGTGAATGGGCCCAAAATCATAATCTTAACTTGAACATATCTAAAACACAACTTATATCCATTGGATATTCAAAACTTCTGAATTCAGTAGATTTTAATTCACTACCACCCATCAAGATACTAGATAATAATATTAAATATAGAAACACTGTCAATATTCTCGGAGTGATATTTGATAGAACACTGTCGTGGGCAGAGAATACGTCTAATGTGGTAAGGAAGGTTGTATCAACTATGCATCTCCTGAAAAGAACTGTTTCTTACACCCCACCTAACATACGTAAGCTCTTCGTCCAAACTCTCATCTTTCCAATCATTGATTATGGCTCTGCTGTATACAATGATTTACCAGAAACACAGAACATCAAATTACAAAGAGTCCAGAATGCATGTGTTCGGTACATTCTGGATGTAAGGCGAGATGAACATATCACACCTTACTACGTGCAGCTGAAATGGCTGAAACTCCACGAGCGCAGGCAGTTATCAGTTGCTATTCTGACACATAAAATATTACATACCAAGACCCCGTTATATCTCTACAATGCCTTTACACCAATGCATTCTGTTCATAATCGAGAAAATAGATACACAAAATTAACACTCCAGATTCCTATACACCGAACCATGAAGTTCAATAAATCTTTTGTTTGCACCGCCTCACGCGTCTTCAACACCTTCGATTTATATAAGTTCGTCAACATTGCAAGCACTGCAGCTTTCAAAAGACATCTTTCATCCCGCTTCTTGGAGCAGTATACCTCTCACATTTGATTACTGTATTATGTTAAAATACTTATTTAAAGTTCAATTATAACACAAGGACAATAGCTGACAACCTGTCTACTTCAATAGCTCTTCTTGTACAGTATATGGTGTTTGTTTTTCGGGCTGATAGTCTGTATGCACTCTCACTCTTTTGTATATAATTTTTCCATTATCATTAGTAATATTATTATTATTGTATTGTTACTATACTTTTGTTACTATAATTGTTAGACTATGATTATTTATATTGTAATGTAGGTGAAATGTTTTATTTTTATAAGCCCTAACCTTATTTTATGTAGGGCGCTACTGTAAAGGAGCTCTTAAGCTCTAAGTGCAGCAGTGAAAATAAATCAATCAATCAAATCTGTCTGTCTGTTCCTTCTGTCTGTCTGGCTGTGTGTGTGTGCGTGTGTGTGTCCCCCCCTATGAACTCCTAAACGGCTGCTGCAATCGAAACCAAATTTAGTATGAGTAAAGATGTATACCGGAATATCTCAGGCCCATATTTGAAAAAGATGCCAGTGCTACCAACTGCTAAAAAAACGCACTAGAAATTTGAGCTCCATGTTGGATATCTTGGAAGGTATACATGGGAGCTATTCTAAAATGGGCATAATACTATTTCAGTTCAATTCCCAGGTGGCCATACATGACAGCGTTGCCAAAATAATTTTAAGCCTTCTGATAAGTCCAATTTTTAAATGCATATAACTTCTACACTATCAATTGGATTTCAACCAAATTTTGTATGTAATATGTGTACATAAACGTATATGACTGAGTGTATTCTTAAGAGCCACCAGGGCTGCCAACTGTTGATAATTGCTCTCTATTTTGTATCCAAATATATCAGAAAGTATGCAAGCCAACAGCTTTAAACTATGCACACGTAAATTACCCGACATTTTACATTAATTTGGAGTAACTTATATACGTCAGTTCTACCAACATGATTCTAAGCCTGCTGATAGGACCAATTTTTAAATACATGTAACTTCTACACCAACAAATAGATTTCATCCAAAATTGACACAAAAATATATAATATTTCAGATTATTTCTGACCAGCACTCGCATGACATTGTTACCAACATGCTTTTACGTCTACTAATAGATCCAATGTCTAAATCCTTGTAACGTCCTTTGGACTTCAACCACATTTTGTATTCTGTACCTTAGGAGATGGAAGTAAGAATATATTCAGTCACCAGAGCTGCCAACTGTATTGCTCTATTAAGCTACTTTATGCCTAGTATACCTTATTTCGAACTAATTAGGACATTTCGATATTACCCACTTAATTTCGTCATTATTCTAGATAGGTTCATATACTGTAGATTAATCTATGGCATGAATCTTAATTTTAAGAAAAGTAGGCTCTTTAGTTCGTCACGGAACTTCTTGTTCCATCTGACTATGTGGGAAGCGCCTAACTGGTAGCATGCTGAACTTATAAGCCCAAGGTTCTGGTTCAAAGCCGGACAAAGTCGCCGGATTTTCTAAGAGCGCTAAAAATCCGTCAGCATGCTTTCCTTCGGAGGGGAGGTTACAACGTTCGTTGCAAGTTGCTGGTTGCGGTGGCATCGAGCAGCCAAGTTCACAGCTAGGTGTCGTTGACGTTAGTATTTGGTACAAAATTATGTACTACTACTTAAAATTGACCGTCTGCAGACCTTACCTGAATTAGAGACTAATACAGTCATCACAAATAACACCGTTTATCAAACAGATTCTACACACACCCAATGTACACGGGGTTACATGACCACCTTGTTGCAGCCCCTAAACTGAGGAACCAACCAACATCTCTGCCGGAGATAAAATTTTGCGTGAAGAAGTAACAGACTGTTAGATAGTTACACATTAGTTCCAAACCTTGCATAAGGACAGTGTGATCACAAGTATAAAAAATTAACCCCAAATGACAAGAAGGTTACCATCCCCATAAGGCAGTAAAATGTTAAAAGTATGCATAGAAAGACGAAAAAGTGTTAACTAACCTCCAATTGTAAAATACTTTCTCGCAATAAATGAGGTCTGATCCTCCTACGAAAACCTGCATATTTTGCCTATTATAGCCTATCCCCTAGTTTGCCCGGTGAAATCTACCTCCGCCTTCCGGCATGCCGAGAGGATTTTTAAAACCCAGATTGATAAGGATTGAATATATTAAATTTAGTTAGGTATTCAGCTGATGATGAGGATGTTGAAAAGGTCTACGAAGAAATAGACGAAATTCTGAGGTATATCAAGGGTGATGAAAATGTTATAGTAATGGGAGATTGGAATGCTGTGGTAGGAAAGGGGAGAGAAGGGAAGATAGTTGGAGATTTCGGATTAGGTGAAAGGAATGATCGAGGAAGCAGGCTGGTAGAATTCTTACCGAGCATGAATTGGTCATAGCTAACACCTTATTCAATAACCACAATAGAAGAATATACACATGGATGAGACCAGGAGATACAAATACCAAATCGACTTCATTATGGTCAAGCAGAGGTTTCGAAACCAGATTTTGGATTGTAAAACATATCCTGTTGCTGACATAAACTCTGATCACAATCTGGTTGTAATGAAATGCAGATTAAAGTTGAAGAAACTGAAGAAAAGTCAAAAGCCAAAAAGGTGGGCAATAGACAGACTGAAAGAGAAGGATGTAAACGAAAGATTCAAGAAGAGTATAAAGGAAGGACTAATGAAAAACCCTAAACAAACTTCAATTACACACGAATGGGCACTTTTGAAGAATGAAATAACAAAATCCGCAGAAGAAAACATTGGTAGGAAAGAAAGAATAGGTAGAAAACCGTGGATCACTCAGGATATACTAGAATTGATGGATGAAAGGCGGAAACACAAGAATCTAAGAGATGAAAAGGGGAAAGCAGAATACAGACGTCTGAGAAATGAGGTTAACAAGAAGTGCAAGGAAGCGAAAGAAGAATGGTTGAAAGAGAAATGTGCAGATATAGAAAATTGTCTGAAATTAGGAAAAGTAGACACAGCTTATCGAAGGATTAAGAATACTTTTGGGGAAAAGAAGACTAAGTGCTGTAATATTAAGGACACAAATGGAAAGCCTCTAACAGATAGGGAAGAAAAGGTTGAGAGATGGAAAGCTTACATAGAGAGTTTGTATAAGGGAAAGGAGATTGAGAATCATGTAATGGAAAGGGAGGAGGAAATTGATGAGGATGCGAAAGGAGATTTAATATTGAGATCAGAATTTGATAGAGCTTTGGAAGACTTAAGCAGGAACAAAGCACCAGGCATAGATGATATACCGATTGAGTTGCTACGCTGCATAGGAGATGATGGTCTGATCAGGTTATTTCACTTGGTGTGTAGAATTTATGAGACAGGTGAGGTAGCCCCTGATTTCAAGAAGAATGTAATCATCCCTATACCAAAGAAAGTGGGAGCTGACAGATGTGAAGATTACCGTACAATCAGCTTGATTACTCATGCTTCAAAGATCCTGTCTAGAATAATTTACAAGAGGATTGAAAGCCAGATAGAAATGGAGTTGGGTGAAGACCAGTTTGGTTTCAGGAGAAATGTAGGAACATGGGAAGCTGTACTAAGTCTTAGGCTGATTTTGGAAGGTAGAATAAGGAAAGATAAGAGAACGTTCATGGCTTTTGTAGACTTAGAAAAGGCTTTTGATAAGGTTGATTGGACTAAATTGTTTGACATTTTGAAATCAATTGGAATAAAGTACAGGGATAGGAGGGTGATATACAATCTGTACAGAAACCAGACAGCAGTCATTCGAGGTGAAGGTCATGAGAGAGAAGCTGGTATTCAGAAAGGTGTAAGGCAAGGCTGCAACTTATCACCCATACTTTTCAATCTTTACATTGAACAAGCAATGAAGGAAATTAGAGAAAAATTTAAAGTGGGAGTGAAGATTCAAGGAGAAATAATTTCAACTCTGAGATTTGCTGATGACATCGTCATCTTGGCCGACAAGCCTGAGGATATGAATGAGTTTTTGAATGGTATGGACTCCGTCTTACGCAAAGAATTCATGATGAAAATAAATAAATGTAAAACAAAAATACTGGAATGCAGCCGAAATAAATCAGAAACCTCTATGGAGATCAAATTGGCAGGTGAAAAGCTGAAGGAAGTAGGAGACTTCTGTTACTTAGGAAGCAGAATAACCAGTGATGGACGAAGCAAAGAGGATATTAAAAGTAGGTTGGCTCAGGCAAAGAAAGCATTTCTACAAAAAAGGAATCTGCTGACATCGAATATAGATTTTGGTATTAGGAAGTCATTTTTGAAAGCCTTTGTCTGGAGCGTGGCGCTCTATGGAAGTGAAACTTGGACTATTGGTGCAGCAGAAAAGAGGAGAATTGAAGCATTTGAAATGTGGTGTTACAGGAGAATGATGAAGTTCAGATGGGTAGATAGGGTTACAAACAAAGAGGTATTAAGACGAGTGGGAGAGGAGAGATGTTTCTGGCGACTGCTAATAAAGAGAAGAGATAGGTTGGTAGGACACATACTAAGACACCCAGGAATAGCAAGCTTAGTTATGGAAGGAAGGGTCGAGAACAAAAACTGTAGGGGTAGACCAAGGTTAGAATATGTTAAACAGATTGCCTCGGATATAGGGTGTCGGAGCTATGTAGAGATGAAACGATTAACTCTGGGCAGGGAGACATGGAGAGCTGCATCAAACCAGTCAAAAGACTGAAGACTCAAACAACATTCACATACTTGTTCATGAACAATTTTCTCAAGCGCTTTACTAAGGGCACAAAGGATATTTATTGGTCTAAAGTCACTACAACTAGTGGGGTTTTTAATTTTTGGTACTGGACGTATGTTAGCACACTTCCAAAGAGACGGGTATACTCCACTTTGTAGAGAGAAATTAAATAGATGGATAATTGGGGGTAGAAATACTTCAAGACAGTTAGAAATAAGAGAAATTGGGATGCTATCAGGGCCTCTTGCTTTTGTACGAATTGATTTGATGGCTTTCACAATCTGGTGTGGGTAAACATACATAAAGAAAAATTTTTCATGGGCAGGGGGAGGGATGGATGTGTATTTCGTGACGGTCTCTGATACTCTTAATACATCACCAATTGAGGCAACATTTGAGTAATGTTCATTTAATTGTGATGCAGAGACAGGCATCTCAACATCAGTGACTGAACTGGCACCAGCTCCCAATGATTTTGCAGCACGCCATCTGGCGGAGGTGGTTTTACAGTCACTGAAGAGGTTGTACATATATTTCACTTTTGTGTTCCTGATTGTTTGTTTTGTCTTATTACGCAGAATTCTGTACTCTTCATAGTCAATGGTAAGTTTAGATTTAATAAATGTTCTACGTGCTTTATCACGTTTCTTTAAAAGCGTTTTGATTTCTTTACTGATCCACGGAGGAGAGTTATGTTTTATATCCACTTTCTTTTGCGGTGCATGCATATCATATAGTTCATTTACACAATCATTAAATATAGTCACTTTCTCATCTATGTCAGTGGATTGGTAGAAATTCTGCCAAGGGAGTAATTCTGCGTCCGTTTTAAAATCTATTAAATTAAATTTGCTGAAGTCACGTACAAAGATTGATTTTGGTCGACGTTTCGGGGTAGATAAAGAAAACACTGCATACAGGAGATCATGGGCTGAGAATCCAGCAGCTGGTTCTTGTCCGTAGTCAACAACGAGGTCATTACAGTTTGAAGAGATAATATCGAGAGAGCAGTCACAAGTACCTGTGTGAAATGTAGTATCGAATGGTAAACATTCAACATTACAGGAACAGAGCACATCACATACCTGTTCAGTTTCAAAAGCTCCACTACCAAACCGAGCATTGACGTCCCCAACAATAAAAACATATTTATAATCAAGAATGAACCTGTACATGTCATTCAGAAAAATATCTAGGTAGCCAGCTTTCGGTAGACGGTTCACACAAGCAAAGAGAATTTTAGTTTCGGTAAGAGAAATGTCAAGTATAATGTATTCAGGCCTCTTATTATATTCACCAGGAGACTGACTTAGCACGCTATACTTTATGCTATCCCTAAGGTAAACTGCAACACCACCTCCACCGACGGTTAATCTGTCATTTCTAATGACTTTATAGCCAGTGAGAGAGACAGCAGCATTTGGAATTGAGGGTTTGCAAAAGGACTCACTTACTGCAATTATGTCAAAAGACGAACCACCAAAGACGTGACAAAATTCAGAATAGTGAGAGGAGTCAACTAATGATTGAGCATTGATATGAGCAATTTTTAGGCAGTTTGTGTTTTTCAGGCTGATAGCGGAAAGTATGTCTGATAGACTATGGTCAGATGCTACCATAGGTACTAGTTAAAAGATCTTGTAAAGTAGTGAAAGGCATTGCCTAGTCACTCAGAAGAGAAATTAGTACAGTGACCATTATATGTCGTCATTCATAATCTACAATAGCACAAACTACAACACAATTTAGAAGCTAAAGAAAAAGTTAAGTTATGACAGATGGCACATAAATATATGAGTTAAATAATGACACAGTGAAACACACTGCAATCTTCGGTAACATTTTGGAATTACACAGTCATGTCATCAGATCTGTCTAGAATTGAGCTAGGCATAGTTTAAAGTCACTTGTCACTCACCAACCAACACACCCTGAAAATGCCATTAAGGTTTTATATCTCAAGACATAGTGTACGTTATAGCTATATGAACTATACATTTAATTTAACATTTGTGATAGGTTGAATTAAAAAACAAACAAAAAAAGGAAATACGTATAAAATGAAATTAAAGTTGAATGTGGTTTAAAGCAGGTCTACTAGTCTCCAGCTTGTACCCAATATAGGTCTACTTACAGAACATAAAATGTATTCACATTGCATGATGCAAGGATAGACCAGGAAATGTTAATCTGAAAACATAACAGTGATGGTTACAGGTGGCAGCTGAAGAACTATTATTTATAATAATTACCATCCATTGGGGTTAATCTCACTAAATGTCTGTCAGAGGAGAGAGAGAGGACTCTTACAGTCCTGAGCTAGCAGCCATTAAATCAACTGCGAACTGGGTTAACTTTGTTTTGCCTGATCTGTATGACAATATCTATGTCATGCAGTAGCCTATAGCTCACACTCACCATTAACATTAACAACGTGTATAGGAGAAGAAAGATGGGTTTGGGCTGGGAGCGAAAGGTGAAAGCAAGTAAGCAAGTAAGTAAAGACGTAAGTAGTGTTTAAAGCTGATTAATTGTTGGAAAAGGCTTGGTACTGGTAGGCTACCTAAGAGAGAAGCTTAATATTTATAAAAAATCATTTTGCCATCCTGTTCAATAAGGGAAGGAAGCTTGGAACTAATAGCAAGCAGTATAGCCCAGTATTGGTGTCTATTTGGTAAATGCAGATTTACAAGCGTTATAGAATTTAGCAGACAATTTTCTAAATGTTTTGCCTAAGAGGAATGTGGTATTTCTTAAATTTAAGTTCCCCAGCCTTACTTGCTTTCGAGCAATAGGTACCGGTATTATGGTATACAGTTGGTACAATCAATTGGTTAAAGTTAAAATTACATTAGTAAGGGATATAACACCATCTTAGATCAATCTAAGGTCATTGAAATTAGTCAGCCTGTGACGAATACCTCGGCTAACTGCAAAGATGACGCTATTATTGGACCAACAATGCTTAACTCCCACCTTGTCGATTGTTTTGTGGAGCAATTCCAACCGTAACTTGGTTAGGTCTTCCCTCATTACAGTCCCAGTTCCCTTCAATTTTTTCTTCGCCTGAAAGAGCGCATTCCGCTTGGCAAAGGAGACAAATTTACATATGATGGGGCGTGGCTTCTGGGTGTTTCTTGAGCCTACCCTATGGGTCCTGTCAATGTCCTCAATTTTTATATTTACTCCTAGCTGTTCTGCCAAGTTAAGGACGAGCTGATCAGTCGATTCGCCATCCTTTTCTTCCATGCCAGACACCCGGATACAATTCCGTCGGGAGTATTGCTCCATTGTATCAGTCCTTTCACGCAGTTCCTCTTTCAGTGATTGCATTTCCTCCTCGCTGGCCTTAATTTTCTTTTCCATATCATCTATCACCTTAGTGTTGAAATCAATGAATGCTTTGAGACCCTCTATTACTTTTGAGGTGATCTCATCAACAAGCCTTGACAAGAAGGAGGGCTGGCTAACCAAGTCATTTACGATTTTTAGCACTAATGTTGACAAGTCGCCATGTTCATCAGTGCTGCCCTCTGTGTGGTTAATGCCAGCATTTCCCATCTTTGCCGAGGGGGAGCGCTGACAGTCTTCCTGCACCTGTTGGCGATTCTGCGCATTACGCTTCGTGTTTTTATTTCTCCCTCCAGACATTGTATAACCTAAAATTGAGTTCTACTATGTATAAATGTAGATGATTAAGGGTTTTAGAGTATATTTGGCAGCCTGATTTCTTTTGACGACTGACGTACACTAATTTCACTCACCGGATTGTTGGTTTAAATGGGCACACGATCGCGAGAACACGTTAAAAATACACTACACTTCTAAGCGACGCAACTCTGCGACTTCAGTCCGCCATGACACACGAAGGAGAGAGAGAGAGAGAGAGAGAGTGTACTCGGAATGTCTGTCCCCCACTATCAATTCGAACACGGTGAAACCGAATTGAACGCAATTCGGTAGAGAGCTAGCACTAGCAAAGGGCACCTCAGTGTCAAGTTTTATATCACCGCCATCTTGACGGAAACGTAATGGCGGCCACCCAAATGTTAAAAGCTTAAATCAAATTACGACCAACCTAATTATCTGATTTCTACCAATTTTTGCAACATTATACCCTTAAGTATGAAGAATCTGTTGACCAAACTACAAGGTCATCAGCCCAATCATTTGAGGATGACGGCGATATTTGTTTGCAAATGGAGTCCCCCTATCTATTCAAACACGGTGAAACCGAATTGAACGAAATTTGGTACAGCGGTAGCACTAGTAAAAGGCATCTCAGTGTCATGTTTTATATTGCCGCCATCTTGATGAAAACGTAATGGCGGCCACCCAAATGTTAAAAGCTTGAATCAAATTGCGACCAACCTAATCATCTGATCTCTACCACATTTTGCAACGTTATACCTTTATGTAATAAGCATCTTTTGACCAAACGACAAGGTCATCAGCCCAACAGTTTGCAGATAGTGGCCATGTATGAGTGAAAATTGATTCACCATATCAATTCAAACACGGTGAAACCGAATTGAATGAAATTTTGTACAGAGATAGTACTAGCAAAGGGCACCTCATATTCATGTTTAATATCCGTATAACACGTTGTATTTCAACAAGCTACTACAACCAACATTCAATTATACTCCTTGAAAAGGACAAAGAGTTATAACAATACCCATACATTTAGGAGAAAGTAGGCTATATGTTCTTTACCGAACATCTTGTTTTCTTTCTTAACAGACGCAAATTTGATTTCGTCTTTGTTTTGGCAAATTCTTGTTGACCGACTGAAGAGTTAAAACTGACAGTTTGTATAGGCAACACTGGAAAATGGCTTCAAAACTTTACATTGCATTTGATGTCGGTTCGTAAAAGATTTGGCGAATACATGACAAAATACAACCAAGAAATATCCTGTTACGGGGACTCTGAGGTAATTGTATCGATGTAATCGACGAGGGGTCAAAATTTCAACATTATGAAATATGTGTTTTTATGTATGTTTGGCCTCTTTTATACTGCGTGTAAACATTTCAAGCTCATTACTCAACTGGAAGTATTTTTAATATAATTTATATCTGATGCTGCATTCCTTTAGACAAAATTACTTAAATGTGAGTAAAAGAAAATATCCAACTTTCAAATGTTGTTTTCTCAATATGATTTTTTCTCTGAAATCCTAAATGCTACATAACTGAATTTTTCAGGTATTGTTTACTGAGTGAGTATACATATATTTATGTAGAATTATGCTTATATTTAACCATTTTGTATAATTTACATGCATTTACATTTATATACTCACTGAGGTTTATACAGTAGAATCCAAAATTCAAATGACCATAAAATACAACTTTTCATGGTATTTGGATAATTCTACCTAAATTTAGAGATAGTGACATATATTTAAACTAGTTAAAAGCTTTGGCCAGAATCTTTTATAGTTATGTTGTAAAGTGTATCTAAATAAGAGTATGTAACAAACGTTCTGCAGTGACTGTACTTGTGCAATTTTACCACCCAAGATAGCTGTTGTTTGCCACTTTATAGATCAAACACCATTAGACAACTGTTAAATGTTATATGTCTTATATTGGGAACTCAGAGAACTCTTTAACGCCAGCTAAGCATTTTCGGTTACTTCCCCCCTAAATTTGTGAAAAATTATTTGGTTTCATTTAGATTTGCCTTAATAATTTGGCCAATTCTATATATGCAATTACTGTAGAAGGTCTCCTTTCTTGGTTTACAAAATGTTATGCAGTTACATTGGTAAACAACCTGGGTTGGGAGTCTTGAATCATAACCGTGTGGAGATGGCTACGAGTAGTTTAGGAGCCCCGTGAAAAGGAACACACCTCCGAAGTTGTAGATCCACCAAAACGTGCCGAGAATGCAGAAGAGTTGACCGAACTCTATACCATGTCTTTACTGGGTGCCGAAATCTGATCAGTTGAGTGTATTAGAAGAAGCATAGGATGCTGTGAATGTTATTTAAAGGGATGTTGCCATCAAATACAATTTTGTTGAGAACTACGAATGCCCGTTTTGGAGGGCAGATAACATCCTCGTACATTACAGTCGGACAAATCAATACGCACCGATTGAACTGATGGCCACAACCGCCCGGATATCCTCGCAATTGATGAAGCCACTACCACTGCTATTGACTGCCCTATGGCAAGCTACCTGAAAAATACACACGGCGAAAACACATCCAGTAAACCAAACATTTCAAAGTAATACGGGCATGGTGAATGAATACAATGAGAATAATTCCTGCCATTGTAAACGGCATCGATGGCGTAGTTGGTAGCATGCTGAGCTTCTATGCCCAAGATTGCGGGTTCAAACCCGGCCGAAGCCGTCGGATTTGTTAAGAGCGTTAAAAATCCCCTAGTATGCCTTCCGTCGGAGGGGAAATAAAGCCGGCGGTCCCATGTCATAGATTTATGGCATGTTAAAGAACCTTCCACTAATTACACTTGTGTGAAGCTAAATTGTATAGGTTAAGAATGTAAACAACGCTCTTAGGACCCTATGTTCGTTGCCAAGAGCCGACTGCGGTGGCGTCTAGTAGCTAAGTTCTGAACTAGGCCTAGTAGTCGTTGACTGTGGCGTTTGGTGGCAAAAGTAGGAACTATTTGAAAAATTCAATGTTGCAGTCCTTACTTGAATTAAAAAACAGATACACACACTAATCCAGCCATCACAATTAACACCGGTTATCAGACACATTCTACACACAACCAAAGTACACGGGGCTACATGACCGCGTTGTCGCAGCCCCTAAACTGTGGAACCAACCAACCAACCAACCAACCAACCAATCATAGCTATTGTATATAGAGCAATCTAAACACCCTTAGGTTCTCGTAAGTAGTAGGTCGTGGGTTGGGGTCTACAGTCGGTCCAACAAAAGCTGGTGTATGACTTCACGCTAACGTTGGTCCAACAAAAGTGGGTGTATGACGTCATGAGGTCAAAGCCTGAATTACTGCTCAGCGTTGCACACACTTTCTCGCTGCTTCTATTGCTGAAGCAAATTTTGTTACTTGTACGAGCCATACATATCTACCTAACTGTACTTTTTTTTTATTATTGACCTGCTGTTGAACTACAATTGAATCAATCATTGTTCCAAACGCATCATATTTTGGAGATACGATGCGTCATACAGGCTTAATAAATGTTAAAGATGTTGGAGAAATAAGCACAATAAGAATTGAGAACACGGCGTATTATTACGGTGGCTAGCATTCTTGGCTGACACCGCGGAGGCCCGGGTTCGATTCCCGGCTATGCCAAGAAATTTTATTTTGGTCTGAGGGCTGGAACCGGAACACTCAGCATCTTGTGTCAGGACTGAGAAGAGTTGGATTCGATTCCAACCTCAGTCATTCTGAAAGTGGTTTTCCATGGATTCCCACTTCTAATCCAGCAAATTCTGGGGTGGTTCCTAAGTAAAGGCCACGGTCGCTTCCTACCTAAATCCTTACAAAACGGCTTCGGTGGCGTAGTCGGTAGCATGCTGAACTGCTATTCCCAAGATCGCGGGTTCAAACCCGGCCGAAATAGTCAGATTATTAAGAGCGTTAAAATCCTTCAATATGCCTTCCTTCGGAGAGGAAGTAAAGCCAATGTGACCATTGACAGTGAGAGAATCGAGTAAAAGAGGGGAAGAAGATAAAGAACAACCTATAAGAAAGTCGCTAGGAGTGAGAGGAATCAAATCATCCAGGCCATTAGAAAGCGGGGTTAGATTTATGGCATGTAAAAGAACCTACCGCTACAAGTGGTAGGTTAGAAACGATCTATCAACGCCGCAAGGTATCCGTGACAGTGGCATCTGGTAGCCAAGGTTGGAACTACTTGAAATAGAACTTGCTGGGAGTCAACGGGCGTTCAATTAAAATACCCTGCTATGGCCATTGGCTGAAATTCACATGTAATTACTAGGGCCCGGATGTTGATGACATGTCATCTTTTTACTGAGCTGTCTAAAACAATGCTGAAGTACATAGAAACTCCGGACGGGCCACCCCGTCTTCAAATATGTCAGTTTTATTTTGCATCTTTTTGCATATTTTGCTATTTTTCCATTTTAAGAGCATTTTTGTAAGTTTGGTAGATTTTTTTGGTCCTATTTTAGAGAAATCGGCCTTATAAGGTCATTTCATTCCAATTTAGTCATGCCACAGCTTTATATGAGGGAGTTACGTCTCTCAGAGTTAAGAAGAAGCTAGTAGCTGATACAAGATAATTTAAAATATTGAAATATTGATTCCACCTCCTTAATCAACCCGGTGGAAACTATTTGTAGCAAAATTGCTGCGGGTATTACATCAAAAGTGAGAAAAGTCCTGGACAAAAACACCGGGAATAAAACATTATGCACAATTTGAGAAATTCTTTCTGGTGAAAACTACTTCACGGATGGGATTGAGGAGGATTTAGCAGCAAACGACCTTCCTCACTTCAAGTACGCTCCGATCACATTAGTTGATGTTGAACGCAGCTTTTCGAGTTATAACAAGAAGTTCCGAGACGAACTAAAGGGCCTACTTTTCATGCTAATGATTATTCTCCAGTATATGAACCTATCTAGAATAATGACGAAATTAAGTTGGTAATATCGAAATGTCTAATTATTGTGGTGTTTGAAGCCATATTTTCAGTGTTGCCTTAATAAACAAGAGTTTAGTGCTTTTCAGTCGGTCAACACGAATGTACCCAAAAGAGATGGGTTATGCCCTAATCTTGAAATAAATTACATGAGATTAATAAAACACTAGGATGACCAGTTTCGATCGTCAAGCGATCATCATCAGATCCATTACACTTAGGCTATAAAATCTATGTTTGAAATACAGGTGAAAATATTTACAATATGTACAATTATTTAGTTGCAGTATTGGTACCGACGCATCGTCGACGTCGGCTAAAGAAGCTAGACCAACATAAATCAAATCGTATCAGGCTAGCCACTGTCAACATTGGGACAATGACAGGCCGAAGCCGAGAACTGGCCGCCTCATTGAAGCACCGGAATGTGGACATAGCTTGCGTTCAAGAAACCCGATGGGCAGGTGAAAAATCAAGAGATATCGGAGAAGGCTACAAGCTAATCTATAATGGTAAGAAAAGTGCAAATGGAGTCGGTGTCATTGTAAACCAGTGGATTCGCGACACCGTCTCTGAAGTAGCACGCATCAGCGACCGCCTGATGTCAATACAGATAACCTTGGGGACCAGTTTAATCCGAGTTGTGCCATGCTATGCTCCACAGACTGGTTGCCTTGAAGAAGAGAAAGACAAGTTTTGGAACGATATAGAGGGACACATTCAAGCTGTTGATGATAGCGAAATTCTTTTCATTGGTGGAGACTTAAATGGACATGTTGGTCATGAAAGAGACGGATTTGAACGAAATCATGGAGGCCATGGTTATGGTTGCCGTAACAATGATGGTATTCAAATCCTAGAATTTGCGGAAGCGTGGGATTTGTCTGTAACTAACACCTTTTTTAGAAAGCGGGATTCACACCTTATCACCTACTATAGTGGAAGTCATACATCCCAAATTGACTACTGGATGACGCGACGAAGAGACCTCGCAATGATCAAGGATACAAAAGTGATCCCATATGACAGCGTTGCTCCTCAACACCGAATACTTGTACTAGATGCCGCAGTCCATATAGATTATGTATCTGTGAGGCCAAGCACGAAGATTGAACGTATTAAATGGTGGAGACTATTAGAACATCAAGCTACCATCAAAGAAGCATTGATACCATCGCTTTCAAATTCTACAACGTCATCAGTAGAAGATGGCTGGAACACACTGTCCGAATCCATCAAGACATATGCCACATCCACTCTAGGTGTCACCAAACCAAATCGACGCCTTATTGACAAACAGACCAGGTGGTGGAATGATGATGTGCAGCAGGTAACCAGGGAGAAGAAAGCTGCTTACAAGACGAGGCACCAGACACGCAGCTTGGAGGATTTTGATAGGTACCGGGCTCTCAAGTCCAGTGCAAAACGAGCTGTTGCAATTGCAAAAGCAGCACATTACAAAACCATCTACGACGAACTGGATAAACCTAGTAGCACAAATAGAATCTACAAACTTGCGCGCGCTCGCGAGCGTGCCTCACACGATCTCGGTAATGTTATCAACATCAAAGACAGAAATGGGTTCCTCCTACAAAAGAGACATGACATACTATGTCGCTGGAAGGAGTATTTTGAGGATATATGCAATACGGAGTTCCCTCATCCACCTCTACCGACAGCTGGCCCTATCCACGGCCCTGTGCCCATTATCACTACAGAAGAAGTGTCCACTGCCATCAGCAAAATGAAGTCGGGGAAAGCGCCTGGTGCAGAAGATATACCAGCCGAAGTATGGAATCTCCTGGAGGAACAAGGTGTAGTATGGCTTACTGACTTCTTCAACAAAATTATTATGGAAGACACAGTACCAGAGGCCTGGATAACCAGTATCACAATTCCTATTTGGAAAGGAAAAGGAGATATACTGGAATGCTCAAATTATAGGCCAATCCTCCTCCTATCCCATACTATGAAAATTTTTGAACGTGTTCTTGATGCGAGGTTAAGAAACATCATCACTGTTTCATCTAACCAGTGTGGCTTTGTTAAAAACAGCGGAACAACAGACGCTCTCCATGCACTTCGTCTATTGATGGAACGACACCATGAGAAAAGGAAGACAGTTCACTTAGCCTTTCTTGATTTGGAAAAGGCGTTCGATAGAGTACCACATGATCTCATCTGGTTGGCACTGAGGCTACACGGTGTACCAGAAGCCTATGTAAACTGGGTGAAACTTCTGTACCGAAAGACAACAAGCTCAGTGCGGTGTGCAGCAGGAATGTCCGATACCTTCCAAATCACTGTTGGTGTCCATCAAGGATCAGCCTTGTCCCCCTTGCTCTTCATACTCTGTATGAACGCCATCACAAATGACATCCAAACCAGGCATCCATGGACATTATTATATGCGGATGATGTCATGATAGCTAACGAGACCCGTGGGCACCTCGAACAGCAAGTACAAGAGTGGAAGATGCGTCTTGAAGAATTTGGGATGAAATTGAACCTGAAGAAAACGGAATACCTGGAATGCGGTGACCAAACTGATGGCACGATCACTGTTGGTGAGGTTCAACTTAATAAAGTGACACAATTCAAATACCTTGGGTCATGCATCACCTCAGACTGCAGCACGATTCCTGATGTCAAAACAAGAGTCACTGCCGCATGGATGAAATGGCGCCAAGTTACTGGAGTCCTATGCGATAAGAAAATTCCATTACATTTAAAATCTAAGGTATATCGCACAGTGATTAGACCGGTGGCCCTTCATGGATCTGAATGCTGGCCTACAACATCGAAGCACGAACAGGCACTTCATGTAATGGAAATGAAGATGTTGCGGTGGTCCAATGGTATGACTCGACTGGACCATATTAGGAATGATGCCGTGCGGAAGGATTTCAAGGTTGCCCCAATCACAGAGAAAATGCGTGAATCACGTCTGCGGTGGTATGGACATGTGCTCCGTAGCAGTGAAACCTCAGTTGCTAAGACTGTCCTTCAACTAAATGCGGAGGGTCGTCGACCTCGAGGGCGACCTCAAACACGCTGATTGGATAGGGTGAGAGATGACATGCGGCTCACTAAGCTCCGCCCCCGAGACGCTATGGATCGATTGAAGTGGAGGAAACATTGCAGGAAGGCAGACCCCACATAAGTGGGAAAATGCAAAGAAGATGATGATGATTGGTACTGCAACTGTCAGTGTATGCTAAATGCAGTATATATGTTAGGTGAAATGCTAAATGGTGATAGCAATCCTGAGTTTGTACTTTAGAGAGATTATATGGTTGTAAACTATGGTTAAACTATAAAATTTTAGGCTAACTACTTATCTGATTGTCTTCCGTACTATAGCTACTCGCAGTTTTCGTGCTCACTGGAACTCACTGTGCGGTCGACTGCGGTGGTTATCTTAACGACTGTTTTATTCCCTGCCTTCTCACCCCTACCCCTACGTGCTGTGGGGAGTGATAGCGACGTGTTTATGTGAGGTGTTGCCAACCTAGATAAGATGCATGTTATTGAATGAGGTGGGTCTACAACTATTAAAGACCGTGGATTAGCCCTCGCCACGCGTGGAGCATTACCCATTAGAACTAAGCGTTGACGGTCTTATGTGGACGTCCCGGCACCTTTAATACTGCCGCGAATATGGGCCTTGGTTTATTGCAGAAGAAAAGTACATCGTACACCTGATCCAGATAACATTTACCCATTAAAAAACCCCTAATTTCCCCCCTTTTTTTATCTAGCTTGGCTGTGTCGCCGGAAAATCAAAACTAATAAACATGAACCCGAAAATACCGTCATTGAGGGGACAACCAAAAATACACAAAAAGGAATGCCCAATGAGACCAATAGTCAATTGTAGGAATGCCCCTAATTACAAAATCAGCAAAGAGTTACTAAAAATCTAAAAATGCCGTCTTTCCAACGACAAAAACATCTCTGTAAAGAACACAACAGAACTGGTAACAGCATTGAACACCCTACAAATGAAACCTAGCTTCAGGCTAGTATCCTTCGATGTAACTAACATGTACACCAATATTCCGATTATTGAAGCAATCAACACTATCGAAAACAACTTAAAATCCAACAATTTGGTAAAAGAAACTGATGAGATTGTGAGATTACTGAGGGTCGTTCTCACCCAAAACGTGTTTCAATTCGACAATAAAATATACACACAGAGAGAAGGCCTAGCAATGGGATCGCCACTAAGTGGGTTAATCGCTGACAGCTTCATCAATGCACTAGAAAATGCGTTCTTAGAAAATACTTCAACAAAGGGAATAGTAATATGGAAAAGATACCTAGATGATGTAATTTGCATCTACGATACTGAACTAACAAGCGAAGAAACAATTCTCCAATCCATTAATAGCCTACACCACTCTATCAAATTCACTAAGGAATCCGAAATAGACCGAAAAATAAATTATCTCGATATAACTATTGAACGTAAAGACAACGACCTTTCATATTCCATATTCCGGAAAGCAACACAAACCTCGCATGCAATCGACAATCAGTCTAATCACCCCAGTACGCACAAACTAGCGGCTTTCAATTTAATGGTGCACAGGGCTTTAAACATACCCATGTCAAAAGACAACTATAATAAGGAAATAAGAACTATTAAGCAAATAGCAAAGGAAAACAACTTCCCGCCAAGCAAAATAAACCAAATTATAGCCAAGGATAAAAATAAAGATAAAACGATTCCCAAACCGGACAGTAATGAGAAAAAATTTGCGCGTTTCAACTATGTGAATGCGAATACATATAAAATCACTAACCTATTCAAAAAGCAAGGCATAAAAATAGCTTTCACGACGAAAAACACAACCGCTAGGCACCTCCAAAATAGTAATCTAAATAAACGTGACCCGTATTCAAGGTCAGGGGTATATTCTATAACGTGCCAAGACACCGGTTGTCAAGCTAATTACATCGGGCAGAGTGGAAGACGAGTAGACACCCGTTATAATGAACATAGGAATGCGATAAGATACGGAACACATTCAGCCGTGTGCGAACATATGTGTGATGCGGGGCACAGCTTTACCAACATAGAGTCGGACCTTAAAATAATCCATCACGAATCGAAAGGCAGAGCTCTTGACATATAGGAAGCAATCGAGATACACCTAGCCAAACGAAACAATCCCAACAATCTAAATGAACACACGTTCATGGAGAGCTCACCCCTCTTCACGCTACTAAAAAACACACCCTGTCGGAAACAAGACACAATTTAGCGACACAGCCAAGCTAGATAAAAAAGGGGGGAAATTAGGGTTTTTTTAAGAGGTAAATGTTATCTGGATCAGGTGTATGATGTACTTTTCTTCTGCAATAAACCAAGGCCCATATTCGCGGCAGTATTAAAGGTGCCGGGACGTCCTCATAAGACCGTCAACGCTTAGTTCTAATGGGTAATGCTCCACGCGTGGCGAGGGCTAATCCACGGTCTTTAATAGTTGTAGACCCACCTCATTCAATAACATGCATCTTATCTAGGTTGGCAACACCTCACATAAACACGTCGCTATCACTCCCCACAGCACGTAGGGGTAGGGGGGAGAAGGCAGGGAAAAAACCAGTCGTTAAGATAACCACCGCAGTCGACCGCACAGTGAGTTCCAGTGAGCACGAAAACTGCGAGTAGCTATAGTACGGAAGACAATCAGATAAGTAGTTAGCCTAAAATTTTATAGTTTAACCATAGTTTACAACCATATAATCTCTCTAAAGTACAAACTCAGGATTGCTATCACCATTTAGCATTTCACCTAACATATATACTGCATTTAGCATACACTGACAGTTGCAGTACCAATACTGCAACTAAATAATTGTACATATTGTAAATATTTTCACCTGTATTTCAAACATAGATTTTATAGCCTAAGTGTAATGGATCTGATGATGATCGCTTGACGATCGAAACTGGTCATCCTAGTGTTTTATTAATCTCATGTAATTTATTTCAGGATTAGGGCATAACCCAACTCTTTTGGGTACATTCGTGTTGACCGACTGAAAAGCACTAAACTCTTGTCTAATTATTTGGAAATATTCCTGATATAATGTAGCCAAATAGAGCACTACAGTTGGCAGCCCTGGTGACTGAATATATTCTTAGTTCCATCTCTTAAGGTACAGAATACAAAATTTGGTTGAAGTCCAATGGACGTTACATGCACCTAGACATTGGATCTATCAGCATGCGTAAAAGCATGTTGGCAACAATGTCATGAGTGTGCTGGTTAGAAATAATCGGAAATATTATGATATCTTGTTGTGCCAATTTTAGATGAAATCCATTTGTTAGTATAGAAGTTACGTGTATTTTAAAATTGGTCCTATCACCAGGCATAGAATCATATTGGCAGCGCTGACTTATATTAATTATTCCAAATTAATCTAGAATGTCAGCTGTTATACGTGTGCAAAGTATAGGGCTGTTGGCTTGCATTCTTTCTGATATATTGATATAAGTGTAAAAAAATATAGACAGCATTTATTAATAGTTGGCAGCCCTGATTGCTCTTAAGAATACTTATAGTCATATCTGTTATGTTACAACTAGCACATACGAAATTTGGTTCAAATGCAACTGATAGTATAGAAGTTACATGTATTTAAAAATTGGTCCTGTCAGCAGGCTTAGAATCAAGATGGTAGAACTGAAGTATATAAGTTACTCCAAAATTAATCTAAAATGTCAGGTACTATACGTGTGCATAGTTTGAAGTTATCGGTTTGCATACTTTCCGATATATTGGTAATTGGATAAAAGAATAGAGAAATCAATTATTAACAGTTGGCAGCCCTGGCGGCTCTTAAGAACACGCTCAGTCATATTTGTTTATGTAGACACATTACATACAAAATTTGGTTGAAATCCAATTGATAGTGTAGAAGTTATAGGCATTTTAAAATTGGACTTATCAGAAGGCTTAGAATTATTTTGGCAGCACTTTTATGTATGGCTTCCTGGAAATTAAACCGAAATAGTGTTATCTACATGTATGCCAATTTTGGAATAGCTCCCATGCATACCTTCCAAGATATCCGACATGGAGCTCAAATTTCTAGTGCGTTTTTTCAGCAGTTGGTAGCACTGACATCATTTTCAAATATGGACGTGAGATATTCCGGTATATATCTTTACTCATACTAAGTTTGGTTTCGATTGCTGCAGCCGTTTAGGAGTTGATACGGGGACACACACACACAGCCAGCCAGACAGACAGACAGACAGACAGACACACATTTTCCCGGATCGATCTCATAAGTCTACTTATTCCTCATTTTTGCAAAATGTGAAAAGTAGGCTAAAAACTTGTTGGCTGATAATCGCAGATCATTTACATTTGACAACATCAGAATGACGTTCGTAGTGCAGTGCAACTCAGACTAAAGTGAACATAAATCTTTTTGTTAACTGCTAGAAATCTATTTTGATTGACTTTTCAGTTTGAGCTTAAGATGCCATTTTTGGAATATTGGTGAGTTTATTATTATAAGATCATTTTCTCCATTTTACAGTGCATTTTCGAATTTTTAGGTCATTTATTACAGTCATTTTTGAAAATTTTAAGTGCATTTTTTAAACTTTTTTACGACATCAACACCCGGGCCCTAGTAATTACAAATACACACACGTGTAAAGACATCACAGTGACACAGGCTATCAGACAAGTTCTACACACACCCAAGTAAACGGGGCTACATGACTATGATGTCACAAAGCTCTTAAAAGAATAAACAACGCATTATTACGGACTACACTAGTGGCATACTTTGCTTCCATCAATCAATGTCTTAATTGCAGCTATTTATATTATTTATTTAGCGTATGGCTTTTAGTGCCGGGAGTGTCCAAGGACATGTTCGTCTCACCAGAGCCTGTAGCTGCTTCAAGCATGGGGTTTAGTTAGTGGAAGTGTCCTTTACATGCCATAAATCTATGACATGGGACCGCCACGCCGGCTTTATTTCACCTCCGAAGGAAGGCATACTGAAGGATTCTAACGCTCTTAAGGTATCCGACGACTTAGGCTGAGTTTGAACCGGCAATCTTGGGCACAGCAGCTCAGCTACCAACTAGGCCACTGAAGGCGCTTTAATTGCAGCAAGGCATTGAAATGAAAATCCACAACCTGCTTCCAGTCTCCGACCGGGTCAGGAATGGAATGAATGAAGCCCCCATCTAGCGGCGAGGATATGAACTGTGCCGGCTGCCGAGGCCTGGCGCACTCCTCTGGGGCAATGATGAAATGAATAATAGATGAAATGAAATGATAGTGGAGAGTGTTGCTGGAATGAAATTTTGACAGGGAAAACTGGAGTACCCGGAGAAAAACCTATCTGCCTCCGTTCTGTCCAGCACAGATCTCACATGGAGTGACCGGGATTTGAACCACGGACCCAGCGGTGAGAGGCCGGTGTGCTGCCGCCTAAGCCATGGAGGCTAGCAAGGCATTGTCGCATAGCAAAAGAACGGAACACAAAGAGTTTGTTTTATTGGCAACATAACCCGTGTTCCAATAGCAGCAATCCACTCTCGAATGCTAATAATCGACTGTTTCAGAGACTTTGGCACTTTTTCGCAGTCATGGAGATCCGGATTCCATTTTTGGCTCTGCCAATACATTTAATTCTGGTCTGAGGGCTGGATCGGGGTACACTAAGCCTCGTGACGTAAAACTGAGAAGAGCGTGGGATCGATCCCCACCTATGTCATCCTGGAAGTGGTTCCCTGTGAGTTACCCCACTTCGACTCCAGGCACATGCCGATTCCAGACAAATGCCGGGATAGTTCCTAACTTAAGACCATGACCGCCTCCTTCCCAATTCTCAGTTTTGCATCACGAGGTTGAATGTACCCCGTTCCAGCCCTCACACCAGAATTAAACTTCTTGGTTGAGCCGACAATCAAATCCGATCCTCCGGGGCAACAGCCAAGGACGCTAGCTGTCGAGTACATTTGATAACAACTTTAAGATACCCTTCAAGGCAAATTCCGGAACACGGCGCCGGCGTCTCTAAATTCTCATTTGGTTGGTTCCTCAGTTTAGGGGCTGCAACAACGCGGTCATGTAGCCCCGTGTACATTGGGTGTGTGTAGAATCTGTCTGATAATTGGTGTTAATTGTGATTACTGTATTAGTGTGTGTTATCTGTTATTAATTAGCTTGCCACTGTGGGTGAGTGGTTAACGTGTCGGACTACCAACCCCAAGCTTGCAGGTACGCTCCTGGCCATGGTAAGTGATTTTTGAAAGGCGACAAAAATCACGACATGCATGTCATACGTTGTTGGCTTGTTCATGACCCATTTGAATTCAGTAGGCCGTGTTCTTCATGGCAAAAATTAATCTCGGGATTTCCCGCCAACACAAAGTTCCTCCATTCTCTACTAGAAAGCGCTATAGTGTCAAGGAGCTTAGATATCTAACCTCCTTGACTTTCATTGCGTTCTAAGGAAAGACGAAATTCGATATGTGCAAGCTGCCCTCTGAGTGTCAAATAACAAAGCTTGCATCCGGCACCGAGGCCATACGATATTATTATTATTATTATTATTATCTTTTATTATTTCAAGTAAGGACTGCAGACAATAATTTCAAGTAGTTCCAACTTTCGCTACCAAATGCTACCATCCACGACACCTAGCTGTGAACTTGACTACTACTAGATACCATCGCAACCAGCGCCCGGTGACGAACGTTGGAACTTAAGAGCATTAATCAAACTTAACCTACAAATTTTGGCTTCACACACGTTTAGTTAGTGGAAGGTTCTTTTTCATGTCATAAATCAATGACATGGAACCGCCGGCTTTACTTCCCCTCTGAAGAATGGCAAGTGAGGGATTTTAACGCTCTTTAGAAATTCAGCGACTTTCGCCGGGTATGAACCCGCGACCTTGGAAGTAGAAGCTCTGCATGCTACCAACTACGCCACCGAAGCCGCCAAATTCCTAGTAGTTAAAAGGGATGTTAAACCCGTAATTTTGGGTGCAGTAGTTTGGAATATTTATGTAGAATGCATAGTTAGAGTGCATAATTATATTATAGTTCGAGCGCTGCAACAATATTGTGGTCGAGTTTTTTGATGATTGCGGCTTATGGTGTGGGCTTCAGTAGTCACGTCCGATGCCAAGCATGGAGGCACTTCGAAAACCGCGAACCAAACATATGTAGCATGTGGGTTAGATTGCTTTAAAAATGTGAAAACCATCGTATGCAACTAGGTTTACATAATGCGGGAAAACATGACACGATACTAGAGGTATTGTAGGAGCTTATCGTCTAGGTCAGATATCTAGAAACCTTTCCTCTTCGAGGGCCGCATTCCCTGGCTGTATGCGAGTGTTAGAAAGAAAAACCCGTCATTGTAACATTTACAGTATAAACGTATATTTACGTTCACATGAGTATTAACGTTACTTATTTATAAATAAACAAGCTGACCCGGCAGACGTTGTCCTGCCAATCAAAGAAAGTGTTGTAACTGTTTCTTGAAGTGCTTTTGGATACACAATATTTTTTTTCAATTTCTGTTAACTGCCTCTAAACTATCGTGAATTGAATTAACTAATTTAGAAACATTCGTTGGAGCGTGGACAACAACTCTCCAAAGTTTCATCGCAAACGGATAAATGGCATTTAACGCATACGGGATTTGGTTTAAATGATTCGTGCGCTGTCGCCCATTTGTTGAATCTACTCGTGCTCTACCAACTGTGAAACGGATTTAATAAGTTAGAAAGCTTCACGTAAGTGTACATAACAATTCATCAAAGTTTCATCGCAATCGATGAATAGTATATGAACGCATACAGGATTTTGTTGGAACGCTTCGCGCCTCGTCACTCATTTGTTACTTCTACTCGTGCGCTACCAATATTGTAAAGTGGATTTACCAAGTTGAACACCTTCCCTGGCGTGTGCACAACAACTCATCAAAGTTTCATCCTAATCGGATGAATGACATATGAACGCATAAGTGATTTTCTTTAAACGATTCGCGTGCCGTCACTCATTTGTTGAATCTACTCATGCGCAACCTATTGTAAAATAGATTTAATAAGCCTGAAACCTTCTCTGGCGTGTACTCAATGATTCACCAAGGTTTGATCGCAATCGGGTGAATGATATATGACCGCATACGGGACATTGTGGAAACGATTCGCGCGCCGTCGCTCATTTGTTGAATCTACTCGTGCGCTACTTATTAAAAACTGGATTTACTAAGACAGAAACATTTCCTGGGGTGTACAGAACAATTCCCCAAAGTTTCATCGCAATCTGATAAATGGTATATGGCCTCATACGGTATTTTGTTGAAATGATTCGCGTGCCGTCACACATTTGTTGAATCTACTCGTGCGCTACCTATTGTAAAATGGATTTATTAAGCCAGAAACCTTCCGTAGGGTGTACACTACATCTCACCCAAGTTTCATCGTAATCGGACGAATGGTATTTGAACGCATACGGGACCTTATTGAAACGCTTGGTGCGTCGTCGCTCATTTGTTGAATCTACTCGTGCGAAACCTCCTGTGAAATGTATTGACTAAGTTAGAAACCCTCACGTAAATGTACACAACATCTCACCCAAGTTTCGTTGCAATCGGATGAATGGCATATGAACGCATACGGGACTTTGATTAAATGTTCGCGCGTCGTTGCTCATTTGTTGAATCTACTCGTGAGCTACCTATTGTTAAATGGATTTAGTAAGTTAGAAACCCTCACGTAAGTGTACACAACATCTCACCCAAGTTTCATGGCTATCGGACGAATGGTATTTGAACGCATACGGGACTTTGTTGAAACGCTTCGCACGTCGCCGCTCATTTGTTGAATCTACTCGTGCGCAACATCCTGTGGAATGGATTACTAAGTTAGAAGCCTTCACTTAAGTGTACACAACAACTCATCAAAGTTTCATCACAATCTATGAATGGAATATAAACTTATACGGGATTTTGTTGAAACGCTTCGCGCGTCGTCACTCATTTGTTGAATCTAGTCGTGCGCTACCTAATGTGAAATTGATTTACTAAGCCAGAAGCCTTCCCTGGAGTGTACACAACATCTCACCCAAGTTTCATCGCTATCGGACGAATGGTATTTGAACGCATACGGGACCTTTTTGAAACGCTCGCGCGTCGTCGCTCATTTGTTGAATCTATTCGTGCGCTATCTATTGTAAAATGGATTTACTAAGCCAAACACCTTCCCTGGAGCACACTCAACTTATCACCCAAGTTTCATGGCAATCGGTTGAATGTGATATGAACGCATACGGGACTTTGAAACGCTCTAACGTGCAGAGACAAACAGTAGAATTCGAAATCACTGCCACTTTGGTATAAAACACAACTTTTCGCCACGGGCGGAGTGTATGTAATGGCGGTAGTTGCACAGGTTGCGACCAGGTGGCTCTAACGTGCAGAGGCAAACCGTACAAAGACATCAGCTTTCACGAAGGCCAAGACTAGTGGTTTCCATGACGACTGTTTTTGACTGTTTATTGTGGTTCTAAAATTGTGTTTATTCCACCTACCGGGTCAGATTGTGAATCTAAACCATACATGGACCCACCCTAATATACATACCAAATTCCATCAAAATCGGTTCAGTCGTTTAGGAGGAGTTCAGTCACATACACACGTGTCGAAGAATTATATATATAAAGATAAATAAATAAATAAATAAATAAATTCATAAATAAATCATACTAATATATAAAAATGAGATGTTGTGTGTCTGTCTGTCTGTCTGTTACTCAATAACGCAAGAACCACTAGTCCGATTTAAATGACATTTTGCATGGATGTGGCTGATTTACCATGTTTACATATAGGATACTTTTAATTTCGATATTATTCACTATTAAAAAATGGCAACGATTTTAGTGACGTCACTACACCCTTTGGTTTCAAAATTTCATATTTCCATATCAAATAAAAAGAGAACGCTAAGAAATAGCAAACATTTGATGACACATACGAGCTTCAAAATTTAATTTCATATCTGAAAGGTCCTTATCACTTTTCGTGTATCTCCAACGGTTAGCGATTAAAATCCACATATGTGACGTCACTACACCCTTTGGTTTCAATATTTCATATTTCCATTTCAAATAAAAAGAGAACGCTAAGAAATAGCAAACGTTTGATGCATACACGAGATTTAACATTTAATTTTCTATCCAAAAGGTCCTTATCACTTTTCGTGTATCTCCAATGGTTAGCGAGTAAAACCTAAATTTGTGCAATAAAACACGGTCAACACCGGGCGGTGCAGTACATCTCGACGTACATAAAAAAATAAAGTTTGTATGTTTTTTTTCGCAATTTCTACGGAAATTTGAGTTATTTACTCGTTTCAGACTGTTTTATTATGGATGCGCGCGAAAATAATTTTTTGGTCTGTCTGTCTGTTTGTTTGTCTGTGGACAATTTTGTTCCCTTATAACTCGAGAACGGCTGGGTGTATCAACGTAACATTTGGTACAGATATCCATCAGAGACACGTCACTAATCATTGATGCAACCCTTCTCCGTACCTCTCATAAAAGAGGGCCTACCCCCTTAAAATACATGCTGAAATAGGAGTAGAAGGACGAGACAAAGATCATTTTCAGCCCCTCAATGTGAGAGACAAAACTCGGGGGCCCTAAAGGGTCCCCGAAATCCACATTTTAAAGCCCTAAACCAACCATTTTTGAGATATTCCCAGAAAACTAATTTCATTTAATAAACTAATGAACGAATACAAGCCGGTAACCATGGCAACAGATTCTCAGAGGTCCATCTATTGCTGTAAGATGCAATGCAATTCCATTAATTACATTGGTGTGAAAGTTTGCAAACGGCTAGAAGGTTATCACGGAACCAAATTAAGCTGTAAAATTCATCAATACGTATAATGCGCTTAAGGGGGTCAAGGGGTACACTAGAATTTTTTCACGCGATTTACACCTGCGGGTGTGGTACGGCAGGTCTATTATATTCCTATCCCTATATTATATTATTATTAGTAGTATTATATTATGGCGTACAACGACGATACAAAGCCCCTCGGTGCCAGAAACAAAACTTGGAGGCCTCGAAAACTACATTATAAGGCTCTAAAACCAACAGTATCTGAAATATTCCCAGAAAACTAATTTAATTTGACAAACTAATGAAGGAATGGAAATCGGTAACTATGAAAACATTATCTCAAGGGGTGGCATCCAACTTTCCATCTATTTCTGTAAGAAGCAATATCAATCCATTTATACCTTGCCACGGTGGGTGAGTGGATAGCGTGTCGGTCTACTAACCCCAAGATTGCAGGTTCACTCCTGGCCGTGGTACAGGCCGGACGTTTGTTTTAGACGAGTGAAAAATCTTAATGGAAGCCTGGAGGCGAGTTACTACAGTACCTGTGTTGTTATCAGCTGCCCCAAGCGCTCCGATGATTGATAAAGCTGTTTCACACTATTGCTGAAGTATAGTCACTGGCAAATATAATGACGTTCTGTTCGTAACTACGTAACGTGTACTTCCGTGTCACACAATACTTCGACGTGGACTGTACTGTCTGCTCAAGTCTGGAATTCCATTACATCAGATCGGTGGTGACAAATGTGAAGTGATAGGGTGAGAGAGTGACTGTGTACAGGCTCACCCGCAGGCTTGAAGGTCAAGGGCAATCGTCTAAAACAAACGTCCGGCCTGTACGTGATTTTTGAAAGGCGGCAAAAATACGACGCGCATGTCATACGATGTTGGCATGTCAAAGAACCCATTTGAATTCAGTAGACCGTGTTCATAATGGCAAAATTAACCTCAGGAGTTTCCGCCAACACAAAGTTCCTCATTTATTTACTAGAAAGCGCTATAGTGTTCAAGGAGCTTAGATATCTACCCTCCTTGACTTTCATAGTAATTCAAGGAACAACGAAATTTCGACATGCAAGCTACCCTCTGGGTGTCAAATTACGAAGCTTGAACCCGGCACCCGTGGCCATACGATATCATTATTATTATTAGGCTACTTCATTTATTACATTTCTGTGAAAGTTTGCAAATGGCTATAAGGTTATCACGGAACCAATGTAGACTGTATAATTCGTCAATGCAATTAAGGGGGTCAAGGGGAAACCTAGATTTTTTTCATGCAATTTCACGTGCGACATATAGTACAGAAAGTCTATTATATCTACAAACAGAAACATTATTTTCAAAAATTCCTGAATTGAATCAGCATTTTTTGCGGCTTTTATGAATTTGGGCCATTTGAGGCTAAAGAATCTGAATTTTCATGCACCACAAGCCTTTATAATTTATGAAAGAGGTCTTCCTGTGTATGGGGACCTAACACAATGTAGAGGGACATTTTTTATGTGAGGTGTATTGCGTTTCGTCTACAAGGCTTCCAATTCTATTTCACGTCATGAAGTACACGTTAGGTGATTTTAGTTTGAGAGCAGATTTTATTTAATCTTATTTTTTTTTTGTCGACATAGGGTTCATCGCAAGGATGATTTTGTTTGATACGTATGGTAGATATACCCATATTTGGATATCTGTGTGATATGTTGTAGACAATAGAATTGTCTGTCTGTCTTTCTGTACGCCTATAAATCGTCTTCGGATGCTTGGTGCATCGTAAAATTAGGTATGGTAAACATGAGTCAATACACCAATCATTTATAAAACACCTCACCGTACTTTTCATACAGTAGCTGGGTGGATATAGGGAAAAACGTCTCAAAATACATGCTAAAATAGGCGAAATATAAAATTTATCCTAGAAGGACGATCAAAGCATATGTCGCGCTTCTCATTGTGAGACACAAAATTCGCGAGTCTATAAGGGGTCTCCGAAAACCACATTTTAAGGCCCTTAAATTAACAGTGTGTGTGATATTCCCAGAAAACTAACTTCGTTCTGATAAACTTATGAAGGAATGACAAGCCGCTAACCATTGCAACAGTAGCTCAATTGATACTGTCTGGTGTTAATATATAACACCGTTCGAAGAACGGGTACTTCTGCTAGTAAATTAATAAACCTGTGCACGTGTGGTGTGGCACTGTTCTTAGGGATGATGGTGACTGGCTGCGTAGCTCAGCAGTAACGTTCTAGCCTGCTGTGCCAAAGGTTGCAGGATCGAATCCTGGCGCAGTCAATTGGCATTAGAGGGTGCACAAATGTGAGGAGGCCGTGTCAGTAGATTTAATGGCACGTTAACAATCCATTTCGGGGGGAAAATCCGGCACCCCGGCGTCTTTAACAGTCACAGTAGTTCGAAGGGTTATTATTATTATTTATTTTATAATCGTTTCGGTCGTCTTTGGACCACGTTATTTCAACTGCCTTTTCCCTCGTTCTTTCACATTGGCCCAGTATTCGCGCATTCTTCTTCGGTGAGCTTCCTTTCGTTCTTCGGTCCACTTCTTGCCGGTTTTCAATATAGGGTTTGGCTGAAAACTCTGTATTTCCCCAAGTTTCTTCTTCAAAGAGTCACGTTCCAAGATGCCCTCATGTGATATCCCCAGTTCTTGTAGGTCTTTTTCCACCTCTGTAAACCAGATACCTTTGGTTTTCTTTCCCACAAGGTAGGCACAGATTCGATTGGACAATCTTCCGGAGTTCATTCGTGTTAAATGGCCATAAAAGGAGAGTCTTCTTTTGCGAACGGTATTCGTTATTTTCTGCAAATGTAGATAAAGTTCATCTTTGTGTCGTCTTCTATACTTTCCTCGTTCCTTGACCGGGCCCAGGATCTTTCTCAGAAACTTCCTCTCTTTGGCTTCGAGTTGTTCTGCCAGGCCTTTCTTATTCATCGCCAGGCATTCTGATGCATATAACGCCTTCCGGTGAATAACGGTAACGTAGTGCCTCAGTTTGGCCTTGAAGGACATTGATCGTGTTTTGTAAATGTCTTTGTTTAAATGGTAAGCCATTTCCATTTTGTTAATCCGTGCCACGAAGGCTTCCTTTTCACGAATGTTGGGCTCAATCCATTCACCCAGGAATTTGAATTTCTCTACCTGTGTTATTTGTCCTCCATTCACCATAAGTTCTCTGGGTCCTGACTTGATGTTCATTATAAACTGCGTTTTCTCAAACGAAATCTGAAGACCTGCGTTTGCTGCTTGCACCTGTAATTGATTGTTTTGTGTGGCCGTGTCAAGAGAATTAGAGAAAATTGCAACACCATCTTCGAAAGCTAAACAGTCGATTATCAGTTTTTTTTTTCTTACAACCCAGTCTGACCCCATTCTCTACACAATACTTTACGCCATCCTTGAATAACTTTCTCAAGAACACAGTTGAATAACAGAGGCGAGAGCCCATCTCCCTGTCTCACCCCTGTCCGTATTGAGAAGGATTCAGAAACCTCTCCCCTGAATTTCACTTCGGAAGCTGTATCCAACAGGGATTGGTGAATGATTGTTCTTGTCTTATTATCTAAGCCAAATTCTCTTAAAACCTGGATCAGGGTACTTCGATCCAGCGAGTCGTAAGCCTTCTTGAAATCAACAAAGGTCACAACAAATGTCTTACTTCTCAGATTCATGTACAGTACGATATAATAGATTTTAGATTCATGAATTGCTCAACACAAGAGCGCCCCTTTCGAAATCCACCTTGGTATTCACCCAGTTGTTGATCGAGCTGTGCTTCCGCTCTCGTTTGAAGCGCTTTCGCGAAAATCTTGTATGTTATCGAGAGGAGTGATATGCCACGATAGTTGTTTACGTCCGCTTTATCACCTTTCTTGTGCAGGGGGTGAATCAGGGCCGATGTCCAATCACTGGGCAGTTTCTCTGTTTCCCAAATATCCCGGATGATATCAGTTAGCTTGTCGACTGGTTTTTCACCTGCGTATTTCCAGAGTTCGGCAACTATTGAATCCTCACCTGGTGCTTTATTGTTCTTAAGTGAGTGAATGATCTCCTTGATTTCTTCACTAGTTGGTGGACTTAAGTCTGGATTGACGAGCATATTTTTGTGAAAGGAAAATTTCGATGTTGGAGCCTAACAATTGAGAAGGGACTCGAAGTATTTCGCCAGGATCTGACAGTTGTCTTTGTCATTGTAAGCAACTTTCCCATCGGGATTCCTAAAGTGAAGACTGGGTGGTTTGTATTTACTGACATTTTGCTTAAAAGTTTTATAGAAATCACGGTTGTTGTTCTTTTTGAAATCTTATCCCTATGCCATCTCCAAATATTTTTCTGAGAATTTTGCGTTTTACTTTTTCAGTTTCTATGATGCCTGATGCTCCAACTGTTGTTGTTTCTGACGCATATAATGCTTCTGGTAGTATGACTGTTTTGTAGTGTCTAAGTTTGGCCTGTCTTGATATGCTTTTCTTATTATACTATGACCATTAGTATTATTATTATTATTATTTTATTTTGCGCATGCGCTTACACATTCTCAGCACTTGCTGGAAAGAAAACATTTACAATCCCAGATACCGTACATATCACAAGGAGCAAATTATCGGTGACTGCATTGAGTAGTAGCTTCATATTTCCCTCACTGCTTCAGGCCTGATTGCCCAAGAACAGCCAAACTACGCGACACGTAGAAAGTATGACTGTTTTCTGCTCAGTTTGAAAAGGCCTGGGTCTAATTTCAACGCTGTGAGCGGTTCCTTTATGTTGTTGGGAATCACACCAGTGCTGGAGATAATAATAGGAACTGTCCTAACTTGTGCCTTGTTCCATTGCTTCCTTATCAGTTCTGAAAGCTCTGTGTATTTTGACAGCTTTTGAACATGCTTTGTTAGCATGTTGCCACTGTTTGGGATCGCCACATCTATGAAGGTGGTGTGCTTCATGCATTTGTCAACAAGAACCGAATCAGGTCTATTGTGCACAGTTGATTGGTCTGTCAATACAGTAAGATCCCAGTACAACGTAAAGCTGTCATTTTCCAGTACACTTTCAGGAGCATATTTGTAGTACGGCACTTTCTCTTGGCTCAGCAGTTGAAGTTGTATAGCCAATTCTTGATGTACTATCTTGGCAACGTAATCATGTCTCTTCCTATATTCTGTCCCTGAAAAATGGCGACAACCTGATATAATATGCTGAACAGTCTCAGATGTTGGGCAACCGTATCTGCAAAGGTCATCTTGCACCGATGCATCCTTGATTAGGCTATGAACTTTAGGTAGTTCCTCGTGGGGACAACCTGGTCCTGAATAGCCATCATAAAGCCTTCTGTTTCAGGAAACATCTGCCCAGAAATTAACCAAAAGTTCGACGCTAGCTTGTCGACGTGAGTTTGGATGACTTCATTGGGATGTCTTCCGTGTAGTGGCTTGGACAACCAGGCATTGAATCTATCCAAATCACTGCGCACCTGAATTTGAGTCTCTTGCTGACTTAAGAGTAGGGGAGTTGAATCATCTGCTTCTGTGACAGTCTTGTGCAGCATCGAATGGTCCGATACAGAACAGAAGTATTTTCTTAGCTCATAGATCTGTCGAGCTACTTGGTTGTTTATATCAACAATTCCTCTCCCACCCATATGTCTCGGTAACATAACTCGTTCCACAGATGTCCTGGGACGGTGTTTTCGTGATTTGGTCAGTGATGTTCTAATTTTCTGTTATTATTATTACTATTATTATTATTATTATTACTTTGGGATGAAGTCACATTCAACAGTTGTAAATAATAATGTGTGGTCTCACTTCATGTAGCCTACACAAGATGGCCCGTTGTCCTACTTGTAAAACTGAGTGCCTGAGTTCCGCTCATTAGGCCTACTCCACTGACTACGTCCCTACTCGCATTTGTTTCAGTTCCTTGAGTTAATATTAGCTTTTTCTCAGCTGTGCGTGCACTTCCTCCAACCGTCCTATTTACTTGTCTCTGATACTCGAGTCCGTTCTGTTTATTTATGCTAGAACCCCTTCCTGCCACATACGTTACCAACAAGCATAAACTACGACCTTGGTTATTTCTTCAGCATCTCAAAGACTCTTACTTTTAGACATTTTAAAGCATCCATCAGCCTACTGTTTATATGTGAAGCTCAAACATGCTTACGACGGAGATTTCAAATTTCACTTAATTGCCATTGCAAAAATAATTTCATATCAACTTCAGCTGGGCTTATTGACAGAGCTTTAGAAATAACTTCTGTAGATCTTCTTCTTGACTTGACAAACATACTTCTCTCTTAAGTTTATTACTCTCCTGGTGCCTGTACCTTGCGTGAAGTACTGTATATTTTTATGAACACAAATCTTTTTCTTTCCTTTGAAGGAAGAAGTGTAGTCAACATGTGACTTGTGAGTCAAACTTCCTGTTTGTAATATAGAACTCTCGAGAGCAAACGTGTACTGTACATTATTTCTACTCGTGGCGATTCCTGGAAACGTGTGAAGTGAAACGCTAAATATCTTACACTCATACAGAGAATACAGATCGCCATCAAATCAGTAATCGAATTCAGCATTTTCAAACAATTGAAGACATTTCTTATCCTTTCAGACCCTCACAGTGCCCTGTTACGCCTTCAACATCAGAAATGGAATCTGTGAACACACAAGTATAATTTTCATATTATTTTCAACTGATCCATGATGCTAGGAAGAACGACATAGACGTCCACTCTTTGTTGGTAAAAGATCATGCTTGCATTGAACACAATGAGACAGTGGATCTCCTTGCCAAACAATATATTACGGACGGACAATTTGAGGGTGTTCCTTTACGGTATTCTGATTTTCTTCCATCGATTCGTCGACGCGCTCTTCAAGCCTGGATATCAGATTGGACCTTGTCTCAGACGGATAGAGGGCGTTCTTATGCCGCACATAAAAATCCATACCAAATACACCATGATTTCAAGACATACACAAAAGCAGATGTCATCTCATATCTGTTTATTCTGTTGCTGAGTATTGTGCTCCTGTTTGTTTAAATAGTCCACATGTAAGATTAATAGATGTACAATTGAATAATACCATCCGCATGATAACGGGAACAATTATGTCAACTCCTACACAATGGCTTCCTATACTCAGCCACATCCCATCACCTCATTTACGGCGATGCAACATTTTGATAAGAGAATATAGAAAGATCCAGACCAACAAACAACTACCTATCCATGGAGACATTGCTGATCTACATGTGAAACTATTACGTTCAAGACATCCACCTATCTTCACAGCGGAGAATCTTGCAACCAACAAATTCAACCAGACTGAGAGATGGTCTTCTGATTGGAATTCGTTTGTCCCTCCAGAGAGTTCAGAAATGACATGCTTAACTGAGAAGGTGCCAGGGCTCACTCAGCCTAGAAATACCTAGCCAAATTTAAATAGAATCCGGACCAATCACGATGTATGCGGGGATCTCCTGTACAAGTGGAGGACACGATGTTCATCATGTTGCGAGTGTGGTGCTGAATGACAGACTGTTCGGCACCTAGTTCAAGAATGCCCACAATCATCTTACAGTGGTGAATGTCCGAGGACATGTTCGGCTCGCCTGAGTCTGTAGCTGCTTCCAGCGGACACCCTTAGGGTGAGCTACAAGTTCCGTTCAATTTCAAATAGTTCCAACTTTCGCTACCAGATATCAATGATAGGCCTACCTAATGGTGAACCTTGGAACTTTGATAGAGCGTTCCGATGAAATCTAACCTAACAATTTAGCTTCACACAAGTTTAGTCAGTGGAAGGATGTTTTACATGTCATAAATCTATGACATGGGACCGCCGGCTTTACTTTCGCTCCGAAGGAAGGCATAATGAAGGATTTTTAACGCTCTTAAAATCCGACGACTTCGGCCCGGTTTGAACCCGCAATCTTGGGCACAGCAGTTCAGCACACTACCAACTACGCCACCGAAGCCGCTAATCAATAAATAAAACCTCATCTCTATAATTCGCATGCGATTAGGCCATGGATGTTACCCGAGCCACCTTAGTAGAGTTGGGGTTCACACCCAACCAGATTGTGATGCCGATCCAGTCGAAGTCGCTGTCCTGAACCATATCCTGTTCGCCTGCAGTAAATTTCAACATGCAATAGCGACGTATACCATATCCCACCAACATAGGCCTACAAAGCCTACTTCAGAAGCCGAACAGAAGCTTATGCCTTGCCCTTGCACAGTAAGTTCTTGAAGACGTCTAACATTTGAGTGTGTACCAGTGTATGTGTGATTATAATTCGTTAGTGTTCTCATCCACAAGTGATTCTAAACAATGACAAATAATGAAACTCTGTAAAACTTTCAGATGCTATTTCCACTATGTATTCTTCTTTGCAGCTCTCCCAGTTGTTCTCCTGTCTCTGCCCCCCCCCCCCAATGACTCACATCTAGTGGGACGTGGGTTGGCGACCACGGGACCCCTGCTGAGTCCGGCATTGCTTCCACTTACTTGTGCCGTGCTCCTCTCCGTCTTCTTTCCTGTCGACCTCTCTCGGTCAACACTTGTTCTCTTCCGACCCCTACGGTATTAAGGTATCCGAGGCCTAGGGAGTCTCTTCCTTTCCCGCCTGAATTGGCCCTTCTCTCATCTTTCTTGATCCCTCCTTCTTCGAGGGATCAGCCTTCTCTTTATTTTCATTATGTTTCAATTTCTCTTTAAGATTCCCGTACTGTTTTGTGAACTGGCTCCCCGTGTATCTAAATTACATTTTGTGATCTTTTTCCATTTAAATTACCTTTTGTGAGTACTTTCAATCTGGATTTTATATGTATCTTCAATCTAAACACTATATTGTGAGTATTTCGAATCTAAATTGCATTTTGTAAGTATTTTGAACCTAAACTACATTTTGTGTGTATATTTTCAATCTAAATTACATTTGTGAGTTTTTACCATCTAAATCACCTTTTATAAGTATTCCCACTTTTCATTTTGTGAGTCTTTTCAATGTAAGTTCTGTTTTTGTAAGTATTCTCAATCTACCTTCGTTTTCGTTATGTTTTTTATTTCATTGTCATTTTTGCTATCACCCAGACTATTAGAGGCCAATAACCTAGATGTTAGGCCCCTTAAGAAACAATTATCATCATCATCATCATCTGTCTATTTCTAGTACTTGCATCCTGTACCAGATTTGTATTTTGCTGGCTGCATAGCCAATGTGGCCTAATGCCTTGGCCTAAATAGTGTACCGAATGTTGACGTTGATTTTATCAAATTGAACAATTTTTTGAAACAAAGTAATGTCTTTATGGCACAGCCATTCATGGAGTGGTCATATTTGTTGAACGAAAATTCAAAATGTGACCTCAAGTGCGCTTAGTCAATTGTGCCAATGTGACATGCTCCAACGATACCAAATTTTTAGCCTATTTTCATTTATGAAAAATAGGTTTATGAGATCACCTTTTGTCCGTGTGTCTGTGTGTGATGGTGTGTGTCCCCCCCCCCTAATACCTTCTGAACGGCTGGACCGATTTCAATGAAACTCGGTAAGTTCGTAGCACTATTCTGGACGACCCCGACCGAGCCATTCAAATTTTGTTACGTCTCATTAATCCAACATGGCGGCTGTGCGAAATATTTCACCAGCATACAATATCTCCAAAACTATTACCGATATCACCCTGGAGTATTTTACGGTGATAAAGGGAACTACTAGAAGTTCACATATGTGACGTTTGAAAAGCTAGTAACTACAATACCAACATGGCGGCCAAGCGAAGTTGCGACTTTTAAATAGACGTTTCTCGCGATTTAACCAACCAAACGCAATAAAACTTGTTACAGTATATGTTTATATACATTGCAATGCACCGACATCTAACTTCGTTCAATTGTTTACATAACCTCAAGATGGTGGCTGTGCGAAATATTTCACCGGCATTCTGTATCTCTGAAACTATTTACGGTATCGCCCTGAAATTTGTACGGACATAAAGGGCACTACTGAAAGGTCATCCATAAGACTTTCAAAAACCGGTTAACTTCAAAACGAATATGGCGGCCAAGCGAATTTGAAAATTTTAAATAGACTTCTCTCGCCATCTAATGATCCAAACGCAATGAAACTTGGCACAGCAAATGTTTATACACATTGTAATGCACTGGTATCTAATTTAGTTCGATTGATTACATAACCTCAAGGTGACGGCTGTGCGAATTTTAAAATTAAGTTTTTATTTCTTGTGTCGTAATCATGCGATCGAAGTGAAAGATTCAATAATGGACCTACGCAATAATTTTCTTTTAATGGTACATGACTCTATGGCCTATACATATAACAATCCAACATGGCGACCATCCAAAATATTTAGATGGATCTCAATATCTACGAAAAAGCCTCCGTGGCTTAGGCGGCAGCACGCCGGCCTCTCACCGCTGGGTCCGTGGTTCAAATCCCGGTCACTCCATGTGAGATCTGTGCTGGACAAAACGGAGGCAGACAGGTTTTTCTCCGGGTACTCCGGTTTTTCCTGTCAAAATTTCATTCCAGCAACACTCTCCACTATCTTTCCATTTCATCTGTCATTCATTTAATAATTGCCCCAGAGGAGTGCGTCAGGCCTCGGCAGCCGGCACAGTTCATATCCTCGCCGCTAGATGGGGGCTTCATTCATTCCATTGCTGACCCGGTCGGAGACTGGAAGCAGGCTGTGGATTTTCATTTTTCAATATCTACGAATCTGTTACAGCAATCAAACTGAATTTTTGTATGTTCATAGGGGCAGTAAACATAAGTTCACCTATAGGACTTTCAACAACCTGGTGATCACAAATCCAAAATGGCGGCGACGCGAAATATAAATATTCACATGGTCGTTTCTCGCAATTTAACCATCCGAGTGCAGTGACACTTGGTACAGTAAATCCTTATACAAATGTTAATCCATTGGCATCTATTTTTTTTTCAATTGTTTCCATAACCACAAGATGGCAGCTGTTCGAAATTTTTAAGTCTCGTTTTTAGCCTATTTTCAATTTTGAAAAAATAGGCTTATGAGATCACCTTTTGTCCGTGTGTGTGTGCGTGTGTGTGTGATTCGTGTGTGTGTCCCCCCCCCCCCTAATAAAATCTAAACGGCAGGAGCGATTTCAATGAAACTCGGAAAGTTCATAGCACTATTCCCGGCGACCTCGACCGTGCCCTTAAAATTTTGTTACGACTCACCAATCCAACATGGCGGCTGTGCGAAATAGTTCACCAGCATTCAATATCTCCGAAACTATTACTGATATTACCCTGACATTGTCTAATGTGATAGAGGGAACTACTATAAGTTCACTTATGTGACTTTTGAAAACCTGGTAACTACAAAACCAACATGGAGGCCAAGCGAATTTGCGACTTTTAAATAGACGTTTCTCGCGGTTTGACCAACCGAACGCAATGAAACGTGGTACAGTATATGTTTATATACATTGTAATGCACCGACATCTAACTTCGTTCAATTGTTCACATAATCACAAGATGGCGGATGTGCGAAATATTTCACCGGCATTCTATTTCTCTGAAACTATTAGCGGTATCTCCCTAAAATTTTGTACGGAGATAAAGGACACTACTGGAAGTCCATCTATAAGACTTTCAAAAACCGGTTAACTACAAAACGAACATGGCGGCCAAGCGAATTTGAAAATTTTAAATAGACCTTCCTCGCAATTTAACCATCCGCGTGCAGCGAAACTTGGTACAGTAAATCCTTATACGAATGTTAATCCACTGGCATCTAATTTATTTCAATTGTTTCCATAACCTCAAGATGGCAGCTGTGCAAAATTTTAAAATCTCCTTGTTTCTTCTTGTGTCCTCATTATGCGATTGAAGTGTGAATGCTTCACGTTCACAATAATCTGCATGTAACAGTACATAACGCTAGGACCTACATATATAAAATCCAACATGGCGACCATCCGAAATATTTAGTCGGTTCTCAATATCTACGAATCTATTACAGCAATCAAACTGCGGTATAATTGTGTATGTTGATAGTGGCAATTAACATAACTAGGATATATGAAAATAGGCTGTATAGTTCTTCACGGAACTACTTGTTAAAGATGAAAACGCGCTTTTCGCGGCGGCTTCTGGAATGACGATGTGATGTCCTTGACTGCGTAAATCAGTGGTTCCCTAAGTGGGGACTCTGGCCACAAGGGGATCCCCGATAAGGTTTTAGGGGACCGCGGGGTTATTTTAATTTTTATCAGTATTATTTAATTTTCCCTCGATTTTTGGCCTATTTTCATTTTATGAACAAGTAGTTCCGTTAAGAACTATACAGCCTATTTTCAGTCATCCTACTTATGTTAATTGCTTCTATAAACATACAAAATTTCAGTTTGATTGCTGTAATAAATTCGTAGATATTGAGAACCGTCTAAATATTTCGGATGGTCGCCGTGTTGGTTTATAACAATTTACCGCACCTAGTTTTACTGCGCTCGGATAGTTAAATCGTGAGAAACGTCCATTTAAGTATTAATATTTCGCGTCGCCGCCATGTTGGATTTGTGCTCACCAACTTATTGAAAGTCCCATAGGTGAACTTACGCTCATAGCCTCTATCAACATACAAAATCTCAGTTTGATTGCTATCATAGATCAATATATATTGAGAACCGTCTAAATATCTCGGTTGGTCGCCATGTTGAATTTTTATATATGTAGGCCATAGAGTTATGTACTATTAGATGACGATTTTTGTGTAGGTTCACTATTCAAAAGTTCACTTCAATCTCATGATAAATACGCAATAATGAAAACTTAATTTAGAATTGCGCACAGGCGCCATCTTAATGTTATGCGAACTAAATTAGATGCCGGTGCATTACAATGTGTATAAACATTTAATGTACCATATTTCACTGCGCTCAGATGGTTCAATCGCGAGAAAAGTCTATTAAAATATTTCACCATCGCTTGGCCGCCATGTTCATTTTGTATTTTACAGTAGTAGGCTATCCTTTATCTCCGTACAAAATTTCTGGGTGATATCAGTAATAGTTTCGGAGATGTAAAATGCCGGTGAAATATTTCGCACAGCCGCCATCTTGAAGTTATGTAGACAATTGAACTAAATGTTATGATAGAGCATTACAATCTGTTTAAGCATTTGCTGTACATAGTTTCATTGCGTTTAAATGGTTAAATCGCGATAAAATTCAATTTAAAAGTTTCAAGTTCGCTTGGCCGCCATATTCGTTTTGTGGTTAACAGAGGTTTGAAAGTCTCAATAGGTAAACTTCTAGTAGTGCCCTTTATCACCGTACAAAATTTCAGGGTGATATCAGTAATAGTTTCGGAGATATAGAATGCCGGTGAAATATTTCGCACAGCCGCTATTTTGGATTGATTAGACGTAATAAAATTTGAAGGACACGGTTGGGGTCGGCCAAAATAGTACTATGACCTTACCGAGTCATTGAAATCGCTCCAGCCGTTTAGAAGTTATTGGGGGGGGGGGGAGTCACGCACACACTCGCACACATTATTTCATAAAAAGAAAATAGGCTAAAAATCCCTCTCGAAACGCTGGAAGGCGGAGGTGATATTATCAGGCAAAGCAAAATATTTCAATTTCAATAAAGTTGCCAATTGATGTATACTTACAAACGTTGTACAAGTTTTGCATTTGAAGAACCCCATCTTCACAAAATTCCGAAAACATTTTGGTCATTCTTCGGCGTACGGGTGGGTCATACCAAAACTATTTCAGGCAAAAGTTTCAGGAATGTTAAAGAACTATTCACCATTTTAAACGGTTCTGACATTGTGCCTATTATGGAAGGTATGATTTGTTTTCTCTATAAACTCCATTCTTCCCACCGCTTCTACAGGTTGATGATATCTAAAGCAAAATGTCTCTCGTTCCAGGCTCCAGACTTGGAATCCTGCACATCCAAGTAGCCTTGGCGACTCTCATGGCTAACTTCTCCTTCACAACGACGCAGAATCCAGCTCGAGGCACGTTGTTGGACATCACTCATCGCAAATAACTGACAGCTCTCTACAGCAAATGATATTCTTGTATCGGTACTGATACTCAGACTGTATCTTCATGCTCTCTTAGTGCAGTTGAAAAGTCCACAGATCTTGCTACTATTACATAGAAGCCATTGCTATTCTCATAACATTCTCTCTATAAGTCTATTTTATCTTCAGTATAAACGTAAATTATGTCGTACCTCGTGGTCAAATACGCGTGTTACATGATGGGAATTAATTATATTGGGCTCGTCACTTTTTATTGAGGAAATATTCGATAAGATCGGTATTCTTCAGATGTGATAATCTTCCTTTGTGGAAATGCAATTCTTTCACACTGACTGCTAAGGGCCGGTTTCACCAGTTCCGCTTAACGAACTAAGGGTGGTTTAAACTATCCTCAAGGATGTGGCCCGTTGCACCAGACCGTAAGCGATGGCTTAATGTAGGCTTAGCTTGAGCGGCTGTGCTCGGTGGCTTAAGACATAAGGATGGTTTAAGCCGTTCACTCATACGCCAAAATGGCGACCGGTCCCATTGGGTCTGGCCCATATCTCAGTAGGTTGAGGATGTTGTTATATAATTTAGTGAACGAAATAATAAAAAAATATCATTAAATGGTTTATAATGACGGCACAATACACTGATGAGGTATTGTCTTCCGTGTAATCATTTGCCAAGTACTAGTATGTATAGCATTTGATAAAGCCATTAGATTTTTCGTCGTCTGTGGTAGAGTGGATAACGTTACTGACTTCTACCCGGAATGCCGGGGTTCGATTCCTGCCTGGGAAAATATTTTTGCTTGACTTTTATTGCATTTATTGTTTTATAATTACTCAGTCGTTCTTTGCTAAAGGGAGCATTACTCACCAAACGAAGATATTAGACTCTCGCTGCCACGTTGGCTAAGCCATGGCTTAGCTAAACGAAGTACGAGACGGGCTGGTGCAACACCAAGTCTTAAGCGGTTGTATTTAAGGATCGCTTAACTGTAAGCCACCCTTCGCAAAGGAGGGTTTAAGCAGCCTCGTGGTGAAACCGGCCCTAAATGACCTGTTTTATTGTAAACCTCACTTATCGCAAACTTTCTCACTAAACAGCAGACTGGAGAAGATTTGAGATTTGATCACGACAAATACAAAGCTCGTATTGATACTATCAAGGTTGGTCAAGGGTTGATGTTTTCAAAATCCTTTACTATGATAAGTTTTTAGCACGTCTTATCCGACTAATACTATGAACTTTGAATGGATTCGATTTTTCACATATTTTGAAAGTTATAGCGATATTTCACTTCTTTGATAAAGGCCCCCCATTATCAACCCCTTGGTCCGATTTTGTCCATTAACGAACTCAACCGAGATTTTAATGGGATGTATTTTATGTATAAATTTGAAAGAGATTGGTGCAAAGTGACGGTAGTTATCGTATCCACAAGAGAATGATTTTTAACGTGTAATATCATTCCACTAGTTTGAAGGAAGGAAGGAAGATTGTAGTTTTACGTGACCGTGAATCTTGTGATTATGAGCCACGGGACCTCCTTTTTACGTGGAATCCGAACCACAGGACATGGCATTTCACTTCGAAAATCTCACATGCATTGACCGGGAATCGAACCTGGACCGCCTTGGTGAGAGGCATACAGCTAGACCGCTGAGCCACCACGCCCCATTCCACTAGTTTGCTGTATATTTTTGTGTGGGGGTGATTTTGTAAAAAGGGACGGAAGTGGGACGGCAATGCAAAGGAAACAATGAGCGCGCGTGGTGGCGGGGATTGGTACAACGACGTACTGTCGGCCACGTGGCTATGTGGAATGTAAATCGCATACAGTTTACTTCAAGGTTTGGAGGGTCCATTACAGATATTAGTACAATAAATCATCTTCAAACTGTCGTTCTTTGGTGTGAAAATATTCATTAAATCATATTTGCTGAAAACAATTATGATTTATTAAATCTTACTACTTTTGCTGTGTTCTTATTTAATGTAAGCACTCGAGGTACTGTCGGCCAAAATAAAGCACTATGTGTATAATGTATATAGTATACAGTTTAATTCAAGGTTTGGAGGCCCCATTAAAGAATTTCCTACAGTAAATCACCTTCAAGTTGTCGATTTTGGTGTGAAAATATTCATTATATCATATTTGCGGAAAGGATTTGGCACCGAAGTTTTACAAGTAGCGCGCGGTGGCACTGATTGGTACAACGTCGTACTGTTGGCTATGTGGAATGTAAATCGCATACGGTTTACCTCAAAGTTTGGAGGCGCCATTACAGATATTCCTATAATAAATCATCTTCAAACTGTCGTTCTTTGGTGAGGAAATATTCATTAAATCATATTTGCTGAAAACAATTATGATTTACTAAATCTTCATACTTTTACTGTATTCTTATTTAACGTAAGCACTCGAGGTACTGTCGGCCAAAATACAGCACTATTATATCATATTTGCTGAAAGGATTTGTCACTGGAGTTTTACAAGTAGTTATTGCAGAAATAATAATAATGGGGCCTTACCGATGGTAATAACACGAAGGAATCCTTCGTGTTTGCTGGCACAAGGTAGCACTTTTTTTTTTCATGATTTTGTGATTCGAAGAGATGGGTAAATCCGGACCAGAATATATGCGAAATTATCGACAAAAGAAACGTGGGAAAAAAATAAAAACTGGAGTACAGCCGAAAAAAATTGACTTCACATATATTTCATCTCAATTTCATAGTAGGATTGTATGCGACTACTGTAAGGCTCGTTTTTTTAATCATTATTATTATCGCCGTTATTCTCAGATCATAGTATGGTAAAATACAAAGAAAGGATGTGGATTACATTGAATCAAAGCATACTGACTACCTTAATTTAGATCACTCCTAATGAATTTACGAACTATTCAAGTTGTATCCAATATCACTGCCTTCTGTATTAATTTATACAAGTTAGTGCCTTTGCAGAATATGTTTTGGAGCCACACTAGTGATTGAGATAACTTTTGGTACAATTCAAACTCTTTTGACGCTGCTATTGCTTCTTGATAGGCTCTACCTGCTCCAAATATTGAACACTTCTTCAGCCTGTTTAGCGTATTCGGATTGGCAACATCAATCAGCGTGACTTCCTTCAATCTATTGTTGAAGATCACTATGTTTCACTGTCCCTCTGGTGAGCACAGTCCGATCCCAAGAGAGCCTGAAATGTTCAAATTCAGCCACGTTCTCTGGAACATAACTTACTGTTAGTAAGGGGACCTTGTTCTGTTTTAAAGGTACATTATGCAACGAGTCTATTATGGCTGTATTACTGAGTGTTATCTGTAAGTCAGGTAGAAGGACTGCAGACAAATAATTTTTTCAAGTAGTTCCTACTTTTTCTACCAAATACCTAGCTGCCGACATGTCTACTAAATGCTATCGCAGTCAGCACCTGGCGGCGAACGTTGGAACTAATATAGCGTTATCAAAGTAACCTACAAATTTTAGCTTCCGCAAGCGTAGTTGCTTTTTCATGCCATAAATCTGTAACATGAGACCGCCAGCTTTACTTCCCCTCCGAATGAAGGCATACTGAGGGATTTTTAACGCTCTTAAAATATCTGACGATTTCGACCGGGTTTGAACCCGCGATCTTGGGCATAGAAGCTCAGCATGCTACCAACTACGCCATCGAAGCCGTTTTGGCTGTATTGGTTGTATGAAATAAAAAGTGCACGTTTCACTGTGGCTTCGTAACCTTAATTTCTGATCACCTCTTGTACTTCATTCGTTTCTGAAAGAAGCAGTGCTTAATCTTGTGGAGCCCGAACATGGTCTGTTTCAAGGAAAATGATTTTTTTATGCACACTGATCAAAAAACACTAGGAGTCAGTCTGAAAGACTAGACTTTATATCATTTTAAATCCTGCGTGAACTGAAAGTCTGTTAGCAAAAAAAAATAAAAAAAAATAAAAAAATATAAAAATAATACTACTAAAAAATAAAAAAATACAAGTAGAATTTTCACCTATTTTCAGCTTGGTTCATTGAGGTGGACAAAGATTTACAAGAAGTGGGAATTACAGGCAACGATATTTGGGAACGTGCCACACTTAAACAAAAACTAACAGCACACCGATGTTTTCAAGAAAAGCCAAAGCTTCCAACTGGCAAGAAGTGGACTGCAGAAAGGAAACAACAGCATTCAGAACTAATGCGAAAGTACTGGGAAGATGTTAAAGCTCGATGCAGCAAGAAGCAGTTGAAATGACGTGGCCCTTAGATGGCCGAATCGAAAGAAGAAGAAGAATAAAAAATAAAAAAAGACACGGATAGTCAGTCTGAAAGACTGGACTTTATATAATTTTAAATGCTAGCGGCCGAGTACCAAGAACTGAGTTTCAAGATTCAATTTTGTTTCTTCACTGCCTACTTGATTGGTCTCGCACTGCCTTCTTGGTACTCGGCTCCTACATCGTACTATGACGTCACACACCTCAGTGCATTCTAGGTACATTTCGTCCCGTCACCGTAACGTAACGCCAGACCTCAGCGTAATGACGAAGTCAACAATATCATTTAAAATGTGTTTTTTTAAGCAAGTGCAAACCAAGGTCAAAGAGGTAGCTGGCTGGATGACGTCACGCTCACCGGAGCGTGCGGGGAAGGAGGAAGCTCAACCAGTACTATGACGTCACACACCTCAGTGCATTCTCGGTACATTTCGTCCCGTCACCGTAACGTCAGACCCCAGCGAAGTCGACATAATCATTTAAAGTGATAAAATCATGAAGTATAAGAACAAGCAATGAAAGACAACAAGAGTGGATAATGTTTGGAGTAAATTTGCGGATAGTTTTTGGATTACAATCCGAACTTGTTGAATATAATTACCAGGACCCAGATATTTATGACATATTTTTCCGTTATGTTTTTTTTATGTCCCCTCAGTAGCGTAGCGGTCAGCATGGTTAGCTACCGTCCCGGAGGTCCTGGGTTCCATTCCCGGCTCTGCCACGGAATTTGAAAAAGTGGTATGAGGGCTGGAACGGGGTCTACTCAGCCTCGGGTGGTTCAAATGAGTAGAGGGGGTTCAATTCCCACCTCAGCCATCCTCGAAGTGGTTTTCTGTGGTTTCCCACTTTGTCTTCGGGCAAATACCGGGATGGTGCCTACTCTAAGGCCACGGCTGCCTCCTTCCCTCTCCCTAGCCTATCCATCCCAATCTTCCCTTCCCTTCCCATCCCTCATGAGGCTCCTGTTCGCTTTGCAGGTGAGGCCGCCTAGGCGAAGTGCTTATTACACCTCCCCAGTTGTATCCAAACCGACCAAGTGTTCCCAGCTCTAGGACACTGCCTGGAAAGGCGGTAGTGGTGAGTTCCCTCGCTGAGTCCGTGGGAACCACCAACCTGGAGGGTAAAATTTACTTAAAAAAAAAAGATTTCCATATGTGTTGGCATTAGACAGAAAGCGATGCGCTAGCCGCTGGAATGTGAGTGCGTGACTGTCTTGCGTGACCCACTCCTTGTTGACAAACTCAAATACCGAATATATTTCATTCTATGCATTCTGTGATGTATGTGTAAACATTGCAACTTCTTCTCTCTCCAAAACCCCCAATTGTACTACCCTATCAGCGAATTGTTACCGGTGGCGGGAATCGGAAATAATGCGCTCCGTCCAGCCACAAGCCTGCAATAGGCGTGCAGTCGTCGCATGCTATTTGTGTGCATGATTAATGCTGAGTCGTGCGCTGTGTGGTATGTTCCCATTGTATGACTGTACATGCAGTCCCCCTCTTGCTCTGCAACCGCTCGCGGCAGTCATAACGAGGTGAGCTGACGTAATGTATACACAACAGCCGCGCCCCACGTCTAGCGGTAACAATTTCCTGGTAGGGTAGTAATACATGTTTTGAAAACAGTCCAGCCATGTCGAAGTACTTTAGCCCAAATGCCATCTCGTAAGTGATGTGTAGGGCTCGGATTTTTAGGTAAATAAATATTTTTTTTATGTAAATACATATTTTAAGCATTTTTCTATAAATACATAAATTCTCTCTTTTCACTTATTAGCACATAAAAAGACATAATATATACATTTTTAAAAATCAGTATGCTAGATCATTCTGTTTGTTGCATTTTTGTTCTGCGTTACTTCAACGAGGAAGAACCTATGAGCTATCTAGTCGTCATGCAGAGCGTATGACAGCTTGCAACTGTGTTATTCTTAACTTGATTCCCCGTGCCACTCACTGTGGAAGCCGAGGATTTCCTTGTCCATAGCCATATTGCACCACGTGCTAGACCTTCCCCTCCCCCAGCTACCTGGAACCAGGCAGTTCATTTCTGGCACTGTGAAGTGTAAGGAAGTTCTACGATACCTAAAGTAAAATAACTACGAGTTATAGTCTCTTGCAGAATTTAAAGATAATTTTACTTCTGATGGAGGCGTTCTGTTCTGTTCTGTTCTGCCAATCATTTGGGAAAGCAATCAAGGCTGAACAGCGATCTCATGTTACTCAACACCTCGAGGGCAAGAAACATATTGGCGCAGTTTCGTAATAATCATCGGGTCATTTGTGATGGACAACCTGAAGAGGTGTATTGTAATGCTTCAGCAGTCAGTGAGGCATAGCATAAATTGCATTCGTGAGTACTGCATATTGTTTATATTCACATTAATAAACTAAATTATAATTGAATATTTTTACTTTTTTGTCACATATTTCAGGTATTTTTAATACATAAAAAAAAGATTATATTTTCCAGATTCTTAGCACCGAAAAATCCGAGTCCTAGTGATGTGTCCGTCTGTCTCCTTGAGTGCATCTGAGATTTCAGCTCTCAGTCTTTGCTGCATCTCGGAATGAAGAGCAAGTTCATAGAGCGTGAAGCTCATGGTGCTGGCTGATGTCTGGAACCCAGCCACGAAAAAGATAGCCGCTTGAGCTACTAGGTCATCTTCACTGATGTCTTCAGGCAGAAAAGAAAAACATCAGGTATCAACCATAACAATAAATACGAGTACAACTATATCTAAAACTCAATGCACTGTGTGTAAATGAAGGTGGTAAGTGATTCAAAATGGTTCAGTTTTTGTATTCTGAAATGTAACAGGGTAATTGAAAATAAAACTGTTTACGTTAGCATAAGACAGTATGAATATAACCATGTCTGCCTTATTAACAAAGTTTAATATATTCTGAAAATGAATACCTTAAGTCAATAACAAGTCAATTAATTATAGTTCCAGTTTCGGCCACTTTGCGACCTTCCTCAGTGGCAAAATATAATACAAGTTGAGTTGCAAGTCATACATTCAAAAATTCTTTTTAACAAAGGTTGTTTTCAAAAATATTTCAAAAAATACTATTTGTCTAAAGGCTAAAAAAGTATTAAAATTCTAAATAGCCAGATCTGTTACAAGTATATATTTAAGTCGAAATATATAGTTCTTAAAAAACAGCTTGAAGTTTTAAGTATCAGTAATGTGGATATTATATATACGTAGAAATTTTGAGGGTTGGATAATAAGATCATGTGTTTGAGTAAGAATTAATATCTTTGTGATGATGTTACTGTGAAAATATGATCGAAGAAAATTGAGTATTTAAAGATAAGAGTTTGGGCAGTGAATAAATTGTCTTGAGTTACTTACAAGGGATGTCCATGAGCCGGGGAATCGCGGATCCTGCTGGAACTTTGCAGATTCGTTGCGTGAGCCCAACTAGGCAGAACCGTGAAGAAAATTTTTTCAGAAATTAACTTCACCTTGTCCTAGATGAAACATTAAGATTTACACGTTTAAATTGGCGCGCCAGCGGCGTGAGCTTCATTGGCTGCGTCGAAGGTTGCTTCCCAACCGTACTGTGTTTCCCGTCCTACGGCGTACAATCACCGAATGAGAGGCGACAGACGGTGAATGTCCCATCATTGCATGATGCATGTTAACATTAGAAAAGTTACATGTTGACAGGAGGAAAAGTATGGAAAATGTATGGAAAGGTCTCTCAGGATACAAGAACAGGACCTGTTGGACAGTTTGGATAGTATGTTGATGGTTTTGTGCCTTTCTGGCTTTCTGGCATTCGTCTCTTGTAACAAATGTGTTTATTTGTTGTGCTTATTGATATTTACAGGTATCATAACTGGTTGTATAGAAAACAGTACTATGAACGTGGACACCTATATATTGTAAATATGCAGTATTAATGTCCCATGCCGCAGCGTAGCTTGTGAGCGCGAGAACGGGAGGACAGTCGTTTGAAACGTGATGTTTTGAGCCACCAATCAGGCGTGAGGCACACTCCCTCTTGACCAGCGCGCACAGTTCAAAACGGTTGTATTTACTGCCGTCTACGGTGGGTAGGAGCTAATTTCTGAAAGATTTTTCTTCACGGTTCTGCCTACTGTAGTTGGGCTCACGCAACGTATCTGCAAGTTCCAGCAGGATCCGCGGTTCCCCGGGTCAGAGACTTCCCTTGTTAGGTATTAATATTCAGATTACTGCTTCTTACAGCCAAAGAAATATATTTGTCTACATCCTCCTTCTAAATACGAATAATGACCACAGAAAATCTCACTATGCCAACATGTTATAGTTGGTATAATGGGGAAGGAGAAGAGCATGATTTGAGCCTAATTCCTATTGTTGGTCATTCCACACATCCCAGTTTCCTGCATATGCCGTGAACTCTTGTGTGGTTCTCACTGTGCAATAAATCATTCGTGCTGAGCAGTCATTTCCCGGCGGAGGAGCCAGTCAGCAGCACGTAATTCTTTCCTGCAGTCACTTGTGTGACCCGTCGAAGTTAGTGCCATCGGAGGATGCCCCCAAAGACACCGGAAAGTTCGCACGGACAGAACAAGCAAACTAAAGCTAGGAAAAGAACTCAGACCAGTATTAATCAACAGAGCATCGTAGCTCACTTCCCTGAAACGAAAACAGGAGGGAAAACGACGCCAAAGGCTCCAGTCACCACACAACCTTAAGGAGGACGGGCAGTCTCCAAGTAAAAGGCCAGCATCAGAGATCCCAGCACGGTCAACTCGGACGTATCCGATAGAACTCCTGTTCAGGAATCACCAGCATCTGTAGCTTCCAGCCATACAATGTTATCAGCAGAGAGGTTCGAGGCCATGGTCCAGGCCATCAAGAACTTGAGTCAACAATTGTTTTTTTTTAGCCACGGACGCGCCTGGGGCCCGACCACTAGATCAACCTCGCCAACAGCACCAGAGTCCACACGAGGACGATGTATCGGACGAAAGAGGATACGACTGGAGGACGCTAGCACCAAACGAACATCTAAAAGGCATGCCAGCCTGTAAAGACTGAGGAGCTATGTAACTATCTGTCATTTTATTGCTAGCAAATGATAATCTGCAATATTTGCGGATGTGGATAACATATTCTTATGAGTGTAAGTGACGGGCTCTAGGCAGGGGAGGATATTAATTACTGGCTGGGATACAGTCTATATCTCTGGACCAGAGTATTAGTTCTCCAGTGAATTCCACCAGACTAATACTCTGATATCAAAGAAGATTCTTATCCGAAAACACTATCACATAGGCTAAAGATGGCAGTGTATTGAGCTGTGGGGGTTCAGGCACGGACACCAAGAATCCGCTGATAGCCAAAAACACGGCGCAAACCTAGAAAATATTCTGAGTTTTAATTTAGGGAATAGTTGCTAATGAAATTCCAGGAGCCTCAAACACATGTAAGAGTTACGAACACCTAGAGCGCTTTCAAGATCATTTCTTGAGGCTTATTCATTATAGGGATAGCACAAACTAGCTGTGAACTCATTCAAAATACTTTATACCGTAAATAAACAATCCCTGGTACTACATCCCATAAATGGCCTAGGCCTACCAAGCGACCGCTGCCCAGCTATTTGGCCTGCAGATATTGTGGTGATGCTTGGTCAGCGCGTTGGGTCCCCTCAGCCGTTAATCTTGTTTTTGTGACCGGGGTGCTGCCTCACTGTCAGATAGCTTCTCAATTGTCCTCACGAGGCTGAGTGCACCTCGTTCCAGCCCTCACATCAGTTTCTATTCCGTAAATAAGTATAGAAATTATTCCAGTTTTAACAGGTTTCTTATAACAGTCATGATTTTAGTATTTACCAACAGTAAGAGTTCTATGATCTGTACTTGTATATGTTCAGTGGGTGATCATATGATTAGTGCCACTAGAAAAATAAGAATTATCAATGCTTCATAACTAGAGGAAATGTTCTAGCTATCCAAACTAAATTATATGTCATAGTTGCTGTTTATTTTCAGCCAGAACAGGAAGAAGACTTCATATTGGACAACCTAGGCTCAGCCCTAAGTCTCGTAAAGAATGATTCCATAATAATCGCCGGTGATATAAACTGCCGCATGCACACAACGCAAGAAATGGCAATGAACGTCTTTTCATATCTGGAGAGGGGATGAAGCTGATTCCTGCAAGTGGTGTCCCAGCATAGGTACTGGAATAGAATTTCTAGTACTGAACTGAACGTCAGCATTCCAAAAGCATTTCAATTCATTTGTGTTACGATCGGAAATGATATAATGAATAGGTCCTTTTCAGGACCAAAGCTAACTATTGTCTCAATTAACATCGAAGGAATCTCCTAGAGCAAGGCAGATCTCTTATCTGCTCTCTGTCATGAACATAAGTGTGATGTACTCTGTATCCAGGAAACCTACAGAAGTAACCAGCAGAGACTACCAGTAATTCCAGGAACTATACTAGTCGCTGAAAGATCTCACGAGCAATATGGGAGTGCCATCTTTATTAGATCAGGTATCACAGTATTGGCCACTGACTGTTCTGATGAAGGTAATATACCTATAGAGATACTAACAGTGGAGCTATCAAGTTGCACAATATATTCAATATATAAACCAGCCAATTCTTCGTTCTACTTTAAGAAGACTAAAAATATGGACAGCAAAGACACTCACTTTGTAATTGGAGGTTTTAATAGTCATAGTAATTTATGGGGTTATCTTCATGATGACGAAAATGGTGAAGCTGTAATAAATTGGGCTGAATCAAATGAGCTGTGCCTTGTACACGACCCAAAGTTGCCTCCCTCATTCAACAGTGGGAGATGGAGACGTGGCTACAACCCCGATTTAATTTTTTCAAGTGAAACAATTGCTGGGCAGTGCGTAAAGACCGTAGCAAACCCAATCCCAAATACACAACATAGACCTATTGTGTGCCAAGTTTTCGCTGCAGTACGTCCTCAGTGCTTGCCATTTCGAAGAAGATATAACTTCCAGAAAGTTAAGTGGAACAAATTTACGGCATTACTAGATGAATCTGTTCATGAGCTGGATGCATCTCCAGAGAATTATGAACAGTTTGTGGCTACTGTCAAGAAATGCTCCCGTCAGTGCATTCCACGGGGTTGCAGAACACTGTACATAGCAGGTCTTACCCCAGAGATAAAAGACTTATACTCAGAGTACATTTGTTCCTTCAATATCAATCCATTCGGAAACGAAACAATTCACCTAGGTCGACAAATCAATACTGCCCTGGCAGAATGAAAACGAAACAAATGGACTCAAACAGTATCTGATCAACTTGTTACAAAACAGTCAAAAAGCTTGGAGTCTACTAAATAGAATAAACAATGAACCATCCAATAGAAAATTGCATTCGAACATCTCTCCCAACCAAATAGCCCATCAGCTAGTGTTGAACGGCAAAGTCGAGGAGCACATGAATAAAACCAAACTCCAAAGAGACTAAGACAATGAAACAAGTGACTTTTCCTGTGTCTTAAGAGAAGTGGAGATGCCCAAACATATGTGCAAGAATGGTAAAGCTGATGGTCTTGATGACATACGCATATGGCAAATAAAAATTTTGGTAAAAACATAAAGGAGTCGCTTCTACAACTTTTCAACAACATCATTTGCCGCAAACAAATTCCAAACGGAAAGCAAAAATCATAGCCATCCTGAAGTCTAGCAAAGATCCATCTGATCCTAAGAACTACAGACCAGTCTCGCTGTTATGCCATTTATACAAAGTGTTTGAGAGAATGCTCCTAAACAGACTATCTCCAAAACCTGATCCACTTCTGATCCCAGAACAAGCAGGCTTCAGACAAGGAAAGAGCTGTACTTCACATATATTGAGCCTAACACAGCACATTGAAGATGGTTTGGAGAACAGAAAGATAACTGGTGCAGTTTTGGTGGATTTAACGGCTGCCTACGATACTATTCAACATCAAATCCTGCTTGGTGAACTGTACCAGATTACCAAAGATTTTGGACTCACAGAAATTGTTGCTTGTCTTCTACAAAACAGAAGGTTTTTTGTCGAGTTCCAAGAAACCCGCAGTCGCTGGAAAACCCAACGAAATGGTCTACCACAGGGCAGTGTTCTATCACCTTTTCTGTTTAATGTGTACACTAATGATAAGCCTACATCTCTGCATACCAAGAGATTTATCTATGCAGATGACCTCTGTCTCACAGCACAAAGAGAAAAGTTTGAAGAAGTGGAGCAGATACTCTCTGGTGCACTGGAGGACCTTTCACTTTACTACAAGAGAAATCAACTCAAACCTAATCCATCCAAGATAAAGGTTTATGCTTTCAACCTCAAAAACAGGGAAGAAGCAAGGAAACTCAATGTTAGCTGGGGAGGAGCTCGCCTGGAACATTGTTTTACCCCAAAATACCTAGGGGTAACTTTGAATCGCACCCTATCTTACAAGAAACATTGTATGAACGTCGAACAAAAAGTGTCTACACGAAATAACATACTTCGTAAGTTGATAGGGGCCGACTGAGGCACCCATGCTGAAACACTACGTATGTCTGCATTAGCTCTGTGTTATTCAGCTGCTGAGTGGTATCATTCAGCTCATATAAAACAGGTTGATGTTGCCCTCTACAAGTCCTGCAGAATAATTACTGGTTGCCTGAAACCAAAACCTGTCCACAAACTATATTCCTTGGCAGGAATAGCCCCTCCTGAGGTACGCCGTGAGGTCATAGCACAAACGGTACAAAAAAAGTTCGCAGAGGACCATGCTCACCCTCTCTTTGGTCACCAGCCTCCAAGAAGGCGGCTAAAATCAAGGAAAAGTGTTCTGCAAACAACATCGATGCCTACTACAAAACCAGAGGTAGCCAGGATACAGCTATGGCAATCAAACATACCACCAGATTGGATGAAGGCCAAGGAAAGGCTTCCAGCAGGCCACAACAACAACAACTGGGATACTTGGCGGTCACTCAACAGACTTCGGACTGGTGTTGGGAGATGCAAAGTCAATCTCCACAAATGTGGATACCTACAGGAACCAGAACTCTGTGAGTGTGGGTAGAGACAGACCATGATACACCTGTGTTCCTGTGAACTGTGTCTGTGCTCTTGCAAAACACGGGAGTTAATGGATGGCCATGAAAAGGGTGTGACAGTGGCCCGTTTCTGGGCAAAGACAATATAATTCGAGACATTGTTGTATGTATTATTCCTTTTTAATATCGTGTATCATCCCTCTTGTGTATGTTGTAGTGCTTTTGACTCGAATAAATAATAAATATCTGGAGAGCGAAGAGTTTTCACTATTAAACTAGCCATAACGCCAGCAGCACCATTGATTTAATATTTTCAAATAAGAAAAACCTCCACCTCAAGGACATCAAGGTGGTAAACAACATAGTACTCAGGAAACACCTTCCAGTGACAGCCACATTATTCAGGGAACCCGTGCAGGAGGCCGTCCAGGGTTGCACCATCAAGATGTCAAGAAATCTCGTACAAGACAGGCTGCAAAATATAGTTCCACAGATAAAACGGGCGATCGAGAACATCCGTGCAGGAGATAAAGCCAATGGACTACAACTCATGGAACAGGAGTTAAAATCCGCCATCATACCGGTGACAACCAAACAAAGGAAAAGTAAACCTTGCTATAATTCAAGGAAAGATACAATAGAGGCCCTACACTAGGCAAGACGATCAGGAAGCTCAGCTGACTACAAGAGATACTCGAATTTACGTAGGGAATATAAAGCTAAACTAAGGGAATCCAGGTTACGCGACAAATGAGGAAGTAAAATGATAGAAGAGGCGGAAAAGGATCCCTTTAAAGCACTCAAAACAAGGAAACCACGGTTTCCCAGAGACATCCCTATACAGCGTTGGGAGCAGCACTGTAGGCAACTACTCTCACATGGCAATTCACTGGAGGAGGTCTCCGCAAACAAACCGCCAATCGTTAGGGGAGATTTCTCTGTCCAGGACGTGATAAAAGCCATTAAATGAACTAAAGATAACAAGGCAGCGGGTCCAGACCACATATGTAACGAACACCTGAAATCATCTCTCCCTTTGTTGGCAGGAGCATGGACGGAATTGTTCAACGAATGTCTAACTACAGGAACAATCCCAGAGAAGTGGAGAACCTCCACTCTGAGTGATGTATATTGGGAAAGGTGACCCAGGTGATATGAACGCATACAGAGATATAGCCCTTGAATGCACAGCATTTAAAATCTTCACTACACTAATTACTAAGTGGTTGACCAAACTGGTTGATGATCAAATTCTCGAGGAGCAATTTGGTTTCAGGCATGGCAGGTCAACACTACAAACTATCCAATGCCTTCTAAATGACATCGTGGAAGCAATACGGAAACCCCAGGGAAGAGCTGTCCGTGTCTTCGTAGATTTAACCAAGGCCTTCGATCTACTGGACAGGAAAAGAATGATCCAAAAGTTGGCCAACATCATTGGGACGCATCACTGTATTACTTCGATAGTTCCTATCTAGGAACGTTACCCAAGTCAACGACAACCTATCTACATCAAAGCCCATCGAACAGATAATAGGAGTTCTGCAGGGCGATCCCTTAAGTCCTTTATTATTCAACCTGGCAACAATGGATGCAATACAAGCAATATAAAGGGACAGTGTAAACGTTTATGTATATTCGGACAATATGGCCATCATATTAGATGAACAGGACAAACTACAGGACGCGCTAAATAGATTATCAAAATGGGCAGCTGAAATAGGGCTCATTATCAACGAGAGTAAAACTGTCATCATGGTCTATAGGAAGGGAGGTAAAGCTTCAAAGAAGGACACTATCTACTTTAACGGGAGTCCTCGGACTTGCAAAAATCAGTTTTCCTCCCTAGGAATTACTTTACAACCTCAAGGCATGGTTTTTACAAAACATGTAAAGGAAAAGCTCAGGACCGCATGAACAACATTGTCAATTTGAACAAGCTCTCCCTTGACAATGGGCTTAAACTATTTAAGGCCACAATAGTTCCAATTTTAACATACGGGATAGAGATTATTTGGCCATATCTATTAACATCACAGGGTTTCTGCAGACACGCAGGAAGAAAAGAGCAGCCATATGGCAGGACTTTTACTGTACGGAAGCAATGACGTCAGACGACTGGAAACAGTCCAACTACGAGTTGCGTCACTTAGTCACTCGGATAGCGGTTCACGGCTTCCACCATAAGATCTGTTCTGTAAAGAAATTTCGCTCCCTAGATGGGAATGGCCTATGCCTGTTGTGCAACAAACCTTGTGATCTTATGGTGCGATAAGAGAATAAAGTCGCTGATTGCGTATAGCAAAGAAAAGATATAAGTGAAAGTGTTCAATAAGTGACAATTTACAGCACAATTTACTTAATACACGCATGTGCGCTTTTCTTCCTTATATAACTAGGGTATGTAGTTTTTAAAATTTATGAATTTTGAATTCCAAATTTATCGTCTTATTGTATCATTGAATTTTGGATTTTGTTATAAATAAGGATTTTGTTCAAAAACATAAACATAATTATGTAGACTACACATTACGATTAATATAATAGCCTATAATTCAATAATTTGGCTTTGCATTACTGAGTTTCTTAACATAAGTACAAGTAGTTCCGGGAAGAACTATACAGCCTATTTTCAATAATCCTACGTATGTTAATTGCCTCTATCAACATAAATAATTTCAGTTTGATTGCTGTAATAGATTCGTAGATATTGAGAACCGACTAAATATTGGGGATGGTCGTCATGTTGGATTTTTATACATGTAGGTCTTAGAGTTATGTACTGTTACATGAAGATTATTGTGTTCGTGTAGTATTCAAACTTCAATCGCATGATTAGGACACAAAAAGTAAAAACGAGATTTTAAAATTTCGCACAGCTGCCATCTTGTGGTTATAGAAACAATTGAAACAAGAAGTTCCGTAACGAACTAAAGAGCCTACTTATCTTAAAATTTAAGATCTATGCCAATGATTAATCTATGTGGATCTATCGAGAATAATGACGAAATTAAGTTGGTAATATCGAAATTTCTAATTAGTTCGAAATACTGTATACCTGGCATACTGTAGCCTAATAGAGAACTACAGTTGGCAGCCCTGGTGACTGAATATATTCTTAGTTCCATCTCTTAAGGTACAGAATAAAAAAATTGGTTGAAGTCCAATGGATAGCATGGACGTTACATGCAGTTAAACATTGGATCAAACAGCGCGCGTAAAATCATGTTGGCAACAATGGCATACATGTATTGGTCAGAAATAATCTGAAATAATATGATCTATTGTTGTGTCAATTTTGAATAAAATCCATTAGTTAGTATAGAAGTTACATGCATTTTAAAATTGGATCTATCAGCAGGCTAAGAATCATGTTGGCAGCACTGACGTATATTAGTTACTCCAAATTCATCTAGAATGCCAGGTACTATACGTGTGCAACGTTTGGTGCTATTGGCTTGCATACTTTCTGATATATTGATATTAGGGTAACAAAAATAGAGACAGCATTTACTAACATTTGGCAGCCCTGGTTACTCTTAAGAATCGGCATATACATATCTGTTATGGTACACATAGCACACACGAAATTTGGTTGAAATCCAAATGATAGTATAAAAGATACATGTATTTAAAGTTGGACCTCTCAGCAGGCATAGAATCATGTTGGTAGCACTGACGTATATAAGTTTCTCCAAATTAATATAGAATGCCAGGTACTATACGTGTGCATAGTTTAAAGCTGTCGGCTGGCATACTTTCTGATATATTGGTATTTGGATAAAATAAAATGAGAGCATTTATTAACAGTTGGCAGCCCTGGTGGATCTTAATAATACGTTCGGTCATGTCTGTTTATGTACACATAGCACATACGAAATTTGGTTGAAATCCAATTGATAGTGTAGAAGTTATATGCATTTAAAATTTGGACCTATCAGAAGGCGTATATTCATTTTGGCAACACTGCGATGTTTGGCCACCTGGAAATTAAACTGCAATATTATTATATATACGTGTGCCAATTATGAAATAGCTCCTATTCATACCTTCCAAGATATTCAACATGGAGCTCAAATTTCAATTATGATTTTTCAGCAGTTGGTAGCACTGACATCATTTTCAAATATAGACGTGAGATATTCAGGTATAGATCTTTACTCCTACCAAATTTTGTTTCGATTGCTGCAGCCGTTTAGGAGTTGATAGGGGGGGACACACACACAGCCAGCCAGACAGACAGACAGCCAGACAGAAGGACAGACAGACAGACAGACAGAAGGACAGACAGACAGACAGACAGACACACATTTGCCCGATCTCATAAGTCTACTTTTTCCTCATTTTTGCAAAATGTGAAAAGTAGGCTAAAAATAGATACCAGTGGTATAACATTTGTATGAGGATTTACTGTACCAAGTGTCACTGCACTTGGATGGTTAAATTGCGAGAAACGATCATGTGAATATTTATACCTCGCGTCGCCACCATGTTGGATTTGTGATCACCAAATTATTGAAAGTCCTATATGTTCATAGCCCCTATGGACATTAAAAAATTCAGTTTGATTGCTGTAATAGAATCGTAGATATTGAGATCCATCTAAATAGTTCGGATGGTCGCAATGTTGGATTGTTGTATGTATAGGCCATAGAGTCATGTATCATTAAAGGAAAATTATTGCGTTCATTATTCAAACTTTCACCTCGATCGCATGATTACGACACAAGAAATAAAAACTTAATTTTAAAATTCGCACAGCCGCCATCTTGAGGTTATGTAAACAATTGAACTAAATTAGATACCAGTGCATTACAATGTGTATAAACATTTGCTCTACCAAGTTTCATTGCGTTTGGAAAATTAAGTAGCGAGAAAGGTCTATTTAAAATTTTCAACTTCGCTGGCCGCCATATTCGTTTTGTTGTTAACCGGTTTATGAAAGTCTTATAGATAAACTTCCAGTAGTACCCTTTATATCCGTAAAAAATTTAAGGGTGATACCGCTAATAGTTTCAGAGATATAGAATGCCGGTGAAATATTTCGCACAGCCGCCATCTTGAGGTTATGTAAACAATTGAACGAAGTTAGATGTCGGTGCATTAAAATGTGTATAAACATATACTGTACAAAATTTTATTATGTTTGGTTGGTTAAATCGCGGGAAACATCTATTTAAATGTCGCAACTTCCCTTGGCCGCCATGTTGGTTTTGTAGTTCCCAGTTTTTCAAAAGTCACATAGGTGAACTTCTAGTAGTTTCCTTTAACACCGAAAAATATTCCAGGATGATATCGGTAATAGTTTCGGAGATATTGATTGCTGGGGAAATATTTCGCGCAGCCGCCATGTTGGATTAGTGAGACGTAACAAAATTTGAAGGTCACGGTCGATTCGTTAGGGATAGTGCTATAAACTTACCGATTTTCATTGAAATCGCTCCAGCCATTTAGCAGTTATTGGGGGGGGGGGCACACTATCACACACACACACACACAATGATAAGCCTATTTTTTAGCCTACTTTCGATTTTTGCAAAAAATGAAAGTAGACTTATGAGATCAACACAGGGCGAAAAAAGTGTGTCTGTCTGTGTGTGTGTATGTGTGTGTGTGAGTCTGTGTGTGTGTGTGTGTGTGTGTGTGTGAGTCTGTGTGTGTGTGTGTCTGTGTGTGTGTGAGTGTGTGTACTCTGAATGTCTGTCCCCCCCTATCAATTCGAACACGGTGAATGCGAATTGAACGAAATTTGGTACAAAGGTAGCACTAGCAAAGGACACCTCAGTGTCATGTTTTATATCGCCGCCATCTTGACTGAAACGTAATGGCGGCCACACGAATGTTCAAAGCTTAAATCAAATTACGACTAACCTAATCATCCGATCTCTACCAGATTTTGCAACAACATACCTTAATGGGGGGAGCATCCTTTGACCAAACCAAAGGTCATCAGCTTAATAGTTTGCGGATGGCGGCCATCTTTGTGTGAAAATCGATTCCCCCTATTAATTCTAACACGGTGCAACCGAATAGAACGAAATTTGGTACAGAGGTAGTACTAACAAAAGGCACCTCAGTGTCATGTTTTATATCGCCGCCATCTTGACGGAAACGTAATGGCGGCCACACAAATGTTCAAAGCTTAAATGAAATTACGACTAACCTAATCATCCGATCTCTACCAAATTTTGTAACAACATACCTTTATGCGGGGAGCATACTTTGACCAAACTAACAGGTCATCAGCGTAATAGTTTGCGGATGGCGGCCATCTTTGTGTGAAAATCCATTCCCCCTATTAATTCGGACACGGTGCAACCGAATGGAACGAAATTTGGTACAGAGGTAGTACTAACAGAAGGCACCTCAGTGTCATGTTTTATATCGCCGCCATCTTGACGGAAACGTAATGGCGGCCACACAAATGTTCAAAGCTTAAAACAAATTACGATTAACCTAATCATCCGATCTCTACCAAATTTTGCAACAACTTACCCTTGTAGAGGAAGCATCCTTTGACCGAATGAATAGGTCATTAGCCTAATAGTTTGCGGATGGCAGCCATCTTTGTGTAAAAATCAATTCCCCTTATTATTTCAAGCACGGTGAAACCGAATGGAACGAAATTTGGTACAGAGGTAGCACTAGCAAAGTGCATCTCAGTGTCATGTTTTATATCGCCGCCATATTGACAAAAACGTAATGGCGGCCACACAAATGTTCAAAGCTTATGTTAAATTACGACTAACCTAACCATCCGATCTCTACCAAACATTGCAACAACATACCTTTATGGTGGGAGCATCCTTTGACCAATCTAATAGGTTATTAGCCTAATAGTTTGCGGATGGCGGCCATCTTTATGTCAAAATTGATTCCCCCTATTAATTCGAACACGGTGGAACTGAATGGAACGAAATTTGGTACAGAGGTATCACTAGCAAAGGGCACCTCAGTGTCATGTTTTATATCGCCGCCATCTTGACTGAAACGTAATGGCGGCCACTCGAATGTTCAAAGCTTAAATCAAATTACGATTAACCTAATCATCCGATCTCTACCAAATTTTGCAACTACATACCTTTATGGATGGAGCATCCTTTGACCAATCTAATAGGTCATTCGCCTAATAGTTTGCGGATGGCGGCCATCTTTATGTCAAAATTGATTCCCCCTATTAATTCGAACACGGTGGAACCGAATGGAACGAAATTTGGTACAGAGGTAGCACTAGCAAAGGGAACCTCAGTGTCATGTTTTATATCGCCGCCATCTTGACTGAAACGTAATGGCGGCCACACGAATGTTCAAAGCTTAAATCAAATAACGATTAGCCTAATCATCCGATCTCTACCAAATTTTGCAACTGCATACCTTTATGGAGGGAGCATCCTTTGACCAATCTAATAGGTCATTCGCCAAATAGTTTGCGGATGGCGGCCATCTTTATGTCAAAATTGATTCCCCCTATTAATTCGAACACGGTGGAACCGAATGAACGAAATTTGGTACAGAGGTAGCACTAGCAAAGGGCACCTCAGTGTCATGTTTTATATCACCGCTATCTTGACGGAAACGTAATCGCGGCCACCCAAATGTTAAAAGCTAAAATGTAATTACGACCAACCTAATAATCTAGTCTCTACTAAATTTTGCAACACCATATCTTTATGTGGGAAACATATTCTGAACAAACTGCAAGAACATCAGCCCAATAGTTTGCAGATGGTGGCCAAGTATGTGTGCAAATCGATTCCCCCTATCAATTCAAACACGGTGAAACCGAATTGAACGAAATTTGGTACAGAGGTAGCACTAGCAAAGGGCACCTCATATTCATGTTTAATATCCCTATAGCACGTTGTATTTCAACAAGCTACTACAACCAACATTCAATCATACTCCTTGAAAAGGACAAAGAGTTATAACAATACCCATGCATTTAGAAGAAAGTAGGCTATATGTTCTTTACTGAACATCTTGTTCATTAATGAAAATAGGCTAAATAGGCTTATGAGATCACCTTTTGTCCATGTGTGTGTGTATATATGCGTATGTGTCTGTGTGTGTCTCCCCCTAATAACTTTTCAATGAAACTCAGTAAGGTCATAGCACCATTTTGGCCGACCTCGACCGTTGCCTTCAAATTCTATTACGTCTCATCAATCCAACATGGCGGCTGTGCGAAATATTTCACCAGCATTCAATATCTCCGAAAGTATTATTGATATCACCCTGAAAGTATGTACGGTGATAAAGGGCACCACTGCAAGTTCACCTATGAGACTTTCCAAAACCCAGTAACTACAAAACCAATATGGCGGCCAGGCGAAGTTGAGAATTTAAATAGACTTTTCTCGCGATTTAACCATCCAAACGCAATGAAACTTAGTACAGCAAAAGTTTATACACATTGTAATGCACTGACATCTAATTTCGTTCAATTGTTTACATAACCTCAAGATGTGCGAAATATTTGACCGGCATTCTATATCTCCGAAACTATTTCTGATATCACCCTGAAATTTTTTAACGTGATACAGGGCCCTACTACAAGTTTATATTTGCAAGTTTCAAAAACCTGTTGAATACAAAACGAACATGGCGGCCAAGCGAAATTGAAACATTTTAGCAGACTTATCTCGCGATTTAACCATCTGAGCGGAGTGAAATATGGTACATTAAATGTTTATACATACTGTAATGCACTGGCATCTAATCTAGATCAATTGTTTACATAACTTCAAGATGGTGACTACGGGAAATTTTAAAATTAAGTTCTTATTTCTTGTGTCGTAATCATGCGATGGAAGTGAAAGTTTGAATAATGAACCTACGCAATAATGTTCCTTTAATGGTACATAACTCTATGGCCTACCTACATATAAGAATCCAATAAGGCGACCATCCAAAATATTTAGATGGTTCTCAATATCTACGTACTTTTGCAGCAATCAAACTGAAATTCTTTATGTTCATAGGGGCTATGAACGTTAGCTCACCTATTGAACTTCCAATAACCTGGTGAGCACTAATCCATCATGGCGGCGGCGTCGCGAAGTATACATATTTAAATGGACGTATCTCGCGATTTAACCATCCGAGTGCAGTGAAACTCGGTACGGTAAATGCTTAGGCTACACAAATGTTAATCCACTGGCATATAATTTAATTCAATTATTTCCATAACCACAAGGTGGCAGCTGTAAGAAATTTTAAAATCTCGTTTTTACTTCTTGTGTACTTATCATGCAATTGAAGTTTGAATACTACACCTACAGAATAATCTTCATGTAACAGTACATAACTCTAAGACCTACATAATTATATAAAAGTCCAACATGGTGACCATCCGAAATATTAAAGGGTTCTCAATCTCTACCAATCTATTACAATCAAAATGATATTTGTGGGTTGATAGTAGGACATATGAAAATAGGCTTTAGTTCTTCACGGAACGAGACAACTGGTGTTATAGGATATTTTATAATTAATTCTATCCTAGATATTGAACCCATGTGCCATAGGGTCCAATGAGGGCGAATCCATGTATTTGGGAAAAAAAATGAAAGAAACGTATAGTTTCTAATGTAACTTAAAGAAAGATCCAGCTAAGATGCTAGCCTAATATGGTGCAAGAGGCGAGGACCAGGTGTTCGTGAGATGAGATCACTCCTCTTGACATTCAGAAGGGAGCGAGTCATGAGTATTAATAACCGAGTGGAAATTTCCCAGGATTAAACAAGGAAGCCTGACTCGGAAATCGACCTTACGTTGCTGGAAATTGACAACACCGCTTATGCGCCAGAAGAGGAATAATTAAATTTAACCCGTTTACAAGTATAATAATGAGTAAACAAGTACAGTACAGTGAATCATTTCGAATGAGAGATTTTTTAGTAAAGAGAAACCATTTAATAATTGCGCAGGAGAAAACTGCAAACGCAAGACGACGTCATCGGGGAATTACCAAGGCCTGTGTGGAGGGGAGAAAGCAAAAGAAATGCAACACCCACACAATTGAGGACGAGAAATTAATTAATATCTCCGAATTGCACGATCGATTCTTAGGTGCAATGAGATTATTTGACATTGAGAAGACGAGCTTTCGGAAGGTATAATTTTCATATTTGTGCCACCATTATTTTAGAAATTGGCCACAGAAAGGACTAGAGTCTTATTTTTTTGTAGTGAAATAGTATAAAGCTTCGGGCTTCACCAAGCCAATCATGCAGTTATTCTGACAACCCGTGAGGGTGTTACTACGCATGCAGTCATTCCGACAGTCCGTGAGGGGCGTAAGACTACATCACAGCACATCAGTATCCAGACAGCCATGTGGGGCGTAACTCTGCGTCACATCGAAGACAGTTACTAGTACTCCTTGAGGGGAGAAACGCTGTGTTACACCGCAGAAGTAATATCCGATAGCCATAGGCGTCGCAGTATTAACAACTTGCTTGCCTCCATAAGGAGTGGTAAAGAAGAAATTTAAAGTATCGCCGTATTGAAATATTAGGAAAATCCTAGTTACAGGATTTAGGCCCGACTGTATACAAGTTATAGTGAAAGTTCGTAAGATAAAGTCAGAGCAGGCTGCGAACGTCGGACTTAAAGGCGATAGGTCGTTAAATAGACGAACGAATATATCATAACGTACGGAAGTACCGTACCAGAAAGATAAACTGTTATCTAAATTAAAGAACCCAAAAAGGGAAGAACAGAATAAGGTTCGGAACGTATTTCAGAAACGTAGGAGTGCTAGAACCGATTAAATAAAGAAGCACGGAGAATATAAACATTATCTCCAGAAAGCAGGCGAACTATTCTAAAAGTACTAGACTATAAACTAAATCCATAGGTCATCGAGAGGTTATCGAGGAGACCTCGATCCGAATAGACTTTCGCTAGGATTGATAAACAGATCTACAAAGAAGCCGTTCAAGCTAGATAAATAGCCGGTTATCCAGGATAGGAGTAGAAGAATTTGGATTCCAGGGAACAGTAGATGTTTCGAGACTTTCGTACTCTGCAGGATAGGAAGCCGACATTGAATAAATTTCACCCTTGGAAACGGGAAATTAAGAGGTCACGTGTAATAGGCTCAGAAATACGGCCTAGTGATCAAGAATTGTGAAGTGTAAATTTATCAAGATTGTGTGTTAGATTAATATTTTTAGTGTTTATTATGTGTTCAAAAGGGACACATCAGTGTATAAAAATGTCGTCAATGTTAAGTGTCTTATATATATGTCAAGAAGTGTTTGTACATAAGATGAATTCCTTTAATATGGAGTAAAAGTTCAAAGTGGGCCCAAAATGAAACACCGCACAAGAATAAAGATCATGGGACGATCTTAAAAACATGTGAGTACTGAATTTCATTCTATTTTGGTGTCAGGAATTGGTTGTGGACAAATCCACCGGAGTTTTTGAGTAAAAGGGATGTGTTTTAAGAAATACATACTAAATAAACAAGAACGCGGTCTGAACAATAATAGAAATTTGAGAAATTATAAATGATTATGTAAAGAATAAATCCCGTAGAGGAAATATATGAATAAAATGTTAATGTATTTAACGAATGTCATAAGAGCAAGCGAAATATCAATAATTATCATGAAAGATATTTAAATAAAGTAAAGTTGAGATATGAAAGAAATAGCTTTTGAGCTTGTGTAAAGAATAAAGGTAATACTAATAACTAAGTATGGAAATATTAAATAAAGATCAAATAAATTGATGTGAACATAAGAGCGTTAAAGCCTTAATATATGTGTAAGATATGATGTTCAAGGGAATGTTTTAAATGGGAGCGATTTATCGGCAACGGAAAAGATTAATATAAGAATTAAAAATAATATGAATTGTTACTAATGAGATTTATCAGTTCTTGGGAAGACATTTCGGCTTAAAATAATGCATAGCGCCAAGGAGCGCAAATAATATTAAAATGTCACGCTAGGAAAGCGTAGAAGTTAAAATACTTGGTAAATTACTTATGGAGGGTAGTTGATTGTAGTGAATTGATAATTGTATAAGTCCTCTATTTGTGACGTTGTATCACGAGGCATTGTGTATGTATTAAAAGGGAGCTAATGTATGGTATTATTGAGCGTATGTCATGTAGGCCACGGCCGACTTTAAATCGCGTCTTGTATAAGTCCTTTATAAGGGAATGGTTCCCGAGGCATGTGAAGAGATTCGAACTCAGAATCCTCTTATGATAAAAGCCCCTTAATTCTCCGTCGTCGAATGTGTATTAATCTTCCCCAATCAATGAGGACCCTCTCATAATTAATAAATGCCAAGGTTACGAAAGGGGTCTATGAACCAAAGAATATTTGTTTGAATGGATACAGTATAGTAAAAGCCCGGTCTCTCCCCAGGACTGAGTATAATGTGAAGGTTTGTTTTGAAAGCCTTGGAAAGGAGCTGCTAACGTGGGTTAGACAGAGAGTCGCCCGTCACCCTCTGTGTCATAAATCGCGCCCGAGTTAATGGCCTGGCTCTCTTAGAGTAAGGGTGGGCCGGAACCGTCTCGTAAGATGTAGTAAAGACACCGTGAGTGTTTAAAGTTGTTAACGACCCGGGCGTTGAACCGAGGTCCTTGTAGATTGATATTTTCGTTTGCCTGTTCAGATCGTAGTTTCTTATGTGATAATGGTCTTATAAGACATAAGAGATAAATAACAATCCCTATTGTAATGATGTATGGAAGTAGGATTCCACGAGTTAATTGAAGGCAACTAAGTTTCGGGAGTAACTATAGTTTTTTGACTGTGTCAAGTATCTTCACGCTCTGGAGTACACAATTGATTTCCTGATTACCTTAATATATTTGTGAAAATAAAGAGAGATGATAACAGCTGAACGTGTGAACATGCCCAACATATTGAGTTAGATAATTAACATAAGATTTTAAATGTAATTATACATTTGTTTTGAGGATTAAGAAAATATAAAAGATAGTATTTGAGGTGTACAAGAGTGACACCATTATTATGTGAAGCATGGAGCCAAAAGAGCTCGGAGTTATATAAAGCTTACAGTTGATGCTTTATGGAAGTAAGACTAAGTAGGAATTGTTGGTTTATGTGGAAACCATATGTTTTAAATACAATATTTGTTTATTATATTTGTGATTCCTTGTTCATTGGGAACAAGTAGATGATTATGGGTCAGTAATTAAATTGTTAAAGTGTTTGTAGCGCCATTAATTTTATTAATTAAATGTGTTAAAATAGGAGTTGATTTTGTTGTTATTTTTGCAAGTGTATCCTCTAATTAATCCAAAATATGTGAGTCACAGAGTGGGGGAACTTACCACTGCCCCGAAAATTCCGAATTGAGCTACGCTGGCATACTGTGATTGGCATATTTCTTGCTAAAAGGGCACATGGGGGCATATAAGTAATGTGCTGGATTAATAACTAGAGGAACACTTAAGACGGTCATATCATGTAAAGTAAAATAATGATAGGAGTAGCTACAACATAAAATATTAACTGACCGCATGGGTCCCTGGAAACTCATACCGAGCAGCCCTGAATTATATTAACCACCCCCCCTAGCAAATATAAGATTTTGGCGCCCAGTACGCAGGGATGAGTTTTCCTAGGGAAAACCCGAGTTTTCTCGAAAAATCTAAATTTTCATTTTTGAAAAAAATGGTTTTTCGAAATTTTGAATTTTAAATACTTCCATAAAGGTTTATGAAATTGAATAAAAGGATCAAAAGGGTACGTTGTAAGTAAATACCCGTACCAAAGTAAATTTTTGAAGAAATTGGGACACAATAATTCAGAGTATCATCTCTCAAGCATGTACTAGTGTGGTGGCATTAGTGGCCCACTGTATTCTTATATTAGAAAAGATGGTGACGATGATGGAGTTAAAAGAGTGTTTGGATGAACATTTCCAAAAGAATAGGGACGAGATAGTAAAAATAAGTACGAAAAGTACGGAAGATGAAAAAAAGAGAATAGGGAAGAGAGGCAGGAACTTTTAAACGCTATAAAAGCCGATAGCAAAGAAAAGTGGGAGACCATGAACAATAAATTGGGAATAATAGACAATACATTGAGTCTCCAAAAGGATGAAAATAACAAAGTGTTCGAATCCATGAATCAAAGTTTAGAGTCACTAAAAACTGATAGTGCTAACATGGGAACTAAATTAGAAGCTATCGAAGTTAACTGTGTAAAAATGAACGATGAATTGAAGGCTGAGATAGAGGGCAAATTGAATAGTATAAAAACAGAAAATTCAGATCATTTGTCAGCACAATCCAGGGCTTTGGAAGATAAACTAGGAATAATGGAAGGGAAACTTGAAAATAAATTACATTCATTTCAGGAGAAGATGATAGGTGATAATTTTTTGAACAATCAAGCCATGAACACTAAATTAGAGGCCATGGAGACTAAAATACAAAGTAATATAAATAAGAAATTAGAAGAAACAATGAATAACAAATTTCAAGCTTTTGACACTGATTTTGGGAATAAGTTAAATGAATTAAAAGGGGGAATAAAACAGGGGTCAGATGAACTCCGAGAAAGTATAGAAGGAAACATAGAGTCCAAATTTCAAATATTGGATAAAACATTTGGGGACAAGTTAAAGGCATTGCAAACTGAGAGTAACACGTTTAATGCAGGATTGAGAACCCAGATAAGTACTATAGAAAAAAATAGTATAGAATCCAAAAAGGAGTGCCAAGATAATTTTAAAATTATAGAGGATAAAATTGGTACCATGGAAAATAATTTTGGTTCTATAGAAACTAAATTAAATAGCATGGAAAAAGCATGTATAAGGAAAGTAGACGAATGTAGAAATGAACTTGTATCCCAGATCCAAGGTGTGCAGGAACATTTAGAAGCTCAGATAAAATCTAACAAGAATATTTGTGAAAGTTCCCGGGATGAAATAAAACAAAGCGTGAATGAGCTAGGAGATAGATTTGAAGGGGTTGAGAAAAAAATGGGAGAACTTGAGGGAAAAGTCAATGAAGTTCAAACCGAAGTAACTGAGATGAAAAATCAAAATAAACAGGATGTTAAGGGTATGAAAGATCAGATTGATCATTTTATTAGGCAGGTAGATGATAACTGGAAGACGTACGAAACGAAAATAGATAAAAGTTTAGGTCTATATGAGGAGCATCTCCAGAATGAAAGAAAACAACGAGAGAAAGAAAATAAGGATATCACCCATAAGATAGATGAAATAAGCAAGGGTATTAATGAGGTCCAGGAAACTATCGGAAAGTTAGAAGGGCGAGTAGGAAAAACTAATAATGAAGTAAAACTGATCAAAGATGAATTAACGGAAGTGTCTAAGAAGACGGAAGGAAAGTTGAAAGGAATTGAATTAGATATGGTCAAAGGACGAAAAGAAGTGGAGAAGCAAATAAAGGAGATACGAGAGGGCCTGGAGACCATAGGTGACGTTAAGCCAGAAATTATAGACCAAAGGGTCATGATCTTTAAGAAAGAGGTAGAAGACCAACTAAATGAATTCAGGGATAGTTACAGGGATGAGAAATTCCAATCCAAAAAGGTAGAGGAAGATAGTAGAAGGAATCAAGAAAGAATTCAGAATGAATTAAGATCCAGGTTGGAGAGGACTGAACATAAGAATAGTCAAATGGAAATCCAACTCATGGCTAATGAAGAAAGTGCCCGAAGGGAAAGGAAGTTAGAATTCGAGAATCCGGAGGAGTTTCCAAAGACAGGATGGGTAGATTCCCGTGAACAAGGCACAGATATGGAGAGGGACTTAGGAGGGGAGAGCCCTTATAAGAACCCAGGATATCCGATGGCGATGTCAACCCCGTACATGAATCAGACAAATGGCCAGATAATAAACATTATTAAATCCAATGAGGACAGACCAGTAAAGTTTACGGGTAATAACATGTCTATTACTCCAAAATACTGGCTAAAGGAAGTTGCAGAGTATTTAAACGAGATGAAAGTTCCTCAGGATCGGAGACTGAGAGCTATTGAAAAGCTGTTAGCAGGTGATTGTCTCACCTGGTTCAGAAGCTTCAGGTACACCTTTGATACGGTGGAAGGCTTTAGGGAAGCATTTTTAAAACGATATTGGGCAGCAGACGTCCAAGAGAATTTAAGGCTGGATCTGTACTCTAGGAAGTACAGCACAAATGCACCAACTAAGTACTCGGAGTTTTTCACCGCTCAGCTGTGTAAATTCCGCGAACTTGATATTGCTCCGGCAGAAAACGACCTGTGTGCCGCCATTGCAAGACAACTTCCGTATGAGATTCAGAGGCTGTTAATCTCATCCAAAGCCAGAAGTGCTGTGGAAGTGGAGAGTGTATTACGTCAGTTAGATATGACGACTTCGCAAGTAACTCCTCGGCATCAAAGACAAACTGAGCAAGTACACATGGCCAGCAGTCATGAAACTGGAGAAAAACCAGCGACCAGGAATCAGTCCACCAGCACGGATACCCAAGGACTAGGTCGAGAGTATGGGCACCAGGAGCCTAGAAGGATACAGCCATATTACCGAGGAGGATATCGAGGAAGAAATCCTAGAAATACAGGTTATAGGCAACAAGAGAGCCGACCCTATAACAATAACCACCAAAGGCAAGAAAACAGAAAGAAATGGGAGAATTATCCCAGAAGGAATGTAAGGCCAGAGGATAGGAATGATGAATATCGGGCCGAAATAGAAGAAAGATATCAGGAAAGTCTTCGTTATATGAACGAACGACCAGATGAACCTGATAGGCAAAAAGTCCGTTGGAGTGAGGCAATTAAGAACCGGAAATCACCCGACCGACTAGACGGAGCTCAAAGCTTGGAACTACAAGCTCAGTTAAAGAATGAGGGAAAAGGGAGCCCTCAGGATAAAAAAAAACTCCAAATTTAAATTGTCAAAAGTGGAAACATACCAGGAGCTGGGAGGAGGTAGAAATTGTGAATTGGATAGCAAGACCAGATGAGCTAATTAACGAGGATGTGGAAGGAATCCCACCTGTTAAAAGAGAACTACCTATAATTAGGCTTAGGATAGAAGGATTACTGGTCAGAGCATTGATTGATACCGGATCCACAATAAGTCTAATTACACAAACCCATCTAAATGAACTGGAAATAAGGGGCCGAGTATTAAAGATTCCCACATCAAGTGTAAAGATTAAGGGGATTATCCCTGAAAAATCTTTAACATGTAAATTTCAGGTATACATTGATCTGATCATGGGTAACGCTGAAATTTCGCAGTGCATTTTGCTGGTAAATCAATTACCGTATAATGTCATATTAGGTATTGATTTTATCCGTGAGAACAAGGTCATCATAGACCTAGCGCAAAACTGCATTAGAGTTCAAAGAGAGGATGTGGATGAGCAAAACATTAACCTACAGGAACAGGATGCGAAAATAGGAGAACAGGTATGGCATATGGAAGAAGTGATTGAGGAAGATTATAAGGACATAGAAAAGATATTTGAAGTCCTCAACATAGAACTCGAAGATAATTTGGAAAATGAGTTCGAGACCAACCTGTCAGGAAAAGTGGAGGAAGCTAAAGTCAACCTCGAAAATAAGGAACAGTTAAAGAAATTATTATTGAATTATAGGGACGTATTTGATTCCAAGCCAGGGAAGATTGAAAATTTTAAATACGCGTTCCAAGTCAATGATTGGGCACCGTTCAAACAAAAACCATACCCGGTTGCGGAAAAACATTACCCACAAACCAAGAAAACACTGCAGGAGATGATGAATGCAGGTGTTATAAAAAAGATGGCGACACCATATGTTAGTCCATTAGTGATTGTGAGTAAACCGGATGGCTCAGTAAGGGTGTGTTTAGATGCCAGAAATTTAAATGCAAAAATCATACCAGAAAATGATTCGGCACCACCCATAAAAGAAATACTGAGGAAGTTCAAAGGCAAGAAGATTTTTACAAATATTGACATGACTTCTTCGTATCATCATCTCGAACTGGAAGAGAAAACCAGCTTGTTGACTGGATTTCAGTTCGACCAACAAACATATTGTTTTAGAAGATGTCCGTTTGGATTGAAGACCGCAGGATCTGCATTAATAAGAGCGCTTGATCGAAACCTGTCAGAGGAAGTGAAAGATTGCACTATCCGATACGTGGATGACATTTTGCTTACCTCGGAGAACATTGAGGAACATTTAGAAAATTTGAAGAAATTATTGGAAGACTTAAGAAGGGCAAATTTTAAAATAAATTTAAAGAAGTCGAATTTTTGTCAAAGGCAAGTGACATTTTTAGGGCATGTGATATAAAGGATGGTGTTAAACCAAATCCATGCAAATTGGAATCGATAAGGGATTTTCCAAGGCCTTTGAAGGTAAAGAACGTTCGCCAGTTTTTGGGATTGATTGGGTTCTTCTCAGGACATTGTCCATCATACACCAAAACTGTTGCACCACTACAGGACCTTCTGAAGAAGGGGGGCAAGTGGAAATGGACGGAGGAAGCAGAAAAAGCATTCGTGGAGGCCAAGGAAATGCTCTTAAATTACGTGAAGCTAGGATATCCTGATTTTAATCAGAGATTTATCATTCAAACAGACGCATCCCAGATTGGAATAGGGGCAATGCTATATCAGGAAAACCCGGAAAACCCTGAGAAGAAAAACTATCTAGCTTTCACAAGTAGGAGACTGAAACCACGCGAGAAAAATTATACGATCAGCGAAATCGAGCTGCTAGCGATATTGCACGCGTTGCAATATTGGCGGAAGATCGTATATGGGTATCAGGTCATTCTAAGAACGGATCATAAAGCTTTAACCTTTTTGATGAAGACTGATTTATCCAGTCAAAGGTTGATGCGTTGGGCTTTATACATTCAACAATTTGATGTCAAGATAGAGTACTGCCCAGGAAAAGAAAATATAGTTCCAGACTACTTAAGTAGACAGCCAGAGTCCATAGAAGAGGAAGTAATGGCTATAGATTTGGAAGACAGGGATCAGCGTACTCTTAATGAGTTAAGAAGCATTAGTCAAAGACAACGGGAGGATCCATGGATGAATATGCTCATATCTTTCCTTGAGGGAAGCTTGATAAGAGGAACACCAGCGTACACGGAAGCGAATAAGATAGCTCAAGACTACACGTTTTATAATGGATTGTTATATAAGTTTGTAGACTCTGACCATACAAAATTAAGGATTGTTGTACCTGCAATTTTGCAGAGGAAAATAGTATGGTTAGCCCATAGATCGTTCGGACATATGGGAGTCGACAAAACAGTCTCAATGCTGAAAGAAGCATTTGTATGGCCGAGACTGAGAGAAACTGTAAGGGACACGTTAAAAACATGTGATTTATGTCAAAGGATCAAACCTAATGCATTTCTGATGAGACAGAAGCCTATACCATTGTTGCCCGAAAGGCCCGGCCAAATCATATCTATTGATAATTTTGGACCTTTGCCAAAGGCAAGAAGGGGAAATCGACACATAATGGTGGCTATGGATGTCTTCACTAAAATGGTTGTCCTTGCTCCCATACAGAAGACTAGTACCAAACAGGTGTTAAAACGACTTAAAGAAAAAGTGATACCGATTCTGGGGAAACCTGAGAATTTGTTGTCGGATCACGGCAGTTGTTTCACCAGTGTAGAGTTCAGACGAGAATTAGAAAGACGTGGAATACGTCAGATTTTGTCAAGTATTCGCCATCCTGAGGCAAATCCTGTAGAAAGAGTGATGAGAGAGACGGCCAAGTACTGTAGAATATACTGTGCCGAAGAAAATTGGAAGTGGATAGATATCTTGGATATTATCGAATTTTGTATAAATAATACAATCCATGAATCCACAGGAGAGATACCCATAACGTTACATCTGAATGAGCAACCAGAAAGACCTTGGAGTCTAGTAATTCCTAGGCCAGCAGACGCTCAGCCTGGAAGAGATGTACGCATTAGAAGAGCATTTGAGCATCTAAAAGCTCAAGCCGACAGGAGGCAGAGAAGAAATAGGCATAAGAGGTATCATCGACCATTATTAGCAGGAGAAATGGTGTTAGTAAAAAGACCCGCCATTTCGGATCCAGGGAACCGTGTGTACAAGAAGTTCCAGAAAATGTACCACGGACCATATCAAATAATCAGAGATTTGAGGAATAACGCATATAGAATTCGGCACTGTGAAACGGATCACGAAGTGACCATGAATTCAGCAAATTTGAAATTATATTACCCTCCCGAAGATTTCGATGAGGTAAATGAACAAGCCCTGGTTATGGAAAAATGTAGAGATGAATCCGCCTTTGACATAAACAAGAATAAGGAAGAAATAGAAAATAGAGCTCAAGCATTCGAGTGCGAATGCGAGTTGGAGAAATTGTATTGGGAAATTAAAGAAATAATTGAATTTATTGAAGAAGAAAATTCCAATTTAAGAAAGGAAAATGATGAAATAAGGAAACGGGTAGGGATAGACCAAACCCGTAAGGAAGAATGAGGTTCTGGGAACTTAAAGTCCAGACAAGTAAAGAAAGAGAGAAAGGGTAGGGACAGAGCATACCCGACCTACACAATTACCGGATACGACTTTAAAGAAGTAAAAACAACGGAAGGTACGGACGACGTTATGATGGCTTCGACGAATAAAGACAGATATGATTAATTGAAATAAATTTCCTCAAATTTTTTCGAAAATTTATTTACCTAAGGAGCGGAGAGATGAACCCATGTGCCATAGGGTCCAATGAGGGCGAATCCATGTATTTGGGAAAAAATGAAAGAAACGTATAGTTTCTAATGTAACTTAAAGGAAGATCCAGCTAAGATGCTAGCCTAATATGGTGCAAGAGGCGAGGACCAGGTGTTCGTGAGATGAGATCACTCCTCTTGACATTCAGAAGGGAGCGAGTCATGAGTATTAATAACCGAGTGGAAATTTCCCAGGATTAAACAAGGAAGCCTGACTCGGAAATCGACCTTACGTTGCTGGAAATTGACAACACCGCTTATGCGCCAGAAGAGGAATAATTAAATTTAACCCGTTTACAAGTATAATAATGAGTAAACAAGTACAGTACAGTGAATCATTTCGAATGAGAGATTTTTTAGTAAAGAGAAACCATTTAATAATTGCGCAGGAGAAAACTGCAAACGCAAGACGACGTCATCGGGGAATTACCAAGGCCTGTGTGGAGGGGAGAAAGCAAAAGAAATGCAACACCCACACAATTGAGGACGAGAAATTAATTAATATCTCCGAATTGCACGATCGATTCTTAGGTGCAATGAGATTATTTGACATTGAGAAGACGAGCTTTCGGAAGGTATAATTTTTATATTTGTGCCACCATTATTTTAGAAATTGGCCACAGAAAGGACTAGAGTCTTATTTTTTTGTAGTGAAATAGTATAAAGCTTCGGGCTTCACCAAGCCAATCATGCAGTTATTCTGACAACCCGTGAGGGTGTTACTTCGCATGCAGTCATTCCGACAGTCCGTGAGGGGCGTAAGACTACATCACAGCACATCAGTATCCAGACAGCCATGTGGGGCGTAACTCTGCGTCACATCGAAGACAGTTACTAGTACTCCTTGAGGGGAGAAACGCTGTGTTACACCGCAGAAGTAATATCCGATAGCCATAGGCGTCGCAGTATTAACAACTTGCTTGCCTCCATAAGGAGTGGTAAAGAAGAAATTTAAAGTATCGCCGTATTGAAATATTAGGAAAATCCTAGTTACAGGATTTAGGCCCGACTGTATACAAGTTATAGTGAAAGTTCGTAAGATAAAGTCAGAGCAGGCTGCGAACGTCGGACTTAAAGGCGATAGGTCGTTAAATAGACGAACGAATATATCATAACGTACGGAAGTACCGTACCAGAAAGATAAACTGTTATCTAAATTAAAGAACCCAAAAAGGGAAGAACAGAATAAGGTTCGGAACGTATTTCAGAAACGTAGGAGTGCTAGAACCGATTAAATAAAGAAGCACGGAGAATATAAACATTATCTCCAGAAAGCAGGCGAACTATTCTAAAAGTACTAGACTATAAACTAAATCCATAGGTCATCGAGAGGTTATCGAGGAGACCTCGATCCGAATAGACTTTCGCTAGGATTGATAAACAGATCTACAAAGAAGCCGTTCAAGCTAGATAAATAGCCGGTTATCCAGGATAGGAGTAGAAGAATTTGGATTCCAGGGAACAGTAGATGTTTCGAGACTTTCGTACTCTGCAGGATAGGAAGCCGAAATTGAATAAATTTCACCCTTGGAAACGGGAAATTAAGAGGTCACGTGTGATAGGCTCAGAAATACGGCCTAGTGATCAAGAATTGTGAAGTGTAAATTTATCAAGATTGTGTGTTAGATTAATATTTTTAGTGTTTATTATGTGTTCAAAAGGGACACATCAGTGTATAAAAATGTCGTCAATGTTAAGTGTCTTATATATATGTCAAGAAGTGTTTGTACATAAGATGAATTCCTTTAATATGGAGTAAAAGTTCAAAGTGGGCCCAAAATGAAACACCGCACAAGAATAAAGATCATGGGACGATCTTAAAAACATGTGAGTACTGAATTTCATTCTATTTTGGTGTCAGGAATTGGTTGTGGACAAATCCACCGGAGTTTTTGAGTAAAAGGGATGTGTTTTAAGAAATACATACTGAATAAACAAGAACGCGGTCTGAACAATAATAGAAATTTGAGAAATTATAAATGATTATGTAAAGAATAAATCCCGTAGAGGAAATATATGAATAAAATGTTAATGTATTTAACGAATGTCATAAGAGCAAGCGAAATATCAATAATTATCATGAAAGATATTTAAATAAAGTAAAGTTGAGATATGAAAGAAATAGCTTTTGAGCTTGTGTAAAGAATAAAGGTAATACTAATAACTAAGTATGGAAATATTAAATAAAGATCAAATAAATTGATGTGAACATAAGAGCGTTAAAGCCTTAATATATGTGTAAGATATGATGTTCAAGGGAATGTTTTAAATGGGAGCGATTTATCGGCAACGGAAAAGATTAATATAAGAATTAAAAATAATATGAATTGTTACTAATGAGATTTATCAGTTCTTGGGAAGACATTTCGGCTTAAAATAATGCATAGCGCCAAGGAGCGCAAATAATATTAAAATGTCACGCTAGGAAAGCGTAGAAGTTAAAATACTTGGTAAATTACTTATGGAGGGTAGTTGATTGTAGTGAATTGATAATTGTATAAGTCCTCTATTTGTGACGTTGTATCACGAGGCATTGTGTATGTATTAAAAGGGAGCTAATGTATGGTATTATTGAGCGTATGTCATGTAGGCCACGGCCGACTTTAAATCGCGTCTTGTATAAGTCCTTTATAAGGGAATGGTTCCCGAGGCATGTGAAGAGATTCGAACTCAGAATCCTCTTATGATAAAAGCCCCTTAATTCTCCGTCGTCGAATGTGTATTAATCTTCCCCAATCAATGAGGACCCTCTCATAATTAATAAATGCCAAGGTTACGAAAGGGGTCTATGAACCAAAGAATATTTGTTTGAATGGATACAGTATAGTAAAAGCCCGGTCTCTCCCCAGGACTGAGTATAATGTGAAGGTTTGTTTTGAAAGCCTTGGAAAGGAGCTGCTAACGTGGGTTAGACAGAGAGTCGCCCGTCACCCTCTGTGTCATAAATCGCGCCCGAGTTAATGGCCTGGCTCTCTTAGAGTAAGGGTGGGCCGGAACCGTCTCGTAAGATGTAGTAAAGACACCGTGAGTGTTTAAAGTTGTTAACGACCCGGGCGTTGAACCGAGGTCCTTGTAGATTGATATTTTCGTTTGCCTGTTCAGATCGTAGTTTCTTATGTGACAATGGTCTTATAAGACATAAGAGATAAATAACAATCCCTATTGTAATGATGTATGGAAGTAGGATTCCACGAGTTAATTGAAGGCAACTAAGTTTCGGGAGTAACTATAGTTTTTTGACTGTGTCAAGTATCTTCACGCTCTGGAGTACACAATTGATTTCCTGATTACCTTAATATATTTGTGAAAATAAAGAGAGATGATAACAGCTGAATGTGTGAACATGCCCAAAATATTGAGTTAGATAATTAACATAAGATTTTAAATGTAATTATACATTTGTTTTGAGGATTAAGAAAATATAAAAGATAGTATTTGAGGTGTACAAGAGTGACACCATTATTATGTAAAGCATGGAGCCAAAAGAGCTCGGAGTTATATAAAGCTTACAGTTGATGCTTTATGGAAGTAAGACTAAGTAGGAATTGTTGGTTTATGTGGAAACCATATGTTTTAAATACAATATTTGTTTATTATATATGTGATTCCTTGTTCATTGGGAACAAGTAGATGAAGGAAGGAAGGAAGCTTGTAGTTTTACGTGACCGTTAATCTCGCGATCATAAGCCACGGGACCTCCGTTTTACGTGGAATCCGAACCACAGGACATGGCATTTCACATCGAAAATCTCACATGCATTGACCGGGAATCGAACCCGGTCCGCCTTGGTGAGAGGCATACAGCTTGACCGCTGCGCCACCACGCCCCCAACAAGTAGATGATTATGGGTCAGTAATTAAATTGTTAAAGTGTTTGTAGCGCCATTAATTTTATTAATTAAATGTGTTAAAATAGGAGTTGATTTTGTTGATATTTTTGCAAGTGTATCCTCTAATTAATCCAAAATATGTGAGTCACAGAGTGGGGGAACTTACCACTGCCCCGAAAATTCCGAATTGAGCTACGCTGGCATACTGTGATTGGCATATTTCTTGCTAGAAGGGCACAATATACCTATTTATATTATATAAAATCTTATAAATAATTAAGTGTTGAGTACTCTCAGTAATGAATTCATTTTTAAGAGAATCGTCAGGTTATTGTTATATTCTATAGTCCAACATACGGTTTATAATTTTTGAAATTGTATGGGGTCCGTGGAAATATTTAAATTTTCGAAGGGGTCCGTAGTATTAATAGTTTGGGAACCTTTCACCTACATGATGTATACAGAGCCACCTGTGCGCTAAAATCTGAACCTGTCTTTGAAACATGGAAATGACAACTTTTACACCTAAATCACAAGTGATTAGGCAAACCAAAACTACTCTACAGCGTAGCTACACCTCTAAATAACATATTTTCAAGCAAAAAACCACAAATTTACTACCCGGAAATACTCTAAACAGGCCAAAAACCAACTACCAATCGCAGCCCAGCAAAGCTACCCGTCCAGCCAACACGTTCAAATACAGCCATTCACAGCCCTACTAACTCAAAACACAGCTCATACATCTCATTGATTTCATTTAAATTCATCATTATCCCCAAAATCGAGGCCTATTATAATCAACTTTTATTTTTAAACAAACAAACCTACTACAGGTCTATCTACCATTTCATACTATCAAACATCAACCCACTAGCGGTCTGCCTTCCTCCCTTAAAGCTTAAAGTTACAACTTCAGATCCTTCATATCATTATTATTATCAAGCTGAAGCAACTGCTGCTGTAGCACCACGGCCTGGAGGGCATGTGGTGTGCGAAGTTTGAGTGAACGAGCCGGAAATTTGTAATAACAACGTTATATAACGTAAATAAATTAATAACTTGAAATAACTTAACATTTAAACAAGATGTTCAGTAAAGAACATATAGCCTACTTTCTCCTAAATGCATGGGTATTGTTATAACTCTTTGTCCTTTTCAAGGAGTATAATTGAATGTTGGTTGTAGTAGCTAGTTGAAATACAACGTGCTATAGGGATATTAAACATGAATATGAGGTGCCCTTTGCTAGTGCTACCTCTGTAAAAAAAAACATTCAATTTGGTTTCACCGTGTTTGAATTGATATGGGGAATGGATTTGCACACATGCATGCCGCTATTTGCAAACTATTGGGCTGATGACCTTGTAGTCAGTCATAAGATGCTTTCCACAAAAGGCATGTTGTTGCAAAATCTGGTAGAGATCAAATTATTAGGATGGTCGTAATTTGATTTAAGCTTTTAATATTTTGATGGCCGTCATTCCGTTTCCGTCAAGATGGCAGCGATACAAAACATGACACTGAGGTGCCCTTTGCTAGTGCTACCTCTGTACCAAATTTCGTTCAATTCGGTTTCACCGTGTTTGAATTGATAGGGGGAATCGATTTTCACACATACTTGGCCACCATCTGCAAACTATTGGGCTGATGATCTGGCAGTTTGGTCACAATATGCTTCCCACATAAAGATATGTTGTTGCAAAATTTGGTAGAGACTAGATTATTAGGTTGGTCGTAATTGCATTTTAGCTTTTAACATTTGGGTGGCCGCGATTACGTTTCCGTCAAGATGGCGGTTATATAAAACATGACACTGAGGTGCCCCTTGTTAGTGCTACCTCTGTACCAAATTTCGTTCCATTCGGTTTCACCGTGTTCGAATTGATAGGGGGAATCGATTTTCACACAAAGATGGCCGCCATCTGCAAAATATTAGGCTGATGACCTATTAGTTCGGTCAAAGGATGCTCCCCCAATAAAGATATGTTGTTGCAGAATTTGGTAGAGATCGGATGATTATATTAGTCGTAATTTGATTTAAGCTTTGAAAATTTGTATGGCCGCCATTACGTGTCTGTCAAGATGGCGGCGATATAAAACATGACACTGAGGTGCCCTTTGCTAGTGCTACCTCTGTACCAAATTTCGTTCAATTCCGTTTCACCGTGTTTGAATTAATAGGGGAATCGATTTTGACACAAAGATGGCCGCCATCCGCAAACTGTTAGGCTAATGACCTATTAATTTGGTCAAAAAATGCTTCCTCCATAAAGGTATGTTTTTGCAAAATTTGGTAGAGATCAGATGATTAGGTTAGTCGTAATTTGATTTAAGCTTTGAACATTTGTGTGGCCGCCATTACGTTTCCGTCAAGATTGCGGCGATATAAAACATGACACTGAGGTGTCCTTTGCTAGTGCTACCTTTGTACCAAATTTCGTTCAATTCGCTTTCACCGTGTTCGAATTGATAGAGGGGGACAGACATTCAGAGTGCACACACACACACACACACACACAGACTCACCTACACAAACACACACACACACACACACACACAGAGACATACTTTTTTTCGCCATGTGTTGATCTCATAAGTCTACTTTCATTTTTTGCAATAATCGAAAATAGGCTAAAATTACTAAATATTAGCCTACAAACTTCAAACCGTACGCCAGCTTAAAGCTTATCAACTTGAAATCACGTCAGGGGCCTCCAAGGACGCTGCCGGTCGCTTCGCGACCGACAACAGCCTCGGCGAACACCTCTATTTTAAACTAAAATTTATATCACCTCAAATCAACTTCAGAAATTCAATTTAAGCTTCCCGCTCAATGTATGCACCAGGCTAAGGAGCGCTTAGTCGCACCGCGTACCTGGCCCTCACACCGCTGGCTACATGAATTTTAGATAGACTTTCTCATTATTCTGATTTCGGCACTTTTGCACTCAAGCACAGGCTAATCAAATCATAAAATACTAGGGCGCCCGTACTGCTCCGCAGCATATTTTTTCAGTATTGGAATTAAAAAATTACGACATTAAGTAATAGTTTATAACCTTTATTTTACAATACTTCCTTCCAATGTTCGCTGTACGTCGACTCTTAGTTTTAAATGATTTTCCTCGGGATAAGGCAACATAGAACATTCCATGGCCTAAAACAGGATCAGGCAAGTAGATTCCAACTCGATGAAGCGTTTGACCCTGCACTTTGTTGATTGTAATACAAAACGCTAGTGTAATACGAAATTTCCGTCATTAGAACAAAAGATATGATTGAAAAAATATTGAAAAATGAGATATAGTATCGAATGTGCACTCATAACATTCCAAAGAAACAGCAGATTTGAATAGTTAACAGCTCAATTGAAAGGGCTTCAGTCCCTGAGTGTTCTTAGACTAAAACGACTTGAGTACCTCGATCAGAACCAAAGATATGATTGCTTCAAAGTTGGAAAAAGATGAAAAACGTTGAAAATATCAAATAAATTGAGGAAGGCGGAAGTGAAGTGATTTGTAATACTTGATAACAAATCTTTGCATGAATACCTTTCAATGAATAGTGGTATGAAGGAAATCAACCCGATAGAATGGCCGGACGGACTCGGTTAAATATTCATAATTATTTCTAATATTCGCTTCGGCACTCATAACATTCCTCAGAATCGACCAATGTAAATATTTAATACCTCAAAAGATAGAACTTGATCCACTGTGTGCTCTTAGACCAAAACGAACAGTGTAAATCAATTAGAATCAAAGATATGATAGCTACAATGAGAAAAACTGTTGAAAACATGAGCTGTAATATCGTATGTCCACGCATAACTTTCCTCATAATCAGCCGATTTGAATGGTTAAGAGCTCAAATGATAGCGCTTGATTCACTGAGTGTTCTTAGACTAAAACGATCTTCGTAACTCAATTAGACCCGCAGATATGATTACTTCAAAGTTGGAAAAAGTTGGAAAAAGTTGAAAAAATCAAATAATTTGAGAAAGGCGTAATTTAAGTGATTTGTAATACTTGATGACAAATCTGTGCATGAATACCTTTCATTTAAAAAAAGGATGAAGAAAATCGGCCGGATAGTATGGCCGGACGGACTCGGATAAGTTTTCATCAATATTTTTAGCCTATTTTCAATTTTGAAAAAAATAGGCTTATGAGATCACCTTTTGTCCGTGTGTGTGTGCGTGTGTGTGTGTGTGTGTGTGTGATTCGTGTGTGTGTCCCCCCCTAATAAAATCGAAACGGCTGGAGCGATTTCAATGAAACTCGGGAAGTTCATAGCACTATTCCCGGCGACCTCGACCGTGCCCTTCAAATTTTGTTACGTCTCTCCAATCCAACATGGCGGCTGTGCGAAATATTTCACTACCATTCAATATCTCCGAAACTATTACCGATATCGCCCTGAAATTGTGTACGGTGATAAAGGGCACTACTAGAAGTTCACATATGAGACTTTCAAAAACCTGGTGACTACAAAACCAACATGGCGGCCAAGCGAAGTTGAGACATTTAAATAGACTTTTCTCGCGATTTAACTATCCAAACGTAATGAAACTTGGTACAGCAATTGTTTATAGACATTGTAATGCACTGGAGTCTAATTTAGTTCAATTGTTTACATAACCTCACAATGGCGGCTGTGCGAAATATTTCACTGACATTCTATATCTCCGAAACTATTACAGATACAGCCTGCAATTTTGTACGGTGATAAAGGGTACTGATACAAGTTTACCTATGTATATTTCATAAACCTGTAAAGTACAAAACGAACATGGCGACCAAGCGAATTTGAAATATTTTAATAGACTTTACTCGTGATTTAACTCTCTGAGCGCAGTGAAATGTGGTACAGTAAATGATTTTGCAGATTGTAATGCACTGCCATCTAATTTAATTCAATTGTTTACATAACCTCAAGATGGCGGCTGTGCGAAATTTTAAAATTAAGTTTTAATTTCTTGTGTCGTAATCATGCGATCAAAGTGAAAGTTTGAATAATGAACCTAGGCAATAATTGTCCTTGAATGGTACATAACTCTATGGCCTATACATATAACAATCCTAAATGGCGAGCTTCCAAAATATTTAGACGGTTCTCAATATCTATGAATCTTTTACAGCAACCAAACTGTTTTTTTTTTATGTTCATAGAGACTATGAACATATGTTCGCCTATAGGACTTTGAGTAACCTGGTGAGCACAAATCCAACATGGTGGCGACGCGAAGTATAAATATTTAAATGGACGTTTCTCGCGAATTAACTATCCGAGTGCCATGAAACGTTGCACGTTAAATGCTTATACAAATGTTGATCCACTGGCATCTAATTTATTTCAATTATTTACATAATCACAAGATGGCTGCTGTGCGTAATTTTAAAATCTCGTTTTTACTTCTTGTGTTCTAATCGTGCGATTCAAGTTTGAATACCACACGTACACAATAATCTTAATGTAATAGTACAAAAATAAAAATCCAACCTGGCGACCATCTGAAATATTTAGACGGTTCTCAATATCTACGAATCTGTTACAGCAATTAAACTGAAATTTTGTATGTTTATTGTGGCAGTCAACATAAGTAGGATATATAAAAATAGGCTGTATAGTTCTTCACGGAACTACTTGTTAATAATATAGATACTCATGAAGGAATGGCAAGGCAGACAGTTTCCATGGCAACATAGCTCAAGTCGAGACACGGCCGACTGGATGCCATTTGCGCTCTGCACTACCGGTATAGAAAATGAGGATCTTTACTTGAAATCCCGTTAGTTACTCAACTGCTCACAAAGCACTGTCAACCGAGTATAGCATAACAAAGACTTGACACTATCTACTAGATATTTGTCAAATACCACTCACACACTCACTCACACATTCATCACGAAATCTCAGAAACAACCCAACGGATTCGAATGAAATTTGGTATGCAGCTTCCTGAAGGACCGCAAACGCCCACTAAGAAAGGATTTTTGGGTATTCAGGTTCTAAAGGGGTGTTAAGGGGGTAGACCTGCATTTCATTGAATAGCAATATCTCCCGATTGGTTTCATTGGGGGATGTGATACTCGGCATATAAACTCATCATTAAAAATAAGAAGACACGGGTCTGAGTGTTTTTCGATGTGGTGTATATATAAGAGGTGTAAGGGGAGAAAAGTGGGGGTTGAAAGATTCCTAACGGAACCTGTATCTCTTAAACGACATAGGCGAGGAGTTAGAAACTCAGCGGAAAAAAATCAGCAAAAAATAAGTAAATAGGTGTTTGACCGTTTTTTCATAAATCCAATTTAAGGGGCCCATGGGGAGGGGTGAAATTCTGGGTAAAACAACAGGAAAGAAAGTGTCCTAACCGATTGACTCACTCGCTCTTCAAACTCAGGGGGAAAATCTGCTTAAAAATAAGTATACAGTATGTGAGTTCGACAGTTTTTTGATAAATCAAATTTAAGGGGTTCATCGGGAGGGGTGAAATTCTGAAGAAAAAAAAATGAAAGAAAATGTCCTGACTCACTCACCCATCATCGCCCAGCCAAAAATATTGAAGTTGGAAACATGTCATTTTCGGGATATGTTCGTTGTATGTCAAAACCATTCACTAAGGGAGGATTTTTGAATATTCAGGTTCTAAAGGGGTCTTAAGGGGTCTTAAGGGGGTTAAACCTGATTTTCATTGAATAACAATATCTCACGAGTGGTTTCATGTGTGGATGTGATACTCGGCATATAAACTAATCATTAAAAATAAGCAGACATGTGTCTAAGGGTTTTTCGATGTGGTGTATTACTATGAGGTGAAAGGGGTGAAAATTGGGGGTTGAAGGATTCCTAACGAAGCGTGTAGGCCTATCTCCTAAACGACATAGGCGAGAAATTTGAAACTCAGCGAAAAAAAATCAGCTTAAAAAATAAGTAAATCGGTGTTCCACCGTTTTTTCATAAATTAATTTAAGGAGCCAATGGGGCGGGGTGAAATTCTGGGGGAGGGAAAGGAGAGAAAGTGTCCTAACTGACTGACTAACTCACTCACTCATCAAACTCAGGGGAAAAAGACAGCTTAAAAATAAGTTAATTGGTGTTCAAGCGTTTTTTCATCAATCCAATTTAAGGGGCCCATGGGGATGGGTGAGATTCTGGTAAAAATAATTGAAAGAAAATGTCCTGTCTGACTCACTCACTCATCACGCCCAGCGAAAACTATTTAAGTTAGAAACATGAAATTTTGGGAATATGTTCGCTGTATGTCGAAAACGTCAACTAATGAATGATTTTTGTTATTCGGGGTTTAAAGAGGTGTTAAGGGGGTAAACGTGCATTTCATTGAATAACGATATCTCATGAGTTGTTTCTTTGGGGATGTGATATTCGGTATATAACTAATCATTAAAATAATCAGACAAATGTCTAAAGGTTTATCGATGTGGTGTATATTATGAGGTGAAAGGGGTGAAAATTGGGGGTTGAGGGATTCTTAACAGAGCGTGTATCTCTTAAACGACATAGGCGAGAAGTTTGAAATTCGTCGGGAAAAGACAGCTTAGAATATAAGTAAATAGGTGTTCGACCGTTTTTTCATAAACCCAATTTAAGGGGCCCTTGGAGAGGGGTAAAATTCTGGGGGAATAAACAGGAAAGAAAGTGTCCTAACTCACTCACTCATCAAACTCAGGGGGGAAGAACAGCTCAAAAATAAGTAAATAGGTGTTCGACCGTTTTTTTTTTCATAAATCCAATTTAAGGTGTTCATGAGAGGGGTGAAATTCTGAAAAATAATTGAAAGAAAATGTCCTGACTTACTCACTCACTCATCATCCCCCAGCCAAAATTATTGAAGTTAGAAACATGACATTAAGGGGCTATGTTCGTTGTATGTCGAAAACGTCCTCTAAGGAAGGAATTTTGGATATTCAGGTTCTAAAGGGGTGTTAAGGGGGTAGACTTGCATTTAATTGAATAACAATATCTACCGATTGGTTTCCTTTGGGATGGGTTACAAGGCATATAAACTCATCATTAAGAATAAGAACACACATGTCTGAGGGTTTTTCGGTGTGGTGTATATTATGAGGTGTATGTGTGAAAAGTGAGTGTTGAAGGATTCTTAACGGAGCAAGTATCTCTTAAAAGACTGAGGTAAAAAGTAAGAATCTCAGGGAGAAAAATCAGATTGAAAAAGTAGTAAATAGGTGTTCGATCGTTTTTTCATAAATCCAATTTAAGGGCCTCATGGGGAGAGATGAAATTCTGGGGAAAGAAGTCCACTAAGGAAGGATTTTTGGATATTCACTCATCATCCCCCAGCAAAGCTATTGCAGTTAGAAACTTGAAATTTTGGGGATATGTTCGTTGTATGTCGAAAAAGTCCTCTAAGGATGGATTTTTGGATATTCATGTTCTGAAGGGGTGTTAAGGGGGTTAAACTTGCATTTCATTGAATAACAATATCTCACGAGTTGTTTCATTTGGGGATGTGATATTCGGCATATAAACTAAGCATTCAAAATAAGCAGACATATGTCAAAGGGTTTATCGATATGGTGTATATTATGAGGTGAAAGGGGAGAAAATTGGGGGTTGAAGGATTCTTAACGGAGCGTGTACTGTATCTCTTATTCAACTTAGGCGATAAGTTTGAAATTCAGCGGAAAACGCAGCTTAAAAATAAGTAAATAGGTGTTCGACCATTTCTTCATAAATCCAATTTAAGGGGCCCATGGGGAGGAGTGAAATTCGGGGGGAAAAACAGGAAAGAAAGTGTCCTAACTGATTGAATCACTTACTCACTCATCAAACTCAGGGGGGAAACAACTTTAAATAAGTAAATAGGTGTTCGACCGTTTTTTTCATAAATCCAATTTAAGGGGTTCATGGGGAGGGGCGAAATTCTCAAAAATAAATGAAAGAAAATATACTGAATGACTCACTCACTCATCATCGCCCAGCCAAAATTATTGAAGTTAGAAACATGAAATTTTGTGGATAAGTTCTTTGTATGAGGAAAACGTCCACTAAGGAAAGAGTTTTGGATATTCAGGTTCTAAAGAGGTGTTAAGGGGGTAAACGTGCATTTCATTGAATAACAATATCTCACGAGTGGTTTCATTTGGGGATGTGATACTTGGCATATGTACTAATCATTAAAAATAAGCTGACATATGTCTAATGGTTTTTCGATGTGGTGTATATTATGAGGTGAAAGGGATGAAAAGTGGGGGTTGAAAGAGTCCTAACGGAGCGTGTATCTCTTAAACGACATAGGCGAGGAGTTTGATTTTCTCCGAGTTTCAATCAGCTTAAAAATAAATAAATGAATAAATAATTAAAATAAGTAGGTGTTCGACCGGTTTTTTTTCATAAATCCAATGGGGAGGGGTGAAATTCTGGAAGGAAAACGTCCACTAAGGAAGGATTTTTGGATGTTCACTCTCTTCGACCAATCAAAACTATTAAAGTTAGAAGAAGGGGATATGTTTGTTGTGTGTTGAAAAAGTCTACTAAGGAGGGATTTTTGGATATTCTGGTTCTAAAGGGGTGTTAAGGGGGTTAAACCTGCATGTCATTGAATAACAATATGACACGACTATGACGCGAGCGAAGCGAGGCTAAAAATGAGATGGTGTGTGTCTGTGTATTACTCAATCCCGCAAGAACCACTGGTCCGACTTACATGAATTTTACATGGAAGTAGTTGATTTACCTGGTTAACATATAGACTACTTTTGATTTCAATACTTTGCACTATTTTAAGATGGCGACCATTTTAGTGACGTCACTATACCCTTTGGTTTCAATTTTTCATATTTCCATTTCAAATAAAAAGTGAACGCTAAGAAATACCAAACTTTTGATGGCATATACGTGGTTTAAAATTACATTTTCTATCCGAAAGGTATCTCCAACGGTTAGCGAGTAAAACCTAAATTTGTGCTATAAAACACGGTCAACGCCGAACGGTGTAGTTGGACAAAATGTTCCATCCTTAATCACCCTCTGTGCAGCACCTCGCCTATCCCCTGTTTTTACTGTCACTTTCACATTTTAATTTATTTATGACGCGTAGCGAAGCACGGGTACTTCAGCTAGTATTTTATATATTGGTACATGTTTCGACCCACATTGGGGTCATCCTCAGCTCAAAAAGAAAATCAACTAAGAATTGAAAACTAAAATAGCATATGTGGCTTAAATCTAAATTAAAATGAAAAAATAAATGATAATAATTGTACTAAATAAAATATAGCAATAGACAAGAAGTTCCGTGACGAACTAAAGAGCCTACTTTTCTTACAATTTCAGATTCATGCCAATGATTAATCTATTTGGATCTATCTAGAATATTGACGAAATTAAGTTGGTAATATCGAAATGTCTAATTAGTTCAAAATACTGTATACCTGGCATAATGTAGCCTAATAGAGAACTACAGTTGGCAGCCCTGGTGACTGAATATATTCTTAGTTCCTTCTCTTAAGGTACAGAATACAAAAATTGGGTAAGTCCAATGGATAGCGTGGGCGTTACATGCAGTTAAACATTGGATCTAACAGCGCGCGTAAAATCATGTTGGCAACAATGTCATCCATGTATTGGTCAGAAATAATCTGAAATAATACGATCTATTGTTCTGCCAATTTTGAATGAAATCCATTAGTTAGTATAGAAGTTACATGCATTTTAATATTGGACCTATCAGCAGGCTTTGAATCATGCTGGCAGCACTGACGTTTGTTAGTTACTCCAAATTAATCTAGAATACCAGGGACTATACATGTGCAAAATTTAGAGCTATAGGCTAGCATACATTCTGATATATTGATATTAGGGTAACAAAAATAGAGACAGAATTTATTAACAGTTGGCAGCCCTGGTTGCTCTTAAGAATTCGCTTAGTCATACATGTTATGGTACACATAGCACACAGGAAATTTGGTTGAAATCCAAATGATAGTATAGAAGTTACATGTATTTAAATTTGGACCTCTCAGCAGGCTTAGAATCATGTTGGTAGCACTGATATGTATGGCCTCCTGGAAATTAAACTGCAATATTATTATCTCTACTTGTGCCAATTTTGAAATAGCTCCCTTTCATACCTTCCAAGATATCCAACATGGAGCTCAAATTTCAATTGTGATTTTTCAGCAGTTGGTAGCACTGACATCATTTTCAAATATGGCCGTGAGATATTCAGGTATAGATCTTTACTCATACCAAATTATGTTTTGATTGCTGCAGCCGTTTGGGAGTTGATAGGGACACACACACACACACACACACACACACACACACACACACACACACACACACACACAGCCGGCCAGACAGACAGACAGAAGGAAGGACAGACAGACAGACACACATTTGCCCGATCTCATAAGTCTAATTTTTCCTCATTTTTGCAAAATGTGAAAAGTAGACTAAAAATGGATATCCTTACATATGTAGTATTAATTAAATAAATATGAGATTGGTCTTTTAACAATAATTTTGAAAAAGTTGTTAGAAAATAAGAACTATTAACGGTGAGTTTAAAAATGTTAAGCTTTATTAGCCTACTTTTCACATTTTGCAAAAATGAGGAAAAAGTAGACTTATGAGATCGGGCAAATGTGTGTCTGTCTGTCTGTCTGTCCTTCTGTCTGTCTGTCTGTCTCTCTGTCCTTCTGTCTGTCTGTCTGTCTGTCTGGCTGTGTGTGTGCCCCTCCCCTATCAACTCCTAAACGGCTGGAGCAATCGAAACACAATTCGGTAGGAGTAAAGATCTATACCTGAATATCTCACGGCCATATTTGAAAATGATGTCAGTGCTACCAACTGCTAGAAAATCGCAATTGAAATTTGAGCTCCATGTTGGATATCTTGGAAGGTATGAATGGGAGCTATTTCAAAATTGGCACACGTATAGATAATAATATTGCAGTTTAATTTCCAGGAGGTCATACATGGCAGTGTTGCCAAAATGATTATAAGCCTGCTGATAGGTTCAATTTTTAAATGCATATAACTTCTACACAATGAATTGGAATTCAACCAAATTTCGTATGTTGTATGTGTACATAACCAGATATGACTGAGTGTATTCTTAAGGCCCACCATGGCTGCCAACTGTTAATAAATGCTCTTAATTTCTTTTATCCAAATACCAATATATCAGAAAGTATGCAAGCCGACAGCTTTAAACTATGCACACGTATAGTACCTGACATTCTATATTAATTTGGAGTAACTTATATACGTTAGTGCTACCAACATGATTCTAAGCCTGCTGAGAGGTCCAACTTTAAATACATGTAACTTCCATACTATCATTTGGATTTCAACCAAATTTCGTATGTGCTATGCGTACGTACCATAACGGATATGACTATGCGTATTCTTAAGAGCAGCCAGGGCTGCCAAATATTAATATGTGCTGTCTCTATTTTTGTTACCCTAATATCAATATATCATAAAGTATGCAAGCCAATAGCTCTAAACGTTGCACACGTATAGTACCTGGCATTCTAGATGAATTTGGAGTAACTAATATACGTCAGTGCTGCCAACATGATTCTAAGCCTGCTGATATGTCCAATTTTAAAATGCATGTAACTTCAATACTAACTAATGGATTTCATTCAAAATTGGCACAACAATAGATCACATTATTTCAGATTATTTCTGACCAATGCATGCATGACATTGTTGCCAACATGATTTTACGCGCGCTGTTAAATCCAATGTTTAACTGCATGTAACGTCCATGCTTTTCATTGGACTTCAACCAAATTCTGTACATTAAGAGATGGAACTAAAATATATTCAGTCACCAGGGCTGCCAATTGTAGTGCTCTATTAGGCTACATTATGCCAGGTATACAGTATTTCGAACTAATTAGAAATTTCGATATTAGCAACTTAATTTTGTCATTATTCTAGATAGATCCATATAGATTAATCATTGGCATGAATCTTAAATTTTAAGAAAATTAGGCTCTTTATTCGTCACGGAACTTCTTGTTTCTTTAATCAAAATATACACAAAATAATTTAGAAAATCAATAAAATAATTCAGTTCGGAGTTTGAGTTAAATAAGTTGAATTCTCTTCAATACGGAGTTTATTAACAAATTTTGAATAGGCGCCAACCAGTATTACGATGTCATGAAATAACCTAACAGATAGGAAAATATATAAATAAACGAAACATAATTAGCCAGCAAATTAAACTGTTAAAAATCTACTTTATATGATTTATTATCACAACAAGGTAGGTGATAATGAATCATATAAAGTAGATTTTTAGCCTACTTTTCACATTTTGCAAAAATGAGGAAAAAGTAGACTTATGAGATCGGGCAAATGTGTGTCTGTCTGTCAGTCTGTCCTTCTGTCTGTCTGTCTGTCTGTCTGTCTGTCTGTGTGTCCCCCCTATCAACTCCTAAACGGCTGCAGCAATCGAAACAAAATTTGGTAGGAGTAAAGATCTATACCTGAATATCTCACGGCCATATTTGAAAATTATGTCAGTGCTACCAACTGCTGAAAAATCGCAATTGAAATTTGAGCTCCATGTTGGATATCTTGGAAGGTATGAATGAGAGCAATTTCAAAAATGGCACACGTATAGATAATAATATTGCAGTTTAATTTCCAGGAGGCCATACATGGCAGTGTAGCCAAAATGATTACAAGCCTGCTGATAGGTCCAAATTTTAAATGCATATAACTTCTACACTATCAATTGGATTTCAACCAAATTTCGTATGTGCTATGTGTACATAACCAGATATGACTGAGCGAATTTTTAAGAGCCACCAGGGCTGCCAACTGTTAATAAATGCTCTAATTTTTTAAAACCAAATAGCCATATATTAGAAAGTATGCAAGCCGACAGCTTTAAACTATGCACACGTATAGTACCTGCTATTCTATATTAATTTGGAGTAACTTATATACGTCAGTGCTACCAACATGATTCTAAGCCTGCTGAGAGGTCCAACTTTAAATAAATGCAACTTCTATACTATCATTTGGATTTCAACCAAATTTCCTGTGTGCTATGTGTACCATAACAGATATGACTATGCCGATTCTTAAGAGTAACCTGGGCTGCCAACTGTTAATAAATACTGTCTCTATTTTTGTTACCCTAATATCAATATATCAGAAAGTATGCTAGCCTATAGCTCTAAACTTTGCACACGTATAGTACCTGGCATTCTAGATTAATTTGGAGTAACTAATATAAACCTACGCCAGTGCTGCCAACATGATTCTAAGCCTGCTGATAGGTCCACTTTTAAAATGCATGTAACTTCTATTCTAACTAATGGATTTCATTCAAAATTGACACAACAATAGATCATATTATTTCAGATTATTTCTGACCAATACATGTATGTCATTGTAGCCAACATGATTTTATGATGATGATGATAATTGTTGTTTTAAGGGGCCTAACATCTAGGTTATCGGCAACATGATTTTACGCTCGCTGTTAGATCCAATGTTTAACTACATGTAATGTCCATGCTACCCATTGGAATTCAACCAAATTTTGTATTCTGTACCTTAAGAGATGGAACTAAGACTATATTCAGGCACCAGGGCTGCCAACTGTAGTTCTCTAATAGGCTACATTATGCCAGGTATGCAGTATTTCGAACTAATTAGAAATTTCGATATTACCAACTTACAGTAATTTCGTCATTATTCGAGATAGACCCGTATAGATTAATCATTGGCATGAATCTTAAATTTTAAGAAAAGTAGGCTCTTTAGTTCGTCACGGAACTTCTTGTTATCAGTTTCATTTGCTGGCTAATTATGTTTCGTTTATTTATGTAACATGTTTTCTGACATGTTTTATTTTCCTATCTGTTAGGTTATTTCATGTCATCGTAATACTGGTTGGCGCCTATTCAAAATTGTTAATAAACTCCGTATTGAAGAGAATTCAACTTATTTAACTCACGCGCCGAACTGAATTATTTTATTGATTTTCTAAATTATTTTGTGTATATTTTGATAGAAAAAATTAAAGCTTAACATTTTTACACTCACCGTTAATAGTTCATATTTTTAACAACTTTTTTAAAATTATTGTTAATAGACCAATCTTAAATTTTTAAAATTAATACTACATATGTTTTATCCATTTTTAGCCCACTTTCGATTTTTGCAAAAAATGAAAGTAGACTTATGAGATCAACACAGGGCGAAAAAAGTGTGTCTGTCTGTGTGTGTGTATGTGTGTGTGTGAGTCTGTGTGTGTGTGTGTGTGTATGTGTGTGTGTGAGTCTGTGTGTGTGTGTGTGTGTGTGTCTGTGTGTGTGTGAGTGTGTGAACTCTGAATGTCTGTCCCCCCTATCAATTCGAACACGGTGAATGCGAATTGAACGAAATTTGGTACAAAGGTAGCACTAGCAAAGGACACCTCAATGTCATGTTTTATATCGCCGCCATATTTACTAAAACTGAATGGCGGCCACTCAAACGTTCATAACGTAAAATCAAATAACGACTAACCAAATCATCCGATCTCTACCAAATTTGGTAACAACATACCTTCGTATAGGATGCGTCTTGTGACCAAACTACAAGGTCGTCCATACCATTTCAGGATGGCGGCCGTGCGAATTATGCAAACTTTATAATCCATATCATGGGACCCACCAGTTCCGATTATCGAGCCGAGAATCGTTTTAACTGTTCTAAAGGAAGAGGCACGTTCGAAATTAAAAGTTTATTTTGTAATACTATAGTGCAGACGTGATTTTAAAAAGCTGAGCTGATTCAGTAATAAGACAAGATGGCAGCGGATATCTTGTGCCTGACTTATATTTCACTAATTTGAGTATTGCATGCAATATAGCGTACTGATACAAAATAAATAAACTTTGTATGAAATGCTTTATATATAAATAATATACTCCAGTGATGAAATCGTTTAGTATAAATCATTATTTGCTAACAAGTTCTATGTCAGTCATTTTATATAGAACGATATTCGTTGACACAATTAGCTCAGTGGTAGAGTGTTAGCCTATCGCTCAAATGCCTATGGTTCAAACCCGATCAAAGCTAGGTTTTTTGCTTGAAATGTTATATGTTTATTGTTTTGTAATGACTCAGATGTTTTAAAATTAAGCGTTATATTGTGCATATTATGGTGTAAAATATATATTTAATTAAAACATAATTCGCCAGCAGATTTACTCGAGACATCTAGCTGCCAAAAAGGTAACTAGATTAACTTCCAGATTTTATTGAAAAGTTTCTTCTTCTGGCCGCTAGAATGCACTCGCTCTGTTAGGATTATATTGTTCGATATTTCACCACTAGATGTCACGACTAGTCTACGTGGGGCTCCATTGATTACTACACCATTGGCATTCTATGCGCATCGAATTTGAAGAATGGCAAGTTGATACTACGATACATTTTTACTTTTTATTTTAAAGGGTTTGTAAAAGCCTATTTTGCGTTACTTGAAAATGTTATTTGAATTCAATTAGGGTTGTGAAAGCCATGCACAACCAGACGTGTAAAGACATGCCTCAACTCAAAGTTGGATGTTGCCCACGGCAGGTCGTATATGTAATAATAATAATAATAATAATAATAATAATAATAATGTTATTGGTTTTACATCCCTTTTAACTACTGCTGCTTTTAGAGACACCGGGGTGCCAGAATTTTGGCCCGAAGGGGATCTTTAACGTGCCAGTAAATGTACCGACACGGCTCCCTCGCATTTGTGCACCCTCAAATGCCAGCTGACTGCGCCAGGATACGAACCTGCAACCTAGGGCCCAGCAAGCGAGAACGTTACCGCTGAGCCCCGCAGCCAGTCCGGTCGATTATGTCTCCAGAACCATAACATTCTTGATATACTTCTTATCTTTCTTTCTTCAATGATGGTAGCAGTTTTTATCTAGGTTGTGGCGTTTGGTAGAGGTAAATCGTTTCTAAGGTCTTCAACAAAGAATAGTTCTATTATACTCTTTGATAATAACAACGAGTTATAACTATACTCATACATTTAGGAGAAAGTAGGCTATATGTTCTTTACTGAACATCTTGTTTTTTCTGTTAGTTAGTTACTATATTTTATTTATTACAATTATTATCATTTTTTTAAATTTTAATTTAGATTTAAGTCACATATGCTATTTTAGTTTTCAATTCTTTTTGGGCTGAGGATGACCCAATGTGTGTGTCGAAACATGTACCAATATATAAAATATATATTTGTTTATGTATTGATTTGCCGTATAATTTAAAAGTTTAAAATTTACACAAGACATGGTTTTAAAGCACTCTTCTGTGTGTTGAAGGTACAGAGATATAACACATGGAAAGATACAATAATCTGAGTTCAAGGAACAGCTGTTCTGAAAATGCTTTCGGTACAGGTTATGCGGCCCATGTTCGTAACATGGAATGTTTTCCTTTGACAATGTGTCTACACCATGTGCGAGGGCAACGCATTTCAAAGATCCCTAAAACACAATAATCAGGACATTGGAGAGAAGATTCAATAATTTCATCTTTGAGATTTGCTGATACGCCAGAGGATTTGAACGGAGCCCTGATGACTGAATATATTCTTAGTTCCGTCTCTTACGGTACTAAATACAAAATTTGGTCTTGAGGAAAGAATTCATGATAAAAATCAATAAATGAAAAACAAAATTATTGGAATGCAGCCGAAATAAATCAGAAACCTCTATGGACATCAAATTGGCAGGTGAAACGCTACGGGAAGTAGGAGACTTCTGTTACTTAGAAACCAAAATAACCAGTGATGAACGAAGCAAAGAGGATATAAAAAGCAGGTTGGCTCAGGCAAGGAAAGCATTTCTACAGAAAAGGAATCTGTTGACATCGAATATACATTTAAGTATTAGGAAGTCATTTTTGAAAGGTTTTGTCTGGACCGTGACACTATAAGGAAGTGAAACTTGGACTAATGCTGCAGCAGAAAAGAGGAGAATTGAAGCGTTTGAAATGTGGTGTTACAGGAGAATGATGAAGATCAGATGGGTAGACAGGGTAAAAAATGAAGAGCTATAAAGACGAGTAGGAGAGGAGAGATGTTTCTTTCCACTGGTAATGAAGAGAAGAGATAGGTTAGTACGACACATATTAAGTCACCCAGGAATAGCAAGCTTAATTATGGATGGGAGGGTCGAGGACAAGAACTGTAGGGGTAGACCAAGGTTAAACAGATTGCCTCGGATGTAGGGTGTGGTGGCTATGTAGAGATGAAACGATTAGCTCAGGAGAGGGAGGCATGGATCGCTGCATCATACCAGTCAAGAAACGGAATACTCAAGCAACAACAATCGGGAATTTTAATTACTTAGAGAGGCATGTGAGGCAAAAGGGTTGTTGAAGAATTTCAATCCCTGGGATGTAACACTGGAAGTGACTGCATAATGTACATCAGCGGCCAAGGTGAGAGATATTTTACTCTAAGTCTATTAATAGCGACATGTTGACGTTCAAATCATCAATAAGTGAGGCAAAATTACACCCAGAATAGCTTAAGGAAAAATACTTTTAGTACCCCATATTCCGATAGATTTGCCATTCCAGTGTGCAAGTGTGCAGTTCCCCCTTCAAACAATATTCGCAATTTCTATTAATAAAGCGCAATGACACACATTTAACAGCAGCAGGTGTACATTTAGACAAAACCATTTTTTCCCATGGGCAACAGTATGTGGCGTGCTCGCGAATATCCGGACAACAAAATCGTTATGTCTCAGCAGAAGATGGCAAAACCAAAAACGTTATTCTAAAATGTGTTCACATAATGTAACATCGTACCCTGCAGACTTTCACAACTCTATAAAATTCCCACTTGGCTGCTCATATCACTATATGTATCAAAATTTTCAGAATTTGAATGGACTCACCTGCAGCCGCGATAGCTGTAATATAATTGACCAATTATCAGCAATAATGCATCGTCCCCATTGTCTTGATCGCGAGTGAAGCCGCGGGTACCTGCTAGTTGTATAATATACCGGGTGAGTTAGTCGTGGTCGTTACTGCGTGGCTGCAGGCAGTCGCTCACATCCGGGAGGCGAGGAGGTTCGAATCCACCCGCCGGCAACCTTGAAGATGGTTTTCTGTGGTTTCCCATCTTCCTTCCAGGAAAATGCCGGGGTTGGTCCTTACCTATAGGCCACAGCCGCTACCTTCCAATTCCTCGTTCTTACATTAACACTTACCTTCCCAGACAACACTCCACACGCGACGGTAATTGTAGCTCACCCAATGGTTGTCCATTAGAAGCAGCTACAAAACTCTGGCGAGCCGAACATGTCCTCGGACACTCCCGGCACAGAGAGCCATACGCTAAAAAAAATGTATTATGGGGCGGTAGCAGAGAGGCCCTTGTTTTTTTTAGCGTATGGCTTTTTTTTAGTGCCGGGAGTGTCCGAGGACATCTTCGGCTCGCCAGTTTTGTAGGTGCTTCGAGACGGACACCCTATGGGTGAGCTACAAGTACCGTTGGGGAGGAAAGTTGGATTGGAAAGTCGAGGAGTTGGAAGGTAGCGGCTGTGGCCTATAGATAGGGACCAACCCCGGCATTTGCCGGAAGGAAGATGGGAAACCACACAAGACCATCTTTAAGGTTGCCGGCGGGGGGATTCGAACCTCCTCGCCTCCCGGACTTGAGCGACTGCCAGCAGTCATGCCGTAACGGCCACGGCTAAGTCACCCGGCATGGGAATGATAACTTAGGTACATCAAATGTTGCCTATTAATAATATATTAATTTGGAATAATTGGATTTGGAATTACTGTAAATGATCTTCCAACCGACAGCCGACAGCTATCACGCAGCACTAGGCTATGATGCCAAGCTCTCTGCGGAATCAGTAGACGTGGGTTCGAGCCCACTGTCGGCCATTCTTGATTGTTTTACGTGGTTTCCCTATTTCCAACTCCAGGAAAATTCTGGGATGGTGCCTTCTGGCAGACCTCGACCGCTTCCTTCCACATCCTTTCCCAGTTTCATTTATCATCATTCATTTCATCTCTCAGTAACTCCTCTCATGATGTTGGCGTCAGGATGGGCATTCGGCCGAAAAACCCAACCGACTCAAAGACTTTCATTGCATCTCATCCCCGACCCAATGAAAAATGGGAATAATAAGGGGTGGACATACAGACATACATACTGTAAATCATTCATTTCCGTGCCCGATCAACTTTTCCAAAAAACTGCAGCTGCGATGGCCTTGTTACTTCCTCTAAAAACAGCTTCCATTGTGCATGGATTGTTCAGGAGGGGGCAGATAAGTAGGTGGCTTGGGCACGGTCGACTCTAGACAGGTCGGAAGACTGTGACTTGGCAACATGTCCATCAGTCATACCCTTGTCAGGCGGGAACACGAGGGAACGTTTAGTCTGGTAGGTGTTCTTGTTTATCTCATAGGGATATTTCCTTCTATATTTTGTTTATTACGCTTTGTACGTTAATACGCTTTATAGTAGCGTTTATACTACCCTTCCAGATGAGTTTTTTTTACTGTAATCCCTAATCGAGAACACACTGACGAGTGTGCTATGTATCTGGCAAATATGGTATTTTGAATTGCCTACAGTACATGGAATTATCACATATCGTACTTCATGTTTTAAACTTTGATTTTCCTGGAATGTTTCGGCACCATAACAATGCCAGATACATGTTGTATCCCCAACTGTAATGCAAATTAACCAAGTAAGGGAGGCTACACACCAGTGTTGGGTTCCCAAGTGACGAAAATCTGCCCCAGGCCTGGATTAAGGAACCTTGGAATTGGTTCGTAGATGGCATAAATTAGTCAATTAAGTGAAAAAAATCTTTCAGTTATTGCCACTGTATAGCTAAACAATTATTCACAGGCAAGGAATGATGCTGTTGATGTCAGCAAACTTGGTTGTGGGAAGAGACAGTTGCAGCACTTTAGGAAGGAAACGGAAGTAATTTGATACAGTTATGGAATACCAGCAGCAACAGACTATTTCTATAACGGTAGTAAATTATCTACATATATGTGCGGTGGAATCGAAGGTTTATAGGCCTACAGTGTGAAGATGTTATGGGAGATAGCCTACATTGTTGCATCACATAACCCACAATTGCATCTACTTACTCCAAATTATTAGTATTATTATAACACCGCCAATTGTTTTATTACCATACTTCAGAGTAGTAAAATACGAAAGGAAACCAAAATAATTTTCTTTATTTTGCTAAACACTTTTATGTTGGTAAATTATTTCCGTGTCACTCATGCCTAATATCAGCTGCTTGGCTCTTATAACAATACGTTATTCATTTATTTCCTATTGTAACACTGGTCATCTATATATATAACAAGAAGTTCCGTAAAGAACTATACAGCCTACTTTTCATGCCAATGTATATTCTACAGAATATGAACCTATCTAGCATAATGACGAAATTAAGTTGCTAATATCGAAATTTCCAATTAGTTCGAAATACTGTATACCTGGCATAATGTATCCTAATAGAGCACTACAGTTGGCAGCTCTGATGACTGAATATATTCTTAGTTCCGTCTCTTAAGGTACAAAATACAAAATTTGGTTGAAGTCCAATGAATAGCATAGACGTTACATGCAGTTAAACATTGGATCTAACAGCGCGCGTAAAATCATGTTGGCAACAATGTCATGCATGTATTGGTCAGAAATAATCTGAAATAATATGATCTATTGTTGTGCCAATTTTGAATGAAATTCATTAGTTAGTATAGAAGTTACATGCATTTTAAAATTGGACCTATCAGCAGGCTTAGAATCATGTTGGCAGCACTGACGTATATTAGTTACTCCAAATTCATCTAGAATGTCAGGTACTATACGTGTGCAAAATTTAGAACTATTGGCTTGCATACTTTCTGATATATTGATATTAGGGTAACAAAAATAGGGACAGCACATATTAACAGTTGGCAGCCCTGGTTGCTCCTTAGAATACGCATAGTCATATCTGTTATGGTACACATAGCACATACGATATTTGGTTGAAATCCAAATTATAGTATGGAAGTTACATGTATTTAAAGTTGGACCTGTCAGCAGGCTTAGAATCATGTTGGTAGCACTGACGTATATAAGTTACTCCAAATTAATATAGAATGTCAGGTACTATACGTGTGCATAGTTTAAAGCTGTCGGCTTGCATACTTTCTGATATATTGGTATTTGGATAAAATAAATTAGGAGCATTTGTTAACAGTTGGCAGCCCTGGTAGGTCTTAAGAATACGCTCAGTCATATCTGATTATGTACACATACAACGTACGAAATTTGGTTGAATTCCAATTGATAGTATAGAAGTTGTATGCATTTAAAAATTGGACCTATCAGGAGGCTTATAATCATTTTGGCAACACTGCCATGTTTAGCCTCCTGGAAATTAAACTGAAATATTATGATCTGTACGTGTGCCAATTTTGAAATAGCTCCCATTCATACTTTCCAAGATATCCAACATGGAGCTCAAATTTCAATTGCGATTTTTTAGCAGTTGGTAGCACTGACATCATTTTCAAATATGGCCGTGAGATATTCAGGTATAGATCTTTAATCCTACCAAATTTTGTTTCGATTGCTGCAGCCGTTTAGGAGTTGTTAGGGGGGGACACACACACAGCCAGACAGACAGACAGAAGGACAGACAGACAGACAGACAGACAGACAGACACACATTTGCCCGATCTCATAAGTCTACTTTTTCCTCATTTTTGCAAAATGTGAAAAGTAGGCTAAAAATCAATGTAACGTGATAGTTTGTCTGTGGGTGTGTATGTCTCCTATGCGTTCATATACCATTCGTCCGATTGCGATGAAACTTGGGTGAGATGTTGAGTACACTCCAAGGAAGGTTTCTGATTTAGTAAATCCATTTTACAATAGGTAGCGCACGCGTAGATTCAACAAATGAGCGACGATGCGCGAAGCATTTCAACAAAGTCCCGTATGTGTTCATATACCATTCGTCCGATAGCGATGAAACTTGGGTGAGATGTTGTGTACACTTACGTGAAGGTTTCAAAATTAGTGAATACATTTCACAGTAGATAGCGCACAAGTAGATTCAACAAATGAGCGACGACACGCAATGCGTTTCAACAAAGTCCCGTATGCATTCATATACCATTCGTCCGATAGCTATGAAACTTGCGTAAAATGTTGTGTACACTGCAGGGAAATTTTCTGGCTTAGTACATCCACTTTACAATAGGCAGCGTACGAGTAGATTCAACAAATGAGCTACGACGCGCGAAGCATTTCAACAAAGTCACGTTTGCGTTCATATACCATTCGTCCGATAAGGATGAAACTAGGCTGAGATTTTGTGTGCACTCCAGGGAAGGTTTCTAGCTTAGTAAATCCCTTTAAAAATAGGTAGAGCACGAGTAGAATCAACAAATGAGCAACGGCGCGCGAAGCGTTTCAACAAAGTCCCATATAATTTCATATACCATTCATCCGATAGCGATGAAACTTGGGTGAGATGTTGTGTACACTCCAGGGAAGGTTTCTGGCTTAGTACATACATTTTACAATAGGTATTGCACCAGTAGATTCAACAAATGAGCGATGACACGCGAAGCGTTTCAACAAAGTCCCGTATAAAGTCATATACCAGTCGTCTGATAGTGATAAATGTTTGGTGAATTGTTGTGTACACTCCAGGAAAGGTTTCTGGCTAAGTAAATCCATTTTACAATACGAAGCGCACGTTTATATTCAACAAATGAGTGACTACGCGCGAAGCGTTTCGACAACGTCCCGTATACGTTCACATACCATTCATCCGATTGCGATGAAACTTGGGTGAGATGTTGTGTACACTCCAGGGAAGGTTTCTGGCTGAGTACATCCATATTACAATATGTAGCGCAAGAGTAGAATCAACAAATGAGCGACGACACGCGAAGCGTTTCAACCAAGTCCCGTATGCATTCATGTACCATTCGTCCGTAGCTATGAAACTTGGGTGAGATGTTGTGTACACGTCATGGAAAATTTCTGGCTTAGTAAATCCACTATACAATATGCAGCGCACAAGTTGATTCAACAAATGAGGGACGACGCGCGAAGCGTTTCAACAAAGTCCCGTATAAGGTCATATACCATTCTGCCGTTAGAGGTGAAACTTGGATGAAATATGGTGGACACTCCAAGGAAGGTTTCTGGCTTAGTAAATACATTTCACAGTAGGTAGCACACGAGTAGATTCGACAAATGAACGACGACATGCGGAGCGTTTCAATACAGTCCCCTATGTCTTCATATCCCATTAGTCCGATAGTGATGAAACTTGGGTGAGATGTTGTGGACACTTACGTGACAGTTTCTAACTTAGTAAATACATTTTACAGTAGGTAGCGCACGAGTAGATTCAACAAATGAGTGACGGAGCGCGAATCGTTTATACAAAATCAGGTATGCGTTCATATACTATTCATCCGATTACGATTAAACATTGATTAGTTATTGTGTACCCGCCAGGAAAGGGGACTTAGTAAATCCATTTCACAATAAGTAGCGCAAGAGTAGATGCAACAAATGGGTGACGACGCGCGAAGCGTTTCAACAAAATCCCCTATTGCGTTCATATAACATTCTTCGATTGCGATGAAACCTTGATGAATTATTGTGTACACGCCAGGGAAGGGCTTCGGCTTAGTAATACATTTCTCAATAGGTAGCGCACGAGTAGATTCAACAAATGAGTGACAGCGCACGAATCGTTTAAACAAAACCCCGTATACGTGCATATACAATTCATCCGATTGCGATGAATCATTGATGAGTTATTGTGTACACGCCAGGGAAGGGTTTCGACTTAGTAAATCCATTTCACAACAGGTAGCGTACGAGTAGATTCAACAAATGAGTGACAGCGATGAAACTTTTGAAAGTTGTTGTGCACGCTTCCACGAATGGTTCTAAATTAGAAAATCCATTTTACGATACCTTAGAGGCAGTCAACATGTTGTGTATCCAAAAGCACTTCAAGAAACAGAATTTCAACGCCAACACTTTCTTTGAATTGCATTGCAACGCATGCCGGGTACAGCTTGTGTGTAAATAAAAATCAACAGATGTTTTGCTAAACATGTACATTATGTTTGTCCAATATTAATTCCGTAGTTTTTGTCGCCTCCCTTGCTAGCAAACAGCTGTTTCAGTTCAGGCGCTCGTGACGAAATATGACTTACAATAGCCGTAGCTACAGTGTTGTCACGTTGAACCTTCCGACCTTTCTAGAGTCGACCGTGGCTTGGGTCTTATTCAGCTCCACATTCACAAGAGGTGTCTGCGTCTGCAGGAAGGATCCCCCATTTTTGCAGGTTGGTCTTGCATCGAGGGACACCCACTCTTAAGCGGTTGAGGGACCTCCACAGAGGATATGGTTGGTCGGTGCCAGGAGCCAGTTCTTCCTTTGGAGACATGTCTGTGTACAGTGAGCTCCTCCATCTGTTGAGACGAGTTGTCTCTGATGTTCTCTCCAGCGGCAGAGTCCTAGCTAGGAAACTCTTGCGGGATCTGAGGCGAGACCTTGCAGCCTGGTGACCATATAGTGGATGTCGATGGTCATTCTCCTGCGTTGTTCTCTCGGCGTCCGCAGCAGTGGCCCTTCGGATGTTTGGTGGGGCTATTCCAACAATACGGTATAGTTTGTGCACTGGTGTTGGTTTCAGGCATCCCAAAATAATCCGTACAGTGTCGTTGACAGCAGTATCCACCTGCTTAACATGTGCTGGAGCGTTCCACACAGGAGCGGTATACTCAGCTGCTGACACACACAGTGCAAGTCCGAAAGTCCTCAGGATGTGTGGGCTGGCTCCCCAGGTGCTGTCGATCAGCTTCTTGAGTATGCCATTGCGAGCACTGACCTTCTGTTTCTCCCACTGATATGGAGGAGACATGTAGGAATATACGAACATTGTCGTCCAAACATGGAATACACAACTGAATATTAGCATAGATGTTCACATTCCTAGACAATCTAGTGGTGTAGGTTCTTGGCTGTTACCCCGGAGGTCTGGATTCGATTCCCGGCTCTGCCAAGAAATAATAATTCTGGTTTGAGGGCTGCACGGGGAACAGTCAACCACGTGAGGCGAAACAGAAAAGACGATGGTTCGATTTCCTCCTCAGCCATCCAGCAGGTGGTTTTCATTGGTTTCCCTACTTCTACTCAAGGTGATTGCCGGAATGGTTCCTAACTTTAGACCACGGCCGACTCCTTTCCAATACTATCCCCAATTGACAAATACATACCATAGTACTACCATTACAAAAACACAATTATCTATCACACAAATTCCACACACACCTAAGTACACAGGGCTTTATGACCACGAAGTCGCAGCCCCTAAAATAAAAAACAAAAGCAACCCCAACAACGACAATCTCATTCCTGAGCGTATAATAATGATAAACATAACGCCATATTGTCTTTAACGGCTATTAAGCGCTTGCCACGGTGGGTGAGTGGTTATCGTGTCGGTCTACCGACCCCAAGCTTGCAGGTTCGCTCCTGGCCATGGTAAGTGATTTTTGAAAGGCGACAAAAATCACGACTCGCATGTCATACGTTGTTGGCATGTCAAAGAATACATTTGAATTCAGTAGGCCGTGTTCATAATGGCAAAATTAATCTCGGGATTTTCTGCCAACACTAAAATGTTCCTCCATTCTCTACTAGAAAGCGTTATAGTGTAGGCTAAAGGAGCTTTGATATCCAACCTCCTTGACTTTCATAGTGCTTTAAGGAACAACGAAATTCGACATGCAAGCTACCCTTTGGGTGTCATAAAAAAGCTTGCACCCGGCACCCGTGGCCATACGTATTATTATTATTATTATTATTATTATTATTATTACCGAAGTCGTTTGAAAGCAAAGCGCTGTGTAGAAATTAGAGTTTGGGATATTAAGGTACAGTGCTATTTCTTGTTTCATATTTGCCAGTTTATTTACGCGAACATATGGACGGTGCACTTTCCATGTCGGTAATTTATATAGAAAGACTAGCAACCCGACCCGGCTTCGCCCGGGAACAGTTATGAATGCATTACGTGATGAGGCAGGGTGTATGTAGCCCCACCACTTCTGGTGCACCCTGGATAAAGCTACACCCTCAAGGGCTCACGGCTGGTGAGTTTAGGAGATGGTGACCCCGAGGGATTCCTAAGCTGGGTCCGTTGTGTTCACTTTTTTCTTTGACGTAGGGGCGGGCCTTCTCCTCTTTCCTATCTGCCTCTCATTGCTCCCCTTCCTTCCAAGTCCCTCAATCCTCATTCTTCGAGGGTTGAGGGCATTTCTTTTATTCCTGTCCTTTATTTGCCTTATCATTCATTTGTTTACCATTTCTTCTTCTAGAATGTAGGTCTGTAGTTAGTATTAGTTATAGTTTTCATTCTCATCTCATCTTTCACTATCACCCAAACCATGAGGGGCGGATAACCTAGCTGTTAGGCCCCATAAAATAACAATTATCATCATCATCATCATCCTTTGGAAGCCAAACACGACTATTTGAAGGTGCACCCAGTTTGCGCCCCTAGTTTCTCGATTCTGGTTTGAAGTGCTGGATGTCTTTGCTTGTGGGCACCGTTCTCCGCCCACCCCCATACAGTGACGAGAAGAGCACAGGAAGCATTGTGCATGATGGAGTGACAAATTCGGCCAGTGGCCGTGGAGAATGGTTAGTTAGCGGTTCACTGGTTGCCTTTCTACCGTGACTGCATATCACGCCGAGCTGGGCTGAGTCTTGGCCCAGCAATTGTCTCCAACCCACTCGAGCAGAATATGCTGCCAGTAATTATATTGACTCTCGTAGTCCACATTACGTCTGAAATATGCGCAGAGGGAGTTCGTAATCAACGCTGTCTTGTTGTGCACACAAGGCTCTCCTGGATCTTTGATTATCCTGCAAGCACTTCCGGGTTTGACACCAACTTCTGAATGTGACAGAGTGCTCTGGGGGGATAGAAACGGGTCAATATACACCGCTTACAAATTCAAAGTCTGAAAAAGTTTGGTAAACAAGGAATCTGGTGTTTCTTTTATTAATTAAATCACTAGTTTTGATGGATTCATATAGAAATGTTTTTGTTATTTCATTTGAGGGGCTTTGGACATCTTGGTTGTCAGCCCCGTGTATTTGGGTGTGTGTGTGTGTTTTTTTTTTAAATTTCGTTAGGGCCATCTATGGACCACGGCGCTTGTGTTTTAGCTGTTTCTTGATGTCATCGTCAGGCTTGCCACGATTGGTGTTCTTAGTGGTGGGCTTGGCAGCTGCTTTCATGTTGGTACCTCGAGCTTTTCTGATGGCCCAGTAGTCCTTCATTTTCCTGCTAAATTGAATCTTATGATCCTCAGACCATTTCCTAGTCTCGTCTTTTGGTCCGTGGGTAACTTTTGTGAGGGATGTTACGAAGGATTTAATTTTAAGGGCTGTATGATAGTTATTCCGGTCGGCTATGTCATTTTCATTTATATGGAGTTCCGAAAGATCCTTCTCCACTTGCTTCTTCCACAAGAATCCAGTAGCTTTGCCCTTGTTAGCAGCCTTGAAGATCCTATGGGATAACCTGTTTGAGTCCATTCTGAATAGATGTCCGTAAAAAGCCAGTCGCCTTCTTCTGACGGCACCTATGAGATTTTCTTGGTGTTTATATAGCTCACAATTTGGTTGATACCATCGGCTTCCATCTGGTAGAATTCTTGGTCCTACTATCCGTCTCAGGAACTTCCTTTCTTGTACCTCGAGGGCTCTTAATGGGGTCTTCTTAGTTAGACATAGGCACTCTGCTGCATAGAGGACTGAAGGTCTGACTACTGCATTGTAGTGTCTTAGTTTGACATTCATCGACAAATTTTTGAAGCATATAGTTTTCTACAGGCATGGTAAGCCTTATCTAGTTTGAGTCTCCTGTGTTCAAGAGCCACTGTTTCGCTGAGGTCCTCTGAAAACCATTCCCCAAGTTATTTTACACTTTTGACTGTCTTGATGTAGATGTTATCACTCACTCTCATCATTATAGGGGCATCCTTGATGTTAGTAACAAACTCGGTCTTTCCTATGTTAATCAAAAGACCCATTTTAGCCGCTATTGAGTGCAGTGAACAATGTGCAAAATATGTAGGCCTACATTAAAACAGGCTCAAGAATGAGAGCAAAATTGAGTCAGAGAGACTGGTCTCTTCTTGCACTCCATTGCGTGATATGTATCTCACTGTTCTCCACACAAAACACATGTACACTTATGGCTAGCCTGGTGAAAGGATTTCCTGGTAGAAATACGATGATGGAAACCGTGCATCGCAAAGCGCGTCATCAGGTGTCGCAGCTCGTATTCTTCTTTCATCCAATCTTTGTTGATCATTGCATCTGTTGTGTAGAAGATTTCTTCGAACGAGTACCGTTTTTCCTTTTAAATCTTCTAACAGTTCTTCGTATGCTGGAGTGTGCTGCAGGTGCATTTGCAGTCTTAGGTCTTCTACCAAAAAGGTTTCCCGGGCTAAGACATACACGTATTGGGATCAAACAAATGTTGATACCCCTAAAACTCATTTGAGGTATCTCGATTTCGTGCTTTCCAGTTATTTCAGCTGTCTACGTGACGGGAATTGCCAAATTAATTCCAAGCGTATGGCTTTACAGATAATATGTACACAGATAAAAAAAGATACGAGCCTTACAATAGTCGCATATGATGTGTAACAGCTGACATGTTATCCTACTCGTATACTACACAGCTTGGACATTCTTAAAATGTTAATTTACACTTCATTTTCATACTGGTACTATGATGAATGTATAGATTGAATTGGAGATATGCTACTGTCACATTTGTGGCGCAGCGGTCAAGCTGTTAGTCTCTCACCAAAGTAGACCGGGCTTGATTCCCGGTCAATACATGTGAGATTTTCGTGGATCATGATCGTGAGATTAACGGACACGCAAAACTACAAGCTTCCTTCCGTCCTTTTACATTAATAATTCATAATAACCAAGTGACACACAACGTCGACAGTACTCTCAAATACTGTGAGCACATTCCTCAGTAACTATAAAATTCATTATTCTCAAGGCTCTCATACAGTTCGTCGTAAACAATCAAAACATGGCTTCCTACAATCATGAAATGACCTAGTCTCACATATGATGAAAATACAGCTTTTATTCCACTCATATAACAACATTCTGTTATGCATTTAATATTTGACTACTCACCCACAGCTTGACAATAATGCCGCTTACTTAAATGCCATTTGTCGTCTATGTCCTACCCCATGTGATATTCAACTTTGAACGTGAAGCTTCATAAACTGCTCAATGACAAATGAAAGTCGGTGAAACATTTGCCACTGTGCTCGTCAAACCCTTGCCTGCTAAATGCACTGCCTACTGTATTGCCATAACATTCTCGCACTACAGAGCACACACTGCCTTGTTTCCAATACACACATTTTCAATTGTACATCCAGCTGGCTGTCCGTCTTCACTTCCGTCCGATCCACTTCCGTTCGATCCACTTCCACCCGATTCACTTCCGTCCCCAATTTTCATAATCACTCCCACAAAACCATCCAGCATCCGAGCGGAAAGATGTTACACATCAATAATTAGTTTAGGAAAGGATGGCAAAGAATATATATTTATCTATAAATTGTTTTTGTAAGTAATTGTCTCAGGTGATCCATGAGCGAAATCAGTGATGTTGCCACTGTACTTTATTTTAGGACACTTGGTGATGATAAGTTGGATGGTCTGCTTAGGGGAACCACAATCACAGTTAGGCGAAGAAATTATTTTCCATTCATAATGGAAGTCTGCACAGTTGCCATGACCTGCACGAATCCTGTTGTGAGTTGACCATGTTTTCCAAGGAAACTCAAATTCAGTTGGCAGCGATGATCCAATGCGTGGTAAGGTTGATACAGGCCTAGTATCCTGTCTTCCCTGCCATTCTTTAGTTATGTTGAAGTTGGTATTCTTGAACATGTCTGATAACCTTTATTTATGTGATGAATGTAGTTGTAACAGTAGTGGTAATTGATGTTGTTTTATTTGAGGGTCTTGAAAATTTTAGTAAATTAGCCCCATGTACTTGGGTGAGTGTGGATTTTGTGGGATTACTTGCATTAGTCTGTTGGCACAGGATAGAGTAACATGTGACTTTTCACCGATACCTCGTTCTCATTCATGATTCGTGATTGTATAGAAGCTATTGAGGTATAAGAGGTGCTGAGAAATGACATTCCTGTGGGCACTGTGAAAGCTTCTACTCATGAAGTCAGTGAGGAAAGCAATTGCAAACTACCTCTCTCCACACCTTGCCTAGTACACCTCATTATAGCTCTGTCCTCGGTGATTGCGGTTTCCACCCACATAGGCTACCCGTTGGCGGTGCTTTTGGAGGATCCTACCAGCCTGCGGGCTGTCTACCTAACGTGTTGTTGTTTGAGTCTTCAGTCTTTTGACTGGTTTGATGCATCCCTCCATGCCTCCCTCTCCTGAGCTAATCGTTTCGTCTCTACATAGCTACCACACCCTACATCTGAGGCAATCTGTTTAACATATTCTAGCCTTGGTCTACCCCTACTGTTCTTCCTCTCGACCCTTCCTTCCATAACAAAGCTTGTTATTCCTGGGTGTCTTAGTATGTATCCTACCAACCTATCTCTTCTCTTCATTAGCAGTCGCCAGAAACATCTCTCCTCTCCCACTAGTCTTAATACCTCTTCGTTTGTAACCCTATCTACCCATCTGATCTTCATCATTCTCCTGTAACACCAGATTTCAAATGCTTGTTCTCCTCTTTTCTGCTGCACCAATAATCCAATTTCACTTCCATAGAGTGCCACGCTCCAGACAAAGGCCTTCAAAAATGACTTCCTTATACCTAAATCTATATTCGATGTCAACAGATTCCTTTTCTGTAGAAATGCTTTCCTTCCCTGAGCTAACCTACTTTTTATATCCTCTTTGCTTCGTCCATCACTGGTTATTTTGCTTCCTAAGTAATAGAAGTCTCCTACTTCCTTTAGTTTTTCACCTGACAATTTGATGTCCATAGAGGTTTCTGATTTATTTCGGCTGCATTCCAATATTTTTGTTTCATATTTATTAATTTTCATAATGAATTGTTTCCTCAAGACGGAGTCCATACCTTTCAAAAACTCATTCAAATCCTCAGACGTGTCGGCCAAGATGACTATGTCATCGGCAAATCTCAGAGTTGAAATTATTTCTCCTTGAATCTTCACTCCCACTTTAAATTTTTCTCCAATTTCCTTCATTGCGTGTTCAATGTAAAGATTAAAAAGCATGGGTCATAAGTTGCAGCCTTGCCTTGCACCTTTCTGAATACCAGCTTCTCTCTCATGTCCTTCAACTCGAATGACTGCTGTCTGGTTTCTGTATATATTGTAGATCATCCTCCTATCCCTGTACTTTATTCCAATCGTTTTCAAAATGCCAAACAATTTAGTCCAATCAACGTTATCAAAAGCCTTTTCTAAGTCTACAAATGCCATGAACGTTCTCTTATCTTTCCTTATTCTACCCTCCAAAATCAGCCTGAGACTTAGTACAGATTCCCTTGTTCCTACATTTCTCCTAAAACCAAACTGGTCTTCACCCAACTCCGTTTCTATCTGGCTTTCCATCCTCTTGTAAATTATTCTAGACAGAATCTTTGAAGGATGAGTAATCAAGCTGATTGTACGGTAATCTTCACATCTGTCAGCTCCCACTTTCTTCTGTATAGGGATGATAACATACAGACCTATATTAATTTGATGTGTGTATTAGTGTGTGTATTTGTAATTTAGGTGAGGATTGGGAAGGAGGATGCCGTGGTCCTAAGTTAGGGACCATCGCGACTTTTACCAGGAGTGGAAGTAGGGAAACCACAGAAACCCACTTCCAGGACGGCTAAGATGGAAATCGAACCCACCTCTTCTCCGTTTTTCCTCATGAGACTGAGTGTACCCCATCCCAGCCTTCATGAGCATAATTACAATTCTTGGCAGAGCCGGGGATGGAACCCCGATATCCGGGGCGATAGCCAAACATGCTAACCACTATACCTGGAGGTGAGGACTGTAGCAGTGTGTATAACTGTTTTAGAGTCAGGGATGGAGTAGATTACCAGGAAGAATATAGAAAAACTCGGAGGAAATCACACTCATGTTAGCCGCTGTCACCACCAGGATTCGAACCTGTGATCTCTCGACTTGCTGCAGCTGCCCTTACGGCCGTGATGCACGATTTAATGAACACGGCTACGGCGTAGGGTCCCGCAAAGAATGAAGTACTTTCTTACATTATCACCTACAGCGAAGAATCAACGTGAGAACATCGTTTGTCGAGAGAAAACAAAAGAACTAAAATACATAGTGGAGTTAGGATGACCTAACAATAAACATTAACTGGATGTTAACAGGATCTGCCATCCCTACTCGTGGCAGGAGGCAGAGTATAGGTAGCGCGTTTCTTGATAGTGCCTTGTGCATGTCAGAAGGATGTGCCTCTTGCCTTATTACGGGTATGCCGAGGGATTTGGAGCCATCTCCGAATTCGTTTCACTAATTCATGTCAGAGTCTATAGTTTCATATTGGGAATCCATACATAGATTTGAAGCCAATTTTCAGTGTTGCCATATTGACAATTGATATTGTTACTTTTAGTCGGTCAACACTCTGTAATTCAAATTACTGGAATGAAAATCCGCAGCCTGCTTCCAGTCGACCGACCGGTTTAGGAATCGAATGAATGAAGCCCCCATCTAGCGGCGAGGATATGAACTGTGCCGGCTGCCGAAGCCTGTCGTACTCCTCTGAGGCAATGATTAAATGAATGACAGATTAAATGATAATGGAGAGTGTTGCTGAATGGCATTTTGTCAGGGAAAACCGGACTACCATAGAAAAACCTGTGTGCCGCCGTTTTGTCCAGCACAGATCGCACATAGTGACCGGGATTTGAAACACGGACCCAGCGGTGAGAGTCCGGCGTGCTGACGCCTAAGCCACGGAGGCTAATTCAAATTACTGGAATACGCGAAAAAGTTATAACCTGAAAAGAATTACATGTGTGTTGAATACGAGACTTGTTTCGTATTTGTGTGCCAAGAAGGTACTTGAACTGGGTTTCAGGCTCAAATAAATAAATAAATAAATAAATAAATAAACAATTACGTAAATAAATAAACAAATAAATTTCTGATAGAGTGAATGAGGAATTTGTTTCCTTCTGTTTGAATCATGATGATACGTTGTCGGTAAAAATTCAGACTTTCACGACCGGCGTTGAAATAGGAATCTCTGTTTCGCGGGCTTATAGGCCGTGTTCTAAGGACATTTTGTCGTTCTGACGTTTCGCTGAAGACTGCGTTCAGCATGTTCACAGGTTACATTAAGCGAGGTAAAACAAGTAAACAGAAGATATATCAATAGTCAACAACCCACACATAGAGGCTACCATAGGAACAGTGTACCACATAAAAGTAATGCATCAAGGACAGGGCTGATCTTCTGTTGCATCTTCTCGTCTACGACGGTCAATGAGGGCAGGCTTGAGGGGATTAAGGACTGGACGCCAAGCTCTGTTCCCACGTTCTGCTTCCTCCTTAAGATTGAAGCTGTTAGTATGCTTCAGGATTTCAATGGCCTCCCTTTGTAGCCTGGCATGATAAGACACCGTGGTGGACAGAACTTCGGTGTCTCCATATCGTATGTCGTGACCTGCGAATAGCGAGTGTGCTGGGACAAACAGATAAATCCACTGTTCCAGCACACTCGCTACTCGCAGGTCACGACATAAGATATGGAGACACCGAAGTTATGTCCACCACGGTGTCTTATCATGCCAGGCTACAAAGGGAGGCCATTGAAATCCTGAAGCATACTAACAGCTTCAGAACGTGTGAACAGAGCTGGCGTCCAGTTCTTAATCCCCTCAAGCCTGCCCTCAGTGACCGTCGTAGACGAGAAGATGCAACACAAGATCAGCCCTGTCCTTGATGCATTACTTTTATGTGGTACGCCGTTGCTATGGTAGCCTCTATGTGTGGGTTGTTGACTATATATCTTCTGTTTACTAGTTTTACCTCGCTTAATGTAACCTGTGAACATACTGAACGCAGTCTTCAGCGAAACGTCAGGACGACAAAATGTCCTTAGAGATACGTTGTCAGCTTGTTGAGTGAATTGATCTGGTATGCATCCCCTGTTCTGGTGTAGTTCATCGAGTTAATAAATTAAATGAATGAATGTAAATGAACAAGGAAGTAAGTATTAATTGATTAAAAGAGTGAAATAATAGGTGCTTAAGTAAATAGAGTAAATAAAATGATAAATAGATAATTAAAGAAATAAATGAATTAAATGAAATGATAAAAAGATGTATGTATGTCTACCCCTTATTAATCTCGTTTCCAACGGATCCGGGGATGAGATGCGAGGAAATTGTATGTGGCGGACAGTTTTTACGGCTGGATACCCTTCCTGACGCCAAACTCATGAGATCAGTTCATGAGAGCCGAAAATTAATGAATGAAGTAGAATGGAACTGGGCAAGTTCAATTTCAAGTAGTTCCAGCTTTGTCTACCAGATGCCACTGTCAGCCAGCGGAGAACATTGGAACTTGATAGAGTTTTTCTATCCAAATAACATAGAAATTTAGCTACACACTACCAATTTCAGTGGTAGGTTCTTTTTTCATGCCATAAATCTATGTCATGGGCCCACCGGTTTTACAGAAGGATTTTAACACCCTTAACAAGAAGTTCCGTGACGAACTAAAGAGCCTACTTTTCATGCCAATGATTATTCTACAGCATATGAACCTATCAAGAATAATGACGAAATTAAGTTGGTAATATCGAAATGTCTAATTAATTCGAAATATCCCCGGTATAATGTCGCCTAATAGAGCACTACAATGTGCTGCCCTGGTGACTGAATATATTCTTAGTTCCATCTCTTAAGGTACAGAATACAAAATTTGGTTGAAGTCCAATGGACGTTACATGCAGTTAGACATTGGATCTATCAGCACGCGTAAAAGCATGTTGGCAATAATGTCATGCGTGTGCTGGTTAGAAATAATCTGAAATATTTTGATATCTTGTTGTGCCAATTTTGGATGAAATCCATTTGTTAGTATAGAAGTTACATGTATTTTAAAATTGGACATATCAGCAGGCATAGAATCATGTTGGCAGCACTGCCTTGTATTAATTACTCCAAATTAATCTAGAATGTCAGGTGCTATACGTGTGGAAAGTATAGAGCTGTTGGCTTGCATACTTTCTGATATATTGATATTAGGGTAAGATAAATATAGACAGCATTTATTAACAGTTGACAGCCCTGATTGCTCTTAAGAATACACTCAGTCATATCTGCTTATGTACACATATTACATACCAAATTTTGTTGAAATCCAATTAATAGTGTAGAAGTTATATGCATTTAAAAATTGGACCTATCAGAAGGCTTAATATTATTTTGGCAACACTGTCAGGTATGGCCTCCTGGAAATTCAACTGAAATAGTATTATCTACACGTGTGCCAATTTTGGAATAGCTCCCATGCATACCTTCCAAGATATCTAACATGGAGCTCAAATTTCTAGTGCGTTTTTTCAGCAGTTGGTAGCACTGACATCATTTTCAAATATGGGCTTGAGATATTCCGGTATACATCTTTACTCATACTAAATTTGGTTTCGATTGCTGCAGCCATTTAGGAGTTGATAGGGGGGGGGGGGGGGCACACACACAGCCAGACAGCCAGAAGGACAGACAGACAGACAGACTCACATTTTCCCGAATCGATCTCATAAGTCTACTTTTTGCAAAATGTGAAAAGTGGGCTAAAAATCTGATTACTTCGGCCCGGTTTTAACCCGCGATCTCGGGCATAGCAGTTCTGCATGCTACCGACTATGCCAGCGAAGACGACGAAATGATAAATAAGCAAATAAATAAATGAAAAATTAATGAATTGATAAATTAGGTAATTAACCCTTCATAGGCTAGTGGTCTGTATTATTTATTTATTGTTTATTGTCAAAGATGCTGATGGTTGAATATATATGAACGAATTTTTTTGGAAGTGTTCATATTTCTGAAAACCAAATATTAGACCTAACTTAAAGTGCTGGATAAAATTACTTTTTTAAAGAATAACAATTAAAATTAAAGAGTGAAGAATATAAAATATGACAGTAACAATTCTAATTTAAAATAAATATACTTGTATAAATTAAAAATAAATAAGTTCATAAAAATATCATCATAATTATATATTATTTCAGTAGTATAGATCCCTCCTGCGGCGCTCACAAGCGATCGATCGTGACAAATGAGCATTCAAAGGAAAGAGAATTGACATTAGCAGTGACGCATTGCACTCTAATTTCATAAATATCAATAATTTCTTTAAAAAATGACAATTAAAGAAATGTATGAATTGTGCGATTTGCAGATACTGTTGCTGTAGGAAAATAAGATCCATAATTGCTGTCCACTTCACATTTTGGCCGCTTTGACGCCTGTTTCATGTCATTTTAACATTCGGAGGTCATTCCTTTTTCATTTTGCATGGATTTCAGAAACAGTAAATCGAAGGTATGAGTACCCTAATCGTATAATTTCATAATGTCGAATAGCCGGTGAATGTAATGATGATCCAAATTTCAGTGATTTCCTTCTTAAGTTAGGGAACGTAGAACTTGGAATTCTGACTGAAATGTAAATAATGTTCTATAATAATTTGGTTGAAATAAAAACATAACAACTTTTCTCCTTATGTCTCTCATTATAAACCTATTGGGGAAACTGGGTTTATGAACATGCGAGATTTCTCGCATGGGTCTGCTAGTTATAATAAATGTATAATCTTAAATTTGAGATTATATAAATAATTTAAAAATAAAAATTATCAAAATAAATATGAACAAAGCAAGAAGTTCCGTAACGAACTAAATGCATATTAATAATTGTTTTCGCACACCCCCAACGTTATTTAGATTTGGATAATACAAAATGTCTACTGATTCTTTCCGATGAGGACGAGTGTGGTGCTGATTCATGTCCTTCCGTCACTATGGAGGTCCGGGTTTGATTTCCGATGAGGTCGAGTGTGGTGCTTATTCATGTCCTTCCGTCACTATGGAGGTCCGGGTTTGATTTCCGGCTCCTCACAGACATTGTAATTCTGGTGTGAGAGCTGGAACGGGGTACACTCAACCTCGAGAGGCAGAATTGAGAAGAGGTGCGTTCTATTCCCACCTCAGCCATCCTAGAAATGTATTTCCGTGGTTTTCTACTTCTACTCCAGTTAAAGTTTTGGATGGTACATAACACGAGTCCACGGCCGCCTCCTACCCAATTCTAGCATCACAATAACACAGGTTATCAAAAAGATTACACACGCGTACCTAAGTCAAAGATTCCACACAAAGACCCTAAATGAATCAACAACTCCTAGGGATAAGGCTGCGGCATTGACTCAGTGAGGAAAGCAATGACAAACTACTTCACTTGTCACCTTGCCTAATATGCCTCATTATTGCACTGTTTTAGGTTATTAATTACCGTATAACCTTCGGCGGGGACTTTTTGAAGTCCAAATCAGCTGGGGTAACTCTTAACATTCCGCGGCGTACCACAACTGGGAATCTGCAGCAAATCCTGAGATTAGTGGTTCGAATCCTGGTGCTGAAAGAAAATAATTAACATCAGCTAAATAAGTTGTATCGCACTCCACAGATGGGAATAGTGATGTACAAAATATTATTGTTATTATTTGGAATTTCGTGAAACCAAAGGCAAACAAGAAGTTCCGTGACGAACTAAAGAGCCTACTTTTATTGACATTTAAGCTTCATGCCAATTATTAATCTATACGGACCTATCTCGAATAATGAAGAAATTAAGTTGGTAATATCGACATTTCTAATTAGTTCGAAATACACCTGACATAATGTAGCCTAATAGAGCTTACTGTTGGCAGCCCTGGTGACTGAATATTTTCTTAGTTCCATCTCTTAAGGTACAGAATACAAAATTTGGTTGAAGTCCAATGAATAGCATGGACGTTACATGCAGTTAGACATTGGATCTATCAGATCTAAAATCATGTTGGCAACAATGTCATGAATGTGTTGGTCAGATATACTCTGAAATATTATGATATATTGTTGTGCCAATTTTGGATGAAATCCATTTGTTAGTATAGAAGTTATTGGTATTTTAAATTTGGACCCATCAATATGCTTAGAATCATATTGGCAGTACTGACGTATATTAGTTACTCCAAATTCATCTAGAATGTCAGGTACTATACTTGTGCAAAGTTTAGAGCTGTTGGTTTGCATACTTTCCGTTATATTGATATTTGGATAAATAAATAGAGAGAGCATTTATTAACAGTTGGCAGCCCTGGTGGCTCTTAAGCATACTCTCAGTCATATCTACTATGGTGCTTTTAGCACATACGATATTTAGTTGAAATCCAATTGATAGTATAGAAGTTACATGTATTTAAAAAAATGGTCCTATCAGCAGGCTTAGAGGCATGTTGGTAGCATTGAAGTACATTAGTTACTCCAAATTAATCTAGAATGACAGAAACTATACGTGAGCAAAGTTTAAAGCTGTTGGCTCGCATACTTTCTGATATATTGGTATTAGGATAAATAAATAGAGAAAATTTGGTTGAAATCAAATTGATAGTATAGAAGTTATATGTATTTAATGATTGGACCTGTGAGTAGGCTTAGAATCATTTTGGCAACACTGTCATGTATGGCCTCCTAAAAATTATACTGAAGTAATATTATCTATATGTGTGCCAATTTTGGAATAGTTCCTATGTGTACCTTCTGAGATATTCAACATGGAGCTCAATTTTCAATTGCGGTTTTTCAGCAGTTGGTAGCACTGACATCATTTTAGAGTATGGCATTGAGATGTTCCGGTATAGATCTTTACTCATACCAAATTTGGTTTAGATTGCTGCAGCCGTTTAGGAGTTGATAGGGGGGACACACACAGCCAGACCGACAGAACACAAAGAGACAGGACAGACAGACAGACAGGCAGACACACATTTTTCTGGATCGTTCTCATAAGTCTACTTTTTCCTCATTTTTGCAAAATGTGAAAAGTAGGCTAAAAAGCATTAAATAAAACAAATATTAAAATTAAGAACAGTCTAATTACAATATTGGCTAAAATAAATAATATGAAATTAAAATAAATCCAAATAAAAAATCTCTCTTACAAAGGGTTAAATAGATTAATGCCTAAGCAACTGAAAACTGTGCGCTTCTGCCGTAGTGATGGGATATTTGACGGAGATCCCAGGGCCGCGAGCTCGGAATGAAGACAGAACTGAGGAGCGACACATTTGGAGGCTGTACGTTAGTATAAATCGATGTGGCTGCTGTGTGTGTGTGTGGGAGGGAGTGGGAGTGAGAGAAGAGCGTGAATTGAAATCCAATCCTAGTCGTATTAACATCTTTGACACGTGTTTCCAAGCACACTCATCAATCACGAATACAATTACTGCTAATAAAGATAGCGGATGCTACACTTCCGGTACAATTTGTTTTGATTCACAGCACTACCTCCCCCCTCGTCCCGCGTAGTGACATCCCGATGCTAAATGACCTCCCTTCTACTTGCTTCTCCTTCATCTCCTTCCAATTCTACGAAATGAAGACAAAAAGCAGGGTTTCCGTAAAAAGATGTATTGTTTGAAGACTGGAAGAGAAGAAAAGTTGGAAGTAGGATTGTTTGATGTCTGTTTGTATAAAAGGCCATTAGAACGATGCCTCCAGGTTCGTAAAAGATACGGAAACTGGAGATTGAGTCCTGATGCTCAGAAGAAGTCTTTCGATAAGGAGAAAAAATACTTCAGTTAGCTCGTGGATTGTCTTGATTTGTAAGGATTAGTAAGGGTCTCTTATTACCGAACGTGGTAGCTTTACGCGCTAGGGCATCAAGTCAGAGTTCTAAGAGGTATGGAAACTCTGAAGGAGCATGGGTTCGAAGTTCGAACCTCACCGTTAGTCATTCCTGAAATGGATTGTACGTATATTTATTCGTTTTTATTACTCATTCACGAATAATTGATTGCTGGCGGTCGATATGGGAACTATTCTCTGTTTATTTGTGTCACACGTCACTCCGCTTCGTTGACAGGTACAGTCGCGCGAGTAGGATATGCCTCAGCTCTATTGGCTTCAGTCATCGTTTAACTGTCTGTGGTGACATGAGCTCCTGTGACGCTTATCTGCGCTTCTAAGACAGGTAGCGTGCGCAAAGCTGCTTGACTTATGTGAGACTGCACTCAGTCATCACTGTGTTCCCTACCTTTCCCCGCGGTGCTCCTGCTACAATAATCAACAAACGGTGGCGCAGCCACTCTCAGCGGCAATCAAATCTTGAATGGGTAATAAACCAGACGTTAGCCCTTGCCAGAACTTTGTCGCATTCAGCCCACTCAACAGTAAAACCGAGCGGTTGTATATACACAAGGGATGCTCCCAAGTAACCGATAGTAACGAGCATTAAAAAAAATACCCGCAACAGTGACGAATTCCATTCTGCTTTCATAAATATCGGCAATTTGTTTGTAAAGTGCATTTTAACAAATAAACAAGACGATAGCCCCTGCTTGTTCTGTGTCACAACCAGCCCGCACAACATTAAAGTAGGGCGGGTGGTTTAACACATGCGAGAGTTCTCGTACAGGCCCTCTAGTTAGTATAATTTTTCAACATTTACATTTATAGCCATAGTTTATAGATTGAGTGTTTCAAGTTCAATCATTTCTCGCTGGAGAAGATCCCATTGAGAATTCAATAAGTTTTGTAACAATTAATAGGCAGTTCTACGATGCCTAAAGTAAAAAGGACTGCAAGTTATCGTCTGCAGCAGTATGTTGCCGACTATTGACTAAAGGTGGATATCATCATCATCATATATATTATTTCAGTAGTATAGATCCCTCCTGTGACACTCACAAGCGACCGATCGTGAAAAAAGAGCCTTCAAATTAAAGAGAATATACATTACCAGTGACGCATTGCACTCGAATTTCTTAAATCTCTATAATTTCTTTAAAAAATGACTTTTCAAAAACTGTACGAAGTGTGCGATTTGCAAATACTGTTGCTGTCTGAAAATACGCGACACCATTGCTGGTCAGTTCGTATTTTGGCCATAGGGACGCCTGAAACGTAAATAGTGTTCTATAATCATTCGGTTCAAATAAAAACATAACAACCTTTCTCCTTAAGTCTCTTATTATTAATCTATTGGGGAAAGTGTGGCACCTGAACATGCGAGATTTCTCGCTCAGGTCCGCTAGTCATTAATAATTTTGATTATTTGGCCTATCCTGTTAATTTTATCTTCATTTACTTCCTCTCTCATTCACTCATTACTTCTAGGCCTCACAACTACAGCAAGCTCCTCACAGAGAGGCCACTTGGCGGCGAGCAATATTGCTTTCAACCGGTTCTGTCTGCACAGCTGCGCGTACTCCATATGTTTATTAGACATTTGAAGCGGCACATTTTTATAATGTGTAGGACGTAATGGGATAGGCTACTTATTAACCTAATATAATTATTATAGCTGGGGTAAATTGAGATATTAGACTCGGTGTAATATTAATTATCATTCGCACAACACTATTACGAACACATTACACAATACAGAATACCACTCCAAAGATGTGCACACGGTGAAAACAGACTATCCATTTATCCGCGCGAAATCATAACTAATAAGCCCATAGTGTTGGTTTAAAATCAACCAATAGCGAGACTTGAGAATCTCACTAGATGTCCTCAGAGCGCCATTAAACATACCCATACATTTCTAAAGTTATATACGGTAAACACAAGCTTTGAGGATGCAATGCTTCCATCCTCAGCTTTCTATTCCAGGCGGTGAAGGTCACACTTCACCCATCTAGGGGTGAAATGTACTGTAGAACTAGTTACAAGTACTGACAGTGACAGTGAGACAGAGCTTATCGAGAGGGCGCGCAAGCTAGCACCAAGGACTATTTTACGAAACATTAATAATTTATTTCTTTAAGAGCAAGAAGCATTTACATCATGCATGAACAAAATGGAAATGGCCTACCTTTTAACTAAGGACATCTATAAGAAAAGGCCAATATCCTTCAACGCAAAACTAAAACATTACTACAGTGTCGTCCGTCCGGAAGTCTTGTATGTTTCTGAATTCCTCACGATGAACAAAAAAGGCTTGGTCGAAAAACTGGAGGCCAAAGAAAGGAACATTTTGAGAAAGATATTGGGTCCCATCAAAGACAATGGGGAATACAGAAGACGGCATAACCATGAACTATATACTCAAGTGGAGAAGATAAGTGACGTCATCCGGATGAGAAGGAGAACATTTTATGGACATGTGAAACGAATGAGCCCAGCGAGACTGACCAACCGCGACATAACTTACTTTCAGGAGAGGAAAACAAAATTGGCCTGGTTCATTGAACTGGATAAAGATCTGAAAGAAGTGGGGATTACACCAACAGACATTCAGGAGTGCGCCCCACTCAAAAGAAAACTTCAAGCTTGGAAAGGATTCCAAGAAAAACCGAAACTGAAAACGGGAAAGATTTGGACCGAGGAACGGATGGAAGTCCTCGGAGAACGAATGCGGGCGTACTGGGCAAACATCAAAGCTTGTAGGAGACAGTTGGAATGTCGTGGTCCATAGATGGCCTATACGATATGAATTAAAATGTATTTATTTAAAACAGTTACAGCTGAAAGCTGACTGTAGAATGATCCTCATGTCCTACATGGAGGAATCGCCACTGCGTTGAAGGGACTTGATACATTGTGAGACAACGTGTTTGTGTTCTTCTTCGTGTTAATGGGCCGTTATAATGCCGAACAGTGAGTTTACTTGAATTCAAGGTCTGTGAATATTCCACTTAGCCGGCAAGCAGCGCGCTGTTGGCCGCGAAGCGGTCTCGCTGGAAGTCGGCCGGCCACCACTTGAAACAAAGGCACTGTAGTAGGACGTACGTTTGTGGTCACCGGGCCCTTCCTTTTATTTGTGCCGGGATCCTCTATTTTAACATTCCTCAGTCGTGTGGCGTATTTCTGCGTGTTATATCGCTCACGACGATTGACATGGAGAGCTGCAGCAAATCTGGAGATCATTTGATCGAAACCCGGTGATGACGGCAGCCATCTAGAGTGTGGTTTTCTCCCGTTTATTCGCACACTCCCTGTTTTTCCTTTTCCTCCAGGTGGTCTATATTTTAATATGATGCCATTGTTGCGAACTATATTACTGAAAATTGAAATTTGAACCCAATGTTGGATACCTCAATAGTATGCACATAATGCCTTGCTCTTGGAGATACATTTTGAGCAACCCAGATTTACAATGTTGCCAACATGATTCTACTTGTGCTGTTAGATTCAAAGTTTAACTGCATATTACATACATATAACTACATGGATTTAAACCAAATTTTACATGTGCAAAGCATATCTTAACCCCCAGCTGGTATGGTAAAATGTGAGAAACATTTAGTATGCTGAGGTCATAATAATATGACCCCGCTCAACCAAAATACAATAAAATCTAAAAAATGAATTTTATTTTTTGAAAAAGATATGATTACAAAATTTGGTAGTTACAATAAAAAATTTAAACGCAACCACTAAAAACAGAATTAATTCTACAGAAGAAAACTACTAACATGTCAATACTAATCATTTCTGCCTTCGCAAAGAGTCCTTCAGCTATAATTAACTTTCATATAGAACGTTTTATAACTTCCTTCTTCCACTGAGCATTAGCCAAGAATGAAAGGTGAATTATCAATTTAAAGTAAATATGAATTTAAACAAGAAGTTCCGTGACGAACTAAAGAGCCTACTTTTCTCGAAATGTAAGATTCATTCCAATGATTAATCTATATGGACCAAATTAGAATAATGACGACATTGAGTTGGTAATAACGAAAGTTCTTATTAGTTCGAAATATAACTGGCATAAAGTAGCCTAATAGAGCACTACAGTTGGCAGCCCTGGTGACTGAATATATTCTTAGTTCCATCTCTTAAGGCCTACAGAATACAAAATTTGGCTGAAGTCCAATGGATAGCATGGACGTTACATGCAGTAAAACATTGGATCTAACAGCGCGCGTAAAATCATTTTGGCAACAATGTCATAAATGTATTGGTCAGAAATAATCTGAACTATTAAGATCTATTATTGTGCCAATTTTGGATGAAATACATTTATTTGTATAGAAGTTACATGTATTTTAAAATTGGACCAACCAGCAGGCTTTGAATCATGTTGGAAGCACTGACGTATATTAATTACTCCAAATTAATCTAGAATGCCAGGTACTATACGTGTGCAAAGTTTAGTGCTGTTGGCTTGAATACTTTCTGATACACTGATAATAGGGTAAAAATAGAGACAGCATTTATTAACAGTTGGCAGCCCTGGTTGTTCTTAAGAATACACATAGTCATATCTGTTATAGTACACATAGCACATACGAAATTTGGTTGAAATCCAATTGATAGTATAGAAGTTACATGTATTTACAATTGGTCCTATCAGCAGGCTTAGAATCATGTTGGTAGTACTGAGGTCCATTAGTTACTCCAAATTAATCTAGAATGTCGGGTACTATAAGTGTGCATAGTTTAAAGCTGTCGGCTTGCATACTTTCTGATATATGGGTATTTGGATAAAGTAAATTGAGAGCATTTATTAACAGTTGGCAGCCCTGGTGGCTCTTAAGAATACGTCCAGTCATATCCGTTTATGTGCACATAGCACATACGAAATTTGGTTGAAATCCAATTGACAGTGTAGAAGTTATATGCATTTAAAATTTGGACCTATCAGCAGGCTTATAATCATTTTGGCAACACTGCCATGTATGGCCTCCTGGAAATTAAACTGCAATATTATTATCTATACGTGTGCCAATTTTGGAATAGCTCCCATTCATACCTTACAAGATATCCAACTTGGAGTTCAAATTTCAATTGCGATTTTTCAGCAGTTGGTAGCACTGACATCATATTCAAATACGGCCGAGAGATATTCAGGAATAGATCTTTACTCCTACCAAATTGTGTTTCGATTGCTGCAGCCGTTTAGGAGTTGATGGGGGGGGGGGGGGGACACCCACACAGCCAGACAGACAGACAGACAGACAGACAGACACACATTTGACCGATCTCATAAGTCTACTTTTTCCTCATTTTTGCAAAATGTAAAAAGTAGGCTAAAAATATAAAATCAAATGGAAAGTAGTTTTGTAACAAGAAGTTCCGTGACGAACTAAAGAGCCTACTTTTCATAAAATTTAAGATTCATGCCAATAATTAATCTATATGGATCTATCTAGAATAATAAAGAAATTAATTTGGTAATATCGAAATTTCTAATTAGTTCGAAATACTGTATACCTGGGATAATGTAGCCTAGAAGAGAACTACAGTTGGAAGCCCTGGTGACTGAATATATTCTTAGTTCCATCTCTTAAGGTACAGAATACAAAATTTGGTTGAAGTCCAATGGATAGCATGGACGTTACAAGCAATTAAACATTGGATCTAACAGCGCGCGTAAAATCATGTTGGCAACAATGACATACATGTATTGGTCAGAAATAATCCGAAATAATATGACCTATTGTTGTGTCAATTTTGAATGAATATCCATTAGTTAGTATAGAAGTTACATACATTTTAAAATTGGACCTATCAGCAGGCTTAGAATCAATTTGGCAACACTGACGTATATTAGTTACTCCAAATTAATCTAGAATGCTAGGTACTATACGTGTGCAAAGTTTTGAGCTATTGGCTTGCATACTTTTTGATATATTGATATTAGGTTAACAAAAATAGAGACAGTATTTATTAACAGTTGGCAGCCCTGGTTACTCTTAAGAATCGGCATAGTCATATCTGTTATGGTGCACATAGCACACACGAAATTTGGTTGAAATCCAAATGATAGTATAGAAGTTACATGTATTTAAAGTTGGAACTCTCAGCAGGCTTAGAATCATGTTGGTAGCACTGACGTATATAAGTTACTCCAAATTAATATAGAATGTCAGGTACTATACGTGTGCATAGTTTAAAGCTGTTGGCTTGCATACTTTCTGATATATGGGTATTTGGATTTTTAAAATTGAGAGCATTTATTAACAGTTGGCAGCCCTGCTGGCTCTTAAGAATACCCTCAGTCATATCTGTTTATGTACACATAGCACATACGAAATTTGGTTGAAATCCAATTGATAGTGTAGAAGTTATATGCATTTAAAATTTGGACCTATCAGCAAGCTTTTAATCAGTTTGGCAACACTGCCATATATGGCCTCTTGGAAATTAAACTGCAACATTATTATCTATACGTGTGCCAATTTTGAAATAGCTCCCATTCATACCTTACAAGATATCCAACTTGGAGTTAAAATTTCAATTGCGATTTTTCAGCAGTTGGTAGCACTGACATCATTTTCAAATATGGCGGAGAGATATTCAGGAATAGATCTTTACTCCTACCAAATTTTGTTTCGATTGCTGCAGCCGTTTAGGAGTTGATAGGGGGGGGGCACCCACACAGCCAGCAGACAGACAGACAGACACACATTTGCCCGATCTCATGTCTACTTTTTCCTAATTTTTGCAAAATGTGAAAAGTAGGCTAAACACATTTGTGGATACTGACAACATGAAATGAGAATCACTTATTGGTATGGTGGGGTCAAATTTGACCCCAAGGCCGCAATACCGCAGAAGTTGCGGAGGACAATAATATACTGTAAGAGTATAATTATATCTTCCCAGCCTACAGCGTCCTTACTACTACGATATATCAAACACACCAATGCAAATGAGCTTCTGTTTCGAGAATCTCTTCGGTGGTGATAAGCAAGTGGGAGATTCTGCAAACCATTTCCTGGAAGTAAACATGGAAATAATCTGAAACAACCCTTCCACTGATTGACAAGGTCTTCTCTAAACTCTGCAAGGATATCATCAACAGAACCTTGGACAAGATTCCTCGCCTTCAAAACTATGACGTATTATGACAGGTTTCTTAATTCTATGTTGTTGTAGAGATGGGCAGCAGTCGACTGAAAACAGTCGAATTAGTCGATAGTTAAAACAATCGACTTATTCGACTGCTTTAAAAAAACAGTCGAATGAATTCAACGACTACTCACCGTATCATAAACAAGTCGTTTGCAAACGACTGATCCCAAAGCTATCGTAGGAAATCATTCGAATGAAACATGTCGTTGGCAAACGACTACTTCCAAGCGAATGGAATCATTCGAATAAAAGTAGTCGTTGTAAACGACTGATCCCAAAGCAATCGTTGGAAATCATTCGAATGAAACAAGTCGTTGGCAAACGACTAATTCCAAGCGAATGGAATCATTCGAATTTAAGTAGTCGTTGTAATCAAACGACTTCTTCAGGATAACTTCATGCTACAATTCATTGTGCTGTATGTTTATTGTAGAGCTTTAATTAATAAGTTAAGTATACCTGTAGGAGCCTATAGTTTTATACAGTTCGTTGATTCTTTCAATGAAATAGCCTAAATCCAATTGTCCAAGTTATTGGACAATTCAATATTGTCATTCAATATTTAGGTTATGTTTGAACTCCAGATACTGGTTTTGTGTCACATCATCCCAGGCAAGCCGGTAAATACCTTTGCCTCCCAGTCAGATGGATCATTTAGCCGTAATTTTGAATTAGAGTAAGGTTGTAGTATGCGTGGTCAGATTTAGACAGTAGCCTACTCCATGAAGGGTTCATGGCTACGCCTTCTATGTTTGTTTAATGAATAGAGTAACTGAAATGAGGGATGTGTACTGATTCTAAGATTTGTGGAATGAGTTTATGATTTTTTAATAGAATTTAATGAAGTCTTCAGTAAAGTTGAAGGAGACATGATCGTGTTTAGACAATAGCCTACTCCATGAAGGGGTCATGACTATGCCTTCTATGTCTGTTTAAGGTGTAGTGTGGCTGAAATGAGGGAGGTTTACTGATTTTGGTGTTTGTGGAGTAGTCTTTTCGTTTATAATTTAGGTTTTTGTGAAGCTTGTTGCGGAGTTGTTTTATGGATTTTATTGCTCTGCAAATGAAGTGTATTAGGGGGTTCTGGGTTTGGTTTAGCTGTAGTTTACAGGGTTATGGCTGAGAGTTGTTGTAGCAGGCCTAACAACTGTGTCAGAGCAGTGGCGTGCTGTGTGGGAGGGGGGAAGGGGTTAGTGGCAAAGACATGAGGGCAAGGATGGAAGAGTTGTAGCGTTGTCTGTGGTTAAACTGCCGTTGCCTTATGGCTGATTTTATGTACTGACATCCATCATAAGATAGAGTGGTGATGTGAATCTCTACATCTATTGCAGCGGGTACTGTGAGGACAGCTTGACCGTACGCACAAATTGATTCCGGTCGTCAATTGTTTGGAGATGGGCAGCACCGCAGCAGTCGACTGAAAAATGTTAAATCCATCGACTTGTTTGACTGCTTTTAAAAAACAGTCGAATGAATTCAACGACTACTCACCGTAACATAAACAAGTCGTTTGCAAACGACATATCCCAATTGTGTTTTAACTTTTAACATGTAGAACGCGCTCGGATAGTTTTACGTTCTGGTCGTCAAAATGTTTCAGCACATGGATAGCGCGCGCATTAATAAAACTTAGTATTTACATTGTTGCCAACATCTCCACTGAAAGTTCGCCCTCGTTGCTGTTCTAAAGTGTTCTATTTTCGTGTGTGTTTACTGTAGGCCGTAATTTTCTTGTTCAAGTCGTATTTCAGCTCTACGTTCTTAGTACTTCAGAGAGGATTAAATTAGTGAACACATAGCCTAACTTGTTTATGACTCTATGGACATATTTTACATTTACTATTTTTTGGCATTAAAATATGAAGTGAAGTGAAGTAGGAATGTTGGCTATGGAATTGTTCCCGGTACTTAAGAACTCCCTCTCAGTAATAGTGATTTAATTTACTCTTAGGTTAATTAAGTATTGGTCTATTACTTCACTTATCCACAGTACATGCAGGTAATGTGCCATGTATCAATACCGGTATCGGGGAACATTTACTCACACATTTTGCATTAAATGAAATGTGCAACATTGCAAATAATGGCTGCACTCTACACGACGTAAACCACCATTTCGAAGCACAGTAAAAATAAATAAATAAATAACTTTGACCAATTGCATGTTGCCGAGTATCGCGTAGTCCAAACTAACGTCTGCAAAAATAGGTGGGTTAAGGAGAAGTTTGATTTTCATCTGTTGGTACGACTCAACTCAGCCGGTAACGGCTTGCAGTGCTTTGTACGCTGCCTAGAAGCGACTACTTTCAGTCGAATACATGAAACAACACGCTTAGGAGCAATGCGAATTCAGGTAACCATTCGACTGAAAGTAGTCGACTATCTAGTCGATAGTTTCTTCCAATGAATGACTAGTCAGTCGATGGTTAAAAGTAGTCGATAGTCCCATCTCTATGTTGTTGTATGCATTAAATAATTCTTGCAAATTCTGAACAATTCATACCCTCCTAATATATAGATGTTTTCAATGTTTTACCCAAAGTTCGCTTAAATGGCTCATTCAAATTTAATTCTATCTAATAGGTTATCAGAAATTTGATATGCTAGTTATTAAGTAGTGTCATTCTATTAGGGCATTAACGTGAATTTAAACTTGAGAGGCAGTACTGATTTAATTAATTGGCATTTCTCCCTTTTATAGGAGAACTAATGTAAATATGACAAATTATTTATTTGAATAGTTTTAACTTGAAAAAGAAGAGGAAATAAAAGAAAACTTACAAACCTACTAAGATTATTGGGAAGCGGAACTGTAAAGTGCTGCATTCTAGCGAGTAAACGAACTGTCTTCGTTTGGCGGGGTTAGATCAGGGCAATTTTCACAGTCACTACGGCACCAATTGTTGATACATGTATCTACCAAATTTTGCTACGAGGGGAGGGTTACTTGTAATAGATTTCACTATAGGACAAAATAATGTGTCAGTGTCGGTGGCAACCTCGAGAACCCAGCTGAGTCCAGCATGAGTGTAAATATACCACAGTCCAAATTACTTTGTTACATCGTGCTTTTACAGTGCCCGTTTATCACACACATTTTTCAGTAAAAAAAAGTTGTTATGTAAAATTACTTATTGATTGATTAATGTCCGTGTTGATGGGTCTAAATCCTGCAATGCAAATGGCAGTGGATGAGCTCAGGCAAATAGTATATTTACGTATGAACTGAAAGTGACTCCTAACTGTAAACATCGACGATTAATGTTTATGTACAGGCCGTGATAGTACATATATTGGGAGTGAACTTCGTTCTAAATTAGAGAACACAAAACCGCATAATGTTCTCATGGGCTGAGTGAAAACTTTACAGTGGAGATATAAAATCAATGACTGAATATTTATATTATGTATTTAGAATTTTACTAGGAACCTGCCCCGGCTGCGCCTGGTATCTGTAACGGTTTACCCAGCGTAAGCTGAAAATTCCTCTCGGCACGCCGTGCCGGAAGGCGGAGGTAGATTTCACCGGGCAAACTTGGGGATAGGCGAAAATAGGCAGAATATGCAGGTTTTCGTAGAAGGATCAGACCTCATTTATTGCGAGAAAGTATTTTAGAATTGTAGCTTAATTAACTTTGTTTTTCGTCATTTTATGCATATTTTAAACATTTTATTGTCTTATGGGGACGGTAACCTTGCCGTCATTTCGGGTCTATTTTTAGCCTACTTTCCACATTTTGCAAAAATGAGGAAAAAGTAGAGTTATGAGATCGATCCGGGAAAATGTGTGTCTCTCTGTCTGTCTGTCTGTCTGTCTGTCTGTCCTTCTGTCTGTCTGTCTGTCTGGCTGTGTGTGTGTGTCCCCCTATCAACTCCTAAACGGCTGCAGCAATCAAAACAAAATTTAGTATGAGTAAAGATATGCACCGGAATATATCACGTCCATATTTGAAAATGATGTCAGTGCTACCAACTGCTGAAAAAACGCACTAGAAATTTGAGCTCCATGTTGGATATCCTGCAAGGTATGCATGGGAGCTATTCCAAAATTGGCACACATGTAGATAATACTCTTTGAGTTTAATTTCCAAGAGGCCAATCATGACAGTGTTGCCAAAATAATTTTAAGCCTTCTGATAGGTCCAATGTTTAAATGCATATAACTTCTACACTATCAATTGGATTTCAACCAAATTTTGTATGTAATATCTGTACACAAACAGATATGACTAAGCGTATTCTTATGAGCCACCAGGGCTGCCAACTGTTAATAATTGCTCTCTCTATTTTTTTAATCCAAATACCCATATATCAGAAAGTATGCAAGCCATCAGCTTTAAACTATGCACACGTATATTCTGACATTTTAGATTAATATGGAGTAACTTATATACGTCAGTTCTACCAACATGATTATAAGCCTGCTGATAGTACCAATTTTTTAATACATGTAACTTCTATACTATCAGTTGGATTTCAACCAAATTTCGTATGTGCTATGTGTACCATAACGGATATGACTATAAGTATTGTTAAGAGCAATCAGGGCTGCCAACTGTTAATAAATGCTGTCTATATTCTTTTTACCCTAATATCAATATATCAGAAAGTAAGCATGCCAACAGCTCTATACTTTGCACACGTATAGCACCTGACATTCTAGATTAATTTGGAGTAATTAATACAAGGCAGTGCTGCCAACGTGATTCTGCCTGCTGATATGTCCAATTTTAAAATACATGTAACTTCTATACTAACAAATGGATTTCATCCAAAATTGGCACAACAAGATATCATAATATTTCAGATTATTTCTGACTAGCACACGCATGGTATTGTTGGCAACATGCATTTACGCGTGCTGATAGATCCAGTGTCTAACTGCATGTAACGTCCATTGGACTTCAACCAAATTTTGTATTCTGTACGTTAAGAGATGGAACTAAGAATATATTCAGTCACCAGGGCTGCCAACTGTAGTGCTCTATTAGGCTACATTATACCAGGTATATTTTGAACTAATTAGATATTTCGATATTACCAACTTAATTTCGTCATTATTCTAGGTAGGTTCATATACTGTAGAATAATCATTGGCATGAAAAGTAGGCTCTTTAGTTCGTCACGGAACTTCTTGTTATACTTGTGGTCACACTATCCTTATGCAAGGTATGGAACTGAAGTGTAACTATATAACGGTCCGTTACTTCTTCACGCAAAATTTTATCTCCCGCAGAGATTTTGGTTGGTTCCTCAGTCTAGAGGCTGCGACAACGCGGTCATATAACCCCGTATACTTTGTGTGTGTGTAGAATCTCTCTGATAAACGGATTTAATTGTGATGGCTGTATTATTCTGTAACTCAGGTAAGGACTGCACACAGTCAATTTCAAGTAGTAGTTCCTAATTTTGCTACCAAATACTACCGTCAACGACACCTAGCTCAGAACTTGGCTACTAGATGCCACCGCAACCAGCTACTCACAATGAACGTTAGAACTTCCCCTCCGAAGGAAAGCATACTGAGGGATTTTTAGTGCTCTTAGAAAATCCGACGACTTCGGGCGGCTTTGAACCCGCGATCTTGGACATAGAAGTTGAGCATGCTACCAGTTACGTCACCGAAGCCACTTCCCACAGAGTCAGATTGAAAACTGAATGTGATCTCGTATGGCAACGTCTGATGGCCCATCCCTCATCTTTTTAATAGTGTTGTCATAGCAACCTCTCATGGCTCTTGGTATTTTCTTCTAATCCCGAAATCATTTTGCTCATCCCATGGCGTAATGGTGGGTCATATAAAAAATTATTTCAGACAAACGTTTTAGGTAATTATTCGGGAAATATCGTCCATTTTGTACGGTTTTGATATGGTGCCTATTAAGAGAGATATGATTAATGTTTCCCGAAAAACTCACTTTTTCCACCCCTTTGATCAATGGTTGGTGCTATCAAAAAGCTTTTCAAACATAAATGTTTGGGCCTTACCCGACACATAGTATGAACTTTGAATGGATTCGATATTTCAAATATTAAGAGAGTTATAGCGATATTTCACTTTTTCGAAAAAAAGCCCCCCCCCCCCATTTTCATCCCCTTCGACCGATTGTGCCCATTAACGAACTCGACCGAGATTTTATTGGGATACATATTATGTAAAACATTCTAAGTGATTGGTGCAAAATTGCGGTAGTTATCGTGTCCCCAAGAAAGTGATGTATGTATATAATTATATATATATATATATATATATACATAAATTATATACAAACTTTTGAACTGACGGTGGTTTTGTGGTATAGGGGATGTGAAACGCGAAGATATGTCGAAATTCTCCGGAAGTCGAAACATGGTACCTATTGCAATAGTTAGCTTTCTAATGAAATCTACCTAAAAGGCGCACGGACGGTAGGTCCCAGACGCAATTCAGGAAAGCCGAGGTGAGCAGCCAAATTCCAAACACATAGGTGATCTTATCTGAAGTCTTAACTCGACACAACTCAACAGTTTGATGTTGGCCAAAGCTGGGGTGATAGGCTCGCTTGCTAGCTCGTAAACTCGCTCGGAAGCTAGTAATTTTAATTTCCACTGAATGGAGATTGTTGGAAAATGGAAACATAAAAAGCACTTATAGTGGGCGATGTATTAAAGATAGAGATATGCTGTCACGGACTTTTTGTAGAATTTTTCATGTTGAACAATTTTTACACTCGTTGTATATAGATATTTTAATGGTTTTCCCAACGTAGGCTTAAAAGGCGCACGGATGGCAAGTTTTTCTTCGATTCGATTCACTGAAATCGTTACTGATGATGATGATAATTGTTGTTTTAAGGGGCCTAACATCTATGTTATCGGCCCAGAAATCGTTACTACTCGGCTTACTTTGGTCATAAATTAATGTTTTTCAACAGAAACCTTCCACAAGAAAACGTTAACAGTATGGTGAAAACCGCATCAAAATCCATCCAGTGGTTCTCGAGATTAACCGTTACATCTAGAAATCGGGGACTTGGTTTTATAGTATGTAGAGATTAATGCAGCCAATTACCATTTATATTATTTTCAGTGTGGAACAGTGAAGGGATTTTGGAAGGAAATTGTCCGTGGGAGTCTATTGAAAGGAACCATCTCCGCATTTTCCTGGTGATGAAAATGGGAAACCACGAAAACCATTTAAGGAGGACCAAGGTGGGCTTCAAACCCACGCTCTCCCGATACCAGCGAGGCACGTGGTAGTGCGTTATCGCTCTCGGACACCGTGGTTGGTACACATTTATTTATACCGGTGAGATTAAGAGACTCCGCGCTAATTTTCAACTCGATTTTTACCTTTTTCTCAGAAACGGGGAACTAATCGAATTCTTTTCAGGGATAGTCCTCAAGATTCTCTCCTTACTTTGACACACGATTTTTAAAATAAATATATTTTTGAATTTTCATGATTTTTTTAAATACATAATTTTAACAACAATTTCATGAACATTTTTGTTAGAGGCAGATGAACTCGTCGTTCCGCCCCTTAAAACAACAATAACTAACTAACTAACTAACTAACGTTTTCATTTGACAAAATTAAATTGAAGTACATTTTGAATGAAAAACAGCCGTTTTACAATATAACACATGTAAGGAAGAATTACATCTAGCGTGTGCCTTTGCCCTTGCTTCTCACGCAGCCTTTTTCTTTTTTTTCTTTTTATTATCGATCGTGTAATAAGATGAGTATGTACTGGGTTATCCAAAGGAAGGAACAGATTTCAAACAATTATTTCTTCCAAGCTACAAAAGATAAACAGAATTCCAACGTTTCTGGAAAGAGAAAAGTTAAATTTTCACCTTTATATGCATTCAATACGAGCACCATGTGTTACACGACAAATATCAAAACGGTGGCTCATTTCTTGCCACACAGGATCAGCTGGTCTCTAGTTATCGAATTCACAGCTTCAACAATTCTATGTCGCAGACTTCCAACAGTGTCAGGCATAGAGAGGATAAGGACACGGTCTTTTACATAACCCCACAGATGAATACCAAACGGAGTGAGGTCTGGAGGCATGGCAGGCCACCAGCGATGAAATTGATCTTCTGCTCCGGTGAAACTCCAATAGTGCCCTCCATCACCGTACAAAATTTCTGGTTGATATCAGTAATAGTTTCGGAGATATAGATTACCGGTGAAATATTTCGCACAGCCACCATGTTGGATTGGTTGAGAGGTAATAAAATTTGAAGGGCATGGTCGGAGTCGGCGAAAATAGTCCTATGACCTTACCGGGGTTCATTGAGATCGCTCCCGCCGTTTAGAAGTTATTAGGGACACACACACACAAACGCACAGGCACACACACATACGCACACACATACACACACACGGACAAAAGGTGATCTCGTAAGCCTGATAGGCTGTTCTCATATGCTAAAAATGATAAAGCTATCAATTCATTGTTCATTTGTTTTAGAAATCATGTAAAACATTTGAAAACTATTATATATACTATTAAAAAGCAAGCCAATGATTGAGTTATCAACTAGTAATAGGGCCTAGGCCTACCTTCACGTTTTTATTATTAGTCTGTGACAGAAATTAAAAAGCTGGTGCAATGGTCTGTTTCAAACCGCGGTTCATACTGTGGACGTGAAAAAATAATCGCGTTTTGATTTAATTAATAGAAATAAAATATGTCAATAAATGTCACGGTATTTGCGGACATTCTCCATGGACTTGCCATAGATGCAGTTGTTCATTAATTTAAAAAAATTAATTTCAAAGTGCTGTGTTGCCATTTGTCGGTGCTCTGTGTTGAGTCGCATGTATGGCTCAAGTCATGCTTTTTGAGCATCCCTGTGGATTTTCTTCAACACCAAGCCTTGGGCGAGGCATTGCACCAACACTTGGATATGTAGCACATACCGATTTTTGTTGTAAAGTGTGCCCATGAGTTTTTCAGTTTTCACTTTACTGTCAGGGGAAACCATTTGCTCAAGGCAGAATGGGAAATCGGCATGTTCATCATACAAGGATGAGGGATATTCAATATCCACTTCTAGCACATATCCACGGCCTGTTTCTTGGCTAGCCATGTTCACATCAAATTCTGACACTTGTTTGTCTGTCAGCCAAGCAAACTTCCCTTAGGGCAAAGGCTGACTCATGGCGTAACCGTACAAATTATTCACGTCATAGTACATTAAGTACGATTCTGGTTTGTCTGGTGAATAATCAGGCATGTAGACATTGTTTGCTTCGGCATGGCGTTGGTTAAGCGACACAAAGCCGCCACGAATGCCCTTTTCCAAAAATAGAACCCTGTCTACATCAGTGAGTAAATCCAATTCCACTTGAGTGTATTTCAAAGTGGCATCGAACGAGAGCCCAGGACTCGTATAATAGTGAGCCGGGTCAAGACGGTAAATGTGTTGACACAACTCACGGAAATTTTGAAACACATCGGTGAGCAGCAATACATCCAGTTTTAGGTAATGCAAAGCATATTCACTTAGCGTCTTCATGCCAAACACTCGCCAAAATTGACATGCATGTGCATAGTCTTCATCGGAAACGGTACTGCGTGTTAGTTTCGAGTAAAATTTCTCTTGTGGTGGGAGTTTTCTTTGCTTTAACACATCCCAGCTGTTGCAGAAATCATACGGGAATATACCTTTCCGAATGCACAATTGAAATTGCTCAGGATCATTAAAATGCATTCTAGTATTTTTTTAATTCCTCCTCATTCAAGCCATTCACAAGGCTGTATAGCGAGGATGCCATAAACTTAAAGGAATCCAAAAATCGAATGCTAAAGTCGCTCAACCACCATGTCAGGGCTGTAGAACGCTCATGGTTTTGGGGAATAATGGTAAACGAGCCCTTGTTGACATGACCCAATTCACGAATCAAAAACTGAATGTCATAATTTGCCAGATTGTGGAAAAAGACACTAATGAAACGAGGAGCTGAAAAGTTCAAATTGCATTTACTATGCGCAGCTCCACGAAACTCCCCCGTAAAGTGCGAGTGGTCTCTGACTTTTTCCTCTCCACTTAAAATAGGCTTTTCACAAATATGGCATGTCGTGGCATGCTCATACTGCTGCTGCTGTTCTGGAGATAGACTCATGGATACTGGGTGGTCCAGTAATTCCTGTACATCATGAGCCAACTTGACAAGTTCATCCAAGAACCATTTGGAACAATCTGGCCTCTCGCGGTATTTGTTAACGGATTGTGTGGGGTCATAGGTACACACCACATTAAAACCTATGGCGAAGGGTTCATGTTTTTGAATGGGTGTGGTTGAGCTAATGGTGGGATCTGGTTCACATCCCGCCATGGGTGTGGTGAGAGCTTCGAAATCTGCGTATACCACATAGGGAACAGTGTCACGCTTATGAATGTCCTTAAACTTTAACACAGCCTTGTCCCTTTGTGGCAATATCAATCTCACCGCTTTCTGAGTAACACAATCTACCCTATGACGTTACAAAAGCGTAGGGGTTTTAAAATATTGCAAGCAACGATCACAAATATGTTTTTTACATTTATATTTAGACATTTGACTGCTTAGCAATCTACTTAAGCTTTTAATCAGGCAATAGTGATTCACCTCCCCCTCAGATAGATAAAAAGATGAATGTGGTGTCGTTTCGGTTCTTTTGTAGCATAAAGAGGACCCACAATCTCATCACCATCAAGGCCATACACCATGAACGAAAAGTCCTGGTTATCTTGTTCAAACCTATGGATCTCGGTTAAGTCCACAGGGAACGATACTCGAATTAAATTTAACGTTTGTTTTAATTCAACAAACTTGGCCTTGTACATTCCTGGTCTCTCACAATGACGTTGTGCTGGTTGCAAATACGCAGCCACAGCGCACAGGAAGCAATCATCATCAACATTTTCAATATTCATCACAGCCTTTTTCGAAGCTATTGCTGGCGGTGTTTTAATATAGCTAGACCCAGCATTCAATGGGTTGAATTGACAAATGTTGATTTGTAAATGACGAATTTTGTCCAACGCTAAACCACTGTGTCCTTGTTGCAGTTTATCAAATTTTGATAGCCAGGCATTCACCACATGGCATTGATACCACTCGTTCAGATTATCGGCTATCAGAAGCTCTTGCATTTTACTGCAAATATAGAATGTCTCTTTATGCTCTACGTCCTTCCTTTTATATATGAAATCGCACACCAGTTCTGTATTCACCTTTAAAGCCGTATGCAATCTTTGCGATGTACAAATTTCAATTTTAAAAAATTTCAAAACAAGATTCTAAAAATTCTTTGGGAATCAAACTTTTTCTTACATTGACCACACGACCAGAGCACACACGCGATTTGAAACAACTGTTTAGGGGTTCCCAATTTAACGTATCCGCAGCAGTAAAATACATTATTTTGAAGGAACACTCCCACCTGTGTTTTCAGCTGTAGACTGCTGGACAATGGCCCCAAACACACACGTTCCTGGTTATCAACAGAGGTCAAGCGTTTTCCAACACTCTAAAAAGAAATAAAATAAACCACCATAAGTATATCCATTCCATATAGTTTATGCATTTCATAAACAAAACAAAATAAACAGGTTTTATATATAAAAAACAAATCTCACCTTGACGTGTAATGCTTTGCTTTATTCCAGTCTCGTGGACTAGTGTGGAAATGGTTTCCGTCTCTAGCTGTCCGCCTTTCCCTCTCTTTTTCAATCTCTTTCCCACAGACACACAACAGGTAGGCTATACACGTTATCTGCAAACAAATAAATAAAAAAATATTTTATAACTTTAACAATTAATAAATAATTGCATTCAATATATATAAATCAATAAATATATAAATGAATAAATAAACACCTACCTCACAACAAGGTTAAGTATTTTCCACCACCACCAAAACTGTTAAACAAGACCAAGTGTTTCACGCAATGCAGTGTGTTCAAAGGTAGTTACCTAAGTGAGAGTGGAAATGATAACGACATGTCTTTATATATGTTACGTTGCATGTATAATCTTTTTTCCCCCACGCTTTGAACATTCTGTTATCAGGCACGTGGACAGCTAACGTCCCAGGCGAACACCTGTGCCGGGTGAAATTTCACCTGAACTTGCAAGTAGGGAAGCAGAGGGGGTTCTGACTCAAATACCGTTATTTATGCAAATTAGGGGGGGCGTGGCAAGGTCAATGACCTTGAGGTAGGTCATGATCAATGACCGTAGGGTAGGTCATTGACCCCCAAGGTCGCCGGGACCCGGAAGGTAAACAAACCTTGGAGGGTCCAGGAACCGGTTTGAGGGGGTGTGGGTGGAGGGGGAGGAGTGGGGGTGGGGAGGGGGGAGGGGGGAGGGGGTGCTGGCGAGGGTGGGGGATGAGGGGGAAGGATGAAAGAGGCTCTGCACGAGACCCTCCTCGACCCAGTCTCTCTGTTGGACTGAGCGCCTTCTCTGTTATTGTCTCGTGCTATATAGCATTGCTTTGAGCCCGATGAGATCCGAGTGTTGTCGAAGGTTTCCGAATCCTTGGTTGTGAATGAATTGTCAGAGAATTGAACGGTCAACTGGTGTGTGTGTGTGTGACGTCACAGCAGATTACGGGATGTGGGGTAGGTCATGGACGGGAGTGTTTTGAATGGAAAACATGAATGGCGGTGGATGGTGGTGGTTGTTGAACCCTGACGTGGTAGGTTGGTTAGGTGTGAATGGGTCTGAGAGACAAACAAGATGGAGTTGAAAGCGCTCAATGGTAAACAAACATCAATGGTATCGGGAGTAGTGAATGGGATTGAGAGAGAGGGGGAATGAACTGGTTGTTGAATGTGCTCATTGGTAAACCAACATCAATGAATCTGGAGTAGTATTTCCTGTAAATGGTAGGGTGGGGGTGGGGGAGGATACAAATCGCATGGCATGTTGGGTCGGCCAGCTCGACATGAAATAAAAACAAGATGGCGTACACCAGATCTGATTTATTAATCCATGAATTATACGTGGCATTAAAACCTAGCCACTTAACAAAAAGTTTATTGCCACGTTTTTGTACAATTTTTTCAACAAGATAATGCTTGGGATATTGCGTCCTTTGCAGTTCCTCCATGTAGAATCCTCCTTGGATTGGCTGCTTGTTGAGGTCATCAAGTAAATAAACAACTGGATTAGAAAGTTTTACCTTGCGAATACGAAATATTTCTGTGCTCCAGTTTGGTGTGTATATTTTGGCGAAGATTGTTTTATGTTTACTGATGCGCACATAATCACCAATACGTAATCGATGACGTCGCGGATCTACTGTTTTGATTTTGTGATGAATGCGATCCAATTGCGCAATGTTCTTGGTTACAAGGCGTGGTTTCATTCTGATGGTTCTATGTTTAGTGTTGTTGTAACGTGTCGCCAGGTCGCCTACAAGTTCAAGCAAGCGATAGGATCCTCTTGCTGTAAATTGTTCCCACATGCGCGTCTTGAGTGTGCGGTTGAAACGTTCTACAACACTTGCCTTTAGATTGCTAAAAGTGGAATAATGATGGATGTCAAGTGATTTGGGATAAGCGGAAAAAGTCTTGTTGAAAAATTCTTTGCCTTGATCTGTTTGAAGCAAACGAGGTTGTCGTCTTGACCGCTGAATGATGGTCTTGAATGCAGCGGTGACCAGTTGTGCAGATTTATTCCGAACAGGTTCAACAAAGGCCATTTTGGAATAAACGTCGATGATGGTGAGCAGATAGTTGACCCTGTTGTTAGCTTTGGCATAGGGAATCATTTCAACCAGATCAGCTTGCCAAGGATCATCAACACCCCGTGTGATGACATGACGACGATGGTAGAGACGACGAGCTGGTCTATGCAACTCGCGAGCAATGGCTGCCTTAACAGGCGAGGGTGTATGAACACGTTGACTCATTAGACAATAATGCCAGCATAGCGAAGCTCCTCTTCTATTTCTAAAACTTCCGCCTCGTGTCCGGTATGACCGGCCTGTTCTGATGCACGCAACAGTTGCAGACGTTTAACTAACTTATTTGGATTGTTCCAATAGGCGAAATCGATGAATGGTTTCAAAGTATTAAACGTGATACCGGACGCTGAATTTGCACGGCGAACACTTGCATAGGTGGGAAACAATTTTGATATGATGGTTTTATATTTGAAGCCCTTATTAGCATTTACTGCTTCAGAACGTTTATAATTACGTCTAAAACCATTTGTAGCCATCAAGATGTCTTTATACTTTTCAAGATCTTCTTTATCATAGTCCTCGGTAGAAGGTGTACGTGAAAATAAAAGTTCTAAAAGACCTGGCGTCAATTTGTAACGAACTGTTTTAACAATCAAAACATTGTCACTTATCTTGATTGGTGAATCGCCAATTCGAAATCTATTGTTTTCATAGCGAACACCATAGGTAGTATCAGTTTTTCTTAGTAAAAAGATCTTCAAGGAAGGAGGTAACCAACGCACCATAATTTTGTAGTAAAATGGATTTTAGCCGCACATATTGTTCGGGCGTATTCAATATTTCTTTAAGAGTAGGCTGCTTTTCTTTGTGTCTAGTGGGTGTTTCAGCAATTATTGATGTTTTCAAAAACGGGGGCAGCGGCGATTCTTTGGAGCCAGAAGACGGAAGCAATGGAGAAAAAACATCCTCAGGTTCTTCATCATTTTCTTCCTCCTCCTCCTCTTCAATTGTTTGTGTTTCTTTTGAGCGTGTACTAGGCTTTGATGTTCCTTTCAACACAGCTTCCAGAGGTGATTTCAAATGTTTTTCGACAAACAGCTCACTGTCGGCATGTGCACGTTTTAGATAGCGAAACTTTTGTCGAATGCTATTTCGTGCACGGATTATGTGCTTTTCTAATTTACTCCCTGTTGTCCCCATGACATCTGAACAAATGATGTTCAGAAAAGCAATGCAGCTACTTAAATACGAATGAAATGATCAAATCCCATGCGGTAGCGTCCATTGTTGATGTTGCTCTGCTTATCAATAACAAGACAACTGTGGTGATGAGCGTTCCAACACATGGCACACAACTGTGTAAAGGCTTGAAAGGTCATGTCTGGGTTCACGTGATCATCGTAGACGTGATGCATGTTGCGCTCATCCTGTCGGAAGAGAACAATCACGCTGGCATTGTCACGAATTAACTGTTTTGGTATTCGCGAATAGGTTTGAGCGAGATAAAAACAATCAATATATTTATGACGTCCCATGCTAAAGTAAGCCTGAATAATGCCCTGTCGTTCTGTGGCCACATCGTCAAAAATCATAAACGAATGGGGGCGAACATTGTCTGGAGAAATTACATCTTCGTGCGCTGCGAATGTGAAGTAGCCCATGTTGCGCAGACCTGACATGACCTGTTCCAAGAACACATACAGCGGTTGATACAGCGATTTGGCAAAGATATAGATATTTTGAAAGCGCACTCCGTTTAAGGAGGTGATGAGGGTAAGCAAAAGATTGGTTTTTCCACATCCCGACGGGCCGGCGATGAGACAGCGAATGGAGGATGGGAAGAGTGATCCATGACGTTGTTCGGACGATGTTGAGAATAGGTGTGAAACCAAGTCTCCCACCGGAAGTGAATGTTGTTGCTTAATAATCTGCATATCAACTAAATGGGAATGGGGAAGAGCTGGTCTCTATATACATGAGGCAAGCGGGTGTTTCAGTTCCAGTGTAACCATGGACGCCTTTGGAAGAACTCTTAAAACAAATGAACGATTTGCTTTGACAAACGATCCAAAACATGATACAGATCCGGCTACTAAACGATATGTTGATGCTAATGTATTGCCACGCACAACAGATGGCAATTACAACTTTAATGGAAAGCGATTGACCAATATAACAGAACCCGTATTACTCTCGGACGCATGCTCATAAAAGTATGTAGATTATTTCCGCTTACGACGTATCAAAGGAGATTATGAGGCTCAGAATAAACGTATTACAGGCGTTGCAGATCCTGTGAACGATCAAGATGTGTGCACCAAAGCCTATGTGTTAACCAATGCTGTGGTGTTAACAGAAGCAAAGGACTATGACGTACACCAACGTCGAATCACTCAGCTGGCTCTTCCAACAAACAACACGGACGCTGCTAGAAAGGACTATGTAGATAACAAGGTGAAACAGGTGCTCAGTATTGTGCCCACCCTAACTGTAAAGGGCTATACAGCAAATAATGCACGCCTTGTGCATGTGGCCGATCCTGAAGATGATCAAGATGTTTGTACAAAACGGTTTTTAAACTCTGAAATGGAAAAGGTGTGGGAAATTAAGGAGAACGCTCTACAGATGAAGCGAAGACGAATAGCCGAAGTTGCTGATCCTGTGCAACCTCACGACGTGGCGACCAAACGATTTTTGGAACAACGGTTATCGCTTTTTATTAAATCAATACCCTCTATATTTCTGCTTCACATTGTAAACCAACAACCGGTAAAAGATCCCAATAACCTCGCCTACATACTACGTTCGGGGTATGACAACTACCGTTTAATGTATGATGGTGCCATTCGTGTAATTGAGTATGCACCAGATTTGAAACATTTAGAGGTACGAATAAACGGTAGTGTTCAACCACTTATTGATCAACCGGTGAAAGCCGGAGACAAATTATTCTTTCACTTGAAACTCTCGTCTGAAGAAAACGAGGCGGGGAAAACGATGAACGATTTTCCTCTGTATATAGAACTTGAATATATAGCCACCATTGAATAAATAATTACAGGTTCTCTTCCTGAGGAGCGTTAGTTGTGTTCTATACTTTGTGGTGTGAGGTTGTCTTGTTCTTTGGTCGCGATGGTGAAACAGAGATATGTGGTGAAGAAGAGGAAGAAGTTGTCAAGAAAGGGAGGCTTTAAAGCTATTCTTCATGCGGCACGTCAAGCTTCGCGCGGAGAAACAAATAGTGAGTTGGCTATTAAGAAAGCACTCAGAGCAGCACGATTGCATGCGAATCCCAAAAGTAAACTACATTTTAGAAAACGTGCCCGAGTTATTCCTGTGCCGAAACGTGGTGGATTTTTACCTGCACTGTTTGCTGGACTAGCAGCCCTGGGTTCACTTCTTGGAGGAGCAAGTGCGGTAGCACGAACGGTGAAAGCTGTTGAGGAGGCGAAGCAACAGTTGAAGGAAAGTGAAAGGCATAATAAAACTATGGAGGCCATAGCACTGCGCGGCAAAGGTGTGAACATGAAGCTAGCACCCTACAAGAAAGGACTCGACATTTACATGTCGCCAAAAAAACGGTTAATCGATGCACTGCCACGACGAGCCATGACGCATGAGGAAGTTATAAGATATGCAAAACAGCTTAGGATCTCCCAATTTCGAGGCGTGTTTATGCGCAACCAACTACCGTCTCGACCACAGAGCCATGAAAGTGCAGTTGTCAATTTGGATGACAGTCATGGACCGGGAACGCATTATGTGGCCTACATAAAGCATGGGCGAACCGTGTGGTACTTTGACAGTTTTGGAAATCTTCCTCCTCCGACAGAGCTTGTTCGCTATTTTGGAAGCAGTGCAACAATACACTATAATGTGAAACGAGTGCAAAATTTTAACACGCAACAGTGCGGTCGTCTATGTTTGACTTTTATATTGTACAATACCCAAGGGGTATGCACCCCTTAGAGATCATCCCCCCCATCATCTGTCTAAATCTCATAAAAGGCAACCCTTTAAAAGCCTACCCAATATCCATCAATACTATAAGGGCAGCTGGCTACTCCATAAAGCAGCTCAACCCTTGCGTAATTATGACACACAGCGACATACTACAAACTGGTTCAACTATGCCACAACGCGCTGACAGAACAGAGGCTAAAGGTATAAAAGGTGCCTTAAGTGGGTCACGAGGATCTCTCCATCACCAGTGCTTCGACGAGACAGCCGGAGGCTAACGACAGTGTCAACCGAGGTGAGTCAGTCAGTCAGTGTTCAGAATCCTATTTTTGTAACCTAACACCCACAGTTTGTACTCACATTATAACATCACAAGATCCCTTAAAAGGGACTAACAGTTACTCATTGCTGACCAATAAACACTTGGTCAGTCTCTTACACTTGCATTACTGATCTACACTCTTCTTCACGTCCCCACGTCCTTCCTTACTCCCGTCACAGTCGGACGTGACACACCGTAGTAATAACGCCAACTCAGACGTCCTTGTATTCCTCACAGCGGCTAGCGTGCTCAAGTGAAGCGCGTGCCGAACCGCTGACACTAGCAAGGTGATTATATAATAAGTAGCCGGCTGGGCGACTAGTACGTCGACCCGCGTGCTAAGGCTACATCCCTTAAACCACATTTACAGTCTTTATAGGAGCGCCCCCTAGTTCCTAGCACACCACAACACACTACACTGGTCAGCTTGCCCTGTCAAGGGGAGCTACCCTTATTTAGGCACAAACTCATAAATTAGTACAGCAACTCTCCCTTTTAGATCCACCCCCAAATAAGGGATCTAAAACACTGGTGGAGGCGGGGTCCTACGCATAGAGAAAAGGGACTCAACCAACGAGCCCTCGTAGGTAAAACGACCCCTTCCGTACCGCAAAAAGCCAAGCAAATTAGTGAGAAAATTTTTCCCCCAGACAAAAAGCACCATTTTTTTTTGTGTGCTCCAAATTAGCTACACAGGGGAACTTCTTAATAAACCAACCCCCTAACCCCATACAGAATCAGGGAGATATAGGAATACACTGGCAAACACGCACAGATTTTTTTTTTCTCTCTATTGTTACTTTAGGCCCATACACTTCAGGCAGAATGGCACCTCATGAAGAGATTGCAAGCCATGTAGGTAATAGGGGTATGCCAATATTAGTAGCATTATTGGCTAGATGCCAAAGGCACATACAGATCAGGCAAACACAAATACGGGCACTCCAAACAAAAATCGGGGCAATACAGGGCAAACAGCCATACACTCCGTCAGAGGGTAGGACAGCGCGATTAAGATGCGCACATAAGCACTTGCAAACAGGCCATATGCCTCAATAGGCAGTACACCCAAATTTGGGACGAATACCGTGAACTCCAAACCAACAAGGCCATTTTTGAGTTCATGGTAGGGCCACCAGCCCAGCCGAGAGAGGACATAAGCGTAGATACGCTAACTCGACAATTTGCGAGGATGTCCCTCTCGACAAGTACTGCCACGCAGTGGCAGGAGTTCGCCGTGGCCACAGTCCAGGAGACGGCCAGGTTAGGCTCCAACATACTAAAGAATACATCCTACACAGACACACGTCCTCCAGCTCCGGATCGGAAGGCAATTTTGCCAAGCCGAGGGGAAGAGCCTAGAACAATCCCCTCGGACCGGATGAACGAGAGGGAGTTGAAGCCAGGACCTTCAATCACACATAATACGACAGAGGGACAACAGGAGGTAGCCTCGTCATGGGCTGACGACGTAGAGCCTGACCTACCACATATAAAGCCTACATACACTCACACAGATAGGCTAACACAGTGGCAGGAGTCTGCCGTGGCCACGGGCCAGAAAGCGGACAGGCTACACGACACCACATTGGCAGGACAAAAACAGGCACTTAAGCGGCCCTCACCGCCAGTTCAAAGGGCAAATTTGCCAGAACGGAGGCGAACACCGGCATTAGTCCCTCAGGATGCACGGTACACGCACATACAGATTAAACAGGCATTACCATACAATACACGGGGATTAGGAAAGGTATTATTACCCACCCCACAAAACCTCGCAGTCAAACATACATACACTCCCGCAAAATCTGCTAAGATAGCGCCAAGCGCAATAACGCCCTTAAATACAGGTACACTTAGACCTAGAAACACGCGCTACGGTGGAAGTAGGGCAAGGCTTACTTTGCTAGAAATTCCGCCGGAAAACAGCAAAGAAACACCTCAATGGATTTCAGAGGCCTATAATATTGTAACAGGGCAAAACCCTTCACCTTTCTGAGCACTGAAGCTCGAAAGACGATAACGACTTCCACCAAGGCCAAAGAAATAAAATAACATCACTTCCCCCATCATAAATGGCCACACAAGTTCTTTCACGCGGGAGATATCAGAAAATAGACCGACAATTACATAGTAAACATAAACTGCGCATTTTTTTTTCTTTCTCGTATTTTATGTATATACAGGGCAACATGGCCAAATTAGAAGTGAGTAATTTTAAATCCTTCTGTGTTTTTTTTTGGGAACCATGGCATCTTTCTATTAGGCCATCACTAAGCCAAGTGAAAGCCCATCAGGCTTAAGGCCGGAAAGAGATATTTTGAACACAACTTAGGCATAAAATCACAGCATAGAGCTTAAGTGAGTCTTTCTAAGTAGAAATGACTAGACGTTCTACGTTATGGTTCCACAGTTTGACAGATTCTCTTGTTGCGGGCGAAAACCGTAAGCATGGCAAGAATTAAGAATCTCAAACTAGTTTCAAAAAAAAAAATTTTGGGAGGTGTGCTTTAACCAACTAAAAAGCCCAATTGCACACCGGGATGAGACACTGTCATTTTGGTGAGTTACAATTACTTTGATAGGCAGGTTTGACTCCCACAGTGCACTGGCTTTGCTCGTGACGTGGATACAAGGGTATCAGTTACGTCTGGCAATGGCCTTCCTAAGGTGTACTAGACAGTGTCGGTAGATTCCCCTGAGACGTAACCAGATTACGGTAGTACTCACGTTACCAAATTGGTAAATACTACACTCAGGTCCCAATCACCATTTTTTTTCAAAAACATAGTGCTCACGACATAATTTTTAGAGACTAACGCCACCTACTATTATTTTCTTTCAATGTGCTCTCTTAATGCAGAGCGGGGCATAAATAATTTTCTTTTGTTTCACACATTTAGCCCAAGAAAGAAAAATGGCCAAATAAACTATATATATATTTTATACATAGGTATACATAACACAACACTCGGGGACACAAGTGTAGTCAATGGAAGGTTCTTTTGCAGACGGCCAATGCATATGAGATTTCCGAAGTGAAATGCCATGGCCTGTGGTTTGGATTCCAAGTAGAACGGAAATCCCGTGGCACATGATCTCTAGAAATGGTCACGTTAAACCACAAAATTCCCCTCTTGCCTTTTTATAATGCGAAGAGCACTAACAGAAAAGCAGGCTGATTAAGAACACATGTTCGGATACACAGCGTTATCGGAACAAATAAACAAGCGAGCGCGCAAGACATTGCAACCCGACACCCTCATACTCAGCAGTAAAGCAGACCTCAGTGATAAACTGCGAGCCTTACAGACGACAGTTCCCAAAGCACACTGCACGGAATCATTCATAGCCAACCTAAGAACCCTATATCTTCAAAATTTACACTACGAGGAGAGGGCAAAAATAAGCAAACTCCTCGCAGGAAGGTATACTAGGGGTTGCGCACAGAAAAACACACAGCCCATTTGCCATAGTGTAGGCGGCACAGAAATGGCCACCAAATCTTTACAGACAACCGGCTTCGAACCCATGTCCACACACAAAAACCTCGTACCGAAAACTAACTAAACAACGGTATTTTCGGTACGAGAAACACAAACAAAATACAGACAGAATGCCCGCAGAACATGAACAACGCAGACATATAACACAGAGAATTACATAGAACACGGGTTCGAACCCCAGAGAAAATTGCACGCCAGGGAAAAACAAGCAGACGGCCTTCCAATCACACCAAAACTGGCCCATATAACGGCTTAGACAGATAATACTACATTCCTGCGGCCAAATGACAGGCATAAAATTCCAGAAATACACTTGACAGGGAAAATGGACTTTTCAGACAGAGACATATAAATTTCGTAAGACAACGGTCTTACGGAATAATGGCCACACAACGGCAATAGTAGCAGGGCGGATTACCACATCGGGCCGCCAGGAATTTAACACAATGACCACACTGGCATACGTGCAGAAAAACACGCAACAGTGGTTAACCTACATAAAATCCCGGCCTGAAGTTACACACACAAACTGATGACTTGCAGACTTAGCCACTTTGCAACACTGTCGATGACAAAACGCGATTGTGTAGTGGCAGTGACCATGAATAAACAAATGCAGAACAATCATAACACTATACATTTTTCAACACTGCGAAAGCATTTATCAACAAGCAGACGTCACAGACCAAAACTTGTCGCAGGCCCAGAGTAGCACGTTCGTAAAGACGTTGGCAGGCCACGGGTGCTTCCTACCCATACACAATATACACAGTAGGACTTAGCCCTACAGCAGACCAGGCGTCCGCGTGGTGTAGCGGAGCGTAGTCACACACACACACACAAACGCGCTCACCAATCAGGGGCGAACATAGGGACTTTGAGGAAACGGGACCTCCCCTTAACAACTTCTTTTTGCGACCCTAGTCCCGAAACAAATCATTCCAGGCGACTAGGACTTAGCCCTATAACGGACCAGAGTAGGTCGTGAAGCTTCGCTATCCCAAAGCGCGGATAGAAAACCAACATGGACCAAGGGAGGATGACAAGAGAACATGCTAACAGCGTCCCACTCTACTCCCTTCCCATAACCTTCTCACGCCCAACATAAACAACGCAAACACATCTACACGACCATAAACAGCTACACTACACTACAAAGTATACATAAGGGTTGGTAAACTTCATGTGTTTACAGAAAGGGCATGCTACGCCTTGAGCCCCACCGCTATCACCTGAATGAGAGGGGTGCATCGGCCAACAACAACTAAGCGTAATGCACATCTCCATATGAGAGATGAGGCCATAAGTAATAAATACTAACCATTTTTTTTTAAATTTAAATCATCCCGCATGAGAGGGAAATATATTAGTATTATGCCTCAACCTACACCTATCCATACATGAGTGCAAACGCCTCATATCCAGACGCATGCATGTATATCCCATCCATTCACCAGGGGATATTGATATCAGACCGGCATGGATTTTTATTTTATTTTTTGCAACCCCGGGAATTACCTGCCCCGTTCCACTCACTGTAGGAGCATCCCAGCACAAAAACCGGTTCCAGGCCGCCACTAACGCGGAATTCGGAAGTGCGCAACCTCCTCCTACCCTGCTTTAACCCACTCTACAGATAACTACCCCCAGATCACAATAACAGGGTACCTGACGCCACAGACCCTACTAACACCTCCATCAAGGTTAAAAAAGAGCATTATCGCTGGAGAAGCTGATATAGCACAGGTAGCCTAAAGTAGTCTACGTATGTAGAGGTTTTACCAGCCCACCACACTGGAAGTATTTTACATTTGACACTTTTTACACAGGTTACACCTATATTAAAAAAAAAAAAAAAAAAAAAAAAAAAAAAAGGGAATCTGAAACACCCTGGCTGATGATACCGGCGTTAGCCAAAGGTCAAAAGCACAACACTAGGAGCAGAGCTGGGGAAGGCGATGTGGACCCTTACCCCAGTCGGCTCATCAAATTACTGACGACTAGACCAAATAGACGAACCACGTAAGGTCAAAGCATTCGCGGCCTGGTCGGGCAAGCTCTGGAATCCTAGGTGCGCATAAACCGCCCCTGGGAGGAAGGGATGCTAAACCCACTTTGAGCCACGGTCGTCGAAGCCAAGACCTGCAGGGAGACTTTCTGAGAATGGCGGGAGAAATAGCTCACTCCGCGTCGGCCTCGGGAGCTATCCCTAGAGACGACCACATTATGACTAGACTGCTAGTTAAGTTTAAATTTAAGTAGGCAAGACTTCCATGGCGGGAAGCAAAACTCCTGTGCGTTGGAGCATACTACGGCGGCCCATAGAGGCAACTTTATATATCAATGCGAAAATGCATACTACGGCGGCCCATAGAGGCAACTTTATATATCAATGCGAAAATGCATACTACGGCGGCCCATAGAGGCAAATATCACTGCGAAAGCAGATTGCGACGGCCGATTAAGGCGAAGACAATATTATGCCATTGGACCACACTGTCCAATGCCCACATAAATGACGACGCATCGGGCAGTCAGAGTGCATTAAGAGATGGGGCATTGCGCGCCCCTCACAGGAGCCAAGTGGGCGGCTCACCTACGACTAATCGGAACGGCAAAACGAGCACGACAAGGAAGTTACAGCGGGCGGAACGGTTAGCTTAGTGGCACCGTAAGCCGCCCGCGGATAGATTAATCCTAGTAATAGACGTCGACACTAGACTTAAGGGGACGGAATCTAGCGACCCTAGAGACAACCGGTGTTTCTGGGGCTCGTGCGGGTGGTGATCTGGGGATTTAATTGCCCCAGGCGATCGTCCTAGGCCAAATTTAGTTATAGACGGTTGCATTTGACACGCAACCTAGGATTAAGCAAATTTAATGAACACTGTTGCAATTCAGCACAGCATCTTTCGGCAATAGATTAAGGCAACCCTCTCGGCTTAGATGTAGTTTTTTTTTAATATATACCATAAGTAGAATAAGTAGTATAAGAGAACGCCGTTCGGCGCCTGATGACCCACAAATCCGTCATCAGGGTAAGTCCGATAACTCATGATAAGTTATTATAATGTAGCATAGTCTTACATTTAAGACAGTTTTTTTTTCATACATATATTGAGGTAAAATTTCGGCGCCTGGCGGCCCAAATTCGTTGCCAGGGTAAGCCCAATACTACAACACATTAGGAAATGACGTCACGGCACCATATAGGGTAAGCCCGGCCATATATCGAGTAATAATAACCATGCCATTCTTTTCACAGGTAAAAAGGGGCTTCAGACTGTGGCAACGCTGCCACAGGAAGCGGCGTATGGAATAGGGAATTTCAATGTTTTGTTAACCTCTCCATTTTTTTTTTGCAGGCATTGTCACCTAGAATATGACACGTGTAATTATGATTTTGCTGCCAGATAGCAGCAACATGCTATTTAATGCCCCCTTTTTGTAGTATTATACCTGTGCATACTAACCTCCATTTAACATTCATTCTCACTTACACACTCACTACATTTTTTTTACAGCTACACGTCAATAATCTGCACAGCGGGAATGATGCCTGTGGGGCATCAAGCTTGCTGGCAGATCTGCATAAAACAAAAACACTTGAAGCGTCAAAATGCGACGCAGCTTACGGCGATGAGGGCGCAACCGGCATGTGGCGGCGACCCTCATGGCCAAGTGTGCAAGCATTCACCCACAGAGGATGCTTCACAGACTAGGTATTAAGAATACACTGCAAGCGGTACGACCACTCAAACCGTGCCAAGAGGTGGCCGTATAGGATCAGCCGTGATACGGCAAGCGTACGTACAAACAGGTAGCGTGCACGCGAGGATCCAAATAAAAACTAGAATTATAAGGGTTTAGCGCGCTTAAGTAGACATAAGGTCATTGTAGTTCATAATTTTAAAGAGTAAACTACATACATATTCATGCGCCCACGGGCAATTATTCCAATTGAAATTCCTAAATGTCAGCATCGCAACATGATACATTAAACTCTATATATATTTTTGTCTGTTTATCAAGTTCACGTGTACACGATGTCTATATTTTTGTTTTGTTTTGTTTCGTTTGCTAAGGTAACACGTAACCAATGTCTGTGAATTGTTTTTTTTTCATTTTTCTCTCTTCTAACTTCCCCATTTGTCAGGGTGTTCCGTTTTTCCCACACAAATAAATACTTTTGAATATTTCCTTTAAATTATACCCTGGAACACCCATTTTTTTCTATTCTCTCCTATCTTCTTTATTGCAGGGAGCACTTTTTCCCCAAGATAGGGCGGACGACGCAATCATCCGTTCGGCCCTGGGTTTTTCCTCCCTGCACAACTATGTAACCATGTATAACCATGTTTTTTTTCTTTTTTATGCCGACAACGGCAATGGCGATTGTGCCTCAATAGCAATTATTTTCTTTATTCAACAATGTTAATGCACATTTCACCATGCAATGTAAAATTTATATACATATATATCTATGTACACCCCATAACCCTCCCCTCTGAACACGGGCTGACCGCACACCTACACTTCTGCACGACGACACCCGTTCCATACGGCGACGCTTACGACGCCACCACCAGAAGAGACGAGGGGGATTCAAAAACTACTACGACAACATCCCAACCCCAAGTGCCCTTCCCGGTCGCGAGGACGCGACCAAATGGAGGAAGAGGCTTGTACAATACCCAAGGGGTATGCACCCCTTAGAGATCATCCCCCCCATCATCTGTCTAAATCTCATAAAAGGCAACCCTTTAAAAGCCTACCCAATATCCATCAATACTATAAGGGCAGCTGGCTACTCCATAAAGCAGCTCAACCCTTGCGTAATTATGACACACAGCGACATACTACAAACTGGTTCAACTATGCCACAACGCGCTGACAGAACAGAGGCTAAAGGTATAAAAGGTGCCTTAAGTGGGTCACGAGGATCTCTCCATCACCAGTGCTTCGACGAGACAGCCGGAGGCTAACGACAGTGTCAACCGAGGTGAGTCAGTCAGTCAGTGTTCAGAATCCTATTTTTGTAACCTAACACCCACAGTTTGTACTCACATTATAACATCACAAGATCCCTTAAAAGGGACTAACAGTTACTCATTGCTGACCAATAAACACTTGGTCAGTCTCTTACACTTGCATTACTGATCTACACTCTTCTTCACGTCCCCACGTCCTTCCTTACTCCCGTCACAGTCGGACGTGACACACCGTAGTAATAACGCCAACTCAGACGTCCTTGTATTCCTCACAGCGGCTAGCGTGCTCAAGTGAAGCGCATGCCGAACCGCTGACACTAGCAAGGTGATTATATAATAAGTAGCCGGCTGGGCGACTAGTACGTCGACCCGCGTGCTAAGGCTACATCCCTTAAACCACATTTACAGTCTTTATAGGAGCGCCCCCTAGTTCCTAGCACACCACAACACACTACACTGGTCAGCTTGCCCTGTCAAGGGGAGCTACCCTTATTTAGGCACAAACTCATAAATTAGTACAGCAACTCTCCCTTTTAGATCCACCCCCAAATAAGGGATCTAAAACAATATATAAGACCGAGCACGGCGGGTGACGTGGTCATTATGACAACAGAAAGTAGAACGTTTACAGTGCACGGACAAGGTGCGGAAGTAACTGTTGACTTTTATCCTCCTATTGAATTGGGACGACGACCCTACGTGCTGGGACTTGTTTCGTTTGAAGGCTATAATAGAATCTGCAACATAATTGAAGACGTCAATGATAAGTTCTACTACGATGACTATGTGTTAACTCTACCGTCTGGCAGCTACACCGTAGATGATATTCACGATCACATCTACACAACTCTCACCAAGGAATTTAGTCTAAAAGCATTTCTGGACGGGACACGCAAGTTTGAACTCATAGCCAACAACGTGACACATCGCTGCAGTATTCTTTCTTCTTTTAGGATTGATTTTAAATCTCAACCAGATTCGATTGGGTCATTGTTAGGCTATTCACCACAAGTGTTAGTACCAAACGTGATACACAAGTCTGACCAACCGGTGAAAATAATTGAAGATCATCACATATCTGTCACGTGTAATATTATCACAGACGTCTACACCAATCAAGATCCCTCGCATTCGCTTTATGATTTTATTGTTACTTCACCTGGTGGTTATATCATCCGCGAAAACCCGTCGGTGGTGCTCTATCATCCTGTGAGTGTGACCAACATCAGGAATATTACCTTAAGACTGGTGAATAGAAACCAACGTCTCATCCGGTTAGACCCTCATACACCTGTGACCCCCTGGCTGCAATTGAAGGTTTGGACTCCAACCCCACAGAGCGAGCTATTGTCAAGTTTTTTGCCTGTAAAAAAAGCTTGACAGTTTCACAGATGAGGAATTGAACGCTTTGCCCAAGGCGTTCCTTTTTTATGTTGCTTCAAACGCGGTGAAAAATATTTGGCACAGTGTACCAAGTGAATGGAGCAGAGATCCTGGTATGCGTGAACTACAACCATGCACTGACTTTAGTCATCACCAGCAAGTGTCTATTACTAAAATGCCATCCATTAGACAGTGTGGAACGTGTCAGCTCATCAAATTGTACCACAGCCATACAAATATACCGTCCTGTAAAGACTTTGCTTCATCATTCCATGGTTGCGATGAAGAAGAGGAAGAAGAGACAGCAGCGGCAGTATCGCCAGCACCAAAAAGTAAGACAACGATTGAAAAAGATATATCAGACCTTTGCTGGTCATGGTCTAGTTAACAAGGCCATTGATGTACTTCCCATTGAACTGCATATTCCCGGCTATCAATTTTGTGGACCTGGGACTAAACTAAATCAACGTCTTGCACAAGGGAATTCTGGGATCAACAAATTGGATGCTGCGTGTAGAGATCATGACATTGCTTACAGCGACAAGAATGCAGAAGTACGTCGAGTTGCAGACCGCATTCTTCTAAGAAAGGCTGTGCAGCGCGTGACATCATCTACTGCTTCCATTGGTGAAAAGATTGCAGCCTTGATCGTGGCAGGAGCTATCAAGTCAAAGCTAATGATTGGTGGTGGTTGTGGATTAGCGAGGAAAAGGACAAAGAAATAACCATGCATCAAATATTGTTAAGTATTTATTTGAGAGTCAGTCCACCAGATTATAGCATTCACAAAAGATGTTTTGGTTTCTTCTTGTAAAAACATACAATTGTAATAAAAAAAGAATTGAAAAATGAAAGTGTGTTCTTATTTACTAGGTGTGGAAATGTCCAAAAGGCAAGCTATTTACACCATCCCACAGCCGTTTATTGTCATATGTTGACAGCGATGTTTTATTTTGATTTACTGTAAATATATCATGGTTCTTTGAAAGAATGCGTGTTTGCTGGTACAAGCGAGAGGTGTTTGTGTAGAGTACACATCGATATTCCTCAACATTGAGGTATTGTGTGACGCTACGAAGAACACCCTTCGCTTTGCATTGACCTTTATTCTTTTGTGTTGAAAATGCGTACATTTTCTGCGCCAAAGCCACAAATTCCGTCATAACATCACCAGCACACTCATCCTTAAATAGACCAATGTGTTTTATATTCATGAGAATTATACCAAACATATTGTTAACCTCATAGTTTGAGGTATCAAAGTAACTAGGATGTTCTCTCATCACAGAGTAAATAGCCGTCTTATTGGTTTGATAAATAAGACTGTCTGTATCCATATACAGTAATTTTACATCTCCAAACTTTTGTTTGGCAAACTCATAATGAAATTGATACATTACAAATTTTGAATAGTCAAGTATTACCATTCCCAAGTAAATTGGTTTGTTATACAAGATTTCTGTCTTTGACAATTCAATGGTTACTAAATCAGTTTCAATAACTCGTACTGAATGGAAATTGGGCATAGCAATATATTTTCGTGCGCCATATCGACCATCCCAGTGGTTTACCAAATGAATAGTTCTATGCTTTCTAATATTTTCCATAGATTTACCGTAGCATGCATTGTTCATTAATTTATAAAAATTTGACTCGAATGTAGTCTTGGCGTGCTGCCGATAATGAGTATTTAATTGCATGTACGGTTCTAACCATGGTTTCTGGTCAAAACAAATAATGCGGTGAATGGTTTGTAGCTTCAATCCGTGTTTCAAACATTGCATTAAATTTTCGATGTGTATGACGTAGCGATTTTTCGGATTTAACGTTGCCAACAACTTTTTATTGTTGGAACGTGAACTGGGAGGTTGTAGTTTTTCAACACAAAATGGTAGATCAGAATGATCATCGTGTATCTCGCGGGGATATAATATGTCAACTTCTAGGACATAGCCTCGTGTGTTATTGCTCAAAGCGTCCTGTAAATTAAAATTTGAAACTTCATCTGAAGTCAGCCATCGAAAATTTTGATACGGAAGCGGTTTTTCCATAGCATATCCGTATAAATTGTTACAATCCAGGTAGGTGAGGTATGTTGTAGGTTGCTTTGGTTTGTATGTATCCATATATGGATTATTTGCTTTGGCATGCTTTTGCACAAGCGATACAAGCCCGCCACGTATCCCGCGTTCAAAAAAGAGCAACATGTCGATGTCTGTTAATAGTTCCAGTTCTATTTCAGTCACCTTCAACATACAGTCCCAACTATATCCGGCAAGGGTGTAGTAATGGGCTGGATCTAGATTGTAGATTTCAAGACACAGTTTGCGAAAGTGTTCAAACACGTCTGTCAAAAGTAGTGTATCAATTTTGAGGTATAAATCAGCATACTCGCCCAAAGTTGATATCTTGAACACGTCCCATACTTTTTGGGCGTATAAATAGTCTTCTTCAGAAATATGACTTTTAGTTAAGTCATTGTAAAAATTATCCTTTGAAGGGAGTGCAGTTTCCTGCAAACATGCCCAATTGTTTACATAATTATAGGGAAACACCCCTTTTCGAATGCATAATTCAAATTGTTCGTCACCAGTAAAGTTTTGACGTACAGAATGCAAATTGTTTGGGTGAAGCCCTTGGACAAGCGCATCCAATGATGATGCAAGGAATCTATACGAATCTAAAAATCGTATGCTAATTCCATTTCGCCATTTTGTAAACGAAATAAAATGTTCATGATTTTGTGGAATTAAAGTAAACTTTTGGTTTTCAAGGTTAACAAATTCCATAATAATTAGATGACTGTCATACCGAGACATGTTGTGTAAGAAACAAGAAATATAGCGTGCTCTTTTATAGGCCAAATTACATGCACTATGAGCCACTCCTCTAAATTTGCCAGTGTACCGATTATGGTCTCTCACTGGCGTGTCACAAGGTGCTATTGGTTTTTGACAAATGTGGCAAGTGGTTGCAGTTGCAAAAGCCACCTCGTCTGCATCCAACATTTGAAGCGGAATTGCGTTTTCCAGGATATTGTACACCCGATCTGCCAAGGCGTCCAATTCATTTAAAAACCATGCAGCAGCATTTGTATCGCGATAAGATTTGAAGTAAGAAAGCGAAGGGTCATATGAGCAAATCACGTTTAGTGCACAACTGAATGGCACATGTTGCTGTACTTGTTGAGTGTACGGGCGTGCTGGATCTGGGTTACATGTGTCAATAGGTGTGGTTAAACATTCAAAATCTGCATATACTGTAAATGGAAGCGGTTCTTGACGAGACACATTTTGAAATTTCATACTGGCTTTATCCTTTTCTGGGAATGTAATTTTTACAGCTGGTTGTGTAATGCAATCAATAGTATGGGCCGTCAACTTTTGATTGCTACTAAAATATTGCAAACAGCGATCACATATATATACCCTACTTTTACTCTTTGTAACTTGTGGACGAACTAGTCTGGAAAGATCTTTGATATAACAATAATGGTTGCACAATTCCCCTTCAATGTACAATAAATTAAAATGCTTTTCTTTTTTTTTCATTTGTCGCATAGAGTGGCCCAATAACTTTGTCCCCTTCAACTCCGTATACATTAATGGAGTAAAGCAGATTTTTAGATTCAAAACGAGAAATGGCGTTGAGGTCCATTGAGAATTCTATGTCTGCTAAATTTAGACTGATCATTAATTCCATAAATTTCTTGTGATATTTGCCCATTCTGTGAACATTTTTACTTGCAGAACATAACCCAGCAGCCAGGGACCAAATAAAGCAGAAAACATCATTATTATCCACATTGATAACTGCGTGACGGTTTTCCAACTGTTTAGGCAAATTAACATGAGATGACCCACTATTTATGGGATCAAAGGTGCATACATTAATTTTAAGATGATTGATAGCTTCCAGCGATTTGCCGCTTTCTAATTCTTGAAACTCCGCAAAGCGTGTTGTGAGTTTATCAACAATGTTTTTACTATACCAACTGTGTATATTATCAGTGCGGTATAATTTAGTCATGTGTGTGTGTAAATAGATTGGCTGTATGATTTCCACACCTTGTTTCAAAATAGCAAAGTCACATAATAATTCAGCGTTAACCTTTAACGCTACATGTTCTCTTAAACAGTCTTGTATTTTGTTTTGAAAAATGTTGTAACTAGTGTTTAAATATTCATTGAGATCTAAAATGTTTGCATCATTATTGACTTTAGTGCTAAAGATATTGTTATGGAAACAACTATCCACATCTTGCCAACCTTGTATCGGTGGCGACATGATGTCCCTTAGTACTTAACAATTACAAAAACTGAACGGTTTGCAGAGAGAGAGAACCAAAGTTTATTTTCCCTGCAAATTCCGTTTTTACATAAACTACTTTTAAATTTTATTATTTTCTTCTATGAATTCCACCAGATATCTTTTATTTTCCTGTCCCAAATATTTTAAATAGATGGTCCCTTTGTTGAGATCAGATACGTCTTCCTCGCTGAGTTCCTTGAATCTCGACGGTAGAAATACTGCAAAGTCCTCCAGTTCGCAAACAATGCGTTCGCCAAATTTGGTCTTGACTCGACGAACAGCAGTTACCAAATAAGACTCATTTACCTGCAGATCCTGTAGTCGATTAGTCTCTGGTCCAGCATCTTTCCCTATGGAATTCGCATATTTTATTGCCGACATTCTGAAATCGAATTTTATATCTATAATAGTGTTTTAGTATACCTAAGCCATTAGCAAATATGTATATACACACACACATGTTATCAAAACCCTTCTACACACCCATTATTGCTAGCCACTAATTTAATTGTCAGCTTGCGTTCACCATTTTCCTACTCCTCCTCAATCCATTACAAGAACACAGGTTATCAAACAAGTTATACACCCAGGTGCATGGGGGCTACATGGTCAGGAGCTGATGATTTAAATGTCCTTAACTAAATAGGGTACATGACCTGGAGCTGATGATCTAAATGTCCTTTCACTCAGCAATACATAGCAGTTAGCATTCTCAACTGTTACTGTGGAGGTCTGGTTTGTTCTGTAAAAACATTAATTCTGGTCTTACGGTTGGAATGGGGTTTGCTCTCTGTTCCCGGGCAAAGCAGGGGCGGGTTGCTAATATAAATGTTCACGAGTGAAGCCGAGGCGGGGTGCTTGTATAATATAACTGTTCCCGGGTGAAGCCGGAGAAGGTTGCTTGAATAATATAACTGTTCACGGACGAAGCCAGGGGCAGATTGGTTGTATAATTTAACTGTTCCCCGGGCAAAGCCGGTGGGGGTGGGGGTTTAGTATAATATGTAACTGTCCCCGGGCGAAGCCGGGGCGGATTGCTTGTATAATTTAACTGTTCCCGGACAAAGCCGGGGTGGATTGCTTGTATAATTTAACTGTCTCCCGGGCGAAGCCGGAGCGGGTTTCTAGTATAATATATAACTGTTCACGGGTGAAGCCGAGGTGGATTTCTTGTATAATTTAACTGTTCCGGGCGAAGCCGGAGCGGGTTTCTAGTATAATATATAACTGTTCCCGGGTGAAGCCATGGCAGATTGCCTGTATAATTTAACTGTTCCCGGGCGAAGCCAGGGCGGATTGCTTGTATAATTTAACTGTGCCCCGGGTGAAGCCGGAGCGGGTTTCTAGTATAATGTATAACTGTTCCCGGGTGAAGCCGGGCAGAATGCTTGTATAATTTAACTGTTCCCGGACGAAGCCGGAGCGGGTTTTTAGTATAATATATAACTGTTCACGGGCGAAGCCGGGGCAGATTACTTATATAATTTAACTGTCCCCCGGGCGAAGCCGGAGTGGGTTTCTAGTATAATATATAACTGTTCCCGGACAAAGCCAGGGTAGATTGCTTGTATAATTTAACTGCCCCACGGGCGAAGCTGGAGCGGGTTTCTAGTATAATATATATCTGTTCACAGGTGAAGCCGGAGCAAATTGCTTGTATAATTTAACTGTTCCCGGGCAAAGCTGGAGCGGGTTTCTAGAATAATATAAAACTGTTCCCGGGCGAAGCCGGAGCGGGTTTCTAGTATAATATATAACTGTTCCCGGGCGAAGTTGGAGCAGGTTTCTAGTATAATATATAACTGTTTCCCAGGCGAAGCCGGAGCAGATTGCTTGTATAATTTAACAGTCCCCCGGGCGAAGCCGGAGCGGGTTTCTAGTATAATATATAACTGTTTACGGGTGAAGCCGGAGCAGATTGCTTCTATAATTTAACTGTTCCCTGGAGAAGCCAGAGCGGGTTTCTAGAATAATATATAACTGTTCCCGGGCGAAGCCGGAGCGGGTTTCTAGTATAATCTACAACTGTTCCCGGGCGAAGCCGGAGCGGGTTTCTAGTATAATATTTAACTGTTCCCGGGTGAAGCCATGGCACATTGCCTGTATAATTTAACTGTTCCCGGGCGAAGCCAGGGCGGATTGCTTGTATAATTTAACTGTGCCCCGGGTGAAGCCGGAGCGGGTTTCTAGTATAATATAAAACTGTTCCCGGGTGAAGCCGGGCAGAATGCTTGTATAATTTAACTGTTCCCGGACGAAGCCGGAGCGGGTTTTTAGTATAATATATAACTGTTCACGGGCGAAGCCGGGGCAGATTACTTATATAATTTAACTGTCCCCCGGGCGAAGCCGGAGTGGGTTTCTAGTATAATATATAACTGTTCCTGGACAAAGCCAGGGCAGATTGCTTGTATAATTTAACTGCCCCACGGGCGAAGCTGGAGCGGGTTTCTAGTATAATATATATCTGTTCACAGGTGAAGCCGGAGCAAATTGCTTGTATAATTTAACTGTTCCCGGGCAAAGCTGGAGCGGGTTTCTAGAATAATATAAAACTGTTCCCGGGCGAAGCCGGAGCGGGTTTCTAGTATAATATATAACTGTTCCCGGGCGAAGTCGGAGCAGGTTTCTAGTATAATATATAACTGTTTCCCAGGCGAAGCCGGAGCAGATTGCTTGTATAATTTAACAGTCCCCCGGGCGAAGCCGGAGCGGGTTTCTAGTATAATATATAACTGTTCACGGGTGAAGCCGGAGCAGATTGCTTCTTTAATTTAACTGTCCCCCGGGCGAAGCCGGAGCGGGTTTCTAGTATAATATATAACTGTTCCCGGGCGAAGCAGGGGCGGATTGCTTGTATAATTTAACTCTTCCCCGGCAAAGCCGGGGCAGATTGCTTGTATAATTTAACTGTTCTCGAGCGAAGCCGGTGCAGGCTTCTGGTATAATATAACTGTTCCCGGGCGAAGCCGGGTCGGGTTTCTGGTATAACATAACTGTTCCCGGGCGAAGCCGGGTCGGGTTGTTTGTATATTATATCTGTTCCCGGGCGAAGACGGGGCAGGTTGCTTAAATGATTAACCTGTTCTATACACCCAAGTGCATGGGGGCTACATGGTCGGGAGCTGATGATTTAAATGTCCTTAACTAAATATGGTACTTGACCTGGAGCTGATGTTCTAAGTATCCTTTCACTCAACAATACATAACAGTTAGCATTCTCAACTGTTACTGACTGATTACAGGCGAAGCCGTGGATAGAATTCTGTTATATTGTAACTCGTCACAGACAAAGCCGGAACAGAAGTGGATGCATGTCTAGGTGCTAATGATAAATATATCCTTCACATCTGCAATACATAAGAGTTCACCATCTCTTCCGTGTCTGTGTCTAGCACAGTATTTATCCCGCGGGCTATGCAGTGAAATCTGCAACATTTAATTGGATAATAACAGTAATTATATCATTGAGCTGCATTCATTTAATATATTCCAGGCAGCTAATGGTTTATGTTGCATGTCACGTTAAAACCAATCTTATTACATGCAATGAATTCTGCTTGTTTCGTCCTTGTAGTAATTATTGCTTGTCTGATTCATACTGTCTAACTTTTAAACCAGTTTTGTCAATAGGCCATTATACTATTAAAATTCTAACATCTTCATGTGGATTTAAACATACAATCTCAGCATTTGCAGTACAATCACTTATTTTGCAAACCATCAGGCTGAGTTAGTCTCCCAGTAGCACATAGTCAAATATATCCACTAGGATATACTTTAAAGTTATATACTTATGTATGTTGAATATTACCTGATAGACAAGGATCCAACTGCAATCTGGTGTGAACGCTGTAAGCTCGCAGTTAACTCTACTTTCATTTCAGCGTCAGCGCCCAAGCAAGCGAAACTGGCGAAGCCGGTTTCGTTGCGCGATTTGTAGCCTATCGGCCCGAGGGCCTTGAGAGCTTTGTCCAATATGTACGACCGACTACAATTGAATGAGGGGGTTTGGGTGATTTCCGTGAATCAAGCTGGCCAGAATATGACCTGATGTACAATGACATTTAGAAATACAGAAATTAAAGGGATAGTAGAAGTGAGTTGATCCTAGAAAGAGTCAGAAAGAGAAGAAAGAGTGAAGATATCTGTTTTGAAGAAAAGTAATAGTGCTATAGTAGCATGGTTTGGAAAGTATTTATTCTATAATGATGCGGGGGCGCTTATGGCGATTTCCCCGCGCACGGTAATCACCCAAGGTGTTTATTAGAGGGTTGGTGCTGCGTGTAGATGTACGATAGGTCTTGACTGCCTGTCTGTGTATCCTCTGACTGATGGTCGAGAGGTTGTAGTCAGCGTGTAATTGAGCGTTTCGAACGTACCAGGGAGCACCTGATATGGTTCGCAACGCTCTGTTCTGAACAACCTGAAGTTTGTTGAGGGTTGAGGGAGCTGCGTAACCCCAGACAGGGCTGGCATATTCCATCACAGGACGCACAAGGGTGCTATAAGACAAGAGCTTGCTGGATTCGTCAAGCGAGCTCTGGGACCTAATTAATGGCCAGAGCTGCGCTTGGATCGCTTTCGCTTTGTTAGCGCGCAGAGAAACCTCCTGAGCGAAAGTAAGGCCTCGATCCAATGTGACTCCCAGGTATTTAGTAGCAGGTTGCCACCTGATTACCTCGCCAAAGAAGTTGAGATCCTGGACTTCTGTATATTTGCGTTTCTTGGTAAACAGGGTGGCGGAACATTTAGCAACATTAATTTTAATTCTCCAATCCCTTAGCCAGGTTTCTAAGTTTTTTAATGCGGCTTGGAGATTAGCTTGAACTCTATGTCCTTGCCAGGAGGTGGCAGAGATTGCAGTGTCATCTGCGTATAGGTGGAGACTGGTAGCGTCAGTTCTGGGAATGTCAGAGACATATATGTTGAAGAGGGAAGGGGCTATGACGCTACCTTGAGGCACGCCGGCCTTGATCCTTCTCAAGGAGGATATAGCGTCAACCACCTGGACAAAGAATTTCCTTTTCCTAAGATAGGACTCAATGACCTTAAGAAGATGACCTGGAAATCCGAAGTGCTTCATACTTTCATTTCAATTCTGCTCCACTATTTATACCCCCTACAAATACAGGAAACGCCCCTGGATTACCGTTCCTTTCACACAAAAATGACCTCCACACGGTATTACCCTGCATGAATACAGGAATCGTTATTGACCTTCCTTTCACCAGAATTAGCTCCACACTGTATAACCCAGCACAAATACCTTAAACACTCCTAATTTAACCAACCTCCTTTCACCAGAAAACACAGTATAAAAAGAGGTTGTTCCTTTTCAAAACATATCATTCGCTGCAATGTCTGCCAACGAGACCAAGGAAACTATTGGGCTGGATGAAGAAGACAACGATGAGGATTCGACTCTTGATGTGTTAATGTAAGTATTATTTATTTACTTTATTTACTAAAGCCTTATGTAGCAGCACGCCAGTCTCTCACCGCTGGGTGCGTGGTTCAATTCCAGTCAATTTACGTTAGATCTGTGCTGGACAAACCAAAAGCAGACAGGTTTTTCTCTGGGAACACCAGTTTTCCCTGTCAAAATTTTCTTCGGGCAACACCCACCACTATCATTTCATTTTATCTGTCATTCATTTAATCATTGACTCAAAAAAGTGAGACAGGCTTTGGCAGCCAACACAGTTCCTATCCTCGCCGCTAGATGGGGCTTAATTCATTCCATTCCTGAGCTGGTCAAATACTGGAAGCAAGCGGTGTTTTTTTTTCTTCTTCAAAATGATTAGAAATACTGAGCGTAGTTACCGCCTTTTGTAGCCCATGTTTACTTGGGTGTGAGTAGAATTTGTCTGATAACCTGTGTTATTGCGATGAATGTATTAATAAAAAAGGATTGGGAAGAATGTCGGATTTTTTAAGTGTGTTAAAAATCCTTCAGTATGCCTTCCTTTGGAGGGGGAGTAAAGCCAGTGGTTCCATGTTCTCACTTTATGACATGTAAAAGATCCGTCCACAGACTAAACTTGTGTGAAGCTAAATTGACAGGTTAGATTTTGTCAAATCAAGTTTCAACATTCACCACTAGATGCCATTCTTATCTAGTAGCAAAAAGTTGGAACTTGTAGCTCACCCTAAAGGTGTTCGCTGGAAGCAGCTACATACTCAAGTGAGTCACACATGCTCTTGGACACTTCCAGCACTGAAACCCATACTCAAGTTCCAACATTCACCACTTGGTATCATTAATATCTAGTAGCAAAATTTTGGAACTAATTAAAATTGAACAGAAATTGTAACTCACCCTAAGGGTGTCCGCTGGAAGCTGCTGCAGACTTAGGTGAGCTGTACTTGCTCTCACACACTCCCAGCAATTTACAATACACTATTTAGATAAACAAGCGTTATAAAACAATTTTGTTGTACTCTTTATTGTATACATTTTTTTATAGCTTTGGAAATGATCCAGTTTTGATGGTTTTTTTTGCTCCTTTAATGACAGCGATGGAAGGGCGTGGGAGAGGTGAGGAAGAAGAAGAAGATGATGATGAAGAGGAAGATGAAGAGGAAGAAGAAGCTGGTGATAAAAGACAAAATAGTTGTAGTAACAGTTAACAACATAAAACATAATTTTACTTTTTTGCTTCTGGTTTTATTTGTTTTTACATTCAACCAAGCACACCAGAGTTCAACACCCACCATCCATCTCCATTTATGATTCAAACACGTTTACCTCATCATTTGTCCCCCACCCTCTCAATCACCGTAAGGTCATTCCCAGACATGACCTACCATACAACCCGTTGTCAATCTCAGGATTAGTCATCCCATGTGACGTCACACACAGGTTAACCGTTCAAATCTGTTTATTCATTCACACACCCACCTATGTTCATTAAACATCCACCCACGCATCGATGTTTGTTTACCATTGAGCGCTTTCAACCCCATCTTGTTTGTCTCTCAGACCCATTCACACCTAACCAACCTACCACGTCAGGGTTCAACAACCACCACCATCCACCGCCATTCATGTTTTCCATTCAAAACACTCCCGTCCATGACCTACCCCACATCCCGTAATCTGCTGTGACGTCACACACACACACACCAGTTGACCGTTCAATTCTCTGACAATTCATTCACAACCAAGGATTCGGAAACCTTCGGCAACACTCGGATCTCATCGGGCTCAAAGCAATGCTATATAGCACGAGACAATAACAGAGAAGACGCTCAGTCCAACAGAGAGACTGGGTCGAGGAGGGTCTCGTGCAGAGCCTATTCCATCCTCCCCCCTCATCCCCCACCCTCGCCACCACCCCCTCTCCCCTCCCCGCCCCCACTCCTCCCCCTCCACCCACACCCCCTCAAACCGGTTCCTGGACCCTCCAAGGTTTGTTTACCTTCCGGGTCCCGGCGACCTTGGGTGTCAATGACCTACCCCAAGGTCATTGATCATGACCTACCTCAAGGTCATTGACCTTGCCACGCCCCCCTAATTTGCATAAATAACGGTATTTGAGTCAGAACCCCCTCTGCTTCCCTACTCTTGCATTTTGTCACATACGAAGCAAACAGGATGTCACTGGTTTAGCGTACTTGTCATCCCACACGTGTTCACATGCCTTTCGCACTTCCCTGCCACCACGGTTGTCGGATTAGTTCACCTTCAAGCGTCATTGTCATTTTTCCATTGCACCTGTTGTCAAGTCTGATCAGCGCATTCCAATAAGCTCAAATGACATTCACCTCCTGCTCCTCTGCTCCTTGGCAAGTTTGTTTTCTCTACTCGCTTCGACCAACATAGAACCAAGTTCTCATCACCATTTACACGTCAAAGATCCCCTTCGAGGGTAAAATGTGTGGGGAAAAAAACGAACCCTCGCTCTGTCATAAACCGACCCGCCGAAATAGCGATTGTTCTATTAAGCATGGTCCTTGTGGTTAGCGACAGGTTCGTTGAAACACACACCCAGCAGTATCGTCTCTCTCAACCACCACGCTTCATAAACAATATAAACAGGTAAAGAAAAAAACAGGTTTTTCAACATGTATGGCGTTAGGCCCTTTGTGAATTATTTTTTGGAAAAAAATATCTACCACATTTGAAAGGGGGCGTTAGCCCGAGTTCAAGGACACCTCGTACACGTCTCTAGCGTTATGGGTTCGTGAGATATCAGCAAAAATCACAAAAAACACGTGTTTACCCCAAAATCGAGTTTCCAATTTCTTTTTAAAATTATAAAGAGTGGACCATAGCAAAGAGGACGTCACCCCGAGTCCTTGGACCCTTCGTAAACGCCTCTAGCATGATTGGTTCGCGAGATATTAAAAGCGGATGACCTTTTAGTTTTGGTCTTTTAATTAAATAAAGAGCCTATAGGAAAGTAGGGGGCATCACTACGAGTGCTATGACACCTTGTATGTTCAAATCCCATGATTGGTTAGCAAGATATCAGGTTTGGGGCAAATACGAGGTGGGTTAAATAAGTTAGTGGGCAGCTCTCTCACTACCACATTACTGTCAGGTTTTTATCCTAGAGACTTGAAAATTATTCTGGGAGTAGAGGGAGTAGGGAACATTGATTTACGTCAAACAAACTTTCTTTGTAAACTTCCTAGTTTCCAAAATATAGGAATTTCAAAATTCGAGTGTTTTCAAAAAAAACCTAAAAAATAAAAAAGGTTTTATTATAAGAAATAAAGGACATAGAGACCGTTCGTTTGAGCCATGGCACAACATTCTATCATGTTTGGTTTTCAAACCATCACCTACTTTCTAAAACAAAAAATTTCAATTTTTTTTTCACAAATATAACGAGTGGTCCATAGCAAAGCCCCCATCATCCCGAGTCCAACGACACCTCATTTGTTAAAATCCGACCATGGGTTCGCGAGATATAAATAAGCAAAAAAGTGTGCACTAACTTTTTGAGCACCTTGTGGGTTAGAACCCCTACTACTCCACTACTGTCGGAACATGGTACCTATTGCAATAGTTAGCTTTCTAATGAAATCTACCTAAGAGGCGCACGGACGGTAGGTCCTAGACGCAATTCAGAAAATCCGAGTTGAGCAGCGAAATTCCAAACACATAAGTAATCTTCTCTGAAGTCTTAACTCGACACAACTCAACAGTTTGATGTTGGCCAAAGCTGGGGTGATAGGCTCGCTTGCTAGCTCGTAAACTCGCTCGGAAGCTAGTAATTTTAATTTCCACTGAATGGAGATTGTTGGAAAATGAAAACTTAAAAATCACTTATAGTGGGCGATGTATTAAAGGTAGATATATGCTGTCAGGGTCTTTTTGTAGAATTTTTCATGCTGAACAATTCTTACACTCATTGTATATAGATATTTTAATGGTTTTGCCAACGTAGGCTTAAAAGGCGCACAGATGGCAAGTTTTTCTTCGATTCGATTCACTGAAATCGTTACTACTCGGCTTCCTTTGGCCATAAATTAATGTTTTTAAACAGAAATCTTCCACAAGAAATCCTTAACAGGATTGTGAAAACTATTATACATCAAAATCCATCCTGTGGTTCTCGTTATTACCCGTACATACAAGAATTGGGGACTTAGTTTTATACTGTGCAGAGATTAATGCAGCCAATTACCATTTATATTATTTTCAGTGTGGAACAGTGAAGGGATTTTGGAAGGAAATCGTCCGTGGGAGTCTATTGAAAGGAACCATCTCCGCATTTTCCCGGTGATGAAAATGGGAAACCATAAAAACCATTTTTAGGAGGACCAAGGTGGGCTTCAAACCCACGCTCTCCCGATACCAGCGAGGCACGTGGTAGTGCGTTAGCGCTCTCGGCCACCGTGGCTGGTACATATTTATTTATACTGGTGAGATTAAGAGACTCCGCGCTAATTTTCAACTCGATTTTTTCCTTTCTCTCAGAAACGGGGAAAAATCGAATTCTTTTCAGCGATAGTCCTCAAGATTCTCTCCTTACATTGACACACGATTTTTTAAAATAAATATATTTTTGAATTTTCATGATTTTTTTAAATACATAATTTTAACAACAATTTCATGAACATTTTTGTTAGAGGCAGATGAACTCGTCGTTCCGCCCCTTAAAACAACAATAACTAACTAACTAACTAACTAACGTTTTCATTTGACAAAATTAAATTGAAGAACATTTTGAATGAAAAACAGCCGTTTTACAATATAACACATGCAAGGAGGAATTACATCTAGCGTGTGCCTTTGCCCTTGCTTCTCACGCAGCTTTTTTTTTTCTTTTTTGGTATCGATCGTGTAATAAGATGAGTATGTACGGGGTTATCCAAAGGAAGGAACAGATTTCAAACAATTATTTCTTCCAAACTACAAAAGATAAACAGAATTCCAACGTTTCTGGAAAGAGAAAAGTTAAATTTTCACCTTTTTATGCATTCAATACGAGCACCATGTGTTACACGACAAATATCAAAACGGTGGCTCATTTCTTGCCACACAGGATCAGTTGGTCTCTAATTTTCGAATTCACAGCTTCAACAATTCGATGTCGCAGACTTTCAACAGTGTCAGGCATAGAGAGAATAAGGACACGGTATTTTACGTAACCCCACAGATGAATACCACACGGAGTGAGGTCTGGAGACATGGCAGGCCACCAGCGATGAAATTGATCTTCTGCTCCGGTGAAACTCCAATAGTGCCCTCTATCACCGTACAAAATTTCTGGTTGATATCAGTAATAGTTTCGGAGATATAGATTGCCGGTGAAATATTTCGCACAGCCACCATGTTGGATTGGTTGAGAGGTAATACAATTTGAATGGCATGGTCGGAGTCGGCGAAAATAGTACTATGACCTTACCGGGGTTCATTGAGATCGCTCCCGCCGTTTAGAAGTTATTAGGGACACACACACACAAACGCACAGGCACACACACATACGCACTCACATACACACACACGGACAAAAGGTGATCTCGTAAGCCTGATAGGCTGATCTCATATGCTAAAAATGATAAAGCTATCAATTCATTGTTCATTTGTTTTAGAAATCATTTAAAACATTTGAATACTATTACATATACTATTTCAAAAGCAAGCCAATGATTGAGTTATCAACTAGTAATAGGGCCTAGGCCTACCTTCACGTTTTTATTATTAGTCTGTGACAGAAATTAAAAAGCTGGTGCAATGGTCTGTTTCAAACCGCGGTTCATACTGTGGACGTGAAATAATAACCGCGTTTTGATTTAATTAATAGAAATAAAATATGTCAATAAATGTAGTGCTTACAGACAGGGAAGATTCTTTTTATTATATTTTATTTCGTTTGTAAATATGTCGCAGAATGAATGACAAACAGCATAAAGAGTTTTATAACATATTTCGTGGCGTATTTAATAACTTCCACTAATCATTTCAGCTGCTCCAGTCTTCAATTCCAATAAATTGAACCAATCTATTTTTTGACAGATTGCGCGACAGAACCTGCTTCTAAAAAAAAACCTCCAATACCTCGCGGTGAACTTTGTATTGTATGTGCATGTGTATTTCTTTTTTCTATTTTTGCAATGGCAGTTGACATGTTTGTGGCATAATAGTAATACTATGATATTTATAATATTGTTGAAATACAAAATAACAGGGGTGGACATTCTTTATATTGAGGTAATATCGACTTACTGCCAGGAAAATCATCAACTTCCCTCCACTATCCTGATCCCCAAAACATATGCTTAATATTATAGAAACTTTGAAGTCAATTTTCAGTGATGACTAAGTTACTTTTCAGTCGGTCAACACGTATATATGCCTAATTATAATAAGCGGGAAATATAATACTCCACCTGAAAAAAAGGCGTAATAACCATATTATGGTTAATTATTATTTTCGCCGTTTACAAGGGGATGGGGGTTGGTTGTAACAAGGAGGACAGGTTTCGTTCGTCAAGCAAACATGAAATTCAGATTTACCCTAGAACAGGACTGTCCAACCTACGACCCGAGAGACTATTTTGTCCGGCCCGCCACTCCGCCAAAACTTTGAAACAACTAAAGTCAACTGGACAAGGCGGTGCGTGCGCACCCCTACCCAAGGTCATTGACTCACTGACGAACACTTAAAATCCTTATTAATGATGGGTACAACTGAGTTCGATCCTAAGCGGAGAAAAATTGTAAGTACCGGTACAAGGCTTTTCCAGTCGTCGCACTAAACTAAAGTATCATGAACTTTATTTCATAATTTAATTAATAATTGTGTCAAATGATCATAAATACTCACTCTTTGTCATTAATGCTGTATGTGTGTATTGAATATCATCGTACTTCTTTTTTAAAGGGATTTATAAAAAAAATAGTGTTTAATTCTTTTATCCACTTTAAATAAATATAGAAAACGGTAACAATACTAAAAAAGTCCTCTCGGCACGCCGGAAGGCGGAGGTAGATTTCACCGGACAAACTTGGGGATAGTCGAAAATATGCAGAATATGCAGGTTTTCGTAGAAGGATCAGACCACATTTATTGCGTGAAAGTATTTTATAATTGGAGATTAATTAACTTTGTTTTTCGTCATTTTATGCATATTTTAAACATTCTATTGTCTTATGATGACGGTAACCTTCTTGTCATTTGGAGTCCATTTTTATTAGCCTACTTTCGATTTTTGCAAAAAATGAAAGTAGACTTATGAGATCAACACAGGGCGAAAAAAGTGTGTCTGTCTGTGTGTGTGTATGTGTGTGTGTGAGTCTGTGTGTGTGTGTGTGTGTGTGAGTGTGTGTACTCTGAATGTCTGTCCCCCCCCTATCAATTCGAACACGGTGAAACCGAATTGAACGAAATTTGGTACAGAGGTAGCACTAGTAAAGGACACCTCAGTGTCATACTTTATATCGCCGCCATCTTTACCAAAACAGAATGGCGGCCACTCAAATGTTCAAAACCTAAAATCAAATTACGGCTAAACTAATCATCCGATCTCTACCAAATTTGGTGACAACATATCTTTATATAGGACGCGTCTTCACCCAAAATTCAAGGTCATCAGCCATGCCATTTCAGGATGGCGGCCGTGTGAATTATGCAACCATTTTAATAAATAGCTTAAGACCCACCAATTCCGATTATCGAGCCTAGGGGGGTTTAAGCTATCCTGAAGGTCGTGATCCGTTATTTATTATAATTTAATATTATAATATTATACAGTATGAGTGGCTTAAAAGAGCTGAGCCGTTTGTGTCACACGACAAGATGGCAGCTGTCCTCATGTGCCTCTCTTATATTTCAGTAGTTTTAGTATGTTGTATGTGATATACCGTACTGATACAATAATATAAACTTTGTATGAAATGATCTTTAATGAAGATGTACTGCAGTGAAGAAATCGTTTATTTAAAGTCATTATTTGCCAACAGTTTGTATCTAATATGTCAGTTAAAAACACCTGACGTCATGGATACGGTTAGCTCTGGGCTAGCATGTTAGTCTGACACGCAGTTGACTGGGGATCGAATACTGCTACAGTTAGGTTTTTTTTTTCTTGAATTATTTTACAAATGATGTGCACGAGCTTTTCCCACAGATACTGAATAAAATGTCATTTAGCTCAAAGGAGAGGATAAAGTATACACTCGTATATTAATAAAATCACAGTCCCAGCATCGCACATAAACAGAAGACATTAGAAAAAGGAGAATAGAAGAACTAGATACACGTTGTCATTAACCACAGCCTTCTTAATGCCTCTGTACGGTGCTGTCCTCTTGTGGGTTATGTGGGTAATATTGTTCCAAACATAACGCTGTGTAAATGCCTGAGCTGGCCTCCTGAAGTATGGCAATTTTGTAATACTGGTAGTTCAACTATTAGCCACGATCGCGCTCCGAATACCTTTAAACACTGCCAGCTGGATCGCCTCCCTCTTGGCTACTTTAAACTGCCTACTCATTCAACACCCATAGAACACTGCCATCGTAGTACATTACGATGGCAGTGCATAGGCGTACAAGATAAAGATTAATTCACTGATAGGTCGCAGCACCACCTACTGTGATTGGAGCGGAAGATGATTGGGGCGGAAGATTCTTAATTTTGCAGGCTGGCTTAATATAGAGATTAACGGACGTGAATGCATTACAATAAGTTAGTAGTTTTGTTATTCAATCATCATAAAGTATATAATATTGATCTTGACACTTACTGGCTTATTATCAATATAAAAGAAAACAAACAATACATTGTGGTTGGGGTGATTGTTTTAGGGATGAGGACAAAGAGTCATAAAGATACCCATACATTTAGGAGAAAGTAGGCTATATGTTCTTTGCTGAACATCTTGTTTATACTTGTGGTCACACTGTCCTTATGCAAAGTTTCGACACTGATGTGTAACTATGTAACGGTCTATTACTTCTTCACGCAAAATTATATCTCCCGCAGAGATGTTGGTTGGTTCCTCAGTTTAGGGGCTGCGACAACGTGGTCATGTAACCCCGTGTACTTTGGGTGAGTGTAGAATCTGTCTGATAAACGGTGTGAATTGTGATAGCTGTATTAGTCTGTAATTCAGGTAAGGAATGCAGACGCTCAATTTCAAGCAGTAGTTCCTAATGTTGCTACCAGATACTACCGTCAACGACACCTAGCTGTGAACTTGGCTACTAGATGCCACCGCAATCGGCAACTCGCAACGAACGTTGGAACTTCCCCTCCAAAGGAAAGCATACTGAGGGATTTTTAGCGCTCTTAGAAAATCTGACGACTTTGGCCGGCTTCGAACCCGCGACCTTGGGCATAGGAGTTCAGCATGCTACCAGTTAAGTCACCGAAGCCGCATCACACTTAGTCAGATGGAAATCTGAATCTGATCTCGCGCAAGTGCGTTGTCATGGCAACGTCTGATGGCTCATCCCTCATCAATTTAGTAGTGTTGCCATGTCAACCACTGATAGCTCTTGGCATTTTCTTATAATTCCGAAGTCATTTTTCTCATCCCTTGGCGTAATGGTGGCTCATATCAAAAATTCTTTCAGACAAAAGTTTTAGGTAATTATTAGGGGAATATTGTCCATTTTGTACGGTTTTGATATTGTGCCTATTAACAGAGATATGATTAATGTTTCCCGAAAAAACCACTTTTTCCCACCCCTTTGGTCAATGGTTGGTGCTATCAAAAAAACGTTTCAAACATAAATTTCTGAGCTTTATCCGACACATAGTATGAACTTTGAACGGATTCGATATTTCACATATTAAGAGAGTTATAGCAATATTTCATTTTTTCGAAAAAAAAAAAGTCCCCCATTTTCATCCCCTTCGACCGATTTAGCCCAGTAACGAACTCGTCCGAGATTTTATGGGTATACATATTCGGTAGAAAATTCAAAGTGATTGGTGCAAAATTACGGCAGTTATCGTGTCCACAAGAAACTGATATACATATATATACATATATTACATAAATTATATATAAACTTTTGAACTGACGGTGGTTTTGGGGTCTGGGGGATGTGAAACGCGAAGATATGTCGAAATTTTCCGGAAATCGAAACATAGTACCCATTGCAATAGTTAGCTTTCTAATGAAATCTACCTAAAATACTGCCGTCAACGACACCTAGCTGTGAACTTGGCTACTAGATGCCGCCTCAATCAGCAACTCGCAACGAACGTTGGAACTTCCCCTCCGAAGGAAAGCAAACTCAGGTTTTTTAGCGCTCTTAGTAAATCCGACGACTTCAGCCGGGTTTGAACCCGCGACCTTGGGCATAGAAGTTCAGCATGCTACCAGTTCCGATACCGAAGTCGCTTCCCACTGACATATGAAAACTGAATGTGATCTCGTGCAGTGGCGTTGTCATAGCAACTGCTGATGGTCATCACTTATCAATTAAAAGTAAAGTTGTCATGGCAACCTCTCTTGGCACTTGGCATTTTCTTATAATTTAAATCATTTTGTTCACCCCGTGGCGTAATGGTGGGTCATATCAAAAATTCTTTCAGACAAAAGTTTTAGGTAATTATTGGAGGAATATTGTCCATTTTGTGCGGTTTTGATATTGTGCCTATTAACAGAGATATGATTAATGTTTCCCGAAAAACCCACTTTTTCCCACCCCTTTGGTCAATGGTTGGTGCTATCAAAAAACGTATTTGACATAAATTTTTGGCACTTATCCGACACATATTATGAACTTTGAAGGGATTCGATATTTCATGTATTAAGAGAGTTATAGCGATATTTCACTTTTTCGAAAAAAGCCCCCCATTTTTACCCCCTTTGACCGATTTTTCCCATTAACGAACTCGACCGAGATTTTATAGGGATACATATTATGTAAAAAATTCAAAGTGATTGGTGCAAAATTACGGCAGTTATCGTGTCCACAAGAAACTGATATATATATATATATATATATATATATATATATATAGAGATAGATACATATATACATAAATTATATATAAACTTTTGAACTGACGGTGGTTTTGGGGTCTGGGGGATGTGAAACGCGAAGATATGTCGAAATTTTCCGGAAGTCGAAACATGGGACCCATTGCAATAGTTAGCTTCCTAAAGAAATCTACCTAAAACACTAAGCTCAGACAGCCACAAAACTCACCATATTGTACCTATATTTAAAAAAAATCCAAACCCCGTAAACCCCCCGGAGTGTTATTGGCCCGCAAGGTCCTCCAACTATTTACAATGTGGCCCTTAGTTAAAAAATGTTGGGCACCCTTTTATCGCACATTATTATTACTATTATTATTAATAAGTATTGTTAATCCTAACAAAGAAGAGAATTCAGACAATACCTACTCCCAATACAGGTAGGAGCCATTCAAGTCGAGATGCGGCCAGCAGCAAAATATCTGGGCATCATGATCGGCAATAAAATTAATTATGGAGCACAAACTAGACGGACTGCAGATAAGGCCGCAAGAGGAGTAACGTCCCTCAGTCGGCTCATGGCTAATGTTGGTGGGCCAAAATCTAGTAAGAGGAGATTACTGATGACAGCCTTCCATTCAGTTCTGCTATATGACGGAAATATGGGCGGATGTCCCGGGCAAGGACATTTATAGGAAGTCACTGGTGCAACTGCAGAGACGGGGTGCTTTGTGCGTGGCACCTGCATATTGCACGGTCTCTGAAGAAGCAGGTCTTGTTATTGCCGGTATTATTCCAATTGTTTTTCTTGCAAAAGAATGCAAGTACATCTACTGGAGGAAATCTGAGGTAGGTTTACAAAATGCAAGACGAACAGCAAGAGAACAAACCTTTCATAATTGGGAGATCAAATGGGAGCAAGGAGACCAAAGTCAGTGGAATAAGAGAATAATCTCTCAGGTGCAGATTTGGGCAGAGAGGAAACATGGTGAGGTTGGTATTAATGAACTAGATGATGCTAAACACACTTTCTGCTCTTGTGGACGGTGGGTTCAAAATATACAGTCTCTACAAGAGAACATTGAGGATATCTCTTGACAATATTGTTGCGACGGTGCTACAAAAATGAAGAAAATTGGAAGTTGGTAGCAAGTTTTGTTGAACATGACCGACCATAGAAGAGAGATCTGGATCACCACTGAGGATAATTCACTACGGAAGAGTGCCCTACGGGCTCTAGCCTGAAGTAATGTGATAAACGGTTCCAGGCTACTGTTCAGAAGTAATGGGAGGAGTTTTAGTCAGTAGTCTGCCACTTAGGAGACCGACACTATGCGTAAATGAATTTCTTCCCCTAAAAAGAAATTAAAGGAATACATATTACGACGTTATAACCAGCAATTTTTCAAGTCTTGTGCCGTTTCTTGTGTGACTTTCGCCTAGGACACCAAGTTGACTCATTGGCGGTCTCTTTGTGTCCCCGCCCGGACCCCTACAGGAGTAGCGAACTGCGCACTACCTACCTTTTTCTGAAACACACCTGCGCCTCTTTACTGCGAGAACTAAGAGCTCAAGCAGCCATAACCTCCCTATGAATGCTTAAAAAAGGTGGTATATGGCTTTCACGGTCAGTGAATTAAAACTCAGCTTTCTTTTTTCTAGATTTGTGCCGTGTCTTGTGTGGGATTTCACCCAGGACACCAAGCTGGCTCACCAGCGGTCTCTTGGTGTCCCCGCCCGGACATTACGACGTTATGCTCAACTAAGGAGCGCAATTGAACCTATCAAACAGGTGAATTCGAATCAGTTTTCTTCTCTTCCCAAAACCTCTTTATTCTCTCACTATGCTTTTTCTTATTTTCTTTTATCCATGCAGTGTTGTCTCTCATCCGGGGTTTGCAGCAAAGTGATGTTTCTTCGCCAACAATCTGAAGCTAGTCCCATAAAAATTCGTCTGTTACGTTGATTTCTTGAAGTTTCTATTATCCAGTTATTCTTGGCTTGTAATGAAGACTTGACTTACTTGACTTAGTTCCTATTGTCCCTCGTGGAACATAGTGCATCAATGAAGCATCTCCATCTGGTCCTGTTTGCAGACAACCTCTTCACTTCACTCCAGATCTTTCCCTCCTCTATAGCCTCCAAGTGGACAGATCTGCGCCACGTTTGTTTGGGTCTCCCTCTCCTTCTCGTACCCTGTGGGTTCCAATCCAGTGCCTTTCTCTCAATGGCTTCATTTCCTTTCCTCAGGGTATGTCCGATCCATTTCCATTTCTGTCGCTTTATTTGTATCGCCATCTCAGTTTCTCCCGTCCTTCTTCAAAGTTCTTGGTTGGAGATTACTTCCGGCCAGTAGATGTTTAGGATCTTTCTTAAGCAGCGGTTGGCAAACGTCTGCAGCCTGGACGTGATTTATTTAGTTACCTTCCTAGTCTCAGACCCATATATCCGAACGGACCTGACATTACTCCGGAAGATACGAAGTTTGGGCTTCATGGATATTTTACTATTCTTCCGCACCGGACAGAGCCGTACAAAGGCAAAGTTTGCTTTTTGGATACGTTGGGAGACATGCTTTGCCGCGCCCCCATCTTTGGTCACCACACTGCCCAGGTAAGCATGATTAAATATCCTATTAGTCAGTCTTTCATTGTCCATTCTTTGATTATCCATCAAATTTTAATCATCTTTTTCCAATAGTGTGTGTTATGTTCTCAGAATGTTGGTATAACTCGTGAGACCTCCTTTCCGTCCACACTCCCTCTATGACAAATATTTCCTAAGGATTTTCCTTTATTGTTTTCCTAAACATTTAGTTAGTGATCTGCCTTCAATGATCAGGGTTTCTGATACGTGTAAGTCGTGATAAAAACATTTCCGTTTGAGGGCGTTGCGACTGGAAGGTCAGCAGCCAGTGGATACCCCAGGCGTTGAATGCCGAACAAAAAGCACACTGTGTGGCTGTTTGCCTGGTCTTCTAAGATCTGCACCACTCTTTCACCGCCATGCGTAAGTAATTCAGCTGTTATACCACTGCCTCCAGGAGCTTTGTTGTGTTTGAGGGATTCCATGCCCTCCCGAATTTCTGCGGACGAAGGTTCAGTTACCTCAACATGTCTAGATGGGGCCCTAATTTCTACTGCGTCATTAACAATCTCCACATTTAGGAGCTCTTCAAAATATTTCCGTAACAGCTTTGCTTGTTCCAGGGGCGGTATTACATCTCCTTCTTCATTTGTCAGGAATAGTGGTTGCTGTCTATAGATATCTCTTGCAAAACTTGCCAAACTTGCCAAACGGAAGAAGGAGCATGATGCTTTCTTCGATTCCTCTACCGCCATGAGTAGGCTCCTACTGTAATCTCGTTTTTTTTCTTCTGATTAGTCTCTCGCATTTTCCTCCTGATTAGTCTATCTGTTTGACGCCTAGCTTCCGTATAATTTCCCCAAACTACTTCTGAAGGGTTTTCTAACCAGTAGTCTCCATTTCTCTCTACGTTTTACCGATGTACTACATTCTTCATCAAACCAGGGCTTGTTCTTCTGTGTTAGTTATCTTCCTAGTGTTTCACTTGCACTCTGCATTATTGCTCCACGTAGAAAGGTCCGTTTTCCTTCCACCTCAGCTTGCATCTCTGCGCCAGAAAGCAGTTCTGATGTTCTATCCTGGTACTGTATTCACACTAGCTCATCCTTCAATTTTTCCTTGTCAAAGAGGATCATTTTCTGCCTCCCTTTTTGCCACTTTGTGGAGAGTTGAGTCGCAACTTGCATGTACTGCTAATTATCATCCTCCTTGAAGCAGCAAAGATCTCGATACCATTCTCATTACTAATTTCATGGAGGCAATTCGGCCCTATTGTAAGACGGTAGTATTCCTCTTGACCAACCTGTGCATTGAAGTCACCTAATAAAATGTGAATAGCATACCGTAGTAGCTTGTCTATGATATCTTCGAGATATGCATAAAAATTTCCCTTCAACTCTTCCTCAGCATCTTCTGATGGGGCATGACAGTTGATGAGACAAATCTTGTACGGTTTTGCTTTCAGTACCAGCACACATAAGCGATCACTTATTGGCATCCATTTACTGACAGCTAATAGAACCCTATTTTAAACAGCAAATCCAAACCCGTTGCCCATTCTGGTCTGGCCTCATTGCTGTTAAAATGTATGTTATTGTCCCCTATCTTCATGTTGCCTTGTGGCAGTCGCGTTTCTTGCAGGGCTACAAATGTACACTTGTAGGTCCCTAACACAGTTTCCAGTTATTTCATCCCTCCTGTCTTAATCGACCTGGTGTTCCAAGTTCCAATCCGCAAACTAATCAGTCTATTAATCAAGCCATTGTTGTCAACAGTTGTATCAGTCTTGCACATCCTCTTATCATATTCGTTGTATGTATGTCTACCCCTCATTATTCTCGTTTTCCAACGGGGTCGGGGATGAGATGCGATGGAAGTCTTTGGGACGATGGCTTTTACGGCCGGATGCCCTTCCTGACGCCAACCTCATGAGAGGAGTTAATGAGAGATGAAATGAATGATGGTGAATGAAACTGGGCAAGGATGCGGAAGGAAGCGGCCGTGGCCTGTCAGAAGGTACCGTCCCAGCATTTGCCTGGTGTTGGAAATGGGGAAACCACGGAAAACCATTTCAAGGACGGCCGACGGTGGGGCTCGAACCCACGCGTCTATCGAGTCATCAGAGAGCTTGGCCCCATGACCTAATGCTGCGCTTTAGCCAGCGTAGCCACTACTGTCGGACTTCTTATCATATTCGTTAATATGTGTAATTTAAAGGTAGCTGAAAATTAGCCTGCTGAGATCGATCCAAGTAGTGGGGCTGCCACCTAAGGCATGAGGGCTGCCTGGTTTGACTTTGAGGTATCCTTCTTCTAGATAGGTGGCCTTCGCTGTGGCTCGAAGAGTCCTATCTACCCTTACCCACGCCCTTGGGTCCAGGCCCAATATTGATATCCATCAAGGTGATCAACTATATTTAGGAACAATTTCTCATTCCAAGGACAAACGGAGTGCCCTGAATTCTATCAGCACATTCGCCCTCGCAAAGGAAGTCGTTGGCTAGAAAGAGGTGGAATCCATACCCCAGGTGTCACTCGGTCGCCAGAGCCTCGTCAGTTTAAAGCAGGGTGCACCACGTGCAGGTGAGGTTGACAATTGGGTTGGAGTATCCAACCCCTTGCACCCCATAAATGAATAAATGAATACATGTTTCACGTAACATTTCTTTCAGGTTAACGCGTTAAAATACTAGTTTTCCCGCATAATTTGTGTGGACCGTCTGAAAAGCTTTCTATAAGATAAAATAAGACTCCTTAGACGTCGGATACCCTTATACTAACGGGGATGGAAGATGACAATGAGTTGACCAAGGGAGGTTGACAGGAAGGATAAAAGGGAAGAGCCCGACACACCTAGCAGGAGATTCCGGTTTGAATTCCGCTGATGGTCATATTTTCAAGTCTTACACAGTTAATATATATTTTTAGCCTACTTTCGATTTTTGCAAAAAATGAAAGTAGACTTATGAGATCACTACAGGGCAAAAAAAAAGTGTGTCTGGCTGTGTGTGTGTATGCGTGTGTGTGTGAGTGTGTGTACTCTGAATGTCTGTCCCCCCCTATCAATTCGAACACGGTGAGCGCAAGTTGAACGAAATTTGGTACAAAGGTAGCACTAGCAAAGGACACCTCAGTGTCATGTTTTATATCGCCGCCATCTTGACGGAAACGTAATGGCGGCCACACAAATGTTCAAAGCTTAAATCAAATTACGACTAACCTAATCATCCGATCTCTACCAAATTTTGCAACAACATACCTCTATGGGGGCAGCATCCTTTGACCAAACTAATAGGTCATCAGCCTAATAGTTTGCGGATGGCGGCCATCTTTGTGTGAAAATCGATTGCCCCTATTAATTCGAACACGGTGAAACCGAATGGAATGAAATTTGGTACAGGGGTAGCACTAGCAAAGGCCACCCCAGTGTCATGTTTTATATCGCCGCCATCTTAACGGAAACGTAATGGCGGCCACCCAAATGTTCAAAGCTTAAATCAAATTACGACTAACCTAATCATCCGATCTCTACCAAATTTTGCAACAACATACCCTTATGAAGGGAGCATCCTTTGACAAATCTAATAGGTCATTAGCCTAATAGTTTGCGGATGGCGGCCATCTTTGTGTCAAAATCGATTACCCCTATTAATTCGAACACGGTGAAACCGAATGGAATGAAATTTGGTACAGAGGTAGCACTAGCAAAGGGCACCTCAGTGTCATGTTTTATATTACCGCCATCTTGACGGAAACGTAATGGTGGCCACACAAATGTTCAAAGCTTAAATCAAATTACGACTAACCTAATCATCCGATCTCTACCAAATTTTGCAACAACATACCTTTATGGAGGAAGCATCCTTTAACAAATCTAATAGGTCATTAGCCTAATAGTTTGCGGATGGCGGCCATCTTTGTGTCAAAATTGATTACCCCTATTAATTCGAACACGGTGAAACCGATGGAATGAAATTTGGTACAGAGGTAGCACTAGCAAAGGTCACCTCAGTGTCATGTTTTATATCGCCGCCATCTTGACGGAAACGTAATGGCGGCCACGCAAATATTCAAAGCTTAAATCAAATTACGATTAACCTAATCATCCGATCTCTACCAAATTTTGCATCAACATACCATTATGGAGGGAGTATCCTTTGACCAAACTAATAGGTCATTAGCCTAATATTTTCCGGATGGCGGCCATCTTTGTGTGAAAATCGATTCCCCCTATTAATTCGAACACGGTGAAACCGAATGGAGCGAAATTTGGTACAGAGGTAGCACTAGAAAAGGCCACCTCAGTGTCATGTTTTATATCACCGCCGTCTTGCGGGAAACGTAATCGCGGCCACCCAAATGTTAAAGGCTAAAATGTAATTACGACCAACCTAATAATCTAGTCTCTACCAAATTTTGCAACAACAAATCTTTATGTGGGAAGCATATTCTGACCAAACTGCTAGATCATCAGCCCAATAGTTTGCAGATGGTGGCCAAGTATGTGTGCAAATCGATTCCCCCTATCAATTCAAACACGGTGAAACCGAATTGAACGAAATTTGGTACAGAGGTAGCACTAGCAAAAGGCACCTCAGTGTCATGTTTTATATCGCCGCCATCTTGACGGAAACAGAATGACGGCCACCCAAATCTTAAAAGCTTAAATCAAATGTCGACCATCCTAATAATTTGATCTCTACCGGATTTTGCAACAACATGCCTTTTTGTGGAAAGCATCTTATGACTGACTACAAGGTCATCAGCCCAATAGTTTGCAAATAGCGGCCATGTATGTGTGCAAATCCATTCCCCAGATCAATTCAAACACGGTGAAACCGAATTGAATAATTTTTTTTACAGAGGTAGCACTAACAAAGGGCACCTCATATTCATGTTTAATATCCCTATAGCACGTTGTATTTCAACAAGCTACTACAACCAACATTCAATTATACTCCTTGAAAAGGACAAAGAGTTATAACCATACCCATGCCTTTAGGAGAAAGTAGGCTATATGTTCTTTACTGAACATCTTGTTTAAATCGCGGGTTCAAATCCGGCCGAAGTCGTCGGATTTTTTAAGAGCGGAGGGGAAGTAAAGCCGGCGGGCCCATGTCATAGATTTATGGCTTGTTAAAGAACCTTCCACTAATTACACCTGTGTGAAGCTAAATTGTGTAGTTTAAGAATGTAAACAACGCTCTTACGTTCCTATGTTCGTTGCCAAGAGCCGACTGCGGTGACGTCTGGTAGCTAAGTTATGAACTAGTATTCGTTGACGGTGGCGTTTGGCGGCAAAAGTAGGAAATACTTGAAAACTGATCGTCTGCAGTCCTTACGTGTATTAAAACAGATACACACACTAATACAGCCATCACAATTAACACCGGTTATCAGACAGATTCTACACACACCCAAAGTACACGGGGCTAGATGACCGCGTTGTCGCAGCCCGTAAACTTAAGAACCAACCAACCAACCATATATTTTTTTAAATCTCGTGTCTGCCTCTTGGCGTAGTGGCCAGCATACTGGGCTGTCACCGCGGGGGTTCGATTCTTGGTTCTGCCAAGAAATTCAATTCTGGTCTGAGGGCTGGAACGGGGTACACTCACCCTCGTGAGACAAAGTTGAGAAGAGCCGTTCTCGATTCCTAACTCATTCATCCTGGAAGTGATTTTCCGTGGTTTCCCACTTCTACTCCAGGTAAATGCCAGGATGGTTCCTAACTTAAGGCCACGGCCGCTTCCTACCCAAATCCTACCTCAATTTCAAATACACACACTGGTACAGTCATCACACTGACACGGGTTATCAGACAAATTCTACACCTACCCAAGTATACGGGGCTACATGAACACGATGTCACTAAGCCCTTAGAGAATCAAGAACAACTTAAAATCTCGTGAGATTGCGAATATACTGTAGGTATATCCTCATTCTATTATTTAAGAACTTGTATCTCCCTACGGCAGTCAATTGTCAGGTAGAACGGTCTTAAAGTGCTGTAACATTTCAAAACTTAGTGGCTTCGGTGGCGTAGTTGGTAGCATGCTGAGCTTCTATGCCCAAGATCGCGGGTTCAATCCCGGCCGAAGTCGTCGGATATTTTAAGAGCGTTTAAAGTCCCTCACTATGCTTTCCTTCGGAGGGGAAGTAAAGCCGGTGGTCCCATGTCATAGATGTATGGCATGAAAAAGAACCTTCCACTAACTACACTTGCGGAAGCTAAAACTTGTAAGTTAGTTTGATAACGCTATATTAGTGCAAACGTTCTCCGCAATGGCATTTAGTAACCACGTCCGCAGCTAGGTGTCGTGAATGGTAGCATTTGGCAGCAAAATTAGGAACTACTTGAAAAAGTGAATCGTCTGCAGTCCTACCTGAATCACAGATAGCACACACTAATACAGCCATCACATTTAACATCGGTTATCAGACAAATTCTACACACAGCCAAAGTACACGGGGCTGCGTGACCGCGTTGTCACAGCCCTCAAACTAAGAAACCAACCAACAAATCAGAGCTTCTATTTCGATTGAATTTACAAACAGTAGCTGAACACACACAGTTTCTAATGCGTTGCTCCTAGTTCACAGGTGTATTTTAACTCACTAGTAAGCCTATTTGAACCATTAGCATACAAATTGAGTTGTGTAAGCTAAACTGTGATAATTAGCCCACAGTTTAACACTTCTCTTCTGACCACCACTTCCACACCACGCGGTACTTTAGTAGAGCAGGGGCGGCTGCCTTACAGAGGCAAACTCTCACGCCATTTCCTGTGTTCCTGGCGAATCTGTTGTGTAGCCTACTTAGTCTCCTTTAGACTGAGAGGTACTGCGTGCCAAGTATTGGACATAGACCTTAAAAACCAGCAGCATACGTGTGCGAATTGTGTCATGCACCATGACAGAAATGGGACGCTCCAGTCCACAAATCCAAGGTTTGAATCCCAGCACTAACAATGACCATTCTGGGGGGGAGTTTCCCTCCAGGTAAATGGCAGTTTGTTTCCTTATTTCAAAACCCAGGGCCTCTACCCATTACTGGACTGTAATCTGTTAGGTAGTCAGCCAGAAGGCTGGTTGGATCCTCAAAAAGTACCGCCCTTACGTTATGTGAGTAGATACCCACAAAAACCCAAGGCAGCGTTATATTGAGCAGTTCTAGGCAAGACGAGGAGTGAGGTAGTTTGTCATTGCTTTCCTCACTGAGTCAGAACAGTAGTCCTAACCCTATGAGTAGTACCTTTCACAGCATTCACAGGCACTGAATGCCATTACTAAGCACCACCCATACCTCAGTAGCTTCCATATAATCACAGCCATGAGTGAGACTGAGACATCGGTGAAAAGCCACCTTTTACTATAGCCTGTGCCAACTGACAAATGCAAATGTACTGTATTCATCAAGAGATGGCAAACAGACTGTCATAATGTCATAATAATAGCCAGTCGCGCGTCTTCAACGCTAATAACGCTACTGCGAGCTTAGCCCATTACGTGTCTTCTACGCTATTAATGCTCCTGCTAGCATAGCCCGTCGTGCGTTTTCTACGCTAATAACGCTACTGCGAGCATAGCCCGTCGCGCGTCTTCAACGCTAATAACGCTACTGCAAGCATAGCCCATTGCGCGTCTTCATTAATGCTTCTGCGAAAGCCCGCACTGAGACCGTTTTGTGTTTAGGGTACCTGCCAGTTACAAATATGGGCCTCGAGTGGGAATTATGCCCTCAACAACCAGCTTCAAGAACTGCTTCACTCGTTTTTGACATTGACCACCTTTCGTGATCTAGGGGTATGTACACACTTAAAGAGTCTTATCTCGAATATGTTAGGTTGAATTCCTGGATCAGCCAAGAAATGTAATGCTAGTGTGAAGTCGAGGAGGAGATGTACTGCGTCATGAAGATAACTGACAAGAGGTGGGTTCTATTCGCACTCCAGCTACCTAAGAATAGGTTTTAGGTGGGTTTTTACTTCTGCTGCAGGCAATACTGCGATAGTAACTCTTTCCTAGTCCTAGCCCCATCTCAAGTACACACTCTAAAGCCTAGTCCACACCGGCAGATTTGTTTGCAGACTGTATGTAGATTGTTTGCATACTGTAGGCAAACTGTTTGAAAACTGTATGTATACTACTTTGGAGTCTGGAAACAGTCTCCATACAAGTCTGCATACAGTATGTAGACTGTTTAGAAACATTGTATCCGATACAAGTTTGTTACTTGGTTTGCGATCACACCAGAATTAGACCTCTAGTCCACACAGTCAGTGCTTCCAGCGATGCCGAGTGAAGAAGACGAACATTAGGCTTGTGCGTGTTTTGTATTGCTTGATTATGTGTCTATTCTACCTAGGAAGAGGAGGTGTTGGATACCCCGCCCGTAGCCCCACTAAACTACATTTTGTGGCAATATAATTAGATCACTGTGTGGTCATTGGTGGGACATGTTTCAAGGTCTAATTAGTTTTGGGCCCTTCATCAGCCGATATGAATTAATAAATGTCAAAGACACACGAAATGTATAGCGTAACAACAAAAAGTCCCTTGTTATTGAACCTTATATGGTGCACCATAAAGAAGGATGGGGAATTGAAACTAAATCAACACAAAATGATGTGGAACAAGAAGTTCCGTGACGAACTAAAGAGCCTACTTTTCTTAAAATTTAAGATTCATGCCAATGATTAATCTATATGTATCTATCTAGAATAATGGCGAAATTAAGTTGGTAATATCGAAGTTTCTAATGAGTTCGAAATACTGTAAACCTGGCATAATGTAGCCTAATAGAGAACTACAGTTGGCAGCCCTGGTGACTGAATATATTCTTAGTTCCATCTCTTAAGGTACAGAATACAAAATTTGGTTGAAGGCCAATGGATAGCATGAACGTTACACGCAGTTAGACATTGGATCTATCAGCACGCGTAAAAGCATGTTGGCAACAATGTCATACGTGTGCTGGTTAGAAATAATCGGAAATATTAAATTAATATGATATCTTCTTGTGCCAATTTTGGATGAATTCCATTTTTTATTATAGAAGTTACATGTATTTTAAATTTGGACCTATCAGCAAGCGTAGAATCATGTTGGCAGCACTGGCGTAGGCCTATATTACTTACTCCAAATTAATCTAGAGTGCCAGGTACTATACGTGTGCAAAATTTTGAGCTATTGGCTTGCATACTTTCTGATATATTGATATTAGGGTAACAAAAATAGAGACAGTATTTATTAACAGTTGTCAGCCCTGGTTACTCTTAAGAATTGGCATATTCATATCGGTTATGGTACACATAGCTCACACGAAATTTGGTTGAAATCCAAATGATAGTATAGAAGTTACATGTATTTAAAGTTGGACCTCTCAGCAGGCTTAGAATCATGTTCCTAGCACTGACGTATATAAGTTACTCCAAATTAATATAGAATGTCAGGTACTATACGTGTGCATAGTTAAAGCTGGCGGCTTGCATACTTTCTGATATATGGGTATTTGGCTAAAAAAGAGAGCATTTATTAACAGTTCGCAACCCTGGAGGCTCTTAAGAATACGCTCAGTCATATCTGTTTATGTACACATAGCACATACGAAATTTGGTTGAATTCCAATTGATAGTTTAGAAGTTATATGCATTTAAAAATTGGACCTATCAGCAGGCTTATAATCATTTTGGCAACACTGCCATGTATGGCCACCTGGAAATTTAATTGCAATATTATCTATACGTGTGTTAATTTTGAAATAGCTCCCATTCATACCTTTCATGATATCCAACATGGAGCTCAAATTTCAATTGCGATTTTTCAGCAGTTGGTAGCACTGACATCATTTTCAATTATGGCCGTGAGATATTCAGGTATAGATCTCTACTCCTACCAAATTTTGTTTCGATTGCTCCAGCCGTTTGGGAGTTGATAGGGGCGGACACACACACAGCCAGACAGACAGAAGGACAGACAGACGGACACACATTTGCCCGATCTCATAAGTCTACTTTTTCCTCATTTTTGCAAAATGTGAAAAGTAGGCTAAAAACGTGGCTAGCTGGATGCGACTGTGGTTTTTAACCGGTCTACAGTTTCAAAACCCGTCCTCACAGGAAGACTTGAGACAAAATACTTCTTTCTAGTATGCGTGTTTTCCATTTCGTTGGAAAACAGAAAACATTGTATCTTGTCTCTTGAAACACGAGATTTGTCATTTGTATGTCAATTGTATGCAAACTGTATGCAGACTGTTTCCAAACATCACTCGAGTATGAAATATGTCTCCCGATTGTATGTAGATTGTTCTCAAAAGGTATGCAAACATTCCGCGTACATATGAGAAACATTTGGGAAACAGTCTGCATACTTGTTTCTGGAAACAAATCTGCCGGTGTGGACGAGGTTTAAGACAGACAGTAACAACGATTATATGAGATAATTTCGCACACACCAATGTAAACATGGCTGATGACTACAATGTCCTAAACACCTAAAGAAGTATAAACTAGAGTGGGGTAGGCTACACTTGAAAAGCTCGTACTCACTAGCGAGCTGTTGCATGTAACGTAGTGGTTACTGCAACAACCTCATTGTTTGGACGCTACGTCCGTGTTTGCCTTGTAACCGTCGGCGAGTGACCAGAACATGTCCGTATCATCGCCTGTGTTAGTTGCTATCCTGACACACACCATTATAACCTCCCCCGAAGATTCTCGCGGCATGCATCATACAGGGGAAAGGAAGCGTTTCTACCGTTAATGTTGGATTTATAGTAGCAAGCAGAAAGTGGTCATTACAAAAATTCCACAACAATGGACTTGGATTATCTGATGAATCTGATTGGACCAACAGTAGGATTGAGAAACGCTACATTAAGTTCATAAATAATAATCATGTTATTGGTTTTTTCGTCCCTTTAACTACTGCGGCTTTTAGGGAAGCTGGGTCCAGGAAGTTTGCCCTGAAGGGGATATTTAACGTGCCAGTAAATCTACAGACATGGCTCCCTCGCATTTGCGCATCCTCAAATGCCAGCTGACTGTGCCAGGATTCAATCCTGCAACCTTGGGAACAGCAGACGAGAACGTTACTGCCGTGCTACGCAACCAGTCAACACTAAGTTCGGAGAGCCAATATGTGCAGGATAGATTAGCAGAGACATTACGATATTTGGCATCTGGGAGCTCGTTTATAAATTTACAGTAGACCTACCTCTTTCGCATATCAAAGCCGCGTATTAGCGTTATTCTTGCAGTCGTCACCGATCTTATTCAAAGCAGTAGCCTACCAATTTCTCTCCATGCATCTAAGGAAGTAAAACATACTATAGATGCTTCTTTCTGTAATCCCTATCTTTAGGGCCCCATAGTTACAGATACCAGCGTTTAACTGTGCACTTGACCAAGATCTCAGCGATAGGGGACGGGCGTTGAGCGGTGCGGGAATTGTGGCGAATACTTTCCTATCTGAGAACATTGACGCGCAGACAGTAGGTTCTCACAATCAGACACAGACACGCCCAGCGTGGCAAATGTTTTACGCTGCAGTAGTATACTGGGGGAGTGGGATGGGGAAGTGCAGAGCTAACTGCCGGTAACACTACTTTTTTAGCGTATGGCTTTTAGTGCCGAGAGTGTCCGAGGACATGTTCGGCTTGCCAGTTTAGATTTATGGCATGATTAAGAACCTTCCACTAATTACAATCGCGTGAAGCTAAATTATAGGTCATATTTGACTAACGCTTTTAGGTTCCAACGTTCGTCGCCAAGAGCCGACTGCGGTGGTGTCTAGTAACCAAGTTCAGAACTAGTAGTCGTTGACGGTGGCGTTTGGCGGCAAAAGTAGGAACTACTTAAAAATTCAATGTCTGCAGTCTTTACTTGAATTAATAAACAGATCACACGAACTAATACAGTCATCACAATTAACACCGGTTATAGACAGATACTACACACACCCAAAGTACACGGGGCTACATGACCGCGTTGTCACTGCCCCTTCACTGAGGAACCAACCAACCTTCCTTCCCTTTGGGTCATTGTACATCTCATCCGAAATGAATACGAAGTTTTAGCCATAAATTCATTCCCTACAGTTGAAATGTATTTGAATTTAGTTTCCTTCTCTCCTTTCCTAAAAGAGGAACTCGAGACAAGTGGGATCGAACAGTGACGTCCCTCACTGATTACATTGGCGCATGTCAGAAAGAGTCTTTCGTAATTCCTATGAGACTCATTTGCTTAACCAGACAGTTAAAAGTGAAGATAATTGTAGCCTCCTAGCGGGTGCAAGGCAAAACACGGGCCTCCTGTATACATTAGAGGACGAGAAGAAAGGAATTAGTTGAAAATCTATACCGAGACCGACGCAAGAAGTAATTTAGTGCGTCTAACTTCATTATGAACCCCCTTCGATTGATTAAATCACTGATTGAAGACAGTACATGTTCCTGATTTAGAAGGCGTGATCAAAAAGTTTCCGTTTGACAGCCATACAGACCAGAATTGGTATGACAATCGGGGAAAATCGCAGAGAGCATTGAGGCACTAATAATAATATTATTAATAATAATAATAATAATAATAATAATAATAATAATATCGTATGTCCTCGGGTTTTGGGTGCAAGCTTTGTTATTTGCGCCTAGAGGGCAGCTTGCATGTCGAATTTTGTCGCTCCTTGAAACGCTATGAAAGCGGCTTCGGTGGCGTAGTCGGTAGCATGCTGAGTTTCTATGCCCAAGATAGCGGGTTCAAACCCGGCAGAAGCCGTCGGATTTTTTTAAGAGCGTTAAAAATCCCTCAGTATGCCTTCCTTCGGAGGGGAAGTAAAGCCATCGGTCCCATGTCATAGATTTATGGCATGTTAAAGAACCTTCCACTAATTACACCTGTGTGAAGCAAAATTGTATAGGTTAGGAATGTAAACAAGGCTCTTAGGATTCTACGTCCGTTGCCAAGAGCCGACTGCGGTGGCAGTAGTAGTCTAGTTCTGAACTAGGCCTAGTAGTCGTTGACGGTGGCGTTTGGCGGCAAAAGTAGGAACTATTTGAAAAATTCAACGTTGCAGTTTTTACTTGAATTAAAAAACAGATACACACACTAATACAGCCATCACATTTAACACCGGTTATCAGACAGATTCTACACACACCCAAAGTACACGGGGCAACATGACCGCGTTGTCGCAGCCCCTAAACTAAGGAACCAACCAACCAAAGTCAAGGAGGTTAGATATCTAAGCTCCTTGATGCTATAACGCTTTTTAGTAGAGACACGAGGAACTTCGTTTTGGCAGAAAATCCCGAGATTAATATTGCCCTTATGAAAACTGCTAACTGAATTCAAATGGGTTCTTTAATATGCCAACAACATAGGACATGCATGCCATGATTTTTGTCGCCTTTCAGAAATCACTTACAACGGCCAGGAGCGAACCTGCAAGTTGGGGGTTGGTAGTCCCACACGACAACCACTCAGCCATCGTGGCAAGCTATTGAGGCTGTCATCTCACCGACGCACCGTGTGGTAAAACATCATGCCCTGCTGCGTGAAGAAGTCTGTAACCACTTGCTCCACATCCTCGTCCGACAGGAATCGTCAACCCTTCAAGGCCTTTTTTAAGAGACCGAAGGCATGATAATCGCATGAAGAGAGATCAGGACTATAGGGCGAGTGCTCGAGTGTCTCCCACTTGAGTTGAGGCACCTTTTTTTTTTTTCATCATCATCATCATCATTAGGCCCTGTACAAGGCACATTGGGCTGCAAGTCTTCTCCAGCGATGTCGGTCGATCGCAACAGCTTCGGTATCATCCCAAGAGATGCCAATGGTCCTGAGATCTACTCTCATTGTTTGACGCCAAGTTCTTCGAGGCCGGTCTTGTTTCCTTTTTCCTTCCAGTGGTGTCCATCTTAGTGCAGTTCGTGGGAGACTGTATTCGGGCATGTGGATAACGTGGCCAGCAAGTTGCATCCGACGCTCGGTTACAGTCGTTGACAGGCGGACTGAGTCTGATCTTCTTAAGACATCTTCATTTGTGACATGATCACGATAAGTGACTCCAAGAATTCGTCTAAGGCAACGTTGTTGTAAACCATATAACCGCTTAATTACCTTAGCTGTGAATTTCCATGTTTCAGAGGCATAGGTACGACAATACTCCTGAAAAGTTTTTTAAATCTTTGTACCTTTTTTTTGTAGACAAAAAAGAGTTCCCCATTTTAGCAAAGACGAAAATTAAGGAATTTCCTCAATTGTGCCAAACGTTGAAGGGCTAAAGGACCCGGAAAGATTTCAAATTTTGAGTCTTACAGAGCTTTATCAAACTAAGAAAAAACACATTTCGAAAATCACTGCCGGCCTAAATGCAGTACCGGAAAACTGCCTAAAATAGCTACTCGCTTTCTATTTGATTCAAATCCTAGCCAAATAAATGCATTTACATATTTTTTTAATGTGTTCATTGGTTCAATACCCTCAGGCACTTCTTGCGTTTTTGAAAAATCTGCACACTGGAAGTAGTAATGAGGTCCTAAGTGAAACTGTGCATTGACTCACAGTAGGGCCTGGTAGAAGAAGCCAACTGCTATTCTAATCGATTGAATATGGTTGAGTTTCATTAACTCACCTAGCGTTCGTATTGGTAGAAAAGGCAAGCTGCTAATCTAATCTATACCAGTAATTTGTCCCGACATTCATCAAGGAGCAAAAAACTGAGCAGCGACCTCCCTCCAAGGAATCCAGTCACTGCTACCATGATAAAACCTTGAAGAGGGGTCATTTCAGGACTTGCTTGTGAAGTGGACGTGCCCCCTTACGAAGAGGCCCTAGGCCTTGCGTAGGAAGAAACAAGTATTCAAAGGCAATCTATAATGAATTCAGAAAAAAAAGCAAGAGGACAATACAAATGAAAAAAAAAAAAAAGAAACCCACCCAAAACATAAAGGGCCAAAAACAAATAAAGGAGCAATTAACTGAACCTAACGTTACGATGGTGCTCAGTTTGAGATAACGCCTGACCACGTGGTTTCGTATAATCCTCACGAGTTCACCAGAAACTCAACCATATCCGATTAGACAATATGAAGAACGATTCTACATTTACTTTCGGATATGTTATGCAATTTCACTTCTTCAAGGGGGGCGTGGTGGCTCAGCGGTCTAGCTGTATGCCTTTCACCAAGGCGGTCCGGGTTCGATTCCCAGTCACTGCATGTGAGATTTTCGAAGTGAAATGCCATGTCCTGTGGTTCGGATTCCACGTAAAAAGGAGGTCCCGTGGCTCATGATCTACAGATTAACGGTCACGTTAAACTACAAGCTTCCTTCCTTCCTTCCTTCACTTCTTCAATGAGTTGCTCTGTTGTCACACTCATTGTCTTGCCAACACACAGTGACGCGGGCAGCGGTCAAACTCGACAAGCTGCATCTGATCGCCACCGCGTAGTACAGTGAGTCCGGGAATATTCTCCGCAGCGCCTACATGCGTCTGCGAGAGCTAGCTACAGCAGTTACGTTGGTAGCACGGCTGCCGCTTGCATTATCTCTACTTAGTATAAAACCAAGTCCCCGTTTCTTGGATGTTACTGATAAACTCAAGAACAACTGGATAGATTTTGATACGGTGTTCACCATTCTGTAAAGGATATATCGAGTATGATTTCTGTAGAACATTATTTATTTATGTTCAAAGGAAGCCGAGCAGTAACGATTTTAGTGGAATAGTCGATAAAAAAACCTGTAAGCTTACGCTGGTCAAACCGTTAAAAATATCTAAATACTATGAGTGTAAGAATTGTTCAGCATGAAAAGTTCTACAAATAAAGTCCGCGAGAGCATATGTCTATCTTCCATACATCGCCCACTGTAAGGGAACAACTGAAGCTTGTCTCTTACAGCTTTATGAGCTGTCGACTTGGAGATTCCTGTTTGTTGAGCTAATTTTCGTGTTGATTTACTTGGGCTTCGCAGCATTATATCGGAGATTTCATCAAGTTTTTCGTCTGTTAAAAACGTAGACCTGCCTGTTCCCGGTACATCGTGAACCGAGCCAGTCACGCGAAATTTACTTACCAAATCCCGAATGGTATCAGGGTTTGGTCACTTTGAATTAGGAAACCGCGCCTGAAATCTTAATTTTACATTTTCTGTAAACCGATCACCATCGTGAAAAACGTATTCCACAAAAAAAAACTCTCTTCAGTAGTAAATATTACTGCCTGTATACTGTTGCACTCTTCCAATAATAATCTATCCGAACGCTCGCCGACTGGAATACACGGTGAAGACCTGCAGGCTCGCGCGCTTATCGCGATGCACATCGACAGCTCACACGGGGAAGTCCCGCTTTGAAGGACACAGTGCAGTGCAGCCAACTAAAACTCATGACTCAACCACTCACAGCTGCACGAACCCACTGCGGAGAACATTCTCGGGCACCCTGTAGAACGCTGCACTGTCCTGAACACTGCCCGCGTGATCGCTGCCTGTCTGAAAGCTTCTTCTTCTTCTTCTTCTGCTTCTTCTGTCGTTTAGGCTGACTGTGGACCACGTTAATTTGATTTCAGATTCTGGAACTATATTTTTGCCCAATACTCCTTCATTCTATCGCATTGCGTTCTCATCCTCTCTTCAGTCCATGGTGCCTGGATCCGTGATGTAGGATGACTCTTAAAAACCGTGAAATTCTTTATTTTGGCTTTGTATGCTTCCCTGTTGCTGATTTCAGTTTCAGAGGTTGCCATTTCATCTGGGTCCTTCTTCACCTCCTGATACCAGCGAGCTGTGGTTTTCCTGGTCGCAAAGAATTTCATTATCCGGTTGGTTAATCTACCTGGGTCCATTCTGGATATGTCGTTTAAGTCTTCAGTCTTTTGACTGGTTTGATGCAGCTATCTCCATCACTCCCTGTCCTGAGCTAATCGTTTGAACTCTACATAGCTACCACACCCTACGTCCGAGGCAATCTGTTTAACCTTGGTCGACCTCTACAGTTCTTGTCCTCGCCCCTTCCTTCCTTAACTAAGCTTGCTATTCCTGGGTGTCTTAGTATGTGTCCTACCAACCTATCTCTTCTCATTATTAGCAGTCTCCAGAAGCATCTCTCCTCGCCCACTAGTCTTAATACCTCTTCCTTTGTAACCCTATCTATATGTCCAAAGAACTTAGCCCTTCTTTTCGGATGGTGTCTGAGATCAATTAATTTTGCAGGAAGTATTTGACCACCACAGCCATCGCGCCGGTGAGTGGGAGCCTTAAGCCCGTATTAATTTCAAATGTATTTAGGAGCACTTGTCTGATTCGTTTAGACGTGAGAGTTGTTTAAAATTAATATGGTTCATTTGGTGACTACTGTGCTGTAGCGATGCACACATGGACTTGAAGATCGCTCGCTTTTTATGTTCCCATTTTACAGTCTACAGCCGACTTGTGTCCCTCCGACACGCTGATGGCACATGCGAGGGTGGCAGCAAGTAGCCTGGAAATATTGACAAACAGGCTGGAAAATACTGGGCACCTCCCTCAAATCGGTCATGGTAGGGCAGAACAACTTACAGTAAGCTTAATGGACTCTGGAATGTCCTATATTTTTTAATTACCGGTATATATGAATTGCAGCCAATGACCATAGCAGGGTACTTTAATTGAACGCCGTTAGGCTACCAGAAAATTCAATTTCAAGTACTTCCAACTTTGGCTACCAGATGTCACTTTCACTGACACCTGGCGGCGAACGTTGCAACTTGATAGAGCGGAGGTGTACAAGAAGTCACACAAGAATACAGGGTGACTTCTAAAGAGATATACAAGATGCCAGATAAGAATTCAGGGTGACTCCTAAAGAGGTGTGCAGGATGTCAGAGCAAAATACAGGGTGACACTTAACGAGGTGTACAGTATGTTACATCCAATCAAATACAGGGTGACCCTTAAAGAGGGTTGCAAGATATCAGATTCAAATAGTGGGTGACCCTTAAAGAGTTGTAAAAGATGTCAGACTCAAATACAGGGTGACCCTTAAAGAGGTGCCCGCGCCGGAAGCCTAAGTTAATGAGTAATGGAGTCTGTTGAAAGAGCCCTCCTGAGCCTTTCTAACATGTGTAGCATTTGTAGCATGCGTCATTTGAAATGATATAACGTCTAGTCCTTTAGACTGACTGTAATTTTTTTTCTTTTAAAGCGTTTGTAACAGCCTATTGTGCGTTATGTGAACATGTCATTTGAACTAAAGAACAAAGCGAGCCCACATAATACCTGTACTCTAGCTGTTGGTGCTAGTTCAGTATATTCAGTATATTAATTCATACTTTGATTGCAGCCAAATAGCAATCGAAAATAAAGAATGAACATGTACACTAACATTGCGCTCAGGAGATTTGAATTGCATTGTCTTTGATAGATTGTTTTCTTTTACGACGGAGCCCTAATGGTAGCGTTCACATGCTTGTCCACATAGTCGGCATACACGCGTCACTTTAGGGTCATGGAAAGATTTGATAATACAATTAAGGTGGTTTATTTATTTATTTATTTATTTATTTATATATTTATTTATTTATTTATTTATCGTATGGCTTTTAGTGCCGGGAGTGTCCGAGGACATGTTTGGCTTGCCAGAGGCTGTAGCTGCTTCTAGCGGACACCCATAGTGTGAGCTACAAGTTCCGTTCAATTTCATGTAGTTCCAACTTTCGCTACCAGATGTCAATGATACCTAGCGGTGAACGTTGGAACTTTGTTAGAGCGTTCCTATGAAATCTATCCTAGAAATTTAGCTTCATACAAGTTAAGTCTGTGGAAGGATCTTTTACATGCCATAAATCTATGACATGGGACCGCCGGCTTTATTTTCCTCCTAAATTAAGGTGGTGAAAGCCATGGACAGCCAGATGTGTAAACACATGCCTCAACTCAAAGTTGGATGTTGCCCACGTCCGGTCGATCATGACCCCGACTCCATAAAATTCCTGAGGTATGTCTTCTTTTTCATTCTTCAATGATGTTAGTATTTTTTTTTCGAGGCTCTAGTGTTTGGTAGAGGTGAATAGTTTCTATGGTCTTCATCCAAGAAATGATTCTATTCTACTGCTTGTTGAAGACAAAGCGTTATAACTATACCCATACATATAGGAGAAAGTAGGCTATATGATATTTACTAAACATCTTGTGATATTACTATTAAGTTAAGTGTTGGTTCAGTGTTCATACTGAGAATTGTATTTATACATTCCGAAAGCAATAAGAATACATTTTGTCATTATTTGTGGGTTTTATGTGGAAGTTGGCATTCAAAGTTCCAAAGTCCATTCCATTTGATTATTATTTATTTCGCGTATGATTCTTAGTGCCGGGAGTGTCCGAAGATATGTTCGGCTCGCCAGAGGCTGTAGCTACTTCAATGCGGACACCCTTGGGATGAGCTACAAGTTCAGTTCAATCTCAAGTAGTTCCAACTTTCGCTACGAGATATCATTGACACCTAGAGGTGAACGTTGGAACTTTGATCGAGCTTTTCAACGAAATCTAACCTAGACATTTAGCTTCACACAAGTTGAATTAGTGGCAGGTTCTTTTACATCTATGACATCTGGTGCCGCATCAACAGGCTGAGGACTGGACATGGTTGCAGCAATTATTTCAGGTACAAGTGGGGCTGGATCAGCTCACCAATATGTGAGTGTAACCTGGAAGAACAGACGATCGAACATCTGATCCAACGCTGTCCTCTTTATTCGTACCCTGGCATTCCTAACGATTTGTTCGCTCTCACACCCGACTTAACCGAATGGTTGAGAAGGATGGACTTTAAAGTTTGACTATACCTTGTTATGTATAATTGTATATTGTATAAATTACCATAGGTCTACGATTAAATAAATAAATAAATAAATAAATAAATAAATAAATTGGACCGCCGGCATTCCCCCCTCTCCAAAAGAAGGCACACTGAGGGATTTTAACGCTCTTAAAAAATCCGACGACTTCGGCCGGGTTTGAACCCGCGATCTTGGACATAGAAACTCAGCATGCTAGCGACTACGCCACCTAAGCCATTTGATGTATCAGGGGGACTTCCGCAATACTAACATCTGCCATTTTTAGCCTATTTTCAATTTTGAAAAAATAGGCTTATGAGATCACCTTTTGTCCGTGTGTGTGTGCGTGTGTGTGTGCGTGTCCCTAATAACTTTTAAACGGCTGGAGCGATTTCAATGAAATTCGGTAAGTTCATAGTACTATTCCGGGCGACCTCGACCGTGCCCTTCAAATTTTGTTACGTCTCACCAATCCAACATGGCGGCTGTGCGAAATATTTCACCAGCATTCAATATCTCCGAAACTATTACCGATATCACCCTGGAATTTATTACGGTGATAAACGGAACTACTAGAAGTTCACCTATGTGAGTTTTGAAAAACTGGTAATTACAGAACCAACATGGCGGCCACGCGAATTTGAGACTTTTAATAGACGTTCCTCGCGATTTAACCAACCAAACGCAATAAAACTTGGTACAGTATATGTTTATACACATTGTAATGCACCAACATCTAACTTGGTTCAATTGTTTATATAGCCACAAGATGGCGGATGAGCGAAATATTTCACCGGCATTCTATATCTCTGAAACTGTTAGCTGTATCACCCTGAAATTTTATACGGAGGTAAAGGGCACTACTGGAAGTTCATCTATAAGACTTTCAAAAAGCGGTTAACTACAAAACGAACATGGCAGCCAAGCGAATTTGAAAATTTTAAATAGACCTTTCTCACAATTTAATGTTCCAAACGCAATGAAATCTGGTACAGGAAATGTTTATACATATTGTAATGTACTGGTATATAATTTAGTTCAATTGTTTACATAACCTCAAGATGGCGGCTGTGCGAATTTTAAAATTAAGTTTTTATTTCTTGTGTCGTAATCAAGCGATCGAAGTGATAGTTTGAATAATGAACCTACGCAATAATTTTCCTTTAATGGTACATGACTCTATGGCCTATACATTTAACAATCCAACATGGCGACCATCCGAAATATTCAGACGACTCTGAATATCTACGAATCTGTTATAGCAATCAAACTGATTTTGTTTATGTTCATAGAGGCTATGAACTTAAGTTCACCTATAGGACTTTAAATAACCTGGTGATCACAAATCCAACATGGCGGCGACGCGAAGTATAAATATTCACATGGATGTTTCTCGCAATTTAACCATCCGAGTGCAGTGAAACTTGGTACAGTAAATCCTTTTACGAATGTTAATCCACTGGCATCTACTTTATTTCAATTGTTTCCATAACCACAAGATGGCAGCAGAGCGAAATTTTAAAATCTCCTTATTACTTCTTGTGTCCTAATCATGCGATTGAAGTTTGAATGCTACACGTACACAATAATCTTCATGTAACATTCCATAACTCTAGGACCTACATATTGAACCCATGTACCATTGGCTCAAAAGGGGTCGAATCCATGTATTTGGGGAAGGAATGAAAGAAACATACAGTTTCTAATGTAACATAGAGAAATTTCAAGTCAGGATTCTAGCCTAACGTGGTGCAAGCGGCGAGGACCAGGTGTTCATGAGATGAGATCATGCCTCTTGACATTCAGAAGGAGCCAGTCATGGATATTAATAGAGCGAGTGGAAAGTTTTGGCTGTTAGACAAGGAAGCGTGACTCGGAAATCCAGCTTAGCTTGCATTAAAACGGCAACACCGCCGAAGTGCCAGTAGAAGAATAATTAAATTTAACCCATTTACAGGAATGAAAATAAGTAAATAATCACTGGACTGTGAATCATTTTGGATTAGAGATTTTTGTGTAAAGAAAAACCTTGTAATAATTGCACAGGAAAAAAACTGCAAACGCAGTATACGTCATTGGGGATTCACTGAGACCCGAGGAGGGGCGAATTTAAAAATGAACAGCAACACCCACGCAGCTGAAGACTACAAATTAATTAATATCTCCGAATTGCACGATCGATTCTTATGCGCAATGAGATCATTTGACGTTGAGAAGACGAGCTTTCTGGAGATATAATTTTTATAGTTGTACGACAATTAGTTCAAAAGTTGGTCACGAAAAGGACTAGAGTTTTATCTTTTTGTGACTAAAGAGTATAAAACTTCTGGCAGAGCCAGACCAAACATGCAGTTTCCGATAGCCCAGGAGGGCGTCACTTTGCATCAGTACATGCAGTATTCCGAGAGCCTAGGAGGGCGTTACTCTGCATCAGTACAAGCAGTATTCCGACAGTCCGTGAGGGGGCGTCACTCTGCTTCATCAAACATCGAATTCAGATAGTCCGTGTGGGGCGTCACGCTGAAACACACCGAAGACAGTATACCAGCTTTCCTTGAGGGGAAAAACGCTGTATCATACCGAATGAAGAATATCCGATAGCCACGGGCGTCGCGTTATCAATAATTTACGTACCTCCGTAAGGAGTCGTAAAGCAGTAAAAGTACAGTATCGCCGTGTTTGAGAAAAATTAGGAAAATCCTAGTTACAGGATTTAGGTCCGACAGTATAAAAGTTTATAGTGAAAAGTTCGTAAAATATAGTCAGAGCAGGCTGCGAACGTAGGACTCAAGGCGATAGGTCTTTAAGTAAACGACCAAAAGTATCATAGCGTACGGAAGTACCGTAACAGAGAGATAAACAGTTTATCTAATTTAAAGAACCCGGGCAGGGACAGAGAAATAAGGTTCGTAAGTATTCTCGAAGATTAGAAGTACTAGAACCGAATAAGCAAAGGAGAAGACAGGAAACTATAGACATTCGTTTCAAGAAAGCAGACGAACTATTCAAAAGCACTAAGACGCAAGAAGTATTAGTTGCTAAAAATCCATAGGTCACCGATAAATTATCAAGGGGACCGTGAACAAAACAGACTTTCATTAAGATCAATAAACAGAATCTAAAAGGGGAGCCGTTCGTGTCAGAGGAATAGCAGATCGTTCAGAACGGGATTCGAAGGAGTGCTATTGCAGGAAGGAAGTAGATGATTCGAGACTTTCAAATTCAGAGAGGATAGGAAGCCGACATTACTAAATTTCACCCTTGGAGACGGGAGATCAAGAGGTCACGTGTGGTAGGCTTAAATAGCGGCCTAGTGATCAAAAATGTGAAGTGTAAATATATCAAGATTTTAGTGTTAAAATAATATATTTTCAGTGTTTTTATTGTGTGTTCTAAACGGATACACCAGTGTATTTAAAATGTTATTAGTGTTAAATATATACGTGTTAAATATGTGTCAAGATATATCTGTACGTGCAATGAAGTTGTACAAGATGGAGCAAGTTAAAAAGTGGGCCAAAAATGACACATCGCACGAGGAGAAGGGTCAAAAAACGACCTTAAACATGTGAGTAAAGATTTTAATTATGTTTTGGTGTCGGAAAATGATTGTGTACTAATCCAGCGGAGTTTTTGAGTAAAAGGGATGTGTCAAAATAACAAATACAGAATAAGAACGCGGTCTGAACAAAAATAGAATTTTGAGAAATTATAAATAATTATTTGAAAGAATAAATCCTGTAGAGGAAATGTATGAATAAAATGTCAGTGTATTTGATGAATGTTATAAGAGCAAGCGTAATAATAATAATTATCATGAAAGATATTCAAATAAAGGTAAATTTGAGTTATATGAAAGAAATAGCTTTTGAGCTTTTGTAAGGAATGATGATATAGTATGAATAATAATAATAATAATAACAAGGTATGGAAATATAAATGAAGATCAAATTGAATGATATGAACATAAGAGCGTTGGAGCCTTAATAAAAAGTATAAGACATGATATTAACGCATGTTATTAAAATAGAGCAATTATTGTCAAAGGAAAAGATTAATATAAAAATTGAGATATGTATCAATTGTTAATATGGAATTTATCAGTTTTTTGGAAGACGATAGGCTTAAAATAAAGTATAGCGCAACGGAGCGCAATTAAAATAAAATGTCACGCTAGGAACGCGTAAAAGTTAAAGTACTTGGTAAGTTACTTATGAAGGGTAGTTGATGTTAGTGAATTGAGATATGTTGTAAGTCCTCTAATTGTGACGTAGATCACTAGGCCATGTGTGTGTTATTATGTAAAAGGGAGCAAATGTATGGTATTATTGAGCGTAGGTCATGTAGGCCACGGCCGACTTTAAATCGCATTTTGTATAAGTCCTCCAATATGGGAATGGTTCCCGAGGCATGTTAAGAGATTCGAACCTAGAATCCTCTTGTTGTTAAAGCCCGTAATTATTCGTCGTAAAATGTGTATTACTCTTCCCAATCAATGAGGACCATTTATAATTAATAAATGCTAAGGTTACGAAAGTGGTTTATGAGCCCAATAATATTGTTGAAAGAAAATAAGTGAAGTAGAAGCCAGGTCTTCCCAAGGAACTGAAAATGAAAGGAAGGTTGGTTTAAAAGATTTGAAGAGAGCTCCACCCGCAGACTAAAACGGGAAGTTTCCCGCACAGTCATAAATCACGCTCAAGTATTACGGTCAGACCCTAGGAGCAGGAGGGGTGGCTGAAGGCCGTCTTGTAAGAAGTAATGAATACACCGTGAGTGTTTAAAGTTGTTAATGACCCGGGAAATGAACAGAGGTCCTTGTAGATGAAATTATCGCTTGCCAGTTCAGATCGTAGTTTTTTTATGTGATAATGGTCTTATAAGACAAATAAAATAAATAACAATCCCTATTGTAATGTTGTATGGAAGTAGGATTTCCACGAGTTAAATGAAGGTAACTAGGTTCCGGGAGTAATCATAGTTTTTGACTTTGTCAAGTAATCTTTATAACTCTGGAGTACACAAGTATTTTCCCGATCACCGTGATGAATTTGTAAAACTTGAGAGAGATAGTAAATGCTGAGAACATGTGAAGTGCCCAAATATTAAAGTAAATAATTAACGTGTAATTTTAAATGTAATTATATATTTGTATTGATGATAAGAAAAGATAAAAATAGTTTTTGAGGTGTACAAAGGAATGACACCATTATTATTGGAAAATATCGAGCCAAAGGAGCTCGTAGTTATATGGAACTTTAAGATAGGTACTTTATGGAAGTAAAAATAATTATGAATTGTTGGTTTTAAAGGAAACCATGTGTTTTAATACAATATTTGTTTTATTCTTATATTACTCCTTGTTCATTTGGAACAAGTAGAAGATTATTGGTCAGTAATTTAATTGTTTTATTGTTTGTAGCGCCATAATTTTGGTTAATTAAATGTTTTAAAATAGGAGTTGATTTTGTTGTTATTTTTGCAAGTGTATCCTCTATTTAATCCAAAATGTGTAAGTCACAGAGTGGGAGAACATACTACAACCCCGAAATCCCGAATTGAGCAATGCTGGCATACTGTGATTTGCATATTTCTTGCTAAAAGGGCACAATATATAAAATCCAACATGGCGATCATCCGAAATATTTAGACGGTACTCAATATCTACGAATCTATTACGGCAATCAAACTGAAATTTTGTATGTTGATAGTGGCAGTTAATATAAGTAGGATATATGAAAATAGGCTGTATAGTTCTTCACGGAACTACTTGTTTCATTATCTATGAATTGGATTTTGTATTTTCGTGCACTGAAGTGTGCATTAGTATGGGCGTCATGCTCTGGCAGAAGCGTAAAAGAGAGATCGACATTTTCCATCAACTAGACAGTTTATTCCTTCTCCTGTAAAATCTAGGAATTGTCAGAAGACGGCTTTCAAAATCAAGCGATTCAAATGACCACGATACCCAAGCCTCCAAATGAATCATCCTCAATGTAGTCATCATTTGGCATTCACTCATTTTCATTACCATTTTTTATCGTTACGAGAAGATGACCTACATGTTTTGCCACTTAACGCAACAATCACCAGCACCACTATAAGATTTATGAGTGTTGCTATCATGTAGTAGGGAAAAAAGTTAATTTATGTTTTGTTAAATTTTGATACTATCGTCGAACTTTCCAAACACACAACGTATAATCACTGTTATTATAAAATTTGGAGGCTATTCTTAAAATTAGGTTAGGAAATAAAGCTAAAGAACTTCAATTCCTCGACAGTAATATTTAGTTTTGATGGGAAATGTCTTCGAGAATGTTGCGTTAACCTTCCTAAGACTGCGTATTTTATAATATCACATTGTCTCCTTTTCCCTTCTCATACACAATATCATAGGGGATGGGGTGCTTAGAGGAAATCTCTAGGGGCAGGTTCAGACAAGAAACAATCTACCTTTGTGACTCTGGTTCCTAGCGTTCTGCTGTTTTGCGGCACCGCTTCATTATCAAGACTGTCCACAAGCTGAGCAAAAAACTCACCAAGAGCTGTTCCCCCCAAAGTAGCGTCTCAAACGTTTGATTTAACCAGACCTGGGACGTAGTCGTCTTCGTCAAGTTTAACGGAGTCTAACTCAAAGTTCTCAGTGAAGCCAATTCTGGGAAGCAACATTTATTGCCAATTAGATACCTGGTCCTTATTATCCAGCCATTATGATATTGTAATGTGGATATTGAGCAGCAGAAGTTACAATTTAAAGGGGATATATCGGTTCTCCTACTGCCAAGAATGACTACACAGCTTAACAAGCATTCAAGAGAGATGGGGTGATATGGGCGATCGTCTCCATTCCAAATAATGCTACCAATCACAATTTGTTTCGGATAAATTATCATAGCCAGTCCCGCGGCGTGGTCATGCTCATTAAATCGTGCACCATGGCCGCGAGGGCAGCAGCAGCAAGTCCAGAGATTGGAGGTTCGAATTCCGGCGCTGACGGTGGCTATCCAGAGTGTGAGCGTTTCCACACTTCCTCCAGGAAAATGCCAGGATAGTACCTTACTTCGAGTCCTGGGGCATCCTAATACAGTTACACCCACTTGTAGAGGTAATCAGAGAAGTTTAACACACACCCAAATACATGAGGCTGATGACCAAGATGTCCTATAACATAAATTCACAACAACATAAATTAGCCAATATTTAATTCTCAGTGTGCAGATGTATGCACAACACATTCTCAGTTGGAATTACAGCACAAACAAATTACATTGCATTTTTATTATTATTATTATTATTATTATTCATTCATTTCGTATAGGCCATCTATGGACCGCGTCATTCCAACTGTCTTCTACTGGCTTTGATGTTTGCCCAGTACGCCCGCATTCGTTCTCGGTGGACTTCCTTCCGTTCCTGGGTCCAAATCTTTCCCGTTTTCAGCTTCGGTTTTTCTTGGAAACCTTTGCAAGCTTGAAGTTTCCTTTTGAGCGGGGCGCGCTACTGAATGTCTGTTGGTGATATCCCCACTTCTTTCAGATCTTTATCCAGTTCAATGAACCAGGCCCATTTTGTTTTCCTCTCCTGAAAGTAAGTTATTTTGCGGTTGGCCAGTCTCGCTGGGCACATTCGTTTCACATGGTAAAAAAATGTTATCCTTCTCTTCCGGATGACGTCACTTATCTTCTCCACATGAGTATATAGTTCATGGTTATGCCGTCTTCTGTATTCCCCGTTGTCATTGATGGGACCCAATATCTTTCTCAACATTTTCCTTTCTTTGGCCTCCAGTTTTTCGACCAAGCCTTTTTTGTTCATCGTGAGGCATTCAGAAGCATACAAGACTTCCGGACGGACGACACTGCAGTAATGTTTTAGTTTTGCGTTGAAGGATATTGATCTTTTCTTATAGATGTCCTTAGTTAAATGGTAGGCCATTTCCATTTTGCTCATGCGTGATGTGAATGCTTCTTTCTCTGATACATTAGGTGTTATAATTTCTCCCAGGTACTTATACTTTGCAACTCGCTTAACTTTTCCTTGTTCCACAGCAAGGTGTTTGGGCGCCGGTACGATATTAGTTATGAACACAGTCTTCTCAAAGGAGATATGGAGTCCTGCCTTCGCTGCTTGTGCACTAAGCTGATTAATCTGTTCCGTGGTTGTCTCTAATGAATCAGAAATGATTGCAAGATCATCGGCAAAGGCTAGACCGTCAATTGTGATGTTCCGGCTTCTGTAACCCAGTCTGACTCCGCTTGCAACTCCTTGTTTATTGAGTTCTTTACGCCACTCACGGATAACCTTCTCGAGGACACAGTTGAAGAGTATTGGTGAGAGACCATCTCCTTGCCTTACTCCTGTCTTGATTACAAAGTTGTCTGATATTTCGCCCCTAAACTTCACCTTCGAGGTGGTGTTGGTCAGCGATTGTTGGATGATCGCTCTGGTTTTGTTGTCCAGGCCAAATTCTTTTAGGATTCGGATCAGGGTGTTGCGATCAATAGAATCATAGGCCTTCTTAAAATTTCTTATTCCTGATCTTCAAATAGGAGAGGGTAGATTTGTGGTTTATAATCTGTTCGACGCATGATCGCCCTTTCCGGAAACCGGCTTGATATTCTCCCAGTTGTGGATCTAGTTGTTTCTCTGCTCATGTAAGAAGAGATTTGGAGAGAATCTTATAGGTTATCAGAAGGAGGGAAATGCCACGGTAGTTATTTACGTCTATTTTACCTCCTTTCTTATGTAGGGGGTGAATCAAGGCAGAAGTCCAGCCGTTGGGGAGTCTCTCTGTTTTCCAAATTTCGCAGATAATTTCCAATAGTTTATCTAGCGTCTTGTCACCAGCATATTTCCAAAGTTCGGCGATGATAGAGTCTTCGCCTGGTGCCTTGTAGTCCTTCAGCGATTGAATAATTTGTTTGATTTCTCTCTTCGTAGGTGGTAATGAATCTGGATGAACTTTGACGATGTCTTCAAAAGTAAAAGTGGACTTTGGAGCTTCACAGTTGAGAAGTGCCCCAAAATAATTCGCTAGAATTTGACAGTTGTCTTTATCATTATGAGCAACTTTACCATTGGTGGTTTTGAAATGTAGGCTTGGCGGGTTATATTTGCTAAGACTGCGTTTAAAGGTTCTATAGAAGTTCCGGATTTTGTTCCTCTCAAAGTTTTGATCAATTTGCAGCAGCTGTGTTGTGTCAAATGTACGTTTCACCCCCCGGATGATCTTCGCAGCTTGTTTTCTTTTATCAAGAAAATTTGCCCTGTTAACCTCGTTCTTCTGAGAGTCCCATTTCTGCCATGCGAGCTGTCTTTGATCTACTGCCGAATCACACTCACTGTTCCACCATACATGTTTCCTTCCTTTTAAAAGTGGAATTGTCTCCCTTGCTGAATCGACCAGGGCCTCTTGTATTTGTTCCCAGTTTACGGGAGCCAAGGAATCAAGTTTCAGGGTGAACTGTTGGTTGGACTTCAGCTTTTTGGTGTAAAATCTATCTATTCTTTTCACATGAGTCTTTCTGGAATTTCTAGGAATTAGTTTAACTTTAATCTTTGAAAGATAGTGATCTGAATCAAGTCGGGCACCCCTCAGAACTTTTACATTCTGGATCTCTCGTTGTGCTTTCCGGGTGATGGCAACGTGGTCAATTTGAAATTCTCCAAGGTTTGGATTTGGAGATGTCCATGTCTTCTGTTTTCTAGGCAAACGCTTGAAAGCAGTTGATTTCAGTACGAGGTTGAACGCCCTACACAGTTCTCGAGTCTTTCTCCATTGCGGTTTGTTCTTTTATGAGCCGGGTAGTTTCCTACAAAACTCTGGAATTTCCTTTCTTTACCAAGCTGGGCATTAAAATCTCCAACTAGAATAATGGTGTGTTTGTCTGGAACTTTAGAGATGATATCTTCTAGTTCTTCCCAGAATTGATCTGTTTTTTCTGGATCTGTCTTATTTGCCTGGTTGACTGGTGCATGGACGTTCACTATGGCGTATACCTTATTTGTGTTTCGGAATGAAAGAATAGATACACGACTGTTCGGGGAGTTGAAGTCTGTGATTGAATCCAGAATCCTTTTGTTGACAACAAATCCTGTCCCTAGATGAGGGATAGTTTTTACGGAATCTTTGCCAGTTTTACCTTTAAAAATACTGAATCCCTCTGATTCGAAGGCATGCTCATCTGGAAATCTCGTTTCCTGAATCACCGCAATTAGTATTTTATGTTGGTGTAAGGTATTTGTGAGTTGTTTTAATTTACCAATCTTCAGGAGGGAATTTACATTAAAAGTGGCAAATTAGTTTGGGCGTTTGTGTTTAATCTCTCGTGGAGTCTCCGATACCTCCAAGCATATTGGTGCAGGCTTCCCAGAGTCCGAAGGCCTGCATGCGTCGTCCAAGGTGACGGTGGATTGGTTACCACCTGGGGTAGTAGCTTCTGCTGACCTTTCCGCCATGCTTCTGACAGTTAGAAAACTGTAGATTGGGGCCGATGATATTCCGCACCGGCCAAAGTACTACCAAGGTTGTGAGCCTTGGAGTCCCCAGCACTGATCTGCTCGCCGACCTAGCTTCCCGCTGGGATTGGATACTCAACCTTCCACTGAGTTTCTCGGCTTAACAGAGGACACCTCTTGTAGGGTACATCGTTATGCCCTACTCATGCGCACTATTGAACCTGATTAGCTGATGTGTTGGTCTTCTTTTCCTACCAAAATCTCTTCATCCTCTCGCTAAGCTTCTTCCTTCGTTTTTCTGTCCAAGTTATAGTGGCTCTGATGTTGGGTTTGTCTCCAAATTGGTGATTGTCGATTTTGGTTCTGAATTTACATCTGTCCCGAGCATTATCTTCTGAGATTTAGATTTTCTGGAGATCTGTTTCAATTTCTTGTTTATTATTTTAATCATCTTATTATATAATACGCAAAGGTGTATGTTTCACAAAACTCGACCAGAGGGAGTTAAAAGGTGTGGTTTGTACCAAAATCTTCCTAATCAATACCACAGGAAACATCTTGCATTTCTTGAAATCTCAACGGAAATAAATTTATTTGTTTATAAAGTGCTTTTAAACAAACAAACAAGACGATAACCCCTGGCAGAACTGTGTCGCATAGCACTAGGGACGGGCGGGTAGTCTGCACACAAGGGGCGCACACAACCCATTATGCGAGAGATCTCGCACGGGTCCGGTAGTTATTATTATTATTAGTTGGTAGCATGCTGAATTGCTGTGCCCGAGATAGCGGGTTCAAACCCGGCCGAAGTCGTCCGATTTTTTAAGAGCGTTAAAATCCTTCAGTATGCCTTCCTTCGGAGGGGGAGTTAAGTCGGCGGTTCCTTATCATAGATTTATGGCATGTAAAAGATCCGTCCACAGAGTAAACTTGTGTGAAGCAAAATGTCTAGCTTAGATTTCGTTGAGACGCTCTATGACATTTCCAACGTTCACCACTAGGTATCGTTGACATCTAGTAGTGAAAGTTGGATCTACTTGAATGAACGAAATTTGTAGCTCACCCTAAGGGTGTCCGCTTGAAGCAGCTACAGCCTCAGGCGAGCCTAACATGTCCTCGCACACTCCCGGCACTAAATGCCAAACGATAAATAATAATGTATGTATGTATGTCTACCCCTTATTTTTCCCGTTTTCCAACGGGGTCGGGGATGAGATGCGATGGAAGTCTTTGTGGCGATGGTTTTTACGGCCGGATGCCCTTCCTGACGCCAACCGCATGAGAGGAGTTAATGAGAGATTAAATGAATGATGGTGAATGAAACTGGGCAAGGATGTGGAAGGAAGCGGCCGTGGCCTGTCATAAGGTACCGTCGCAGCATTTGCCTGGTGTTGAAAATGGGAAACCACGGAAAACCATTTCAAGGACGGCTGACGGTGGGGCTCGAACCCACGCGTCTGCCTAGTCAGCAGAGAGCTTGACCCCATGACCTAATGCTGCGCTTTAGCCAGCATAGCCAGTACTGTCGGTAACGATAAATAATAATAATAAATAATAATTTTACCGAAGCTGAAGACAGGGAAGGTGTGGTCCCAAGAGAGAAAAGAACAACACCGGAGACGAATGCGGGACCACTGGGCGGTAGTTAAAGCTCGGACGAAGAGACAGTTGAACTGACGAGGTCCCTAGTTGGCCGAATCGAAGAAAGAAGAAATAATAATTTTAATTATTATTATTATTATTATTATTATCATTATTATTAGGGGCCGGCCCCGTGGTTTTGGGGTAGCGCGCATGCCTCACACCCGGAGGCCCCGGGTTCGATTCCCGGCTCCGTCAGGGATTTTAAAACTGACGTGAAGGTTGCAACGGGATGCACTCAGCCTCGTGAGGACAATTGATTAACTGTCTGAAAGTGAGCAAGCGCCCCGATCACGAAAACCAAGATTAACAGCCGAGGGGACCCGATGCGCTGATCACGCGTCACCCCAATATCTGCAGGCCAAATGGCTGGGCAGCGATCGCTTGGTCGGCCTAGGCCCTTCATGGGCTGTATAGTGCCAGGGGTTGACTTTATTATTATTAGGGCCTATTATACCGTATAACAAATCACGTACGAAAAGGCCATGTAGCTTTTACATACCGGTACCTAAAAATAAGTGAATGAAGAATGAATGAAAAAATAAATAAATTAATAAATAAATGTTTTTGTGAAATTAAATTAGGCTCGTGTCTACATCTGCTTTTTATTAATTAAGTCAAACTGAATAAATATATGAAGAAATGCGGATCGTGTGTACGAGTTGTGTACGAGTTTACAATGTTATTTCATAAAACAGGCAAAAGTTCTCAGTCCGTTTCTTTATTCGGTTCTCAAGACCTAGCGAACCAATTCACGTGAAACCTTCTAGTTGCTCCCCGTGCACTGTGTGGTTGCTTGCTAGCGACACATCACAGTGGCCTGTGAAGGTCTGAGTGCTTCCATTGATTAAATTCAGCATGAGCCACTTAAAACTGAAACCATTGTGTTAACAAGATATTCAGTTAGCTTTAAGTCTCATACCGCAGCGATTGTAACTTACAAGTTGACCCAGTTTTCAGATTAAACAGCGAACAGTTGGTAAACACGATTACCGCTCTACTAATTACAAGAAGTTGCTATTTCTCTCGGCCTTTAATCTCGTTGTGTCATGACGTAGAGAACAAAGTACAATTGGCTTTACCTACAACTGTTAGTTCAACTGATGCAAGCAGATCCTATAGTTGGCACAGTATTTACAAGCTTGATGTTGGTATAACACAGTAAGCATTCTTTAAGCTGTATTAGTAGGACAGCTATACTACATAGTTAATTGAAGAGAAACTTTCATCAACTACTAACTTAAAACTTACGAGACATGGGCTACTACCGCGAAGCCCAGAGCTGAGTCTGGTATTATCTACATTTAGAGGTGGCTACAGCATACTATTTTCTTTTATCTCTCTTGTTAAATAAGATTTGAAAATGTGACCACAGTCGGGATTCCAAACCGAGTCTTCTCCTACTGGGCAGATGCATTTAGCAGTCACCTAGGCCCATGTTACATGGACCGAAACACTGGTCAGATTTTCGGCGCTGAAATCGGCTAATTTTGAGAGTGTCATACGAGCCGAATTTTGGTGCCGGGATCAGCTAATGTTGAACATGTTATACGAGCCATAATTCGGCACCGAGATCAGCTATCTTTAGCCTATTTGCATTTATAACAAGTAGTTCCGTGAAGAACTTTACAGCCTATTTTCATATATCCTACTTATGTTAATTGCCTCTATCTACATACAAAATTTCAGTTTGATTGCTGTAATAGATTCGTAGATATTGAGAACCGACTAAATATTTCGGATGGTCGCCATGTTGGATTTTGTATATGTAGGTCCTAGAGTTATGTACTGTTAAATGAAGATTATTGTGTAACTGTAGCATTCAAACTTCAATCGCATGATTAGGACACAAGAAGTAACAAGGAGATTTTAAAATTTCGCAAACCTGCCATCTTGTGGTTATGGAAACAATTGAAATAAATTAGATGCCAGTGGATTAACATTTGTATAAGGATTTCCTGTACCAAGTTTCACTGCACTTGGATGGTTAAATTGCGAGAAATGTCCAAGTGAATATTTATAATTCGCGTCGCCGCCATGTTGGATTGTTGATCACCAAGTTAATTAAAGTCCCATAGGTGACTTAAGTTCATAGCCCCTATGAACAAAAAAAAATTCAGTTTGATTGCTGTAATAGATTCGTAGATATTCAGAGCCGTCTAAATATTTCGGAAGGTCGCCATGTTAGATTGTTAAATGTATAGGCCATAGAGTAATGTACCATTAAAGGAAAATTATTGCGTAGGTTCATTATTCAAACTTTTACTTCGATCGCATGATTCCGCCACAAGAAATAAAAACTTAAATTTAAAATTCGCACAGCCGCCATCTTGAGGTTATGTAAACAATTGAACTGAATTAGATACCAGTGCATTACAATGTGTAGAAACATTTCCTGTACCAGATTTCATTGCGTTTGGAACATTAAATCGTGAGAAAGGTCTATTGAAAATTTTCAAATTCGCTTGGCCGCCATGTTCATTTTGTAGTTAACTGGTTTTTGAATGTCTCACAGATGAACTTCAAGTAGTGCCCTTTATCTCCGTACAAAATTTCAGTGTGATACCGCTAATAGTTTCGGAGATATAGAATGCCGGTGAAATATTTCGCACATCCGCCATCTTGTGGTTATCTAAACAATTGAACGAAGTTAGATGTCGGTGCATTACAATGTGTATAAACATATAATGTACCAAGTTTTATTGCGTTTGATTGGTTAAATCGCGATAAACGTCTATTTAAAAGTCGCGAATTCGCGAGGCCGCCATGTTGGTTTTGTAGTTACCAGTTTTTCAAAAGTCACATAGGCGAACTTCTAGTAGTTCCCTTTATCACCGTAAAATATTCCAGGGTGATATCGAAAATAGTTTCGGAGATATTGAATGCTGGTGAAATATTTCGCACAGCCGCCATGTTGGATTGGTGAGACGTAACAAAATTTGAAGGGCACGGTCGAGGTCGCCCGGAATAGTGCTATGAACATACCGAGTTTCATTGAAATCGCTTCAGCCTTTTAGAATTTATTAGGGGACACACACACACACACCTCACACACACACACACACACGCACACACACACGGACAAAAGGTGATCTCATGAGCCTATTTTTTCAAAATTGAAAATATGCTAAAAAATAGGCTGATGAGATCACCTTTTGTCCGTGTGTCTGTCTATGTGTGTGTGTGTGTGTGTGTGTCCCTAATTACATCTAAACGGCTGGCGCGATATCAATCAAACTCGGTAAATTCATAGAACTATTTTGGACGACCCCGACCGTGCCCCTCAAATTTTGTTACGTCTCACCAATCCAACATGGTGGTTGTGCGAAATATTTCACCAGCATTCAATATCACCGAAACTATTGCTGATATCACCCTGGAATTTTGTACGGTGATAAAGTTAACTACTAAAAGTTCACCTATGTGACCTTTGTAAAACTGGTAACTACAAAACCAACATGGCGGCCAAGCGAATTTGCGACTTTTAAATAAACGTTTCTCGCGATTTAACCAACCAAACGCAATGGAAATTGGTACAATATATGTTTATACACATTGTAATATACCGACATCTAACTTCGTTCAGTTGTTTTCATAACCTCAAGATGGCGGCTGTGCGAAATTTTTCACCGGCATTCTATATCTCTGAAACTATTACCGGTATCACCCTGAAATTTTGTACGGAGATAAACGTCACTACTGGAAGTTCATATATGAGTCTTTCAAGAACCGGTTAACTACAAAACGAACATGGCGGCCAAGCGAATTTGAAGGTTTTTAAATAGACTTTCCTCGCTATTAAATGATCCAAACGCAATGAAACTTGGTACAGCAAATGTTTATACACGCTGTAATGCACCGGTATCTAACTTAGTTCAATTTATTGCATAACCTCAATATGGAGGCTGTGCGAATTTTAAAATTAAGTTTTTATTTCATGTGTCGTAATCATGAGATCAATGTGAAAGTTTGAATAATGAACCTACGCAATAATTTTCCTTTAATGATACATGACTCTATGTACTATACCTATAACAATTCAACATGCCGACCATCCGAAATATTTAGACGGATCTCAATATCTACGAATCTATTACAGCAATCAATCTGATTTTTTTTATGTTCATAGGGGCTATGAACATAAGTTCACCTGTAGGACTTTCAATAACCTGGTGATCACAAATCCAACATGGCGGCGACGCGAATTATAAATATTCACTTGGACGTTTCTTGCAACTTAACCTTTCGAGCACAGTGACACTTGGTACAGTAAATCCTTATACAAATGATAATACACTGGCATATAATTTATTTCAATTGTTTCCATAACCACAAGAAGGCAGCTGTGCGAAATTTTAAAATCTCGTTTTTACTTCTTGTGTCCTAATCATGCGATTGATGTTTGAATACTACACCTACACGATAATCTTCATGTAATGTTATACGAGCCGAATTGCGGCGCCGGGATTGGCTAATTTTGAGCATATTATACAAGCCGGATTTTAGCGCCAAGATAAGCTATTGTTGAGCATGTTATCCAAGCCGAATTATTGCACCAAATTCAGCTAATTTTGAGCATGTTACTCGAGCCAAATTTCAGTTATAAGATCAGCTAATGTTGAGCATGTTATACAAGCCGAATTTTTGCGCACAGATCAGCTAATTGTGAGTATGTTATATGAGCCAAATGTTTGCGCCGAGATCGGATAATTTTGAGCATGTTATACGAGTCGACGTTCGGTCACCAAATTTCAGCAGCCAAAACGTGTGGTGAGTTACTGTACACGGGCAGAATGTTGACCATAATACGTAAGCTGGATTCCCTTTAGGGGCAGCAGTTATTTGAAAATGGATGAGTTAGAAGTAGGTTGTGTTGGTGCAGTGCATTTATGAAATTGCCTTCATGAAGTGACATTTCCTGAAAGGGAAAAGAAACCGTTAGTTGGACCCTACCCAGTCTCATCAAATCGTTTGAAAACTGGTCTGTTTCTCATCATGTTCTGCGAACACAAGAAATACCTTCACAAGTATTTCCGGTGTTACCGATTGTCAGGTGGTTCTTTTGACGAACTGTTGACTTAAGCTGCTTGAAAAATAACAGAGCAGGATACGAATATCGCCATGGATAAACACCACAACATAACCTATATTCGCGGTTATTATTTGTAGTTCCAATTTTTCCCACACTGCGCGCTTCTTATCCTCCACGCGTGTGCATTCGGTCGACTTTCAACCCGTATAACTTGACAGACTTTTTTTTGTTCGCGTTTTTTTTGTAATTTTGCGCGTAACAATTAAATGTAAAAGTATCTATATATTTAAAACACTAAGGTGAGTTTTGTTACCACGAGATTGAGAGACCGGCTCAACCGATTGACTTCGTAAAGCACTCTGATGTAAGCTCTTGGCATGTATATTTGCAGAATGTTTTCAAAAGAAAAATAAATGTTACCGTATATTTTTGAATTATTTAAGAAATATGCAATATTTTTGACACTCGCGCATGCGCAGAATCGCTTTCACCCGTGAAAGAAATAGTGGATAGAAAATATACCGCGTTTTACTGTGATCGTTGTTTATGAGAACTATAAAGGAGGGGAAATATTGTGTATGATGTTCCCACGAAATATTCTGTAATTGAATTATAAAAGATAGGAAATATTGAAGAATATAAAGTGGCAGTTGAGTGTATACATTTTATTGTTTCCTTTATTTAGTAGTTCGTCGATTTCCCGATGTTTTGGTAGCTCAATCGGTAGCGTTGCAGTCTTTGAATAACATATTATGCATCGTCGAAAGAGTTCGAATCCCACCTAAGATATGTTCTTTTATTTCCGTTATCTTCTTTCTTGCTATTGGTATTACACTGTCAAAACATATTTTACTTTTTTATTTCCGTAGAGTAACAAATTCTCCGCGATTTACGTTGCCATATACTTTTAAATTATTAAACAAAAATGTAATATTACAGGCATTCGCGCGTGCGCACAATCGCTTTCGCCATGAGAGACAATTGGCGAAGATAATTCATTTGATGGGGCCCGGGCATCGTGGTCACTCAGCCTCATGTACTTTGGTGTGCGTGTGTAAAATCTAGTACGGCAATCTTTCTTATTGTGATGGCAGTATTAATGTGTGTGTTTGCGAAGTTGGGGATTGGGAAGTAGATGGCCGAGGCCTTACGTTAGGAAACATCCCGGTATTTGTCAGGAGTGGAAGTGGGAAACCATGGAAAACCATATCCAAGATGATTGGGTTTGCAATCGATCCCACCTCCACTCAGTTTTACCTCCCGAGGCCAAGTGCGCCCCGTTCCAGTTCTCAGACCAGAATTAAATTTCATGGCAGAGCAGGGAATCGAACCCCAGCCTCCAGAACGATAGCGAAGAATGTGGTCTTAAGAGTGGAGTTCCCTGTCTTAATACGATTTTAGACATGCACGGTACATATAATTTTAAACTGCCTCCATTACGGTGGCTGGCAAAGTGAGTCTATGCTCATTCCAATAATTGCGAAGTGATTCTATGCTCACCTGCATAATTTACTGTCATTGAAACCCAAAGGATTATACTTATAACAGGTGATGAAAAGTACTAATTGAGAGAAGGTTTGGTTCTATTTATATCAAAACGAAGAAAGCTATCGTGAGCTGCGTTTGCAAACTATAGCAAAAATTGTTGCTGGCAGGGATAATTATAAAGATTTTATTATTGGCGATCAGTCTCATCGTATTCTCCTCAGCAACCAACTTGAGTATGCAAGTCTCTGGACGGTGAATACACTGGTCATGCTGAACTTCATTGTATAAGCCGATCGTTTATTGATTGTTTAGTGTACGTAAAAATGAGTCTAACCACGCTGTTAATTTTGGCAGTGGAAGAATTATTTGCCATTTAATATTTATCGGCTCCGTTGATGCAGGACACTATAAGGTAGTCTTATGGAATACGACATCAATTTGGGAAGAAATGACACTATAAATAATCCCGATCGATGAAGAAGAACATTGACTGGTCGTTATATTAACTAAAAATAGACGCAAAGTGAGAAATCAGAGAAAATACGAAGCCACTTTAGTTATTATTTTAAGGAGCGGAACTACGAGATCATCTGCCCCTCTTAGGCTAACACACATTAAAGTTTACAAAATCGGCTTCGGTGGCGTAGTTGGTAGCATACTGAGCTTCTATGCCCAAGATCGCGGGTTCAAACCCGGCCGAAGTCGCTAGATCTTTTAAGAGCGTTAAAAATCCCTCAGTGTGCCTTCCTTCGGAGGGGAAGTTCCAACGTTCGTTGCGAGTTGCTTGTTGCGGTGGCGTCTAGTAGCATGTTAAAGAACCTTCCAATAATTATATAGGTTAAGAATGTAATCACTCACTTAGGTTCCTACGTTCGTTGCCAGGAGCCGACTGCGGTGGCGTCTAGTAGCTAAGTTCTGAACTAGTAGTCGTTGACGGTGGCGTTTGGCGGCAAAAGTGAGAATTATTTGAAAAATTCAAGTCTGCAGTCCTTACTTGAATTAAAAAACAAATAACACACACACCAATACAGTCATCACAATTAACACTGGTTATCGGACAGATCCTACACACACCCAAATACACGGGGCTACATGACCGCGTTGTCGCAGCCCCTAAACTGAGGAACCAACCAACCAACCAAAGTTTACAAATTTGGAATGGAATTTAAAATTTAGAGGTGGCCATCTAAATTTGAAAGGACCGAAAATTAATAAAACAAAATATTAAATAAAATTAATAAATATAATATTGAACCAAAATTACGGAATTAACAAAAAATTCAGAATTTTAGATTGCTGGCCCTAGGCAACTAGTAGAATATCGAATGTGATGCCTGCTTTACACTGAATAACACGGCTGGGATTAAATCCCTCTGCCTCCACTGTAAACTCCCTATGGTATTTCTAGAATCCCTCAGACGACGAAGGGAGATGTCCCGTGTGTGGAGATGCATGACGGCATTGATGTTCTCCAGGGTGGAGTGTTACGTCAAGTTAGAAGTTCAGAGGTTAAACCCACACGTACCGTAGGAAAAGAAAATCCTTTTGCTTTCATCGTTACTTCAATGAGAGTTATACAAACAGTTAGACTGGAGGAATTGAAATCTTAACCTGGGATGTATGTTTTAATAGTGGATCACAGGATAAAATATAAACACTGTATTTATCTGCAATTTTACTGTTATTTGTTATCCTACTTTCAATTTTTGCAAACAAAATGGAGGCGTGAGATCTGAAATTAAAATCCACACCCTGCTGCTAGTCGACAGTATCAGGGAATAGAATGAATGAAGCCCCCCCCCCATCTAACGGCGAGGATATGAACTGTGCCGTCTGACGAAGCCTGTCGCACTCCCCTGGGCTAATGATTAAATCAATGACAAATGAAATGAAATGATCATGGAGAGTGTTGCTGGAATGAAATTGTGGCAGGAAAAGCCGGAGTACCCGGAGAAAAACCTGCCTCCGCTTTGTCCAGCACAAATCTCACATGGAGTGACCGAGATTTGAACCATGGACCCAGCAGTGAGAGGCCGGCATACTGCCGCCTATGCCACGGAGGCTCCTGCGTGAGATCTACATGGTTCTCTCTGTGTGTGTGTGTGTATGTATGTCCCAAACTGTCGATTCAAAAACGTCGAAACCATTTGAAACAAATTTGGTACAGAGTTAGAACGACCAAAGAGACACCCAGTTTCATGTTTACCTCAACGAAAACCAAATGTTGAAAGCTTAACTCGAATTACGACTAAACTAATCATCAGATCTCTACCAAATGTTAGAAAAACATACCTTCATGTATTAAACATCAGCTACCAAAACTACAAGGTCATCAGTTGATTAATATTTATTGCATCTAAAATTTCAAGATGGCGGCATTATATTGCATAACTTGTGCTCCAATTTAGCTATGCTCACAGTAGTTGGCAATTCGTTAGTTATATAAAAGGAACTTCAGGCACCAATTTCATAACTATATGTGATTAAATATTACGCATAACTGCCATATTGAAATTATAAAATGTAAAATCAGCAAACTATCGACATTTAAGAGATTGTGAACCCCTTATCCTCTGATGGATAAATGATTCGATGTTTTATTTCTACAATTAATTAATATTTCCACCAGCGTCATGAAATAGCCAGACGAAGATGAGGAAACTTCAAGCATGTTGGAGACAGTGGGGACATACCTGCAGCAGTTTGACAAAAAGCTAAATACTTAAGGATTGTGAAAAGAAAGAGCCTAGCAATGTTTCAGAAGGACAGGTGGTGGCTACCTCAAAATAGAAGGGACGCGTGGTGAGACACGCTTATGGCATGTTCATTGTACTATTCGCGCCTAGAAAAAATATAATGCAGTAACGTGAGTGGCTGATGGTACTACTGGACACTCCTACGAGGCCGAGGTCTGATAAAAAACCGCGAAGTTAACGAAAAAGTGGAAACAATGAGAGATGAATGCTTACGAACGCGCCAAGTCTAGCTTGGGCACGCGATAGCTAGCATTAACGCGGGAGATCGGCTAGACAACATCTCTACGATCGATTCTAGAATTAATGGGCATATTCTTGACCTGCGCAATTTTACGAGTTCAGTGATATTTGTTTCATTCCTGTACCACTATTATTTTGAGAATTTTTTATATAAATTCCCCCCCTATCGATACCTAGGGCCAGTTCATTTATAAGTGGCGTGAAGAGCCAAGACATTACTATTACATTTTGTGCGTCTGAGGACGTAGGTTATTATTACATTTTGCGCGTCTGAGGACGTAGGCACTTGTACTTTGCGTGTCATGAGGACACAGATTTTTTATTAATACAAATGTGTTCTAAATTCAGTGTGATAGATAGTCACAGTACTATTTTGTAGGGACAGTATCATCGACAATTCGCCAACAGACTGTTCTGGGGAAATAAGTACCTAAAACGGTGAATTTTGTAGACAGATATCGAGTGTGTAATAATCTATAACTTTTTGCATCAGCACGAGAGATGACATCGCTTATCATGGAAGAAGTTTGGAACTGTCAACACTCCGTCGAGATGTTTGAGATGAGCTAAGCAGCATTTAGTAGGGAGATGGCTGGAGATGTTCGCTGACGGGTGACTGGCCGAGGATGAGTACTGAATAATATTCGTATTATCTGACAAATTAACTTATTGTATATGGGACATATTTTGTTTGTAAATATCTTTCTTGTGTTGATTAACGTAGTGTATTTAGTTTTGGTCTGACACACCTTTTGCATGGAAACAGCTCGCACAATTTTTCATAGTCGTAAGTTCTTGTTTGTTTGTTTTAACTAACGTAGCTATGTGGACAACCGTGTTTGCATAGGTGTACGCAATGCGGTTAAGAAACGTCTCTTGGAGATATGTTGTGTTTCGGAAGTAGGACTGAATTAATATAAGAAATTTTTATAAAGTGAATCATGTTCACAGGAGAAGACCCTTTTTTGAAATAGAAAAACAGTAGATTGGAGGGAAATTAATCTTTGTAATGTTTATTATTGATCAGATTCAGTGAGTTTATTGCCGTTGGAGCAATGTGAGTTGTGGCGAAGAGCAGTCAGCTCTTTCGTAGGTTTTAATATTCTTTAATAGATTGTGAGCATCTGAATCAACCGACCTGTGTGAAAAGTGTTATGCCATTCCCAGCAGTGTGTGTGTGTGTATTTTATTGGTCACTACAAGCGGGAATTTCAGCGTAGACTGATTTCTGTCAGCTTGGTGCCAAGTCCATATTGTGACCTTGCGAGGGCGTATGTGACTATATCGATTAATGTCTTACCATATGTTTATGTGGTTGAGATTTGTTGCTGTTGATTCTACGAGATAACGGGACAGTTGGTCATGTTATTTTTACACACTGGAGCTGGACGATGACAAGAGTGAGGAAGGGGGGAAGCTGTTTTCACAAGGCGGGCTGAATAGATTGCATCGAGGTCATTAGTGTAGACATGTTGGCTCCGTAATATTACTTGAAATACAGAATAAGAACTGATCAATGATAAAAAAAATTGTTTAAATAAATGGGAGTTGCCTACGAATCACTATAATCTCCGAAGCGTTAGCTTAACGTGCATTTTTGTTCATATAAGGTAATCTCAGCCGGTGAGGCTTTTGTTGTTGTTGGTTCCATTCCATGTTTATGTTACGTATTAGTGACCCGTGCAGTCACGTGCGATGCTGTCTTTTCCTTGTTTGTGTATTGAGCAATTGGCCGTGTTGGCAGCTCATTTGTCAGATGCGTCATCGCACTGAAGGAGGGTCTCGAGGGAGATTCCTGTAAATATTAGATTTTAGATTGTGTGTCAGCATTAATTTTAAGGGTTTTTATTAGTGTTGTGTCCTATATCCGTAAACGTTGATTTACGAGATGATTGTTCGTAAGCATCGTGGCTGTTACCCGCTGTAAACGAACAATCATCCAAGTACTCATTTCTCGTAGTTAGTCATTACGCGTACATAAAATCCCAATGCAAGTTAGTGGAACTTGGATCCACATTTTATGAGGGGGAGATCCGTCAGACTCCTCAACGTTGATAGATATTTCTGTCATGGGAAGATTCAGGGAGGAATATTATTATTGTTGTTGTCTATATTCATTTTTTTGCACAAATAGTCATTAAATTATGTTATTATTTTACGTCTTGTCACTTCCTTTCTTAATTATAGTTTTAATCCTATGACCCTTCCCCCAGTAGAGCATGTTGTTTGGCGAACGTAAACATCACACTATGAACTGAGCGCGACCCCTTGATCAAGATTCTTGCATATAAACACTGCGATACTGAAGGGTTCATAGGAGGTAAACTGGCGCGGCCAAGCGTGGGGCGGTTCACTGTGGTGTAGCGGCAAAGAAATTGCACATTTCAATGTAAGCGTAGTTGGGTTTACAAACTGACGCAACAATAAAGGTGTAGTTTTGTTGCTGGTTCGCTGCTGGAACACATTTAGTTGGCGTATTTGAGTAAAACTGACATGCCACAAGTGGAGGCAGATATGACAGTATTTTAATCACCGGAAAGTGATATTTTATTAAAAGTAATTGAGGCGAAGAGGATACCGACAACTGTGTGAAATATAAATTAAAATCAGGAGTTTGCAATGTAAAATACGGTTCACGTTTTTGTCTATTGAATTAAAGTAAAAGTAATATACGTGATATCGGGCGCCCAATGATTAAAGTTAAAACTAGATTTGTTTAGAAAGTCAAACTCATGAAAATGTTAGGAGGCTGGTAGCCTTAAATGACAATTAATACTTTGTTAATTAGTCAGTGTTAATATCAGATCAGGATAACAATTTAATGACTGAATATGTGTTTGGGTTTAAATTAAATTGAGTAAAATTAGAACCACTCAGAGATGCAATCGACTAGTGGGATTAAATGTAAAATATAAATGAACTGAGTAGGGTAAAGAAATTAAATGTGCATGGGGATTGTATGTGTGTGTCAGGGGGCATTGCTTTATGCCATTTCCCTAATGTCTCATATAAAGTATATAACATGGCAACAGTAGAACAGATTCAAGAAATCATTGAAAATGCTGCTAGGAGGACACAGGAATTGTTGGACACCAAATTGGCGGAACAGAGTGAGTCATTAAACACTAAACTATCTGAACAGAGTGAATCATTAAACACTAAACTATCAGAACAGAGCGAATCATTAAACGCGAAACTATCCGAACAAAGTGAATCACTAAACAATACTATGTTAGAACAAAGTGAGTCTATAAACAAACTATCTGAGCAAAGTGAATCATTGCGGACACAATTAAACAACAGTAGGATTGAACAAAATGAATATCAGGCGGAACAAGCTAGATTATTAAAAAGTGAAATCAATGACACTATAAATTCGCAGTTAGAGGCGCAGAATGTTAAAAACACGAACCAATTAGCTTCGTTAACCGCAGAGATGAAGGATCACACTAATCAACAGATGGTATTGCTGGCCCTAGATGTTAGTAAAAACAATGAAAAACAATTAGATCAGATTAAGAAAATGGAAATTATATTTGATCAAAAACTTAGCATTCTGGATGAAACGGTGTTAGGTAAATTAGAGCAAATTGAACTAGCATGCACTATGAGTACGAGCGAGGTCAAGATAGCTCAGGATAAGATGGAAGGACGATTTAAGGAAATGAAAAAAGCGGCAAGGTCATTCAGCAACAATTATCAGCGGTAGATGAAAATATATCCGGCATAATTAAAGATATGGACCGTCTCGAAATAAAATCAGCGGAGCAATGGAAAAGCCTAGAAGCGGATCAGGATCAATTAAAGAATACCATCGACGAAAGGCTGAGCCAGATAGAAAGCAATCAGGATGACACTAAAAGCCACATTGAGGAGAAAATAAACACAATTAAGGAGCAAATAAGAAAATATTGGCGAAAAATGAATATCGATTCTAAAGAGGAAAGATTAACCATTATTAAGACAGTAGGCGAAAATCATACTCGTATTCAAGCATTAGAACAATAAATTAAGAGTAAACTTAAAGAACAAACAGACAGGATCATTAAAGCTGAACTGAGGTCGATAGAACAATCCTCGATACTTAAAACGGGAACAATGAAAGATAAGCAGGAGGACTCAAATAGCCCGGAGGGGACGAGCACAGCAAAAAGTCAAACTCAGACAGAGAGCCCATTAACGACAAACACGGAGGGGTTTCGCAAGAATATTGAAAGGAGTTCCACGCCACAGGACGGTCATCAGCCCACACAACTTATCCAAGTAATTCGTTCGAACGATTATAAACCGCAGAAGTACACGGAGAATTCAGGGGTGACTCCTAAAGCCTTTAATAAAGAAATTGAAGATCATTACAATGACACTGGGGTACCTGAAGCACGTAGGTTAAGGATGATGGAGAGATTTTTATCAGGAAATATCCTTACATGGTTTTTAAGCTTCAAATATACATTTGGAACTATGGCAGATTTTAAAATCGCGTTTCTGCGCAAATACTGGTCGCCGGCATTGCAACAGAGTTTAAGAATGGAGCCTTACTCTAGGAAATACCAAACTACCCAGCAAACGAAATACTCAGATTTCTTTAACATGCAAATGTTAAAATTTCGCGACCTTGATTGCCCTTTAAATGAAGCGGATCTGGTGATCACTATAGCGCGGCAATTACCAGTCAACGTGCAACAAGTACTAGTCGCAGCGAACGTTAGTATGGCCTTACATGCAGAACAGATATTACGCCAGATAGATGAGACCACATCTCATAATCATTATAGAGGAGGAAGACAACTGGAGTTAGTAAATACGACAGAGGTCATAAAACCAAAACAGGCGAACACTAAAACGCAGGGTACAATTACAAGCACATCCACACCTAGGCGAAACCAGGAAGAGGTAGAAAACAGACCGTACCAGCGTAACGAGAATAACTATAACAATAGGTCATATCAAGGCAACAATAGATATCAACAGAGAGGGTATAAACAATGGCGTAAAATTCGAAGAAATGAGGGGCCTTATGGAAGATACGGTAATTACAATGGGAATCAAAGATGGAAAGGAAGGAGAGATCAAAATCGAGGAGAGGCACGTAATTATCGAAATGACTGGAATGATAGGCACGCTCAATCACAAAATTACCTAGAGGAATTACACGCTAGTCAAGGTGGAGAGCAAGGACGATGGGAAAAAGCCATTGGGAACATGAAGAATCCAGACACACATACTGAGGAAGCTGGAAGTCTACTGAGACAAGAGGAATGTCAGGGGCGCGGGCGACAAAAGGATGATGGGAGTCGCAGCGGAGCTAAAAAAAAATTAAATTTGGATAAAGGAGACAGTCTACAAACGCAACAGTCGGAAGTTGAAGATGGATGGATAGTAGCGAACATACAAGAATGGATTGCTTTGCCAGAAGATTGCCTGGAGGAGACGGTGAAACCACGGAACGATGATATTAGGCAGCTACCCATTACTTACGCGAGGCTGGTGGAATTAATATAAGATGTTTATTGGATACGCGGTCGCAGATCAGTCTGGTATCGGAGGCCTTGGTTCGAGAGTTGGGACGGAGTCAGAATATTCCTGTGATTCCCGTGCCACAACTCAAAGTGAGGGGTGTTATTCCTGAACGCACCGTCACTTGTAAACGTCAGGCATACTTAGAGCTGAACATATTGGAACACACTTTTGGGCAAACATTCATTATCATGGCAAATATGAATTTCAATTTAATTCTTGGTGCAAATTTCATTTGTGATTATCAAGCAGTGATAGATTTGCATAAGAACACAGTCAGTTTTAGAGAGTATGATCAACTGAAGAACGTGGGATTGCATATGGATGAAATCACTTCCGGAAGAGATGTAAATTCTTGGGCATTGGAAGCAATATCGGAAGAGACGGAAGAGGAGATACGAAAGCCAAAGAAGGAAGATATGTTTATGTCAACAAATTGCTGCACAAATGGGTAGATAATGACCACACCAAATTACGCATACTAGTACCTGTATCTTTACAACGAGGATTGACATGGCATACACACGAAAGTTACGGACACGTCGGAGTAGACAAATGCGAAGCGACAATAGGAGAGACATTTACATGGCCACGTATGAAAACAACTATATGTGACGTCATTACGACTTGTGATCCTTGTCAGAGGACAAAGCCCAATAACTATTTAATGAGGCAGTATCCTAGACCATTGCTACCTCAGAAACCCTGCGAGCTAGTGGCCCTGGACTGTTTCGGTCCAATCCCGAAAGGTAGGCGAGGTTGCCGTCACTTGCTAGTGTGCATTGATGTGTTTTCTAAGTTTGTCGTATTATGCCCCATTCAGAAAACTACATCGAAACAAGTACTCATTCGTATTCGAAATAGAGTTATTGCAATCCTTGGAAAACCAGAATTTATATTGTCAGACCATGGCAGCTATTTTACAAGCGCCGAATTCAAGAAATGTATGGAGGACATGGGTATAAAACACGTTTTAAGCAGTATCCGACATGCCCAAGCTAATCCAAGTGAGCGAGCAATAAAATGTGTGACATCATACTTGAGAATCTTCATTCCCAAATAACATCATAAGTGGGTGGATAAAATTAAGGATGTAGAGACATGTATGAATTCTACCAGGCACGAGTCAACAGGACATATCCCTATGGTCTTACACAAAAACGAGTATCCAGTGAGAACGTGGAAAAGCATCATCAACTGCCCACAAGATCCCATGATAGCACCTGACCTGCGAATAGAGAGAACGAGAGCCTACATGAGAAAACAAGCAGATCGCAGATTACGGCGAGTGAGAAATAAGAGATTTCACCGTGATCTAGAAATCAACCAGCTCGTTTTGGTGAAACGACCCGCTACATCTGATCCAGAGAAGAAGATCTTCAGCAAATTCTGGGAAAAGTTCGTAGGACCCTATTCTATTGTAAGAAACCTAGGATATAATGCATACAGAGTGAAAGAGTTAAGCACAGGAACAATGTCAGTCTACAATGCAGCCAATTTAAAAACGTATCGAAGATGTGAACCATGGGAGCGCCGAAATAATGATGCAGTTTAAATATATGGACGTCCTATATCAACCAAGTGGACGGGGGGCAGTTGAGTACGGCACGTGAAAGAGAAAGTGGAGATGGTGTTGACAAACATTAACGGGACGGGCAGAGTGTTGCCTAAGGCATCAGCGCGTCACGCAAGCTGTTGAAAGGGTGAGGTCCAAGCAGGAAATAAAACGAGTAAATGCCATTCAAGACAGGAGCGGCTAGACCAAGTAATAGAAAAGGGGTGATTCTGAAATAAAACAAATTGGCCTACGGAAGTCTTTTAAAAATTTATCGACTGTATCCTAAGTTCAAAATTTTGTGAGTGGAGGAGTTGTGAACCCTTTATCCTCTGATGGATAAATGATTCGATGTTTTATTTCTACAATTAATTAATATTTCCACCAGCGTCATGAAATAGCCAGACGAAGATGAGGAAATTTCAAGCATGTTGGAGACAGTGGGGACATACCTGCAGCAGTTTGACAAAAGGCTAAATACTTAAGGATTGTGAAAAGAAAGAGCCTAGCAATGTTTCAGGACAGGTGGTGGCTACCTCAAAATAGAAGGGACGCGTGGTGAGACACGCTTATGGCATGTTCATTGTACTATTCGCGCCTATAAAAAATATAATGCAGTAACGTGAGTGGCTGATGGTACTACTGGACACTCCTACGAGGCCGAGGTCTGATAAAAACCGCGAAGTTAACGAAAAAGTGGAACCAATGAGAGATGAATGCTTACGAACGCGCCAAGTCTAGCTTGGGCACGCGATAGCTAGCATTAACGCGGGAGATCGGCTAGACAACATCTCTACGATCGATTCTAGAATTAATGGGCATATTCTTGACCTGCGCAATTTTACGAGTTCAGTGATATTTGTTTCATTCCTGTACCACTATTATTTTGAGAAATTTTTATATAATTTCCCCCCTATCGATACCTAGGGCCAGTTCATTTATAAGTGGCGTGAAGAGCCAAGACATTACTATTACATTTTGTGCGTCTGAGGACGTAGGTTATTATTACATTTTGCGCGTCTGAGGACGTTGGCACTTGTACTTTGCGTGTCATGAGGACACAGATTTTTTATTAATACAAATGTGTTCTAAATTCAGTGTGATAGATAGTCACAGTACTATTTTGTAGGGACAGTATCATCGACAAATCGCCAACAGACTGTTCTGGGGAAATAAGTACCTAAAACGGTGAATTTTGTAGACAGATATCGAGTGTGTAATAATCTATAACTTTTTGCATCAGCACGAGAGATGACATCGCTTATCCTGGAAGAAGTTTGGAACTGTCAACACTCCGTCGAGATGTTTGAGATGAGCTAAGCAGCATTAAGTAGGGAGATGGCTGCAGATGTTCGCTGACGGGTGACTGGCCGAGGATGAGTACTGAATAATATTCTTATTATCTGACAAATTAACTTATGGTATATGGGACATATTTTGTTTGTAATTATCTTGCTTGTGTTGATTAACGTAGTGTATTTAGTTTTGGTCTGACACACCTTTTGCATGGAAACAGCTCGCACAATTTTTCATAGTCGTAAGTTCTTGTTTGTTTGTTTTAACTAACGTAGCTATGTGGACAACCGTGTTTGCATAGCTGTACGCAATGCGGTTAAGAAACGTCTCTCGGAGATATGTTGTGTTTCAGAAGTAGGACTGAATTAATATAATCATACAGTAGATTGGAGGGTAAATTAATCTTTGTAATGTTTATTATTGATCAGATTCAGTGAGTTTATTGCCGTTGGAGCAATGTGAGTTGTGGCGAAGAGCAGTCAGCTCTTTCGTAGGTTTTAATATTCTTAAATAGATTGTGAGCATCTGATTCAACCGACCTGTGTGAAAAGTGTTATGTCATTCCCAGCAGTGTGTGTGTGTGTATTTTATTGGTCACTACAAGCGAGAATTTCAGCGTAGACTGATTTCTGTCAGCTTGGTGCCAAGTCCATATCGTTACCTTGCGAGGACATATGTGGCTATATCGATTAATGTCTTACCATATGTTTATGTGGTTGAGATTTGTTGCCGTTGATTCTACGAGATAACGGGACAGTTGGTCATGTTATTTTTACACACTGGAGCTGGACGATGACAAGAGTGAGGAAGGGGGGAAGCTGTTTTCACAAGGCGGGCTGAATAGATTGCATCGAGGTCATTAGTGGAGACTTGTTGGCTCCGTAATATTACTTGAAATACAGAATAAGAACTGATCATTGATAAAAAAAATTGTTTAAATAAATGGGAGTTGCCTACGAATCACTATAATCTCCGAAGCCTTAGCTTAACGTGCATTTTTGTTCATATAAGGTAATCTCAGCCGGTGAGGCTTTTGTTGTTGTTGGTTCCATTCCATATTTATGTTCCGTATTAGTGACCCGTGCAGTCACGTGCGATGCTGTCTTTTCCTTGTTTGTGTATTGAGCAATTGGCCGTGTTGGCAGCTCATTTGTCAGATGCGTCATCGCACTGAAGGAGGGTCTCGAGGGAGATTCCTGTAAATATTAGATTTTAGATTGTGTGTCAGCATTAATTTTAAGGGTTTTTATTAGTGTTGTGTCCTATATCCGTAAACGTTGATTTACGAGATGATTGTTCGTAAGCATCGTGGCTGTTACCCGCTGTAAACGAACAGTCATCCAAGTACTCATTTCTCGTAGTTAGTCATTACGCGTACATAAAATCCCAATGCAAGTTAGTGGAACTTGGATCCACATTTTATGAGGGGGAGATCCGTCTGACTCCTCAACGTTGATAGATATTTCTGTCATGGGAAGATTCAGGGAGGAATATTATTATTGTTGTTGTCTATATTCATTTTTTTTGCACAAATAGTCATTAAATTATGTTATTATTTTACGTCTTGTCACTTCCTTTCTTAATTATAGTTTTAATCCTATGACCCTTCCCTCAGTAGAGAATGTTGTTTGGCGAACGTAAACATCACACTATGAACTGAGCGCGACCCCTTGATCAAGATTCTTGCATATAAACACTGCAATACTGAAGGGTTCAATATGTTAAAGAAAATCAATAACAAGGATATGTACCTTGTATAGCGAAGGCAAAATATCACTCTCCATACATTCAAGATGGCGGATGTGCGAAATATTAGAACATTACAATTGCGTATATAATTCAAATCATGACAAGAGATGAGTATAATATAATGGTTCTCATCTGCGTCAACCAATTGAATATCCCTTTATAGGTCCTTGTGATACTATCTTCCCACCATGTACTTATAGAACGGTGTTAGGGAGAGAATCTTCCCACCCCTTTCATTTCAAGCAGTTCCACATGCATCCACAAGCTAGATGCAGAGAAATATTGAAAACCCATTAATTTGATAAATACTGTCATCAATAACCAAAGGTGGAAAGCATATATCCCAGAGGTCTCCACAGTGCACGTGCTCGCCAGTTCGGTTTTGTTGAGTGAAAGAAATGCATTGTTTTAATGAAGAAGGTGTTTTTAATTGAAGATAAGAGATTTGTATACGTTAGTAAATAACTGAAATACAATGTTAATAATGGTTTTGGCCACTTGAGTAAATATATTTCAGCTAGAATGGAAATAAATATCCTGCTCAGGGTGTTTGCCATAGAATAGAATATTTTAAAAATTAATTTTCTGGGTTTTTAGTAAATACTATTTTGAAATTTTTGAATTACTGTATATTCGAATATACTAACTTTTAACATTCCAAAATCACTTTTATATTTTTTGTGCAGTTTTCGGCAAAGATGATATAGGTCACTGACCTTATTCGGCGTGGGAGTTACATTTAAAAAAAATATAGAGAGCGTGAAGGGTGATTTTAGCCTATTTTCAATTTTGAAAAAATAGGCTTATCAGATCACTTTTGTCCGTGTGTCTGTGTGTGCGTGTGCGTGTGTGTGTGTGTGTGTGTGTGTGTGAGGTGTGTGTGTCCCTCCCCCTAATAACTTCTATACGGCTGGAGCGATTACAATGAAACTCGGTAAGTTCATAGCATTTCTTCGGGCGACCCCGTCCGTGCCCTTCAAATTTTGTTACGTCTAGCCATTCCAACATTGCGGCTGTGCGAAATATTTCACCAGCATTCAATTTCTCCGAAACTATTCCCGATATCATCCTGGACTTTTTTTTACGGTGATAAAGGGAACTATTATAAGTTCACCTATGTGACTTTTGAAAAATGTGTAACTACAAAACCAACATGGTGGCCACGCGAATTTGCGACTTTTAAATAGACGTTTCTCGCGATTTAACCAACCAAACGCAATAAAACTTGGTACAGTATATTTTTATACACATTGTAATGCACCGACATCAAACTTCGGACAATTGTTTACATAACCACAATATGGCGGATGTGCGAAATATTTCACCGGCATTCTATATCTCTGAAACTATTAGCGGTATCACCCTGAAATTTTGTACGGGGATAAAGGGCACTACTGGAAGTTAATCTACGTATAAGACTTTCAAAGACCGGTTAACTACAAAACGAACATGGCGGCCAAGCGAATTAAACATTTTAATATTCCTTTCTCGTGATTTACTGTTCCAAACGCAATGAAATCTGGTACAGGAAATGTTTATACACATTGTAATGTATTGGTATCTAATTTAGTTCAATTGTTTACATAACCTCTAAATGGCGGCTGTGCGAATTTTAAAATTAAGTTTTTATTTCTTGTGTCGTAATCATGCGATCAAAGTGAAAGTTTGAATAATGAACCTACGCAGTAATTTTCCTTTAATGGTACATGACTCTACGGCCTATACATTTAACAATCCAACATGGCGACCTTCCGAAATATTTAGACGGCTCTGAATATCTACGAATCTATTATAGCAATCAAACTGATTTTTTATGTTCATAGGGGCTATGAACATAAGTTCACCTATAGGACTTTAAATAACCTGGTGATCACAAATCCAACATGGCGGCGACGCGATGTATAAATATTTAAATGGACGTTTCTCGCGATTTAACCATCCGAGTGCAATGAAACACGGTACAGTAAATGCTTAGGCTATACACATGTTAATCCACTGGCATCTAATTTATTTCAATTGTTTCCATAACCACAAGATGGCAGCTGTGCGAAATTTTAAAATCTCCTAGTTACTTCTTGTGTCCTAATCATGCGATTGAAGTTTGAATGCTACTCGTACACAATAATTTTCATGTAACAGTACATAACTCTAGGACCTACATATATAAAATCCAACATGGCGACCATCCGAAATATTTAGTCGGTTCTCAATATCTACGAATCTATTACAGCAATCAAACTGAAATTTTGTATGTTGATAGTGGCAGTTAACATAAGTAGGATATATGAAAATAGGCTGTATAGTTCTTCACGGAACTACTTTTTATGTATTATATCCTATTAAATAAACCTCATTATTGAGTGATAAACACAGTATCATCATAATTTGGAGGAAGGAGATTATTACCCCACTGCTCATTTAAGAAATCATAGGCCACTGTCGGGTGTGGGCAGTGGGATAATAATTTCCCACCCCATATTTCCTAAAATAGAATACACACCCATAAAATTGTTGCATATTTCTACTGATCTATCACCTTCAATTACAAATGTGCAAAAAAAAAATTATACCCCCAGTCTTTTGCCCTATAAAGGGTTATATCACACTGAATATTGGGCACTGCAACCACTTGAGATTTCTGAATACATTAATAACTTTCGATATCCTAGAGCTATAATATCAAAATCTATATATGTATAAATCAATGTTACGTGATAGTTTGTCTGTCTGTATGTATGTAAGCCACGGAGGCTCCTGCGTGAGATCTACATGGTTCTGTGTGTGTGTGTGTACGTATGTATGCATGTCCCCTATGCGTTCATATACCATTCATCCGATTGCGATGAAACTTGGGTGAGTTGTTGTGTGCGTCACTCCAGGGAAGGTTTCTATAATAGCTACATATTATTTACTGTATGCAACATAAAAGGGTGAGGGACTTAACAGGAACCCTTAAATCCCACAGTAGCCTAATTGCACAATCTGTATGACACGTATGACACCGCAAGAGAGTGGCTTGCTGATTCATCGCGAGGTGACATGCTGTATCAGCAGAGCTGAAATGCATGTGTCTCATTGAAGCCTGTAAGAATGTATATTAATCACTTCACACCAATTATGTTTTATTTTTTATTTTTACCAGCTGGTGTGGGTTAGTGGTAAAGTACAGTTCTTAAAACTGAACTCAAGCTTGGCTGCCGGTTCGAATACGGTCATGGCGCGCGAATCGTTTTAAGTCCCTTATGCGTTCATATATCATCACCGATAGCGATAAAACTTGGGTGAGTTGTTGTGTGCATTCAAGGGAATGTTTCTAGCTTAGTATATCAATTTTACTATACGTAGCGCACGAATAAATTCAACAAATGAGTGACGGCGCGCGAAGCGTTCCAAGTCCCTTATGCGTTCAGATACCATCCGATTGCGATAAAATTTTAGTGAATTTTTGTGCACACTCTAAGAAAAGTTTTTACAATAGGTAGCGCACGAGTAGATTCAACAGATGAGCGACGGCGCGCGAATCGTTTCAACAAAGTCCCGTATGCGTTCATATAGGCTATTGTTACGGCTGTGAGTTTGTGTCATCACTCGCCGCGTGAGTCACAACTGCCCCAGGGCTGGGCTGTGCCCTGCCTCCTGTATTGCGCGCGCCTTATGCAACAGGGCTACTAGGACAGAGGGATAGTCCAGAACATTCGTGACTGGACCAGCGCTGGAAACCTCGAGAAGCCGTGGACTCTGGATGGATCTAGAAGCATTTATTGAGTCACCGGCCGGCTATATAAGAGTGACCCGTGAAGCAGTTGTTGGTGTTGTGTTTTACGAGCTAGTGCGAGCGATTATCTTGTGCGACAGAAGTGTGGGGACGAAGTGCTGTGCGAGTTACGAAATCCTGTGACATTGTTTCTCCCAGCTTGTGAACAGCGTACATCAAGTGCTCGTAAGTAACTGTATTTGTTGTACCTGAGGAAGAGGGGCAGGTAGCTTCTGCCAAGGCCACCGGACTCATTAGGACGGATTAACTTATGTGGTCTGTTGCAAGTGAAAGGGGCCAAGAGCGCATAAGGAAGAGACTTGAGGAAACTGGAGAAGGCTCCTAATTGCTTGTATTTGCTGATTAGTGTAATTTTCTGGCCACAATAAAGTTAATTATTTCTTTAAGCAGTAATTGGTGTTGTGCTTTGTACCCCCACCGTAATCCAGTTAACAAAAGTGCCACTAGGGGGTGGCACGTAACAACTGGTGTCAGAAGCCGGATTACGAACTCAAGCACAACACCTGACGGTCCTGGTTTCAAAACCCGAGCAGGTCATTTTCTCTAATTTTCCTGTGAGGGCATGCCCTTTACAAGACAGACAACTAAAATGGAGGAGAAATTGGCAGCACTGCTAGAAAAGTTAAATGGCATGGAAACCAAGATGGAGGACGGCCAGAAGAATTTAACCAAGGACCTAACTGCCAAAATGGAAGACGGCCAGAAGAAGATGGAGGATGGCCAGAAGAAGTTAGCAGAGGACCTAACTTCCAAGTTAGAAGAAGGCCAAAATAAGTTAGCGGAGGACCTGAAGCAGATGGAAGACAGCCAGAATAAGTTAGCAGAGGACCTAACCGCCAAATTTCTGGATGGCCAGAAAAATCTGGAAGAGTGTCTGCTGACGAAATTAGAGGAGATCCAAAGGAAATTAGAACAGGGCCTACGTGAGGAAGTCGCGGCAGTGGAGGAGAAGTTCAACACCTTGCAAGTGGAAGTTGCCGAGCTGCGCCAACGCCCGCTGATGGGGGTGGAGGAGAAATTCAACGCCTTGCAAGTGGAAGTTGCCGAGCTGTGCCAACGACCGCTGATGGGGGTGGAAGAGAGATTCAACGCTCTACAAAAGGAATTTGCTGAGCTGCGCCGACTCCCGCCGACAGGGATGGAAGATAGATTCAAAGCCCTACAAGAGGAAGTCGCCGAGCTGCGCCGACGCCCGCCGACCGGGGTGGATGAGAGAGTCAAAGCTCTACAAGAGGAAGTTGCCGAGCTGCGCCAACGCCCGCCCACCGTTACACCGGGAATATCAGGAACGGGACATAGCAGAGTGACGCCCCCAACCTTCGACGGAAAGGTCCCGTGGAGCACCTACTTACGTCAGTTCGAGGCAGCCTGTTCAATAAACAACTGGAACAGCACGGAAAAGGCTACAGCCCTCATTGTAGCGCTGAGAGGGGACGCCCTTAACGTCCTTCAGGTCATCCCGACTGGATCCCAGGACTACGCTTCACTGATCGCCCATATGGAGTCCCGATATGGAGATAGCCATCTTCAGCAGGCCTACCAGATGCAGCTCCGGACCCGGGTACAGAAGAACGCGGAAACCCTGCAGGAGTTCGAGATGGACATCGCACGCCTCGTAAGGCTTGCCTATCCAACAGCGCCGGCCGACTTTCTGGAGCAGATAGCGACGCAGACCTTCACCGACGGGCTACGGGACTCGGACACTCAACAGGCGCTGCGACTCGCGCGCAATAAGACCCTGGCAGATGCGCTGAGCCACGCACTTGAGTTCGAGACAGCAAAGCAGGTATCTAGAATGCGCGCGCGGGTGCGTCAAGTGGACGTCGACGAACCAGTAAAAACCAACGAGACCAAGCCCCTGGCCGACGAGTTAATGAAGGCGCTAAGCCGTTTCTTCAAGAATCGCAGTACCACCAACAAAAACGTAGCCGAAGGACATCCGGAGAGGCGGCCCGGAAGAGGACTACCGACCTGCTGGACCTGCCGTAAGAGAGGCCACCTGAGCAAGGACTGCGGTGATCGCCGCCGCCAAGGGTTTCCGTCGGGACAGTGAGCCGTAGGGAAACCGCGCGGCCCAGGAAAGCAAGTATCAGCCAGCTTAAGGGGGCAAAGGTTGGCTTGTGACAGTCGTCAAGCCCCGGCAGTCCAAGTGCGTGTGACGAAGTTGGGGAGGGACAATAGCAGCCTGATGGTCGATGGAGTCATCAACGGAGTGAGCTGGCCCATGCTGATCGACACGGGAGCATCGAGGACCATCGTCAATCCCACTGTGATCCCGAAGTGGAGAGTGCAACCCACACAAAGGAACCTCCAGCTAATAACCGCGACCGGAGAGACCGCACCGGTACATGGCGAAGCATCACTGGAGTTCGTCATTGGTCGACGGGTGATAAAGCATCCAGTGCTTGTGGCTGACGTATCAAACGAAGTGATCATCGGACTGGACTTCCTGGACCAGAACAACATCATCTTGGACCTGAGTACCAACACTCTGCACTTCGGAGGTGAGGAACTTGCTTTGCAACCAGCACACGAGGCCGTCACCGCAAGACGAGTAAGGCTGAGAGAGGACGTCATCGTTCCTGCCAGGACGGAGGTCAGCGCCGCCGTAATTGTCGACGGAACTGCTGAGGGAGTGGCGGCTGTCATCGAGCTAAAATATGAGGACATCCAGACAAAAGGGTTGCTAGTTGCCAAGACCCTCATCAACACGACGTCTCGGCCGTACGTCCGCCTGTCCAACCTGAACGACTACGACATTACGGTTCACCAGGACACCAACCTAGGAGTCTGCGAGCCCGTTACCTGGATTGCCCGCATCACCGACACGACGGACGGACACCTGCAGACGGACAACCGAAGAAGACGCACACTGCCAGAAGAACTACAGAAGCTGTACCAAGGATCCCAGGACCATTTAGACGAGGAACAATCACGCCAACTTCAGGACCTGCTACGCGAATTCCAGGATGTCTTCTCCGTGGGGAGCAAAGACTTCGGCAGGACAAGCTTGGTCCAGCACAGAATCGACGTTGGGGACAGCGCACCGATTAGGGCCCCATTCCGACGTGTCCCGCTCGCCAAGCAAGCCGAAGTCGACCGGATGGTAGAAGAGATGAAGGAGCAAGGGGTGATCGAGCCATCACATAGTCCTTGGAGTTCTCCGGTCGTGCTTGTGAAGAAGAAGGACGGTTCCACCAGGTTCTGCGTGGACTACAGGCGGGTGAACGACGTCACGAAGAAGGACAGCTTCCCTCTACCCCGGATCGACGACACGCTGGACACCATATCAGGGACAAGATGGTTCTCCACCTTGGATTTGAAGAGTGGCTACTGGCAGGTGGAGGTCCACCCTAACGACCGCGAGAAAACGGCGTTCTCTGTGGGCAGCGAGCTCTGGCAGTTCACCGTCATGCCATTCGGTCTGTGCAACGCCCCTGCGACCTTCGAAAGGCTAATGGAGTCCATTCTGAGGGGACTACACTGGAAGACCTGCCTGGTCTACCTAGACGACGTCATCGTTCTGGGGAGAAGCTTCGAGGAGCACTACAGCAACCTGAAGGAGATCTTGTTGAAGCTACGGGCTGCCCAGCTGAAGTTGAGCCCCAAGAAGTGTCAGCTCTTCCAGAAGCGGGTCCAGTACCTTGGGCATATCGTCTCCGAGGAAGGGGTGCGCACCGACCCAGAGAAGACCGCAGCTATGAGGGGGTGGCCAGTTCCGAAGGACAAGTCCCAACTACGAAGCTTCCTGGGACTCTGCACTTATTACCGTCGCTTCGTGAGGGGATTCGCCGACATCGCCAAACCTTTACATAGCCTGACTGAGAAGGACCAACTCTTCACGTGGACAGCAGAATGCCACAGTGCCTTCGAACAACTCAAGCAGGCTCTGTGCACCACGCCTATTCTGGCCTACCCCAGACCTGGAACAAGGTTCATCGTCGATACCGATGCCAGCGACTTTGGCATAGGGGGAATCCTGTCGCAGGTAGTGGACGGCGAGGAGAGAGTAGTGGCCTACTTGAGCAAGGCCTTGTCAAAGCCAGAAAGGAACTACTGCGTCACCAGGAAGGAGCTGCTCGCCATCGTGAAGACCATTGAACACTTCCACAAGTACCTGTACGGGCAAAAATTTCTCATCAGGACCGACCATGCATCCCTGCGGTGGCTCCTGAACTTCAAGCAGCCCGAGGGTCAACTCGCACGGTGGTTAGAGAGGCTTCAACAGTATAACTTTGAGATTCAGCACAGGAAAGGCCAACTGCATTCTAACGCCGACGCCCTGTCACGAAGACCGTGCCCCGAAGACTGCACCTTCTGTGCCCGAAGGGAGGAGAACACCGGGATACAGTGCCGAAGGACTACCGTGGAACTTCAAGGGAGCTGTAGCCGCGAATCATTCACGCGGGCGCAAGCGGAAGATGATGACCTGGGACTGATAGCCGAATGGAAGAGGGCCTGTGTCCCCAGACCCGGGTGGAACATTGTGAGTGACTGCAGCCCAAAGTTTAAGTCCTACTGGGCACAGTGGGACTCGCTGATTGTAAGGGATGGCCTCATCTGCCGTACCTGGGAGAGCACCGACGGGAAGACATCTCGGGAACAAGTCGTCGTTCCAAAGGCTATGACGGAGGAAGTCCTGAAGGAAGTTCATGGAGGATCATCAGGTGGACACCTAGGGATAAAGAAGACCCTGGAGAAGCTGAGAGAGCGGTTCTACTGGATCGGATGCCGAACAGACGTGGAGAACCACTGCGCGAGGTGCCACGATTGCGCAGCCAGCAAGGGCCCAGGACGAAGACGACGGGGTCCACTGAAGACCTACAACGTGGGCGGCCCCATGGAGAGAGTGGCCATCGATGTTGCTGGGCCATTCCCGTTAAGCGAGGCAGGGAACCGCTACATATTAGTCGTCAGCGACTACTTTACCAAATGGCCGGAGGCGTATGCGCTCCCTAACCAAGAAGCCGCGACGATCGCAGAGACCCTGGTGAAGGAATTCGTCAGCCGGTACGGAGTACCCCTGGAGCTGCACTCCGACCAAGGGAGGAACTTCGAGTCGCAGGTGTTCCAGAACCTATGCCAGCTGCTGGGGATCCGGAAGACAAGGACAACGCCGCTACACCCTCAGTCCGACGGGATGGTAGAGCGATTCAATCGCACCGTCGAGAACCATCTCCGAACAGTCGTCAGCGAGCACCAGAGGGATTGGGACAAGCATCTTCCATATTTCTCCTGGCCTACCGCGCCGCCGTGCATGAAGCCACCGGGTGCACACCAGCCCGGGCCATGTTTGGGAGGGAGCTCCGTCTACCTGTCGATCTTGCCTTCGACCGACCTGGGAATGATCCGATCCCGGTAAGCAAGTATTGTCAAGAACTGGTCGACCAACTGGAGGACGTGCACGCGTTCGCGAGGAGGAGACTGCGGATCGAGACCGACCGAATGGAGACCCGATACGACCAGCAGACGGATGCCAGAGGATTCCACGAGAACGACCTGGTCTGGCTCTTCAACCCATTACGGAAGAAAGGCCTGTCACCCAAACTGCAGAAGTCCTGGGAGGGCCCGTACCGAGTCGTGAAACGAATCAACGATGTCGTCTACAGGATCCAGCGGAGTCCGAGGGCGAAGATGAAGATCGTGCATCGAGATCGCCTGGCAGCCTACGGAGGGAGACAGACGGACCAATGATTGATCGGGACGATCAGCCTTTTTAGGAAGGGGGTGGTGTTACGGCTGTGAGTTTGTGTCATCACTCGCCGCGTGAGTCACAACTGCCCCAGGGCTGGGCTGTGCCCTGCCTCCTGTATTGCGCGCGCCTTATGCAACAGGGCTACTAGGACAAAGGGATAGTCCAGAACATTCGTGACTGGACCAGCGCTGGAAACCTCGAGAAGCCGTGGACTCTGGATGGATCTAGAAGCATTTATTGAGTCACCGGCCGGCTATATAAGAGTGACCCGTGAAGCAGTTGTTGGTGTTGTGTTTTACGAGCTAGTGCGAGCGATTATCTTGTGCGACAGAAGTGTGGGGACGAAGTGCTGTGCGAGTTACGAAATCCTGTGACATTGTTTCTCCCAGCTTGTGAACAGCGAACATCAAGTGCTCGTAAGTAACTGTATTTGTTGTACCTGAGGAAGAGGGGCAGGTAGCTTCTGCCAAGGCCACCGGACTCATTAGGACGGATTAACTTATGTGGTCTGTTGCAAGTGAAAGGGGCCAAGAGCGCATAAGGAAGAGACTTGAGGAAACTGGAGAAGGCTCCTAATTGCTTGTATTTGCTGATTAGTGTAATTTTCTGGCCACAATAAAGTTAATTATTTCTTTAAGCAGTAATTGGTGTTGTGCTTTGTACCCCCACCGTAATCCAGTTAACAAAAGTGCCACTAGGGGGTGGCACGTAACCCTATCATTCATCCAATTGCGATGAATCTTGGGTGAGTGTTGTGTACACTTCAAGGAAAGTTCTGGCTTAGTAATCCATTTCGCAATAGGTAGCGTACGAGTAGATTCAACAAATGAGTGACGGCGCGGGGATCTTTTCAACAAAGTCCTGTATGCGTTCATATGCCATTCATCCGACAGCGATGCAATTAGTTGAGTTGTTGTGCACACTGCCGCAAAGGTTTCTGAATTAGAAACACCATTTGGCAGTAGGTAGCATACGAGTAGTTTCGACGAATGAGTGTTGGCCGGTGAATCGTTTCAGGAGAGTCCCGTAGGCGTTCATATACGATTCAGCCAATTGAGATGAACTTTGGTGAGTTGTTGTGCACACTCCCACCATTGTTTCTGAGTAATTAAATCCATTTTACATTAGATGGTGCACAAGTAATTTCAAAAAATGCTCACATAGAATAGGCTATTTTTCTTTTTTTTTGGCACTTCAGTAAACGAAATTTACAATTCAAACAATTATTTGTATTCTTTCTTTCTAGGACTGGCTGCGTGGCTCATCGGTAACGTTCTAGCCTGCTATGACCGAGGTTGCAGGATCGAATCCTGGTGCAGCCAGTTGGCATCTGTGGGTGCGCAAATCCGAGAGGGCCGTGTCAGTAGATTTAATGGCACCCCTGCGTTTCTAAAAGCCACAGTTGTTAAGATAGACGTTAAACCAATAATATTATTTTTATCTTCCTTTCTTTCTATCTGGTTTTGATTAGTATTCCAACGCATGCCGGGTATAGCTAGTTTAGTAATAAAGTAGAACCTTATAAGTCGCTTTGTATCCTCAGAGCATAAGCACAGTAACTCAATAGATTCAAGATGGCGATTAGGCGTACTACTAAAATATACGAGGGGGCGTGGTGGCGCAGAGGTCAAGATGTTGGTCTCTCAACACGGCAATGCATGTTAGATTTTCAAAGTGAAATGCCATGTCCAGTGGTTCGGATTCCACGTAAAAAGGAGGTCCCGTGGCTTATGAGCTCATGATTAACGGTCACGTAAAACTACAATCTCCCTTTTCTTAAATATACGAATTAGTAACTCAGGATGTTATTGCACAATTCAGATGAAACTTTGTTGGAAAGGAGTATTATACTGTATATGGGGCGTAGGTAACGTAAGTGACAAACTTTTCACACTGAATATAACGTACAACGGCCATCCTGAAATTTAGTAATTTATAAAGAAATAAGTAGTAAATAATAATGTTTTAGAACTGCGATAACTAAAATTATTGATAAGATAGAAACTATTGTGGAGTAACGAATGCTCAAAACAAAATATCAGGGACTCTAATTCTTCAAAATGGTGGCTGTACGTAATATTTAAACACAATAATTGTGAATCTTTCTAATGTAATTGCGCAATCAAAACGCAACTAGGCAAGAAATAGCCTAAATTCCATATAAGACACTAGCTGAAATAAACCATTAGAATAAAACACTGATTACTACGCACAGCGCCCATCTTCAAAATATAGAAATAGATTTCACCTCAATGAGAATTCCCGAGTATTACACTGATATTCTATTTAAGTTTCTTCAGTGACTCTCCTTGCACGTTGTATAAGCCTTTCAAGCTCCGAGTGCCGGCGGCCGAGGTGGGAACTATTCTTTGTTCACTTTTGCCAGGCTGCCAGCCTGCTTGGTTGACAGGTACAGTCACGCGGGTCGCTCAACTAGCCCCAGTCATCGTTCTCCTCTCCGTGGTGACACGAGCTCCTGTTACACTTAGCTGTGCTGTTAGAAACACATCATTCTTAATTAACCCAATATTATTATTATTTTTCCTTTCACAATTCACAGTATTACTTCTGTTTGCTAGAGCCTCCGTGGCTTAGGTGGCAGCCCGCCGGCCTCTCACCGCTGGGTCGGTGGTTCAAATCCCGGTCACTCCATGTGAGATTTTTGCTGGACAGAGTGGAGGCAGACAGGTTTTTCTCCGGGTACTCCGGTTTTCCCTGTCACAATTTCACTCCAGCAACACTCTCCACTATCATTTCTTTTCATCTGTTATTCATTTAATCATTGCCCCAGAGGAGTACGACAGGCTTCGGCAGCCAGCACAGTTCTTATCCTCGCCGCTAGATATGGGCTTCATTCATTCCATTCCCTGACCTGGTTGGTCGACTGGAAGCAGGTAGTTGATTTTCATTTCATTCACTTCTGTCTAACACAAGTAGCGCGAGCAATGCTACTTGTCTTTCGTGCAGACAACACGCCGTCGTCACTGTGTTCCCCTTATTGTTCCGCAAGACTTTAGCTGCTATAAACAACAAACACTAGCGCAGCCAAATTCAGTGGTACTCGTATCTTGAAAGGGTAATATGAAGGCTGCATGAGGAAAATTCAATTGCTACTCTATGGTTAGTACGAGCTGCACGGCAGTGCAAATAGAGAACTAGCCACTGCACAAATGTCAACTCTCAGGCAGAGCTTCATCAATAAATGGTAAATGCAAGTTGAACACAAGTGCTATTGCTGCAATCACAGCCAGTCTGGCGAGCTATGGAAATCATATGCCATACTGTACACTAGGCTACATATGCTTGCACATCGTGCCAACATTTAGCATTGCCAATTCACTAAAACTTCCTCTTCCAAACGAATGAAATATTGTTGTCGTTGATCCATTTAGGGACTTACGACTTCGTGGTCATTCAGCCTCATTAACTTGGGTGTGTGTAGAATTTGTCTGATGACCTGTGTTACTGTGATATCTGTAGTAGTAGTGTGCGTTTTTGCAATTGTGACTAGGGTTGGAATGGAGGCGACCGTAGTATTCAGTTAGGAATCACCCCGGCATTTGCTTGGAGCAGAAATGGGAAACCACAAAAAACACTTCTAGGATAGCTGTCGTGGGAATCAAACCCAGTTCTGCCTCAGGGAGCCAAGTTTACCTCATTCCAACCCTCATACCAGAGTTACAATTTTTGATAGATCAAATTCGCGGCGCCTGCCAAACGTGTTCTCCACTGCAACAGAGTGGAGATCGAATAAAGTAATAAGAAACGATGAATGTTACGCCTTTCCAAGATAAAGGTCATCGTATTTTCGCGCCTTATCATCACCGTTTCAATGGAGAAGAGAATGAGATGCGTTAAATTTATAATCATGTGGCGGATGGTTAATACGTCTGGATATCCCTCCTCACACCAACCTCATAAGGGGAATTAATAAGAGATGACATGAATGTAGATGAATGAAACTGGATAAGCATTTGGAAGGAAGCAGCTGTGGCTTCTTAAGAAGATAACCGTTCCGATATTTCCCTGGATTAGACATGGGGAACCATGGAAAACTACTTGCAGGATAGCTGAGGTCCGCCTCTTCTCAGTTCAGCCTCACCTCGTTCCATCCCTCAAACCAGAATTAAATTTCTTGGCAACTTTCATTGAAATAATATTGAATGGCCGTGATCATTTCATAGCTGATAGATCACCAAGAAGGGAGTGTTTTATCGTGCTGATGGAAAGTCCCGAATACTGGTGCAATTTATGCGTATCCATGAGAATACCAGCTGAAATACAGAATGAACCATTATATTTTTCGGTTCTATCGTGAGGTATCTAGAGCATTTGTGCAGTGATTTGATTCGCCAACCTATTTTTTACCCTGTAGCTTTTCACCTGCCAATTTGACGTCAATGATCATCCAAGGGTAAAATGTAAAATGAAGATTAACAAAACAAAAACCAAGATAATGAAATGTAGTCGAGATGGTAGTCAGAACAGTAATGTATGGTTGGGAGGAGAAAGATTGTCTCAAGTAAATCTTTTCAAGTACTTGGGAAGCATTATTAGTTCTGATGGGAGATGTGAAAAGGATATTCGTTCTCGAATGGCCCAGGCTAAAGAAGCTTTCAACAGTCTTCTGACATCCAAAGCCATATCCCTACAAGTCAGAAAGCACTTCATTAAAAGCTACATTTGGAGCATTGCGACCTATGGTTGTGAAACCTGGACACAATTGAAGGCCGACAAGAAACGATTATGTGCTTTTGAAATGTGGTGCTGGCGATGAATGCTACGGATACCTTGGACCCTAAGGCTAACTAATGAAGAGGTTCTAAGAAGAGGAGAAGAAACCATCAATCTGACAGAAACAATAAAAAAAAGAAGAAATAATTGGATAGGCCACCTACTCCGGCATTCACCATGGTGCATCACAATGCTTGAAGGGAAAATGGTAGGCAAAGCAGGAAGAGGACGACCAAGAGCAGAGTTCTTTGATGACATCGGAGGAAGATGTCCATACCACCTGATTAAACAGCGGACTCTGGATAGAAGACCTTTGGACGAAGACATTCATGCTACCAACCAACCGCCAGGGTGAGGAGAGAAAGAAGAAGAAGGAGGTATCTAATTTCTTTTGGCTGCATTCCATTATTTGTGTTTTACATTTATTCATTTTCATCATCAATTCTTTCCTCAAGACAGACTCCATACCATTTAATAACTCATTCAAATCCTCTGGAGAATCGGCTAAGATGACAATGCCATTAGCGAATCTCAGAGTTGAAATTGTTTTTCTTTTAATCTTTTCTCATACTTGAAATATTTCTCAAATTTCCGTCATTGCCTGTCCAATGTATGGATTGAAAAGTTGCAGCCTTGTTCTACACCTTTCTGAATGAAAATCCATAGCTTGCTTCCAGTCGACCGGCCGGGTCAGGGATGGAAAGATTGAAGCCCCCATCTAGCGGCGAGGATATGAACTGTGCCGGCTGCCGAAGCCTGTCGCACTCCTCTGAGCCAGTGATTAAGTAAATGACAGATGAAATGAAATGATAGTGGAGAGTGTTGCTGGAATGAAACTTTTGACAGGGAAAACCGGAGTACCCGGAGAAAAACCTGTCAGCCTCCGTTTTGTCCAGCAGAGATCTCACATGCAGTGACCGAGATTTGAACAACGGACCCAGCGGTGAGAGGCCGGCGTGCTGCCAACTAAGCCACGGAGGCTTCTTACACCTTTCTGAGTAAACGTAATAAATATGCAAATGAGGGATTTGAACACCAGTCATAGACAAATTAGCAACACGTGAATTATGACGCAATCAGTGTCAGCCATCTAGAAATGATTTTCCTTTATTTGCCATTTTCAGATCCATGCAAATGCCAGAACGGTACCTTCTAATAGTCAACTTCCAATTCCTCACCTAGTCTCATTCATCATCATTCATCTCATATCTTATTATCTCGTCTATTGAGGTTGGTATCAGGAAGCGCAACCATCCACCATGTAGTCAGAATTGCACCCCCACTGGGTAGAATTCATCCATGAAATGTAACTCAAGGGCTGGAATACTCAGCCCACTTCAGCCATTCTAGAAAAGGCTCCCCTCCAACCCCCTACACCGACCCACCAAACTTCTTATCAAAGCAAATGCTGGGATGTTGCCTAGCATCAGGCCACAGCCGCCTCCTACCCAGTTCAAGACCCACGTACTAAAATACTTCACGCAAAATAATTGTACAGCCATTATAATGGCAGAGATTATAATTCATTCATTCATTCATTCATTCGTTTATTTTCAATTGGGGGTGTGTCCCCCGGTGGCAAATTAGATATAGGCCTACATAACAAATAAATAACTGTACATAACAATTCACTAACAATTAAACTGGTGTATTTACACAAATAGTCAGTCTTTTTTTAAACACACCTATATGTTTGCGAAAAGGCTCTAAGACTGCGGCAGGTAGAGTGTTCCAATTATCAATGGTACGGTTTACGAAAGAATATTTACCATAATTTGTTCGCTGTGGTCGGCCCTTAACTTTGAAAGGATGATCGCTACTACCCATGTAAGTAGGCTTTTCCATACGTTTGCTAAGCTCACCCCTTGCTGGTTGATTTGTATACGTGTTGTACATAGCGAAGAGTCTAGATTTCATCCTCCTAGCCTCAAGTGATTCCCACCCATGTTTCTTTAACATACGGCTCACACTGCTCCTGGGATTAAAGTCACTGAGCACAAATCTAGCGGCCTTTCTTTGTACCATTTCCAACTCATTTATGAGCCCTACTTGATATGGTTCCCAAACCACCGAGTCGTATTCCAGAATAAGTCTTACAAGTGACAAATATCCTAATTCTTTAGCAGAGGTACTACTTCCTTTTAATACCCTAATTACAAAGTGCAGAGATTTGTAAGCTTTAGAAACTACACATCCTACTGTATGTGACTACTCCATTTCATAGCATTTCTTACGTGAACGCCCAAATATTTGCAAGAATCATCTTCTACAAGTATTTCCGAGCCAATGTTATATCAGACATATTCCACACACACTCTAGTACATGGGGCTACATGACCACGATGTCGCAACATGTTGAATAAAGGGTCCGTTGACTCAATACATAACAACATATCCATATAACATTTTTCCATCCTGTAAAACACGTACTTTTCCTAACATCTGTGCTCTGATAATCACAGACGCGCCTATTATTTCGCTTGCGCTATGAATGTCACCTCTGCTTCGTGCAGTTCGCTTTATTACAAACGTGTGTTGTCGCATGGTTGCAATGAAGTCGTAAGCTTGTCATCTTCTCCTACGGTTATATTACCATACGTGCGCGTGACGCAGAGGGATTCCCAAATGGTAATGGAATCGTTACCAGGTCATGTTTAATTTATGATAGTTTGTATCATAGTCAACCCTGTTTGCAGTTTCACGACCATATCTGTGCTACAGAGAGGCTGCAGAGTGAGGTCATGTCAAGTATAGTTTTGCCTGAGTTCTGAAAGAAACAAAGAAACTACTAGGATGTAAACCTATATTAACGTTGAGAACATCTCTTAGCAGACAAAGTAGGGGGCTCCATTTTTGCAAAGAGGCGACTTCTGTGGCGTAGTTGGTACCATGCTGAGCTTCTGTGCCCAAGATTGCGGGTTCAAACCCGGCCGAAGTCGTCGGTTTTTTTAAGAGCGCTAAAAATCCCTCAGTTTGCCTTCTTTCGGAGAGGAAGTAAAGCCAGGGGGGCCATGTCATAGATTTATGGCATGTAAAAGATGTTTCCACTAACTAAACTTGTGTGAAGCGAAATGTGTAGGTTAGGTTTGATTAATGCTCTTAAGTTCCAACGTTCGTCACCAGGCGCTGATTGCGATGGCATCTAGTAGTAGCCAAGTTCAATGCTAGGTATTGTGGACGGTAGAATTTGTAGCAAAATTAGGAACTACTTGAAGTTATAGTCTGCAGTCCTTACTTGAATTAAAAAGTCCTCTCGGCACGCCGGAAGGCGGAGGAAGATTTCACCGGACAAACTTGGGGATAGGCGAAAATAGGCAGAATATGCAGGTTTTCGTAGAAGGATCAGACCTCATTTATTGCGAGAAAGTATTTTAGAATTGGAGATTAATTAACTTTGGTTTTCGGCATTTTATGCATATTTTAAACATTTTATCGTCTTATGATGACGGTAACCTTCTTGTCATTTGGAGTCCATTTTTATTATACTTGTGGTCACACTGTCCTCATGCAAGGTTTCGACACTGATGTGTAACTATGTAACGGTCTGTTACTTCTTCACGCAAAATTATATCTCCCGCAGAGATTTTGGTTGGTTCCTCAGTTTAGGGGCTGCGACAACGCGGTCATGTAACACCGTGTACTTTGGGTGAGTTAGAATCTGTCTGATAAACAGTGTGAATTGTGATGGCTGTATTAGACTGTAATTCAGGTAAGGACTGCAGACGGTCAATTTCAAGCAGTAGTTCCTATTGTTGCTACCAGATACTACCGTCAACGACAACTAGCTGTGAACTTGGTTACTAGATGCCACCGCAACCAGCAACTCGCAACGAACGTTGGAACTTCCCCTCCAAAGGAAAGCATACGGAGGGATTTTTAGCGCTCTTAGAAAATCCGACGACTTTGGCCGGCTTTGAACCAGCGACCTTGGGCATAGAAGTTCAGCATGCTACCAGATACGTCACCGAAGCCGCTTACACTTAGTCAGATGGAAATCTGAATCTGATCTCGTGCAAGTGCGTTGTCATGGCGACGTCTGATGGCTCATCCCTCATCAATTTAGTAGTGTTGCCATGGCAACCACTGATAGCTCTTGGCATTCTCTTATAATTCCGAAATCATTTTTCTCATCCCTTGGCGTAATGATGGGTCATATCAAAAATTCTTCCAGACAAAAGTTTTAGGTAATTATTAGGGGAATATAGTTCATTTTATACGGTTTTCATATTGTGCCTATTAAGGGAGATATGATTAATGTTTCCCGAAAACCCCACTTTTTCCCACCCCTTTGGTCAATGGTTGGTGCTATAAAAAAACTCTTCAAACATAAATTTTTGGGCTTTATCCGACACATAGTATGAACTTCGATCGGATTCGATATTTCACATATTAAGAGAGGTATAGCAATATTTCACTTTTTCGAAAAAAAGCCCTCCATTTTCACCCCCTTCGACCGATTTAGCCCAGTAACGAACTCGACCGAGATTTTATAGGTATACATATTCGGTAAAATGTTCAAAGTGATTGGTGCAAAATTACGGTAGTTATCGTGTCCACAAGACACTGATATATATATATATAAACATTTGAACTGACGGTGGTTTTGGAGTCTGGGGGATGTGAAACGCGAAGATATGTCGAAATTTTCGGGAAGTCGAAACATGGTACCCATTGCAATAGTTAGTTTTCTAATGAAATCTACCTAAAATGAATGTGATCTCGTGCAATGGCGTTGTCTTGGCAACCTGTGATAGCTCATCCCTCATCAATTTAGAAGCGTTGTCATGGTAACCTCTGATGGCACTTGGCATGTTCTTTAATTCCGAAATCATTTTTCTCATCCCTTGGCGTAATGGTAGGACAGATCAAAAATTATTTCAGACAAAGTTTTAGGTAATTATTAGGGGAATATTTTCCATTTTGTGCGGTTTTGATATTGTGCCTATTAAGAGAGATATGATTAATTTTTCCCGAAAAAAAAAACACTTATTTCCACCTCTTTGGTCAATGTTTGGTACCATCAAAAACTTTTCAAACTTAAATGTTTGGCACTTATCCGACACATATTATGAACTTTGAATGGATTCGATATTTCACGTATTAAGAGAGTTATAGCGATATTTCACTTTTTCGAAAAAAAAAAGCCCCCCCCCCATTTTTACCCCCTTCAACCGATTTTTCCCATTAATGAACTCGACCGATATTTTAAGGGGTTACATATTATGTAAAAAATTCAATGTGATTGGTGCAATATTACGGCAGTTATCGTGTCCACAAGAAACTGATATATATGCATATACAGTGTGGTCCACCCGCCCCTTATTATTTAGTTTTATGAAACCCAACTAACATCGCATTTCTCCCGATGGTCGATATTGCTCTGCGCTCTGACTGTGTGACAGCAATGTAATTGGGGCATGGGTCTAGCAAAGAAAAAACGACCTTAAACTCTTTCCCGCCAAATACTATGGCCCATTCTACTAACATATGACTTACTGCTCCTTGAAATAACACACATACACGTAATACGATCGAATTAATAGCTTACGCCACGTGATCTGTAATAGTAGAAAGTTAAATCAACACCATAAACCGTGATTGAAGACTTTGAGATGGACTTGAACGTTTGAGGTGGGACGGCTACAGTAACTACAGCACGTTTAGCGTGCGGTATTTATCATGTGTTGGTGGCTGAGATGGTTAAAGCCTGACCGTACGTGGTGGGCGCAAGCGGGTAGAATGCTGCTTCGAATCCAGTAGTAGGCATACTTTTTTGAACGAAAGCCCACATTCCATTTTAGTTGGGATGTAACTACATGGCCACATTTATTGCCTTACGACGTATTTTTGTGAAGAGTACGTTGAATTTTGATGATTTATAAAGAGAATACGATCGAATTGGTACGTTATGCCACGTGACCTGTAATAGCTGAAAATTAAAAGCTGGCATGAATATTAACATAAAATATCGAAGTCTTGCTCCGGAGGTCTGGGTTCGATTCCCAGCTCTGCCAAGAAATGTAATACTTGTCTGAGGGCTGAAATTGGGTACACGTAGACTCGTGAAGAAAATAGTTGTAGAGGTGGGTTCGATTCCCATCTCAGCCACCCTGGAAATGCTTTTCCGTGGTTTCCCACTTCTACTCCGGCAAAATTCCAGGACGGACTCTATCTTCAGGCCACGGCCTCCTCCTTCCCAATCCTTAATTACAAATACACACATCATTACAAGCCCGCAATAACTGAGGTTATCAGCCAAATTCTACACACACACCCAAGTAAACGGGGCTAAATGACCGCGATGTTCTAGCCCCTCAAATGAAACAAAACAACAACATATCGAAGGATATTCTGATCGCCAGTGCTTGCAACGAGGTATACGTATTCCTTAGAAATTCCCATGGTATTATTAGCATACTTTCGATTTGTGCAAAAAATGAAAGTAGACATGAGATCTACACAGGGCCAAAAATTGTGTGTCTGTCTGTGTGTGTGTGTCTCTCTGTGTGTGTGAGTGTACTCTGAATGTCTGCCCCCACCCCCTCCTATCAATTCGAACACGGTGAAACCTAATTGAACGAAATTTCGTACAGAGGTAGAACTAGCAAAGGGCACCTCAGTGTCATGTTTTATATCGCCGCCGTCTTGACGGAAACGTAATGGCACCACCCAAATGTTCAAAGCTGAAATCAAATTACGAATAACCTAATCATCCGATATCTACCAAATTTGGCAACAACATACATTTATATGGCAATCGTCTTTTGACTAAACTACAAGGTAATCAGCCCAATAGTTTTCAGATGGTGGCCATGTATGTGTGCAAATCGATTCCCCCTATCAATTCAAACACGGTGAAACCGAATTGAACGATATTTGGTACAGAGGTAGCACTAGCAAAGGGCTCCTCAGTGTCATGATTTATATCGCCGCCGTCTTGACGGAAACTTAATGGCGGCCTCCCAAATGTTAAAAGCTTAAATCAAATTACGACCAACCTAATAATCTGATCTCTACCAAATATTGCAACAACATACCTTTATGTGGGAGGCAAATTTTGACCAAACTACAAGATCATCAGCCCAACAGTTTGCATATGGCGGCCATGTATGTGTGCAAGTCGATTCCCCCTATCAATTCAAACACGGTGACACCGAATTGACGAAGTTTGGTACAGAGGTAGCACTAGCAAAGGCCACCTCAGTGTCATGTTTTATATCGCCGCCATCTTAACGGAAACGAAATGGCGGCCACCCAAATGTTACAGGCTTAAATCAAATTAAGACCAAACTAATCATTTGATCTCTACCAAATTTTTTCAACAACATATCTTTTTGTGAAAAGCATCTTTTGACTAAGCCTCCGTGGCTTAGGCGGCAGCACGCCGGCCTCTCAACGCTGGGTCCGTGGTTCAAATCCCGGTCACTCCATGTGAGATCTGTGCTGCACAAAACGGAGGCAGACAGGTTTTTCTCCGGGTACTCCGGTTTTCCCTGTCAACATTTCATTCCAGCAACACTCTCCACTATCATTTCATTTCATCTGTCATTCATTTAATCATTGCCCCAGAGGAGTGCGTCAGGCCTCGGCAGCCGGCACAGTCCATATCCTCGCCGCTAAATGGAGGCTTCATTCATTCCATTCCTGACCCGGTCGGAGACTGGAAGCAGGCTGCGGATTTTCATTTTTTCATCTTTTGACTGAACTACAAGGTCATCAGCCCAATAATTTGCATATAGCGGCCATGTATGTGTGCAAATCGATTCCCCATATCAATTCAAACACGGTGAAACCGAATTGAATGAAATTTTTTACAGAGGCAGCACTAGCAAAGGGCACATCATATTCATGTATAATATCCGTATAGCTCGTTGTATTTCAATAAGCTACTACAACCAACATTCAATTATACTCCTCGAAAAGGACAAAAATACCCATGCATTTAGGAGAAAGTAGGCTATACGTTCTTTACCGAACATCATGTTTTGTTATTAAATTTTAACAAAAAGTCTTAGCATATATTTAGGCCGGTATCACACGACACTCGCTGGCAAGGAAGCTGCTGTGATCGCTGGTACAACATCCTGTATGATTCTGTTCTCTTCGTCAGTTCACCTGCTTGTATGACCGAAGTGTATCACACGTTAGCATTTTGTACGCTAAGTTGTATGAAATAAAACCGAAGGGCTGTCGTTTTAGGGCATTATTTGCAGTTCTTTCGCCTTATTAACGCAAAGCGGTCGCGAAACTTGCTTTAAGTAAATTAGAATACATGCGATGTACTGAATGAATGCATTCCAATCAATATTTAAGATCTAAGTGTAATAATTGAATATTTTGCCATACGCGCTAATAAGAAGCGCAACAAAATCCTCCAGAGTGTGTTGGAAATGTGTGCAAGTGTTATTGCACCCGCTCGCTCTTTCGAAGATCCCGGGTTCAAGACTGTCCAACGGCAGATTTTTTAAATTCTTTATTTTATTTTATTTTATTTTATTTTATTTTATTACACCCTCCCCACCTCGTAGATCAAGATTTCAACTTGGTTTTGTTCACATTATCTACTAAGACGATAGGGAAAGTTATTTTCTTGTCTCATTTAAATGGTTATTTTCCCTAAATACTGTTCAAAACCATGGATGGATACTATTCGTTATAATAATTATTTTTTAGTCGATTTTACCCTCCAGGTTAGGTTTTCCCACGGACTCAGCGAGGGATCCCATCATTACCGCCTCTACGGGAAGTGTCCTGGAGCTTGAAACATTCGATGGGGGATACAACTGGGGAGGTGGTATCAGAATCTCGCCCAGGCGGCCTCACCTGCAAAGCGAACAGGGTCCTCTTGAGGGATGGGGAGGGATGGGAAGGGAGGGGAAGATCGGGAGGGATAGGCAAGGAAGAGGGAAGGAGTCGGCCGTGGCCGTACGGTAGGTAAGAGCCCGGCATTTGCCTGAAAGCGAAGTGGGAAAGCACGTAAAACCACTTTGAGGATGGCTGAGGTGGGAATCGAACCCCCTCTACTCATTTGGACCACCCGCGGCTGAGTAGACCCTGCCCCAGTCCTCATACCACTTTTCAAATTTCGTGGCAGAGCCAGGAATCGAACCCAGGACGTCCGGGGTGGCAGCTAATCACGCTGACTACTACGCAACGGAGGCGACTCTATTCGTGATAATTAGAATTTTAATAGTTCAATTTTTATAATAATATGACACATTCTGTAATTACTGCCTTGCTGCGAGGCTCAGCGGTAACGTTCTAGCTTGCTGTGCCCAAAGTTGCAGATTCGTATCCTGGCGCAGTCAGCTGGCATTTGAGGGTGCGCAAATGCGAGGGATCCATGTCAGTAGATTTACTGGCACGTTGAAGATCCCCTTCGGAACAAAATTCTGGCACCCCGGCGTATCTAAAAGCCAGAGCAATTAAAAAGGACGTAAAAGCAATAATGTTATAATTATCTGTATTTACTGTATGTTTGGGACAGATGATCTCGTAGTTCCGCCCCTTAAAACCTCACTAACTAACTGTTACTGTAAGTGTATAGCAAGCACTTTTCGCACAGACGCCGTTGAAAGAAATTATAGGTTCGGTCTGATGTAGCCTATTTATTCGTGAGCCTACCCACATTACAAATCTATTTGTTATGAGGGTCGTCTGAGTGAGTCGGAGTTTTCCTTTAAACAAAGGTGGTCAAAATTTCGAACACTTGCTACCTTGAATATACATGATACCTTGCTGTCGTTCTACAGATCATTATGTCATCGTCCATTCTGGCTGCGTACCATCGGATAAGTACGGGTTTTTGAGGACCAAATAAAAAAAATCACTCTTTGGAACAGATAGGTATGCGTCCATAATACATCCACAATAAACGACATTAAGCAAAAAAAAAGAATTGTACTAGTTCAAGGTTCGAACCTACTACAATGAGACTTCGTTGACGATACTCTAGCAATTCTTGATTTAGCCACCATAGCTACCGAGAACCATGGTGTATTGCCGGCACGTATCGAATCTATTCGTAGACACTTCCTGTCCAAACGTAAGAAGGTGTTATTCGGAGCTCTGATCGTTTCAATCATGCATTATATTTGAGGTCATGGAAAGAACACTGCCACTATTGAATTCTACTATATTTGCGAGGATGTACTCAACGGTCAAGTTGTACAATGGACGTAAAGGAGCAGGTACTAATGTTTTTAGGATGACTGTGATATACGCGTTAGTTGGATTGCCTTCCTCCAAAAAAAATAAGGGGCTGGTGGACCACACGGTATATACACACATATATATATATATAAAAACTGTTGAACTGACGGTGGTTTGGGGGTCTGGGGGATGTGAAACGCGAAGATATGTCGAAATTTTCCGGAAGTCGAAACATGGCACCCATTGCAATAGTTAGCTTTCTGGTGAAATCTACCTAAAATAGGCTACATAATTAAAAAAATACTACCATCAACGACACCTAGCTGTGAACTTGGCTACTAGATGCCACCGGAACCATCAACTCACAACGAACGTTAGAACTTCCCCTCCGAAGAAAAGCATACTCAGGGTTTTTTAGCGCTCTTAGTAAATCCGACGACTTCAGCCGGGTTTGAACCCTCGACCTTGGGCATAGAAGTTCAGCATGCTACCAGTTCAGATACCGAAGTCGCTTCCCACAGACATATGAAAACTGAATGTGATCTCGTGCAGTGGCGTTGTCAAAGCAACTGCTGATGGCTCATCCCTTATCAATTAAAAGTAAAGTTGTCATGGCAACCTCTCTTGGCACTTGGCATTTTCTTATAATTTAAATCATTTTGCTCACCCCGTGGCGTAATGGTGGGTCATATCAAAAATTCTTTCAGACAAAAGTTTTAGGTAATTATTGGAGGAATATTGTCCATTTTGTGCGGTTTTGATGTTGTGCCTATTAACAGAGATATGATTAATGTTTCCCGAAAACCCCACTTTTTCCCACCCCTTTGGTCAACGGTTGGTGCTATAAAAAACTTTTCAAACATAAAGTTTAGGGCCTTATCCGACACATAGTATGAACTTGTAATGGATTCAATATTTCAGATATTAAGAGAGTTATAGCGATATTTCAATTTTTCGAAAAAAGCCTCCCATATTCACCACCTTTGACCGATTTAGCCCATTAACGAATTCGACCGAGATATTAAGGGGATACATATTATGTAAAAAATTCAAAGTGATTGGTGCAAAATTACGGCAGTTATCGTGTCCACAAGAAACTGATATCTATACATATATATACATACATAAATTATATATAAACTTTTGAACTGACGGTGGTTTTGGGGTCTGGGGGATGTGAAACGCGAAGATATGTCGAAATTTTCCGGAATTCGAAACATGGGACCCATTGCAATAGTTAGCTTTCTAATGAAATCTACCTAAAACAGACTAGCGAACCCGTGCAAGAATTCTTGAATTTCATAAACCACGCTTTCCCCAATAGGTTTACATTGAGACACTTAAGGAGACAGGTTATGTATTTATTTCCACCAAATGATTATAGAACACTATTTACATTTCAGGATAAAGGAAAGACCTCAGAATGTTAATACGACATGAATCAGGCGTCACAGCGCCCCGTGAACAGCAATTATGGAGCGTATTTTCCTACCTCAACGGTGTTTGAAATCGCACACTTCGTACACTTTCTTAAAGTCATTTTTTAAGCAAATTAGAGATATTTATGAAATTATAGTGCAATAAGTCACTGCTAATGTCTATTCTCTTTCATTTGAATGCTCATTTGTCACGATCGGTCGCTTGTGAGCGCCGCAGGAGGGATCTATACTACTGAAATAATATATATGATGATGATAACACACACTAATACAGCCATCACAATTATAACCTGTTATCAGACAGATTCTACACACACCCAAAGTACACGTGGCTACATGACCACGTTGTCGCAACCCCTGAACTAAGCAACCAACCATCTTTGCAAAAACGTCAATTTAAGTAATTTCCTCTATTATGCCAAAGGTTGAAGGGCTAAAGGGTATGAAAAGGTATCAAATTGTGTCTTGGAGAGCTGTATCAAATTTTTAGCCTACTTTTCACATTTTGCAAAAATGAGGAAAAAGTAGACTTATGAGATCGGGCAAATGTGTGTGTGTCTGTCTGTCTGTCCTTCTGTCTGTCTGTCTGGCAGTGTGTGTGTGTGTCCCTATCAACTACTAAACGGCTGCAGCAATCGAAACAAAATTTGTTAGGAATAAAGATCTATACCTGAATATCTGACGGCCATATTTTAAAATGATGTCAGTGCTACCAACTGCTGAAAAATCGCAATTGTAATTTGAGCTCCATGTTGGATATCTTGGAAGGTATGAATGGGAGCTATTTCAAAATTGGCACACGTATAGATAATAATATTGCAGTTTAATTTCCCGGAGGCCATACATTGCAGTGTTGCCAAAATGAATATAAGCCTGCTGATAGGTCCAAATTTTAAATGCATATAACTTCTACACTATCAATTGGATATCAACCAAATTTCGTATGTGCTATGTGTACATAAACATATATGACTGAGTGTATTCTTAAGAGCCACCAGGGCTGCCAACTGTTAATAAATGCTCTCAATTTATTTTATCCAAATACCCATATATCAGAAAGTATGCAAGCCGACAGCTTTAAACTATGCACACGTATAGTACCTGACATTCTATATTAATTTGGAGTATTTTATATACGTCAGTGCTACCAACATGGTTCTAAGCCTGCTGAGAGGTCCAACTTTAAATACATGTAACCTCTATTCTATCATTTGGATTTCAACCAAATTTCATGTGTACCATAACAGATATGACCAGGGCTGCCAACTGTTAATAAATACTGTCTCTATTTTTGTTACCCTAATATCAATATATCAGAAAGTATGCAAGCCATTAGCTCTAGACTTTGCACACGTGTAGTACCTGGCATTGTAGATTAATTTGGAGAAACTAATTTAGGCCTACGCCAGTGCTGCCAACATGTTTCTAAGCCTGCTGATAGGTCCAATTTTACAATACATGTTACTTCTATATTAACAAATTTATTTCATCCAAAATTGTCAAAGCACGAGATCATAATATTTCAGGTTATTTCTGACCAACACATGCATGACATTGTTGCCAACATGATTTTACGCGCGCTGATAAATCCAAGGTCTAACTTCATTTAACGTGCATGCTATCCATTGGACATCAACCTAATTTTGTATTCTGTACGTTAAGAGATGCAACTAACAATAGCCTATATTCAGTCACCAGGGTTGCCAACTGCACTACTCTATTAGGCTACATTATACCAGGTATATTTCGAACTAATTAGAAATTTCGATATTACCAACTTAATTTCGTCATTATTCCAGATAGGTCTAGGCTATATAGATTGGCAAGAACCTTAAATTTCAAGAAGAGTAGGCTCTTTAGTTCGTCACGGAACTTCTTGTTGATAATCACTTCCGACCTAAATGCAGTTTTGTAAAAACAGCCTAAAATCGCTCGTTTCTTTACTCTTTTTCCCCCTCAAATATTTCGAAGTGAAATGCCATGTCTTATGGTTCGGATTCCACGTAAAATGGAGGTCCCCTGCTAATGAATGCATGATTAGCAGTAACGTAAAACTTAAGTGTCCTTGTTCTTTTAATTCAAATTCTAGTCAAATTAACTTACATAATTATTTCTTTAATATGCTCCTTGGTTCAATACCCTCAGGCATTTCTTAATATTTTGAAAAATCTTCACACCTGATGTAGTTTTGAGGGCTTAGGTGAAACTCTGCATTGACTCACAGTGGCGCTCATAATGGCAAGAAAGGCAAACTGCTAATCTAATCGCTGAGTTTCAGGTGAACAATAATCAGTCTGTCTACCGAGTGTCATCATGCCGGCACCTCGTAAGACGCGTTAAGTGTGTCCCTTATGTTTAGCAAAGTGGAGAAAACAACGAAAATTAATTTCGAATGCACTTAAATGGGAATAGTGTTCATGGATGTTCTACAGGGCCATCCAGACAGCGCTCCGGCCGTGCTCTAAGCCAGTGCTCCGAGCGCTTTGTTTGAAGGTAATTTCAGAAATGTGGGAGGAGCTTGTCTGGCTGAGCGCGCTGAAGTGTGCAGCCGATCCATCAGTCGCTAGTCTAGTCCAAGGCGCTTTGTTGACAGCGCGTAAGTAAATCAGTTTCGCAGTGGTCATGAGTTAACAGCATACAAAAAAGAAGTGGTGAAGCAGCAGTCTTTAAAGCAGAATGGGAAATTTCATTTTTCTATACAGTTTAAATAGGGCATGCCAAATGTTTAGATGCAACAGAGATGTAATGTGTTAAAAAGAACACAATTTGTTGTTGAATTTTCCTCTCTAATATGTTCATATTTCAGTTTGGAATAAATCCTGCACATTCCATACATCGGAGTACCATTTGATTTGTATATGCGGTATAGTTGTTATGGCAAAACAGCCCTATTAATATGTCAACAATCCCACAAAAGCTATCGGCCGCACGACTGTACGTACGTATCTAATCAGCGTGGTCCGAACATCGTCCGTCTCTTTGCTGCAACAGTGTAGCGGTGGTAGGGGAACGAGCACTAGTCTGATTGCTCAGTGATCCCCCAGCGCGGCCGCGCTCCCGGAGCGCAATGACTGGATGGCCCTGTCTAGTCTATGAAATTAAAGGATGGTTTGAACATCGAATTGCTTGCCTGAAGTGCTAGAACTGTGGATATTTACGTCATTTGTTAACATAAAAAAGAAATATAGTTCCTTTGCTACACTTAGGAACATCGAATCATGGATATGTTTCTCAGATCTAGATACTGAATACCTGTTAACCTTTCTAACAAGTTTATATTACAGGCGAGCACGTGTTTACACTACTCGCAATTTGCATGAGGATAGGTTACTTTATAACCTTTTTGACACACAAAGTAAGCTATTTTTGCATTGAGGCTGTGGGGACAAGTACAAATTAAGGACAAGAGCATACGTTCAGAGGACATGTTCACATTGAGCAAGTTACTCTACGACTGGGCAATGTCTCTACTGAGTATAAAACAAGGTCCCTGATTCTTGGATGTCACGGGTAATTTCGAGAACCAGTGGATGGATTTTGATGCGGTTTCCATCATTCTGTAAATGATATCTCGAGAAAGGTTTCTGTAGAAAATAATTGATTTATGATCAAAGTAAACCAAATAGTAACTATTTCAGTTAAAAAGTCGAAAGAAAATCCTGGCGTCCGTACACTTATTAAGCCTACGCTGGGCAAACCCTTAACAATATCAATATACTATGAATGTTAGAAATGTTCAGCATAAAAGGGTCCACAAAATATCCGTGATAACCTTTAAAATATCGCCCAATTCTTCTTCTTTTCCATCGTCTTTTCCCACTCAAGTAGGGCCGACGTTCCTGGCAAGTCTTCTCCATTTTCCTCGGTCCCATACGTCCTCTTCCCTTAGATATTTCTCTCTCAGGTCTTCACATATACAGTCCCTCCATCTTCTTCTTGGTCTTCCCCTTCCCCCGTCACCTTCCACAACCATTACTGCCTTTCTCTTGCCAACATAAGTGTTGTCCCTTCTCATGACATGTCCATACCATTGCAGTCTTCTCTATTGAACCTTCTTTGATATCTCCGTCACTTTAACACTACCTCTTATTCTCTAGTTTCTGATTCTATCTTTTCTGGCGACGCCACAAATCATTCTTAACATTTTCATTTCAGCCACATCTATTGCCTTACAATTTGCCTTAGTCGGTGCCCATGTCTCTGCTCCATAAATCATTGCAGATCTCAATACTGACTTATACACCATTCCTTTAGTCTTCAGATATATTCTTCTATCTCACAGTACACCTGATGCTCTTTTCCAGTTCATCCATCCTACCTGCACTCTACGGGCTATTGCCATGTCTGAATTGCCATCACTGGACACTACTGATCCTAAGTAGTTAAAGTTATCGACTTTCTTCAAGTCTTGGCCATTCAGCTGGATTGTTTCTTCTCCTTGTCCTCCTAGGCACATGTACTCCGCTTTCTTCCTATTGATTTTTATCCCTCTGTCTTCCAAAGCTTTTCTCCAATTCTCCAGTCTCATTTCCAGCTCATCCTTGTTGGTGCTACATAACACAATATCATCAGCGAACATCATACACCAGGGATCTTGCTCTCTAACCACTTCTGATATTACATCGATGACTAGATTGAAGATATATGGGCTCAACCCAGACCCTTGATGTAATCCAGCTTGTGCTGGTATCCAGTCTGTTATTCCTACACTGCTTCTCACCTGCATTCTGGCACCATTATACATGTCCTGAATAAGACGTACATATTTCTCTGGCGCTTCTCTCTCTCTCATACACCTCCAGATTTCTTGCCGTGGCACTCTGTCATAGGCCTTTTCTAGGTCTATAAAGACCATGTGCAATTCCTTCTTCTTCTCCCCTTGTTTCTCTATAAGTTGCCGGAGTGCATAAATAGCATCCATTGTTCCTCTCCCCGGCATGAATCCGAACTGTTCATTCCCTGTTCATTCTTCTCGGAGCCGTCTTTCTATTATCTTCTCCCAGATTTTCATAGTATGCGCCATCAGTTTAATACCTCTATAGTTACTACAATCCTGAATGTCATCCTTCCCCTTGAATAAGGGGATTACTGTAGTGTCCCTCCATTCATCCGGAATCCTTTCCTCCTCATATATCTTTTGCATCAAGTCCCAGAGCATATCCAACCCTTCCTCACCGAGACATCTCCAAGCTTCAACAGGGATTCCATCAGGACCTGGCGCTTTCCCGCTTTTCATTTTCTTCATAGCTGTTACCACTTCTTCTCTCGTTATACCCACTACCATGCTCTGGGAGGGTACACCATCTTCAAAAATTGATCTTGGATTTTCCTCATTGGGCAGATTTTCCAAGTATTGCTCCCATCTTCCCTTAATACTGCTTTCGTCTTGGAGCACCATTCCCTCCTCATTCTTTATTTGTCTGATGTGGGTAAAATCTTTTGTTGCCTTGTCTCGTGCTCTAGCTATTCTGAAAATCTCTGCACTCGTCTTTGACTCCAAGTTCTCATAAACTTTATTCCATGCAGTTGCCTTTGCTTTTGCCACAGCCTTTTTAGCAGTTTTATTTGCCTGTCTGTAACTCTCTCTATCATTTTCTGAGCCAGATGCCTCCCATTGCTTTTTGGCACACCTTTTTTGCTTTGATTGCATCTTGTACCTCATTGCTCCACCACCATGTCTCTCTGTCTACTGGGGGTCCTTTTCCTGAAGTTTTGCCGAGCACCTCTTCTCCTACTTTCCGGATGACACCACCATTTGTGTCCCACCACTTCCGTACTCCTTGCACTGGTAACACCTCTTGTAGAACCTTCACTTTGAAATCATGTTTTAACTCTGGGTCCTTCAGACTCCACCACATGATTCTTGGTAATGTCTGTTTTATTCTTTTATTGTTTGTACCACTGTACACCCAGTCTAGCACTAACTCTCTATGTTGTGTTGTTACATGTTCCCCTAATATAACTTTGCCCACTCAATAAGTGTGTTTTTACATTTTCATTTCTTCCAACAATCTCCATTCAATTACTGAGGTGACAGTTTATGAGCTAGCTAGGGGCGAGCCAATTACTCCAGATACAGCCAGCAGTAATCTGTCGAGTCGTGTTGAGTTAAGATTTCAGAGAAGAGTGGTTGCGATTGGAGTTTCCCTGGAACTGCAACTCGGCTTTTCTTCGTTTCGCCTGTGACCGTTTCGTTTCGCAAAATACACAGTCAAGTTAAGATTGGATGGAAGGGGGATTTGTGTTTCATGCACCTCGCCTTTCTTAAATTACTTCTGACAAGAATTCGTTGCACATGCTATCTCCATGATAATATAATTAATAGTCCAGTCAGTGATTTTAACCCATCATGCCGAGACGTGAAGCGGATATAGGTAGGTCGTGGTTCATTGACATCGAAAAAGAAAGCGCTTATCACGTAATGCGCGTGGGAAAGGAAGAAGTGAGGTGCGGGTAGTATCTGTGCGTGCCCACTAAGGGGCAAGCTGCGCCATAGACCATCCTACTCACCTGTTGTTGATTCATTTAGGGGTTGTGACGACACATGTTTGTAATAAAGTGAAAATTTCTACTTGTGAATAATGCAAGTTGTATCAAGTTTCCTTGACCAGCAGCCCAAAACCATATCCATACTTATTTATATTTATAAACATTAATTATAAATTCTTATTTGTCATTTTTAAGCCAGGAGATCTTACAGATAGTCTGGCTGCCATTGTTGACGTTCAGTTCAGTACTGGAAATCGAATCCAAGTACCTATGCAGGGGCATCACATGCAGGCACCCTCGGGGATTTTGTGCTTGTGACTCCAGATTCAGTGGATTATTTGAGAAACATGGACATTAATTTGTAAATATGTTGTAAATATGTTGTTCTTCTGTGATATCTAATATTACTGTATGCCATATGAATAATAATAGTAATTATGCATTGCTGATGAAGATCATAATGTGACCGAAACCAGTATTTTAGAACAATAATAATAATAATTTAACTGTCTGCAGGTATATTTTCGTTGTCTCTCAAATTTTGTCAATAAGGGTCATTTTCTAGACATTGTTATTTTTCTCTCTCTACGTAACATATCCATGTTAAAATGGGAGATTTTCTCGAGAGATATTTACATGTAGAAAAAAAAAGTTCTGTAACAGACGAGGAATTAAAACTTCTTTAGGTATAATAATAAAGTAGAAAATAAGCACATTCGTGCAAAAAAGAAAGAAAGAAAGAAAGAAAGGAAGAAAGTATTAGGGCTTTTCCCTAAACGCATTGTCTTCACTATAGGGCCAATGCTAGTAATGATTGAGTTCTTTCAGGACACGATAGAATATGGTATCTATCCGACGCTCTCTTGCACAACACACATACACAATTTCCATCTGGTGAGTGAAAGTGTGAATTATTGCAAACCTTGTGATAAAGACCATGCTCAGCCATTCTCGTTACTAGGTGCCTCAACTCGTAGTTCCCTTCCGTTCAGAGGTTTGTCGTCATCGCTTCGGTATTCTAAAACTCAGTCAAAATGTATATTTTCTTCTGCTTGCACTTCTGTAAAACCACTGTACTCGCGTTGGCAAAGGGCAATAGATACTGGGTTCGTGAATGTTCCACCATAAAGGGCTGCCTAGTGAATAAAAACTCGGCAATTCTTCTAGGTTTGTGCCGTGTCTTGTGTGGGGTTTCGCCTAGGAACACCAAGCTGGCTCATCAGCGGGCTCTTGGTGTCCCCACCCGGACCCTCACTGGAGTAGCGAACTGCGCGCTACCTCCCTTTTTATGAACCGCACCTGTGCCTCTTCAATGTGAGAACTAAAAGGTCAAGCAGCCATAACTCCACACAAGACACGGCACAAACCTAGAAGAATTGCTGAGTTTTAATTCACTGGCCGTGAAAGCCAATATACTATCTTTTTGCTGCCTAGTGAGTTCATAGAACAGTCTTGATGGGGTTGATGGTGACAGGCATTGTGCGCGTTTTAAGTACGGTAAGTCGCTTTGAGTTTTCCCATTCCAGCTATAAGATATATAGCCGAGTAATAAATAAGATGATGATGATAATTGTTGTTTTAAGGGGCCTAACATCTAGGTTATCGGCCCCTACACAATAAATAAGAAAACTTGATGCAAATTATAGAGGTATTATGTACTAAAGGACCAGAGCAAACAGCACGAAGCAGAGGTGACATCCATAGCGTAGGCGAGATAATAATCACGTCTTTGATCATCAAAGCACAGATATTAGGAAAAAGTACGTATTTTACTGGATGGATAAATGTTACATGGGTATGTTGTTTTGTATACAGTACACAGTCAAGGGACCCTTTATTAGATGAAACGGAAATATTTGACGGTACCATGAACTAACGGGTGAAAAACATGTTTATTTATTTAGTTATCGTACGGCTTTTAGTGCCGGGAGTGTTCGAGGACATGTTCGGCTTGCCAGAGGCTGTAGCTGCTTCGAGCGGGCACCCCTAGGGTGAGCTACAAGTTCCGTTCAATTTCAAGTAGTTCCAACTTTCACTACCAGATGTCAATAATACCTAGTGGTGAACACGAGTTTAGTCTGTGGAAGGATCTTTTACATGCAATAAATCTATGACAGGGTTCACCGGCTTTACTTCCGCTCCTAAGGAAGCCATACTGAGGGATTTGTATAGCTCTTAAAGAAATCCGACGACTTCGGCCGGGTTTGAACCCGCAATCTTGGGCATAGAAGCTCACAATGCTACCAACTACGCCACCAAAGCCGCCCAGATTCTATGGTCTTGAGCCATCTTTCAGCGAGGTTTCTTATGCCGCGACGGTACCAGACTCTGGGTTTTGATGCGAAGAATTCGGCATGACCGACTTCCACTGCTTCAATGTTTTCAAAACCTGGTGAGTTAGCCGTGGACGTTACGGCACGACTGCTGGCAGTCGCTCACATCCGGGAGGCGAGGAGGTTCGAATCCCCCCCGCCGGCAACCTTGAAGATGGTCTTCTGTGGTTTCCCATCTTCCTTCCAGGCAGATGCCGGGGTTGGTCCCTAACTATAGGCCACAGCCGCTACCTTCCAACTCCTCCTCCTTACATTCCAACTTTCCTACCCAACGGTACTTGTAGCTCACCCATTGGGTGTCCGTCTCGAAGCAGCTACAAAACTGGCAAGCCGAACATGTCCTCGGACACTCCCGGCATAAAAGCCATACGCTAAAAAAAGAAATATGTTTTCAAAATTTCTTTCACGCAAGAAATGGACCATGGATTGAAGAAGATGGTAATCTGAAGGCGCAAGATCAGGGCTGTATGCTGGTTGTGGTAGCAGTTCGACTCCTCTCAATTCCTGATTTGTTACCATGGTTGTTCATGCAGTATGACGTCTCGCATTGTCCTGCTGCAAGATGACTCTATTTCGGTTAACTAATGCTTTGTATCTCCGTCTCAAAATTTCATGAACTCGTTCAAGTTGTTGAGAATAAAGATCAGTATTGACTACACGGCCGTTTGGAACAAACTCCCACTGAATAAATCTTTCAAAATTTCACCAGACACAACATCACTTTGGGGCAGAACCGAACCTTTTATCATTGTAAATGATCTTGTCGACTTCGTCGTTATGCTGGGGTCTGGCGTTACGTTACGGTTCCGGGACGAAATGTACCCAGACGCACTGAGGTGTGTGACGTCATAGTACTGCTTGGTGCATGTGTTCCCCAACAATCTCTACTTCGTTAGTAAGACAAAAATCCCCGATTCTTGGATATCACAGGTAATCTCAAGAACCACTGGATGGATTTTTATTTGGTTTTTACCATTCTGTAAAGGATATCTCGAGGAAATATTCTGTAGAAAATAATTTATGTATGATCAAAGGAAGCCATGCAGTAACGTTTTCAGTGAAAAAGTCGAAAACAAACTTGGTGTCCGTGCGCTTCTTAAGCTTACGCTGGGCAAACCGTTAAACATATCAATATAAGTTACTATGAGCGTAAGAATTGGCCAGCATGAAAAGTTCTAGAAAAGAGTCCGGGAGAGCATATCTCTATCTTCAATACATCGCCCACTATAAGTGTTTTTAGACTGGATGGAAGGGGCACGTCCACACGTGCTCTGGTGAGCGTGACGGCATCCCGCGCACTTGACCTTGCTTTGACCTTGGTTTGCACTTGCCGTTCGCGAGTAATTTGAAACAAGATAAGCAAGATAAGTATTATGCAGATAATGTTCCAACATGTCAAGAGTCTTTGGCTTCGAGCGAAGCGAGAAGCATCTAGCCTTTCTAGCATTTTTCAGCATTTGTAGCATTTAAAATGATACAAAGTCTAGTCTTTCAGACTGACTGTCACTTTTTTTAACGATGACTTTGGCAGGTTGACGGGGACTGAGCCACTGTTTAGAGGCGTCAGCGTTGCGGTAATAGACCCATTTTTCATCACATATGACAATTCTCCTGATAAATCTATCATCCATGGGGTTACCGATAAGCTGACGACAGATATCCACTCAACGTTGAGCCTGTTCAGGGGTCAATTCATGAGGTACAGTTCAAGAGCTTCCGTTTGATTTTCCAAGTTTCTTAATATGGCGATGTTGGTATCTCTTGATGATACATTCTCGTAATATACTCAATTCTAGTCATGGCCAGCTGTAAATAGCCTTGGCGAATCAAAGAAATCCAATTCTACCTCATAAAACACCAAACTTAAAATACGGCATTAATTATGAGTAAGGCCCGGAAGTTCATGCAAACTCATATTTTTGCATATTTATCCATATTTTGGTTATCTTGGCACAATGCATCATCTTTGTCTCCTTTGCCTGTTTAAGTGCATATCTCTGCTTGAGAAGGGCGCATATTCTAATTTAGTATTGTTTTAAAGCAATTTTTGTTACTTCATGTTCATAAAGTCGTATATTTCGATTCGGACTCTGCGAGTCTATCAAAGAATAATACTGAAATTATTTCAATACCTAATAGTCGTACATTTCTGTCCTGTTTGCAAGTTATAGCGTGGCAAGTTAGACCTGGCCTGTCATGGCGGAGTCTCGTCTAGGAGGGGAAGTGGTGGGATCACTAGGCGCAAATTCGATTTCCCCTCTTTGGTGCAACAGCTGGTTGGAGCTGCTCGCTGCTCGTCGTGGTTATATTATGCAAGCATAAAGTATCGAATAGGAGCACTCGCAGTGACATAGCATTGGTATTGGTGGTAATGAACTGAGAACGCGCCCACTTCACACACTCCTGACAGCAAGCTTGTTGCCGTGCTTGTCAAAGAACAGAGCGGCTCAGTCTTGCATCGCATGCCTTGACAGCATCTGTACCCTGCCAAGGTCCTGGGAATAATGACTACTTGGCAACATCTAACCAGCGCGTGATGAAGTATGTGCTCACTGGTTGACAAAGAATCCAGGCGGGGGGATGACGTAATGTAACTGGACGCACATGCGCATCGGAAGGTTCAGATCTAACTTGTTCCGTTATAATATCTATTAATTTTTTTCAGCATTGTCCATGTAAATATTGTAAAACTAGTGGGCCCGTGCGAGCTTTCGCAACGTGAATGTAGGTTTATGCGCCCTGCGCTCTAGCGGCAGGCTCGCCAGGTTACGGTGCTCCAATTGTAAATATACATTTTTAATGTATTTAATTGTGAGTCATTTAAAGAGGAAGTGAGTGCGTTTCGGACACACATGGGGTTATGCGGAACCTGTAGGTACCCCATATATGTAGGTTGGTGTTAACTGGACCTTATTTTCGGTACAAAACCGGAATGGGACATTAGCAGAATAATATAGGGAGGATTCAATGGCAATTAAAATTGTATATCAGTTATACTTAAAAATTAACATAATAAAATAATTATTGATGGTCAACACCGCTTGAAGTTCCATAAAATAACATTTCCTACTATTTAGAACTGTTTCATAGTTGAGATATTTAAAAAAGAAAGGTGTAGTTATATGTTCGTCTGTTCATATTTTCTTTATATTCAAATTAGAAACGCAAATGAATACGGAGTGATCGTAATTGCCGTAGTATAACGGAACAAGTTAGATCTGAACCTTCCGATGCGCATGTGCGTCCAGTTACATTACGTCATCCCCCCGCCTGGACTCTTTGTCAACCAGTGAGCACATACTTCATCACGCGCTGGTTAGATATTGCCAAGTAGTCATTATTCCCAGGACCTTGGCAGGGTACAGATGCTGTCAAGGCATGCGATGCAAGACTGAGCCGCTCTGTTCTTTGACAAGCACGGCAACAAGCTTGCTGTCAGGAGTGTGTGAAGTGGGCGCGTTCTCAGTTCATTACCACCAATACCAATGCTATGTCACTGCGAGTGCTCCTATTCGATACTTTATGCTTGCATAATATAACCACGACGAGCAGCGAGCAGCTCCAACCAGCTGTTGCACCAAAGAGGGGAAATCGAATTTGCGCCTAGTGATCCCACCACTTCCCCTCCTAGACGAGACTCCGCCATGACAGGCCAGGTCTAACTTGCCACGCTATAATTTCATAGTGCATATATTTAGCCTACTTTTCACATAGCAGATATGACTAAGCTTATTCTTAAGAACAACCAGGGCTGCCAACTGTTAATAAATGCTTCTCTATTTTTACCCTAATATTAATATATCAGAAATTATGTGGGCCAACAGCTTTAAAATTTGCACACGTATAGTACCTGACATTCTAGATTAATTTGGAGAAACTAATATACGTCAGTGCTGCCAACATGACTCTATGCCTGCTGTTAGGTCCAATAAAAAATAACTTCTATACTAACAAATGGATTTCATCCAAAATTGGCACAAAAAGAGATCATAATATTTCAGGTTATTTCTGACCAACACATGCATGACATTGTTTCCAACATGATTTTACGTGCGCTAACAAATCCAATGTCTAACTGCATGTAACGTCCATGCTATCCATTGGACTTCAACCAAATTTTGTGTTCTGTACCTTAAGAGATGGAACTGACAATATATTCAGTCACCTGGGCTGACCACTGTAGTGCTCTATTAGGCTACATCAGGCTGTTCCAAATCCACGAGTTTGAGTATGAGTACACGCGAGTACTCAGCAGTAATGCTCGGAGCACAGTTGGAGAGGGATTGGGGGTGATAGCCAATGCGTCACTGGGCGAAGGTCATAGTACAAGTCCATGCACTTCCAGCCTGTCTTGATGTATCCATCGCGAAGTGACGGCAGCACCCCATAGCAGAGCTGTATTGCATATTGCAGGTTTACTCACGTAAGGCGGCGAGTACTCCGCTGCTCACGAGCGAGTTGCTCGGCTGGAACAGCCTGGGCTACATTATACCAGGTATATTTCGAACTAATTAGAAATTTCGATATTGCCAACTTAATTTCGTCATTATTATAGGTAGGTCTATATAGATCTTAAATTTTTAAGAAAAGTAGGCTCTTTAGTTCGTCACGGAACTTCTTGTTTGAAACGTGATGCATATTTGACCGATAATAAGTGCATTCTTGCATGCATATTATTCATTTAATAATGCATAAAGTTCCATGCCTTATTTATGAGACATCCTTATACAGAGGCATCCCGAGCCGGAGTTAGCGTGTGGTAGGGTGGCCAGTTCCTTTCCACTCCTCCTCCTACCATAGCATCCAGCGGGTTTACATTTTGCATCACGAGGCTGGGAGACCTCGTACCAGACCATACCAAGACTTTTGAATTCTTGGCAGAGCTGTGGATCGAACCCAGTACCTCAGGGGTGACAGCCAAGAATGCTAGCCACTGCGCTACGATGTGGTGTTTATTAGTTTATTAAATGAAATTAGTTTTCTGGGAATATCTCAGAAAAGTGGTTTTAGAGTCTTAAAACGTAGTAGCCTCCGAGCCACTGAGGGGCTGAAAATGAGTTTAGCTCGTCCTTGTACGCCATAATATAATAATGAAAATCCACAGCCTGTTTCCAGTCTCCGACCGGGTCAGGAATGGAATGAATGAAGCCCCCATATAGCGGCGAGGATATGAACTGTGCCGGCTGCCGAGGCCTGACGCACTCCTCTGGGGCAATGATTAAATGAATGACAGATGAAATGAAATGATAGTGGAGAGTGTTGCTGGAATGAAATTTTGACAGGGAAAACCGGAGTACCCGGAGAAAAACCTGTCTGCCTCCGTTTTGTCCAGCACAGATCTCACATGGAGTGACCGGGATTTGAACCACGGACCCAGCGGTGAGAGGCCGGCGAGCTGCCGCCTAAGCCACGGAGGCTTAATATAATAATAATCATAATAATAATTTAATAATATAGGGATAGGAATATAATAGATCTTTAGTACCCCAGTAGCGCATTATATACGTATTGATGAATTTTACAGCTTAAGTTGGTTCCTGATAACCTTATAGCCGTTTGCGAACTTTCACAGTAATGTAATAAAAGGAATGGCATTGCGTCTTACAGAAATAGATGGACTTCTGAGACCGTGTCGCCATGGTTACCGGCTTGCATTCTTTCAATAGCTTAATAAATGAAATTAGGTTTCTGGGTATATCTCAAAAACTGTTGGTTTTAGGACCTTAAAATGTGGTTTTAGGCACCCGTAGGGCTCCCGAGTTTTGTTTCTCACATTGAGACGCAGAAAATGAGCTTTGGCTCGTTCCTCTTCGCCCATTTCAGCGTGCATTTTAAGGGGGCAGGCCCTCTTTTATGAGAGGTATGGAGAAGAGTTACATCAATGATTACTTTTGTGCCTCTGATTGACTTCTGTACCAAATTTTACGTTGATCCACTCAGCCGTTCTCGAGTGATGCGCGTGCAAAGTTGTACACAGACAAACAGACAGACAGGCAAACATTTTGTTTTTGCGCGCAACCGTCATAAACCAGTCTGAAACACGTTAATAACTCAAACTTCCGTGGAAATTCAGAAAAAAACAGACAAACGTTCATTTTTATACACCAGGTGGCCCGTTTGACCCGTGCATTCTAGTTTTAGGTGTCCCACATACATTAATGCTGTATGGGATGTCTCTTAACTGATTTCCACAGGGGTCACACTAAACGCAGGCCGATTACGTCAGAATATGAAGGAATAACAACCGGACGGCCGCTAGCTGCATGTTCCTCAGCGCTATCCGTCTAATGCACCCCATTGCCTTTTGGAGCCTCGCATTTGAGAGCGTAATAGACTCATATGTGGTACAACAACATGACAGGAGCTGGCAACATGTTGACGATGGCTGGTGTATTCGCATCGATGAGTACACGGACATTACACTAATCTATATAAAAGCTGGTCGTAATGCCGTTGAAGCTCGTAGACGGTAAGCACTGGTGTTTCCAGATAGACGTCTGCCGTCTGCGCTCGCCAGCGAGGCTTCATACCGCTATGGGGCGCATTAGACGGGAGTACTGAGGAACATGCAGCGTGCGGCCGTCTGGTTGTTATCTCTTGCAATCTGAGGGAAGCGGCTTGCATGCTACGTTACCCCTTAGCAATTCAGTTATTAGATCTCCCGTTCATCACCCGTACATGCGGCACACTTATAAGTAGATTGCACGGCGCAAATGGGCCACCTGGTATATAGAGATAAACTCTCTGTAGTTCCAATAACTGGAATATGTGAATAAATATCACATATTCCAGTAATTGTAGCTATTTTGTGTTGACCGACTGAAAGTTACAATATAAATTGTTTATAAGGTAACACTGAATAATGTCTTCAAAGCTCTCGTTACCTGCTTTATTTGTTTTTCAGCAGAGTATCCAGTCGGGTATAGGCTACCTATAGTTGGGATAGAGGGATGTTCAAATCATGTCGAATGATTTTATTTTATTTAGCTTTGTGAATTAATGAACGGTTTTACTTCATTGAATAATTTCTGTTCGGAGCTTATAAGTTAATATTCGAGTGAGTTTGTTAACATTTATCACCAGTCACTGACCGCAAAACTGGGTGAGCACTGGTGCAAATTAGGTTACACATTCAACGCCTCACAATTATTTACTACCTGACACAAATTATTAACAATTATTGGCTTCGAATCAAACGGCAACATGTCAGGCTGCACATAATTGCTGCATTTCATTCTTCTGTTACAGCAATTTGCCATTGTATGCAAGGAATAATAATATTAACTTCACCCCTAACACCGGCAAGGGGTACTCAGAAGATAACCATGATTGTACATCACACCTTTAATTTATTTTGTTGGTATTGATGTAGTTACTCAGCAAGAATTTTGACCGCGCATGTGTTCTTTATAACTATTCATTGTAATTCCATCCTTGTTTCGATAACTCCTGCTCCAGGTACACACCAGAACAAAAACTACCGTCCACCTACATTGAATATCATCATCATAATCATCCTCTTGAGTATTTCATTCATTCGATTGGTTTCCTCCTATAATGTGATTTCTCCTCCTCAATTTGGTCGTGTGTAGTATGTTTGACGTCTTGATATCTTTGAAACTCTGTATTGTTAAGAAATGTCTTAATTGATGTCTGTCACCGTCTTCCGCGAGGCCGTTTTCCAGGTATTTTACTCTCTAACACGCCAATCACTAGTCTGTCTTGCCGAAGCCCATGTCCCATCCTTGCAAGTTGTCTCTTCCTGATGTGGTTAAGTATCTTTTTTCTTTTCTTAAACAATTCCTAAGATTTTCAGTGTTGGTCTCTCTCTCAACCCAATTAATTTTTTGCATTCGACGTCAATACCACATCTCAAATTGTTCCAGTTTCTTAAATGCCGTTGTTCTTTAGTGTCCAGATATCCAATCAGTACAACGCTACTGACCATAGGCTACATATGATTTCATGATCCGGTTTCGTAATCTCAAGCACATCGAACGTTGACATAAAGCGGACTGCTTTTCACGGAAAGCATCCTTATCTATAGCTATCCGGGTTCTAGTTTATCATTTTGGCTTATTGGATGGAGCCGCGTCGTGTATCGGTGATTGCTTCCCGACAGATAGAATCGCCAGGTTGCTAAGGAAACACAATGGGACAAAGGTGATGCATCCAATAAGCAAGCTGACGCAAGTGGTGAGTAAACCAACCGAAATAATGCAGCCAAACCAGGATGCAGGAGTTTAAAAAGTGCCTTGCTCCTTTGTACAGGTATAGGCCTACATAAGGCAAACAAAAAGATGCTTTCCCATTAGGATTTCAGAGCTCATTCAAGACATAAAACAGATAAAATACAGACCTGCAATAGCTGAACATGCTGACGTCACCAGCCACTCCATAGACTTTGATAAGGCCAAAACTGTTGCTAAAATTCCTGGAATCAAAACAGGTTAATTAGATAGGCAATAGAGATCGTGAAGCATCCCAATAATTTCAGTCGCGAAGATAGTTTCAGACTTAGCAACACTTGGAAAATTCTCTTAGCGCGCGACTGGCAGGGGAGCGGACCAATCTGGAAGCAGCGTGACGTCAATGCAGTGCAAGCAGGCGCCTCTGGCTGGCAATAACCATCAGTTTGAGTACGAACACCAACTCGTACCTACCCATGACTAAGGCTGCAATGACTGCCGAAACGTCGGGAAACAATCACCGATACACGGCGCGACTCCATCCTGCAAGCCGAAGATAAACTAGACACCGGCCAAGAAAGCATACGAACTAAATATTCGGGTTCTAATTTACTATTATATTGTGGATTTTGGGATATGATTTGGTCGAGATATTTGAATTCTGTCACTTGTTGAACTGGCTCATTATCTATGCTCAAATTCAATGATTGTGGGTTCTTGATTGTCATCATTACTTTTGTTTTGCTGATGGATATACGGGGGTGAATCAAATGTAAACTGGAATGTTTAATTTACACATCTTATTGAACTTCACTGACCCTAGAATATCTAGTCCCATACTACTTACTGACTAATCTAATTCTACTTATTTTCTTCCATAAGCCCCGTCGATATTAATAGCATCTGATCGAATACCAGTTCGATTCCGAGGAGTTCCTGATCTTCCAGATGACAGCGGGACTACGTCACTTCCATAGGTCCGAGGCTTGCTCAAAATATTAAATGCAAGTTTTCAGAAAATACAAGTGAGGTAGTGTGCCCAACTCTTGGAATGGGTATTCCAAGATTCAGACACCTAGATATCAAGGGAAAGGCTACAGTCGCTTTTGAAAGTTGATATATTTGAATATCGCGCTCCATTGCTTCTCGAAGCAATTGGAAAGAATATACCGCTAAGAGCATGTCAAGTGACGTAGCGAGTAATAGCAGAGGTCGAGACTATTTATTGATTAAATAGTTAGCCATGGAGTAGAGACTTGAGACTTGGATCAGATTACTGGCACGGCCAAATGAAAGAGAATGCAATTAGTATCAAGTAAATCGGACCAGGGATACCAGAGATATGAGGATTTCCAAATTTCAGCTGATGCGGCGTGACCCTGACCGTTTTGAATAAAAGCCGGCCGGCTCAAGCAACTTTAGCTCACTTCGAAACAAGCACTTGCCTAGCAAGGTGCCGCTACGCTGAGCCAAGGCACATGGTTGCCGGATCTACGCAGAAGTTATTTTCAAAATTGTGATAGTCACAAAAGTGCTGCGCTACGAGTGGAACTTAGTAAGTTTCCGGCAGGGAGAATCACTAAGGTGATAGTTATTTTTCGACAGACACTGGAGAAATATTTTTATTTCTACATGGACATATGCTAGACTTTGTCTAAAATAGTACTTTGTCACAGACCAGTAATAATCTAATACTTGGATATTTTAGTCCATTTTAGTCAGTTTTCATATTTGTAACCTGATAACCACTTCGATCTTTCAGTATATTGAAGGCCAGTCTATCACGGTGTTGTTCATTAGCCAACGCAGGGAAACTACATGTTGCTTCGCGCATGGTAGATGGTGTGAAGCCATGCCCAGGGAACGATCTTCAGAACAGCCGTTGATTGGTTTAGACTGTCAGTGTTTTCTTGTACTGAAACGATTACCGTGAGTTATGTTACAACTGACATATTTAAGAATAGATCATTTAGATCTGACCCCATTTAAACGAACTGTTATGGAGTTAACAGAAGCCAATATTAAAATGGATCAACAGTTACTTCAAACGTCAAGAGATATTACCACTATGTCTTGTTAGACGGATTGTGGGTATATAATGGCGGCCGATACAAGGATTATACGTGCTTGTCCGACAGGGCATGTTTATGGATAAATCTGGTACAGACCAGGTTCGCTACGCTTCAAGACCATCAAGAAATGTAAGCCACATTTTGACTTTATATTATGCCTAGCTAATTGGAACAAACTATTTTTCTGCAGATGACCAACACATTTATTTTTCTTCGTATTTAAATCTTGCAATGATTTACGCAAGACATATTAGAGTTATTCTGAGTATTTTCAGCACTCAGAACAGTTTAGGATCGATGACCGAGCATATCGAGCATTTATTTGAATATTTCATATTTTTGGGAAGTCACGGAAAACCGTCGATGTAACTGTAAAAGTTAAATTATTTTTTGTTGAGGAATGGATATTTTTTCCATATTCGAAGGTTCGAACATGTGGATTCTCACATAATGAGATGATAATTAAACACATTTAAAATAATACCACAAATAATAATAATAATAATCCACTAATAATAATAATAATGATTTTTATAACTTTTCTAAATAATTGGATATTATATTTTCTAATAATCATATGTATTGAGAGAGAGCCTATGAAGTAGTTTAATCATTTCTAGTTTGGAACAGGTGATTTTCCGAAGGAGAGTGGTTAGCGCAAGCCCGCATTCAACCAACATTACAGTTCTGGTTGAACAGTTAATATTTGCAATGAGCAAAGTATATTTTTCAGATAACACGGAGAGGCATGAAACGGGAAGCAATTGATAATTGTATCAAATAGGATATTTTTGTATTTATATAAAATCATGACGTAAATACACTCGAAAGTGAAATAAAGATTTTCATAAGTATGGTAAATTCACGGGTTGAACTGAATGGTAAAATAAAATAAACTTGTAAGTTTATTAATCCTCCAGTGTTGATAACAAGCAGAGGCTTGATTTATTGTATAAATTTTGGGAAGAAAATTTATGTGTGTGGAGTAGTTGAAATGCCATTCCCAGGTGCGCATGTTTAAGTCGCAGGAATGAGGAGGTTTTTTCGAGCATCAATCAAATAGCAGGTTCGATGGCTCAGGTTTATAGAAGGAGTATTGGAACTACACATTTCGTCGTATGAATGACCCGAAGGTTATTTCTTAGAAACCATCAGTTCTTATTTCAACCTTGTTTACGGATTCCATTTAGCCTTTGATTTTGCTAGAACCCGGATTTGTCATGATAGTATTATATTCTTCTTCAGAGGAAGACCTTTGCCGTTGTTGTTGTAATATTGTGTTCTTATGAAAATAATAGAATGGGCCACTGCCAATTAAAAATAATTCTATAACCACGAATAATTTGAAGGATGTTTTCAATCCTAGTGCCATGAACTAAATGAATTTATTATGAAGCTACAATTCTTATTTCCGCATTCTGTCGAAGAATTGCAAGTTGTGAAAGTTGCTAAAATGGCCATGAATATAAATATTTTTCTTAATAATGTTCCCAAGTGGAAAATCAAATAGTTGAATGGTTCAACAATTTATTGATCAAGTTGATGATTCAGAAATCATGTATTTTGTTAGGAACTTGAAGTCACGTCTCGAAATGTTAATGTCAGAAGAACAATTAATTTTTGTTGTGCTTCGCACAGTTCTTCGATGCTATGCTCAAGGTCAAATACTTTTCAGATGTTATTAATATGTGTAAATAATTTGTGTTGATTCAGAAATAATATTTTTTGACAATATATTTTTTGAAACTGGAAAAATAAGTGAAAGTCAAAAATTCTATGAACATTTATTCTACGAGTGTTAATATTATGTAAAAATTCAAACAGTGACCTACGATATTTCCAGTAGAGACAATTAAATTTGAACTGGATTTAACCATGAATAATCAATATAATTTTGGAACACAGTCTACAGGACTAATAATCAGACTTGTGTTTCCAAAGATAATTGTCAAATGTGTTTGGAAAATTTCTGTACATTGTGTAAATAGGAGTGTGGGTCGCCACACGTGAATGATGCTGCTTTGAGCATTTTTGCTGTCAATTTTAAATTCAAAATAAAATGAGATAATTTTACATGATGTGTTATGCCCAGTTGAATCTCCTTCTATCCTTATTGTTGCATTGAGCCAAAAATCAGTAAAGCATTTTTTTCATTTGATGTCGTTTTTGCGATTTGCTATAACCCATCTGGCGCCCCGGGATATTTTGACTCTCGTGCTGACTGATTATTGGTAAAATGCATATGTGGTCGTGCGGACTCCGGTCTAAACGGGCACATAAAATGAGATAGAGAGAGAAATGGCTTCGAACGTGGGTCTCGAGTTAGACACGGTTAATCGCATGCCGATTTAAATTGTGATAATTTTTATATAAATATTTTGGGAGTTGAGAGATGTCTGGTTTTGATGAATAAATTAGTAGGAAACCCAATTAGTGGGGAAAATTAAAAATTTAACAGGTTAATAATTAGAATGGGTTTGATTATTTTTGATAATGGCTTAACCATTAGGTCGTCAAGTAAATTCAGTAGTAAACGTTCGATGACTGGACATACGCATTATTAGAATCCAGGTGGAGGATATTTGAGAACTTGCATATTTTTCTTGTGATATTGTGGTAAATGTTATTCGTAAAAGTAGAGAATTTTGTTTTTCCATCACGTCGACATTAGGACAAATCTCATTTTATTAGAGTGTTCCAATTAGCTATTCATATTTCTTGTTCTAGTTATAAGCTTGTGTTTGCCAATATTGTATACCCCTAAGTTTTGAATAATAATTGAAAATTTTGGAAGAGATGATGAGGATGATGAGGAGTTTGGAGGAGAGTTCAAAAGAGGCTGGACTGCGTGTAGCAGCCATTATGAAAGAAAATACAGAGGCTTTGGAAAAGAAACTTAAAGAAAATTCTGATAAACTTGGAGAAAGTTTAAATGATAAACTTAAAGAAAATTCTGATTCTTTAGAAAATAAACTTAAGGAAAATTCCTATTTGTTAGAAAGCAGGTTAAAAGATAATTTGAAAGAAAGTTTAGATGAAAAACTTAAAGAAAATTCTGATTCTTTGGAAAATAATCTTAAGGAAAATTCTGATTCTTTGGAAAGCAGGTTAAAAGGTAACTTGAAAGAAAATTTAAATAGTAAATTTAATTCTATGGAGAATAAATTTAAAGAGAATTCTGAAATCTTGAAAATGTCACTTGAGAGTAAAATGTCCAAATTATGCGAAAGAACACATGAGCTCGAAACTTCATTAGCCACTAACGCAAGTTTAATGGACGATAAATTTCGCGATGCCGATCTAAGATCCCAAAGCTTAGCTGATAGGATAGAACATGGTCTTAGGAAAGTTGGTGAAGACATGGTCAACCTAGAAGTCAGAGTGAAGAAAGAGAGTAATGAGATGGGAATTCTAGTTGTTCAACGGTTGACAGAACAATTCAAAGAACTTGTAATGGGAGAAATAAGAGAAGGTGTGATTAATGAATTACAAACTGAAATTAAAACCACAGTTGTCAATGAAATTAAAGACACACTCAAGCTGGAGAACCAAGAAGGAATCAAGGAAATTAGGGAATCTTTGTCATCCCATATTCAAGTAATTTCCAAAGATATCCAAGCAACTCAGAAGGACATATCAGATATGACAGGGTCGTTGAAAAGTCACGAGGCTGTTATGAACCAGATATCCACTGATGTCAAGGAGAACTGTAGGGAAACCGAAGCAATTTAAAAAATGGCAGAAGAAAACCATAAGGAACTTGAGGCTATGAAAACCCAAATCAAGGACGAGAAACAGTCTGACCATCTGTTGAAAATGCCAAGTGTAAGAGAACAGATACAGATAAATCTAGGAGCAGCTAGAGAAACTGATAGTCAAAGACAGGATGAGGTCAGGACAGTATTTCAATCCAACCCCATAACTGTATTCAAGAATGTAGAGGATAAGCCTTCTAAATTTTCAGGGCGAGATTCTGTGACACCCGTGGAATTTTTGAGAGAAGCAGGGGATTACCTGAAAGATTCCAAGATCCCTAAGGAAAGACAGATCCGAGTGATAGGGAAATTTTTGGAAGGTCCTGCACTTCTTTGGTTTAGAGCTTTTAGATCCACTCTAACCACTTTTGAGGAGTTTTCTCGTGGGTTATTAAAAAAGTTTTGGTCCCCGGAAACCCAACAGCAAGTCAGAGCAGAATTATATTCGAAGAGATTCTCGACGTCACAACCTACTGGATACTCTACGTACTTTTCTGGACAGCTTTCTAAACTGCAACATTTAGATCCGCTGATGCCAGATAACGAATTAATTACTGCATTGATACGTCAGTTTCCAGCAGACGTCCAAAGAACTTTGATCGCTGCTAACATTTATAATATGGAGCAATTTGACGAGGTATTGCAGAAGCAGGATCATACGAACGCTCAATTCTTCCATCAGAAGGGAGGAAAGAATAACAACGCTGTGTACGCTGTTATGGCCGACAGTTATTCCCAAACACCTCGAGAGATTCGAGAGGGGCGAGAAGAGAAAACGCCGAGGGAAGATCCTGATAAAAGAGGATGGAATCAGTACAGTAACAGATACAGTTACAAGCCTTATGCGAGACCGGATGGTGGAAATCGATATAATACTCGATGGAGAAGGCCCAGGGATAATCAAGGAAGGTACCAGGAAAGAAGGTACTACGGTAGAAACAACTACAATAACAGAGGGAATTTGAATACTCGTCAGTCCAATGAAGAGTTCAACAAGGAGACGAGGAAGAACTTGGAAGCAAGACACCATGATAACTTGCAGTTCTTGGAGCAGAAGCACAATGAACCAGGTCCATCGGGAACACAACAATCCCGGGGGAATGGAAACGAAAAAAAAAACAAACTTCGAATTCACAGTAGAAGATAGAATTTTAAACACTTTCACTTCCAGAATTATTAAATGGCAAGCAGAGGATGATGACTTAATTCAACAGAATGACGAACGGAAAGAAATGGGTACAAGAATTAGAATGCCAATCATATCATGCGAAGTATTCGGTATGCCTGTCGATACTTTAATTGATACTGGGGCTATGCTTTGTCTTGTGAGCGAGAAGCTTTATATTCTGTGGAAGCTCAGAGAGAATTTAGAGGAGATTCCAGTATCAGGAATTAAGATCCAAGGAATAATACCCAACAAAATATCTCTGTGTAAAACACAATTATACTTATGTATTACTATTGGAGGACATGATTTCCGACATGTGTTTGTAGTAATGAAGGACATGGCTTTTGACATGATATTGGGAGCGGATTTCATTCAGAAATATCAAGCAGTGATAGACATGAAGACAGAGACGATCAGATTCAAGAATACCGAAGAGATAATTTTCGAGGGAAAAGAAGAGGAAGACATCGAGGGAGATGCTCAATGGTCTCTGATTTTTCATGAAGCTGAAGGAAGAGAAGTCTACACTGAGGAGGAGTCCCCAGATCTAGGAAAAATTTTGAAAGAGTATCACATTTTTGATATTAAACCTGGTGAAATTAAAGATTTTGAACATCGTATTCGTGTAAATGATGATGCACCTTTTCATGCTAAATTGTATCCGGTAGCGGAAAAGCATCGAGAAAGGGTAAAAGTGCTTATCAGAGAGATGGAAAGTAATAATGTGATTGAAAAGTACACTACATCTTATGTCAATCCATTAGCAGTAGTGTCTAAGCAAGATGGAAATCTGAGACTATGTTTGGATGCGCGAAATTTGAATTCAAGATTACTGCCAGAGTATGACAGACCACCAATCATTAGGGAACTGTTAAGGAAATTCCAAGGCAAGGCCCGGTTCTCTAATATTGATCTCACTTCGTCCTACCACCACATTAGGCTTAGTGAAGATTCCAAAAAATTTACAGGATTTATGTTTGACCAGCAGACATATGTATTCCGCCGTCTACCATTTGGAGTCAAAACATCTGGATCCGTTTTGATCAGAGCACTGGAACAAAATTTGAGTCCTGAAGTAAAGGAGATAGCAATTCGTTACATAGATGATATCCTAATTGCATCCGAGACTAAGGAGGAACATTTGTTACATCTTCAGATGTTATTCGCAGATTTGAGAAAAGCGAACTTTAAAGTAAACCTTCGAAAATGTCAGTTCTTTCGGAAGGAAATAAAATTTTTGGGTCACATTTTGGATGGGGAAGGATACCGTCCCAATGAGACAAAGATACAGGTGATTGCAAATTTCCCTAGACCTACTAGAGTGAAGAATGTCCGCAGTTTTCTCGGAACATGCCAATTCTTTGCAGGGCATTGTCCAAACTTCACCAAGACGGTTGCTCCATTGCAGGAATTATTAAAGAAAGGAAACAAATGGAAATGGAATGAAGATTGTGAACAATCATTTCAAGATGCCAAGAGGTTATTGGTAAACAGCGTTAAATTGGAGTATCCTGACTTTACCAAGAATTTCATCATAGAATCTGATGCATCCACCGTAGGGATTGGAGCTATTCTTCTTCAAGAAGATGACGACCACAAGAGACGTTACCTGGCGTTCATAAGCAGGAAACTTCGTCCATCAGAAATGAATTATTACACCTCGGAGTTAGAAGCACTTGCTGTAATCTTCGCGTTGGAGTCGTGGAAGAAAATGTTAATTGGACATTCAGTAATTGTGAGGACTGATCACCACGCATTGGAGTTTATTTTGAGAACAAACTTTGCCAGTGATAGGATAACTAGATGGTCACTTTTTATTCAACAATTCAACCTAGTTATTGAACACACTCCTGGAAAGTTGAACGTGGGAGCTGATTTTTTGAGTAGAGCAGTGGAATCTACATCTAAGGTTTTTCAAGTTAACCTGACGCAGGAGGATGAGGATACCTTGAGAAGGTTAAGATTGTTGCATTTATCCCAGAGGAGAGACCGACGTTTCAGAAACATTTTTCGTTTTCTACAGGGAGACATATATCCAAATGATGATGATTTTGTGGAAACTGAAAGAATTTCAAGAGATTTTATGATGTTGGATGGTTTAATCTACAAGTTTGCAGATCCCGACCATACGAAGCTGAGAGTCGTGATACCTCCACGAATGCAAACACCCATTATCTGGATGGCACATCGAATCGCAGGTCATGCTGGAGTAGATAAGACGGTCATCATGATTCAAGAGAAATTTTCGTGGGAGCGAATGCGACAAACTGTCAGAAACACTATTTGAGAATGCGACTTATGCCAAAGGAGTAAACATAATTCTAGATTACTGAGAGAATTACCAAGGCCTATTATTCCTTCTAAGCCTTGTGAAATCTTCGCGACTGATTTATATGGTCCTCTCCCAAAGTCTAAAAGAGGTAACCGATATATTCTGGTGACCATGGATGTTTTCAGCAAATACACTATGTTACACCCAATTCAGAAGGCGAACGCAAAATATTGTGCGAAGAGAATTAGAGACAATGTAATTCCGGAAGCAGGCAAACCGGAATTCCTTTTATCAGATCGTGGACCCCAATTTACATCTTTAGAATTTAGAACCATCATGAATAATCTTGAGATTAGACAATTGTTTTGTTCTATTAGACATCCTGAAAGCAATCCAGCAGAACGCGTGATGGCTGAAATAGCGAAATTTTGCCGCCTCTATTGTCCAAATGAGCATTGGAAATGGATGGATGTTCTCTTTTTAGCATCCGAATCCATCAACTCTACAATTCATGAGAGTACTGGACAGATTCGCATGTTGCTTCATCATGGAATTAAACCAACAAGATTATGGGATCGAATCATCTCTATTCCACTTGAGATTGAACCAAGTCGTCAGATGAGGGAAACTCTAGCTTTAGACAAGTTGAGGAGCCAAGCTGAGAAAAGAGAGCGCAGAGTGAGAGGAAAGCGTTTTCGCAGACCCTTGCGCGTAGGAACTCTTGTTTTAGTGAAAAGACCTACACCCTCTGACGTGCAAAATCGAGTGTACTCGAAGTTTGCGAGCCTCAACGCTGGACCATATCGTATTGTGGAAGTAAACAACAATGGAAGCTATGAAATCGCCAATACACGAACTGGTAACATCGTGGGAACTTATAATGCATCGAATTTGAAGATTTATTATTCAAGAACCAGATGATTTAATGTGTAGAGAGGAAAAATAAACATTTTTCAATTTTTATTTTTTGCTAGGTGTGGGGTGGATGTGCCCAACTCTAGGAATGGGTATTCCAAGATTCAGACACCTAGATATCAAGGGAAAGGCTACAGCCGCTTTTGAAAGTTGAGATATTTGAATATCGCGCTCCATTGCTTCTAGAAGGGAATGGAAATTTTATGCAGCCAAGAGCATGTCAAGTGACGTAGCAAGTAGTAGCAGAGGTCGAGACTATTTGTCGAATAAATAGTTAGCCATGGAGTAGAGACTTGAGACTTGGATCAGATTACTGGCACGGCCAAATGAAAGAGAATGCAATTAGTATCAAGTAAATCGGACCAGGGATACCAGAGATATGAGGAATTCCAGATTTCAGCTGATGCGGCGTGACCCTGACCGTTTTGAATAAAAGCCGGCCGGCTCAAGCAACTTTAGCTCACTTCGAAACAAGCACTTGCTTAGCAAGGTGCCGCTACGCTGAGCCAAGGCACATGGTTGCCGGATCTACGCAGAAGTTATTTTCAAAATTGTGATAGTCACAAAAGTGCTGCGCTACGAGTGGAACTTAGTAAGTTTCCGGCAGGGAGAATCACTAAGGTGATAGTTATTTTTCGACAGACACTGGAGAAATATTTTTATTTCTACATGGACATATGCTAGACTTTGTCTAAAATAGTACTTTGTCACAGACCAGTAATAATCTAATACTTGGATATTTTAGTCCATTTTAGTCAGTTTTCATATTTGTAACCTGATAACCACTTCGATCTTTCAGTATATTGAAGGCCAGTCTATCACGGTGTTGTTCATTAGCCAACGCAGGGAAACTACATGTTGCTTCGCGTATGGTAGATGGTGTGAAGCCATGCCCAGGGAACGATCTTCAGAACAGCCGTTGATTGGTTTAGACTGTCAGTGTTTTCTTGTACTGAAACGATTACCGTGAGTTATGTTACAATTGACATATTTAAGAATAGATCATTTAGATATGACCCCATTTAAACGAACTGTTATGGAGTTAACAGAAGCCAATATTAAAATGGATCAACAGTTACTTCAAACGTCAAGAGATATTACCACTATGTCTTGTTAGACGGATTGTGGGTATATAATGGCGGCCGATACAAGGATTATACGTGCTTGTCCGACAGGGCATGTTTATGGATAAATCTGGTACAAACCAGGTTCGCTACGCTTCAAGACCATCAAGAAATGTAAGCCACATTTTGACTTTATATTATGCCTAGCTAATTGGAACAAACTATTTTTCTGCAGATGACCAACACATTTATTTTTCTTCGTATTTAAATCTTGCAATGATTTACGCAAGACATATTAGAGTTATTCTGAGTATTTTCAGCACTCAGAACAGTTTAGGATCGATGACCGAGCATATCGAGCATTTATTTGAATATTTCATATTTTTGGGAAGTCACGGAAAACCGTCGATGTAACTGTAAAAGTTAAATTATTTTTTGTTGAGGAATGGATATTTTTTCCATATTCGAAGGTTCGAACATGTGGATTCTCACATAATGAGATGATAATTAAACACATTTAAAATAATACCACAAATAATAATAATAATAATCCACTAATAATAATAATAATGATTTTTATAACTTTTCTAAATAATTGGATATTATATTTTCTAATAATCATATGTATTGAGAGAGAGCCTATGAAGTAGTTTAATCATTTCTAGTTTGGAACAGGTGATTTTCCGAAGGAGAGTGGTTAGCGCAAGCCCGCATTCAACCAACATTACAGTTCTGGTTGAACAGTTAATATTTGCAATGAGCAAAGTATATTTTTCAGATAACACGGAGAGGCATGAAACGGGAAGCAATTGATAATTGTATCAAATAGGATATTTTTGTATTTATATAAAATCATGACGTAAATACACTCGAAAGAGAAATAAAGATTTTCATAAGTATGGTAAATTCACGGGTTGAACTGAATGGTAAAATAAAATAAACTTGTAAGTTTATTAATCTTCCAGTGTTGATAACAAGCAGAGGCTTGATTTATTGTATAAATTTTGGGAAGAAAATTTATGTGTGTGGAGTAGTTGAAATGCCATTCCCAGGTGCGCATGTTTAAGTCGCAGGAATGAGGAGGTTTTTTCGAGCATCAATCAAATAGCAGGTTCGATGGCTCAGGTTTATAGAAGGAGTATTGGAACTACACATTTCGTCGTATGAATGACCCGAAGGTTATTTCTTAGAAACCATCAGTTCTTATTTCAACCTTGTTTACGGATTCCATTTAGCCTTTGATTTTGCTAGAACCCGGATTTGTCATGATAGTATTATATTCTTCTTCAGAGGAAGACCTTTGCCGTTGTTGTTGTAATATTGTGTTCTTATGAAAATAATAGAATGGGCCACTGCCAATTAAAAATAATTCTATAACCACGAATAATTTGAAGGATGTTTTCAATCCTAGTGCCATGAACTAAATGAATTTATTATGAAGCTACAATTCTTATTTCCGCATTCTGTCGAAGAATTGCAAGTTGTGAAAGTTGCTAAAATGGCCATGAATATAAATATTTTTCTTAATAATGTTCCCAAGTGGAAAATCAAATAGTTGAATGGTTCAACAATTTATTGATCAAGTTGATGATTCAGAAATCATGTATTTTGTTAGGAACTTGAAGTCACGTCTCGAAATGTTAATGTCAGAAGAACAATTAATTTTTGTTGTGCTTCGCACAGTTCTTCGATGCTATGCTCAAGGTCAAATACTTTTCAGATGTTATTAATATGTGTAAATAATTTGTGTTGATTCAGAAATAATATTTTTTGACAATATATTTTTTGAAACTGGAAAAATAAGTGAAAGTCAAAAATTCTATGAACATTTATTCTACGAGTGTTAATATTATGTAAAAATTCAAACAGTGACCTACGATATTTCCAGTAGAGACAATTAAATTTGAACTGGATTTAACCATGAATAATCAATATAATTTTGGAACACAGTCTACAGGACTAATAATCAGACTTGTGTTTCCAAAGATAATTGGCAAATGTGTTTGGAAAAATTCTGTACATTGTGTAAATAGGAGTGTGGGTCGCCACACGTGAATGATGCTGCTTTGAGCATTTTTGCAGTCAATTTTAAATTCAAAATAAAATGAGATAATTTTACATGATGTGTTATGCCCAGTTGAATCTCCTTCTATCCTTATTGTTGCATTGAGCCAAAAATCAGTAAAGCATTTTTTTCATTTGATGTCGTTTTTGCGATTTGCTATAACCCATCTGGCGCCCCGGGATATTTTGACTCTCGTGCTGACTGATTATTGGTAAAATGCATATGTGGTCGTGCGGACTCCGGTCTAAACGGGCACATAAAATGAGATAGAGAGAGAAATGGCTTCGAACGTGGGTCTCGAGTTAGACACGGTTAATCGCATGCCGATTTAAATTGTGATAATTTTTATATAAATATTTTGGGAGTTGAGAGATGTCTGGTTTGGATGAATAAATTAGTAGGAAACCCAATTAGTGGGGAAAATTAAAAATTTAACAGGTTAATAATTAGAATGGGTTTGATTATTTTTGATAATGGCTTAACCATTAGGTCGTCAAGTAAATTCAGTAGTAAACGTTCGATGACTGGACATACGCATTATTAGAATCCAGGTGGAGGATATTTGAGAACTTGCATATTTTTCTTGTGATATTGTGGTAAATGTAATTCGTAAAAGTAGAGAATTTTGTTTTTCCATCACGTCGACATTAGGACAAATCTCATTTTATTAGAGTGTTCCAATTAGCTATTCATATTTCTTGTTCTAGTTATAAGCTTGTGTTTGCCAATATTGTATACCCCTAAGTTTTGAATAATAATTGAAAATTATGGAAGAGATGATGAGGATGATGAGGAGTTTGGAGGAGAGTTCAAAAGAGGCTGGACTGCGTGTAGCAGCCATTATGAAAGAAAATACAGAGGCTTTGGAAAAGAAACTTAAAGAAAATTCTGATAAACTTAAAGAAAGTTTAAATGATAAACTTAAAGAAAATTCTGATTCTTTAGAAAATAAACTTAAGCAAAATTCCTATTTGTTGGAAAGCAGGTTAAAAGATAATTTGAAAGAAAGTTTAGATGAAAAACTTAAAGAAAATTCTGATTCTTTGGAAAGCAGGTTAAAAGGTAACTTGAAAGAAAATTTAAATAGTAAATTTAATTCTATGGAGAATAAATTTAAAGAGAATTCTGAAATCTTGAAAATGTCACTTGAGAGTAAAATGTCCAAATTATGCGAAAAAACACATGAGCTCGAAACTTCATTAGCCACTAACGCAAGTTTAATGGACGATAAATTTCGCGATGCCGATCTAAGATCCCAAAGCTTAGCTGATAGGATAGAACATGGTCTTAGGAAAGTTGGTGAAGACATGGTCAACCTAGAAGTCAGAGTGAAGAAAGAGAGTAATGAGATGGGAATTCTAGTTGTTCAACGGTTGACAGAACAATTCAAAGAACTTGTAATGGGAGAAATAAGAGAAGGTGTGATTAATGAATTACAAACTGAAATTAAAACCACAGTTGTCAATGAAATTAAAGACACAATCAAGCTGGAGAACCAAGAAGGAATCAAGGAAATTAGGGAATCTTTGTCATCCCATATTCAAGTAATTTCCAAAGATATCCAAGCAACTCAGAAGGACATATCAGATATGACAGGGTCGTTGAAAAGTCACGAGGCTGTTATGAACCAGATATCCACTGATGTCAAGGAGAACTGTAGGGAAACCGAAGCAATTTAAAAAATGGCAGAAGAAAACCATAAGGAACTTGAGGCTATGAAAACCCAAATCAAGGACGAGAAACAGTCTGACCATCTGTTGAAAATGCCAAGTGTAAGAGAACAGATACAGATAAATCTAGGAGCAGCTAGAGAAACTGATAGTCAAAGACAGGATGAGGTCAGGACAGTATTTCAATCCAACCCCATAACTGTATTCAAGAATGTAGAGGATAAGCCTTCTAAATTTTCAGGGCGAGATTCTGTGACACCCGTGGAATTTTTGAGAGAAGCAGGGGATTACCTGAAAGATTCCAAGATCCCTAAGGAAAGACAGATCCGAGTGATAGGGAAATTTTTGGAAGGTCCTGCACTTCTTTGGTTTAGAGCTTTTAGATCCACTCTAACCACTTTTGAGGAGTTTTCTCGTGGGTTATTAAAAAAGTTTTGGTCCCCGGAAACCCAACAGCAAGTCAGAGCAGAATTATATTCGAAGAGATTCTCGACGTCACAACCTACTCGATACTCTACGTACTTTTCTGGACAGCTTTCTAAACTGCAACATTTAGATCCGCTGATGCCAGATAACGAATTAATTACTGCATTGATACGTCAGTTTCCAGCAGACGTCCAAAGAACTTTGATCGCTGCTAACATTTATAATATGGAGCAATTTGACGAGGTATTGCAGAAGCAGGATCATACGAACGCTCAATTCTTCCATCAGAAGGGAGGAAAGAATAACAACGCTGTGTACGCTGTTATGGCCGACAGTTATTCCCAAACACCTCGAGAGATTCGAGAGGGGCGAGAAGAGAAAACGCCGAGGGATGATCCTGATAAAAGAGGATGGAATCAGTACAGTAACAGATACAGTTACAAGCCTTATGCGAGACCGGATGGTGGAAATCGATATAATACTCGATGGAGAAGGCCCAGGGATAATCAAGGAAGGTACCAGGAAAGAAGGTACTACGGTAGAAACAACTACAATAACAGAGGGAATTTGAATACTCGTCAGTCCAATGAAGAGTTCAACAAGGAGACGAGGAAGAACTTGGAAGCAAGACACCATGATAACTTGCAGTTCTTGGAGCAGAAGCACAATGAACCAGGTCCATCGGGAACACAACAATCCCGGGGGAATGGAAACGAAAAAAAAACAAACTTCGAATTCACAGTAGAAGATAGAATTTTAAACACTTTCACTTCCAGAATTATTAAATGGCAAGCAGAGGATGATGACTTAATTCAACAGAATGACGAACGGAAAGAAATGGGTACAAGAATTAGAATGCCAATCATATCATGCGAAGTATTCGGTATGCCTGTCGATACTTTAATTGATACTGGGGCTATGCTTTGTCTTGTGAGCGAGAAGCTTTATATTCTGTGGAAGCTCAGAGAGAATTTAGAGGAGATTCCAGTATCAGGAATTAAGATCCAAGGAATAATACCCAACAAAATATCTCTGTGTAAAACACAATTATACTTATGTATTACTATTGGAGGACATGATTTCCGACATGTGTTTGTAGTAATGAAGGACATGGCTTTTGACATGATATTGGGAGCGGATTTCATTCAGAAATATCAAGCAGTGATAGACATGAAGACAGAGACGATCAGATTCAAGAATACCGAAGAGATAATTTTCGAGGGAAAAGAAGAGGAAGACATCGAGGGAGATGCTCAATGGTCTCTGATTTTTCATGAAGCTGAAGGAAGAGAAGTCTACACTGAGGAGGAGTCCCCAGAGCTAGGAAAAATTTTGAAAGAGTATCACATTTTTGATATTAAACCTGGTGAAATTAAAGATTTTGAACATCGTATTCGTGTAAATGATGATGCACCTTTTCATGCTAAATTGTATCCGGTAGCGGAAAAGCATCGAGAAAGGGTAAAAGTGCTTATCAGAGAGATGGAAAGTAATAATGTGATTGAAAAGTACACTACATCTTATGTCAATCCATTAGCAGTAGTGTCTAAGCAAGATGGAAATCTGAGACTATGTTTGGACGCGCGAAATTTGAATTCAAGATTACTGCCAGAGTATGACAGACCACCAATCATTAGGGAACTGTTAAGGAAATTCCAAGGCAAGGTCCGGTTCTCTAATATTGATCTCACTTCGTCCTACCACCACATTAGGCTTAGTGAAGATTCCAAAAAATTTACAGGATTTATGTTTGACCAGCAGACATATGTATTCCGCCGTCTACCATTTGGAGTCAAAACATCTGGATCCGTTTTGATCAGAGCACTGGAACAAAATTTGAGTCCCGAAGTAAAGGAGATAGCAATTCGTTACATAGATGATATCCTAATTGCATCCGAGACTAAGGAGGAACATTTGTTACATCTTCAGATGTTATTCGCAGATTTGAGAAAAGCGAACTTTAAAGTAAACCTTCGAAAATGTCAGTTCTTTCGGAAGGAAATAAAATTTTTGGGTCACATTTTGGATGGGGAAGGATACCGTCCCAATGAGACAAAGATACAGGTGATTGCAAATTTCCCTAGACCTACTAGAGTGAAGAATGTCCGCAGTTTTCTCGGAACATGCCAATTCTTTGCAGGGCATTGTCCAAACTTCACCAAGACGGTTGCTCCATTGCAGGAATTATTAAAGAAAGGAAACAAATGGAAATGGAATGAAGATTGTGAACAATCATTTCAAGATGCCAAGAGGTTATTGGTAAACAGCGTTAAATTGGAGTATCCTGACTTTACCAAGAATTTCATCATAGAATCTGATGCATCCACCGTAGGGATTGGAGCTATTCTTCTTCAAGAAGATGACGACCACAAGAGACGTTACCTGGCGTTCATAAGCAGGAAACTTCGTCCATCAGAAAGGAATTATTACACCACGGAGTTAGAAGCACTTGCTGTAATCTTCGCGTTGGAGTCGTGGAAGAAAATGTTAATTGGACATTCAGTAATTGTGAGGACTGTTCACCACGCATTGGAGTTTATTTTGAGAACAAACTTTGCCAGTGATAGGATAACTAGATGGTCACTTTTTATTCAACAATTCAACCTAGTTATTGAACACACTCCTGGAAAGTTGAACGTGGGAGCTGATTTTTTGAGTAGGGCAGTGGAATCTACATCTAAGGTTTTTCAAGTTAACCTGACGCAGGAGGATGAGGATACCTTGAGAAGGTTAAGATTGTTGCATTTATCCCAGAGGAGAGACCGACGTTTCAGAAACATTTTTCGTTTTCTACAGGGAGACATATATCCAAATGATGATGATTTTGTGGAAACTGAAAGAATTTCAAGAGATTTTATGATGTTGGATGGTTTAATCTACAAGTTTGCAGATCCCGACCATACGAAGCTGAGAGTCGTGATACCTCCACGAATGCAAACACCCATTATCTGGATGGCACATCGAATCGCAGGTCATGCTGGAGTAGATAAGACGGTCATCATGATTCAAGAGAAATTTTCGTGGGAGCGAATGCGACAAACTGTCAGAAACACTATTTGAGAATGCGACTTATGCCAAAGGAGTAAACATAATTCTAGATTACTGAGAGAATTACCAAGGCCTATTATTCCTTCTAAGCCTTGTGAAATCTTCGCGACTGATTTATATGGTCCTCTCCCAAAGTCTAAAAGAGGTAACCGATATATTCTGGTGACCATGGATGTTTTCAGCAAATACACTATGTTACACCCAATTCAGAAGGCGAACGCAAAATATTGTGCGAAGAGAATTAGAGACAATGTAATTCCGGAAGCAGGCAAACCGGAATTCCTTTTATCAGATCGTGGACCCCAATTTACATCTTTAGAATTTAGAACCATCATGAATAATCTTGAGATTAGACAATTGTTTTGTTCTATTAGACATCCTGAAAGCAATCCAGCAGAACGCGTGATGGCTGAAATAGCGAAATTTTGCCGCCTCTATTGTCCAAATGAGCATTGGAAATGGATGGATGTTCTCTTTTTAGCATCCGAATCCATCAACTCTACAATTCATGAGAGTACTGGACAGATTCGCATGTTGCTTCATCATGGAATTAAACCAACAAGATTATGGGATCGAATCATCTCTATTCCACTTGAGATTGAACCAAGTCGTCAGATGAGGGAAACTCTAGCTTTAGACAAGTTGAGGAGCCAAGCTGAGAAAAGAGAGCGCAGAGTGAGAGGAAAGCGTTTTCGCAGACCCTTGCGCGTAGGAACTCTTGTTTTAGTGAAAAGACCTACACCCTCTGACGTGCAAAATCGAGTGTACTCGAAGTTTGCGAGCCTCAACGCTGGACCATATCGTATTGTGGAAGTAAACAACAATGGAAGCTATGAAATCGCCAATACACGAACTGGTAACATCGTGGGAACTTATAATGCATCGAATTTGAAGATTTATTATTCAAGAACCAGATGATTTAATGTGTAGAGAGGAAAAATAAAAATTTTTCAATTTTTATTTTTTGCTAGGTGTGGGGTGGATGTGCCCAACGCTAGGAATGGGTATTCCAAGATTCAGACACCTAGATATCAAGGGAAAGGCTACAGCCGCTTTTGAAAGTTGAGATATTTGAATATCGCGCTCCATTGCTTCTAGAAGGGAATGGAAATTTTATGCAGCCAAGAGCATGTCAAGTGACGTAGCAAGTAGTAGCAGAGGTCGAGACTATTTGTCGATTAAATAGTTAGCCATGGAGTAGAGACTTGAGACTTGGATCAGATTACTGGCACGGCCAAATGAAAGAGAATGCAATTAGTATCAAGTAAATCGGACCAGGGATACCAGAGATATGAGGAATTCCAGATTTCAGCTGATGCGGCGTGACCCTGACCGTTTTGAATAAAAGCCGGCCGGCTCAAGCAACTTTAGCTCACTTCGAAACAAGCACTTGCTTAGCAAGGTGCCGCTACGCTGAGCCAAGGCACATGGTTGCCGGATCTACGCAGAAGTTATTTTCAAAATTGTGATAGTCACAAAAGTGCTGCGCTACGAGTGGAACTTAGTAAGTTTCCGGCAGGGAGAATCACTAAGGTGATAGTTATTTTTCGACAGACACTGGAGAAATATTTTTATTTCTACATGGACATATGCTAGACTTTGTCTAAAATAGTACTTTGTCACAGACCAGTAATAATCTAATACTTGGATATTTTAGTCCATTTTAGTCAGTTTTCATATTTGTAACCTGATAACCACTTCGATCTTTCAGTATATTGAAGGCCAGTCTATCACGGTGTTGTTCATTAGCCAACGCAGGGAAACTACATGTTGCTTCGCGTATGGTAGATGGTGTGAAGCCATGCCCAGGGAACGATCTTCAGAACAGCCGTTGATTGGTTTAGACTGTCAGTGTTTTCTTGTACTGAAACGATTACCGTGAGTTATGTTACAATTGACATATTTAAGAATAGATCATTTAGATATGACCCCATTTAAACGAACTGTTATGGAGTTAACAGAAGCCAATATTAAAATGGATCAACAGTTACTTCAAACGTCAAGAGATATTACCACTATGTCTTGTTAGACGGATTGTGGGTATATAATGGCGGCCGATACAAGGATTATACGTGCTTGTCCGACAGGGCATGTTTATGGATAAATCTGGTACAAACCAGGTTCGCTACGCTTCAAGACCATCAAGAAATGTAAGCCACATTTTGACTTTATATTATGCCTAGCTAATTGGAACAAACTATTTTTCTGCAGATGACCAACACATTTATTTTTCTTCGTATTTAAATCTTGCAATGATTTACGCAAGACATATTAGAGTTATTCTGAGTATTTTCAGCACTCAGAACAGTTTAGGATCGATGACCGAGCATATCGAGCATTTATTTGAATATTTCATATTTTTGGGAAGTCACGGAAAACCGTCGATGTAACTGTAAAAGTTAAATTATTTTTTGTTGAGGAATGGATATTTTTTCCATATTCGAAGATTCAAACATGTGGATTCTCACATAATGAGATGATAATTAAACACATTTAAAATAATACCACAAATAATAATAATAATAATCCACTAATAATAATAATAATGATTTTTATAACTTTTCTAAATAATTGGATATTATATTTTCTAATAATCATATGTATTGAGAGAGAGCCTATGAAGTAGTTTAATCATTTCTAGTTTGGAACAGGTGATTTTCCGAAGGAGAGTGGTTAGCGCAAGCCCGCATTCAACCAACATTACAGTTCTGGTTGAACAGTTAATATTTGCAATGAGCAAAGTATATTTTTCAGATAACACGGAGAGGCATGAAACGGGAAGCAATTGATAATTGTATCAAATAGGATATTTTTGTATTTATATAAAATCATGACGTAAATACTCTCGAAAGTGAAATAAAGATTTTCATAAGTATGGTAAATTCACGGGTTGAACTGAATGGTAAAATAAAATAAACTTGTAAGTTTATTAATCTTCCAGTGTTGATAACAAGCAGAGGCTTGATTTATTGTATAAATTTTGGGAAGAAAATTTATGTGTGTGGAGTAGTTGAAATGCCATTCCCAGGTGCGCATGTTTAAGTCGCAGGAATGAGGAGGTTTTTTCGAGCATCAATCAAATAGCAGGTTCGATGGCTCAGGTTTATAGAAGGAGTATTGGAACTACACATTTCGTCGTATGAATGACCCGAAGGTTATTTCTTAGAAACCATCAGTTCTTATTTCAACCTTGTTTACGGATTCCATTTAGCCTTTGATTTTGCTAGAACCCGGATTTGTCATGATAGTATTATATTCTTCTTCAGAGGAAGACCTTTGCCGTTGTTGTTGTAATATTGTGTTCTTATGAAAATAATAGAATGGGCCACTGCCAATTAAAAATAATTCTATAACCACGAATAATTTGAAGGATGTTTTCAATCCTAGTGCCATGAACTAAATGAATTTATTATGAAGCTACAATTCTTATTTCCGCATTCTGTCGAAGAATTGCAAGTTGTGAAAGTTGCTAAAATGGCCATGAATATAAATATTTTTCTTAATAATGTTCCCAAGTGGAAAATCAAATAGTTGAATGGTTCAACAATTTATTGATCAAGTTGATGATTCAGAAATCATGTATTTTGTTAGGAACTTGAAGTCACGTCTCGAAATGTTAATGTCAGAAGAACAATTAATTTTTGTTGTGCTTCGCACAGTTCTTCGATGCTATGCTCAAGGTCAAATACTTTTCAGATGTTATTAATATGTGTAAATAATTTGTGTTGATTCAGAAATAATATTTTTTGACAGTATATTTTTTGAAACTGGAAAAATAAGTGAAAGTCAAAAATTCTATGAACATTTATTCTACGAGTGTTAATATTATGTAAAAATTCAAACAGTGACCTACGATATTTCCAGTAGAGACAATTAAATTTGAACTGGATTTAACCATGAATAATCAATATAATTTTGGAACACAGTCTACAGGACTAATAATCAGACTTGTGTTTCCAAAGATAATTGGCAAATGTGTTTGGAAAAATTCTGTACATTGTGTAAATAGGAGTGTGGGTCGCCACACGTGAATGATGCTGCTTTGAGCATTTTTGCAGTCAATTTTAAATTCAAAATAAAATGAGATAATTTTACATGATGTGTTATGCCCAGTTGAATCTCCTTCTATCCTTATTGTTGCATTGAGCCAAAAATCAGTAAAGCATTTTTTTCATTTGATGTCGTTTTTGCGATTTGCTATAACCCATCTGGCGCCCCGGGATATTTTGACTCTCGTGCTGACTGATTATTGGTAAAATGCATATGTGGTCGTGCGGACTCCGGTCTAAACGGGCACATAAAATGAGATAGAGAGAGAAATGGCTTCGAACGTGGGTCCCGAGTTAGACACGGTTAATCGCATGCCGATTTAAATTGTGATAATTTTTATATAAATATTTTGGGAGTTGAGAGATGTCTGGTTTGGATGAATAAATTAGTAGGAAACCCAATTAGTGGGGAAAATTAAAAATTTAACAGGTTAATAATTAGAATGGGTTTGATTATTTTTGATAATGGCTTAACCATTAGGTCGTCAAGTAAATTCAGTAGTAAACGTTCGATGACTGGACATACGCATTATTAGAATCCAGGTGGAGGATATTTGAGAACTTGCATATTTTTCTTGTGATATTGTGGTAAATGTAATTCGTAAAAGTAGAGAATTTTGTTTTTCCATCACGTCGACATTAGGACAAATCTCATTTTATTAGAGTGTTCCAATTAGCTATTCATATTTCTTGTTCTAGTTATAAGCTTGTGTTTGCCAATATTGTATACCCCTAAGTTTTGAATAATAATTGAAAATTATGGAAGAGATGATGAGGATGATGAGGAGTTTGGAGGAGAGTTCAAAAGAGGCTGGACTGCGTGTAGCAGCCATTATGAAAGAAAATACAGAGGCTTTGGAAAAGAAACTTAAAGAAAATTCTGATAAACTTAAAGAAAGTTTAAATGATAAACTTAAAGAAAATTCTGATTCTTTAGAAAATAAACTTAAGCAAAATTCCTATTTGTTAGAAAGCAGGTTAAAAGATAATTTGAAAGAAAGTTTAGATGAAAAACTTAAAGAAAATTCTGATTCTTTGGAAAGCAGGTTAAAAGGTAACTTGAAAGAAAATTTAAATAGTAAATTTAATTCTATGGAGAATAAATTTAAAGAGAATTCTGAAATCTTGAAAATGTCACTTGAGAGTAAAATGTCCAAATTATGCGAAAAAACACATGAGCTCGAAACTTCATTAGCCACTAACGCAAGTTTAATGGACGATAAATTTCGCGATGCCGATCTAAGATCCCAAAGCTTAGCTGATAGGATAGAAAATGGTCTTAGGAAAGTTGGTGAAGACATGGTCAACCTAGAAGTCAGAGTGAAGAAAGAGAGTAATGAGATGGGAATTCTAGTTGTTCAACGGTTGACAGAACAATTCAAAGAACTTGTAATGGGAGAAATAAGAGAAGGTGTGATTAATGAATTACAAACTGAAATTAAAACCACAGTTGTCAATGAAATTAAAGACACAATCAAGCTGGAGAACCAAGAAGGAATCAAGGAAATTAGGGAATCTTTGTCATCCCATATTCAAGTAATTTCCAAAGATATCCAAGCAACTCAGAAGGACATATCAGATATGACAGGGTCGTTGAAAAGTCACGAGGCTGTTATGAACCAGATATCCACTGATGTCAAGGAGAACTGTAGGGAAACCGAAGCAATTTAAAAAATGGCAGAAGAAAACCATAAGGAACTTGAGGCTATGAAAACCCAAATCAAGGACGAGAAACAGTCTGACCATCTGTTGAAAATGCCAAGTGTAAGAGAACAGATACAGATAAATCTAGGAGCAGCTAGAGAAACTGATAGTCAAAGACAGGATGAGGTCAGGACAGTATTTCAATCCAACCCCATAACTGTATTCAAGAATGTAGAGGATAAGCCTTCTAAATTTTCAGGGCGAGATTCTGTGACACCCGTGGAATTTTTGAGAGAAGCAGGGGATTACCTGAAAGATTCCAAGATCCCTAAGGAAAGACAGATCCGAGTGATAGGGAAATTTTTGGAAGGTCCTGCACTTCTTTGGTTTAGAGCTTTTAGATCCACTCTAACCACTTTTGAGGAGTTTTCTCGTGGGTTATTAAAAAAGTTTTGGTCCCCGGAAACCCAACAGCAAGTCAGAGCAGAATTATATTCGAAGAGATTCTCGACGTCACAACCTACTCGATACTCTACGTACTTTTCTGGACAGCTTTCTAAACTGCAACATTTAGATCCGCTGATGCCAGATAACGAATTAATTACTGCATTGATACGTCAGTTTCCAGCAGACGTCCAAAGAACTTTGATCGCTGCTAACATTTATAATATGGAGCAATTTGACGAGGTATTGCAGAAGCAGGATCATACGAACGCTCAATTCTTCCATCAGAAGGGAGGAAAGAATAACAACGCTGTGTACGCTGTTATGGCCGACAGTTATTCCCAAACACCTCGAGAGATTCGAGAGGGGCGAGAAGAGAAAACGCCGAGGGAAGATCCTGATAAAAGAGGATGGAATCAGTACAGTAACAGATACAGTTACAAGCCTTATGCGAGACCGGATGGTGGAAATCGATATAATACTCGATGGAGAAGGCCCAGGGATAATCAAGGAAGGTACCAGGAAAGAAGGTACTACGGTAGAAACAACTACAATAACAGAGGGAATTTGAATACTCGTCAGTCCAATGAAGAGTTCAACAAGGAGACGAGGAAGAACTTGGAAGCAAGACACCATGATAACTTGCAGTTCTTGGAGCAGAAGCACAATGAACCAGGTCCATCGGGAACACAACAATCCCGGGGGAATGGAAACGAAAAAAAACAAACTTCGAATTCACAGTAGAAGATAGAATTTTAAACACTTTCACTTCCAGAATTATTAAATGGCAAGCAGAGGATGATGACTTAATTCAACAGAATGACGAACGGAAAGAAATGGGTACAAGAATTAGAATGCCAATCATATCATGCGAAGTATTCGGTATGCCTGTCGATACTTTAATTGATACTGGGGCTATGCTTTGTCTTGTGAGCGAGAAGCTTTATATTCTGTGGAAGCTCAGAGAGAATTTAGAGGAGATTCCAGTATCAGGAATTAAGATCCAAGGAATAATACCCAACAAAATATCTCTGTGTAAAACACAATTATACTTATGTATTACTATTGGAGGACATGATTTCCGACATGTGTTTGTAGTAATGAAGGACATGGCTTTTGACATGATATTGGGAGCGGATTTCATTCAGAAATATCAAGCAGTGATAGACATGAAGACAGAGACGATCAGATTCAAGAATACCGAAGAGATAATTTTCGAGGGAAAAGAAGAGGAAGACATCGAGGGAGATGCTCAATGGTCTCTGATTTTTCATGAAGCTGAAGGAAGAGAAGTCTACACTGAGGAGGAGTCCCCAGAGCTAGGAAAAATTTTGAAAGAGTATCACATTTTTGATATTAAACCTGGTGAAATTAAAGATTTTGAACATCGTATTCGTGTAAATGATGATGCACCTTTTCATGCTAAATTGTATCCGGTAGCGGAAAAGCATCGAGAAAGGGTAAAAGTGCTTATCAGAGAGATGGAAAGTAATAATGTGATTGAAAAGTACACTACATCTTATGTCAATCCATTAGCAGTAGTGTCTAAGCAAGATGGAAATCTGAGACTATGTTTGGACGCGCGAAATTTGAATTCAAGATTACTGCCAGAGTATGACAGACCACCAATCATTAGGGAACTGTTAAGGAAATTCCAAGGCAAGGTCCGGTTCTCTAATATTGATCTCACTTCGTCCTACCACCACATTAGGCTTAGTGAAGATTCCAAAAAATTTACAGGATTTATGTTTGACCAGCAGACATATGTATTCCGCCGTCTACCATTTGGAGTCAAAACATCTGGATCCGTTTTGATCAGAGCACTGGAACAAAATTTGAGTCCCGAAGTAAAGGAGATAGCAATTCGTTACATAGATGATATCCTAATTGCATCAGAGACTAAGGAGGAACATTTGTTACATCTTCAGATGTTATTCGCAGATTTGAGAAAAGCGAACTTTAAAGTAAACCTTCGAAAATGTCAGTTCTTTCGGAAGGAAATAAAATTTTTGGGTCACATTTTGGATGGGGAAGGATACCGTCCCAATGAGACAAAGATACAGGTGATTGCAAATTTCCCTAGACCTACTAGAGTGAAGAATGTCCGCAGTTTTCTCGGAACATGCCAATTCTTTGCAGGGCATTGTCCAAACTTCACCAAGATGGTTGCTCCATTGCAGGAATTATTAAAGAAAGGAAACAAATGGAAATGGAATGAAGATTGTGAACAATCATTTCAAGATGCCAAGAGGTTATTGGTAAACAGCGTTAAATTGGAGTATCCTGACTTTACCAAGAATTTCATCATAGAATCTGATGCATCCACCGTAGGGATTGGAGCTATTCTTCTTCAAGAAGATGACGACCACAAGAGACGTTACCTGGCGTTCATAAGCAGGAAACTTCGTCCATCAGAAAGGAATTATTACACCACGGAGTTAGAAGCACTTGCTGTAATCTTCGCGTTGGAGTCGTGGAAGAAAATGTTAATTGGACATTCAGTAATTGTGAGGACTGATCACCACGCATTGGAGTTTATTTTGAGAACAAACTTTGCCAGTGATAGGATAACTAGATGGTCACTTTTTATTCAACAATTCAACCTAGTTATTGAACACACTCCTGGAAAGTTGAACGTGGGAGCTGATTTTTAGAGTAGAGCAGTGGAATCTACATCTAAGGTTTTTCAAGTTAACCTGACGCAGGAGGATGAGGATACCTTGAGAAGGTTAAGATTGTTGCATTTATCCCAGAGGAGAGACCGACGTTTCAGAAACATTTTTCGTTTTCTACAGGGAGACATATATCCAAATGATGATGATTTTGTGGAAACTGAAAGAATTTCAAGAGATTTTATGATGTTGGATGGTTTAATCTACAAGTTTGCAGATCCCGACCATACGAAGCTGAGAGTCGTGATACCTCCACGAATGCAAACACCCATTATCTGGATGGCACATCGAATCGCAGGTCATGCTGGAGTAGATAAGACGGTCATCATGATTCAAGAGAAATTTTCGTGGGAGCGAATGCGACAAACTGTCAGAAACACTATTTGAGAATGCGACTTATGCCAAAGGAGTAAACATAATTCTAGATTACTGAGAGAATTACCAAGGCCTATTATTCCTTCTAAGCCTTGTGAAATCTTCGCGACTGATTTATATGGTCCTCTCCCAAAGTCTAAAAGAGGTAACCGATATATTCTGGTGACCATGGATGTTTTCAGCAAATACACTATGTTACACCCAATTCAGAAGGCGAACGCAAAATATTGTGCGAAGAGAATTAGAGACAATGTAATTCCGGAAGCAGGCAAACCGGAATTCCTTTTATCAGATCGTGGACCCCAATTTACATCTTTAGAATTTAGAACCATCATGAATAATCTTGAGATTAGACAATTGTTTTGTTCTATTAGACATCCTGAAAGCAATCCAGCAGAACGCGTGATGGCTAAAATAGCGAAATTTTGCCGCCTCTATTGTCCAAATGAGCATTGGAAATGGATGGATGTTCTCTTTTTAGCATCCGAATCCATCAACTCTACAATTCATGAGAGTACTGGACAGATTCGCATGTTGCTTCATCATGGAATTAAACCAACAAGATTATGGGATCGAATCATCTCTATTCCACTTGAGATTGAACCAAGTCGTCAGATGAGGGAAACTCTAGCTTTAGACAAGTTGAGGAGCCAAGCTGAGAAAAGAGAGCGCAGAGTGAGAGGAAAGCGTTTTCGCAGACCCTTGCGCGTAGGAACTCTTGTTTTAGTGAAAAGACCTACACCCTCTGACGTGCAAAATCGAGTGTACTCGAAGTTTGCGAGCCTCAACGCTGGACCATATCGTATTGTGGAAGTAAACAGCAATGGAAGCTATGAAATCGCCAATACACGAATTGGTAACATCGTGGGAACTTATAATGCATCGAATTTGAAGATTTATTATTCAAGAACCAGATGATTTAATGTGTAGAGAGGAAAAATAAAAATTTTTCAATTTTTATTTTTTGCTAGGTGTGGGGTGGATGTGCCCAACTCTAGGAATGGGTATTCCAAGATTCAGACACCTAGATATCAAGGGAAAGGCTACAGCCGCTTTTGAAAGTTGAGATATTTGAATATCGCGCTCCATTGCTTCTAGAAGGGAATGAAAATTTTATGCAGCCAAGAGCATGTCAAGTGACGTAGCAAGTAGTAGCAGAGGTCGAGACTATTTGTCGATTAAATAGTTAGCCATGGAGTAGAGACTTGAGACTTGGATCAGATTACTGGCACGGCCAAATGAAAGAGAATGCAATTAGTATCAAGTAAATCGGACCAGGGATACCAGAGATATGAGGAATTCCAGATTTCAGCTGATGCGGCGTGACCCTGACCGTTTTGAATAAAAGCCGGCCGGCTCAAGCAACTTTAGCTCACTTCGAAACAAGCACTTGCTTAGCAAGGTGCCGCTACGCTGAGCCAAGGCACATGGTTGCCGGATCTACGCAGAAGTTATTTTCAAAATTGTGATAGTCACAAAAGTGCTGCGCTACGAGTGGAACTTAGTAAGTTTCCGGCAGGGAGAATCACTAAGGTGATAGTTATTTTTCGACAGACACTGGAGAAATATTTTTATTTCTACATGGACATATGCTAGACTTTGTCTAAAATAGTACTTTGTCACAGACCAGTAATAATCTAATACTTGGATATTTTAGTCCATTTTAGTCAGTTTTCATATTTGTAACCTGATAACCACTTCGATCTTTCAGTATATTGAAGGCCAGTCTATCACGGTGTTGTTCATTAGCCAACGCAGGGAAACTACATGTTGCTTCGCGTATGGTAGATGGTGTGAAGCCATGCCCAGGGAACGATCTTCAGAACAGCCGTTGATTGGTTTAGACTGTCAGTGTTTTCTTGTACTGAAACGATTACCGTGAGTTATGTTACAACTGACATATTTAAGAATAGATCATTTAGATCTGACCCCATTTAAACGAACTGTTATGGAGTTAACAGAAGCCAATATTAAAATGGATCAACAGTTACTTCAAACGTCAAGAGATATTACCACTATGTCTTGTTAGACGGATTGTGGGTATATAATGGCGGCCGATACAAGGATTATACGTGCTTGTCCGACAGGGCATGTTTATGGATAAATCTGGTACAAACCAGGTTCGCTACGCTTCAAGACCATCAAGAAATGTAAGCCACATTTTGACTTTATATTATGCCTAGCTAATTGGAACAAACTATTTTTCTGCAGATGACCAACACATTTATTTTTCTTCGTATTTAAATCTTGCAATGATTTACGCAAGACATATTAGAGTTATTCTGAGTATTTTCAGCACTCAGAACAGTTTAGGATCGATGACCGAGCATATCGAGCATTTATTTGAATATTTAATATTTTTGGGAAGTCACGGAAAACCGTCGATGTAACTGTAAAAGTTAAATTATTTTTTGTTGAGGAATGGATATTTTTTCCATATTCGAAGATTCAAACATGTGGATTCTCACATAATGAGATGATAATTAAACACATTTAAAATAATACCACAAATAATAATAATAATAATCCACTAATAATAATAATAATGATTTTTATAACTTTTCTAAATAATTGGATATTATATTTTCTAATAATCATATGTATTGAGAGAGAGCCTATGAAGTAGTTTAATCATTTCTAGTTTGGAACAGGTGATTTTCCGAAGGAGAGTGGTTAGCGCAAGCCCGCATTCAACCAACATTACAGTTCTGGTTGAACAGTTAATATTTGCAATGAGCAAAGTATATTTTTCAGATAACACGGAGAGGCATGAAACGGGAAGCAATTGATAATTGTATCAAAGAGGATATTTTTGTATTTATATAAAATCATGACGTAAATACACTCGAAAGTGAAATAAAGATTTTCATAAGTATGGTAAATTCACGGGTTGAACTGAATGGTAAAATAAAATAAACTTGTAAGTTTATTAATCTTCCAGTGTTTATAACCAGCAGCGGCTTGATTTATTGTATAAATTTTGGGAAGAAAATTTATGTGTGTGGAGTAGTTGAAATGCCATTCCCAGGTGCGCATGTTTAAGTCGCAGGAATGAGGAGGTTTTTTCGAGCATCAATCAAATAGCAGGTTCGATGGCTCAGGTTTATAGAAGGAGTATTGGAACTACACATTTCGTCGTATGAATGACCCGAAGGTTATTTCTTAGAAACCATCAGTTCTTATTTCAACCTTGTTTACGGATTCCATTTAGCCTTTGATTTTGCTAGAACCCGGATTTGTCATGATAGTATTATATTCATCTTCAGAGGAAGACCTTTGCCGTTGTTGTTGTAATATTGTGTTCTTATGAAAATAATAGAATGGGCCACTGCCAATTAAAAATAATTCTATAACCACGAATAATTTGAAGGATGTTTTCAATCCTAGTGCCATGAACTAAATGAATTTATTATGAAGCTACAATTCTTATTTCCGCATTCTGTCGAAGAATTGCAAGTTGTGAAAGTTGCTAAAATGGCCATGAATATAAATATTTTTCTTAATAATGTTCCCAAGTGGAGAATCAAATAGTTGAATGGTTCAACAATTTATTGATCAAGTTGATGATTCAGAAATCATGTATTTTGTTAGGAACTTGAAGTTTATAATCGAGTCACGTCTCGAAATGTTAATGTCAGAAGAACAATTAATTTTTGTTGTGCTTCGCACAGTTCTTCGATGCTATGCTCAAGGTCAAATACTTTTCAGATGTTATTAATATGTGTAAATAATTTGTGTTGATTCAGAAATAATATTTTTTGACAATATATTTTTTGAAACTGGAAAAATAAGTGAAAGTCAAAAATTCTATGAACATTTATTCTACGAGTGTTAATATTATGTAAAAATTCAAACAGTGAACTACGATATTTCCAGTAGAGACAAATTTGAACTGGATTTAACAATGAATAATCAATATAATTTTGGAACACAGTCTACAGGACTAATAATCAGACTTGTGTTTCCAAAGATAATTGTCAAATGTGTTTTTAAAATTTCTGTACATTGTGTAAATAGGAGTGTGGGTCGCCACACGTGAATGATGCTGCTTTGAGCATTTTTGCAGTCAATTTTAAATTCAAAATAAAATGAGATAATTTTACATGATGTGTTATGCCCAGTTGAATCTCCTTCTATCCTTATTGTTGCATTGAGCCAAAAATCAGTCAAGCATTTTTTTCATTTGATGTCGTTTTTGCGATTTGCTTTAACCCATCTGGCGCCCCGGGATATTTTGACTCTCGTGCTGACTGATTATTGGTAAAATGCTTATGTGGTCGTGCGGACTCCGGTCTAAACGGGCACAGTAGGTTGTTAGCCTTACTTAGACAGGGTCCCATGAGTTTCACCTCCGATGGTTCAGAGTATAAACCAGTACGTTGGGTAGTCCCACTGCCATCATAATAAACAGGCCATCATGCTGCGACTCTTAACGATTGATCAGCTGATCGGTAGGGGTTAGAAATGGCGACCATTTTGATTTGTGCTGTGTTGTTTATATCTTTTATGAATGAGTATCCGCGTGAAAAGTGATACTTGAGAACGCTTCTACTTACGTCATCTAGAATGAGGATTATTTATTTTCTGAAACAAATGTTCATTTTGTAGGTAGGTTATTGTATATACGCAAATTTTGCGTTGCATGTTTGTCATCACACAGAAGGTTATATTTTAGTTAAGACCTCTATATCACTTATTATTTCGACTCATACAAGGTTTTTGGATGGTAATAAAATGTTGTTAGTTCAGGAAACCTCCTTCCCAGGTCGCACGTATGTCAAAAGTTTGTTTAGAGCAACTACCGGTATTATGAAAGAAATGATAACGTGGCTTGCTTCTCCTTCCCCACCACGACAATTTAAGAAAGCAATGCATACACAACATTCCTAGACATTTTTGTACATTACGGGGAATACAAGAGTGTGTGTTAATATTTCCCTGAAAGTAAGATACCATTCTTCGGGAGAGAAGAGCTAATCGTCTTGATGGTAGGTTGTTAGTTAATATGGTTTCAATTATTGTAGGAAGTTCCCAAACTTCAGCCTATGCTAGGACTGGAAACATTTTATAATATGATAATGCTGAGGTTAAGTTACTTACCGTATGTCAATCAGAGAAGCGATATCGAGTATTCAGTAGCTACTGAAGTCAGTCCAAGTTACATTATTTGTGAGAATGGTCTTTCGATCAAGCTCAAGTGAATATGGCAATGTTTTCGTGGCGACATTTGTGTAGACTACTGTATTTACATTAATGGGATTGTTAGCACCTGGTGTATGTACTGTAGGTTATTGATACCTGATTTCAAAATTACAACCCATTGTAAATTCCTGATGCAAGAAACAAGTTAGATTGAGTCATATAAAATAAGTGCTGTTAGGATGGGCCCTGTTTAAGTCACCTTGAGGGTGGCCTGTGCATTGATTACATTTAGAGATAGGTTACATTGTGCTTTGTCATCCACGAGCAGTTTAGGTCGTGATCTGTTGAATAGCAAAGAGTGATGTGGGGTTTTCCCAGGCATCTACCATAAACCTCTTCAAAGCGGTGAACAACGAGAAAATGACCAAGAATAGATCTTATTCTTGACGTCAAAATACTGCAATTTAGCCCTGTTTGTTTGGTTCAACGTCCTAGTAAATGTACCGGCAATGTACCATTTTGTTCACTCTCAAAATGCTAGCTACATCGGCCGGATTCGAACAAGCGGAGCGTTAATTAGGCGCATGTAGAGGTAACGGATGGAAGTGCCAATCAGCCCTAAATAGTATTGCTATTTTTCTACGTCTTGAAGCGGGAGCGTAATTTATATTAGGTTTGAAGTGACTGCGTGTGAAGCCTCACTTGCTGCTGCGACTATAACGACCCTAGGCGTGATGTCACAGTAGGAGCCTTACGGCCTGTACATTACGATGGCAGTGGTAGTCATAGCCACCTGAGAACAGAGATTCCCTCGCCTATTTCAGAGTAACTGGTATCCCTGGAATATAATAAAAAAGGTAATGGAAGGAAAAAGGATGGAAAGGGAAGGAAAAGGAAGGAAAAGAAGAACATGGAAGGAAAAGGAAGGGAAGGGAAAGGAAGGGAAAGAAGAACATGGAAGGAAAAGGAAGGGAAGGAAAGGGAAGGAAAGGGAAGGAAAGGGAAATGGAAGGGGAAGGGAAGGGAAGGAAAGGGAAGGAAAGGGAACGAGAGGGAAGGAAAAGGAAGGAAAGGGAAATGGAAGGGGAAGGGAAAGGAAGGGAAGGAAAGGGAAGGAAAGGGAAGGAAAAGGAAGGAAAAGAAGAACATGGAAGGAAAAGGAAGGGAAGGAAACGGAAGGAGAGGGAAGGAAAGGGAAGGAAAAAGAAGGGAAGGGAAGGAAAGGGTAGGGAAAGGAAGGGAAGGAAAGGGAAGGAAAGGGAAGGAGAGGGAAGGAAAAGGAAGGAAAAGAAGAACATGGAAGGAAAAGGAAGAGAAGGAGAGGGAAGGAAAGGGAAGGAAAGGGAAGGAAAAGGAAGGAAAAGAAGAACATGGAAGGAAAAGGAAGGGAAGGAAAGGGAAAGGAAAGGGGAAAATTGACCTCATCTGAAACACTTGGTCTTTATTGAAAAAAATCAATTGACGTCTATAATGAAAATGAAAATCCACAGCCTGCTTCCAGTCGATCGAACTGGTCAGGGAATGGAATCAATGAAGCTCCCATCTAGCGGTGAGGATATGAACTGTGCCGGCTGCTGAAGTCTGTCGCACTTCCCTGGGGCAATGATTAAATGAATGACATATGAAATGAAATGACAAGGGAGAGTGTTGCTGGAATGAAATTGTGACAGGGAAAACTGGAGTACCCGGAGAAAAACCTGTCTGTGTCCGCTTTGTCCAGCACAAACCTCATATGGAGTGACCGGGATTTGAACCAGGCTCCTACTTCTATAATAATGTTATTAAATGAAACCACCAATAGTTAATAAATATATTACATTGTTGTTTTTATTGGTTGTTTAATGGACTAGACTCGCATTCAAGGGTAAAGAACCAATTCCGAGTAAGATCTGCTTCAACAACAAACTGTTGGAAAGAGTAAACACCTTCAACTACCTGGGCTACTCGTTATCATTCGACAATGATGCAGATATTTCTAATAAAATAATAAAGTATAATAAAACCATAGACACAGTGAACTTAGCAATGAACCAATCCTTAGTCCAGAGGGACACAAGACTACGAGTCTACAAAACACTAGCTAGACCTGTCCTCACATACGGAAGTGAAGAATGGACAATCCGAAAACGAGATGAAACTAGGATCACTGCTGCTGAGATGAAGTTTATGAGACGCACAGCAGGATACACACGTTGGGACCACAAAAGGAATGAGAACGTGATGAAAGAACTGAAGACAGAAACTGTATTAAACTATATAACGTATGGGAAGAACTGGAGAGACCACGTCAACACAATGCCTTGGGTACGAGTCCCAGAGCTGATTGCACGAACCAACCAAAGGGGGTTCGATCTATTGGACGTCCAGCTAAAAGATTGAATGAGACCGTAACAGGCCACCTGGCGTATTGCTTGACTGGCAGATGGTGATGGTGATGATTTTATTTATTTAGCGTATGATGCTTCATTTGACAATCGTTGAAATGTATTACATATAATTGCTATTACAAAATAAAAATTAATATATACATATTTATATACATGGATGTAAAGTATTACAGACATAATAACTGGGATGCACGCATACACACACACACACACACACACACACACACACACACACACACACACACACACACACACACTGCTGCAGATTCTGATATTTCATCACAAGCTGATGTCTAGTCCTTCCAACCAAGTGAGTGCCGTAGGGGTTACTTGATGTAGCTCCTCCACAGGCCCAGTGAATGCCCGCAGAGGACATTCTTTCACGATGTGGCTGATGGTTTGCATTTCAGCACCACAGTTGCAGGAAGGAGACTCCAACCACCCCCATTGGTGTAGTGCAGAAGCAGTTCTTCCAACGCCGCAGCGTATCCTGTTTAGTCTGGTCCAGATGGTGCGCGGGAGGTTGAACCCAGGAGGTTTTGCTGTTGGGTCATCGATGTTGATTGGACCATGTGGGTGTAATCTGGCCCATTCTTGCTTCCATGCTTCGTCAGGTCTAAATGGTATGTCAGCTAGATTCCTGGCCGTCTTCCAGGCAGGTTTCCGGGATTTCAGTCTTGCTACGTCGTTTTCATCTGCATCCTGGTGGATGGGAAGAGAGCTGTTCATCATCACCTTAGTCCATAATCTGACAAGGGCATTTTGTCGTCTGATGTGAGGAGGTTGAATGTGGCTCAGTACGGGTAACCACTGTACAGGAGTAGGGTGCAGGGTGCCAGATATGATTCTCATTGTGTGGTGTAGCTGGACGTCGACCAGACGAGTATGGGAACTATTCAGCCATACAGCAGAACAGTATTCAGCTGAAGAATATACTAGTGCTAAAGCAGTTGTTCGCAGTGAATTTGCATCTGCACCCCATGATGTTCCAGCTAGTCTTCCCAGAAGGTTGTTACGACTTTTCAGTTTAGCTGCCAGTTTCTGAAGGTGATTGCGATAGGTTAGAGATCTATCTAATGTTGCGCCAAGGCTTTTGGGGGTAGCATTACATCGCAGTGTGTGATTTCTGAACCTGACTGTCGGTTGGTAGTTTGCATTCCTGTTACTGAGGTGAAACGTAGCTACTTCTGTTTTCAGAGGGCTAGGTGTCAATCGCCACTTTGTGAAATAATCGTCCATCTTCTCAAGATCCTGGGATAGGATTTCTTCAGCTTCACTGAAGTCTGCTCTTTGTAAGGTGAGGTTGATGTCATCTGCATAGATGAACTTGCGAGATGTGGTTTCTGGAAGGTAGTGTATGTATAAATTGAAGAGAATGGGAGACAGCACTGAACCCTGTGGCAAACCGTTGTTGAGTTTGTGAAAACGACTGCGGACATGTTCTGTATGAACCTGGAAAAATCTGTTTCCCAACATATTTTTTATCAGAGTGAAGATCTTGAGACATGGTATTGCTCTACTGAGTTTCAGGAGGAGACCTTCTTTCCAGACTGTGTCATAGGCAGCGGTAAGATCGAGGAACACAGAGACACTTTTCTTCTTCCTCTCAAATCCACTTTCTATATAGGAAGTCAAAGCGAGCAACTGATCGCTACAGTCACGACCATGACGAAAACCAGCTTGCTCAATCGGAATGAGGCAATCAATCGTAGGAGCTATCCTGTTAAGAATCAGTCTTTCCAGAAGCTTGTAAGTTACGCTTAGTAGGGCTATTGGTCTGTAGCTTTGGGGTAAATTGGGATCCTTGCCTGGTTTCAAGATAGCAATAATTTTAGTTTTCTTAAACAAGGGAGGCAGTCGGCCTGACTGCAGAACATTACTAAAGAAAGAAGCAAGCCAGCGCTTGGTTGCTGGACCACAATTCTTTAAAAGTTCTGGAAATATGCCATCAAATCCGGCAGCTTTACCACCACGAAGGGAGTCGAGACCATTTTGTATTTCTTCTGAGGAAAATGGACTTGAATATTGGTCATTGGGTTGGATTACTTGTTTTCTCTGTCTTAGTTCCGACTTAACTTGCTTTGTGAATTTCTTATTCCCCGGAGCCCGAGATACAAAGACCAGGTGGTTTGCTATAGTTTCCACATTAATGGAGGTCTGCATCCTCGGTGGTGTGGAAGTTGGATCTAGTTTACGGATGAGTGACCATGCTTTTCTGCTCGAGTGTGTGAAGTTGAGATCTTGTACTGCTGTTATCCACTTCTCTCTTCTAGCGTTATCTAGAGATTTCAGAAGTTCAGTTGCTTTCTCCTGACTGTTTTCTTCTAAGTATTCAGCAGATAAGCGACTTGTTTCCTCATTCCAACCAGGTATGTAATCCCTCCGATAGCCACGAGGGATGGTTCTTTTTGCAGCTGATTTTATTAGCCCAACAAACCTCCAGTAATTTTCTGGCGTTGGAGCTATCCACCTAATGTTGGCATCTGTGTACAAAGCATATGTCTTCCAGTCAGCTTTCTGGAAGTTCCATCTAGGTATGGGTACAGACCTAATAACAGGGATCTGAAGACCAACTCTATAGATTATGGGTCTGTGTTGGCTCCGAGGGAAATTGTTCAGTACTTGTCTGTGTATTGAGGTAGTTGACATGAGGTTATGGGAGGCAAAACAAAGATCTGGCGAATAGTCTTTCTTCCAACGACCAGAGTGGAAAGTTCCTTTGTCCTTGGCATCGTACACTAGCTTAAGATCTCTTGCATCCATCCATTCAAATAGTCTGTCTCCATTTTCATCGCACTCATCGTATCCCCATAGCGTGTGGTGGCTGTTGAAGTCTCCAAGAATGATGCTGTTTTCTGATGGTACGAACATTCTGTGATCCGGCCAGTTGACGCTAGGTGGTTTATATACGTTAGTAATCACGACATTATCTACCTTTATAGATGAGGAGAAGAATGCTTCGTTTGTAACGTGTTCCATTACTTCACAGTTTGCTATATCGTTCTTGACAAAGGTGGCTATGCCATACTTAGGTTCATTCACTGCTGCAGCTAGTTGGTATCCTGGAATTTTACCCCTATGTTTCAGTTGCTGGTCATCTTCTGTGTGAGTTTCCTGGAGTACTACCACATCCACGGATAGTTCATGAAGGATCTTGGATAAATATTCACTTTTTGCCCTACTGATACCTTCTATGTTAAGTTGGCAGATGGTTAATACAGAGCCGAATGTTCGGGTGTGTGAATGTGAATGTGAGTCCTCAGAAGGACTATTATTTAAATTCTTTGCACGATTGTCATAGCCGTGAGGCCTTGTAGGGCAGTACGGCGGCATCTTGCTGTTGTTGCTCGATTAGCACCACCCGGAGGACACGTGTAGGGTATTTTAAGGTTAAATCCTACGGACGTTGAGCAACGATGATGATGATGATGATGGACTAGCTTCGACCACAAAATGTTCATCATCAACAATCTTAACAAGTTGTCATTAGAAACTATTAAAAAATAAAGTTGCGAGTAATTTAATATTGATTATTTCCATTGGATTATGGTGTTCGTCAGCGTAAACATTTGTTCTGTATCTGAAGTTAAACTTCATAATGTCAACGTTAGAGAAGACTTGAATGTAAGGATTATCCTTTAAAAAATTGCAATTAACTATGTTCTATTTTGGAAATTCCCTTAAAATATTCAAAATACCATCAATGTCAGATCTCTTACTAAATTATTTAACCAAAAATATGTTTTAAATGACAAGAATGAAAAAAAAATTGAAGTATCAAATTAATAAAATATATGCGGTTTCTAGGAGCTTGTCTTCTAAAAAACTTCAAAAGTGCTCTGTTGCTCTCAAGATTTAAAATAAAATTGAATAAGTAATGTTATGGTAATCGAAGCCATTTTTCAGTGTTGCCTTAATAATCAAAATGTAATGTTTTTTAGTCGGTCAAAACGATTGACCCCAATTGTAATGGGCGGTACCCTAATCCTGAACAAACAAGAAGTTCCGTAACGAAATAAAGAGCCTACTTTTCTTAAAATTTACGATTCATGCCAATGATTACTCTATATGGATCTATCTAGAATAATGACGAAATTAAGTTGGTAATATAGAACTTTCAATTTAGTTCTAAATACTGTATACCTGACCTAATGTAGCCTAATAGAGCACTACAGTTGTCAGCCCTGGTGACTGAATATATTCTTAGTTCCATCTCTAAAAGTGCAGAATACAAAATTTGATTGAAGTCCAATGGATAGCATTTTCGTTACATGCAGTTTGTGACCGTTCATTCTCACTATACCGGGGTTGTGGTTGATTATACTCACAATGAGGGAGAGCAATTAAAAAGAAACATCTCTTCCATTTATTCCTTTTCATTTAACACTAAGCATCAATCACTAACACTTCACTTCTCGGGATCTTATCACGCAATCCGACCAAGTCAACAGATACTCACATGGCTTCCTACAATCTCCAAAGATATAACGGACAGATATTCTAATACAAAATCTCTCAGTACGGACTCCCAACAAAAACAGCCAAAGATATATATATATATATATATATATATATATATATATATATATATATAACAAAATAGCATAAAGAAAACATATAAAAGAAACTTCATTGGCAAGGCCACCTGCCATGCCACACAGAGATGCAAACTGCCCTCCCAGCAAGCGCCATTTTCTTACCTAACAATAGAGCTGAGCCTTGCAATCAGAATGGTTGCAATCGCCCCTCTATGTGATTCTCAAGTGAGAAACACGTGAGGATTACATACATTAAAATAAACAAATGAAAATAATATATTTTTCTCCTCCTGCCTCCACGCCTGCTTCGTCATCTGTAATTATTGCATCTCCCACGCCTTCCTCCTCGTCGTCTTCTACGATGACTCCTGCCTCCCCGTCTCCTGTATTCCAAACCTCTCTTTTTCTTCTTCCTTTGGTCTGTCTCCTCTGATTCAGTATGATATGTTTCTTTCTTTTTCTTCTCTTGGTCTGTCTCTTCTTATTCAGTATCATATTTTCCTTTCTTCTTCTTTTTCCTTTGGTCTGACCCTTCACTCTCTTATCATCCTTTACCTGACATCTCATCTTCTTCCTACTCCTTCTCTTTGCTTTCCAACTCATTCTTTTATCTATTCTCCTGGTCCTCTTTGTCTTCATTCTCAACCTGGGGCCGATAACCTAGATGTTAGGCCCCTTAAAACAACAATTATCATCATCATCATCTTCATTCTCAACCACTTCTCTCTTCTTCCTTTCCACATTTTCCACCTCTTCCTCGTCTGTCTTGTCTTACTCAACAGTTCCTTTCTCTTCTTCCACTTTGTTTTCCCGTGTTTCTTCTTCACCTTAACTTCTTCTAGTATGTTGTCTTCTCCATGGCTCACTCTTGCACGTTCATCATCATTAGCCTCTTTTTCTTGTTTGCTACTGTCTTCATTACCAACCTCATCTGATTCTCCTTTCTCTTCAGTTTCTTCCATTTCACCTTCTCCGTTATCCGCTTCTCCTTTCTCTTGTACCTTTTCCTCTCTTTCACCTGCCTCCTTTACTTCAGTTTCTTCCATATCACCTGCTTTCTCACGCCCTTCTGTTTCACTTTCTTCCTTATCCGTTTCTCCTTTCTCTTCTGCCTTTTCCTTTCTTTCACCTGCCTCCTCTCCTTCAGTTTCTTCCATATCACCTGCTTTCTCACGCCCCCCAGATCGCTGATAATTTTCTTGCTTTCCTTCAAGTGAATCACTTATCTCATTCACTTCCTCCTCATTTATATTATCCTCCACTTCTTCCTCCTCTACAGCCACTTTCCAGGATTCCAACTCCATACTACAATTAAATACAGACTTATGTTCTTGTACTTCTTTGCTTAACTCCTCAATCTTAGCATTGGTTGCTTCAGCCTGCTTCTTTACTGCTACGTTTACGTACACCTTTAAAGATTCTACCTGCTTACCTATAGATTCTATTTGCAATTTTATAGACTCTCCTTGCTGCCTAAATTCTCCTATTTCCTTACTCATACACTCTTTCACTGATCCTATTTCCGTACTTAAAGACTCTCTTACTGATGCTATTTCCGTATTTAAAGACTCTATTTTCTGGCTTACTGACTCTTCCAACTCTGTGAACTTGCTAAGCAGCATTAGTAGCATATCCCGATTCATATCCTCCTCCATTTCTTTTTCTACTTTCCCATGTTCGTGCCCGACGTTGGGTGCCAATTGTAACCGTTCATTCTCACTATACCGGGGTTGTGGTTGATTATACTCACAATGAGGGAGAGCAATTAAAAAGAAACATCTCTTACATTTATTCCTTTTCATTTAACACTAAGCATCAATCACTAACACTTCACTTCTCGGGATCTTATCACGCAATCCGACCAAGTCAACAGATACTCACATGGCTTCCTACAATCTCCAAAGATAAAACGGACAGATATTCTAATACAAAATCTCTCAGTACGGACTCCCAACAAAAACAGCCAAAGATATATATATATATATAAACAAAATAGCGTAAAGAAAACATATAAAAGAAACTTCATTGGCAAGGCCACCAGCCATGCCCCACAGAGATGCAAACTGCCCTCCCGGCAAGCGCCATTTTCTTACCTAACAATAGAGCTGAGCCTTGCAATCAGAATGGTTGCAAGTTAAACATTGGATCTAACAGCGCACGTAAAATCATGTTGGCAACAATGTCATGGATGTATTGGTCAGAAATAATATGAAATAATACGATCTATTGTTGTGCCAATTTTGAATGAAATCCATTAGTTAGTATAGAAGTTACATGCATTTTAATATTGGACCTATCAGCAGGCGTAGTTATGTTGGCAGCACTAACGTATATTAGTTACTCCAAATTAATCTAGAATGCCAGGTACTATACGTGTGCAAAGTTTAGAGCTATTGGCTTGCATACTTTCTGATATATTGATATTAGGGTATCAAAAATAGAGACAGCATTTATGAACAATTAGCAGCCCTGGTTGCTCTTAAGAATATGCATAGTCATATCTGTTATGATACACATAGCACAAACGAAATTTGGTTGAAATCCAAATGATAGTATAGAAGTTACATGTATTTAAATTTGGACCTCTCAGCAGGCTTAGAATCATGTTGGTAGCACTGACGTATATAAGTTACTCCAAATTACTATAGCATGTTAGGTATTATACGTGTGCATAGTTTAAAGCTGTCGGCTTGCATGCTTTCTGATATATTGGTATTTGGATAAAAGTTATTGAGAGCTTTTATTAACAGTTGGCAGCACTGGTTGATCTCAAGAATACGTTAAGTCATATCTGTTTATGTACACATTGCACATACAATATTTGATTGAATTCCAATTGATTGTGTAGAAGTTATATGCATTTAAAAATTGGACCTATCAGCAGGCTTATAATCATTTTGGCAACACTGCCATGTATGGCCTCCTGGAAATTAATTTGAAATATTATTATCTATACGTGTGCCAATTTGGATATAGCTCCCATTCATACCTTCCAAGATATCCAGCATGGAGCTCAAAATTCAATTGTAATTTTTCAGCAGTTGGTAGGACTGACATCAATTTCAAATACGGCATTGAGATATTCAGGTATAGATCTTTACTTCTACCAAATTTTGTTTCGATTGCTGCAGCCGTTTAGGAGTTGATAGGGGACACACACACACACACACACACACACACAGCCAGACAGACAGAAGGACAGACAGACTGACAGACAGACAGAAAGACAGACGGACAGACACACATTTTCCCGGATCGATCTCATAAGTCTACTTGTTCCTCATTTTCGCAAAATGTGAAAAGTAGGCTAAACAAGAAGTACCGAGACGAACTAAAGAGCCTACTTTTCTTAAAATTTAAGATTCATGCCAATCTATATAGACCTATCTAGAAAAATAGCAAAATTAAGTTGGTAATATCGAAATTTCTAATTAGTTCAAAATATACCTGTAGCCTAATAGAGCACTACAGTTGGCAGCCCTGGTGACTGAATATATTGTTAGTTCCATCTCTAAACGTACAGAATACAATATTTCGTTGAAGTCCAATGGATAGCATGTACGTTACATGCAGTTAGACATTAGATCTATAAGTGCGCGTAAAGTCATGTTGGCAACAAGGTCATGCATGCGTTGGTCAGAAATAATCTGAAATATTATGATCTCTTGTTGTGCCAATTTTTGATGAAATTCATTTGTTAGTATATAAGTTACATGTATTTTAAAATTGGACCTATCAGCAGGCTTAGAGTCATGTTGGCAGCACTGACGTATATTAGTTTCTCATAATTAATCTAGAATGTTAGGTAATATACGTGAACAAATTTTAAAGCTGTTTTCTTACATACTTTCTGATATATTAAAATTAGGGTAGAAAAATAGAGACAGCATTTATTAACAGTTGGCAGCCCTGGTTGCTCTTAAGAATAAGCATAGTCATATCTGTTATGGTACACATAGCACACACGAAATTTGGTTGAAATCCAATTTATATTATAGAAGTTACATGTATTTAAAAATTGGTCTTATCTGCAGGCTTAGAATCATGTTGGAAGCACTGATGTACATAAGTTACTCCAAATTAATCTAGAATGGCTGGTACTATATGTGCGCATACTTTAAGGCTGTCGACTTGCATACTTTCTGATATATTGGCATTTGGATAAAAGAATAGAGAGATCATTTGTGGAAGTTGGCAGCCCTGGTGGCTCCTTCGAATATGCTATATATGTTTATGTACACATATTACATAAAAATGTATTTGAAATCCAATTGAAAGTAGGCTATAGAAGTTATATGCATTTAAAAATTAGACCAATCAGCAGGCTTAGAATCATTTTGGCAACACTGCCATGTATGGCCTCCTGGAAACTAAACTGAAATATTATTATCTATACGTGTGCCAAGTTTGAAATAGCTCCCACGCATACCTTCCAGGATATCCAACATCGAGCTCATATTTCAATTGCGGTTTTTCAGCAGTTGGTAGCACTGACATAATTTTCGAATATGGGCTTGAGATTTTCAGGAATAGATCTTTACTCATACCAAACTTGGATTCAATTGCTGCAGCCGTTTAGGAGTTGATAGGGGTGGGGGGACACACACAGCCAGACAGCCAGACAGACAGACAAAGACAGACAGACAGACAGAAAATTGCCAGGATCGATCTCATCAGTCTACTTTTTCCTCATTTTTAGCCTATTTTCATTTTTGAAAAAAAATAGGCTTATGAGATCACACCTTTTGTCCGTGTGTCTGTGTGTGCGTGTGTGTGTGATGTGAGTGTGTGCCCCCTCTAATAAAATCTAAACGGTTGGAGCGATTTCAATGAAACTCGGTAAGTTTAAAGCACCATTCAGGGTGACCTCGACCGTGCCCTTAACATTTTATTGTGTCTCACCAATCCAACATGGCGACTGTGCAAAATTTCTCACCAGCATTCAGAATCTCCGAAACTATTACCGATATCACCCTGAAATTGTGTACGATGATGAAGGGCACTACTAGAAGTTCGCCTATGAGACATTCAAAAACCTGGTAACTACAAAACCAACATGGCGGCCAAGCGAATTGAGACTTTTAAATAAACTTTTCTCGTGATTTAACCATCCAAACGTAATGAAACTTGGTACAGAAAATGTTTTTACACAATGTAATGCACTGGCGTATAATTTAGTTCAATTATTTATATAACCTCAAAATGGTGGATGTGCGAAATATTTCACTGGCACTCTATATCTTCGAAACTATTACAGATATTACCCTGAAATTTTGTACGCTAATAAATGGCACTGGTACAAGTTTATCTATGTAACTTTCATAAACCTGCAAAGTAAAAAACGAACATGGCGGGCAAGCGAATTTGACACATTTTAATATACTTTTCTTATGATTTAACTCTCTGAGCGCAGTGAAATGTGGTACAGTAAATAATTATACATATTGTAATTCACTGGCATCTAATTTAGTCCAATTGTTTACATAACCTCAATATGGCGGCTGTACGAAATTTTAAAATTAAGTTTTTATTTCTTGAGTCGTAATCATGCGATCGAAGTGAAAGTTTGAGTAATGAACCCACGCAATAATTTCCCTTTAATGATACATTACTCTATGGCCTATTCATATAACAATCCAGAATGGCGAGCATCGGAAATATTTAGACGGTTCTCAATATCTACGAATCTTTTACAGCAATCAAGATGAAATTTTTATGTTCATAGAAGCTATGAACATAAGTTCACCTATAGGACTTTCAGTAACCTGGTGAGCACAAATCAATCATGGCTGCGACGCAATGTATAAATATTTAAATGCACGTTTCTCGCGATTTAACCATCCGAGTGCAGTGAAACTTTGCACGTTATATGCTTATGCATATGTTAATCCAATGGCAACTATTATAATTCAATTGTTTCCTTAACCACAAGATGACCACTGTGTGAAATTTTTAAATCTCGTTTTTACTTCTTGTGTTCTAATCATGCGATTGAAGTTTGAATACCACATGTACACAATAATCTTCATGTAACAGTACATAATATCCAACCTGGTGACCATCTGAAATATTTAGACGGTTTACAATATCTACGAATTTATCACAACCTTCAAACTTAAATTTTGTATGTGGTTAGTGGCAATTAACATGAGTAGGATATTTGAAAATAGGCTGTATATTTCTTCACGGAACTACTTGTTGTAAAATGTGAAAAGTAGGCTAAAAATGAGATTAATAAATAACGAGCCAGAAAGTGGGTAGTCACCTTCGTTGACTTCCAGAAGGCATACGACTCTGCGGATAGAAGGACTCTCTTCAGAATCCTAGGAGAACTGGGTCTTAACGACAAAGCCATTAAGCTGGTATAAGCCACCCTTTGCAATACTACTTTCAGAGTAAATTTTCGAGGGCAGCTCTCGGACAGTTTGCCAATCTAAACAGGGGTGAGGCAAGGAGATGGTATGTCTTGCATATTATTGAACTGTGTTCCGGAAAACAATTGTCAGGGAATGGACCAGAAACCTACCAGTCGACACCGGATTAAGGATGGGTACCAAAGCAGATAATCTAAAGATCCCTTGCCTAGCCTTCGCTGACGATCTGACTTTGCTGGCAAACGACATGCAAGAGGCCACCACACAACTCCAAACACTGTACTCAATAGTGGCGAAAACGGGTCTGTTGATCAACATCGGAAAGACAGAGTTCATTACCAATATTCAAGAAGCCCCTAAAACCATGAGAGTCAGTGATACTAACCATATCAAGAGAGTGAAAGCAGTAAAATACCTTTGAGAATGGATCTCAGAAGATCTCGGTGAAATAATGGCTCTTGAAGAAAGGAGGATCAAACTAGACAGGGCATAGGCCTACTATGCTTGCAAAAAACTGTACGCATCGAAACTTCTGTCGATGAATGTCAAACTTAGACACTATAATGCAGTAGTGAAGACCATCAATCCTCTACGAAGCTGAGTGCCTTTTTCTAACTAAGGGCCCTCGAGGTACAGGAAAGGAAATTCTTGCGGAAAATAGTGGGACCAATGATCTTACCAGATGGAAGACGATGGTACAAACCAAATTGTGAACCCTACATGCATCAGGAAAACCCCACCGATGCCATCAGAAGGAGACGTCTGGCTTTCTACAGCCACCTGTACAGAATGGACCACCACAGGCTGTCTTATAAGATCTTTAAGGTAGTCAAGAAGGGTAAAGTCACTCGGTCCTTGTGGATCAAACCAGTTGAGAAGGATCTTGCTGAACTGAATATTCAGCAAGACACAATAAGTGGCAAGAGTCGCTACCGTCTGGCAGTTGAAACTAGGCCTATCCTCACATCCATTACAGAAATTCACCACAACGCGTCCAGGAAATGGTCTGAGGAACGTAAGATAGAGTTCAACAAGAAAATGAAATATTACTGGGCCAATAGAAAAGCTCAAGATTCCAGAAAAAAAGCAGCCGCCAAACAATCCACCAAAAACACCAGAAGTGGCAGACAACAGCTAAATCACAAGCAACGTGGTCCATAGGTGGCCCAGACAACCGAATATATATAAATACACATATACTAGCACAACTTCTCAAGATACGTGATCTTTCTGTACTGATACTGATACCGATAGAGTTGATTGAATTTCAAATTTGTTTGCTTAGTGGGGTTATGTGCTTGTTATTAAATGGTCTGAATAACGTGGATTATGCACTCAGCTACCTGAGCTTTTTTATTTTATTTTATTTTATTTTTAGCGTATGGCTTTTAGTGCCGGGAGTGTCCGAGGACATGTTCGGCTCGCCAGTTTTGTAGCTGCTTCGAGACGGACGCCCAATGGGTGAACTACAAGTACAGTTGGGGGGGAAAGTTGGAATGGAAGGTCGAGGTGTTGGAAGGTAGCGGCTGTGGCCTATAGTTAGGGACCAACACCGGCATTTGCCTGGAAGGAAGATGGGAAACCACAGAAGACCATCTTCAATGTTGCCGGCGGGGGGTTCGAACATCCTCGCCTCCCGGATGTGAGCGACTGCCAGCAGTAACGCCATAACGACCACGGCTAACTCACCCCGTAGCTACCTGAGTGATGTGTAGTTAATTTCCGTGCAGGTGTAGTTTCTGCCGTTGTCTGCACTGGGAAGTCAATGACCACTATCAGTATCTCTACAAAGGATTCCACGGTGGGTGAGTGGTCAACGAGTCGGTCTACTAACCCCAAGCTTGCAGGTTCGCCCCTGTCCGTGGTAAGTGATTTTTGAAAGGCGGCAAAAATTAAGACACCATGTCATACGATGTTGGCATGTCAAAGAACCCATTTGAATGCAGTAGGCCGTGTTCATAATGGCAAAATTAATCGCGGGATTTTCCGCCAACACGAAGTTCCTCATTTCTCTACTAGAAAGCGCTATAATGTTCAAGGAGCTTAGATATCTAACCTCCTTGACTTTCATAGTGCATCAAGGAACAACGAAATTCGACATGCCAGCTATCCTTCGGGTGTCAAATAACAAAGCTTGCACCCGGAACCGAGGCCATACGATATTTTTATTATTATTATTATTATCTCCACAAAGAAAAAGAGACAGTCTGAGAGACTGGATTTTATATAATTTTAAATGCTACAAATATTAAAACATGCTAGAAAAGCTGGAGGCTTCTCGCTTTGCTCGAAGCCAAAGACTCTTGACATGTTAGATGATCAAAAAGCAATCAGAACGCTAGAAAGTTACAAGTCATGAGGGAGCTGGAGCGCGCGGTGAAAGGAGGGAGCTGGCAGGATGACGTCACGCTCGCCGTGTCGTTGCCGTCTCGTAACTCCAGAGCTCACCAGTGAACTCAGTACACATGCACCAAGGGGTACTATGACGTCACACACCTCAGTGCATTCTCGGTACATTTCGTGACGTCACCGTAACGTAACGACGAAGTCAACTAGATCATTTAAAATGATAAAATCCCACATCTTGACAAGTTGTGTTAGTACAATCGCTACTGCAACTAAATAAGTGTAGCCTATATTTTTAGCCTACTTTCGATTTTTGCAAAAAATGAAAGTAGACTTATGAGATCAACACAGGGCGAAAAAAGTGTGTCTGTCTGTGTGTGTGTATGTGTGTGTGTGAGTCTGTGTGTGTGTGTGTGTGTGTGTGAGAGTCTGTGTGTGTGTGTGTGTGTGTACTCTGAATGTCTGTCCCCCCCTATCAATTCGAACACGGTGAATGCGAATTGAACGAAAGTTGGTACAAAGGTAGCACTAGCAAAGGACACCTCAGTGTCATGATTTATATCGCCGCCATCTTGACGGAAACGTAATGGCGGCCACACAAATGTTCAAAGCTTAAATCAAATTACGACTAACCTAATCATCCGATCTCTACCAAGTTTTGCAACAACATACCTTTATGGGGCAGCATCCTTTGACCAAACTAATAGGTCATCAGCGTAATACTTTGCGGATGGCGGCCATCTTTGTGTGAAAATCAATTCCCCCTATTAATTCGAACACGGTGCAACCGAATGGAACGAAATTTGATACAGAGGTAGTACTAACAAAAGGCACCTCAGTGTCATGTTTTATATCGCCGCCATCTTGACGGAAACGTAATGGCGGCCACACAAATGTTCAAAGCTTAAATCAAATTACGATTGACCTAATCATCCGATCTCTACCAAATTTTGCAACAACATACCTTTGAAGAGGAAGCATCCTTTGACCAAATGACTAGGTCATTAGCTTAATAGTTTGCGGATGGCGGCCATCTTTGTGTGAAAATCAATTCCCCCTGTTAATTCAAACACGGTGAAACTGAATGGAACGAAATTTGGTACAGAGGTAGCACTAGCAAAGGGCATCTCAGTGTCATGTCTTATATCGCCGCCATATTGACAGAAACGTAATGGCGGCCACACAAATGTTCAAAGCTTAAGTTAAATTACGACTAACATAACCATCCGATCTCTACCAAACTTTGCAACAACATTTCTTTATGGAGGGAGCATCCTTTGACCAACCTAATAGGTTATTAGCCTAATAGTTTGCGGATGGCGGCCATCTTTATGTCAAAATTGATTCCCCCTATTAATTCGAAGACGGTGGAACCGAATGAACGAAATTTGGTACAGAGGTAGCACTAGCAAAGGGCACCTCAGTGTCATATTTTATATCGCCGCCATCTTGACAGAAACGTAATGGCGGCCACACAAATGTTCAAAGCTTAAGTTAAATTACGACTAACATAACCATCCGATCTCTACCAAACTTTGCAACAACATTCCTTTATGGAGGGAGCATCCTTTGACCAATCTAATAGGCCATTAGCCTAATAGTTTGCGGATGGCGGCCAACTTTATGTCAAAATTGATTCCCCATATTAATTCGAACACGGTGGAACCGAATGAACGAAATTTGGTATAGAGGTAGCACTAGCAAAGGGCACCTCAGTGTCATGTTTTATATCGCCACCATCTTGACGGAAACGTAATGGCGGCCACACAAATGTTCAAAGCTTAAATCAAATTACGATTAGCCTAATCATCCGATCTCTAGCAAATTTAGCAACAACATACCTTTATGGAGGGAGCATCCTTTGATCAAACTAATAGGTCATCAGCCTAATATTTTGCGGATGGCGACCATCTTTGTGTGAACATCGATTCCCCTTATCAATTCGAACACGGTGAAACCGAATGGAACGAAATTTGGTACAGAGGTAGCACTAGCAAAGGGCACCTCATATTCATGTTTAATATCCATATAGCACGTTGTATTTCAACAAGCTACTACAACCAACATTCAATCATACTCCTTGAAAAGGACAAAGAGTTATAACAATACCCATGCATTTAGGAGAAAGTAGGCTATATGTTCTTTACTGAACATCTTGTTGTAAATATCATAACCCATACTACAGAACGGAGGCAGACAGGTTTTTCTCCGGGTACTCCGGTTTTCCCTGTCAAAATTTCATTCCAGCAACACTCTCCACTATCATTTCATTTCATCTGTCATTCATTTAATCATTGCCCCAGAGGAGTGCGTCAGGCCTCGGCAGTCGGCACATTTCATATCCTCGCCGCTAGATGGGGGCTTCATTCATTCCATTCCTGACCCGGTCGGAGACTGGAAGCAGCCTGTGGATTTTTTATAACCCATACTAATAACTTAAGTGTACAGGATTTGAAGATGATCGCTTGACGTTCAAAACTGGTCATCCAAGTGTATTTATTAATCTCATGTGTCTTCGTTAAGTATTAGCGTACCACCAACTACAATTGCGTACAATCTTGTTGACCGACTGAAAAACATTAATCTTGAATATATTTTTTTTTGCACATAGAAGAAATATTAATTATATGTTAAAATCAAATGGAAGTGCTTTCCTAAAACTCCTGCAAGTAGCGTTGGGTGCGCTACATTGAATTGTAGCCTACTATGATGTAATATTGTTAGAATGCATAATCAACATTTCATATACTGTACACTTGAAAAATTTATTCGTCATTTATCGATAAATGAAACGCTTCGGAGGGCTTTCACTACTGCAAAATTCCCATCAATGCTTGAACCATCTGGAATTTGCAGAGGCGATGGTCGCCGCCCTGATGAGATGATCATAATTCCGTGGTCGAATGGCAAACGCCTAGTCTGGGGTGCAACGTGCTCAGGGTCTGTGACTGAGATCGCCGTCACACGGAAGATCATGGAGGACTATATTTTTGTGGCCTTTGCTGTGGAGACAACGGGTCCTTGGAGTGAGGACGCAATAAATCTAGTAAACAAGCTAGGAAGAGTAATAGGTGGAGTCTCTGGTGATCCTCGTTCCAAAACCTATTTGATGCAGTGAATCGGCATAACAATTCAAAAGGGAAACGCGGCCTGTGTTATGGGAACTATTCCACATACCACTTCAATGGACGAAATATTTTATTTGTTATAGTTAATTTAATACGGATGTTTTGTTTCAAGAGTGTATTGAACTGGCTGATTAATGTAAAATGTGCCTGTTTGTGTAGCTGTAGAAATAAAATAATTATCCTTTTCGTAAGACAATATGGCAATTGGATGTCTCGTATATATCCTTTTATGTGTCGTGGCTCTTTTGAAGTGGGAAGGTTATGGATTTTATGTAGACATTTTACAGAAGGTTGGGTATAATGTGTGTATTACGTGGATTATATGCCGTCTTCATTGTAAACCGCTGGCTGCGTGGCTCAGGGGTAACGTTCTCGCTTGCTGGGCCCAAGGTTGCAGGTTCGTATCCTGGCGCAGTCAGCTGGCATTTGAGGGTGCGCAAATGCGAGGGAACCGTGTCAGCAGATTTACTGGCACGTTAAAGATCCCCTTCGGGGAAAAATTCCGGCACCCCGGCGTCTCAAAAAGCCAGAGTAGTTAAAAGGGACGTAAAACCAATAACATTATTATCATTGTAAACCTAGGTTTCCATGAATCCGGAGTCTACCCCGAGATCATGCATTTAAGATTGTCTATTGAAAAGTCTGGAAAAGTGGTTGGCTCCTTAGTTTACAGGCTGCGACAAAGCGGTCATGTAGCCCCGTGTACTTTGGGTGTGTGTAGAATTTGTCTGATAACCGGTGTTAATTGTGATGGCCGTATTAGTGTCTGTTATCTGTGATTCAAGTAGGACTGCAGACGATTCTTTTTTTCAAGTAGTTCTTACTTTTACTACAAAATGCTACCATCCACGACACCTAGCTGCGGACGTGGCTACTACTAAATACCATCGCAGTAAGCACCTGGCGGCGAAGGTTGGAACTAATATTGCGTTATCAAACTAACCTACAAATTTTAACTTCCACAAGTGTATTTATTGGAAGGTTCTTTTTATGCCAAAAATCTATGACATGGGACTGTCGACTTTACTTCCCCTCCGAAGGAAGGCATACTGAGGGACTTTTAACGCTCTTTAAAAAATCCGACGACTTCGGCCGGGTGGAAAAGTGGTACTGATTCCTTTAGCTTATGCTCCCGATGTTTAAAAGCCAGATAAAACTAAAAGCCTACTTAGTTCCCCAAACGTTTCTCTGTCTTTAACGCTAAACCTACCCCATTCAGTCTTTAAGTAGGTCGCTTTTAATGCACAGTAGTTTGTACTGCATCACTGGAGACGCAAGGATTTGAACTTGGATCTCTCGGTTAGCAAGCCACAATGATGAGTGCTCGGGCACTCCGCCCTCTCCTTGTTTAGCGACCTCCACTCCTGTTCAGGACAATGTCGCTCGTAATAGGTTGTCTGAACTTGTAATTGGTGGTCTGTGAATGTAGAGCTGCACAAGGGCTTAAGTAGTGCCACGACCTCTTCACAATCAGGCAATCTCTCGTCTCAATACATCCAACAAATCATCCTATATAAGTCTTAGAAGCCATTATTTCGGTGTTTCCTTCGTAATGTAATGAACAAACTGTTTTTCAGTCCGTGAAGACATTAACGTGCCGAATTAAATTTGTCGGGGAATAATTATTACTAGCATTACCCGTCGCAGCTTCGCCCGCGAATATTCTAGTTGTAACGAGTACCTACACTTAGCAAAATCTCAATCATGAATGCTATGACTGATTTATCCTTGGTATGAATAAACAGACTTTATCAATTCAGCTACTGGTGCAGCGGTTAGGGGTTTGTCATTCCTTCATAGGTATATCAGAGCGAAGTTAGTTTTCTGGGAATATCACAGACACTGTTAATTTAAGGGCCTTTAAATGAGGTTTCGGAGACTATAAAGTCGGGTGGAAAAGACCTTTCGTACCACACTCACACGTGAAAATTGCTTGAAAAAATTATAGAGTGCCCCATGACCCCCTCAAGCGCATTATACTGTATGTATTGATGAATTTTACAGCTTAATTTGGTTCAGTGATAACCTTATAACCGTCTGGAAACTTTCACAGTAATGTAATAATTGGAATTGCATTGCGTCTTACAGAAATAGATGGACCTGTGAGATTCTGTTACCATGGTTACCGTGTTGCATTCTTTCATTATTTCATTGTAAATATGGTTGGTTGGTTCTTAAGTTTAGGGGCTGCGACAACGCGGTCATGTAGCCCCGTGTATTTTGGGTGTGATTAGAATCTGTCTGATAACCGGTGTTAATTGTGATGGCTGTATTAGTGTATGTTACCTGTTTTTTTAAAATTAAGTACAGACTGCAACTTAGAATTTTTCAATTAGTTCCTACTTTTGCCGCCAAGCGCCACCGTCCACGACTACTAGGTCAAGATCAGAACTTAGCTACTAGACGTCACCGCATTCGGCTCTAGGCAACGAACGTAGAAACCTAAGAGCGTTGTTTACATTCTTAACCTATCCAATTTAGCTTCACACAGATGTAATTAGTGGAAGGTTCTTTAACATGCCATAAATCTATGACATGGGACCGCCGGCTTTACTTCCCCTCCGAAGGAAGGCAAACTGAGGGATTTTTAACGTTCTTAAAAAAATCCGACGGCTTCGGCCGGGTTTGAACCCGCTATCTTGGGCATAGATGCTCAGCATGCTACCGACTACGCCACCGAAGCCGCCTATTGTAAATATACATGTTTTAAGGAATTTTTTAATTGTGAGGCATTTAAAGAGTGAGTGCGTTTCGCTGACGCATTGGGTTATGCTGAACTTGTAGGTACCCCATATGTGTAGGTTGGTGTTAATGGGACCTTATTTTCGGTACAAAACTGGAATGAGACCTTAGCAGAATGATATAGCGAGGGATTTATCACACTTGCTAACCTGGTGAAAATCAACAAATGTACAACAAGAATAATGGAATGAAGCCGAAAGAAATCAGGAAACCCCCATTGACGTCATATTGACAGATGAATAGCTAAAGGAAGTAACAGACTTCTTCTAATTAGGAAGCAAAACAACCAGTGAAGGCCGAAGCAAAGAAGATACTGTATAAAAGTAGGTTGGCTCGGGCAGGGAAGGCATTTCTACAGATAAGAATTCTGTTGACATCATAATATAGATTTAGGTATTAGGAAGTCATTTTTGAAAGCCTTTGTCTGGCGCTATATGGGAGTGAAACTTGGACAGTTGGTGCAGCAGAATAAAGGAGAATAGGACCATTTGACATGTGGTGTTACAGGAGAATGATGAAGATCGTATGGGTAGATACAGTAACAAATGACAAGGTATTAAGACGAGTGGGAGAGGAGTGATGTTTCTGGTGACTGCTAATGAAGAGAAGAGATAGGTTGGTAGGACTCATAGGCTACTAAAACACCCAGGAATAGCAAATTTAGTTACGGAAGGAAGGGTCGAGGATAAGAACTGTAGGGCAGACGAAAGTTAGAATAAGTCTCAGATGTGAGTTGTGGTAGCTATGCAGGGATGAAACGATTAGCTCATGACAGGATGGCATGGAGGGCTGCATCAAACCAGTCAAAGGACTAGACGCAAATATTGCAACAATTACATATTGTCTCAGTATCACTCGTGGCTGTGATTATATGGAAGCTACTGAGGTATGGGCGGTGCTTAGTAATGACATCCAGGGCACAGTTAGTGCCTGTGGATGCTGTGAAAGATTCTACTCTTAGGGTTAGTACTACTGTTCTGAATCAGTGAGGAAAGCAATGGCAAACTACCTCATTCCTCATCTTGCCTAGTACGCCTCAATATAGCGCTGCCTTGGGTTTTTGTGGGTATCTACCCACATAACATAAAGGCAGTACTTTTTGAGGATCCACCCAGCCATCGGGCTGACTACCTAACAGACAAGACATATTCACTCAAAAAGGAAATCATTCATAATTTTATTATTATTTGTAGCTTAATGTTTTTCTAGGGATGCCTTCTACCTACACAAATTACGATTTTTCATGCCAATCGCACCATTAGATTTTAACGCAAATCCATAACAAACAGATGAAAATAAAACTAGGAATACATTTGGTCATTATTCACCTCATCCAGGATAAATAGAAAGATTAAGCCAAATTTCAGAATGTTTAGACAGAAAGCTTACTAGAGATAATACAGACCGCATATACAACGAAAGTTATTTTGTTTTATAAGTGGGCCGTTGCTTCTTTACCGGTACATACTCAGTGCGCAGTGGTGTCTCCACGCACAGTGAGCCTTCATACCTTTGTGAACAATGCAAATAAAGTGCAACCCCCCCCCCCCGCCCCCCCGCCCCCCCCGCCCCCCAGCCCCCCCCCCCTCCCGGGGCTCACATCTAGTGGGACATGGGTTGGCAACCACGGGACCGCTGCTACGTCCGGCATTGCTTCCACTTACTTGTGCCGGGCTCCTCTCCGTCTTCTTTCCTATCGAACTCTCTTGGTCAACTCTCATTCTCTTCCGACCCCGACGGTATTAGGGTATCCAAGGCCTAGGGAGTATCTTCCTTTCCCGCCTTAAATGGCCTTTCTCTCATCTTTCCTGATCTATCATTCTTCGAGGAATGAGCCTTCTCTTTCTTTTCATTATATTTTCACTTTCTCTATACGATTTCCGCACTGTTTTATGAATTGGCTCCCCGTGTATCTAAATTACAATTTTAAAGTTTTTTTTAATTACCTTTTGTGAGTGTTTTCTATCTACATTGCATTTTGTAAGTTTTCGATCTAAACACCATTTTGAAAGTATTTTGGAGTCGGGGCTGAATCGGAATACATTTTGTAGTATTTTGAATTTCAACTGCATTTTGTGAGTATTTTGAATCTGATAGGGCATTTTCAATCTCAGTTGCATTGTGTATTTTCAATTTCAATCCACATTGCATTTTGTAAGTATTTTGAACCTCAACTGGGCTACATTTTGTGCGTATTTTAATATAACTTGTTTTTTGAGTATTTTCCATCTAAATTTCCTTTTGTAAATATTTCCACTTTACATTTTGTGAGTCTTTTCAATCTAAATTCCATTTTTGTAAGTATTTTCAACCTACTTTGCCGACCCCTTCATACTAGGTTTGATTTACTGCAATGTTTCTGAATATTTGGGACGATACTCGCCAGAATTTCAAATATGAATTTTGGTGATGAAGTGGTGATTCTTGTTTTGCTTCACACCTCTCCAGATCTAATGCCCGCAGGTCAGATCGTAGCTGTTAAGTGCTGAGAGAGCTGAGCTTTTACGTGCGGTGAGAGGGATATTTTGGGACTGGAACTAAAGTAATGAGTTAACAGTATGAGATTGTTAATAACCAATTGCCAATTTAGTACATGCATTCATTTTAGTAACTATTGTGTATATTTATCGGTCGCGTTGTATAAAGAGCGCAAATGTCACCTAATCCATCGTGCGCAATAGCGACACGCTTGACTTGTGGGAATTCGCTATCAAATTTAAGGAGATCGTGTTCTGAGGATGAGAGCGTCGTATCATCTTCCTCCCATAAACATACACCTCCACCTTTGATTGAATTTCTCTTGAATTGCGAAATTGTACGACAGCCGGACACTTCGCACTGCAGGTTATTGTCGAGGCAGGTTTAACCGAGAACCAATACCTTACAAGTAGGTAGAACGAGATAGGTGACGACGTCTTCAGACTGAGCTCGTAAAGACTGAAGGTTTAACGTGCGCAGTGACACGTTGTTTGTTGTGAATACGCTCGGGCTGCGAACTCGCGACTAATATCTCCGTACGGGTCTTTTCTTCCTGTAGACGCAGACGTATAGGCTTACGTCTCATACGTTCAGCGGACGTCATGTTCACACAGAGTGAGTTACTCTACAACTGTGCAATGAAGTATTTAAAAGTAATATATGCACCTGTAGACGCAGAGCAAGTTTCAACTGCTTCTTTTCTGAGAGACAACAATGAGATCCAGATAGTGTCTGCGCATGCCGCTTAGGGGCAAGGTGTGCGGTAAACCGTAACGCGTTTTGTGTCACTCAAATGTTATAGTAAAAGTTGTATAAACATAAGTCAATACGTATTGCATTTTAATATCGTACCGATTTCAGTCACATTGTGACATGAAAAGGTGCAAGAACATATACAGTACTTAATATAAATTTGCCATAACAGAGGATGTTATCACAAATTCTAAAAGCATTCTTCGTCCAAAAGCTCACAAATTAAAATAAATTAATAACAAGAAGTTCCGTGACGAACTAAAGAGCCTACTTTTCTTAAAATTTAGGACTCTCTATATGGATCTATCTAGAATAATGACGAAATTAAGTTGGTAATATCGACATTTCTCATTAGTTCGAAATACTGTATAGCCTACCTGGCATAATGTAGCCTAATAGAGAACTAGAGTTGGCGACCCTGGTGACTGAATATATTCTTAGTTCCATCTCTTAAGGTACAGAATACAACATTTGGTTGAAGTCCAATGGATAGCATGGACGTTACATGCAGTTAAACATTGGATCTAACAGCACATAAATCATGTTGGCAACAATGTCATGCATGCATTGGTCAGAAATAATCTGAAATAATATGATCTGTTGTTGTGCCAATCTTGAATGAAATCCATTAGTTAGTATAGAAGTTCCATGCATTTTAAATTTGGACCTATCAGCAGGCTTAGAATCATGTTGGCAGCACTGACATACATTAGTTACTCCAAATTAATCTAGAATGCCAGGTACTATACGTGTGCAAAGTTTAGAGCTATTGGCTTGCATACTTTCTGATAGGGTAACAAAAATAGAGTCAGCATTCATTTACAGTTGGCAGCCCTGGTTGCTCTTAAAATATGCATAGTCATAGCTGTTATGATACACATAGCACATACGAAGTTTGGTTGAAATCCAAATGATGGAATGGAAGTTACATATATTTAATGTTGGACCTGTCAGCGGGCTTAGAATCATGTTGGTAGCACTGACGTATACAAGTTACTACAAATTAATATAGAATGTTAGGTACTATACGTGTGCATAGTTTAAAGCTGTCGGCTTGCATACTTCTTAATATATTGGTACTTGTATAAAATAAATTGAGAGCATTTATTAACAGTTGGCAGCCCTGGTGGCTCTTAAGAATACGCTCAGTCATATATGTTTATGTACACATTGCACATACGAAATTTGGTTGAATTCCAATTAATAGTGTAGAAGTTATATGCATTTAAAAATTGCACCTATCAGCAGGCTTATAATCATTTTGGCAACACTACCATGTATGTCCCCCTGGAAATTAAACTGAATTATTATTATTATTTATACGTGTGCCAATTTTGAAATAGCTCCCATTCATACCTTCCAAGATATCCCACATGGAGCTCAAATTTCAATTGCGATTTTTCAGCAGTTGGTAGCACTGAAATCATTTTCAAATACGGCATTGAGATATTCAGGTATAGATCTTTACTCCTACCAAATTTTGTTTGCTGCAGTTGTTTAGGAGTTGATAGGGGGGGGGGGGGGGGTACACACACACAGCCAGACAGACAGACAGACACACACACATTTGCCCGGATCGATCTCATAAGTGTACTTTTTACTCATTTTTGCCAAATGTGAAAAGTAGGCTAGTAAAAAGCAGATCTGTTACAAAATATGTTAAGTAAGGGAAACATGAAAAATATATCTAATATATAAAAGTGAAAGTCTGTATGTATGTATGTATGTATGTATGTTGGTTCCGTATACAAATCTACACCGTTCCACCAATCTCAACCATATTTTGCATACACATAGTTTAGGACACAGAAGGAACCGCTGGCTACATGAATTTTCGATAGTCTTTCTCATTCTTCTGATTTCGGCCCTTTTTCACTCAAAAACAGGCTAATCAAATCATAAAATATACTCATGAAGGAATGGCAAGGCAGATAGTTTCCATGGCAACATAGCTCAAGTCGAGACACGGCCGTCTGGATGCCAATTGCGCTCTGCACTACCGGTATAGAAAATGAGGATCTTTACTTGAAATCCCGTTAGTTACTCAACTGCTCACACAGCACTGTCAACCGAGTATAGCATAACAAAGACTTGACACTATCTACTAGATATTTGTCAAATACCACTCACTCACTCACTCACACATTCATCACGAAATCTCAGAACCCACCCAACGGATTGGAATGAAATTTGGTATGCAGCTTACTCAAGGGCCGCAAACGCCCACTAAGAAAGGATTTTTGGATATTCAGGTTCTAAAGGGGTGTTAAGGGGGTAGACCTGCATTTCATCGAATAGCAATATCTCGCGATTGGTTTCACTGGGGGAAGTGATACTCGGCATATAAACTCATCATTAAAAATAAGAAGACATGTGTCTGAGGGTTTTTCGATGTGGTGTATATTATGAGGTGAAAGGGGTGAAAAGTGGGGGTTGAAAGATTCCTAACGGAGCCTGTATCTCATAAACGACATAGGCGAGGAGTTTGAAACTCAGCGGGAAAAAATCAGCATAAAAAATAAGTAAATAGGTGTTTGACCGTTTTTTTTTTCATAAATCCAATTTAAGGGGCCTATGGCGAGGGGTGAAATTCTGTGTAAAAAAAAAAACAGGAAAGAAAGTGTCCTAACCGATTGACTCACTCGCTCTTCAAACTCAGGGGGAAAACTGCTTAAAAATAAGTATAACTTATATGTGTTCGACAGTTTTTTTGATAAACCAAATTAAGGGGTTCATCGGGAGGGGTGAAATTCTGAAGAAAAAAAATTGAAAGAAAATGTCCTGACTCACTCACCCACTCATCATCGCCCAGCCAAAAATATTGAAGTTGGAAACATGTCATTTTCGGGATATGTTCGTTGTATGTCAAAACCATACACTAAGGGAGGATTTTTGAATATTCAGGCTCTAAAGGGGTCTTAAGGGGGTTAAACCTGCATTTTATTGAATAACAAAATCTCACGAGTGGTTTCATTTGTGGATGTGATACTCGGCATATAAACTAATCATTAAAAATAAGCAGACATGTGTCTAAGGGTTTTTCGATGTGGTGTATTATTATGAGGTGAAAGGGGTGAAAATTGGGGGTTGAAGGATTCCTAACGAAGCGTGTAGGCCTATCTCCTAAACGACATAGGCGAGAAATTTGAAACTCGGCGAAAAAAAATCAGCTTAAAAAATAAGTAAGTCGGTGTTCCACCGTTTTTTCATAAATTAATTTAAGGAGCCAATGGGGTGGGGTGAAATTCTGGGGGGAAAAGGAGAGAAAGTGTCCTAACTGACTGACTAACTCACTCAATCATCAAACTCAGGGGAAAAAGACAGCTTAAAAATATGTTAATAGGTGTTCAAGCGTTTTTTCATCAATCCAATTTTAGGGGCCCATGGGGAGGGGTGATATTCTGGTAAAAATAATTGAAAGAAAATGTCCTGTCTGACTCACTCACTCGTCACGCCCAGCGAAAACTATTAAAGTTAGAAACATGAAATTTTGGGAATATGTTCGCTGTATATCGAAAACGTCAACTAATGAATGATTTTTGTTATTCGGGTTTTAAAGAGGTGTTAAGGGGGTAAACGTGCATTTCATTGAATAACGATATCTCATGAGTTGTTTCTTTGGGGATGTGATAATCGGTATATAAGCTAATCATTAAAAGAATCAGACATATGTCTAAGGGTTTATCGATGAGGTGTATATTACGAGGTGAAAGGGGTGAAAATTGGGGGTTGAGGGATTCTTAACGGAGCGTGTATCTCTTAAACGACATAGGCGAGAAGTTTGAAATTCGGCGGGAAAAACAGCTTAAAATATAAGTAAATAGGTGTTCGACCGTTTTTTCATAAATCCTATTTAAGGGGCCCTTGGGGAGAGGTGAAATTCTGGGGGGAAAACAGGAAAGAAAGTGTCCTAACTCACTCACTCATCAAACTCAGGGGGGAAAAACAGCTCAAAAATAAGTAAAAAGGTGTTCGACCGTTTTTTTTTCATAAATCCAATTTAAGGGGTTCATGAGAGGGGTGAAATTCTGAAAAATAATTGAAAGAAAATGTCCTGACTTACTCACTCATCATCCCCCAGCCAAAATTATTGAAGTTAGAAACATGACATTAAGGGGCTATGTTCGTTGTATGTTGAAAACGTCCACTAAGGAAGGAATTTTGGATATTCAGGGTCTAAAGGGATGTTAAGGGGATAGACTTGCATTTAATTGAATAACAATATCTCCCGAATGATTTCCTTTGGGATGGGATACTAGGCATATAAACTCATCATTAAGAACAAGAAGACACATGTCTGAGGGTTTTTCGATGTGGTGTATATTATGAGGTGTATGTGTGAAAAGTGAGTGTTGAAGGATTCTTAACGGAGCAAGTATCTCTTAAAAGACAGAGGCAAAAAGTAAGAATCTCAGGGAGAAAAATCAGATTGAAAAAGTAGTAGATAGGTGTTCGATCGTTTTTTCATAATCCAATTTAAGGGGCTCATGGAGAGGGATGAAATTCTGGGGAAAGAAGTCCACTAAGGAAGGATTTTTGGATATTCACTCATCATCCCCCAGCAAACCTATTGCAGTTAGAAACTTGAAATTTTGGGGATATGTTCGTTGTTTGTCGAAAAAGTCCACTAAGGATGGATTTTTGGATATTCATGTTCTGAAGGGGTGTTAAGGGGGTTAAACTTGCATTTCATTGAATAACAATATCTCACGAGTTGTTTCATTTGGGGATGTGATATTCGGCATACAAACTAATCATTTAAAATAAACAGACATATGTCTAAGGGTTTATCGATATGGTGTATATTATGAGGTGAAAGGGGAGAAAATTCGGGGTTGAAGGATTCTTAACGGAGCGTGTACTGTATCTCTTATTCAACATAGGCGATAAGTTTGAAATTCAGCGGAAAAAGCAGCTTAAAAATAAGTAAATAGGTGTTCGACCATTTCTTCATAAATCCAATTTAAGGGGCCCATGGGGAGGAGTGAAATTCGGGGGGGGGGGGAACAGGAAAGAAGGTGTCCTAACTGATTGACTTACTTACTCACTTATCAAACTCAGGGGGAAAACAGCTTTAAATAAGTAAATAGGTGTTCGACCGTTTTTTTTTTCATAAATCAAATTTAAGGAGTTCTTGGGGAGGGGTGAAATTCTCGAATATTAATGAAAGAAAATGTCCTGACTGACTCACTCACTCATCATCGCCCAGAAAAAATTATTGAAGTTAGAAACATGAAATTTTGGGGATAAGTTCGTGGTATGTCGAAAACGTCCACTAAGGAAAGTGTTTTGGATATTCAGGTTCTAATGAGGTGTTAAGGGGGTAAACGTGCATTTCATTGAATAACAATATCTCATGAGTGGTTTCATTTGGGGATGTGATACTTGGCATATATACTAATCATTTAAAATAAGCTGACACATGTCTAATGGTTTTTCGATGTGGTGTATATTATGAGGTGAAAGGGATGAAAAGTGGGGGTTGAAAGATTCCGAACTGAGCGTGTATCTCTTAAACGACATAGACGAGGAGTTTGATTTTCTCCGAGTTCCAATCACCTTAAAAATTAATAAATGAATAAATAATTAAAATAAGTAGATGTTCGACCGTTTTTTTTTCATAAATCCAATTTAAGGGGCATATGGGGAGGGGTGAAATTCTGGAATAAAAACGTCCACTAAGGAAGGATTTTTGGATGTTCACTCTCATCGACCAATCAAAACTATTAAAGTTAGAAGAAGGGGATATGTTTGTTGTGTGTCGAAAATGTCTACTAATGAGGGATTTTTGGATATTCAGGTTCTAAGGGGGTGTTAACGGGGTTAAACCTGCATGTCATTGAATAACAATATGACACGACTATGACGCGAGCGAAGCGAGGCTAAAAATGAGATGGTGTGTGTCTGTGTATTACTCAATCACGCAAGAACCACTGGTCCGACTTACATGAATTTTACATGAAAGTAGCTGATTTAACTGGTTAACATATAGGCTACTTTTGATTTCAATACTTTGCACTATGGCGACCATTTTAGTGACGTCACTACACCCTTTGGTTTCAAACTTTCATATTTCCATTTCAAATAAAAAGTGAACGCTAAGAAATAGCAAACTTTTGATGGCATATACGAGGTTTAAAATTACATTTTCTATCCGAAAGGTATCTCCAACTGTTAGCGAGTAAAACCTAAATTTGTGCTATAAAACACGGTCAACGCCGAACGGTGTAGTTGGACAAAATGTTCCATCCTTAATCTCCCTCTGCGCAGCACCTCGCCTATCCTCTGTTTTAACTGTCACTTTCACATTTTAATTTATTTATGACGCGTAGCGAAGCACGGGTACTTCAGCTAGTGTCTTGATAAAAACAGCGTGGAATAGATCTCCTCTATTCCACGCTGCTTCATCAAGACTTATATATATATGTTTTTCAGGTTTTTCTTACTTAACATATTTTGTAAGAGATTTGTTTCTTCTTTTTTTAAATTTTAATTGTGAGGTTTTGGACGAAGAATATTTTTAGAATTTTTGATAACATCCTCTGTTATGGCAAATTTTTATTAAGTACTAGCTGAACCCGGCATGCCTTGCAACGCCAATCAAAGAAAGTGTTGGCGTTGTAATTTTGTTTCTTAAAGCGCTTTTGGATACACAAATCTTTTTTTCAATTTCCGCTAACTGCCTCCAAACTATCATGGATTAACTAATTTAGAAACATTCGTGGGAACGTCCACAACAACTCACCAATGTTTCATTGCATCGCATGAATGGCACATGAATAATACGGAATTACATTTATACGATTCGTGTGCTGTCACTCATTTGTGGAATCAACTCGTTCGCTACCTACTGTGAAATGGATTTACTAAGTTAGAAACCCACACGTAAGTTAAGTGCACACAACAACTCATCAAAGTTTCATCACAATCGATGAATGGTATGTGAACGCATACAGGATTTTGTTGAAACGCTTCAAGCGTCGTCACTCATTTGTAGCATCTACTCGTGCGCTAAATATTGTAAAATGGATGTAAGTAATCCCTTCCCTTCCGTGTACACAATAACTCATCAAAGATTCATCGCAGCCGGATGAATGGCATATGAACGCATACGGGATTTTATTTAAACAATTCGCATGTCGTCACTCATTTGTTGAATCTACTCGTACGCTACATATTGTAAAATGGATTTACTAAGCCTGAAACCTTCACTGGAGTGTACTCACCGATCCACCAAAGTTTCATCGTAGTCGGATGAATGGTATAAGAACGCACACGGGACTTTTTTGAAACGATTCGCGTGCCGTCACTCATTTGTTGTATCTACTCGTGCGCTACCTATTGTAGTAAAGTGCATGTACTAAGCCAGAAACCCTTCCAGGATTGTACACAACAATTCTTTAAATATTCATCGCATCGGATAAATGTTATATGAACACATACGGGACTTTGTTGAAACGATTCGCGTGCCGTCGCACATTAGATGAATCTACTCGTGCGCTACATATTGTATAATGCATGTACTAAGCCAGAAACTTTCCCTGGAATGTACACAACATCTCACCCAAGTTTCATCGCTATCGGACGAATGGTATATGAACGCTTACGGGCCTTTGTGAAATGCTTCGCACGTCGTCGCTCATTTGTTGAATCTCCTCGTGCTCTACCAATATTGTACAATGGATATACTAAGTTTAAGACCTTCCCTGGCGTGTACACAACAGCAAATCAAAGTTTCATCGGAATCGGATGAATGGCATATAAACGCTTACGGGATTTTGTTTAAACGATTCGCGTGCAGTCACTCATTTGTTGAATCTACTCATGCGCTACCTATTGTAAAACAGATTTACTAAGCCTGAAACCTTCCCTGGAGTGTACTCAACGATTCACCAAAGTTTCTTCGCAATCGTAAGAATTGTATATGAACACAGGTGGAAATTTTTTGAAACGAATCGCCCGCAATTTTGTTGAAGCTACTCGCCTGCTATCTATTGTAAATTGGATGTAATATGCCTATAACGTTCCCGGGAATGTGCACAACAACTCACGAAAATTTGATCGCATTCGGATGAATTGTGTATGAACGCAACTCCATCACTCATTTGTTTGAACTACTCGCGCACTTTATATTGTAGATTGGATTAACTACGCCTATAAATAACCCGGGAGTATACACAACAACTCATTAAAGTTTCATCGCAATCGATGAATGGTATATGAATGCATACAGGATTTTGTTGAAACGCTTCATGCGCGTCACTCTTTTGTTGCATCTACTTGTGCGCAAAATATTAAAAAAATGGAGTTGCTAAGTCGAAAACCTTCCCTGGCGTGTACACAATAACTCATCAAAGTTTCACCGCAATCTGAGAATGGCATATGAACGCATACGGGACTTTGTTGAAACGATTCGGGTGCCGTCGCTCATAGGATGAATCTACTCATGCGCTACCTACTTTAAAATGCATGTACTAAGGCAGAAACCTTCCCTGCAGTGCACACAACATCTCACCCAAGTTTCATCGCTTTCGAACGAATGGTATATGAACGCATATGGTACTTTGTTGAAACGCTTCGCGCGTCGTCGCTCATTTGTTGTATCTACTCGTGCCCTACCTATCGTTAAGTGGATTTACTAAACCAGAAACCTTCCATGAAGTGTACACAACATCTCACCCAAGTTTCATTGCTATAGGACGAATGGTATATGAACGCATACGGGACTTTGTTGAAACGCTTCGCACGTCGTTGCTCATTTGTTGAATCTACTCGTGCGCTACCTATTGTAAAATGGATTCACTGAGCTAGAAACCTTTCCTGGAGTGCACACAACATTTCACCCACGTTTCATCGCTATCGAACGAATGGTATATGACCGCATACGGGACGTTGTTGAAACGCTTCGCGCGTCATCGCTCATTTGTTGAATCTACTCGTGCGCTACCTATTGTAGATTGAATTTACTAAGCCAGAAATCTTTCCTGGAATGTGCACAACAATTCAACCAAAGTTTCATAGCAATCGGAAGAATGGTATATGAACGCATATGGGATTTAGTTTAAACCTCTAAACCATTCCTGGCGTATACACAACAACTCATGAAAGTTTCATCGCAATCGGATGAATGGCATATGAACACATACGGGATTTTGTTGAAACGATTCGCGCGCCGTCACTCATTTGTTGAATCTACTTGTGCGCCACCAATTGAAAAACAGATTTACTAATTCATACACCTACGGAGGACTGTATTCAACTCAACAAAGTTTTATCATAATCGGATGAATGGTATATGAACGCATACGGGACTTGGTTGAAACGATTCACGCGCTGTCGCTCATTAATTGAATCTACTCGTGCGCTACCAATTGTAAAATGGATTTACCAACTCAGAAACTTTTTCGGGAGTGGAAACAACATATCTCCAAATTTCATTGCAATCGCATGAATGGTATATGAAGGCATACGGAAGTTTTTTTAAACGACACGCGCGTCGTTACTCATTTATTGAATCTACTCGTGCGCTACCTATAGTAAATAGGATTTACTAAGTCAGAAACCTTTCCTGGAGTGTGCACAACAATTCAACCAAAGTTTCATAGTAATCGGATGAATGGTATATGAACGCATACGGGACTTCGTTGAAACGCTTCTCGCGTCTTCGCTCATTTGTTGAATCTACTTGTGCGCTACCTATTGTAAAATGGATTTACTAAGCCTGAAACTTTCCCTGGAGTGTACACAACAACTCGCCCAAGTTTAGTCGCTCTCGGACGAATGGTATATGAACGCATACGGGACTATGTTGAAAAACTTCGCGCGTCGTCGCTCATTTGTTTAATCTACTTGTGCGATACCTATTGTAAAGTGGATTTACTAACCCAGAAACCTTCCCTGATGTGTACTAAACATCTCACCCAAGTTTCATCGCTCTCAGACGGATAGTATATGAATGCATACGGGACTTTGTTAAAACGCTTCGCGCGTCGTCACTCATTTGTTGAATCTACTCGTGCGCTACCTATTATAACATGGATTTACTAAGCCAGAAACCTTGCCTGTAGTGTACACAACCTCTCACCCAAGTTTCATCGCTATCGGACGAATGGTATGTGAACGGATACAGGACTTTGTTGAAACGCTTCGCCCGTCGTCGCTCATTTGTTGAATCTACTCGTGCGCTACCTATTGTTAGGTGGATTTACTAAGCCAGAAACCTTCCCTGAAGTGTACACAACATCTCAGCCAAGTTTCATCGCTATCAGACAAATAGTATATGAACGCATTCGGGACTTTGTTGAAATGCTTCGCGCGTCGTCGCTCATTTGTTGAATCTTCTCGCGCGCTACCTCTTATAGCATGGACTTACTAAGTCAGAAACATTGCCTGTCGTGTACAGAACCTCTCGCCCAAGTTTAATCGCTATCGGACCAATGGTATGTGAACGCATACAGGACTAATTTGAAACGTTTCGCCCTTCGTCACTCATTTGTTGAATGTACTCGTGCGCTACCTAGTGTTAAGTGGATTTAGTAAGCCAGAAACCCTACCTGAAGTGTACAGAACATCTCAGCCAAGTTTCATCGCAATGGGATGAATGGTATATGAACGCATGTGGGGCTTTCTTGAATCAAACGCACGCTATTTCATTGAAGCTACTCGCGCGCCATCTATTGTAAATTGGTTTAACTACGCCTATCACTTTTCTGGGACTGTGCAAAACAACTCACCACAATTTGATCGCAATCGGATGAATTGTATATGGACGCATCGCCATTTCGCATTTGTTTAAACTACTCGCGCGCTATCTATTGTGAAATGGATTAACTCTGCCTATGAACATCCCGAAAGTGTGTACAACAACTCACCAAAATTTGATCGCAATCGGATGAATGGTTTATGAACGCATAAAAGACGAACAGACAGACATTCCTTTATATATAAATGATATGTTCTTGCACCTCTTCATGTACTAAACAAGTAGTTCCGTGAAGAACTATACAGCCTATTTTCATATATCCTGCTCATGTTAATTGTCTCTATCAACATACAGAATTTCAGTTTATTTGCTGTAACAGAATCGTAGATATTGAGAACCATCTAAATATTTCAGATGGTCGCCAGGTTGGATTTTTATTTTAGTACTATTACATTAAGATTATTGTGTACGTGTGGTATTCAAACTTCAATCGCATGATTAAAACACAAGAAGTAAAAACGAGATTTTAAAATTACGCACAGCAGCCATGTTGTGATTATGCAAACAATTGAAATATATTAGATGCCAGTGGATCAACATTTGTATAAGCATTTAACGTGCAACGTTTCACGGCACTCGGATAGTTATTTCGCGAGAAACGTCCATTTAAATATTTATACTTCGCGTCGCCGCCATTTGGATTTGTGCTCACCAGGTTACTGAAAGTCCTTTAGGTGAACATATGTTCATAGTCTCTATGAACATACAAAAATTCAGTTTGGTTGCTGTAAAAGATTCATAAATATTGAGAACCGTCTAAATATTTCGGAAGCTCGCCATTTAGGATTATTATATGTATAGGCCATTGAATTATGTACCATTCAAGGACAATTATTACCTAGGTTCATTATTCAAAATTTTCACTTCGATCGCATGATTACGACACAAGAAATAAAAACTTAATTTTAAAATTTCGCACAGCCGCCATCTTGAGGTTATGTAAACAATTGAATTAAATTAGATGGCAGTGCATTACAATCTGCAAAATCATTTACTGTACCACATTTCACTGCGCTCAGAGAGTTAAATCACGAGAAAGGTCTATTAAATTATTTCAAATTCGCTTGGCCGCCATGTTCGTTTTCTACTTTACAGGCTTATGAAATATACATAGGTAAACTTGTATTAGTACCCTTTATCACCGTACAAAATTGCAGGGTGATATCTGTAATAGTTTCGGAGTTATAGAATGTCAGTGAAATATTTCGCACAGCCGCCATTTTGAGGTTATGTAAACAATTGAACTAAATTAGACTCCAGTGCATTCCAATGTGTATAAACTATTGCTGTACCAAGTTTCATTATGTTTGGATAGTTAAATCGCGAGAAAAGTCTATTTAAATGTCTCAAATTCGCTTGGCCGCCATGTTGGTTTTGTAGTCACCAGGTTTTTGAAAGTCTCATAGGTGAACTTCTAGTAGTGCCCTTTATCACCGTAAACAATTTCAGGGCGATATCGGCAATAGTTTCGGAGATATTGAATGCTAGTGAAATATTTCGCACAGCCGCCATGTTGGATTGGTGAGACGTAACAAAATTTGAAGGGCACGGTCGAGGTCGCCGGAATAGCGCTATGAACTTACCGAGTTTCATTGAAATCGCCCCAGCCGTTTAGATTTTATTATGGACACACACACACACACCTCACACACACACACACACACACACACGCACACACACACGGACAAAAGGTGATCTCATAAGCCTATTTTTTTCAAAATTGAAAATAGGCTAATTATGCTGAGGAAGGTCAAAATGTGACTGAAACCGTTACGATATTAAAATACAATATAATTATATTGACTTATGGTTATATAACTTTTATTATAATTACATCCTCAATTAGGAATCGGTCATTTTATGTCATTTTAATCAAATTTTATCTTGACCCCCCAGCTTAAAACATATCCATTTAAAAAAAAGGGTGTTTATAATATATACTGTATATTTGTTATGGACTACAGAAGAGGATGAATTTTAATCACATGCAAATTTCTTCAGGTTATCTTTTTGCATGTCCCTGTAATTGAGATTTTTTTTTTTTTGAGTCGTTTCGGCCATCAATGGACCACGATGTTCTTCACTCATATGATCACTGTAAAGCTTGTTTTCTTGTCTGCCAGTAGATCTTCATTCTTGACGAATGTTCAGCTCTCCTTTCTTCCGTCCACTTGCAGTGAGGGCGAGGCATCACAGATGTCAAAGGGTGTAGATTACTAGTTGATTTAACCGCCTTTCTGAACAGGTTCCTATCCCAAACCAGAGCTTGATTGATTCGAGCTTCTGTTAGGTCCTTTTTAACTTGCATCGAGATTATATTGTAATGACCGACTGAAAAGTAGCAATATCTGTCAGTCAGATTGAGTTCCTGATTATGACTCCCACTTTTCAATACAACTTTAGTTTAATTTTTTACTCTAAATTACACATGGTACATGTTTCGGCAATGTTATGCCTTCATCAGTCATTCTTTGTTTACAAAAAATATTTCATACCCATTTAACACATATTTTTGTAAACAAAGAATGCCTGATGAAGGCATAACATTGCCGAAACATGTATCATGTGTAATTTAGAGTTAAAAAACTAAAACTAAAGTTGTATTGAAAAATGGAAACCATAATCAGTCATAGATATACAGATTGAGTTAGTATTATTTACTCCACTATTCGCAATTTAGAGGATACAGCTGTCGGGAGTAGACAGGCGATAGCGTAACAACTGTACGACCAACGGCTTCATTGAGATAAGTTACTATATACATAATAGAATTTAAGTGCATATTCTAATTTTATTTTTATTTTGTTTATTATATTGTATTCTTATTCGTTGTATACACGAGCATAATACTCATACTTAAACAAACCCTTATAAATAGAGAAAACTAACACTATATAACGAGATTCAAACTGCGAATCGTAACACAAATACCAACTTAACCATTACACCCTTTGTAGATAGATACTATTTGTATATAAATTTGAACATCACCACAGTTATCTTAATCTGATGATGACTGTTTAAAGGACGATATGCGTAATCATAAATTTGTTCCATTATAATGGTGATCATAATTAATACACGTAATTTTTTCCAGGCGTGTTATTTACCCATTATTCATATATTGTATATATTGCATAATAAAACACCAACTTCGATGGACAGGGCATGTAGTTCGCATGCCTGAGTCCCGCCTCCCAAAACAAATCTTATGTTGCCAGCTGAATGTCGGTCAGAGAAAGCAGGGTGGGCAACAAAAACGCAATAAAGATGATCTGAAGACCAACATGAGGAAATGTCAAATTGATACAGCAATCTGGGCATCTGTCGCATCCAACCGATCAGAGTGGTGCCGCAACGTCCATCAAGGCCACTTGCTCTTCAACAAGAGAGAAGAAGGCTTCAGCCTGAAATATGAAATACCAGAAAAGAGCGCATGAATTGCAGAATGATAAACACCCATGATGCATTGGCTGCTCAAGACCCAGTGTGTCAATATTGTGGATGAGTCTGTTGTTCTCGGATTGGACTGTACAGTCACCAAATAACTCGTGCAATATGATTAGGTCTAATATTAGTTTACAGCGAAGATTTATATTACCTTGGAAGACAACCACACTTGTATTACGAGTGATAGTATGATACTAATACATTGTATCCTGCCCAGTCATTGGGCAAATTCTTGTTGACCGATTGAAGAGTTTACAACTGAGAAAGTTGTCTTCTAAAACGCTGTCCAACATTTTTTTAGCCTACTTTTCACATTTTGCAAAAATGAGGAAAAAGTAGACTTATGAGATCTATCCGGGAAAATGTGTGTCTGTCTGTCTGTCTGGCTGTGTGTGTGTCCCCCCCTATCAACTCCTAAACGGCTGCAGCAATCAAAACCAAATTTAGTATGTGTAAAGATGTGCACCGGAATATCTCAGGTCCATATTTGAAAATGATGTCAGTGCTACCAACTGCTGAAAAATCGCACTAGAAATTTGAGCTCCATGTTGGATATTTTGCAAGGTATGCTTGGGAGCTATTCCAAAATTGGCACACATGTAGATAATACTATTTCAGTTTAATTTCTAGGAGACCATACATGACAGTGTTGCCAAAATAATTGTAAGCCTTCTGATAAGTCCAATGTTTAAATGCATATAACTTCTACACTATCAATTGGATTTCAACCAAATTTTGTATGTAAAATTTGTACATAATCAGATATGATTGAGTGTATTCCTAAGAGCACCAGGGCTGCCAACTGTTAATAATTGCTCTCTCTATTTTTTTAAATCCAAATACCAATATATCGGAAAGTATGCAAGCCGACAGATTTAAACTATGCACACGTATAATCTGACATTTTAGATTAATTTCAGTTCTACCAACATGATTATAAGCTTAATGATAGTACCAATTTTTAAATACATGTAAGTTCTATACTATCAGTTGGATTTCAACCAAATTTCTTATATGCAATGTGTAACATAACAGATATGACTATAAGTATTGTTAAGAGCAATCAGGGCTACCAACTGTTAATAAATGCCGTCTATATTATTTTTACCTTAATATCAATATTTCAGAAAGTATGCAAGCCAACAGCTCTATACTTTGCACACGTATAGCACCTGACATTCTAGATTAATTTGGAGTAATTAATATAAGTCAGTGCTGCCAACATGATTCTGTGCCTGCCGATAAGACCAATTTTAAAATACATGTAACTTCTATACTAACAAATGGATTTCATCCGAAATTGGCACAACAAGATATCATAATATTTCAGATTATTTCTGACAAGCACACACATGACATTGTTGCCATCATGCTTTTACGCGTGCTGATAGATCCAGTGTCTAACTGCATGTAACGTCCAATGGACTTCAACCAAATTTTGTATTCTGTACCTTAAGAGATGGAACTAAGAATATATTCAGTCACCAGGGCTGCCAACTGTAGTGCTCTATTAGGCTACATTATACCAGGTATATTTTGAAATAATTAGATATTTCGATATTACCAACTTAATTTCGTCATTATTATAGATAGATTCATATACTGTAGAATAATCATTGGCATGAAAAGTAGGCTGTATAGTTCTTCACGGAACTTCTTGTTTCTTCTGTGATGGGGATATGACCTAGAAGTTGTGTTGAAAATCTGCCGTCCTGTGCTATATGAACTCTTTTGCGATGAATAAACAAAGCTAGTCCTACATGAAATCTCTCGGTTTTGTGTTTTGTACGATACAGGAGAAGCAAAAGGATTTCATATGAACTGTTGACACAGAAAGCAAAACAGGAGAGCTTGTTATGGCAAACAGAAGAGTAATATAATTAGGACGGGGAGTGGGCAGAAAGGCGAAGGGATAAATTCCCCTCACCCTCTGGTGCTGTCTCGGTAACTTGGTTACCAATTGTCATGCCAGTTTTAAACGCTGGCCGATAGAATATTAATTCGCTGTCCTCGCCCGATCATACAGTATGTGTCGCACATCGCCACTGTGCTAATTCTGTTAGCCTTGACAAGGATTAGTGTAATGATGGTCCATCTAATTGAAAACAAGCTTCCATAGCCGGTTATTTTTGTCATTTTAGCTCCAGAATTAATCAGTATCGACTGATCTCCCCTCCTCTGCCCCCTTTCAGAGACTGTGTCAGATACAGAGACTCTCACTGAGAACTGGAGAGATGGATTCATACAATATCTACTTGTCGTCTATTCTCAGAGCTTTAAACAAGTGAATCTGCGATGCCGCTGCTTAACCCTTTATAAGGCAGACATTTTTTTCTAATTTTTAATTTAATTTTTTAAATTTAAATTTTCATTGCAGCTCCAATTTTTAGCCTACTTTCGATTTTTGCAAAAAATGAAAGTAGACTTATGAGATCAACACAGGGCGAAAAAAGTGTGTCTGTCTGTGTGTGTGTATGTGTGTGTGTGAGTCTGTGTGTGTGTCTGTGTGTGTGTGTGTCTGTGTGTGTGTGAGTGTGTGTACTCTGAATGTCTGTCCCCCCCCTATCAATTCGAACACGGTGAATGCGAATTGAACGAAATTTGGTACAAAGGTAGCACTAGCAAAGGACACCTCAGTGTCATGTTTTATATCGCCGCCATCTTGACGGAAACGTAATGGCGGCCTCACAAATGTTCAAAGCTTAAATCAAATTACGACTAACCTAATCATCCGATCTCTACCAAATTTTGCAACAACATACCTTTATGGGGCAGCATCCTTTGACCAAACCAATAGGTCATCAGCGTAATAGTTTACGGATGGCGGCCATCTTTGAGTGAAAATCGATTCCCCCTATTAATTCGAACACGGTGCAACCGAATGGAACGAAATTTGGTACGGAAGTAGTACTAACGAAAGGCACCTCAGTGTCATGTTTTATATCGCCGCCATCTTGACGGAAACGTAATGGCAGCCACACAAATGTTCAAAGCTTAAATCAAATTACGACTAACCTAATCATCCGATCTCTACCAAATTTTGCAACAACATACCTTTATGGGGGGAGCATCCTTTGACCAAACTAATAGGTCATCAGAGTAATAGTTTGCGGATGGCGGCCATCTTTGTGTGAAAATCGATTCCCCCTATTAATTCGAACACGGTGCAACCGAATGGAACGAAATTTGGTACAGAGGTAGTACTAACAAAAGGCACCTCAGTGTCATGTTTTATATCGCCGCCATCTTGACGGAAACGTAATCGCGGCCACACAAATGTTCAAAGCTTAAATCAAATTACGATTAACCTAATCATCCGATCTCTACCAAATTTTGCAACAACATACCCTTATAGCGGAAGCATCCTTTGACCAAATGAATAGGTCATTAGCCTAATAGTTTGCGAATGGCGGCCATCTTTGTGTGAAAATGAATTCCCCCTATTAATTCAAACACGGTGAAACCGAATGGAACGAAATTTGGTACAGAGGTAGCACTAGCAAAGGGCATCTCAGTGTCATGTTTTATATCGCCGCCATATTGACAGAAACGTAATGGCGGCCACACAAATGTTCAAAGCTTAAGTTAAATTACGACTAACATAACCATCCGATCTCTACCAAACTTTGCAACAACATACCTTTTTGGAGGGAGCATCCTTTGACCAATCTAATAGGTTATTAGCCTAATAGTTTGCGGATGGCGGCCATCTTTATGTCAAAATTGATTCCCCCTATTAATTCGAACACAAGGGCACCTCAGTGTCATGTTTTATATCGCCGCCGTCTTGACTGAAACGTAATGGCGGCCACACGAATGTTCAAAGCTTAAATCAAATTACGATTAACCTAATCATCCGATCTCAACCAAATTTTGCAACTACATACCTTTATGGAGGGAGCATCCTTTGACCAATCTAATAGGTCATTCGCCTAATAGTTTGCGGATGGCGGCCATCTTTGTGTCAGAATCGATTCCCCCTATTAATTCAAACACGGTGAAACAGAATGGAACGAAATTTGGTACAGAGATGGCACTAGCAAAGGGCATCTCAGTGTCATGATTAATATCGCCGCCATATTGACAGAAACGTAATAGCGGCCACACAAATGTTTAAAGCTTAAATCAAATTACGACTAACATAACCATTCGATCTCTACCAAACTTTGCAACAACATACCTTTATGGAGGGAGCATCCTTTGACCAATCTAATAGGTCATTAGCCTAATAGTTTGCGGATGGCGGCCATCTTTATGTCAAAATTGATTCCCCCTATTAATTCGAACACGGTGGAACCGAATGAACGAAATTTGGTACAGAGGTAGCACTAGCAAGAGGCACCTCAGTGTCATGTTTTATATCACCGCTATCTTGACGGAAACGTAATCGCGGCCACCCAAATGTTAAAAGCTAAAATGTAATTACGACCAACCTAATAATCTAGTCTCTACCAAATTTTGCAACACCATATCTTTATGTGGGAAACATATTCTGACCAAACTGCAAGAACATCAGCCCAATAGTTTGCAGATGGTGGCCAAGTATGTGTGCAAATCGATTCCCCCTATCAATTCAAACACGGCGAAACCGAATTGAACGAAATTTGGTACAGAGGTAGCACTAGCAAAGGGCACCTCATATTCATGTTTAATATCCCTATAGCACGTTGTATTTCAACAAGCTACTACAACCAACATTCAATTATACTCCTTGAAAAGGACAAAGAGTTATAACAATACCCATGCATTTAGGAGAAAGTAGGCTATATGTTCTTGACTGAACATCTTGTTATTTTTATTTTAAATATTACATATTATTATTTTTAAATACTTTTTAAAAATTATCTATTTATTTATTATTTTAAATTTTATTATTTTAACCTTTTAATTTTATAAACTTAATTTTATTTTAATTTTTATTGTGTTTTATTTTAATTTGTATAATTATGGTTTCAAAAGTTTGGTGTTTTTCAGTCGGTCAACACGAATGTACTCAAAAGAGTTGGGTTATACCCTAATCCTGAAAAAAATTACATGAGATTAATAAATACACTAGGATGACTAGTTTCGATCGTCAAGCGATCATCATCAGATCCATTACACTTCGCTATAAAATCTAGGTTTGAAAATACAAGTGAAAATATTTACAATATGTACAATTATTTAGTTGCAGTATTGGTAATGCAACTTGTCGGTGTATGCTAGTTGTAGTATATATGATGTTAGGTGAAATGCTAATATGGTGAAAGAAAACCGGAATTTGTCTGTTTGTAGTGACTATATGGTTGTCAACTATGGTTGTACTATATAGTACAGGCTACTACTTATCTGGTTGGGTGTCTTCCACGCTGTAGCTGTGAGCAGTGTCAACTTCATTCTTGTACTAGTGACTGTCGTCTGAATTGGAATATTATCTCACTGAACTGGTTTTCCTTCCCCCGACCTCTATTCCTATGTGCTGTCTGTAGTCAGTGCATGTGTACTTGTGGCGTGTTGCCAAGTCTAGATAAGATGTATGTTATTGAATTCGGGAAGGTCTTCAACTATTCAAGACCGCGGATCAGTCCTCGCCACGCCTAACCTAGAAGCCCTATACAAGCGCTGCCGGTCTTTGAGGACGTCCCGGCACCATTAATACTGCCGCGAATACCGGCCTAGGTTTATCATACTAATATATAACAAGTAGTTCCGTGAAGAACTATACAGCCTATTTACATATATCCTCTATCTACATACAAAATTTCAGTTTGATTGCTGTAATAGATTCGTAGATACTGAGAACCGACTAAATATTTCGGATGGTCGCCATGTTGGATTTTATATATGTAGGTCCTAGAGTTATGTACAGTTACATGAAGATTATTGTGTACGTGTAGCATTAAAACTACAATCGCATGATTAGGACACAAGAAGTAACAAGGAGATTTTAAAATTTCGCACAGCTGCCATCTTGTGTTTATGGAAACAATTGAAATAAATTAGATGCCAGTGGATTAACATTCGTATAAGGATTTACTGTACCAAGTTTCACAGCACTCGGATGGTTAAATGCGAGAAACATCCATGTGAATATTTATACTTCGCGTCGCCGCCATGTTGGATTTGTAATCAGCAGGTTATTTAAAGTCTTATAGGTGAACTTAAGTGCATAGCCCCTATGAACATAAAAAAAATAGTTTGATTGCTATAATAGATTCGTAGATATTCAGAGCCGTCTAAATATTTCGGATGGTCACCATGTTGGATTGTTAAATGTACAGGCCATAGAGTCATGTACCATTAAAGGAAAATTATTGCGTAGGTTCATTATTCAAACTTTCACTTCGATCGCATGATTACGACACAAGAAATAAAAACTTAATTCTAAAATTCGCACTGCCGCCATCTTGAGGTTATGTAAACAATTGAACTAAATTAGATGCCAGTGCATTAACATGTGTATAAACATTTCCTGTACCAGATTTTATTTCATTTGGAACATTAATTCGCGAGAAAGATCTATTTAAAATTTTCAAATTCGCTTGGCTGCCATGTTCGGTTTGTAGTTAACCGGTTTTTGAAAGTCTTATAGATGAACTTCCAGTAGTGCCCTTTATCTCCGTACAAAATTTCAGGGTGATAACGCTAATAGCTTCAGAGATATAGAATGCCGGTGAAATATTTCGCACATCCGCCATCTTGTGGTTATGTAAACAATTGAACGATGTTAGATGTCGGTGCATTACAATGTGTATAAACATATACTGTACCAAGTGTTATTGCGTTTGGTTGGTTAAATCGCGAGAAACGTCTATTTTAATGTCGCAAATTCGCGTGGCCGCCATGCTGGTTTTGTAATTATCAGTTTTTCAAAAGTTACATAGGTGTACTTCTAGTAGTATCCTTTATCACCATATACAAATCCAGGGTGATATCGGGAATAGTTTCGGAGATATTGAATGCTGGTGAAATATTTCGCACAGCCGCCATGTTGGATTGGTGAGACGTAACAAAATTTGAAGGGCACGGTCGAGGTCGCCCGGAAGTGTGCTATGAACTTACCGAGTTTCATTGAAATCGTTCCAGCCGTTTAGATTTTATTAGGGGGGGAAACACACACTCCTCACACACACACACACACACACACACACGCACACGGACAAAAGGTGATCTCATAAGCCTATTTTTTTTTTCAAAATTGAAAATAGGCTAAAAATGAGATGGTGTGTGACTGTCTGTCTGTCTGTTACTCAATAACTCAAGAACCACTGGTCCGATTTAAATGAAATTTTGCATGGATGTAGCTGATTTACCAGGTTTACATATAAGATACTTTTTATTTCGAAATTTTAGACTATTAAAAAATGGCGACAATTTAAGTGACGTCATTAGACCCTTTGGTTTCAAAATTTCATAATTCCATATCAAATAAAAAGAGAACGGTAGGAAATAGCAAACTTTTGATGGGACAATCGAGCTTTGAAATTTAAGTTCCTATCCGAAAGATCCTTATCACTTTTCGTGTATCTCCAACAGTTAGCGAGTAAAACCGACATTTGTGACGTCACTACACCCTTTGGTTTCAAAATTTCATACTTCCATATCAAATAAAAAGAGAACGCTAAGAAATAGCAAACTTTTGATGGTATACATGAGCTTTAACATTTAATTTTCTATCCGAAAGTTCCTTATCACTTTTCGTATATCTCCAACGGTTAGCGAGTAAAACCAGAATCTGTGCAATAAAACACGGTCAACACCGAGCGGTGCAGTATATCTCTATATATAAAAATGAAAATTAGTGTGTTTTTCTCTGAATTTCTACGGAAATTTGAGTTGTTTACACGTTTCAGACTGTTTTATGATGGATGCGCGCGAAAATATTTTTTTTATCTGTCTGTCTCTTTATTTGTTTGTTTGTTTGTCTGTAGACAAATTTGTTCCCTTATAACTCGAGAACGGCTGGGTGTATCAACGTAAAATTTGGTACAGATATCCATCAGAGGCATGACACTAATCATTGATGTAACTCTTCTCCGTACCTCTCATAAAAGGGGGCCTACCCCCTTAAAATACATGCTGAAATAGGCGTAGAAGGACGAGACAAAACTCATCTTCAGCCCCTCAATGTGAGAAACAAAACTCGGGTCCCCGAAAACCACATTTCAAGGACCGAAGACCAACCGTTTTTGAGATATTCCCAGAAAACTAATTTAATTTAATAAACTAATGAACGAATGCAAGCCAGTAACCTTGCCAACGGATTCTCAGAGGTCCATCTATTGCTGTAAGACGCAATGCAATTCCATTAATTACATTAGTGTGAAAGTTTGCAAACAGCTAGAAGGTTATCACGGAACCAAATTAAGCCGTAAAATTCATCAATACGTATAATGCGCTTAAGGGGATCAAGGAGTACTCTAGAATATTTTCACGCGATTTACACCTGCGGGTGTGGTACGGCAGGTCTATTATATTCCTATAACCATATTATTCATTCATTCATTCATTTCGTATAGGCCATCTATGGACCGCGTCATTCCAACCGTCTCCTACTGGCTTTGATGTTTGCCCTGTACGCCCGCATTCGTTCTCGGTGGACTTCCTTCCGTTCCTGGGTCCAAATCTTTCCCGTTTTCAGCTTCGGTTTTTCTTGGAAACCTTTACAAGCTTGAAGTTTCCCTTTGAGTGGGGCGCGCTCCTGAATGTCTGTTGGTGTAATCCCCACTTCTTTCAGATCTTTATCCAGTTCAATGCACCAGGCCCATTTTGTTTTCCTCTCCTGAAAGTAAGTTATGTTGCGGTTGGTCAGACTCGCTGGGCTCATTCGTTTCACATGCCCAAAAAATGGTAACCTTCTCTTCCGGATGACGTTGCTTATCTTCTCCACATGAGTCTATAGGTCATGGTTATGCCATCTTCTGTATTCCCCATTGTCTTTGATGGAACCCAATATCTTTCTCAAAATTATCCTTTCTTTGGCCTCCAGTTTCTCGACCAAGCCTTTTTTGTTCATCGTGAGGCATTCAGAAGCATGCAAGACCTCCGGACGGATGACACTGCAGTAATGTTTTAGTTTTACGTTGAAGGATATTGACCATTTCTTATAGATGCCCTTAGTTAAATGGTAGGCCATTTCCATTTTGCTCATGCGTGATGTGAATGCTTCTTTCTCTGATAATATCCCTTCCCTGACCCGTCCTGAAAAGAAAAGTACATGGCCATTGGCTGAATTAAAAATAAAATAAAAATAGGTGTTATAATTTCTCCCTATATTATTATTAGTATTATATTATGGCGTACAACGACGAGACAAATCCCCTCGGTGCCAGCAACAAAACTCGGGGGCCCTAAAGGATCCTCGAAAACTACATTATAAGGCTCTAAATCCAACAGTTTCTAAAATATTCCCAGAAAACTAATTTAATTTAATTTAACAAACTAATGAAGGAATGCAAATCGGTAACCATGAGAACATTATCTCAAGGGGTGGCATACAACTTTCCATCTATTTCTGTAAGAAGCAATGTCACTCCATTTATTACATTTCTGTGAAAGTTTGAAAATGGCTATAAGATTATCACGGAACTAACGTAGACCGTATAATTCATCAATGCAATTAAGGGGATGAAGGGGTAACCTAGAATATTTTCATGCAATTTTCACGTTCGACATATAGTACAGAAGGTCTATTATATCTCCAAACACCAACATTATTTTCAAAAATTCCTGAATTGAACCAGAATTTTTTGCGCCTTTTAGGAATTTGGGCAATTTGAGGCTAAAGAACCTGCATTTTCATGCACCACAAGCCTTTATAATTTATGAAAGGGATCTTCCTGTGTATGGGCAACTAGCACAACGTAGAGGGTCAGTTTTTATGTGACGTGTATTGCGTTTCGTTTACAAGGCTTTCAAATGTATTTCACGTCAGGAAGTACAATTTAGGTGAATTTAGTCTGAGAGCACATTTTAACTTTTTTTTTTGTCGACATACGGGTTCATCGTAAGGATGATTTTATTTGATACTGTGTGGTAGATATACCCATATTTGGATATCTGGTTAATATGTTGTAGACAATAGAATTGTCTGTCTGTCTTTCTGTGTATCTTGATGTAAGCCTATACCTCGTGTTCGGATGCTTGGTGTATCGTAAAATTAGGTATGGTAACCATGAGAGTCAATACACCAATCATTTTTAAAACTCTTCACCGTACTTTTCATACAGTAGAAGGGTGGATGTAGAGAAAAACTTCTCAATATATGCTAAAATAGGCGAAATATAAAAATTATCCTAGAAGGACGACTAAAGCATATGTTGCGCTTCTCAATGTGAGACACAAAATTCGGGAATCTATAAAGGGTCTCCGAAAACTACATTTTAAGGGCCTTAAATTAACAGTGTGTATGATATTCCCAGTAAACTATCTTCGTTCTGATAAACTTATGAAGGAATGACAAACCGCTAACCATTGCAACAGTAGCTCAATTGATAATGTCTGGTGTTAACAACGAACACCGTTCGAAGAACCGGTACTTCTGCTAGTTGAAGATAAAAGTACATCGCACTCCTGATCCAGATAACATTTACCTATTGAAACTCCTATTCAAAATCCTACCCCTAGTTACAAATACAAAGACAAATTTCACACACACCAAAGTACACAATTGAAGTCATTTTTCTTTACTTTTCAGTAGACAGATAAAACGCCATTGACAGAACCGAACTCAACATACACACTATATTTCTCATGTACTGTATGTTGTGAAGCGACTATTCCGGTTATAGGCCTATTTGTATTAGAGGATTTCAATTTCAATTCAATAAACATACTTTTCAAATCAAATTTTGAAACGTGACTTAATGCCTTTCGGCTCCATGGTCAGCTTAGTGCGGCTTAATGACATTCAGAATGAATATTTCACGTGATATTTTATTGTAAAATGGATTTGTAACATATAAACCACCTAAACCGTGCACAAATGTAACACGCGAGAATCTTGTAGTGCGGCCAACATTAAGTACGAATTACGTCGCTGAAAGGCAGCAAGTCATTGACTTAGTCCCTAGGGGCTTACATCTTGTGGGACATGGGTTGGTGACCACGGGACCCCAGCTTATTCCGGCGTTTCTTCCACTTACTTGCGCCGGGCTCCTCTCTGTCTTCTTTCCTGTCGACCTCCCATGGTCAACTCTTGTTCTTTTCCGACCCCGACGGTATTAGGGCATCCGAGGCCTAGGGAGTCTTTCACTTCCCCGCCTTAATTGGCCCTTGTATCATCTTTCCTGATCCCTCCTTCTTCGAGGGGTCAGATCTCTTGTTTTCTTTTCATTATATTTCCTTTTCTCTTTAAGATTCCCGCACTTTTTTTGTTGCTTGGTTCCTCGTGTATAGTCTGGGACAGCTTAAATGAGTTACTAGATCAAGACAGGGTAGGCAACATTAACAGCCGTCCCCTATGCCTACGTAAATGTTGGTTTATGGTTGCATTTCTTGAAGGTAAGTTGTTTTCAGGTGCGAGCACATTGTCGCCAACCCTGCTTAAAATCCCGCCATCTCCAAAGACCATAATACCAGTAAAATTCCGTACCACACAGTTGCCGACATGTTTCTGGCAATAACTCCCAGAATGCATTTTTCACAAAGTCAGCCAACATTATAATTACGACTGTAACTAATGACTTATTATTTAAATAATTTCATAGTTTTCTTTGGAAATTCAAGTCTAATGAAGTTGTAACAAGTTGTACAAGGTAAGTACTAGTAATATACATCGATTAAAACAGTTTATACAGTTATTATAGACTCTTGATATGTGTGTGTCAAATCCACTTGTCTGAGATGTTTCGAAGCTTTTATTTAATTAATTTTTGGATAAATTCTTATTTAGATTTCATCATGACGCCTAAAAAATACGAGAACAAGATTGGAGATGGATTGGAGTAACTCTACAAAGATCACTACAATTTAAGTAAGTAGGCCTAGCCTAGACATACACAATTTAAAGTACAGAGTTATTTAATCGTTGTTTTATTTATTTTTATATTCAGTCAGAGCACAAATAACGTAATAAAAAACCTTAATGGTCTTTGGAAATTTTGAAATAGTCTTCCGACTGCATTTTCCGTATAGGCCTAATTCAAACATAACCTAAAATAAAGCCTATGTAAGTTCTCTCTCGGGAATGTATTCTTAGGTTCAATTCGCCTTCTAATATAGTAATGTATATTATTCTCGACTTCCAAATGCCGTCAGCCATAATATTATAATACATTGCACATGTAACTCTTTAAGCTTGGAAGTAGGCCTAGTCTATGATTCGCACTCGGTTGGTGGTAGTGAATGTATTGGTGATTATTTATGAAGCTTATAACTTATGTACTTGGCTACTGACCTATAGCCTACTTAGTAGTAGGCAGATAAAATATTTATATTAGGCCTATTTTTATTTGTTTCAGTCATGGTTGCGACAGAGTAGTGTGATGCCCTTCAACGAACTTCAAGGGTTGTGCAACATGAATCAATCATCATTCTGAAGAGCCATATACTCACATGTGCATGGTATATATACTGCGCTAGAGTCACATATGCAAATTTTCAGAGAATACCAACAATATCTCATAGCTCTCTTTTAGTTCTCGACATAAGTTACTGCGCCACTGAATGTCTGGGTGAAAATTACTGATGTACTAATGTTGGGTGAGACAAAGTCATTGTTCGCTACTTGGTTAGATGACACGGTTTGGGCGAAGCCACTGGTTGCAATAAGTTATAAATATTGGTCGCAGCTATAGCCTACTTGTATTATTAATTCTGAATGAAAGTAGAAAGTGGATTATACACCTGCATCGGACATGATTGTGACTGTATGCTGTGATGGCTGCGATAGAATTAGTAGCACACAGGTAACGATATTTGTAGGCTATACATTATACGGTAATAGAAAACTAAAAATTTCATAGATCTCGTAGGCCTATACTACACAGCTTGGACATTGGACGTGAATAATGAAATAAAAGGCAAAACCATTGGTCTGGATAAAGATTATTGATGCTTGACTACCCCCACTGTGCATGACAAAAACCGGGGGTGTTACATATTAGCTAACGCGGCCCGCGTTACCTCAATTTTTCATATTAAAGCATTGTTGTTGTTTCTTATGACTAGCCCAGATTCCAATCCATCAGCTTTCTTGCATTCCAATAGAGTTGTGTGAGGTTTCCTGAAGTTCTAGCAGTCACATCAAGTTTGTTGCAATGTGGCAGGTGCCCCTTATCCATTTAACTTCCAGGTTCGTGACAAAGTGTGCATTTTTCAGATCTCAGGATGTCCCAAATAGGATCACGACTTATATAGATGGAATTCCAGCTGAGTCTGCCATTTTCGCTGTTAATTATGCACAAGTACAGTATTGCCAATCCCACACTTGCGGGACTACTTTGTATAAGCGCGGTACCATGAAACAAAATAGCGCCAAGTTTGAACCAGTTCGCAATGGATTGTGCAAGCTGCTTTTGTCTAAACCAATAATTGTTAATTCATTAGGCCATACAAACACCCCTGGATTTTGTCACGCACAGTGGGGGTAGACACGCATCAATAATTTTCATCCAAACCCATGGTTTGTGCCTAGACCAATAACTTTTAGGCAGTGAGGCGCTGGTTTATTCCCGATTAGTTCGAAACATGAAATTCTTGCGATCAGCGTTCATTACAGTGGTAAATACTGTTCTACATACAAAACAAACCTAACCTGGGGCTTATGCCCAGACCTCCTTGCTTGTAGTGCAATAGGTAATTTTCGTCCAGTCGGTCGTCTAACCAAGAAGAGCTCGTTTATTTCTTTTTATCACATAATTACAACATTGCATGTGTCGTCTAATTTAGGCCTATTTAGTATCGGATATGTTGGTAACTAATGACGTCAATGTGATCGCTCACTGCGGCAGTTTTACATACCAAATATGCTGTCGAACATGGCTGCGGTTGTTAAATATACAATAAATAAAAACACATGTTTAAGTGATTTAGCACATATATCCGGTGCAGAAGTGATCAAGGTTAGTAGTTACAATTGATAATGTCCCCCCCCCCTTCCGCCAGAAGATGAAATAAGTTATGAAAATGATATATTATCAAAGTGAAAGCAAAAAGAAAAAGAAGTGATACATGGTACAGAATTAATCTGAAATTTCACTACAGTATATGTCGTTTTGTAAAAGGGCATAGCGGGTGGGTTACAGACAGCTAAGGAGAAAGCATCTATTAGGACATCACTTCCATAATTATTATTCATCATTACACAAGGTATTTAGGCTAAGTTAAGTATTCTACTTGGTTCATCACTCCTGAAGTGTTACCTCTATTACGTATGTCGTTTTGCCTTGAACATTTTTGGTTGAAGGCAGGCTATTATTTTATTTTAGAATATGCACTGAAAATTTGATGTAATCAGCGTAACCGCAGCCTTCGTAAAGAGGTTTACGCAGGCCAGCGCGTATCCCATTTTTGAACAGCTGACTGCTGTTGACTGTAGCGTTGGGGATCTGCACCACTAGCGCTGGCCAACAGCGGGGCGCACTTGAACTCGGTCAGTGATAACACTATGTATTGTATTCGTCATGATAATGCTATTATTATGATCATGTAGAAATGAGTGGAAGTGTAGAGGACGTACCCATTCGCGACAACGCTGCCTCAGTTCAATTCCCTCTCATATATTCCGCTCTCGCAATTTAAACAACTCAGCTCTCCACAGAAAATTGTTTTGTGTTGGTATCTTATAATTATAATTTTCAAGATATTACTCCGTCGATAAAGCTTGCCTTTCAACGCCTGTACTTAACTCGTCAATTTCTCAGTGAATCCATTGAATTTTCTACAAGTGGCTTTTAATGTGCCGGTTGATGAGAGGTCAGGAGACTATTCTACCAACCATCTCGCGTTGTGCGGCTAGCATTTTTTGGCAGTTGGTCCAGGTTCAATTTCCAGCTCTGCCAAGAAATTTTAATTTTGGTCTGAGGGATGGAACAAGGCACACTCAGCCTCATGAGGCAAAACTGAGAAAAGGAGGGTTCGATTCCTATCTTAGGCATCTTGGAAGTGGTTTCCACGCTTCTACTCCTGGAAAATGCCAGGATGGTTCCTAAATTAAGGCCATGGCCACCTCGTTCCCAATCCTCATCTGAATAATAAATGCACACACTAATCCAGCCATCACATTAACACAGGTTATCAGACAAATTCCACATGCCCAAGTACACAGATCTACATGACCATGATGTCACAAAGCCCCAAAATCAACCAACTGCTGCTTTCTACCATTCCAAGACGAAATCTTCGAGTTGCCATTAGTCTAATGCCCCTAAAATCCACGACTAGTTCGAATGGTTTTAGGCCTAAGCATTGGATCAACCATCTTCTTGCATCTCAATAGGGATTTGCCAACAGGCTTTCAACAGCTTGTCTCAATTCTGCCTTCATATATGTAGGCCTATTGGCAACTCCAGCTATCTGATATAACATCTAGCGGTAAAAATTAGAAACTTACCAAGTAGGGTACATTTGTCACGTGGTGACTGTTTGTATATGGTTTCTTGTATTCGTAAGCAGATCGAGGTAATTTCTTCGTGTCTTTATACATAAGTAATAAGTTTTACTCGTTGATGGAGTGTAAAATGAGTAAAAGCAACGTATATTGCTCAGTTTACCGCTGTAAGTCGATGCATAAAAGAGGGCTGCGGATATAAGTTTTCATCACTTTCCAAAAGATGCAAATAGCAATAGCCAAAAGGTGACGATACCAAATAAATACGGGCCAGAGGAGCGGGTTGGACCACTCACCACTACACTCACTGACGACAGGACAGGTTGTTCACTGTTTACGCCGAGCCAAGCCGTACCAAGACAGCTAGGCCAACACCAGCCGACTACAGCCAAGCTTCATCAGTCAGGTATCCTTCCCCCTCCCTAGTTCATTTCCAATTACCCTACCAATCGCCATCACCTCGCTCTGCGATATCCGAGCCATTCCACTACGAGTCATATAGGCCTAATTTGACTTCGCAGGGTAAATATTGAAACCGCCAAGTTTGGAGTTGTCAGGATAGCCAACAACCGCAATGACTTCCCTAACATCTCACCCGTCGAGCACATAATTTAATTGCCGTGAGGATCAGGTGAACTTCCAAATAGGCTAAAGCGGCACGAGAGTCCGTAGTCGACAGGGATCGTGGTACATGGTGACGATGGTCATAGACTGCCTAAGGAAAGGTTCACCTTAAAAACTAGACTAAGAAAATAAACATCCAGACTTATGTAAAACACCGTGAAAATTTATTGATAAAATTCACAAGCCCCTAGCCTAGTTCGGAGGGTTACAATTGGCTAGTCCGCAAGCTAATAAACAAACAAAAATAAAGAGCAGGTCCCTACCTGAGAAGTTACGGAAAACCCTCGCGAAAGATCTAACTGACAATAATAAAGCAACAATAGCAACGCTAGGAAAATGGTACGACGCATGTCCCTAGTTCAAGTTACAAGATCAAGCTAATATCTGAATTTACATTTAACAGGGTAGCAAAACAAATCTAAGTTAGGATGATACCATTTCAACATTTACATTTAACGTTAATTCATCTAGCTAAGTCCTATCAGTTAATCACAAAGTTTACGGCGATGACGTCCGTAACAGAAAACAGTTACATTCAAAAGCTAAGTGTACAGCCATGTAAAAAACAATTAATTATGCTTAATAACTATGTGCTAACAGCACACAATAAGGTAACATGTAGGATTTATACACTTGTACATCATAAATAAGTAATGAAATAGACACAGTAGTTTTATTAAAATGCCTGCCTGCACCTTGGTTTACTCTTTGTAAGCCATAGTCATCTAATGTGTAGTTACGGTGACGAATGCGTAGTTAAGACTACGTCTAACATCGCATGGCCTGCGCTCCACAAGCTGCGAACTCAAGGTTCGTGCATGCTTCAGGTCGCTTCAATAGTGTCAGCTGTCCTTGTCATTTCCACAAAAGGAAATTACCTTCATCTACACGGCTATGTCAACAGTTCCAAAATGCAAAAGAACAAAGTTAGATAGAAAGAATTCGTTAGTTAGCTTTTGTTTTACCAAAATTATGCGTTTTATTATTAAGATGTCAGTTTAGGTTTATCGTTGGTTTATGGCGAATAATATTGACAATAGCCTGGGCACGGAGTGTCTCCTCTGAGATCATTCTCCACCAAAAAGCCTCGACTCAACAGTCGGAATATAATCAACGAGCAATAACAACTCGGACACACTATAACACAAGTTACCAGCGGCGCACAGCTCGCGTTCAATAACTCTGGGACGGGCCTGCACACTACAGTTACCCTCCAATAACATCTAGTCAACGGGAACAATCCCGGACAAGGCATACTCAAAATACCTTCATACAATAACTTCCTGCTATAACAGGGTAGCCTTCAACTTACTATAGAAAACCTGACATAACTGTACACGTCAACGACGGTACACGCAGCAGTGCGTTTAACTAACAAAAAACAGTCTATAAAACATGAGATCAGATACAGGAATGGACACTGAGTTCCATAAGCTAAGTTGCAATGAAAGGAAATGCGAATAAAAATCGTATTCTGTCTCTTGTCAAAGTAGTTCCGTCTCATAATATAACAGGCGTGCTTTCAAGGGCACTGGGTTTCAATCCAGTTTATGTGTCGCTAGCAGGTTACAACATTCCTGCGCTCGGCTGACACAACACATTGACTCTCCAAGGCCAGCGATTTAAACAAATAAAACTATACATCTGGCCTCTTCATAAAAAAACTTTACCATAGGTTAAAAACCTCGAAGAATAGGTGTATTAAAAACACGCTAAGAATCTGAATACAATAAGACAATTCCGCCTTCCAAACCGAAGACGTCTAAATGATAGTAATGTTACTATTACTGGAGCTCTTTGCTCTCAAAAATATAATTCAGTAGTTGTTTGTACAACATCAAATAAATGTGTGTCTTCACATGACACTAACAAAATAATAACTGTGACGCAGATTTCACACTCTGGGTCTGCTTAATAATACGTTGGGAACTGGGTTCGATGCTTGACAACGAAACATTCCTTCAAATTATAAGGTTCACACTTGACCAAGAATAGCTTCTGAGCTTATTCAAAATGAAATATAATGCAGTTACAAAACTGGTAATTACTGTTGACTACCTAACTGATACGACCGTTCTAACGACAGTCAGGGGTGTAACAAAGAATGGCTGCAAAGAATGCAGTTAACTAATAAGCATGGCATCTGATTGCCATAATTTAAGTCAGCAAAGACTTGAAAAATCACCCCAAATAGGGTTTAACAAAATAGCCTCAAATGACTACGGTCACGTTCAGCAAAAGACAGGCATTGACGTTCTACGACGTTCATCAGGCTGCACCAGGGCTGACCAAAATGTCTGACCCAAGGGTGTCTCACTCTAACTGAAATAAATGACATCTAATTAAACTAGTTACATTCCCTACCTATAAAAATGGCTGACACTAAGTTCGGTTGGTTCACAAACTTCATTTAATCTACTATACCACCAGAAACTAGAACAAGAAAGGGGTATCCAAAAACTCAAGAAATTGAGAAGCTCTCACTCAGCCCTCTATTCAACAACAAGGGTTGTACAAAATCCTCTCTGGCTCTCTGGAACGGTATTATCCTCATCAGGATTCCCATCTGGACTCCTCCAAAGACCAGGGTTCGATCTGTCCCTGTCGACAACTTCATGGATATAATGAATATGCCTGGAAATGGCATCCTTGGTTCCTTCCTTCTCGTTCGCTGTCCTGGAAGTTCCACCATCATGCTGGTTCCCGTAGAAACATCACCCTCATACCGTGATGGTATTAGCCCACGATGACGGTTTCAAACATGGTGAAGAATAGTCCAATCACGTGGATAGTGAAATAAGTTGCGTAATAATTCATTCATTCACTTTCAAAAATATAATGTTCGTCGTAAATGTTATAGGCTTCAATTGTAGTATATGACACAGCCTTTATTGCGTCGATGTGAATTAACATGTGAGCTAACACTGTTTTATGATTCGTCACGTGCTAGTGACGCTACTTTTATATCACGTAGCATCCGTGAATTATGCGTCGTTTTTGAAATGATAAATTCACTTTGGCAATTTAAATATGTTATATAATCATAATCACACTTATTCAAGATAATTGTAACACTTTTACCTGTATATTTTCCACTAGGCATTTGGCCCTCCACAAACTCGTGGGTACAAAATGTGGTGTTACGGCAATGTTATGCAATTCACTATACTTGCCAATTATTATTTCCCAAAATTCTTCTTTGGCTCACTGTGCTTGGATAACAGTGAATAGTAGTATTCTCGTGCTCGATGGCACCTGATAATCACTTTCAACGCTCAACAGCGGATATTCTCTACGTCTTATAGGACAAATACAATTTCACGCCTACACAGGGCGGATTCTCCAGACGTAGTGCAAGGCACTGAGTGTCTCTAGAAAGTAGGTCGTCAAAACTAAGTCGTTGAGCGACTACTTACGTTCCTGTTTGCGTATCTGCAAGGTTATTACCTTACCTTAAGTAAAAATAAACATTCTGCAAAATGTTTTAATAATGCAGCATGACGAAATGGAATATTCTGGGTCTCGTGGAAAGATAAAATTAATTAATAAGACCTTAGATAAATAATGAGCAGTTTTCACCAAAGTCAAAAGTGCGATTCACCGCTACTTCAAAGAGTATAGCGTGATCTCTCAGCTCCACGTGGCTTTCTGGGTGTGTTCAAAGGTACAACATCCCATCATAAATGTTCTGTTATAAAAAATATCACATGAACCATAGCTCAGCGGGTTCAATATCTACTCTGCGAGAAACTGCTACCAGTCCGATATTCTACACCAAACCCACCAGCTAACCATCTAAATGAAGCAATTCCTGTGTCCCCTGAGCTTTAATACAAGTTAAACTCATCCCTTCGCCCTACCAAGCAGCAAATAATTTCTACAGTCTATGGTACAGTGAGCAAACTCAAATATAGCTTTTAAAGTAACAGCGCCATGACTCGAACTGCTCAAAAACAGATACCAGCAGACAACCGATGCTTGATAATATGCAATTGACACATAAAATCCAGTGGAACACACAAATTAGATCACGTGTATCGCACAGTTATACATATATACAATCAAAAATAACACTATCATTATTTTAGGGACCACATTTACTGATTATAACCGAAAAATAAAAAGTGTTCCATATCAAACGCGTGTTATTGAGTATTTTTAACCTACTTATCCAGACCAACCGCAGCGCCCCAAGTGTTAGTTTGAGTTGACAATACATGCAAGAAATGAGTACGGTACTTATCAAAAATAAAGAAATAATAAGCTAATATGAACCCTACTATTATATTTCTCTCCTACTCCTAAATCCTTCTCTGAACACTCATCTTAAAACAGAATGGTCTGCATTTTTGGACTAATTATAAAAATATAGCCTATAAGAAGAAAAGAACATGCTCATCTTTAGCTCCCTGGCGAAAATAATTGAGTAAGTATTAATGTTCCTGTTCTTATGCATTTTATATGATGCTTTAAAAATCAATCTAGATGAGATAATTTAAGTTAACTTCACTACCATAATACTGCTTAAGAGTTACTGTCGAGGACTGATGACCAAGATGTCCCTAACTTGAGCAAGGACTGCTTCACAACTTCATGTAAAACATATTTTCGTAAAAGAGCCTTTACTTAGTTTGGATCATTTGCGATACGTGTTACATGGATGTGTGTGCTGACTTTTTGGTGTTAAATGATGTAAGTTGGCAACACCAAATGTGGCGGCCATGTTGGTTTTCTAGTAACTTATTTAAGGTGTCCTGGACTATATCTAAATTCCCTTTAGCGATTTTTTTGTAGGTAATTTTAATCTACGTTCCATTTTGTACGTTTTTTCGATCTAAATTACCTCTCGCGATTGTTTTCAACCTCAATTGCATTATGTAAAGATTGACAAACTAAATTGCTTTTTAGTAATTCTTTCAATGTACGTTCAGGGAATTTTAGTGAGAATTTTGAAATTCAATTGCATTTTGTAAGTAATTTCAACCAAAACCGCATTTCGCAAGAATTTTAAATCGAAATTGCATTTTGTTTGGTGGGCATTTTGCAAATATTTTGATTCTCAATTGCATTTTGTTGGTATTTTGAATCTAAATTACAATTTGTCAAGTATTTTCAATATAAATTGCATTTTGTAAGTATAGTCAATCCACATGAGTCGTTTGAATCTACCGTACATTTTGTAAGCATTTTCAATTTCAATTGCATTTTGTAAGTATTTTGAATTTCAATTGCACTTTGTGGATAATTTGGATTGGAACTGGAATATTTCAATCTGCATTGCATTGTGTATTTTCAATTTCAATTGCATTTTGTAAGTATTTTGAACCTCAATTGCATTTTGTACGGTGGGGCGTGGTGGCTCAGCGGTCTAGCTGTATGCCTTTCACCAAGGCGGTCCGGGTTCGATTCCCGGTCATTGCATGTGAGATTTTCGAAGTGAAATGCCATGTCCTGTGGTTCGGATTCCACGTAAAAAGGAGGTCCCGTGGCTCATGATCTCAAGATTAACGGTCACGTTAAACTACAAGCTTCCTTCCTTTTTTTTTATTTTGTACGTATTTTCGATCTCATTTGCAGTTTGTAAGTATTTTGAATTTCAATTGCATTTTGTAAGTATTTCGACTCTACATTGCATGTTGTACGTATTTTGAACCTAGCCTACATTTTGTGGGTATTTTTCAATCTATTCTTTTTGTGAATCTTTTCGTTCTAAATTCCCTTTTGTAAGAACATTTTGTGAGTTGTTTCAATCTGAGTTCCTTTTTGTAAGTATTTTCCGTCTCAATTTTTGTTCTGGTTTCCATTTCATTAACATTTTCGCTATCACCCAGATCATTAGGGGCCGATAACCTAGATGTTAGACCCCTTAAAACAACAATTATCATCATCATCATCATCATCATCATCATTGACATAGTGCATTCCTTCTCTGATCGCACTACATGTGGCAGTGGTTTCTGACTTAAACAGAAAGCTGACTTAATTCTTTCCTATGCCGTTCCAAGGCATATAGTTAAAAATTGACCATTTTTGACTTAATGCTTTTGAGGTCATACCGATTCAATTAATCAATTAAAACAACACAGAAATACAGAAAAATGCACTTAGTGAGTGAGTGAATCAGGTGGTGACCGACTTGATGTTTTTGGAATGCGTAGTACGTAGTACGCAGGAAGACATCAGCTGACTTCTAATGGCGTGCTGCTGACAATATTCGAGTGGTATCTGCATTGCCCTCATAGTTCCCTCGATGTGGGATCCCCTGGCGGAGCGGAGCAGGCAAGGCAAGCGACGGGAGTGGCTGCTAACTGCATTACCCAAGTACAAAGGACCCGTGGTTAACTTGTTACAATTCATGAGAATGCATTGTGGGGGCGCTATTCTTTTTTTTCCATTTAATTCCCTCTTCCTCCCTCTATCTCTGTCTCATTTTCACGTTAAAAGCTGCGAATATAGCAGCCAAGGATGAAATTTGTCTTTGTGAATTTCAAGCCGGGCATATGTGTAAACGTGGAGGCGTGAGGATGAACGGGGTAAAAGAGAATAGTTGAAGATTGAAGAAAGATTGCATTTAGTAGCTGAAATAATGTTAAAGTAATAGCTGTCTCGACTGCTATGCCATGGCTTTGCTCGTCTTATCAAACATATCTGTTCGGGAGAAGTAATGTATTTCACCCCTCAGGTAAGTGGAAAGACGAAAAGTTTGAGGATTCAAATCACATTAACATTATCAGAAGCTATATTCTAACCCCTGCCCCCTCCAAGAAGCTCTCAACTTAGGGCGTGAGAACCCCAGCTGAATCAACCCTTGCGTAATTTGCACGTGACTGTCACCTTCCCTCTAACTTTCATGTGGACCTCCCTCGGTCAAAACTTTCTCTCTTCCAATCCCACAGAATTTTCTTGGCTGTCACCGTGAAGGCCCGGGTACGATTCCTGGCTCTGCCAAGAAATTTAATTCTGGTCTAAGGGATAGAACGTGGTCCACTCATCCTCGTGAAGCAAAACTGAGGAGAGGTGGGTTCGATTCCCATCTCAGCCATCCTCGAAGTGGTCTTCCGTTATTTCTCACTTTTACACCTGGCAAATGACGGAATGATTCCTAGATTAAGACCACGACCGCCTCCTTCCCAATACTCACATGGATTACAAATACATTACTACATAACCCACAATAACACTGGTTATCTGGCAAATTCAACACACTCCGAAGTCCACGGGGCAAAATGAGCAAGTTTTCACAAAGCCCCTAAATGAATTAACTACAAGAACTTTCCGCTGTGCTACGCTGACAGTCGTATTTGTTTGTTGTTGATTCATGTAGGCGCTTTGCGACATCGTGGTCATGTATCCCCGTGTACTCGGGTGCGTGTGTGTGGAGTTTGTCGGATAACCTGTGTTATTGTAATGACTGTATTAGAGTGTGTATTTGTTATTCAGAAGATGACTGGGAACGAAGCGGCCATGACCTTAATTAAGGAACCATCTCGGCATTCGCCTGGAGTAGAAGTGGTAAACCACGGAAAACCACTTCCATCATGGTTGAAGTGGGAATCGAACCCTCCACTTCTCAGTTTTGCCTCACCAGGCTGAGTGTACCCCGGTCCAGCTCTCAGACCAGAATTAAAATTCATTGGCTGAGCCGGGAATCGAACCCGTACTTCCGGAGCGACAATCAAGCATGCTAGTCACTACACCACAAGGTGGTCTAAGTTTTCTCTCCATCTTGACTTTTCAGCTATAGAATCGTATTATTCACAGTTGCTGTTTGAATCGTCAGTCCCCCCAGGGGCTCACATCTAGTGGGACGTGTGTTGGCAACCACGGGACCCCAGCTGAGTCCGGCATTGCTTCCACTTACTTGTGCCGGGCTCCTCTCTGTCATCTTTCCTGTCGACCTCCTTTGGTCAACTCTTGTTCCTTTCCGACCCCGACGGTATTAGGGTATCCGAGGCCTAGGGAGTCTTTCACTTCCCCGCCTTAATTGGCCCTTGTCTCATCTTTCCTGATCCCTCCTTCTTCGAGGGGTCAGACCTCTTGTATTCTTTCCATTATATATCCTTTTCTCTTTAAGTTCCCCGCACTGTTTTTGTTAATTGGCCCCCCGTGTATCTAAATTCCCTTTTTTCAATCTAAATTGCGCATTTTGCAAGTAATTGGATTCTTAATTGCATTTTGTGGGTATTTTGAATCTAAATTACATTTTTCAAGTATTTTCAATCATAATTGCATTTTGTAACTATTGTCCAACCAATTGAGTAGTTTGAATCTACCAAACATTTTGTAAGCATTTTCAATTTCAATTGCATTTTGTAAGTATTTTGAATATCAATTGCACTTTGTGATTATTTGGATTCTGAAATGCGCATTTTTCAATCTAAATTGCGTTGTGTATTTTCAATTTCAATTGCATTTTGTACGTATTTTCAATCTCATTTGCATTTTGTAAGTATTTTGAAATACACATGCAGTTTGTAAGTATTTCGACTGTACATTGCATTTTCTACGTATTTTGAACTTAACCTAAATTTTGTGCGTATTTTTCAATCTATCCTTTTGTGAGTATTTTCGTTCTAAATTCCCTTTTGTAAGTATTACCGCTCTTCATTTTGTGAGTAATTTCAATCTGAGTTCCTTTTTGTAAGTATTTTCCTTCTCACTTAATATTCGTTCTGGTTTCCACTTCATTGACATTTTCGCTATCACCCAGACCGTTAGGGGCCGATAACCTAGATGTTAGGCTCCTTAAAACAACAATTATCATAATGAATCGTCAGCCCTTTGATTGGTATGATGCAGCTGTCTATGGCTCCCTGTCCTGACTTAATCGCTTCATCTCTAGATAACTACCACACCCTATATCTGAGGCAATCTGCTTGGTCTTCCCTTAAGGTTCTTGTCCTCAAGCCTTCCTTCCATAACTAACTTTGCTATTTTTGGGTGTCTTAGTAAGTGTCCTACCAACCTATCTCTTCTCTTCATTGGCAGTCGCCAGAAACATCTCTCCACTCCCACTCGTCTTAATACAATTTCATTTGTTACTCCATATATCCATCTGGTCTTCATGGCTATCCTGTAACACCACATTTCGAATGCTCCCATTCTCCTCTTTTCTGCTGCACCAATAGTCCAAGTTTCACTTCCATAGAGCGCCAGACAAAGGCTTTCAAAAATGACTTTCTAATACCGAAATCTATATTGATGTCAACAGTTTTCTTTTCTGTAAAAAATGCTTTCCTTGCCTGAGCCAACCTACTTTTTATATCGTCCTTGCTTCATCCATCACAGGTTATTTAACTTCTTAAGTAGCAGACGTTTCCTACTTTCTTTAGCTTTACACCGTATTATAGAACGCTTTCCAGTCGGTCTACACAAATTGTGGCCAATTAACTAAGATATAACACGCATGTATGTATAAATATATCGCACCCATGGAGTAATAAGGCCGTAACTCAACAGACTAATTATAAAGTTCATACTGCAATATAAAATCAGGTTTTCAAATCAAGGTTTTGATTTTCCGTTATTTTTCACATTATTTTCTCTAAAAGAAAGTCACATGGTTAATTTTTGAAGCTGTATCGTTATAGCCTTATAACGAACTGGTAGAATGTCACCTTCCTGAGCTGGGTCCGTTTTTCCCTTTTGTCCCTTACCTTCGTGGCGGACCCTCTCCTCTTTCACTTTCCTATCTGCCTTTCATGGCTCTCCTTCCTTCCAAGTCCCTCAATCCGCATTCTTCGAGGGTTGAGGGCATTTCTTTTCCTCCTGTCCTTTATTTGCCTTATTCTCCTTTAGTTTTCCATTCCTTCTTCTAGTATATAAGTTAGTAGTTAGTATGTAGGTTGGTAGTTAGTTTTAGTTTTAAGTTTGCATTTCATTTTCATCTTCACGATCACCCAAACCATCAGAATGTCACCTAATCAACGTTGCATTCAGTCTTACAAATAACTGATGAGTGTGACTTTTCAAACAAAACAAAAACGGCTTCGGTGGCGAAGTCGGTAGAATGCTGAGCTTCTTTGCGGGTCCAAACCCGGCCAAAGTCTTCGTATTTTTTAAGAGCGTTAAAATACTTCAGTATGCCTTCCTTCGGTGGGGAAGTAAAATCGGTGGTCCCATGTCATATATTTATGCCATGTAAAACAACCTTTAGCTAATTAGACGTGTGTGAAGCTAAATTTGCAGGTTAGATTTCGTTGAAACACTCTATCAATGTTCCAACGTTCATCACTAGGTATCAGTGACTTCTGGTAGCGAAAGTTGGAACTACTTGAAATTGAACGGAACTTGTAGCTCACCCTATGGGTGACCACATTGAAGCAGCTACTGCCTCTGGCGAGTCGAACATGTCCTCGGACACTCCCGGCACTAAAATCCATACGATAAATAAATAAATAAATAACAAAACAAAACAAAATGGATGATGAATTCTAGAAATTCTTTTGGATTCACAATTTCTATAATATCGACCATTTTGGCTTCCAGTACATCTTGGGAAATGAAGTTGGCCTAAGCTTGTACCAGATTTTTGCTCAAATTCGGGAGACCACACTGACGAAGTTTCCATGTGTTTACAATTTTAAATTGCTTTTCTACATAGTCTGTCCTGTAGATAATACTGAGTGGTTCACTTTTGCGAATTTCAATTACCTTTATGTCCATCAATACTGGCTTTTAATCTGCTTTATTCACAGTGAGGTCGGTTCCTCAGTTTAGGGGCTGCGACAACGCATCCATGCAGCCCCGTGTACTTAGGGTGTGTGTAGAATCTGTCTGATAACCGGTGTTAATTGTGATGGCTGTATTAGAGTGTGTTAGCTGTTTTTGATTCAAGTAAGGACTGCAAACATTCGATATTCAAGTAGTTCCAAATTTTGCTACCAAACGCCACCGTCAACGACCAACTAGTCCCGAACTTTGTTAGTAGATGCCACCGCAGTCGGCTCCTGGAGACGATTGTTGGAACCTAAGAGCGTTAGTCAAATGTAACCTATAATTTAGCTTGACACAGGTTTAATTAGTGGAAGGTTCTTTTCCATGTAATAAATCTATGACATGGGACCGCCGCGCTGGCTTTACTTCCCCTCCGAAGGAAGGCATACTTCTAATTCCTTTAAGTTGTTCGGAATCACGCCAGTGCTGGTGATGATTATAGGAACTGTCCTGACATGTGCCATTGCTTCCTTATCAGTTCTGAAAGCTCTTTATACTTTGGCAGCTTTTCAACATGTTTTGTTAGCATGTTGCCACTGTTTGGGATTGTCATATCTCTGAAGGTGGTGTGCTTCATGCATTTGTCAACAAGAACCAAGTCAGGTCTGTAGTGCACTGCTGACTGGTCTGGCAATACAGTACGATCCAAGTACAAGGTAAAGTTGTCATTTTCCAGTACACCTTCTGGGGCATATTTATAGTACGGGACCTTCCCTTGGCCCAGCAGTTGAAGGTGTATATCTACTGTCGAACAAAATATTATGTGCACTCGAGTTTGAAGGTTGTTTGTGAAGTAACCAATAGACCTACATAAAATCCAACAACATCATCATTTCCATCGTTCTATTTTACGTTAGTTCATGTAGGTTTGGAATTTTTATTTATATTTTAATATTTTTTATCGCATTTGAAACACAATAAGTGCTCGTTTTTTAAGCGTGTTTCAAACATGCATCACATTTAAGAATTAATATCTCACAAACCCGTCATCATATCAAATCCAAATTTTAACACCATATACATTGGAATGTTCTATAACTGGTTTATTAATTTTAACATTTTGTGCGATCAAGAACGAAAGTTGTTATCAATTTTGTAAGGTAACTTTTTCTCGGCTCGGGGTCGTTGGAAAATGTAGTTCCTGGTTGCGTTGTAATCCTTATACATCAAAAGGTTATGCTGTATGACTGTGAAATGCGTATATTAATTCACTTATTTTATATCGGTTTGTATTTGTACGGGGAATTAAGACATGGTTCACCAGCTAGCCGCTCCGGGAAATGCTGTACAGCGTTGCTGATATGGAGCACATCATTTCCGAGTGAGGCGCGCCATGACGCGTGATGGAGCCCATCTTGGCAACCTTGTACAGCTTTCACCGGAGCGGCTAACTGGTGAACCATGTCTTAATTCCCCGTACAAATACAAACCGATATAAAATAAGTGAATTAATTTACGTATTTCACAATCATACAGCATACCTTTTGGATGTATAAGGATTACAACGCAACCAAGAACTAAATTTTCCAACCACCCCGAGCCGAGAAAAAGTTACCTTACAAAAATGATAACAACTTTGTTTCTTGGACACACAAAATTTTGAAATTATTAAACCAGTTACACAACATTCCAATGTATATTATGTTGAAATGTGGATTCGATCTGATGACGGGTTTGTGAGATAATAATTCATAAATGTGACGCAAGGTTGAAACACGCCTAAAACGTGCACTTTTTGTGTTCCAACTGCGATGAAAATATTAAAATATAAATTAATACAAGATGTTCCGTGCCGAACTAAAGAGCCTACGTTTCTGAAAATTTAAGATTCATGCCAATGATTAATCTATATGGATCTATCTAGAATAATGACGAAATTAAGTTGAAAATATCGAAATGTCTAATTAGTTCGAAATACTGTATACATGGCATAATGTAGCCTAATAGAGAACTAGAGTTGGCAGCCCTCGTGACTGAATATATTCTTAGTTCCATCCCTTAAGGTACAGAATACAAAATTTGGTTGAAGTCCAGTGGATAGCATGGACGTTACATGTAGTTAAACATTGTATCTAACTGCGCGCGTAAAATCATGTTGGCAACAATGACATACATGTATTGGTCAGAAATAATCTGAAATAATATGATCTATTGTTGTGTCAATTTTGATTGAAATCCATTAGTTAGTATAGAAGTTACATGCATTTTAAAATTGGACCTATCAGTAGGCTTAGAATCATGTTGGCAGCACTGGCGTAGGCCTATATTAGTTACTCCAAAGTAATCTAGAATGCCAGGTACTGTACGTGTGGAAAGTTTAGAGCTATTGGCTTGCATAGATTCTGATATATTGATATTAGGGTAACAAAAATAGAGACAGTATTTATTAACAGTTGGCAGCCCTGGTTACTCTTAAGAATCGGCATAGTCATATCTGTTATTGTACACATAGCACACACGAAATTTGGTTGAAATCTATATGATAGTATAAAAGTTACATGTATTTAAATTTGGACCTCTCAGCAGGCTTAGAATCATATTGGTAGTACTGACGTATACAGTTACTCCAAATTAATATAGAATGTCAGGTACTATACGTGTGCATAGTTTAAAGCTATCGGCTTGCATACTTTCTGATATATGGATATTTGGTTAAAAAATTTGATTGCATTTATTAACAGTTGGCAGCCCTGGTGGCTCTTAAGAATACTCTCAGTCATATCTGTTTATGTACACATAGCACATACGCAATTTGGTTGAAATCCAATTGATAGCGTAGAAGTTATATGCATTTAAAATTTGGACCTATCAGCAGGCTTATAATCATTTTGGCAACACTGCCATATTTAGCCTCCTGGAAATTAAACTGCAATATTATTATCTATACGTGTGCCAATTTTGAAATAGCTCCCATTCATACCTTCCATGATATCCAACATTGAGCTCAAATATCAATTGCGATTTTTCAGCAGTTGGTAGCACTGACATCATTTTCAAATATGGCTGTGAGATATTCACGTATAGATCTTTACTCCTACCAAATTTTGTTTCTATTGCTGCAGCCGTTTAGGAGTTGATAGGGGTGGACACACACACAGCCAGACAGACAGACAGACAGACAGAAGGACAGACAGACAGACAGACAGACGGACGGACAGACAGACAGACAGACACACACACACACACACACATTTGCCCGATCTCATAAGTCTACTTTTTCCTCATTTTTGCAAAATGAGAAAAGTAGGCTAAAAAATTCCAAACCTACATGAACTAACGTAAAATAGAGTGTCGAAAATGATGATGTTATTGGATTTTATGTAGGTCTATTGGTTACTTCACAAACAACCTTCAAACTCGGGTACCGTACACATAATATTTTGGTGGACAGTAGTTCTTGATGTACCATCTTGGCAACAAAATCATGTCTGTTCCTATATTCTGTCCCTGTGAAATGGCGATAACCTGAAATAATATGCTGAACAGTTTTCGATGTTGGGCAACCGTATCTGCATTGGTCGTCTTGTTCAAATGCATCCTTGATGGTAAACTTTCCGTAGTTCCTCGTGGGGACAACTTGGCCCTGAATAGCCGACAGAAAGCCTTCTGTTTCAGGAAACATGAGCCCAGAAATCAGCCAAACGTTCGACGCGAGCTTGTCGGCGTGACTTTCGATGACTTCATTGGGATGTCTTCCGTGCAGTGGCTTGGACAAACAGGCATTGAATCAATCCAAATCGCTGCTCAACTGATTTTGAGTCTCTTGCTGACAGCCTTGTGCATTATCCAATGGTTTGATACAGATCAGAAGTATTTTCTTAGCTCATAGATCTGTCGAACTACTTGGTTGTTTATATCAACAATATCCTCTCCCACCCATATGGTTCGGTGGCATGACTCGTTCCACAGATGTCCTGGGATGGTGTTTTTGTAATTTGACCATTAATGTTCTAATTTTCTGTTCTAGAATTGCAATTATTTTTTTAAAATTAATATTATCGGTTTATACAGTATATATAACAAATCGTTGGTATATTACAACATGACTATACGGGCTTCAGTGATCCATAGTATAGTTACTGAAACAGCAACTTCTAAGCTGGAATGTCGCTACCCATGAAGTTTCGAACGATTCTGGTTGTTGATATAACTACTGCCTTCTGCATTAGTTTGTACAGTTGCGTATCCAGACACAGTTCTTTAAGGCCTATTATTTTCTACTATATTTAATACGCTAAGTTCATCCGACTAAAAGCTCAAGCTCCTGAACCAGAGTTTGTCTGGCTGCGTGGCTCAGGGGGTAACGTTCTCGCTTGCTGAGCCCAAGGTTGCAGGTTCGAAACCTGGCGCAGGCAGCTGGCATTTGAGGGTGCGCAAATGCGAGGGAGCCGTGTCAGTAGATTTACTGGCACGTTAAAGATCCCCTTCGGGGCAAAATTCCGGCACCCCGGCGTCTCTAAAAGCCAGTGTAGTTAAAAGGGACGTAAAACCAATAACATTATTATTATTATCCTGAACCAGAAGGAGTTAGAAGATGCATTCTGTACCAAAATCTTCCAAATCGTCTCAACAGTACAGGGAAAATCTTGCATTTCTTGAAAAGTCGACGGAAATATATTTATTTGTTTAAAACGAGTGTTGAAACAAATAAACAAGACGATAGCCCCTGGAAGAACTGAGTCGCGTCCAGCCCGTATAGCACTAGAGCCGGGCGGGTAGTCTGTACACATGGAGCGCACACAACCCATTGTGCATTGAAAAGAATATTCAAACGGAATTACCCGCAACGATGACGAACATGCGAGATTTCTCACACAGGTACCCTAGTTTTTCTTATTATTAATATTGTTGTTGGGGTGCCAAAACCTCGTAAGAGGAGTCTATTGTTGACAGCCATCCATTCAGTTCTATAGATAGATAGATAGATTTATTTACCATCAACAGGATAGGCACCCAATTACAGATGATATAATAAAACATAATAAACATTAAATTAACTTAAAAGCAACTATTTAACTAACCTAGAAACAAACATTGATTCTGCTGTAATGAGCGAAAAAATGGGCGGATGCACTGGATAAGGAAATTTATAGGAAGTCACTGGCACAAGTGCAGAGGCGGGGTGCTTTGTGCGTGGCATCTGCATATCGCGCGGTCTCTGAGGAAGCAGTTCTCGTTATTGCCGGGATTATTCCGATTTTTAGCTTACTTTTCACATTTTGCAAAAATGAGGAAAAAGTAGACTTATGAGATCGGGCAAATGTGTGTCTGTCTGTCTGTCCTTCTGTATGTCTGTCTGTCTGTCCTTCTGTCTGTCTGTCTGTCTGGCTGTGTGTGTGTCCCCCCTATCAACTCCTAAACGGCTGGAGCAATCGAAACAAAATTTGGTAGAAGTAAAGATCTATACCTGAATATCTCACGGCCATATTTGAAAATGATGTCAGTGCTACCAACTGCTGAAAAATCGCAATTGAAATTTGAGCTCCATGTTGGATATCTTGGAAGGTATGAATGGGAGCTATTTAAAAATTGGCACACGTATAGATAATAATATTGCAGTTTAATTTCTAGGAGGCCATACATGGCAGTGTTGCCAAACTGATTATAAGCCTGCTGATAAGTCCAATTTTTAAATGCATATAACTTCTACTCTATCTATTGGAATTCAACCACATTTCGTATGTTGTATGTGTACATAACCTGATATGACTGAGCGTATTCTTAAGAACCACCAGGCCTGCCAACCGTTAATAAATGCTCTTATTTAAAAAAAAAAACAAATACCAATATATCAGAAAGTATCCAAGCTGACAGCTTTAAACTATGCACACATATCGTACCTGACATTCTATATTAATTTGGAGCAACTTATGTACGTCAGTGCTACCAACATGATTCTAAGCCTGCTGAGAGGTCCAAATTTAAATACATGTAACTTCCATACTATCATTTGGATTTCAACCAAATTTCGTATGTGCTATGAGTTCCATAACAGTTATGACTACGCGTATTCTTAAGAACAACCAGGGCTGCCAACTGTTAATATGTGCTGTCTCTATTTTTATTACCCTAATATCAATATATCAGAAAGCATGCAAGCCAATAGCTCTAAACTTTGCACACGTATAGTACCTGGCATTCTAGATTAATTTGGAGTAACTAATATACGTCAGTGCTGCCAACATGATTCTAAGCCTGCTGATAGGTCCAATTTTAAAATGCATGTAACTTATATACTAACTAATGGATTTCATTCAAAATTGGCACACCAATAGATCATATTATTTCAGATTATTTCTGACCAATACATGCATGACATTGTTGCCAACATGATTTTACACGCGCTGTTAGATCCAATGTTTAACTTCATGTAACGTCCATGCTATTCATTGGACTCCAACCAAATTTTGTATTATGTACCTTAAGAGATGGAACTAAGAATATATTCAGTCACCAGGGCTGCCAACTGTAGTGGTCTATTAGGCTACATTATGCCAGGTATACAGTTTTTCGAACTAATTAGAAATTTCGATATTACCAAGTTAATTTCGTCATTATTATACATAGATCCATATAGATTAATCATTGGCATGAATCCTAAATTTTAAGAAAAGTGGGCTCTTTAGTTCGTCACGGAACTTCTTGTTTTTCTTGCGAAAAACGCAAGAACATTTACTTGCGGAAATCTGATATGGGTTTACAAACTGCAAGACGATCGGCAAGAGTACAAATCTTTCATAATTGGCAGCTCAAATGGGAGCAAGGAAATCAATGACAGTGGACTAAGAGAATGATCCCTCAGGTGCAGGCTTGGACAGAGAGGTAACATGGTGAGGTTGGTTATTATCTCACTCAGTTCTTGACTGGCCATGGGTAATTCTGTTCCTATCTTAAGAAGAAGGGGAAGGTGGATTCATCAGGTTGCATCTACTGTATCAATGAATTAGATAATGCTAATCACACCTTCTTCTCTTGTGGATGGTGGGTCCAAATTAGGCAGTCTCCTCAAGATCACATTGATGTAGAGATATCCCCGACAATATTGTTGCAGTGATGCTACAAAATGAGGAAAATTGGAAACTGGTAGCAAGTTTTGTTGAAGATATCCTCCGAACAAAGACGACCGATCTGAAGATAATTCATTACGGAAGAGTGCCCTACGGGCAAATATAAAATGACTCTGGCCTGAAGTAGTGTGATAAACGCTTCCAGGCTAGTTTTCAGAAGTAACGGGGGAGTTTTCGTAGGTAGTCTGCTACTCAGAAGCCCGGCACTAAGTGCATAAATGCATTTCTTCCCCTAAAACAATATTATTATTATTGTTATTATTATTACTTGGGAGTGGGATGAAAATGGCCACTTTACATAGTGATGGATACGTGCCTGTCATTAACAAGCATTTAAATATATGGGTTATTGTGGGAAGTTTAATGTCCTTAAGTTTGAGAACTCCTGTTCTAGACTATGAGATGAACGTGTTTAAAGTTAACTAGTATATGAAGCAATAATTCAAAATATTAGCATAGTTTGGAAAATGGGTTATATTCTCTACATAACAACTCTAACACTATTTTGTTTAAGTAGAGGAGTTGGAATGTACTTAAAGTTGTATTCTTCTGGGAGTTGAACTTCATTAAGCGTCTTCATGTAAACTGAGTCGCTCCTTCACCAGTGGCACTCCAAGATTCTCCACCGCCAGATATCGCATTGTCGCATTTACAATTCAATTCCACGTATAGCATCTTCCTGTGTCGTACACAAGCACGGCCTTTTATGTTGTTCAATGTCGAGCAGAACTGGCAAAGTGATTTGTTTTCTGTAGGAAATACACATCAAGGATAACATATTTTCAACATGAAAGTTGATAATATGAACACCGATTCATAAACATTATATGATGATGATAATTGTTGTTTTAAGGGGCCTAACATCGACGTTATCGGCCCCTAATGGTTTGGGTGATCGTGAAGATGAAAATGAAATGTAAACTATAACTAAAATTAACTAACTTATATATTAGAAGAAGATATGGAAAACAAAAGGAGAATAAGGCAAATAAAGGACAGGAGGAAAAGAAATGCCCTCAACCCTCCAAAAATGCGGATTGTGGGGCTTCGAAGGAAGGAGAGCCATGAAAGGCAGATAAGAAAGTGAAAGAGGAAAGGGTCCGCCCCAGAGGCAATGGATAAAAAGAGGAAAACCGAATCTAGCTCAAGAATCCATCGGGGTCGCCAACTCCCAAACTCTCCAGCCGTGAGCCCCTGAGGGTGTAGCAATATCCAGGGTGCACCAGAAGTGGAGGGGCTACATACACCCTGCCTCCTTGAGGGCCTTGAGCAGAAGGCAGGAGATAACATGAAAAGAAAAAGAAGGCTGACACCTCGCAGAAGGAGGGTATCAGAAAAGATGAGTCAAGGGCAAATTAAGGCGGAAAAGGAAAAGACTCCCTAGGCCTCGGATACCCTAATACCGTCGGGGTCGGAAGAGAAAGAGTTGACCAAGTGTGGTCGACAGGAAAGAAGACGGAGAGGAGCCCGGCACAAGTAAGTGGAAGCAGTGCGGACTCAGCTGGGGCCCCGTGGTCGCCAACCCACGTCCCACTAGATGTGAGCCCCTGGGGGGATTATAAACATTATATATCCTAACTACTATTTACTGGGAGTCTCTAAATTCCCATTACACACTTTGAGGGCTTGTAGGGGGGACCAAGATGGTTAAGTCTAGCATAGGAGCTTGTGTCTGGAAACGTTGCGTCTTCCCGCTACCTGCAAAAAAACACTACAGCACACGTTAACAGCTCCCGCTCTGTTCGACTCCTGGTGATTGTCGTCTGGACTGAATTACTGGTGGGGTTCGATATGACGACCACCGACGTCAACACAGACACCGTAGCTCCGTGAATCCACTGCCACCTTCATAGAATAATTAAAAACAGATTGGACATTCAGACAATATTAAAACACAGTACACCTCAAGAAGCAGAACATTGGCTACTAATGATTAGAAGAATATTTATAGCCTACAAGAGTTTAGTGCTTTTCAGTCGGTCAACACGAATGTACCCAAAAGAGTTGGGTTATACACTAATCCTGAAATAAATTACATGAGATTAGTAAATACACTAGGATGACCCGTTTCGATCGTCAAGCGATCATCATTAGATCCATTACACTTAGGCTATAAAATCGATGTTTGAAAATACAGGTGAAAATATTTACAATGTGTACAATTATTTAGTTGCAGTATTGGTACTTCAACTGTCGGTGTATGCTAAATGTAGTATATATATATGATGTTAGGTGAAATGCTAAATGGTGATAGATATCCGGAATTTGTAATTTGGAGTGATTATATGGTTGTAAAAATCAACTATGCAATATTACAGGCTATTACTTATCTGGTAGTCTTCCTTGCTGGAGCTGCGCGCGGTTTTCGTGTTCATTGTACCTCCAGGTGTGGTCGACTGAGATGGTCTGTTATCTCAACGACACGGGTTTTTTCCTTTTCTTCCCCCTGTTCATATGTGCTGTGCGGAGTCAATGCGATGTGTTTATGTGGGGTGTTGCCAACCTAGATAAGATGTATGTTATTGAATGAGGTGGATCTAAAACTATCAAAGACCGTGGAACATTCCCCGCCACACGTGGACCATAAGCCATTCAAACTAAGCGTTGCCCGGTCTATGAGGACGTTCCGGCACCTTTAATACAGTACTGCCGCGAATACGGGACTTGGTTTATTGCAGAAGAAAAGTACATCGTACACCTGATCAAGATAACATTTACCTATTAAAACCCCCTAATTCCCCCCTTCCTCCTTCTTTTTCTTCTGAAAAGCACTAAACTCTTGTTTACTAAGGCAACACTGAAAAATGGCTTCAAACCTCACAATTTATAGCCTATTTGGTTAGTATAAACAGGTTAAAGGTGCCGCCTGATCAATACTTTTATTAATTATGATCACCGTGTGGTCACTAGTGGGACATGTTTCGAGGCCTAATAAATATTTTTGGCCCCTTCATCAGCCGATATCACAGAGAACGATACAAGATTATTCCTCACGTAGCACTCAAAATTCAATCTTTTATGGAGCACCTTAAAGCGAGATTGAAACATCTCACGCCCAACATGAGCCATGGTGAAGTATTGAGGAATTAAGTGTTCCTACTGCTGATTCCAAACATGTTTTTTGGTGTTCTGAACTGCAGCTGTCGCACTAGACAAGTACCGTGCATTTGTGCTTTCAATAGCGTCTGGGGACCACCGTGAGGCGTCTATTGAAACTGTTTATGGGCCTAGTTCATTAAGACTTTTGACATGGCTCATGTTGGGCGTGAGATGTTTCAATCTCGCTTTATGGTGCACCAAAAAAGATTGAATTTTGAGTGCTACGTGAGGAATAATCTTGTATCGTTCTCTGTCATATCGGCTGATGAAGGGGCCAAAACAATTAATTAGGCCTCGAAACATGTCCCACTAGTGACCACACGGTGATCATAATTAATAAAAGTATTGATCAGGTGGAACTTTTAACCTGTTTATACTAATTAGATTATCAATACGGAACCAGGATGAACCTTTTAAGTTCTAAAAGCCTATTTGGTTTCAACTTTTAATTAATATTCCTTTTAGTAGTAAAAATTACAAATTTTATCTAATTTTAAATCTCGAGAACAACACAGCATTTCTATACAGTTTTTTTTGGAAGATAATTTATATTGTTTTGGATAAATATCATTCTAAGAGATCTAATTTCGTTAGGATTGGAATATTTCAAGAGCGTCTCAAAAATACAACATAGTTTCAATTACTCCCAAATTTATTTTTTAATAGTTTCTTCTGACAACTGTGGTCGAAACTAGTCCTAGTACATTAAGCAACTAATAATAATACAGTTATTGACTATTGGCGATTGCATTTAACACCATTTAGATTTCTATTATTCTATATATTTAAAACGCTATGTCTTAAGAAAACTCGTATCGACTGTTTACTGTGTTCTAACCAACCACTTTGTATGACTCTTGCTATAAACAAATCCCTTATTAGTCGTTCTAGCAAATAATTCCTCAGGGACGATTAATTGTGGCTTTTGTTTATTTTTATAGTGACTAAGGTTATGGAACAGAAGTACATTTCCACACACACACACACACACACACACACACACACACACACACACACACAGGAATTCTGGAGGGAATATATTGTTCACCCGGTCTAAGTCAGGTGCTGTAAGTTGCTCTAGGTAGATATTTTCAAAATAATTGTTATTTTCCAGTTCACGTTCTTTGCACTTGTCAGAGCAGAAAGTACATTCTGTTGATTTTTACTCTTTTACCTGACAGTAGAATATTCAATGGACTTTGGCATTTGCTTAATATAGCAATATTACAGAACGATTAGCCAATCTCATTTACAGAGGTCTGTGAAAATGATACAAAATACTGGACTAGCATAATTACACAGACAAAAATTCCTCTACTCTCAGCATTGACCTATTAAATAACGTATTTCCATGAATTTTCCGACCAATCAGCTTTGTAATGGCTTGTAATGATTGGCCGTTAATTACTTCTACTTTAATCCACATCATCTGGATTATTAACTTAGTACTAATTTAGACATCGCATTTCCGCTTTGTATTCCGGAATGTGAAATGAGGTTAATTCAGTTATTACTAATATACAGGGTGTACAGAATTAGTGTAGCTTCAACACAAAGAAGAGAAGAACATTCCATTTGCGTAACGTCAGCATATGTTTCAAACGCTAAGGCGTATGATTCAAAAAACTCAAGCTCATAAACCAGAGGGAATTAGAAGGTGCGGTTTTTGCCAAAATCATCCAAAGCGTCTTAAAAGTACTGAAAAAATCGTGCATTTTTGGAAAAGTCAACGGAAATAGATGTAATTGTTTATATGGTGCGTATAAACAAATAAACAAGAACTGCGTCGCGTACAACTCGCATAGGGTTGCCAGATTTCAAGAAAGGAAAAACGGAACACACTTCACAAAACATTGTTTATTTTATCATTTTAAATGATCTTGTCGACTTCGTCGTTACGCTGGGGTCTGGCGTTACGTTACGGTGACGGGACGAAATGTACCCAGATGCACTGAGGTGTGTGACGTCATAGTACCGCTTGGTGCATGTGTTCCCCGACAATCTCTTCTTCGTTAGTATAAGACAAAAATCCCCGATTCTTGGATGTCACGGGTAATCTCGAGAACCACTGAATGGATTTTGGTGCGGTTTTCACCATTCTGTAAAGGATATCTCGAGGAAAGATTCTGTGGAAAATAATTTATGTATGATTAAAGGAAGCCAAGCAGTAATGATTTCAGTGAAAAAGTCGAAAACAAACTTAGCGTCCGTGCGCTTCTTAAGGTTACGCTGGGCAAACCGTTAAAAATATCAATATACTATTAGCGTAAGAATTGGTCAGCATGAAAAGTTCTACAAAAATAGTTCGCTCTCGTGAGCGTGCGGTATCCCGCGCGCTCGACCTTGCTTTGCCCTTGCCGTTCGCGAGTAATTTGAAAAAAGATAAGCAATATATGTATTATGCAGATAATGTTCTAACATGTCAAGGGTCCAGCCTTTCTAGCATTTTTCAGTATTTGTAGCATTTAAAATGATACAAAGTCTAGTCTTTCAGACTGACTGTCACGTTTTAATCAAGGTTGTGAAATGTTGTAATAAATAATACACATACGTATTAAATAAGCATTACATAATCAAATTCACAAAATTAAAACTAGATATTGCTGACATATCATACAGGCCTATGACACCAGCAACTTACAAATGATTTTCATTTGAACGACTCTTTGCTAGGATTTTTCATTTGTAAGTAGCCTACCTTGTGATAAAATTAACTACAATTTTCGTCATAATCGTAATATGTTTTATCAAACTAATGGAGTTTCTGTTTCTATCATCTCTCCATTTGATATTCGTGACAGAAGAAACTCTCTTCGTAAAAGCATTGGAGGGGAAAATTCTGAGTATTAACTTCACAAAGACTTAATTTTTTTGCCCCTAATTAATCTATAACATGTACCGATCTATCTGACACAGACATAGAAATCATTTTCTCTTTCAAACTTGCACCTGTATCGCCAGAAAACAAGTTAGATATGACAATCAATTCTGAAGCGGGATATTTGAAAATTGGTGCGAAATTGAATATATTATCAAATTAACCAAAATACGGAATATTCGGCGTTCCGTTAAAGATTACAAAACAAAACACAACAAGAAAAAATGGAACGTCAGGCAACCCTGATCCTGCATAACAGTAAAGTCGTGTATTTACATATGGGGTACACAAGTAACCTATCGTGACAAATGACCAATCAAATTAAAGAGTATTATCCACAGTAGGGGAAAATTCACTCTGATTTCTTAAACATCGACAATTTGATATTAAAAGTACATTTAAAAATTAACAAGACGATAGTCCCTGCGAGAACTGTGTCGTTTCGAGCCCGTATAACAGTAAAGCCGGGCGGGTAGTTTAACACATGTGAGATTTCTCTCACAGGCCCTCCCGTTTTTTATCATTGTGTACCGGCACGATTTATGACGACCAGTGGCTGAGGCAGGCAAAGTGGCCAAGCTGAGGTTGGCTTATTGACTGACGGGCAATCCACGCTAAGGCACCAAAATTAGTGGTTACAATTTATATTTCAACTATCCTAGCACATACAAGATATTCCAATCATTTAGTATAAGTTCCCACCTAAAATATATAATACAATTTAAAATAAGGAGCTCAATTACCACTTTACCCGACATTCCCGAATAAAGTGGACTTAGCTTTGGAATAAAAAGAAGAGTAATTAATTACGGGTTAAAAAAATGATGTAGGCATATTTTTATAAGAAGATACTAAACTTCAAAACCGACAGTAGTGGCTACGCACGCTAAAGCGCAGCGTTAGGTCATGGGGCCGAGCTCTCTGCTGACTCGATAGACACGTGGGTTCGAGCCTCACCATCTGCCGTCTTTGAAATGGTTTTCCGTGGTTTCCCCCATTTTCAACTCCAGGCAAATGCTGGGACGGTATCTACTGACAGGCCACGGCCGCTTCCTTCCACACCCTTGCTCAGTTTCATTCACCATCATACATTTCACCTCTCATTAACTACTCTCTTGAGGTTGGCGTCAGGAAGGGCATCCGGTCGTAAATATCATCCGCCACAAAGACTTCCATTGCATCTCACCCCCAACCTCGTTCACAAACGGGAATAATAAGGGTAGACACACTTACATACTAATCTTCAAAGTAATAAAAATTAAGGAAGGTAAACAAACATGATTTGACTTGAAGAGACATAAAAGCTTACGTCCCACCTATTAATTAACAATTGCAAAAAGGTACCGTAACGTGAGAGAAAAATTAAGCCGAAAAATTGCAAAGTTCCAAAAGGAGTTACAAAAAATTATTAAAAAAAACTCCCATGAAAATGAATTTCATTTGTTGCAAAGAAATGAAGAGTTGTTTTCTTAAACTCCAGTCGAGACATACAGTACACAGCAATGGCACATTTCTCACTGGATCCATTGCTCTTGTAATCTTGAGGCTAAAAACCTTCCGATACCATAGAATCACCCTTTGTCAACATCACCATTGGCTGGTGGCCTCCTTTCCCGCGTTGACAAAATTATACAATAGTCCTTCATCTCAACAACCCAACGTAGTTATGCGATCGCCAAAGTGGGATCTTTGTAGCCATAATACCACCCATTCAAAGACCTTAAGTTACCTGGTTTCATTGTAATGCATATACAAACCGAACATCTACCTTGGATTAGGGTGGTCAGAAACCACAAAAACTTTTATAGGCTAACTTGACGCGACGACACGCTTTTTAAGTTGAGTGGTGGCATTGAGTCGGAAGAGTTTAGGCATTTCCCTTGCAATGACAACAACGTATGTTCATGACTATAAGCATGGAATTTCAACTAAATGACTTCGACATCACTCCAACATCAAACAGCTCAAGGCAAAAACACATTTCACAGTACAAATTTATCATAAATGCCTAAGATGAAATCTCCTCGTGTTCATATATTTTAACTAGATCATGTTCAGAGAAGTATTCGAAGGGTGCAGGCCCATCAAAAGTAACATATTTTGTAAAATACGTTCCGAATCAGACTTCTGAACAGAGGGGCAGAGAACTGGAAGTAGACAAATGATTAAATCAGCACAGAAAATAATGTCCATACCACAATATCATGTCAGCTGTCTTGACTTACCACGCAACGTCGGACACAGTAAGTTATTGAGTTTTGTACCTTACTCCCTGAACTACATATCCGCCTTCCATCTATTTATATATTTATTCAGTATTCAAACCTTTAACTTAAAACTCAGTACTGAAATTAACGACATTCTGTTTGTTTTCCGATATCGACACCTCCCTTACACCTAACGTAACCATGGAGGTCCAGGAATACATCATCATGGAGTAATCAGTCTACAGACTGGTCTGCTGTCATAAAATGGTACGAAGCAGGACGGTTACGTAGTTTCTAAGTCCGGTAACTTCTTGGATTTGCTTGAGATAAGTACTGTATATCTTCTCCATTAATGAATCGTTCCACTATAAGTGACATCAGGCGGAAGGTGTGACCCCACCTCTGTCTTACTTTGTGCCGTACACCAGTATTAGTCACTCTATACATCCACGAAACTTTAAGCATCCTGTGGAAACACCACATTTCGAAGGCTTCAAGAGACTTGAAACATAAGTTGCTTATGCCCATGTCTCTGAGGCGTAAAATAGCACAGCCCAATGCAGGATCCATATATGGAGGGGTAGATAAAGTTCATTGCTACATAATAACTTATTGTTCTACATAGAAGCAATATTAGCTTGGCCAATACGGCTCTTTATCTCTGTAGTACACCTTCTATCTTCAGTTATTAGCCTACTTTTCACATTTTGCAAAAATGAGGAAAAAGTAGTCTTATGAGATCGGGCAAATGTGTGTCTGTCTGTCTGTCTGTCTGTCTGTCTGTCCTTCTGTCTGTCTGGCTGTGTGTGTGTCCCCCCCCCCCCTATCAACTCCTAAACGGCTGCAGCAATCAAAACCAAATTCAGTATGAGTAAAGATGTGCACCGGAATATCTCACGTCCATATTTGAAAATGATGTCAGTGCTACCAACTGCTGAAAAAACGCACTAGAAATTTGAGCTCCATGTTGGATATCTTGCAAGGTATACATGGGAGCTATTCCAAAATTGGCACACATGGAGATAATACTATTTCAGTTTAATTTCCAGGAGGCCAACCATGACAGTGTTACCAAAATAATTTTAAGCCTCCTGATAGGTCCAATGTTTAAATGCATATAACTTTTACACTATCAATTGGATTTCAACCAAATTTTGTATGTAATATCTGCACATTAACGGATATGATTAGGCGTTTTCTTACGAGCCACCAGGGCTGCCAACTGTTAATAATTGCTCTCTATATTTTTTTAATCCAAATACCAATATATCAGAAAGTATGCAAGCCAAAAGCTTTAAACTATGCACACGTATATTCCGACATTTTAGATTAATTTGGAGTAACTTATATACGTCAGTCCTACCAACATGATTATAAGCCTGCTGATAGTACCAATTTTTAAATACATGTAACTTCTATACTATCAGTTGTATTTCAACAAAATTTCGTATGTGCTATGTGTACCATAACAGATATGACTATAAGTATTGTTAAGAGCAATCAGGGCTGCCAACTGTTAGTAAATGCTGTCTATATTTTTTTTACCCTAATATCAATATATCAGAAAGTATGCAAGCCAACAGCTCTATACTTTGCACACGTATAGTACCTGACATTCTAGATTAATTTGGAGTAATTAATACAAGGCAGTGCTGCCAACATGATTCTATGCCTGCTGATATATCCAATTTTAAAATACATGTAACTTCTATACTAACAAATTGATTTCATCCAAAATTGGCACAACAAGATATCATAATATTTCAGATTATTTCTGACCAGCACACGCATGGTATTGTTGGCAACATGCTTTTACGCGTGCTGATAGATCCAGTGTCTAATTGCATGTAACGTCCATTGGACATCAACCAAATTTTGTATTCTGTACCTAAAGAGATGGAACAAAGAATATATTCAGTCACCAGGGCTGCCAACTGTAGTGCTCTATTAGGCTACATCATACCAGGTATATTTTGAACTATTTAGATATTTCGATATTACCAACTTAATTTCGTCATTATTCTAGATAGGTTCATATACTGTGGAATAATCATTGGCATGAAAAGTAGGCTGTATAGTTCTTCACGGAACTTCTTGTTTTCTGGCCAAGATATGTAAATGAGGATTACATACTAGGATAAAAGTACAGCGATATACTGTTGATACAGGGTCATTACCTATGTGCGCCCCGATAAACACGGCAAGCTAAGCCGGCTTTGACTGGCTCAGAACAGGGCGCGCGTACACGGTTCAGCCGGTGGTGGCGCGCTTCGCTGACTCATATCGTTAGTACACACGTGTTTGGTCATTCATATGGACGTGTATCTGCGAAACTTAGACGTTAGTGTTGCACGTTTAGCGAGTATTGTGATTACTGTGATTGTTGGTCATGCCCAGACACCAATTCACATTGTGCGAACGTGTGTATATCCATAATTCGTACATAAAAAGTAGAAAGTTTTGTTCTGAAACAAGACAAAAATTTCGAATCAAGTTTCCAAGGAGACCTGTGCCTAATACCAGTACAATTAGGAGGCTCGCTAAACGATTCAAGAAAACAGGCTCCGTAAATCATAAAAAGTTAACGGACAACGTTGTGTTCTTATAGAACAACAAGAAGTTCCGTGACGAACTAAAGAGCCTACTTTTCCTAAAATTTAAGATTCATGCCAATGATTAATCTATATGGATCTATCTAGAATAATGACGAAATTAAGTTGGTAATATCGAAATTTCTAATTAGTTCGAAATACTGTATTCCTGCCATAATGTAGCCTAATAGAAAACTACAGTTGGCAGCCCTGGTGACTGAATATATACTTAGTTCCATCTCTTAAGGTACAGAAGACATTTTTGTTGAAGTCCAATGGATAGCATGGACGTTACATGCAGTTAAACATTGGATCTAACAGCAAGCGAAAATCATGATGGCAACAATGACATACATGTATTGGTCAGAAATAATCTGATATATTGTTGTGTCAATTTTGAATGAAATCCGTTAGTTAGTATAGAAGTTACATGCATTTTAAAATTGGACCTATCAGCAGGCTTAGAATCATGTCGGCAGCACTGGCGTAGGCCTATATTAGTTATTCCAAATTAATCTAGAATGCCAGGTACTAAACGTGTGGAAAGTTTTGAGCTATTGGCTTACATACTTTCTGATATATTGATAGTAGGGTAACTAAAATAGAGACAGCATTTATTAACAGTTGGCAGCCCTGGTTACTCTTAAGAATCGGCATATTCATATCTGTTATGGTACACATAGCACACACGAAATTTGGTTGAAATCCAAATGATACTATATGATGATGATAATTGTTGTTTTAAGGGGCCTAACATCTAGGTTATCGGCCCCTAATGAAATGAAATGGCGTGAAATGAAAGGATGAAGATAAAAACAGCTCACTGTCCTGGATGAAACGAAAATGAACTGATATTATAGAAGTTAAATGTATTTAAATTTGGACCTATCAGAAATCTTAGAATCATGTTGGTAGCACTGACGTATATAAGATACTCCAAATTAATATAGAATGTCAGGTACTGTACGTGTGCATAGATTAAGGCTGTCGGCTTGCATACTTTCTGATATATGGAAATTTGGATAAAAAATTGAGAGCATTTATTAACAGTTGGTAGCCTGGTGGCTCTTAAGAATACGCCCAGTCATATCTGTTTATGAACACATAGCACATACGAAATTTGGTTGAATTCCAATTGATAGTTTAGAAGGTATATTGCATTTGAAAATTGGACCCATCAGCAGGCTTATAATAATTTTGGCAACACTAACATGTATGGCCTCCTGGAAATTAAACTGCAATATTAATCTTTATACGTGTGCCAATTTTGAAATAGCTCCCACTCATACCTTCCAAGATATCCATCATGGAGCTCAAATTTCAATTTTGATTTTTCAGCAGTTGAAGCACTGACATCATTTTCAAATATGGCCGTGAGATATTCAGGTATAGATCTTTACTCCTACCAAATTTTGTTTCGATTGCTCCAGCCGTTTAGGAGTTGATAGGGGGGGGGGGGGGGCACACACACACACACAGCCAGACTCACAGAAGGACAGACAGACAGACAGAAGGACAGACAGACAGATAGATAGACAGACTTACAGACAGACAGACACACATTTGCCCGATCTCATAAGTCTACTTTTTCCTCATTTTTGCAAAATGTGAAAAGTAGGCTAAAAAATAGATGAGATTGTTGTCCATTCTTTCATCACAAGATGTCAGGTGTGTGTTACAAGAGAGGGAGGACATTTTCAGCATCGGCTATGGGCACTGTAAATACATATTATTGACCATGTTGGTAAAAGTATAAAAGTGCGCGCCACCACCGGCTGAACCATGTACGCGCGCCTGCGATCTGCGTCAGTCATAGCTTGCCGTGTTTATCGGGGCTCACATAGATTTTCTTCCAGCGTATGGCTTTTAGTGCCGGGAGTGTCCGAGGGCATGTTCGGCTCGCCAGAGTTAGAAGCTGCTTCAATGTGGACACCCATGGGGTGAGCTCCAAGTATCGTCGCGTGTGGAATGTTGTCTGGGGAGGAAAGTGTGAATGTAAGGACTAGGAATTGGAAGTAGCGGCTGTGGCCTATAGTTAGGGACCAACCCTGGCATTCGCCTGGAAGGAAGATGGGAAACCAAAGAAAACCATCCTCAAGGTTGCCGGCGGGATGATTCGAACGTCTTCGGCTCCCGGATGTGAGCGACTACCTACAGCCACACCGTAACAACCACGGCTAACTCACCCGGTGCTCACATAGATAATGACCCTGTATAAAACACAACTGAGAAAAATAAATAAATTAGTTAATAAGTTGAAAGATCTTCGGGAAGTAGGAATCACACTTGAAGACATCCAGGAACGTGCTCCTTTCCAGAGAAGACTTCGAGCATACCAGAGCTTCCAAAATTAAAAACAGGCAAGAAGTGGACTTGTGAAAGAAAGGAGGCTCACAGAACGCGAATGCGAGAATACTGGGGAAGAGTTAACCCTTTATAGGGCAGAATAGTACAGTAGTAAATATATTTTATTCGTATTTACATTTAAATATTTTAGCCAAATAATAATTATTATTAATTTTAATTTTTGTTTTCTTTAACATTTTAATGCTCTTAATTACTTTTATAATTTTACAATTAGGATGGTAAAATTCTTAGAAATTTCACTTTTATTAGTTTATTTATTTTCAAAATTTGAAGGCATATCAAGTATTATTATACAATTGAAAATAGTAAACAATTAAACTTAAAAAGTAAAGAGAACTAGGATAATATAAATAAAAAATAAAATGCATTATTTTCTTTCATTTTCTTATTATTTTGCTCTTTTATTTTAATTGTTTTTATAAAGACATTTATTAAGACATTTATCTAGCACCCTTCGTCGAGAAGATAAACTAAGAATATTTGGTTTACAGAAACATTAACAATTCCACAAGAATTAGTTGAAATATGAGTGAAAGATTCAACCATCTGCACCTTTGACAGTACAAATTGTCCTTTTGGTAGGCCCCCCAGGGGCTCACATCTAGTGGGACGTCGGTTGGCGACCACTGGGCCCCAGCTGAGTTTGGCATTGCTTCCACTTACATGTGCCGGGCTCCTCTCCGTCTTCTTTACTGTCGACCTCACTTGGTCAACTCTTGTTCTCTTCCGACCCCGACGGTATTAGGGTATCCGAGGCCTACGGAGTCTCTTCCTTTCCCGCCTTGATTGGCTCTTGTCTCATCTTTTCTGATACCCTCCTTCTGCGAGGGGTCAGTCTTCTTTTCTTTTCATGTTATCTTCTCCCTTCTGCTCAAGGCCTTCAAGGAGGCAGGGTGTATGTAGCCCCACCACTTCTGGTGCACCCTGGATATTGCTACACCCTCAGGGGCTAACGGCTGGTGAGTTAGACCCGGAGGGATTCCTGAGCTGGGTCCGGTTTTCTCGCTTTTTTCCATTACCTCAGGGACGGACCCTCTCCTCTTTCACTTTCCTATCTGCCTTTCATGGCTCTCCTTCCTTCCAAGTCCCTCAATTCGCAATCTTTGAGGGTTGAGGGCATTTCTTTTCCTCCTGTCCTTTATTTGCCTTATTCTCCTTTGTTTTCCATTTCTTCTTCTAGTATATAAGTTAGTAGTTAGCTTTAGGTATAGTATACATTTGATTATCATCTTTACGATCACCCAAACCATTAGGGGCCCATAACCTAGATGTTAGGCCCCTTAAAACAAAAATTATCATCATCATCCTTTTAATAGGTGGCTAATATACTATCCATTAACCTATAAAGGGTCAAAGCTCTAGGGTGCAAACGGTTGAAGTAACGTGGTTCACAGCAGACAGGAACGAACAAAGAATAAATAAATAAACGGTCATCCGAGAATGGCGAAAGGAAATGAAAAATTCAAGGGTAGAAAATGGGGTAAGGCTAGGGTACAAGTATACGAATCTTACAATCGACTGTCTAGCCTTTGCAGATGATCTAGTGATCTTTTCAGATTCCATTGATACGGCAGAAGAGCAACTTAACCATCTGACAAATGAAGCACTAAAGGCTGGGCTTCAAATCTCCCTTGAGAAGACACAATTCATGACAAACATAAAATTAGCGCCCAGGGAACTGGAGGTCGGACTAGGGAAACTTTAGAAGGCAGAAAAGTTCAAATACCTCGGTGAATGGATAGACACACCTGACTAAAGACATCTACAATAAGAGATCGATATCCTTAAACGCCAAAATTAGACATTACTGTACTGTTATTCGACCAGAGGCTCTGTATGCGGCAGAGACTCTAATAATGAACAAGAAAGGTCTAATGGAAAAACTAGAGGCTAAAGAAAGGAAGATTTTGAGGAAAATCCTGGGTTCCTTCAAAGAAAACAGCGAGTACAGAAGGCGTCACAACCACGAATTATATAAGCACGTGGAGAAGATCAGTGACACGATTCGAAAAAGAAGGATTGCCTTTTATAACCACGTGACACGAATGAGCCCAGGCAGGATGTCAAAACGGATATTGACGTACTTTTAAGATGGTTCACGGAAGTTGAGAAAGATCCACGTGAAATGGAAATTTCCCCTAAAGATATCCAGGAGCGTGTTCCACTTCAGGAAAAACTACGTACGCACAAAGGTTTCCAGGAAAAGCCGAATCTGAAGACAGGGTAGGTGTGGTCCCAAGAGTGAAAAGAACAACCCCGGAGACGAATGCGGGAACACAGGGCGGTAGTTAGAACTCGGAAGAAGAGACAGTTGAACTGACGTGGTCCCTAGTTGGCCGAATCGAAGAAAGAAGAAGAAGAAATATGTAAAAAAATAAATAAATTGTCTATTCAATATTCATGATTTTGGTTGGTTAGAAATAAAGCTTATGAAGACTACTACAGTTAAATAGTTTCATCGCGAGGTCGATTTGTGTGCACATTAATTTTAGACCTAAGCACAAAGGGACTTAAGACAGATTAACTTGCTGTGTTTAGTTGTATGGGCCAAGCAAGCAACACAAAGCTGGGAACTCAAGCCCCTTAAGGTAGAGAGACATAACACCCTTATGAACCCTGCTAGGCGCGCTCGACAGCAACACAAACAATGAATTGTTCATGCGGGAGGGGTTGGGGGTTGGGTGGATCGATCCAGGCGAGGCGAGGCTAGGCGCTGCGCTGTGCCGCCTCCAGACAGACTCTCGCGATACTCGCAATTATGTGATGTTTGCATACCAAGCAATGTGGGAATGTTCAAAGCCTGTCGTCTCAGTAATTAACGAACACTAGGACAGTGGTACACAAGCTCACTTCCACTCTGTTATAGAGGACACACCATCAAGTGTGAAGAGGAGAATAGCGCACCCTCCATCGTAGCAGAAAGGGCTTAGGCCCCTCTCTCGGTCACGCGAACGATATGAGATACCTGTAAGCAAGGTGTAACAAATTGTTAGAACAGTTAAACGTAGCGTATCTGCTACTGACTTACAGTGCGTATGATAAATGTATTTCACTGTTAAACTTATTATACGTGCTACAGAACGTAAGATAAACGTATCTCACAGTTCAACTTACTATACGTGCTACCAAACTACAGTGCTTAAGATAAACTCATTTCACTGTTAAACTTACTACACTTGCCACTAAACTACAGCGCTTAAGATAAACTTATTTCACTGTTAAATTTATTATACGTGCCACTAAACTACAGCTCTTAAGATATACGTATTTCACTGTTAAACTTACTATATGTGCCAATGAACTACAGCACACTCACTCACTCCGTTGGCTTCTCTGGGACGTGACGATCCCGTGCCGCTCTCACTATCTGCCTCCATTTCCTCCTATCCAGCGCAGTATTCTCCCATCCAGTAATACCCATTTTTCTGCAGTCAGAGGTCACCTCATCTTGCCATCTACTCCTAGGTCTTCCAGGGGGTCTCGAGCCTTCGATCTTCTTCTCGTACATCTGGCGAACTATTCTGGCAGCGTCCATTCTGATAACATGCCCTGCCCATTGCTGCCGTTTCGCTTTCATGACGTCCACTACCCTGGGTTGATTGGCTAACTTGTACAGCTCATGATTTTATCTGAGAACCCATCTTTGTGTTTCCTGGTCAAAAATGGGGCCGAAAATTTTTCTATATAGGCTATCTTGTTTTCGAAGACTGTAAGTTGGTGTTCCTTTCTTTTGGTCACACTCCATGTTTCGGCTCCGTATAGCAGTACTGGCCTGATGATCGTGTTGTATAGTTTTAGTTTTGTTTTCCTGGTCAAAAGTTTGGAGGAAAGTAATTTATGCAGGGAAAAGTAAACTTAGTTTGCAATCCGTAATCTAATTTGGTGTTCAAGTTGTCTTCTATTGCAGTCATTTATATTTACCCCAAGGTATTTGAAGTTTGGCGTGTTCTTAAAGGTAAAATTGCCTATATGAAGGTTGTTGCGTTGGTCTGTAGTCATGTTTTCTCTCTGTATGATCATGTATTCTGTCTTCTCTTCATTAATCTTTAGAGCTATTTTAGCAGCAGTTTCATTTAATTTCCTGAATAAAGCTTCAATTTCTCCTCCATTATTTCCTATTAATACAATGTCATCTGCATATGCCAGGATGTTGTGTTTGTTATCTACTAGGTGTCCAGTTGCAGCTCCTTTGGTTTCCCGAATTACAGCGCTTAAGATAAACGTATTTCACTGTTAAACTTACTATACGTGCTACCAACCTACAGCTTGTAAGGTAAACGTACTTCACAGTTGAAATGTAACAAAAGAAAGAGGTACTGAAACGAGTGGGAGAGGAGAGATATTTCTGACGAGTGCTAATGAAGAGTAGAGAAAGGTTGGTAGGACACCCATAATAGCAAACTTAGTTATGAAAGGAAGGGTCGAGGAAAAGAACTGTAGGGGTAGATCAAGGTTATAATATGTTAAACAGATCATCTTGGATGTAAGGTGTGGCAGTTATGCAGACATGAAACGAGTAACTAACTCAGGAAAGGCAGGTATGGTAAACCCATGCTGCATCAAACCAATCACAAGACTGAAGATTCAAACAACAAAATGAACTACTAACTGCAAATTGTTCTTACAACATAAAGAACTACTAACACTTGATAATACTATGATATGTGTTCATATGGGGTTTTGTAATACATTAAAAAAATGTAGTTGAAGAGGCTTCCGTTGCTCATCGTCGCTCCAAATACGAATAAAGTTATAATTCTCCGCCGAGATGTGACCTCGGTCATTCAAGAACCGTTTATATAGTACAGGACAGCTGCACAGAAAAAAAACCTTTTGTTCCAAAAACTGTGCTATGGTTGGCTTTTTGTAAAGCGTTAGAAAAGCACAAAAAAAGCTTAACTCTGAATTTTAGAATAATTTGCACGATCATTTTGTCGGAAAACTCAAAAAAAACATTGAAAAGCGTTTTTCTCTGAATTGACCTATTTTAAAGAAAAGTTTTTTAAACAAATAATGTAGAGGACATTGTACCTACAATTCGTCTCATTGAGGTCATGTCATACGTTTAGAAATGCAGAAGCTAGGTGGCGCCAAAGTTTCCAAAATAGTGTTTTTTCACTTTTTGACCTAGAAAAAATGTTTTGTTCACAAAAGAGCGAATCAGTAATTTGTTCCTCTCAAAATTGTCTAAAACATTTATTGAAACATTTTTTCCTCCGCCTTACCGTTCCAAAGTTATAGTCTGCCGAAGTGTGCAAATTGTACTATTCAGATTACACAAAGGTGTACAGTTATGATTGATACGTTGCGATTGAAATATATATGATTGTTTGAGCTAATTAACAAACACAGCCTGCGTCCGGTTTGACCGAGCCTTAGGCAGCTGTCCGACACCGGTCCCTGTCTAAAATATGCCCACCGCTCTCTCCGCAGTAACAATAGTAGCCTTGACTACGCAGCGTTGCATTTGCTGCGCTATAACTTTGGAACGGTAAGTCGGAGGAAACAAACGTTTAAATAAATGTTGCAGACAATTTTGAGAGGAACAAATTTTTGATTTACTCTTTTGTGGAAAAAACTATTTTTTTTAGGACAAAAAGTGAAAAAACACTTTTTTTGGAAACTTTGGCGCCACCTAGCTTCTGCTTTTCAAAACGTATGACATGACCTCGATGAGACGAATCGTAGGTGACAATGTCGTCTACATTTTTTGTTTAAAAAACTTTTCTTTAAAATACCGTCGATTCAGAGAAAAACGCTTTTCAATGTATTTTTGAGTTTTCCGACAAAATGATCGTGCAAATTATTCTAAAATTCAGAGTTAAGCTTTTTTTGTGCTTTTCTAACGATTTACAAAAAGCCAACCATAGTACAGTTTTTGGAACAAAACCATTCCAGCTGTACTGTACTAATAGCAAGGCCACGTCAACGCGAGCACTTAGTGTTTACGTGGCCCTGTGCTGCACCGAGAGATTCCAGTGCTTTTTGCCTCCCTCCCCTCTTTCCTCTTCGTGTAGTGGCGGTGACACAGTTAGACTTGGATGATGAGCAATGGATGGCTGACCTCGCGTTCATGAAAGACATCACGGGGTATTTAAATGATTTAAATATATCGTTGCAAGGCAAACGTAAATTAATCAGTACTATGTAGTATGAGTGACCGTATTGAAAGTTTCAAATTGCAGCTTGTGCTTTTCAAAAGTCAGCTTCAAGAAGGAAATTGGGACAATTTTCCCTCTTTAAAATCCTTGAATTTAAATACTTATGAACACATCAGTGGGTACACAAAAGCGTTGCAGTCATTGCGTAAAGAATTTTAAGATGGGTTTGAAGGAATAAAACAAGTAAAACCGGTACTCAAAGTTTATATGACGCCTTTTTCGGTGCGCCCAGAGGATGCCCGATTAAGTCTTCAAGTTTAGCTGATAAAACTACAGTGCGATCAATTTTGACAGACCGTTATTACCACTACTGCGGTGTTTTGATTTCTTTTTTTAAAGGCGTTGAGGAACAAGAATTCCCGAGGATTCATGCCCTTGCCCTAAAATTAGTTGCTATGTTCGTAAAAACTTTCGTTTGTGAACAAATGTTTTCAATTGTGAATATTAACAAAACAAAAACAAGGTTACGTTTGTCTGATGCTTCCTTGGAAGCTACACTTCGGATTGCAACTCCCTAAACGATTGTTACAAATATCGGCAAATTAGTGGCTTCAATGCGATGCCAATGATACAGAAAGAATGTTGAAAATTAGTGCAAATTCAGGAGCGCAATAAAACTATTATTTACGTCTGTATACAAAATTGGCATTGCTATTATTATTTGTTTTCATACCGGTACGCCACCTGACGCGTGCTGATTTGCCCAGCCCCATTCACCAAACAACAACAACACGACTCTCACCACGATAAACGCTGCCACTACACGTTCTTCTCCTACAGGAGAGCACTGGTGTTTTTGCCGGTACCGGCCGGTGCTCACGAAGCACCTTAGTTGGTGTGGCCTGAATACATTGTGTTCCAGGAGGAATAGTAAATATTTAAGGAGGTGGTAGTATAGATGAATTTCGATAAAAACATCCATATAACATGTGTCCTATTTGTGCGTGCAGAGTATGCGCCATGCAGATAATGCATATACTTCATGGCCTGCTATAATAGGTTCCATTTGGCCCGCACCTCCGACTTGGCATACCATACCTACTTCATCATACTAAAAGGTGCGTTCAAAAAGTAACGAGCCGGAGGTTGGAATGCGCAAACCGGTGACTACATTGGCTAATCGTGGCGTGTGTAACGAGGTGTGGTTCCGACCAGAGCGTGGAAGGTCACACAGCCCGTCACTAGAGGGCATGAATGCACGTCACGTGACGATACAAAGCGAGCAGCAACATGCATCAATCGTCCAACGCTGCCTGTCGCATTGCAAACAGTGACATGGAGGCGTTAACAGAAGAGCAAAGAGGTGTTGTTCGGTTTCTGACAGCGGAAGGAGTAGGGGGAACGGACATTCATCGCCGAATGTCCCAAGTGTACGGCGAACACTGCATGTCCCTTGCAAGGATCAAGGCGTGGCACAAGCACTTCAGGGAAGGACGGGTGTCGTTAGCCGATGATGCCCGGTCTGGGGCACCCCCCTGCATTACCGACGACAACGTCCAGCTGGTTGATACACTCATTACCCAGGACCGCCGAGAGACAGTGGACGCCATAGCCGCCGAGGTCGCTCCTTGACAATGCACGACCTCATACGGCCAACACAGTCGTGGCACTCTTGCAGAAATTCAAATAGGTGGTTCTCGGCTACCCACCATACAGTCCAGACCTCTCTCCTTGTGATTACGCCATTTTTTTTCCCTTGAAAAGGACTCGGCGGGGCCAACGATTCACCTCGGACGCCGACGTCCAGCTGTACGTGCGGAACTGGTTCACATCACAGCCCAGGGAATTTTATGAGACAGCCATTCACCGCCTCGTGTCACAGTGGGACAAGTGCCTCAACAGCCAGGGCCAATACTTCTAACATACAGGTACTGGTTTCTGTAATCATGCCTCCGGCTCGTTACTTTTTGAACGCATCTTATAATAAATAAATCTGAAATTACTGATATTCAAGCAATACATCGTCTCAATCAAGGGAAGGAAATATGTTTATGTTTCTGGCGACTGCTAGTAAGGAGAAGTGATGGAACACATTCAGGATAACTAATGTCAGCGCTAGGATTTGAGCTGGAGCTGCTAATAAACAAATATTTTGAAATTAATCGAAAACGATTAATCGATTAATCGACAGACCGTTTAATCAATTACTCGACTAACTGAAGAATCGATTAATTAATTAGTAGACACAAGACAAAAAAAAAGAAGTTTTAACGATACGTCACCGCTTAAGTTACGCTTATTTTCGGAATGATGTATAGAAATCTATAAAAGTTACTTACAAAGTGTCCTTCGTTGTTTATATTAACAATAACCAAATTAGAGTCAGTGAAAGTGGAAGGACGAACATCATTCAAATTGGGATGGGTTGAAAAAAAAACAAAAAAAAAACGGAGAGTTTTCAGAAAAGATTTTGAGTTCTTGTTCAATGTTTACAATTTAGGACAGGAATATTTTTGTTTTAATTTGTTTAGCCTAATTGTCACAATGGACGTTTTTTATTTAAATTTTATGATAAAATATATTTTTATTAATTAAAATGTATGTTTTGCTTCTATGAGAGAGTTGTGAAAGGACATTGAGTAATACATAAAACAATTAACCAATTATTCGAACAACCAATTAATCGACTAATTGCCTTAACGATTAAATGCACAATAGATTAATCGTTGTTCTTAGTAATTACTCGATTTTTCTGCTTTGATTACTCGATAACTAGAATTAATCGATTAAAAATAGGCCTACCAGCCTCTAATTTGAACCCTGGATCTCCGAACTCGCATTAACTCCACATGGTAGTCATTATACCTGATTGAACGTGCAGAACTATTGATTTATTCATCACAGCCTCTTTAAAATTAGTAGGTAGTCTCGAGGAAAGTAAATATTCAGCTCCTTAAGGATGAACTTAGTCTTTTGCTTCTGTTCGTGAGACGTCACGAGGTCGAGTTCGCCTGTGGAACTCTTAATATAATATTGCTGCCATTTTTATTCACACCAAAGAGAGGAAAAAGAGAGAGAGAGGCAATGTGGGGTTTAGAGTATATCGTATCGGGTCGCCAAGCATATGGCACGAGAGGATCAGTTGTGCCAATGGAGAGAATTGTGGCACGGATCGAGACAGGAACAGATGGTGGTTTTTAATATTTGGTCAGGGAGAGACAGATATATGGTATTGTATCGAGCGACCGACGGCTGGGGGCACGACGGCCGACCTGTGGCGGTGTGAGAGCTGCTGGAGTCTGTACGGTAGCCTTTACATAGTCTAAACTTGGTATACTGAGAAGAATATGCTAAATATTACACATTGCACTGCCAGTGGCGGCCTATGACTCTTATTTTAGTGGGTGCAATCTTCAATGGCTGTAATTTATACAGTGAACGTTCAAGTTTCTTATGATTGTCCGAGAAATAATTACAGTACTAGAGCACGTCATGGTGTGGAGGCTATCATTCTTAACTTTCGCCCCGGAGTTTCGGATTCGATCCAAAGCTCTTCAAAGAAATGAAATTCTGGTTTGATGGTTGAAACTACGGCTCACGATCAGAAACGTTTTTGCGATGTCCTGATGAAACGTTTTATTAAACATTCAGAGGTTGTTTTTAATCTTGACTCTCTAAAACGATTTGGAATTTAAATTTAATGAATATTTCTAATGACTGACGATTTGACTGATTCTGAAGGAAATATTACGAAGTTTTGTCTGTTCACAAGTTTGTTTTGTTGTTGATTCATTTTAGGTTACGAGTTACTGCTCGGGTCCAAGCTCTGTGAACTTGCAGGATGAAGAGCAGAGGCAGGGTAGGAGCAGGCGTGAATTGAGAAGCCTGTCGACAGCCCGACGTGTTACCTGACATTCTCGTCTATTCCAATACTGGTAACATGGGTCTTTTCTGAAACCAGTGTGGCGTTGGGAATGAGTGACTGAGTCACCGACTAATGTATTTGCTTCTGTTACTACACAAGGACCGAGAAACCGCATCACTCGTCACCACCACTCATAATACTCATAATAGTCTGCGATGCACATTCCTCTCAGGTCCACGCAACTTAGACTCGAGCAGTAGCTAGTGAGTGAGGGTGTAACTCAGCTAGGAAGCGAGCAAGCTTTTCCCAGAACGTCTGAGTGGAGTAGATGTGTTGACTCAGTAGAAGCAAGTGATTGAAGTTAGAATTTGTTAACAATTGTTTCTAACTGTAACATAAAACACATTTTTTAACCCATCATACCGAAAAGGAAACCTTATAGATCGTAGTACATCGAACTCTAAACAAAAAGTGTTTATCATGTAAACTGTCCCCGTGCGAAGCCAGGACGGGTACTTATTGTCCGCGCGCCAGGATAAGTCAGCTGGGATTGAACAGCATATGTCATCTCGCGGACTGCGCATTCCATAAACATCAAATTGGTCATCAATTGCTTCACTCACTCAGTATATTCTTCCTGTCTTTATTATTTACTAGCAACCCGACCCGGCATCGCCCGGGAACAGTTATGCATGAATTACGTGGTACGCGCTTTTTTGTTTTCAATGTCAATGAACAACGACCAATATCCGTTTACGTCTCGGCATGATGGGTTAAAATCACTGACTGGACTATTAATTATATTATCATGGAGATGCATGTGCAACAAATTCTTGTCAGACGTAACTTAAAAATGGCGAGGTGCATGAAACACAAATCCCCCTTCCGTCCAATCTTAACTTGACTGTGAATATTGCGGAACCGAAAGTTCACAGGCGAAATGAAGAGAAGCCGAGTTGCACTTCCAGGGAAACTCCAAACACAAGCACTCTTCTCTGAAGTTTTTAACTCAACACGACTCGACAGTTTGCTGCTGGCTGTATCTGGGGCCAATAAGCTCGTCCGCTAGCTAAGCAGTAATTGGGGTGATAGACTCGCCCCAAGCTAGCTCGTAAACTGTCGCCTCAGAAACTGAATGGACATTGTTGGAAGAAATGAAGACGTATCACTTATAGTAGGCGATGTATTGAAGATAGAGATATGCTCCCCCGGGCTTTTTTGTAGAACTTTTCATGCTGAACAATTCTTACACTCATATTATACAGGTATTTTTATCGGTTTGCCCAGAGTAAGCTTAAAAAGCGCACGGACGCCAGTTTTTTTTCGACCTTTTCACTGAAATCGTTAGTGCTTGACTTTTTTTGGTCATAAATAAATTATTTTCTACAGAAACCTTCCTCGTGATATCCTTTACAGAATGGTGAAAACTGCATCACAATCTATTCAGTGGTTCTCAAGATCACCCGTGACATCCAAGAATCGGGGACTTTGTTTTATACTAAGTAGAGATTATACGCCAATCAGTATAATTTAATATAATATAATCCCCCCTCCATCCAATCCTAAATCGACTGTGAATTTTGCGGAACAAAAGTTCACAGGCGAAATGAGAGTTTCACTTCCAGGGAATGGCGAGGTGAATGAAACTCAAATCCCCCTTCCGTCCAATCTTGACTTGACTGTGTTTCACAGGCGAAATGAAGAAAACCCGAGCTGCACTTCCAGGGAAACTCCAAACACAACCACCGTTCTCAGAAGTCTTCATTCAACACGACTGAACGGTTTGCTGCTGGCTGTATCTGGGGTAATAGGTTCGCCCGCTAGCTAGGCTGTAACAGGGATGATAGACTCGCCCTTAGCTAGCTCGTAAACAGTCGCCTCAGTAGTTGAATGGTCAGGGTTGGAAGAAATTGAAACGTAAAAACACTTATATTGGGCGATGTATTGAAGATAGACATATGCTCACGGGGACGTTTTTGTAGAAATTTTCATGCTGAACAATTCTTACACTCATAGTAGTCAGATACTTTTAACGGTTTGCCCAGCGTAAGCTTACAAAGCGCTCGGACGCCAGGTTTTTTTCGACTTTTCCACTGAAATCGTTACTTCTCGGCTTCCTTTGATGATAAATAAATAATTTTCTACAGAAATCATCCTCGAGATATCCTTTACAGAATGGTGAAAACCGCATCAAAATCCATCCAGTGGTTCTCGAGTTTACCCGTAACATCCAAGAATCGGGGACTTAGTTTTATACTAAGTAGAGATTCTCTTTGTAGTCTAGTCAGTGCTCTGTTAATAAATTAACAAAAAACCTTGTGTGAAAATCGACAGTAGCAAGGAAACAAACACACTCTAAGCCGGATGAACATCAACACCATGCTGGAAGTAGCAGCAACTGAATGCCGACATATTTAGATTAGGATTAGACGGTTCACGCATGCGTACAACCAAAACTCTCACTCTCCGTCACAACGTGTCGAAGTGGCTTCTCCTGGCGCGCCGACAATAGTTAATATATACTACCCTACCAGGGAATTGTTACCACTAGACGTGGAGTGGGCCTGTTGTGAATACATTACGTCATCTTGCCACCTTATGGCTGCCGCGGGCGGTGCGGGCAAAGAGGGGGAACGCATGTACAGGCATACAATGAGAACACACCGCACAGCGCACGACCCAGCACGAACCATGCACGCCTACAACATGCGATGAGGTTTCGCTGGCGACAACTGCACGTCTATCGCAGGCATGTGGCTGGGCGGAGTGCATTAGTTCCGATTTCCGCCTCCGGCAACAATTCGCTGACTGGGTAGTACTTTTCAGATCTATGCCAAGAACGGGTTTGTTTTCTAACGTAAGTCGATAACATAATAAGCAAGCCAACGATACCTGGCCAGCTCCTACACCAAATTTTACACGTCCCGTCTTGGCGGCATTCAAGACCATAGTCATTTTCCGTCTTCAGGGCAAAATTTTTCACCCCGGCGTCTCTAAAAACCGCACTAGTTGAAAGGGAGTAAAACCTATAACATTTATTATTCAAAAGTTTAGTGCTTTATCAGTCGGTCAACACGAATGTACGCAAAAGAGCTGGCTTATGCCCTAATCCTGATATAAATTAATTACCGTAATTAATTTAATTTATTTAATTAAATTAATTTTCAGTGTTGCCTTGGTATACAAAAGTTTAGTGATTTTCAGTGGGTCAACTGAAAAGCACTAAACTTTTGTTTACTAAGGCAACACTGAAAAATGGCTTCAAACCCCAAAACATTTATTATTTATTATTATTATTATTATTATGATTAGTATTAAACCCCTGCATTTTTAAGAACTACAATAATCCTATTGTTGTTGTTGTTGCTGTTGTTGTTGTCTCTTGTGGGTGATTTGGACATCGTTCTCATCAGTCCCGTTTACTTGGGTAGTAGTCTAGTAGTAGTAGCAGCGTATGTCTACCCCTTATTATTCCCGAATTTAACGGAGTAGGGGATGAGAGGCGATGACATGCTATGTGGTGGATTGTTTTTTTTTCTGACTCGAACCTCATGAGAGGAGTTATGAAGGATAAATGAAACTGGGCAAGGATCTGCAGGGAAGCGGCCGAGGCCTGTCAGAAGTTACGGAAACTACGGAGAACCATTTCAAGGACTGCCGACGGCGGGGCTCAAACCCACGTTTACCGAGTCTGCCGAGAGTTTGCCTGCATGGCCTAGCGCTGCGCATTAGTAAGTGGAAAAGGGTATGCTGCACCCTTTTTGGGATTTAGAAAAGATGTAAGGTTTCGGACACAGGGATTGAATCTTGGGTGATGGAAGAGACCAAGATTAGAATTTGCCTTTGCGTTTATTAAAGTTTTTAAACAGCATATAAAGTTACTTCTAATAAATATAGCTTTAAGAATTAACAAGAAGAAGAATAAAAATGCAAATTCAAAATGCAATATTTTTTAAACAGCGTATAAAGTTACTTCTAATAAATATAGCTTTAAGAATTAACAAGAAGAAGAATAAAAATGCAAATTCAAAATGCAATATTTTTTAAACAGCGTATAAAGTTACTCCTAATAAATATAGTTTTAAGAATTAACAAGGAGAATAATAAAAATGCAAATTTTCAAGTTTCTCCAGGAAACGGAAACGGTTAACAAAATTCCCTTATGAGGGATTAAAAAATTATATTGTTCATAAAAAGAGAGACATAATTATAAATACCTAAACGAGGAACTCTTAATGATTAACCATGATGAATATGATACCACCTTTCAATGAGGTGAAAATACATCACCCTTTCTTTAGGCCAGCAAACCCTTGGCTGGAAACAGTTGGTTGGTCCGCAAGGGGCTGATGCTTTGAAGTGGCAGTTCTAATTTGCCCGCACAGGGCTGATGCTCGTGGTTAATGCGCCCACACTCCAGCAGCGCTGGTTCAGAGCCAAGGTTTTGGCGATGTTCAGTCGTGATGACGAGAGTTGACCAGCAGTGAGATGTTTCTTGGTATTAACATCTCCGCTGGTTCGAGAAGTTGTCTTTTCCTTAGGCAAACCTTGAACTGAGTACAGCGTTTGTAGAACATGCCCAGCCGCCAGCTGGAGCAAAGGTTGGCCTGGAGCCTAACTCCGTGATGACGTGACGCAGGGCCTTCGGCAAGACCGTGCCACCAGAGGGTAATGACCCCCGGCAAGCTTGTAGTAGCAAGTGAGTGAAGATGGAGAGTCAACCCATAGGCCGATGGACCTACGGTTATATAGCGGTAGTGACGTCAGCGCGCCGAATCTTCCAGAATGAAGGAGGAGTGAAAGAGCAGCCAATCAAAGCACAGCCCCATGCACATTGCGAGCGTTGCCGCTGGGGCAAGCACAGTACCTCGTGAGAAAATGTGACGGTATGGTGCGTCTAGAAAGACACTTCAAAAAAAAGGTAAGTACATGAATAATAAAGAACAACAATTCAGATGAAACATAAGTTAAATAAATAAATAAATAAATAATCAGAACACCGCGTTCATACTGCAATTATAAAGGAAAAAATAATGGGGCAGAAATTGAACGTGTTTTTCAAACCGTGCGGGAAACATAGCCTACAAAAAACAGTCGCAAAAGCGAACATGCTGGGAGGGGCGAGAAAAAATTGCAGTAAGAAAGCGCAGAAGTTAGGCCTCGCGTGGCAAAGGAGCGATCATGGTGATTGGCCTAAGAAAATGACCAGCAGAAGTCTGCAGTTTTACCACGCGAACCCTACCATCTCTGCCAGGAAAGCACTCAACAACCCTACCCAAATCCCAGACAAGAGGAGGACTAGGGTCTTTCAAAAGCACCAAGTCCCCCACCTGAAGGTTAGAGCAGGAAACAAGCCATTTACCACGCTGCTGAAGCAAACCGAGGTATTCCAACCTCCAGCGGCGCCAAAAATTATTGCGCAAACATTCAATTTTGCGCCAAGAAATGGCTAAAGAAGATTGAGAATTAGAATATAACAAAGGGGGAGAGGCAGTCAAAGGACCACCGATAAGAAAATGGCCTGGCGTTAATGGCAGAAGATCTAAAGGATCATTAGATAAGGGTGATAAAGGACGAGAATTAATTATGTCCTCAATAAAAATGATTAAGGAATTAAACTCTTCATGATAAAGGGGGGTGTGGCCACAAACACGTCTAAGGTGCTTCTTGGTGAGTTTCAAACAAGACTCCCACCTCCCACCTTGATGAGGTGCATAAGGGGGGATGAAGTGCCACTTGAAATTTCTCTGGTGAGCATAATCAGTAATCCTTTCCAGCGCTGAATTTTGAGTAAGAGCTCTCTTAATTTGCTCAGAAGCTCCGATAAAATTTTTAGCATTGTCTGAGAATACTTCTGAAGGAAGACCTCTGCGAGCAGAAAATCTGGCAAAAGCTGCCAAAAAGTAAGCAGTAGAGGCGTTGGTAACTAGTTCTAAGTGCACTGCTCCGGTGACCATACATACAAACAGCGAAATATAGAGTTTTCCAAAAATACATTTTTTGGCCTCAGGAGAATTTCTTCTATAAACAAAAGGCCCGGAATAATCCACCCCCGTAAAGGTAAAGGGTCTAGCAGGCGCGGATCTAAAGTTGGGAAGATCACCCATGAGCTGAGCGGTAACTTTAGGGTTGGATTTAAAACATGGAATGCACTTCCGGATGACAGAGGTAACTTCATGGACTCCGTTTATGGGCCAATACCTTTCACGAATGATAGAAAGTAATGTACGAGTTCCAGCATGAAGATGCTGGTAATGATACTGACGAATGATTAAGGAAGTGACATGATGCTTTGAGGGAAGAATAACTGGATGTTTTTTATCCTCAGAAAGATCAGCCAAAGATAAACGTCCCCCTACTCTTAATAAACCATCAGTATCCAAAAAAGGGGCGAGTGAGGAAAGCCTACTCGATTTCTTAAGGGATTGACCTTGGGACAACACCAGACATTCTTCAGAGAATATTTCTTGTTGAGTAAGCCATAAGATTTTTGTAGTGGCTAAACCTAATTCAGAAAGGGTTAAATATGGCTTAGGGGTTGTTCTACCACAAAATATTTCCATCGAAGGTGATAAGCCATAACCCTCACCAATTTATGGAAAGAGGAATATCGCTGCAAGAGAAGGGGAGAGTCAGAAACGAGAAGAGAAGATCCAGTAACCTTACCAGCATCCGGCAAGTCTGATAACTCCGGAAGAGGAAAATTTGGCCAAGCGGAGGGTTCTTGCAGAAGCCAACGGGGACCGTGCCAGTATAATGTCAGGTTAGCCAACATAAGAGGGGAACATCCCCGAGAAATGACATCTGCAGGGTTCTCCTTGCCAGATACATGATGCCATTGTTCAAGGTTAGACAATTGTTGAATTTTAGACACTCTATTAGCTACAAACACCTGCCAATGCGAGGGAGGTTTGGCAATCCATGCCAACGTGATGGCTGAGTCACTCCAAAAGTAAGTTTTAATAAATCGGATTTTCAAAGATTGACGGATTTTGACCGATAATTCAACCGCCAGAAGAGCAGCACAAAGTTCCAGTCGTGGCAAGGATAAAGATTTAAGAGGGGCTACCTTTGACTTAGCGCAAATTAAATTGGAAAAGAAATATGACTGGACAAAATTACGGCAAACAATATACGCACAACATCCATAAGCTTTCAATGAGCTATCGGCAAACATGTGAAGTTCATATCCTCCACAGGAGGAAAAGGGAATAATCACTCGCGGGTTAATAACATTAGAAAGATCTTCCAAACTATTTCTATAAGAAATCCAATTTTTTTGCAACTCGGAAGGAACTGGTTCATCCCAACCAGTTTTCAAGGACCAAAGGTCTTGCATGAAAAGCTTTGCTGTGACGATGATTGGCGCCAAAAATTGGAGAGGATCAAATATCTTTGCAATCTCAGACAAAATTTGCCGCTTAGGTTGCGGTTTGATGTCACTGAGATTAATTTTGAAAAAGAAAAAATCCTTTTGAGGACTCCAATAGATGCCTAGAGTTTTGATGGAATTACTTTCCTGAAGAAGCTCTACTGAGTCGTTATAGACTGAAGTTAATGGAAATTTAGAAAGAAATTCTTCCGAATTAGAGTTCCACTTGCACAAGGAAAATCCGCCTCCCAAAAGCAAGGCTGTCAAATCTTTAGAGACCTGCAGTGCTTCAGATACTGACTCAAATGAATGAAGAAAATCGTCAACGTAAAATGATGATTTTAACACTTCAGAAGCCTTAGGAGAATACAACGGGCCATCCTGTTCAGCAAGTAATTTCAACGTACGTATGGCTAAAAAAGCAGAGGGCTTTAGTCCATAGGTTAATGTTTTTAGCCGAAAAATCTTGACAGGTTTAGTAGGCTCGTCGCGCCAAAGAATTCTCTGAAGGTCGCGCTGTTGTTGATCGACCAAAATCTGCCTATACATCTGCTTGATATCAGATATCACTGCGATAGGGAACAAGCGAAAATTCATCAAAACAGAAGAAATGTCAGATTGAATTGGGGGGCCTGATAATAATGTGTCATTCAGAGAAGTTCCATTGGCATCCAATGCAGAGCCATTAAAGACCACTCTTATGTTTTCCTTTAAAATCTCATTCTTCCAAACTGGATGATGATTGAGGTAAATGACTTCAGATGGGGTATAAGAAGCATCATCTTTCTTGGTAACAACCTCCATGTGATCAAGTGCCTCATATTCCTCCATAAATGTGGAGTATTGAGTTTTAACAACAGGGTCACGCTTAAATTTGCTTTCCACAGCATAGAGTGCTCTAAGAGCCCTAGGGTGTGTTTCAAATAAAAGAGGTGGATTATCCACTCGGGGCATTGTTACGACAAATCTACCCTCTGAATTGCGTTTGGTTGTTTCGCGAAACAGTTTTTCACACATTTCATTTTCAACTGAGGAAGGTGAAACTGAATCTATAGTTTCGATTTTCCAAAATCTTTCTAAGTTGTAATCTAGACTTGTATTGACAAAATGACATTGTGAGAAATTTTGAAATGACTTACGAGGGACCTGACCCGTTACTAACCAACCTAGCTTGGTATGATGAACAAACACTCCTGGTGATATTTTAACCTTAGAGCTAAGGAGACATTGCCAAAATACATGGGCACTGAGAAGTATGTCTACTGGAGCGCTCGTATTAAATGTTGGATCTGCCAACTGAATGTTATGAGGAAATTGCCAATTTCTAATTTCAAAAGAAGTACTAGGGGTATTACTGCCAATTGTATCAATGGCAAGACAATTCAACTGAAATGTTGTGTTACAATTAACAGCATCTTTGATGTGAACACGAACAAAATGCAAAGATTAACATTGCTATTGTTAATACCGGTAACCTGAATTAATGTAGGTTGCTTGGGAAGACCAAGTTTCTTAATGAGACGCTCACTTATGAAGTCATGGGTGGCGGAATTATCCAATAAGGCACGTGCTTCAAGCCATCTACCAGAGGAATCTTGAACTTTTAATAACACGGTTGATAGTAGCACCTGGGAACTACGAATAGAGCTAGAGCTCTGAGTATAAGATTGCGCATTGGCTCCTGGGGATGTATCTTTAGAACATCCAGGGGAAGGAGCCTGACGTGGCTTTTCAAACCTATGAAGCAAGGTATGATGTTGAGCCTTGCAATGGGAGCAAGTATTTTTAGATACGCAATCAGGCACCATATGCCTAGCTGACAGACAGTTGTAGCAATATCTTTTTTGAGCTATTAATTTGCGTCTTTCGTCGGTAGAAAGGGCTTTAAAGGCAACGCAGGAATATAACCTGTGAGGCGCTTTACAGAGAATACAATCTGTTGAATTGTGTTGAACAGTAAAGACAGCAGATTTGTTTATTTTAGTACCGACTGGCTTCACAACATTAGATTTGTTACCTGCACTTCCTGACATATGACAGGCTACGGCTGATAAAACCTGACATCTATTATTTATAAACGTAAGCAATGAGCCATAGGTATATGAAGTGTCATTTGTTAGTTCCCTCTCCCATGCCTTTAAGGTTGATGAATCAAATTTAGAAGTAACCAAGTGAACTAAGAATAGATCCCAATGCTCGACCGGTTGATTCAACCGTGCCAATGCTCTGACGTGTAGTTGGACCGTGTCACTTAAGGCTCGCAGTGTTGACAAGCTGTCAGCTCGCAATGCGGGCAGGTTAAATAAGGCTTGAATATGCCTCTGTAAGCATAATTTTTCGTTGCCATAACGGCCTTTAAGAAGCTCTATAGCAATGTTATAGTTTTCTCCTGTTAAGGGGAGTTCTCTTATAAGTTGAAGGGGTGGTCCCTGCAAAATGGATTTTAAGTAATGAAATTTCTGAATTTCTGGAAGTGTGGCATTATCATGTACTAATGAACTGAACAATTCAAAGAATGATTGCCACATCTCTCCCTTTCCTGAAAAATGCGGAATTTCAATTTTAGGTAGCAATGGTTTGATACCATTCCCATGGTCGCTAATTCTTCCTTGAGTTTCCTCTACCTTCAACGCCAGGGTCAAAGTTCTAACTAATGCCACGGCCTGAGCGTGTGTATCAAAGTAATTACTCTCTACTTCTTCCCTATCTGATTGATGTTCTGGACTTTTGATTTCAATTTCAAGTTGCACGAGATCATATTTCTCGTACGCCTGTTCAAAAGCTTTTAAACGCTGAGATATAATGTCAAGGTTTTGTTCCTCTTTCGGTAGAGTAGCTAAATATTTTTGAAAACGGGTGAGTTGACCTTTGTAGGCCGCCCGAGAGTTTAACAGTTTATCATCTATTATTACTGGCATGGCTGGACAGTTGGAACAACTCACCTACCAAAGCTGCTTGCGGCACCAGACAGACCTGCTTTCCGGAAAGAAACCAGTTGTGTAGTATGCTGGGATTGTTTCCGCTTTCCCGCAGATCTCCTGCGCTAGCCACGATATACTGAAATGTATAAGACAAATATTAGATTGCACAAGTTTTTTTTTTTTTTTTAGAATAGAATTTGTGGTCTCAGAATGAAGGTTCTGGGTTCGATCCCGGGTTTCGGCACCATGGAAAAGGGTATGCTGCACCCTTTTTGGGATTTAGAAAAGATGTAAGGTTTCGGACACAGGGATTGAATCTTGGGTGATGGAAGAGACCAAGATTAGAATTTGCCTTTGCGTTTATTAAAGTTTTTAAACAGCATATAAAGTTACTTCTAATAAATATAGCTTTAAGAATTAACAAGAAGAAGAATAAAAATGCAAATTCAAAATGCAATATTTTTTAAACAGCGTATAAAGTTACTTCTAATAAATATAGCTTTAAGAATTAACAAGAAGAAGAATAAAAATGCAAATTCAAAATGCAATATTTTTTAAACAGCGTATAAAGTTACTCCTAATAAATATAGTTTTAAGAATTAACAAGGAGAATAATAAAAATGCAAATTTTCAAGTTTCTCCAGGAAACGGAAACGGTTAACAAAATTCCCTTATGAGGGATTAAAAATTTATATTGTTCATAAAAAGAGAGACATAATTATAAATACCTAAACGAGGAACTCTTAATGATTAACCATGATGAATATGATACCACCTTTCAATGAGGTGAAAATACATCACCCTTTCTTTAGGCCAGCAAACCCTTGGCTGGAAACAGTTGGTTGGTCCGCAAGGGGCTGATGCTTTGAAGTGGCAGTTCTAATTTGCCCGCACAGGGCTGATGCTCGTGGTTAATGCGCCCACACTCCAGCAGCGCTGGTTCAGAGCCAAGGTTTTGGCGATGTTCAGTCGTAATGACGAGAGTTGACCAGCAGTGAGATGTTTCTTGGTATTAACATCTCCGCTGGTTCGAGAAGTTGTCTTTTCCTTAGGCAAACCTTGAACTGAGTACAGCGTTTGTAGAACATGCCCAGCCGCCAGCTGGAGCAAAGGTTGGCCTGGAGCCTAACTCCGTGATGACGTGACGCAGGGCCTTCGGCAAGACCGTGCCACCAGAGGGTAATGACCCCCGGCAAGCTTGTAGTAGCAAGTGAGTGAAGATGGAGAGTCAACCCATAGGCCGATGGACCTACGGTTATATAGCGGTAGTGACGTCAGCGCGCCGAATCTTCCAGAATGAAGGAGGAGTGAAAGAGCAGCCAATCAAAGCACAGCCCCATGCACATTGCGAGCGTTGCCGCTGGGGCAAGCACAGTACCTCGTGAGAAAATGTGACGGTATGGTGCATCTAGAAAGACACTTCAAAAAAAAAGGTAAGTACATGAATAATAAAGAACAACAATTCAGATGAAACATAAGTTAAATAAATAAATAAATAAATAATCAGAACACCGCGTTCATACTGCAATTATAAAGGAAAAAATAATGGGGCAGAAATTGAACGTGTTTTTCAAACCGTGCGGGAAACATAGCCTACAAAAAACATTCGCAAAAGCGAACAGTAAGCATAGCTAACGCTGTCGGTCCCTTTACTTGGGTGTGTGTTTGAAGACAGTGTGATGATATTAGTCTGTTGCCATCTCTTGCCGTATGCAATAGTTTTTGCATTTGCATATCGGCTAGGGAAAAATGTTGCTTTTTACAGATGTTCAGTCTCATTTATGACCGTCATTACAGTATATGGGGAAATTTTGGTGCTGAATAATGGCATTCCGAACACAACTAGTGTCTTGGATCGACTACTATATAAGGTGCTCCTCATAGGATCACAGCTTCTGCTGTGACTCAGTGAGAAAAGCAATGGCAAACTACCTTTACATCTCGCCTTGGTTGGCTCCTCAGTTTAGGGGCTGTGACAACGCTGTAATGTAGCCCCGTGTACTTTGGGTGTGTGTAGAATAACTGGTCTTAATTGTAATGGCTGTATTAGTGTGTGTTATCTGTAATTCAGGTAAGGACTGCCGACGATCAATTTCAAGTAGTTCCTACTATTGCTACCAAATGCTACCGTCAACGACATCTAGCCACAAAATTGGCTACTAGATGCCACCTTAACTGGCAGCTGGCGACAGACGTCGGAACTTAAAGGGCGTTAATCAAAACTCACCTACAAATTTAGCTCCACACAATTATAGTTAGTGGAAGGTTATTTTATATGCTATACTGTAAATCTATGACATGGGCCCACCGGCTTTACTTTCCTTCCGAAGGAAGTCATACTGAGTGATTTTTATCGCTCTTAAAAATTCGACGACGGCCGGGTTTAACCCACGATCTTGGGCGTTGAAGCTCAGTTTGTTACCAACTACGCCTTGCCTATCACTCTTCAATATAGTGCCTTTCCTTTTAAAGGGAGAGAGTTGTTCCCAAATAACCTAGTATGGCGGTATTTTCCTTTTCCAGTCTCCAGGTTGATGACTTAACGGAAGCTGTCTTATTGAGGTGACTTTTGCAACTCTAATATTAATAGGGTCTATGATTTGGGATAGGAGCCCTGATATTTCCAACACAGCATTTTTGCTTGAAGTGAATATTGATTCACCTAAGGAATCATTTCACTTAGGATTCCATGACTGGTTATTTATGGTCTCAGGGTACCTATTGAAACTCCACTGCCAAATATCATGTGTTCAATTCCCGCATTGGCCATGAGTGCTCAAATGGGGTACAATTCGCCTTGTGTACCAAAAAGGAGAAGAGATCGGTTCGATTCCTAACTCGACCTCTATAGAAGTGGTCCACCAAGGCTGCCCACTTCTAATCGAGGCGAATGCCGCGATTGTTCCGAACTCAACGCCACGACACCCTCCTTTCCTAGCCCTTAGTCTAAATTGCAAACACACATACTACTGATGTTGTTTGAGTCTTCAGTCTTTTGACTGGTTTGATGCAGCGATCCATGCCTCCCTGTCCTGAGCTAATCGTTTCATCTCTACATAGCTACTACATCCTACATCCGAGGCAATCTGTTTAACATATTCTAACCTTGGTCAACCCCTACAGTTCTTTTCCTTGACCCTTCCTTCCATAACTAAGCATGCTATTCATGGGTGTCTTAGTATGTGTCCTACCAACCTATCACTTCTCTTGATTACCAGTCGCCAGAAACATCTCTCCTCTCCCACTCGTCTCAATACCTCTTCGTTTGTAACTCTATCTACCCATTGGATCTTCATCATTCTCCTGTTAGGGGGGCGTGGTGGATCAGCGGTCTAGCTGTATGCCTCTCACCAAGGCGGTCCGGGTTCGATTCCCGGTCAATGCATGTGAGATTTTCGAAGTGAAATGCCATGTCCTGTGGTTCGGATTCCACGTAAAAAGGAGGTCCCGTGGCTCATAATCACAAGATTCACGCTCACGTAAAACTACAATCTTCCTTCATTCTCCTGTGACACCACATTTCAAACGCTTCTATTCTCCTCTTTTCTGCTGCACCAATAGTCCAATTCCACTTCCATAGAGTGCCACGCTCCAGACAAAGGCTTTCAAAAATGACTTCCTAATACCTAAATCTATATTCGATGTCTACAGATTTCTCTTTTGTAGAAATGCTTTCCTTGCCTGATCCAACATACTTTTTATATCCTCTTTGCTTCGTCCATCACATACTACTGCATACACTAAAATAACACAGGTTTTCAGACAAAATCTAAACTTACACCCAAAAATTACCCTAGGATGAAATGACCACAATGTCCAATTCATAAATATATACTTATCACTCTGAAACGCCGGATGAATCAGAAAATTGAAGCTATGTTACAAGATTCCTATTTTACTTGTGATAACAGATCCGAAACAACAACAACAACAACAAATCCCTTCATGCAAGCAACTCAATGCTGAAAACATCCTAATACATTATCGTCCGATTGCTAACTCGAACCCGGTTCATCACTGAGTCTTATTGTTGGTGCATTTTAAATTAATTTTCATCGTTTTCTCCACTTTTCCAAACGTAAAGGACACACTAAACGTTTCTTACGAGGTGCCAGCATGATGACACCCGGTAGAATGTTGATTGTTCACCGGAAACTCAACCATATCCAGTCGATTAGAGTAGCAGTTAGCCTTTGGTGTATTCTTGTGAATACACGGTCAGGCAGAGTTAGCTTTTGCTGCTCTTTGATCTATTTTCATTAACCCGCCATCGGTATCGTTGTTAGGTTGCTCCTAACAAAAACATTCCTTATTAAGAAAAGTTTTTTGTTTTAAGACACAAACTTTTCCAACTCCAGGTATTCTCAAATAAGTATATGAGTCACATGTTTTTCTTTGTTTTGCGATGATTCACGCACACGTGTCACGTGTGGAAAGGTGGTAAGTCAGTGTCACAGGCAGTGTTAGGTGGCTTCTTGCCTCGATACCTTTGGCGTTACATTTTTTGCGCGTTCCGTGCTGGTGTAATATTTTTGTGAGAAGTGTCAAAGTGAAGTTTTAAAGGCTAATAGGCCAAGCGAATCTGTTATTTTGAGCTGGATTGATGAAGAGGACGACGTATTTACAGATGTTGACCAAGGCTGTGCTTCTGACTGTCTAAGTGATGCTCCTAGTGAACATTCCATGCATCAAACTGATACTGAGCAATCCAACGATTCAGATAGTTTTTTAGCATATGGCTTTTAGTGTCGGGAGTGTTCGTCTCGCCAGAGTTAGTAGCTGCTTCTAGCGGACACCCATGGGGTTGAGCTACAAGTACCGTTGCGTGTGGAGTGTTGTCTGGGGAAGGAAAGTGTGAATTGAAGGATTAGGAATTGGAAGGTATCGGCTGTGGCCTATAGTTAGAGACCAACCCCGACATTTGCCTGTAAGAAAGATGGGAAACCACAGAAAACCATCTTCAAGGTTGCTGGTGGGGGGATTCGAACCTCCTCGCCTCCGGGATGTGAGCAACTGCCTGCAGCCACGCCATAACAACCACGGCTAACTCACCCGGTATTCAAATAGTGAAATGAGTGAACAGGACAATGATAGAAAATAATGTGGTTTACAAATAATGATCAAATTTGTTGTTTAGAAATGTAATGCCAAGGTTTTTGTTCTTTTTTTATAACATTTAGTAATGTTTATGTAGATTTATGTGTATATAAAGAGGTAACATAAAACGAGTCTAATAAAACAAAATTATAATTACCTTCTAAAAGAACGAAAATAATATAGGAGTCAAAATTGTAGTACCATAGTTAATTTTTAGGTAATAAACTATTTTGGATATATACAAATATGTAAGTATATACTTACCTAGATATATACTAAATAACCAAATACTAGTATAATTTATTCTAAATGCCAAGAAGAGCCCGTATAAGCACTAAATCGTATACCAAGCAGATGTTAGGGAGCGACTATACACGCTACCTCTCTCGTAAGCGAGGACAACGTTACCGATGGCGGTTTAATTCGTTCTTTTACCTTTCGCAAACACCAACAGTGATTCCTTACGTTTTATTTTCTCTGTGTCCTTGCTTATATGTTTCGTAAGTCTGTTCTAGATATATCTCTTCCATGGACAACCTAGCGGCATCTGGCAGCTAACCTCTGAAGTTCCTCAACATCTCCACGCTCAAGAGGACTTCCTTACCAATCAAGCCATCAGGTGTCGTCGTTATCGCCAGCTAACATCTCCAAGAATACCGCTCCGTGAAGAAGAAACTTCACATCTATGAAGAACTTTTTATGTTATCAAGTTGCCTATCATAATGTATATTTTCTTGTCTTTATCCCCTCTTCTTTTGCTTCCCCTCCCCTTCCCCTCGTTTACCTTCTTCCGCCGTGTTCGTGGTTGCTCGCTCTCACTTGTGCGCCGGTCGGCATACTACAGTTGGGGCTCTCCCAAGTGCTTGTCTCCTGTGCTAGAGAGAAATTTTTAAATTTTAACACCATGTCTACATCTTAGACCAACGGTCTCCAGGAACTATCACCTATTCATCAAAATGAGCTAAGTACAAATCTCAATGTCTTTCAACGCCTTTTAATAGGTTTAAAATAGCTAAATGCTTTTTAATTCAATTTTACAGACAGTGTGGGGAATTGCTGAATGTTAAGTAATAACTGCCTTCAAGAGATCTTGAACTTTCTAAAATGAAACAGTACTTCTTCTACAAATTAGCTGAGATACTTTCTCACAACGAGGGACATCATTAAAATACACACTGTCTATAAAAAAACTTAGCTTTTCCTCCGCGGGACCTACTGCCCAATTCAACAGTCATCATTGCTCTGGAACCTTCTATGTCAAACAATCTTGCTACAAGTAAAGCCATCAAGTATTTTCCACTTAAATATGGGAATACTTCTCCTCACTAAGGAATTCACATCACATTTACTGTTGTTAAAACCTTAATTTTCCTTCCTCCGTGGGAACTTTTGTTCAGCATTCAACTACAACCTATAAACATTCCACCGCAATAAACTTGTTCAAGCTAAACTTCAACTAGTGATCTACATAATTGCAATAACTTTTTTCTCTATAACTTTCTGTGCTGCAAGAGTGAACTTTTCAACTACATCAATAGACTATAGTGAAATCAGTGCCCGTTCAACCACCAATCGCGTTGCGTTCGAATGGAAACAATAAATTTGGCCAAGACTTTTTCCTAATGTTCCCATTTCTTCCTTCCCAAATACCATTACTAACAAATTAAATTAATCTTTAAATTAAGTCAACTTATGTACCTAGCTATTACTCAACGACGCTTCGCCAAACCATAGGCGCCCTCCCAACTTTTCTCAACATACAACTTATTCACTCTGTTTGAATATCGGCAGTTATAGAAACTGCCTATTAATCTCTTTTTTTCTTTTTTTTTCTATACTCAAGAATTTAGTATCCTTTTACAACCTTTAAGATTTCTATAAAGGGATTCTAAAGGTGCCTACATTGTTATTGTTTTACGTCCCTTTTAACTACTCTGGCTTTTAGAGGCCTACATTGTACCTGATCTAATTATTAAGGTTTAATTACTTCATAATCGTTTTTACAAATATTAAATTTGTTAATCTTAAGCTCAACTTTAAAAAAATCCTATGCAGATTTTAGTGCTTACAGCAAGTTTAAAACTTGTACCCTATTCAACATAGTTTACCAATGGTAAATAAGTTATTATAAGGTCTGAGACCTTTGTATGTTCAACCTATTTATTGTTCTTAATTCAAACCTAAATCAAACTTATATGTTTTGTTCTATTAACAGTTTCTATTGTAAAATAAATATTTTCCATTTTTGTCTTCTCGCTTTAAATAGAATCAAAATTAGGCAGGTCCTTATCTTCCCTGCTTCTTCCTTTTAGCTTAAACTCTTTTCTCGAATCTGTAAAACAACAAAGTTCGTGCTACTTGTTGCATTGAACTTAAAACTTCTAGTAACAACATTTTCAAAGCTTCTCTTAGCGGCTATAGCTAATTCTAACGAGCCATTAAGGCAAGTATAGCTTGCTCCGCAAGCTTCCTGCTTGTTGAGATTTTCTCTCTAACTTATGGTTTGTTTTCAAAATTCATAATTTTCCTCTGGTCTAAACTTTTAGTCGGCACTCGGCTGGTTAAAAGCTCAGCTTTTCTTAAGTGCAACAATTGGTATTCTTCTAAAAGTTATCAAGAACAAAAGTAAAATTATTACTAAAAGCATTCATATTGCTTTATCGCTTCTCTTTCTGGGACCATTTGGTTGGTCTGACAGAGATCCAACAGAGTCCAGTAATAAAATTATTATACCAAAGTCAAATCCCTCTAGCATTCTTGAATGCATCACAAATATCAATCCTTCTAAAAAGAGAATTAGTACGGTCTTTTTCTTTTGGCCTACTTTGCCTTATCAGAGTGCCACCTGTCCCCATAATACCGGAATACCGGCCCGAGAGGAAAGTGCAATCATCGAGAACTTGAAGGCAACCTTAATTCACGCTGCACTCTCCGTCTGCTTAACACAGCCCCCGCTGGAGTTAGGTTCCTCCAAGCTTGGCACTGCCAATTCTTAGTTTAAAACTGTTTGTGGTGGATTCTCTTCCTATTGAACCCTTATTGATTTGCCGATCAATAAGTCTTCATGATTTTTATTATTATTATTACTGATGCCCAGGCAGTACATGTTGGAGGTTGACAAAGAGGAGACAGATAGTGTGTCGCAATTATTGCAACAGGAGTAGCGTGGTAGTTATTCCTGACGATGACCGGTTAAGCTGAGTTCAAGGACAAATTCAGTATGAACGCGCATCCGAATCGGCGTCATTATGGGCGTGCCAGAAGTGAAGTTCCAACCGATACACGATTGAATCAGCAAATCAGGAGAGAGGACGCCTAAGTCACGCGGTGGGTCGCGTACCTTAAAAAAGCGCGCTAAAACACGTGTATGAAGAACCGCCGATGCGATATAATTCCGCATAAGTCCATTGAGACGTTTGGATGAAAAGAAGAAGATTGATACTAGTCCCAAGTATGTGAGGTGAAAACTACGGATTATTTTCACAGATTGCCCCCACTCCACCCCGTTCTGTCAGTTTGTAATAAATTGATCGGTGATGAGCTGTTTGAGACACAACTTTATCGAGCTCTGGTGAGCAACGTCCACGCCAGTTTGAGTAACGATTTTATCAGGCTCTAGTGAGCATACTTCACGTCTGTTTGGACAAACATTTTATTTTGTGTTCAAGGGAGCAGAGTGCACGCTTAGCGGAGGAGATCTCTAGTCGAGATAAGCGCTACGTGGTAGACATAATTTGAGAGACTCGTTAGAAGCCAGTTGCGTGGTGATCGAAGAGTGAATTTTCTGTAAAATTTTGTGTTATATTTTATGTAACGTATATGTGCGTGTGATTAAGCAAATGCTGAGATAGGGCCAGTTCTACGTTGAGTAATCGCCTAGGACTTTATTGTGAGTGAAAGTCAGTAGCTCATAGCGATTCTAGCTAGGCAAACTAATAACTTTGAACATTTCTTTCCAAGAAGCAACGCCAAGATGTCTGCTGGAAGGTCGATTGGTGGAATGAAGTGCTACGCCTCGACCAATACGTCGACGATGGACGAGTAGATTTCCCGTAGGGAAATGCCTTGGGATGGAGGTTAAGTTCTACAAGCTGCACGGTGATGTACAAATCATTAATTTATTCAATAAGTAGTTAGATTAGACGCGGGAACGGTGTAAATATTTTATTCATTGTTTTTCTTGTATATAGATTTTTTTGTGTGTGCGCCGACACCGTTATATTTAAATGTACGTTGGCACGTGGCCAAAGCGTTTGTTTGATTGTATTTTTTTCTTAAGGGTCATTATTAGTATGCACGGCGTGTGTATTTGATTTTATCCATGCGTATGCGAAACTCGTCACGGTCGACAAGTGGTGCTTTATTCAAGTTCTTTTTTAGTAGGAAAAGGGGGGTAAAAGTTGTTAGATGTTTTACGAACAAGTTTTTATTTATACTAGGGTTGCCGAGCGCAACAAATTAAGATGTCACTGTAGAACACCTTAGTTCTATATTTTTTGAGTTTGTTTGAGTCCTTTTCAGGTTCTTTAGTCACGGACTAGATTGGGAGCGCAAGTCGGTGGAAAATACTTTATGTCCTTTATTTCAGGTTTCTGTCAAACCCATACGTGTGATTCTGGTGTGTGTATGGTGTCAAAGTGTGTGTATTGATTCTTCGTGATGAGGGGTAGGATGTGCCTACCGCCCTCAAATATTGTGGTTGTATTTTTTATGGAAAGGCAGCCCGCTCTCAGAGACTACTGTACCTTGTCCAGTGCTGATTCTTGGATTTCCGTGGGAAATGCTGAGATATTTTATTTTGACACACACACACGTATATTATGTGCTTTTGGGAGCACGCTTCTTCGAGACTCGAACCCGTGCCACGGCAGGTCGAGGTTATTGACACGTGGGTTGACAGATGTGCAGATTCCACTTAGCGCCCGTCTATGTCTAGTGATTCATCGTTTAGGCTATCTGTAGCAAACCTGTTCTTTTAAATGGTGATTGGATCATAATTAAATTGGGAGTTCGCCATGTCCGTTACGAATTACCACATATCGTATGAAATGAAATATTTGTTTTATGATGTAAATGTTGGCTTTGAGCCTAGTGATTTCTATGACTCATTTCATTGTTAGATTTGTCTGTTGTGACGCCGTTGGGTGTACTTGTGTATTTTCTTGTAAAAATGGCAAGCGGCCATATGTGTATTTTTCTTGATTGGTCACGTGTTAATTTACTTGTGTTGATTTGAAAAGTCCTAGTTTTAGGCGCTAATGTTGTTTGCTACGGCAGTTCTTTGATTCCAATTTCATGCGGAAATTATTTTGTTTTATTTAGTGTAGGAAGTGTCGGATTAGTTTAATTAGTGTTTAGTTGGTTCCTCGTGTCTGTCTAGCTCTAAGACAATGCAGATTCGTCCCCTGAAAGTTTACTGGATGGTAACGAATCTCGCATTAATTTGTACACATCGTAACGCATGTAGAACAGCCGCACACGTACATGTCATTGTAGTAATTTGGGACATTTGGTCTAGATGTTACGATCTCTCCAGAGATCAGGCCTAATTTGGCAATTTTTATTAATTCATGTGGGAGTCATTTGGGAGACCTTATTTTGTTTTATTGTAAATAGTGTAAATTTGTTGATCTGTTATTAAATTCATATGTTTTAATCCTGGTATTCACTTTTTCCTGCATGTTATAAGAAGCGCTTAACAACAACTTTACGAAATGGACTGTTACACCCCCCGAAACTGAGTCTCATATGCTTCTTTGCAAGGGTTCACTATCTACCAATACTTTCCTCCAAACCGAAACCTTTATCATCATCCCTTAGGTAGTGTTAATCCCTAGCTGAAACCTACCCAGCCTTTTCACCACTACGAGCGCTAGTGAGAGTCAATGAAACTCAAAAATATCTGGTCGATTAGATTAGCAGTTTGCCTTTCCTACTTCTACGAGTGCCAGTGTGAGTCAATGAAACTCAATAATATGCGGTCGATTAGATTAGCAGTTTGCCTTTTCTACCACTACGAACGCTAGCGTGAGTTAATGAAACTCAAAAATATCCGGTCGATTAGATTAGCAGTTTGTCTTTCCTACCAATACGAGTGCTAGTGTGATTCAATGAAACTCAAAAATATGCGGTCGTTTAGATTAGCAGTTTGCCTTTTCTAGCACTACGAGCGCTAGTGTAAATAAATGAAAATCCAAAACATCCGGTCGATTAAATTAGCAGTTTGCCTTTCCTACCACTACAAGTGCTAGTGTGAGTCAATGAAACTCAAAACAATCACGTCGATTACATTAGCAGTTAGCCTTTTCTACCACTACGAGTGCTACTGTGAGTCAATGAAACTCAAAAATATCCGGTCGATTAGATTAGCAGTCTGCCTTTCCTACCACTACGAGTGCTAGTGTCAGTCAAAACCGAGTTTCACTTATACCCTTATAACTACTTCCAGTGTGATGAAAAAAAAAATACGCCTAGGGGTATAGAATCAAGGAACACATTAAAGAAAGAATTATGTTATAAAAAACGGAACAAGTTAGACCTGGACCTTCCGTTGCGCATATGCGTCCAGTTGCATTACATCATCCCCCCGTCTGGATTCTTTGTCAACCAGTGAGCACATACTTCATCACGCGCTGGTTAGATGTTGCCAAGTAGTCATTATTCCCAGAACCTTGGCAGAGTACAGATGCTGTCAAGGCCGTCGAAGCAAGACTGTGCGGCTCTGTTCTTCATTACCACCAATACCAATACCAATGCTATGTCACTGAGAATGCTCCTATTCGATACTTTATGCTTGCATAATATAACCACGACGAGCAGCGAGCAGCCCCAAACAGCTGTTGCACCAAAGAGGAGAAATCGCATTTGCGCCTAGTGATCCCACCACTTCCCCTCCTAGACAAGATTCCGCCATGACAGGCCAGGTCTAACTTGCCACGCTAAGTTAATTTGGCTAGGATTTGAATCTAAAAGAAAACTAGTAAAGAAACAAGCGATTTTAGGCTGTTTTTCAGAAACTGCAATTAGGCCGGAAGTGATTATCGAAATTTGTGTTTCAAGTTTGATAGAGCTTTCCAAGACTCACAATTTGAAACCTTTCCGGGCCCTTTAACACTTCAACATTTGGCACAATTAATTGAGGAAATTGCTTAATTTTACGTTGTATGCTAGGAAATGTTTTTAACAATACAACAACAACAAACCAAATCAAATGCAGGTGATTATGGTTTAATCCCGATGTTTGACCAATTTTTAAGTCTTCTGCTTCATACAAGCTGTCGTTTCGGCCATCTACGGACCACGCTATTTCAACTACCCTTGTCCATGTCTTTGCTCCAGGGCCTTAACGTTCGCCCAGTATTCCCGCATTCGTTTCCTATGCTGTTCCTTCCTCGCTTCAGTCCATGTCTTTCCAGTTTCTAGTTTTGGCTTTTCTTGGAATCCATGATGTTCTCGGAGTTCCGACTTTAGTGAAACACGTTTCTGGATATCCTACTGGGTTATTCCCACTTCACGCAGGTATTTTTCTACCTCGGTGAACCACGCCACCTTGGTTTTCTTGTTAAGAGCATTTTTCTCAAGATCTGCCTTTCTCTTATTTCTAGCTTCTCGACCATACCCTTTCTACTCATAGCAAGGCATTAGGCACCATATAAAGCCTCCTGTCGTATTACTGTGTAGTAATGTCGTATCTTGGCGTTAATGGATATTGATTTCTTCTTGTAGACATTTTTACTTAGTTGATATGCCGTTTCTATTTTCCTGATCCGTGATGTAAAGGCTTCTTTATACGAGGTGTTGGGATCTATCCACTCTCCAAGATAATAAAATTTCCTTGTTCGTTTGATTTTCCCTTCTCCTACCTATAGCACGTAGGGTGCTGACTTAATGTTTGTTATAAATTCCGTTTTCTCGAAGGATGTCTGGAGTCCCGCATTTGCTGTTTTTGCCTTCAGTTCACTGATTTGTTCTACGGCTGTTTCTAGTGAGTCAGAAAAAAATGCAAGGTCATCTGCAAAGGCCAGGCAATCAACCGTCAGATTCATACTTCTATAAACAAGTCTAACTCCATTTTCAACTCCTTTATTACCCATTCCTTTCCGCCACTCACGGATGACCTTCTCGAGTACGCAGTTGAAAAGTAAAGGTGAGATCCCATCTCCTAGCCTGACTCCCGTCCTAATTTCAAAGGAATCTCTCCCATAAATTTCACTTTGGAGGTGGTGTTGGTAAGATTCTCTTGGATAATTGCTTTTGTTTTATTATCTAGGCCGAATTCTTTATTATTATTTCACACATTATTACTTTAAGAAAATTCAACCTACTTGCCACTCTGAAACGCCGGATGAACTAGAAAATTGAGGTAAAGTTACAAGATTTCTAGTTTACTTGTGATAACAGGTCACTAGGTTTTCGTTCCGGTCTTGTGAACCTACATTCAGCGAACTCTCTTAAGAGACGCTTGTCTGCGATATTGGGGGGAGATATCAAAGTGGTTTCTTTCAACTGCCCTAGGCAGATCTGTCTGAAGCACGTTCAATTGAAAAGACTCTTCTTGACTTGTGAGAGAGAGTTTCCTTGATTCATTTTTTTTTTAAAGATTCGCTCTCGTGATGTTATGCGCGAGGTATCGATCTCCTATACCGGAGATGGTGGACCTCTGACAAGCGGTGCAGGAAGCAGTTCCAATTGACATGAGAGAATGTGAGCATTTTTGATTCCCAGACCCGTCTTCCTCTTCAGGACCTTACAATTTGTAGGATAGACTTGGCGACCACAGGATCCTGAACTATATTCGAATGTCTTCCTTATTACATCTATTTTTCTCCTTTCTTCGTTTTCGGCCATCTTATTCTAGGTTTTTCCAGTAATTCTTAACCCTTCCACTGTGTTCTTTGCTTCTTTCATTTTTCCAAACAGCCGAGCACTTTTCGTGTATTTCCTGAAAACCCCAAATATTCTACTGTATTACTTTTTCGAAATGTAATCCAGCCTAGAATATCTTCTTTTGTAATTTACATTTCTGTTAAATCCTTTTTTCACTTTGATGAACCAATTTATTTGCGTTTTAGGTATCATTTGGTATTGGGTATTATGAAGTCATTTTTGAAAGCCTTTGCCTGGAGCGTGGCGCTCTATGGAAGTGAAACTTTGACTATTGGCGCAGCAGAAAAGCGGAGAATTGAAGCGTTTGAAATGAGGAGTTACAGGAGAATGATGAAGATCAGATGGGTAGATAGGGTTACCAACGAAAAGGTTTTAAGACGAGTGGGAGAGGAGAGATGTTTCTGGCGACTGATAATAAAGAGAAGAGATAGGTTGGCAGGACACTTACTAAGACACCCAGGAATAGCAAGCTTAGTTATGGAAGGAAGGGTCGAGGTCAAGAACTGTCGGGGTAGACAAAGGTTAGAATATTGTATGTTAAACAGATTGCCTCGGATGTAGGGTGTGGTAGCTATGTAGAGATGAACCGATTAGCTCAGGAGAGGGAGCCATGGAGTGCTGCATCAAACCAGTCAATAGACTGAAGACTCAAACAACAACAACAACAACATTACCTAACTAGCAGTGGTGCCCGGCTTCACCCGGTGAATTTGTTTGTTTTATGGATGATAATGAATACTACTACAGGACTGGCACATAATACTTAAACAGAAAAAAATATTTTAAAAATATAATTTTTTGTGGTGGTGGAGGTGGTGGCGCTGGGGGTGATATGTAGTACAGTATAATGGACGTAACATTCAGGTCATTTTCCCGTAATGATAATTACAATAATGAATAGGGAAACGGCTATTTACTAACTACAGTACTGACACGTGTAACTTACAAACGGATTGAAAAATATATTTAGAAAAAGAAGTATGTGACAAAAGACACTGCCTAGGGCCTATATCTCATTGACTGTTAGAAAAGTAGAGATCAATAGTGTCGTCTTTCGTCATAGTGCCATAGGAGAATAATCAGAGCACTTTGGAAAACTTTGGCTGTCCCGAGCTCCTGAAGTAGCAATAGTGGCATTTATCGCCACATACCGTTCAAGGATAAGGATCTGAATAAATGAAAGTAAATTTGAAAGCACCAACGCTTATTGCAGCTGATTACCTCTATGTACTGCACCAACACCATCGCACTTTTACAGGGGCATAATATTTTCATGATGATAACTGTTTTAAGGGGCCTGAGAAATCTTCTTGCAATAATTACTCCCAGTGACTCCAATTGATAAGCAGCGCAAGTTGTAACTATTTTCGCATTTCTGATAGGGGTGACGTGATGCAGCTCACATTGCCAGCCAACAATTGACTTATTAAAATATTCTTACAGTTGCACTATACGGACATGAATGGTTCTACGACCTTAAAACGTAGTTTTCAAGTTCATTTTGTCTGTTGTTCTAAATGTAGGGAATGAAGGGAGTTGTCCAAAATATCAAGTGGACAGTGTTACACACACGGTTCCAAAGGGTAAGTACATTAAGTTTGGTTAAGATCGGTGAAACTATGTAGACTTGTGCCAAAGGGCCTAAATGCAGGGAATGGAGTGGTCTGTCCGAAATTTCACGTAGACAGTGTTACTCGTCGGGTTCCAAATGGTAAGTATGTAAAATTTGTTTCAGATCGGAGGAACGGTGTAGATTTGTGCCAAAGGGCCTAAATGTAGGAAATGGAGTGGTCTGTTGGAAATTTCATATAGACAGTGTTAATCGCAGGTTTCCAAAGGGTAAGAATACACATTTTGGTTCAGATCGGTGAAACGGTGTAGATTTGTGTCAAAGGGCCTAAATGTAGGGAATGTAGTGGGCTGTCCGAAATGGCATGTAATAAAGAGTGTTACTCGCAGGGTCCCGAAGGGTAAGTATACAAATTTTGCTTCAGATCGGTGAAGCGGTGTAGATTTGTATAAATAACAGACAGACAAACCAACATTGAGCTATGTACCGTATTTACACATGCTAGTGCAACAATCACAATAAAGCAGGTTATCACAAAAATTCTATACACACACCCATGCACACGGGGCAACATGACCCCGATGTCTAAGTCCCGCAAATGAAATATTAACTGTGCATACGAAAGCATAGAGAATACTACAGTCCAATACAATCCTTGATTGCCAATCGGTCAGTTTTCCCATGTGTCCTTTAGCAAATTTTACCGGACTATCATGATACAGAGTAAATCGTTGTTGCCTAGTGACAACCTGTCCATCAATGGTGCGGCGTTGACTATCATGATACAATGTTAGTCGTTGTTGCCTAGTGACAACCTGTCCATCAATGGTGCGGCGTTGACTATCATGATACAGTGTTAGTCGTTGTTGCCTAGTGACAATATGTCCGTCAATTTATTAGAACGGTGAAACGGTGTAGATTTGTGCAAAAGGGCCTAAATGCAGGCAATGGAGTGGTCTGTACGAAATTTAACATAGCCTAAACTATTCCTCTTGAATCTGACTATCATATACAAAAAGAATTTTTCGAATCCGACTGATAGTTCCAAAGATTAGCACGTTTAAACACACAAACACACAAACTCTTCAGCTTTATTATATTAGTATAGATTTACGCATTCTAGTGCAACAATCACAATAACGCAGGTTATCACAAAAATTCTACACACACACCCATGCACACGGGGCAACATGACCACGATGTCTAAGCCTCGCAAATCAAATATTAACTGTGCATACGATAGCATAAAGAATACTACAGTCCAATACAATCCTTGATTGCCAATCGGTCAGTTTTCCCATGTGCCCTTTAGCAAATTTTACCGGACTATCATGATACAGAGTAATTCGTTGTTGCCTAGTGACAATATGTCCGTCAAGTTATTAGGACGGTGAAACGGTGTAGATTTGTGCAAAAGGGCCTAAATGCAGGCAATGGAGTGGTCTGTACGAAATTTAACATAGCCTAAACTATTCCTCTTGAATCTGACTATCATATACAAAAAGAATTTTTCGAATCCGACTGATAGTTCCAGAGATTAGCACGTTTAAACACACAAACACACAAACTCTTCAGCTTTATTATATTAGGTTAGATTTACGCATTCTAGTGCAACAATCACAATAACGCAGGTTATCACAAAAATTCTACACACACACCCATGCACACGGGGCAACATGACCACGATGTCTAAGCCCCGCAAATCAAATATTAACTGTGCATACGATAGCATAGAGAATACTACAGTCCAATACAATCCTTGATTGCCAATCGGTCAGTTTTCCCATGTGTCCTTTAGCAAATTTTACCGGACTATCATGATACAGAGTAATTCGTTGTTGCCTAGTGACTACCTGTCCATCAATGCTGAGACGTTGACTATCATGATACAATGTTAGTCGTTGTCGCCTAGTGACAATATGTCCGTCAAGTCATTAGAACGGTTAAACGGTGTAGATTTGTGCAAAAGGGCCTAAATGTAGGGAATGGAGTGGTCTGTCCGAAATTTAACATAGCCTAAACTATTTCTCTTGAACCTGGCTATCATATACAAATAGAATTTTTCGGATCCGACTGGTAGTGGCTATCATATACAAAGAGAATTTGTCGAATCCGACTGGTAGTTCCAGAGATTAGTGCGTTTAAACACATAAACACACAAACTCTTCAGCTTTATTATATTAGTATAGATTATGCTACTCCCGTTTTAGTGGGTTTGGGGATGGGATGCGCTTGAAATTCTATGTGGTGGGTGGATTTTCAGGCCGGATGCCTTTCCAGACGCCTGCCTCATAACCTCACAAGAGGAGTTAATGAGAGATAGAATGAGTGAAACTGAATGAATCGGGACAAGGAATTGGAAGGAAGCGTCTGTGGCCTACTAAAAGGGCATTTCAGACATTTGCTTAGTTCTGGAAATCGGAAATCAAGAAAACTCCATTTCAAGGACGGCGACGGTGCAGTTCGATTCCAACCCAACCGACAGCGGTGGCTACGCTCGCTAAAGCGCAGTGTTAGGTCATGGGGCCAAGCTCTCTGCTGAATCGGTAGGCAGGTGGGTTCAAGCCCCACCGTAGGCCGTCCTTGAAATGGGTTTCAATGGTTTCCCCCATTTTCAACACCAGACAAATGCTGGGACGGTACCTTCTGACAGGCCACGGCCGCTTCCTTCCACATCCTCGCTCAGTTTCATTCATCTTCATCCCGGCGTGCAGGTCCCCCACGGGCATGGACTAGAAAGACCTGTATTGGTCTCTCAGGAGGTCACACGATAATAATAAATAATAATAGCCTAACCCTGTACAGTACATAGTGAGTGTAGTTAACGCTATCATTATTGTTATTACTAGTGCGCCCGTGCGAGCTTTCGCAACGAGAATGTAGGTTTATGGGGTAGTAGGGGAGAATGTGGGAGAAGGATTTTAAATATTGAAGAAATGTATTTATTGTTGTTAAACGGCATATTGAGCCCGTCAGAGGAGCTGCCAGGATAGCCAACAACCGCAATGACTTTCCTAACATCTCATCCGCCGGACCTAACTGCCGAGAGGATCAGGTGAACTTCCAAATAGGCCAAAGCGGCACGAGAAACTGTAGTCCACGAGGATCGTGGTACATGGTGACGAAGGTCATAGACTGCCTAAGGAAAGGTTCACCTTAAAAGCTAGACTGAGAAAAGAAACATCCAGGCTTATGTAAAACATCGTGAACATTAATTGTAAATTTTACAAACACCTAGCCTAGTTCGGAGGGTTTCTATCGGCTAACCCGCAAGCTAATAAATAATCAAAAATAAAGAGCAGGTCCCTACCTGAGAAGTTACAGTAAACCCTCGCGAATGTCTCACAATAATAAAGCAACAACAGCAACACTAGGAAAATGGTACGACGCAAATCCCTAGGTCAAGTTACAAAATTAAGCTAATATCAGGATTTACATTTAACAGGGTAGCAAAACAAATCTAGTTAGGATGATACCATCTCCACATTTACATTTAACGTTAATTCATCTAGCTAAGTCCTATCAATTAATAACAAAATTTACGGCGGTGACGTCCGTAATAACAAACAATTACATTCAAAGCTAAGTGAACAGCCATAAAAAACATCTAAGTCATTCTTATGAACTAAGTGCTAATCAGCACACGATAGGGTAACATAGAGGATTCATACACTTTTACATCATTAATAAATAACAAAAGACCACAGTTTTATTCAAATGCCTGCCTGCACCTTGGTTTAATCTTTGTAAGCCATAGTCATCTAATGTGTGTAGTTACGGTGACGACTGCGTAGTAAAGACTACGTATAACATCGTATGGCCTGCGCTCCACCAGCTACGAACTCAAGGTTCGAGCAAGCTTCAGTCACAACAAAAATGTGTCAGCTGTCCTCAAGTCATTTCCTCCAGGAAATACCTTCATAAACACGGCTATGTCAGCAGGTTCCAAATGCAAATGAACAAGGTTAAGTAGAAAGGATTCGTTAGTTAGCTTTTGTTTTATCAAAATTATGCGTTTTATTATTAAGATGTCGGTTTAGGTTATCGTTGGTTTAAGGCGAATAATACTGACAAGCCTGGGCACGGAGCGTCTCCCCTGAGATCATCTCTGCCAAAAAGCCTCGACTCAAAAGTCGCAATACAATCAACGAGCAATAACAACTCGGACACACAATAACACAAGTTACCAGCGGTGCACAGCTCGCGTTCAATAACTCTGGGATGGGCCTGGACACAAGCAGTTACCCTCCTTAAACATCTGGTCCACGGGAACAATCCCGGACATGGTACACACAATACCATCATTCATGAAAAACCTCCCTAACGGGGCTAGCCTACAACGTATTATAGAAACCTGACGTAACTGTTCTCATCAAAACAACAGTACACGCAACATCGTTTAACTAAAAAATGACAGTCTACAAAACATATGATCAGATACAAGAATGAACACTGGGTTCCATAAGCAATAATTGCAATGAAAGGGAAAGTGAATGCTAAAAGCATTCTGTCCTATGTTAACATGAGTCTGTCTCACTTAGAAGCATGCGCTCTCACATGGGCGCTGAGTCACAAAACCTGTTCGTGTCGCCGCAGGCTACAAGTATCCTGCGCTGTTAGGCACAACACACTAACTAGGCCGGCAATTTAAGCAAGAAAATAACTGTACAACTGGCCTGATAATAATACCTATACTATAGGTTATAAACCTCGAAGAATATGTGCATAAAAAGCACGCTATAAATCTGAATACAATCATATAACACTGTCTTTCACATCAAAGACGTTTAAAAGGTAGCAATGTCACTCATTGCTGGAGCTCTCTGCTCTCAAAGATAAAATACACTTCAGTAGTTGCTTGTATCAAATATCAAATAAACACGTGTCATCACACATGACACTAACAAAATAATAATTGTGGCGCAAATTCCACTCTCTGCTGGATCTGCTTAATGATACGCTGGAAACTGGGTTCGATGCTAGACAACAACGAAACCTCCCTATTATAAGGTCCACACATGACCTGGATGGCTTCTGAGCTCATCTCAAATGAAATATAATGCAGTTACAAAACTGGTAATTACAGACGATTACCCAAATGATACGACTACTCTAACGAAGTCAGGGGTTTACATAAACTGGTTGCAAAAAATGCTGTTAAAGAAACTTGACCATGGCATCTGATTGCCATAACTAAAATCTGCAAAGACTTGAAAAACACCCCAGTTAGGGTTAAACAAAGTAGCCTCAAAATGACTACAGTCACGTTTAGCAAAGGTCAGAAATTGGCGTCTTACGACGTCCATCAAGCTGCACCAGGGTTGACCAAAATGTCAGACCCAAGGGTGACTCACAATCACTGCAAATGAATGACATCTAATTAGACTAAGTTACATTCCCTACCTATGAAATGGCTGTCACTAAATTCGGTTGGTTCACAAACTACACTAATCTAACTATACCACCAGAAACTAGAACAAGGAAGGGTGTACAAAACTCACAATACGGAGGAGTCCAAACTTAGCTCTCTGTCCAACAACAAGGGTTGAACAAAAGTGCCTCTGGCTTTCAGGTTTGGCATCGTCCTCATCAGAACTTCCATCTGGGCTCTTCCAAAGACCAGGGTTCGGTCTGTCCCTGTAGTTGACCTCGTGAATGGACTGGACTTGCCTAGGAAAGGCATCCTCGGTTCCTTCCTCCTCGTCTGATGTTCTAGAAGTTCCATAATCAAGCTGGTCCCATCCGAGACATCTCCCTCATACCATAATGGTATTAGCCCGTGGTCTCGGTCCCGAACATGGTGTTGAAAAAGTTAACCAGGTGGGCGGTAGAATAAGACTTGTAGTAGTTCATTATTATCACTTGAAGATTACAGTATTAGTCGCAGATATCACAGACTTTAAATATAACTGGTGACACGGCCTCTACACTTTGCAGATGTAAATGATAAATGGCCATGCACTGGTCTGCGGTTCCACACGTGTACAGACGCTACTTTTTCTATCACGTGGCATCCGTGAAATGGGCGTCGTTTTATTACGGATAAATTCACCGTAGCAATTACTATATAATGTACTTTTATAATCACACGTGTTCAAAGTAATACTTTCACATTTACCTGTATATTTTCCGCACCAGGCTCTCGGCCCTCCACAAACACGTGGGTGTAAAAAAGTGGTGCTACTGTAATGTCGTAAATTTCACAATACTTGCCAATTAATTCACATTACAATTCGTGGTGATCACTGCACATTAACAACAGTGATTCGTAGTACTATTGTGCTCGATGGCACTCGATAATGATTTCCACGCTGAAAAGCGGACTGTTTGCCACGTCTTATGCGACGGATATAATAACACGCCTACACAGGGCGGATTCTCCAGACGTAGTGCAAGGAACTGCGTTCCTCGTGGAAGCAAGTTGTCAAACTAAGTCGTTGAGTGACTACTTACATTCCTATTTGCGTATCTGCAATGATATTACCTTACCTTAAAGCGAGAAAACATTCTCCAAAATGTTTCAATAATACAGAATGACGAAATGGAATATTCTGAGTCTCGTGGAAAGATAATTTGATTAATAAGATCTCAGATAAATAATTAGCAGACTTCACCAAAGTCAAAAGTGCGATTCTTCGCTACTTCAAAGAGAATAGTATAAGCTCTCAGCTTCTCGTAGCTTTCTGGGTGTGTTCAAAAGTACTACATCCCATCATAAATGTGCTGTCGTTAAAAAATATCACATGAACCTTAGCTCAGCGGGTTCATCTGCCTCTCCGTCGTTTCAAATAAAATGTTGGGACGACATTTTTATTTGACTCAAAGTTCATTCATAAGTGATATTTTTTTAGATTAGCTGCGTTGAAGGTTCCAATGCGCTCTCCTGTCCGATTGTCTTCAATCACATAACTTTCAATGTTCAGAGGTTGTCGAATACGACTGGGGCCATAATATAAAGACAGAAATTTCCCATATATGGTCTATAGGACTTGAAATTCCGGGTCTCCTTATAAGGACAAGGTCTCCCGCTACTAGTGGTTCTCTGAATCTCTGGCGTCTAGTTTTCTCAAGCGTTTGGCAGCTTGTCTGTCCAAAGTGTCCCTTGCAGCTAAAGGTCTGCTGGCGTGTGATGGTTGTAAACAAGGTGGATTTACAATCACACGATTCCATATTCTCATTGGCATCTCTTTCAAATGCAAAACCATGGGTATTTGACCAGTGCTTTCATGGACTGTTGAGTTAATACATTTCGCCATGATAATTAGGACTTCGGTCCATCGCCAGTGTTCTTCTTGACAATACAATCGACAGAATTTTGCGATAGTAGACATTACGCATTCTGCTGGGTTGCTCTCTGGATGGCGAATAGACGATAAAACATGACCTATCTCCAACTCGTTCATAGCATTGGCAAATTCTGCCGAGGTGTACTGTGATCCATGATCAGTCAACAGGAATTGTGCCTTTCCTGCCTCCGGTATCACTTGTCGTCTAATTCTCTGAATAATCTGATGTGCGGTGGCTTTCTGAATCGGATGAAGCATCGTATATTTCGTGAACACATCAATGGTTACAACAATGAAGCGATTCCCACGACGGGCCTTAGGTATTGGGCCATAAAGGTCCTGTGCGTATAACTCTCTGGGTTGAGTTGGGAGTATTGGTCTAGGTGGTTCCTTCAACAAGTGTGACGTGTACTTGTTCCGCTGGCATGCGTCGCAAGCACGTAAACACTGTCTAACGGTGGTTCCTAGCCTTTTCCAAGTAAAATACTCCTTGATGGTTGCAATGGTCTTGTCAGTCCCACCATGTCCAATGGATAGATGAACCATAAGAATAACAGATTCTTGATATCTCCTCGGAATAACTGCACGCAGTTGAGTGTGGTCCTCGTCCACAAACTTATACAAGACACGATGATAGATCAAATTATCATCTGCAAGAGCAGCAATCCTCGCATAGTGAGCATCCTGTGGATCCATTCGTCGTTTCAGGAAACGGATAATATGCCTGAGTTCCTCCTCACGTCGTTGTCCTTCAGGTAGATGACGAAGTCGGCGAAGGTGTTCCTCGCATTCTCCCTCGATGTCAATGGCATTCACAGCGGCTTCAGGATTCCGGCTGAGAATGTCGGCCAACACATTCTCTCTGCCTGGTCGGTAAACAATTTCCAAGTCAAACTGTTGGAGAAACAGCGTTCAACGGGTGATCCTGTCGCTTGCCAGTCTTGTTCGTAAAATGAAGGTCAGCGCATGGTGATCGGTCCTCACAATAATCCTCTGGCCTAACAAAAGTTTCTGCCAGTACTCAGGTGCGTAGACAATCGCAAGTGCTTCAATCTCAGTGGTGAAATAATGAGATTCATGCGCTCTCAAACGTCGACTTAAGAAAGCGATGTAATGACGTTTCTTCTCATCATCCTCCTGCAGTAGGATGGCACCTATTCCAATCGCAGATGCATCAGTCTCTAGAATAAAATTCCGGGAGTAGTCTGGATATTCTAACTGAATCGTATCAACCAGCATCTGTTTAGCTTTTCTGAAAGCTGTCTCGCACTCGTCATTCCAAGCCCATCTGCAATTCTTCTTTAGCAAACCTTGCAGTGGTGCGACAGTATCAGAATACTTCTCACAATGAGCAGCAAAGAATTGGAGAATTCCTAGGAATTGTCTCACGTTTTTCACACGGGTTGGCGTTGGAAATGCGGCAACGGTTCTGATCTTTGCCGGATTCGACCTGTATCCATCTCCATTAATTATGTGTCCCACAAATTTGACTTCTCTCTGGGAGAATCGACACTTGTCGAATTTCACTTTAAAATTAGCCTGTCGAAGATTCTCAAAAACAAGGCGTAAGGTTGTTAGATGTTCTTCCCCTGTTTCCGAAGCTATGATGATATCATCCACGTAACATATCACCTTCTGTTTCACTTCAGGAGTCAGCTTCGCATCAAGTGCTCTAATTAATGCAGCTCCGGCATTTTTCACTCCAAAGGGTAGTTTTCGAAAGACATAGGTGGTCTGATCGAACAGAAACCCTGTATACTTCTGAGTATGCTCAGATAATCTTATATGGTAGTAGGATTGTACCAAGTCCAATGACGAAAATATCTTCTTTCCCTTAAACTTCCTGAGGATGTCCCTAATCTTGGGCGGTCTGTCGTTCTCAGGAGCTAAGCGTTCATTTAAGGCCCTTGCATCGAGACAAAGTCTCAAGCTTCCATCCAACTTAACCACAGGTGTTATAGGATTCAAGAAAGGAGTCGGTGACTTCCTGATTGTACCTGCTGCTTCCATCTCATGGATCTTCTTAGCAGCTTCCTCGCGGTGTTTCTCTGCGATAGGATAAATCTTCTTCTGGATTGGGGATCATCCAGTAGTACAAGATCATACTCGTAGTCCAATATCTCACCAGGTGCGGTGTCGAATATATTCTCGTATTCGTTTAATATTGCATCTAGTTTCTCTCGTATGGGTGCTGATAATGGTCCTGCCTTTACGTCGGCATCTTGTGTCTCCTCAAATCCCTTGCCATTTAAATGCTCAACAACGTTGACTTCGGATTCAAATTCCGGTTCTTCCTCTACTAAGTTCATTTGAATGGGTTCGTTTGGCTTAAACTCGACCGTATTACGTCCCATATCAATGATTCCATCATACTTCCGAATGAAGTCTGCACCCAATATGGCATCATGATGCAAGCCTTTCATCACAAGAAATTCGTGCAAGTACACGTGGCTCGAAATTTTCAAAGTGCATAGAATCTGAATTTTGCACGTCACAACACGGTCAGGTATAACACCTCTGACTCTTACTGCGGAAACTGGCAGCTCTGTCACCTCAGAGTTTGCTTTCAGTCTGGCATGGCAATCGGCGGAAATGACACTTATCATCGCCCCAGTATCGATGAGAATGACTACGTTACATCCATTCAGGGTAGCTACAATCTTCGGTAAACGCGTCAATTCGTAGTTGTGGTTCGTCGTTCGTCGTTCGTCTAATAGACCTTCCTGAATTGGCTCCCAGAGTAAGATGGTGGCAGTTACTCTTTGCTCAATCGGGTAAGAATCTATTGGTTTTTCGGCGTTTTTTCCTTTCCTGGTGGAAAGTACCGGGCTGGTTTCACTCCGTTTCTTCCGCCGTATTACGTGTTTCCCTCGAAGTAGGGTTCTGATCTCCCTCTTCTTGTATCTCTTGAAGTTCTCGGAGTTGCTGAAGATATTCACGACTCTCCCGTGCTCTTCCCCTCCAGTCTCGATCGGTTTGGTATCTGGGGTCTCAATCTATATTATAACCTCCGCTATAGCGGTAATCCCTGCGGATACTTCCGTGCTGTGGGTTCCGGCTATGATTCCCTCGGCGGTCGTTATCGTGACGACGGTCTTCGTTTGTCCCTCGATCGAAGCGCCGGTTCCAGTGACTACGACGGTCACCTCTCTGGTCTCTAGCATATGGAGTGTTGTTCCATTCTCTCCGACCACGATTATAGTCATTGCGCTGTCCAGAGCTCTCTTGAGTCTTTGTCTGCTGTGGCGTCTGGCACACTTTGTCCACAGTTGTCAGGTTGACATGTCGTTCTTCACGCCTGTCAGCCTTCTACTGACGGTGTGTCGGAAACTGTTCGGTGTTAGCATCCAATCGTCGCAAGATTTGGTCGCATTGTTGAAAAGTCGATGCTCCAGCAGCGATCAATACACGTTGCACGTCTGCTGGGTATTGCCAAACGATGGTGTTTACCAGGTCTTGCTCTGACAGTGGGGGTTGTAAACAACGGAGTTTCGCAAGCTGGGTTGCGAAGTAGTTCGCATAGCGCGTCGGAGTGTTTGAGCTGTATCGGCGAGTGTACATCTCAGCTCTGATACTCTGCTGGATGTCGCTTGACCAGTAAGTCCTCAGCGAGGCTTCTCTAAAATCTTGGTAGCCTACAAATGAGTAACGGAAGGCTCTAAACCAAGTGCTGGCTTGCCCCTCAAGCAAAGGCTCAAAAACTCGGAGTTCTCTCTCCGGAGTCACCATTGTGTCTCTCAAGTAGCTTTCTACATTCGCCAAAAATTCGACTGGAGTGATGCCACTTCCAGTACCTGAGAATCGAGCTGGTTGCTCCTCTCTCGAACGGATGATAGTCACATTCCCCTGCGTATGCGCGGGTCTGAACGAATTCGGCATATAGTTATGCGTTGGCGTGCTCGTCTCTTGACTCTGTCGGTTGGGTACGGGTTGGAAAGGATGTGCGTCAAAGTTTAACGCTTGACTGCGCTGAACCGGTAAATTGAGGTGGTTGCGGTTCTATGGGTGCGCTCGGCTGAAAATGTGCAGGCATAATCCCTGCGGATTGCGATCCTGGCGTCGTCTGAGAGTCTCCCATCTGTGAGGGTAAGTGTGTCTCTCTTGGTTGCGTCCCCAGTCGGTCGAGACGTCTCTCTATAACTTTGGGTCCTGGGATGGTCTTAGCTGCGACCTTATTCCCTAGATCGTTGAGCTGTAATTCTATTCTTTCAACTTTGCCTTTGAGGTTGGTATCGACTTCGCGAATAGCCGTCCTCAAGTTATAGCTGAGGTCTAACCTCTCGGTTATCGCTACTTCCGCGAATCGTTTCTGTAGGGAATCGATTTCTTCCTCGACTTTCGTCATGTTGTCCTGGATCTTACCAACGTCATCTTTGACCTCGGCTACCTTTGCCTCCATAGTGGTCTTATGTTCAATGAGGTCACCCCTCAACATCATGACATCGATCTTATTCTCTTCTCGATGAACATCAATGGTTTCACGTAGCCCTGTTACGTCAATTCCGTAATATTCTTTCTGTTTGTGTTCAACTCGTCCTTGACCTCGATAATACCATCGACGATCGTTCTGACGTTTTTGTTGACTGCGTTAGCTGCACCTCTCATCAGTATGAGACCTATATTCATGGTGGCCATGTCCTTCTTGACGGTGTCCATGAATCCCTCGACGTGAGTTAAACGAGTTCCGAATTCTTCTCGAGTTTGCTCCAAGTCGGCCCTCATGTCAATCTGGACTCTGTTAATCGTTGTCTGGATTTGAGCGGTGTGCTCCTCTAATCGGGTCTGCACGTCCTCCCTTGCTCTATTCATCTGATCGGTTAAACTATCTATACGCTGGTTAGCCTCCTGATGGTGTCGTATAACATCAACTCTAACAGCCGCTAAACCTGCCGTAAGATCATTCCTAGCTTCTACTCTATAAGTGTCCATGTCGGCCCTGACCTGCGTCAGATCAGCCCTAACATTATTGATTGACTGTGTGTGGATCTCATGATCCAGTCTCACATTGTTAATTGACTGGGTGTTAACCTCAAGATAACCCCGGACATTATTGATTGACTGGGTGTTAACTTCTAAGTCCAGTCTCACATTATTAACAGCTTGGGTATTCTCACCTAAGTCACATCGGACTTCACCTAAATCACCTCTTACAGTACCTAAGTCACCTCGGACTTCACCTAAGTCAGCAGTAATCTGCTGGAGATTGGCATTGACACCTGCCATCATCTCCCCAAACACACGACGAATTGTTTCCTCATCCTTGACAAGAAAATTATTTGAGAAAGAGAGGGATCAATCTCTAATGGAACTTACAGCTATGAATAGTTACTTGGTGGTATAAAGCTTGTTTCATTTAAATAAACATCACGAGTACAGCTGGAGTATGCAAACTAAGTGCTTCTACATTTACAAAGACAACGGCGAGCAAAGCAAAGTATTACATTTACTCAGGATGAGGCATCATCAAAGAAAATCCTATCCGTCATTTATCTAACACAAAAGCCTCACCCCATGGACTTGCATCAAACATGAATGCCATGCGGTTAATTGATCTGCAGTACGACTTTCTAAGTTCGTCCCAGTCCGGCCAATTTACCATTAATCAACATTAAGATCCTCTTAAAAAACATGGAACTGACGGTCACCCCGTTAACGTCGGCACATGAGTTGGGCGCCATTAAAGTATAGAAGGTTTATAAACCTGTCAGAGGAGCTGCCAGGATAGCCAACAACCGCAATGACTTTCCTAACATCTCATCCACCGGACCTAACTGCCGAGAGGATCAGGTGAACTTCCAAATAGGCCAAAGCGGCACGAGAAACTGTAGTCCACGGGGATCGTGGTACATGGTGACGAAGGTCATAGACTTCCTAAGGAAAGGTCACCTGAAAAGCTAGACTGAGAAAAGAAACATTCAGACTTATGTAAAACACCGTGAAAATTTATTGTAAATTTTACAAACCCCTAGTTCGGAGGGTTTCTCTCGGCTAATCCGCAAGCTAATAAATAATCAAAAATAAAGAGCAGGTCCCTACCTGAGAAGTTACAGTAAACCCTCGCGAAAGATCTGCCTCACAATAATAAAGCAACAACAGCAACACTAGGAAAATGGTACGACGCAAATCCCTAGGTCAAGTTACAAAATTAAGTTAATATCAGAATTTACATTTAACAGGGTAGCAAAACAAATCTAAGTTAGGATGATACCATTTCCACATTTACATTTAACGTTAATTCATCTAGCTAAGTCCTATCAATTAATAACAAAATTTACGGCGGTGACGTCCGTAATAACAAACAATTACATTCAAAGCTAAGTGAACAGCCATAAAAAACATCTAAGTCATTCTTATGAACTAAGTGCTAATCAGCACACGATAGGGTAACATAGAGGATTCATACACTTTTACATAATTAATAAATAACAAAAGACCACAGTTTTATTCAAATGCCTGCCTGCACCTTGGTTTACTCTTTGTAAGCCATAGTTATCTAATGTGTGTAGTTACGGTGACGACTGCGTAGTAAAGACGACGTCTAACATCGTATGGCCTGCGCTCCACCAGCTACGAACTCAAGGTTCGAGGAAGCTTCAGTCACAACAAAAATGTGTCAGCTGTCCTCAAGTCATTTCCTCCAGGAAATACCTTCATAAACACGGCTATGTCAGTAGGTTCCAAATGCAAATGAACAAGGTTAAGTAGAAAGGATTCGTTAGTTAGCTTTTGTTTTATCAAAATTATGCGTTTTATTATTAAGATGTCGGTTTAGGTTATCGTTGGTTTATGGCGAATAATACTGACAAGCCTGGGCACGGAGCGTCTCCCCTGAGATCATCTCTGCCAAAAAGCCTCGACTCAAAAGTCCGAATACAATCAACGAGCAATAACAACTCGGACACACAATAACACAAGTTACTAGCGGCGCACAGCTCGCGTTCAATAACTCTGGGATGGGCCTGGACACAAGCAGTTACCCTCCTTAAACATCTGGTCCACGGGAACAATCCCGGGCATGGTACACACAATACCATCATTCATGAAAAACCTCCCTAACGGGGCTAGCCTACAACGTATTATAGAAACCTGACATAACTGTACTCATCAAAGCAACAGTACACGCAACAGCGTTTAACTAACAAATGACATTCTACAAAACATATGATCAGATACAAGAATGAACACTGGGTTCCATATGCTATAATTGCAATGAAAGGGAAAGTGAATGCTAAAAGCATTCTGTCCTATGTTAACATGAGTCTGTCTCACTTAGAAGCATGCGCTCTCACACGGGCGCTGAGTCACAAAACCTGTTCGTGTCGCCGCAGGCTACAAGATTCCTGCGCTGTTAGGCACAACACACTAACTAGGCCGGCAATTTAAGCAAGAAAATAACTGTACAACTGGCCTGATAATAATACCTTTACTATAGGTTATAAACCTCGAAGAATATGTGCATAAAAAGCACGCTATAAATCTGAATACAATCATATAACACTGTCTTTCACATCTAAGACGTTTAAAAGGTAGCAATGTCACTCATTGCTGGAGCTCTCTGCTCTCAAAGATAAAATACACTTCAGTAGTTGCTTGTATCAAATATCAAATAAACACGTGTCATCACACATGACACTAACAAAATAATAATTGTGGGCTCTGGCGCAAATTCCACTCTCTGCTGGATCTGCTTAATGATACGCTGGGAACTGGGTTCGATGCTAGACAACAACGAAACCTCCCTATTACTTATAAGGTCCACACATGACCTGGATGGCTTCTGAGCTCATCTCAAATGAAATATAATGCAGTTACAAAACTGGTAATTACAGACGATTACCCAAATGATACGACTACTCTAACGAAGTCAGGGGTGTAACATAAACTGGTTGCAAAAAATGCTGTTAAAGAAACTTGACCATGGCATCTGATTGCCATAACTAAAGTCTGCAAAGACTTGAAAAACACCCCAGATAGGGTTAAACAAAGTAGCCTCAAAATGACTACAGTCACGTTTAGCAAAGGTCAGAAATTGGCGTCTTACGACGTCCATCAAGCTGCACCAGGGTTGACCAAAATGTCAGACCCAAGGGTGACTCACAATCACTGCAAATAAATGACATCTAATTAGACAAAGTTACATTCCCTACCTATGAAATGGCTGTCACTAAGTTCGGTTGGTTCACAAACTACACTAATCTAACTATACCACCAGAAACTAGAACAAGGAAGGGTGTACAAAACTCACGATACAGAAGAGTCCATACTTAGCTCTCTGTCCAACAACAAGGGTTGAACAAAAGCGCCTCTGGCTTTCAGGATTGGCATCGTCCTCATCAGAACTTCCATCTGGGCTCTCCCAAAAACCAGGGTTCGGTCTGTTCCTGTAGTTGACCTCGTGAATGGACTGGACATGCCTAGGAAAGGCATCCTCGGTTCCTTCCTCCTCGTCTGATGTTCTAGAAGTTCCATAATCAAGCTGGTCCCATCCGAGACATCTCCCTCATACCATAATGGTATTAGCCCATGGTCTCGGTATCGAACATGGTGTTGGAAAAGTTAACCACGTGGGCGGTAGAATAAGACTTGAAGTAGTTCATTATTATCACTTGAAGATTGCAGTATTAGTCGCAGATATCACAGGCTTTAAATATAACTGGTGACACGGCCTCTACACTTTGCAGATGTAAATGATAAATTGCCATGCACTGTTCTGCGGTTCCACACGTGTACAGACGCTATTTTTTCTATCACCTGGCATCCGTGAAATGGGCGTCGTTTTATTACGGATAAATTCACCGTAGCAATTACTATATAATGTAATTTTATAATCACACGTGTTCAAAGTAATACTTTCACATTTACCTGTATATTTTCCGCACCAGGCTCTCGGCCCTCCACAAACACGTGGGTGTAAAAATGTGGTGCTACAGTAATGTCGTAAATTTCACAATACTTGCCAATTAATTCACAATACATTTCGTGTTGATCACTGCACATTAACAACAGTGATTCATAGTACTATTGTGCTCGATTGCACTCGATAATGATTTCCACGCTGAAAAGCGGACTGTTTGCCACGTCTTATGCGACGGATATAATAACACGCCTACACAGGGCGAATTTTCCAGACGTAGAGCAAGGAACTGCGTTCCTCGTGGAAGCAAGTCGTCAAACTAAGTCGTTGAGCGACTACTTACATTCCTATTTGCGTATCTGCAATGATATTACCTTACCTTAAAGCGAGAAAACATTCTCCAAAATGTTTCAATAATACAGAATGACGAAATGGAATATTCTGAGTCTCGTGGAAAGATAATTTGATTAATAAGATCTCAGATAAATAATTACCAGACTTCACCAAAGTCAAAAGTGCGATTCTTCGCTACTTCAAAGAGAATAGTATAAGCTCTCAGCTTCTCGTAGCTTTCTGGGTGTGTTCAAAGGTACTACATCCCATCATAAATGTGCTGTCATGAAAAATATCACATGAACCTTAGCTCAGCGGGTTCATCTGCGTCTCCGTCGTTTCAAATAAAATGTTGGGACGACATTTTTATTTGACTCAAAGTTCATTCATAAGTGATATTTTTTTAGATTAGCTGCGTTGAAGGTTCCAATGCGCTCTCCTGTCCTATTGTCTTCAATCACATAACTTTCAATGTTCAGAGGTTGTCGAATACGACTGGGGCCATAATATAAAGACAGAAATTTCCCATATATGGTCTATAGGACTTGAAATTCCGGGTCTCCTTATAAGGACAAGGTCTCCCGCTACTTGTGGTTCTCTGAATCTCTGGCGTCTAGTTCTTCTCAAGCGTTTGGCAGCTTGTCTGTCCAAAGTGTCCCTTGCAGCTAAAAGTCTGCTGGCGTGTGATGGTTGTAAACAAGGTGGATTTACAATCACACGATTCCATATTCTCATTGGCATCTCTTTCAAATGCAAAACCATGGGTATTTGACCAGTGCTTTCATGGACTGTTGAGTTAATACATTTCGCCATGATAATTAGGACTTCGGTCCATCGCCAGTGTTCTTCTTGACAATACAATCGACAGAATTTTGCGATAGTAGACATTACGCATTCTGCTGGGTTGCTCTCTGGATGGCGAATAGACGATAAAACATGACCTATCTCCAACTCGTTCATAGCATTGGCAAATTCTGCCGAGGTGTACTGTGATCCATGATCAGTCAACAGGAATTGTGGCTTTCCTGCCTCCGGTATCACTTGTCGTCTAATTCTCTGAATAATCTGATGTGCGGTGGCTTTCTGAATCGGATGAAGCATCGTATATTTCGTGAACACATCAATGGTTACAACAATGAAGCGATTCCCACGACGGGCCTTAGGTATTGGGCTATAAAGGTCCTGTGCGTATAACTCTCTGGGTTGAGTTGGGAGTATTGGTCTAGGTGGTTCCTTCAACAAGTGTGACGTGTACTTGTTCCGCTGGCATGCGTCGCAAGCACGTAAACACTGTCTAACGGTGGTTCCTAGCCTTTTCCAAGTAAAATACTCCTTGATGGTTGCAATGGTCTTGTCAGTCCCACCATGTCCAATGGATAGATGAACCATAAGAATAACAGATTCTTGATATCTCCTCGGAATAACTGCACGCAGTTGAGTGTGGTCCTCGTCCACAAACTTATACAAGACACGATGATAGATCAAATTATCATCTGCAAGAGCAGCAATCCTCGCATAGTGAGCATCCTGTGGATCCATTCGTCGTTTCAGGAAACGGATAATATGCCTGAGTTCCTCCTCACGTCGTTGTCCTTCAGGTAGATGACGAAGTCGGCGAAGGTGTTCCTCGCATTCTCCCTCGATGTCAATGGCATTCACAGTGGCTTCAGGATTCCGGCTGAGAATGTCGGCCAACACATTCTCTCTGCCTGGTCGGTAAACAATTTCCAAGTCAAACTGTTGGAGAAACAGCGTCTAACGGGTGATCCTGTCGCTTGCCAGTCTTGTTCGTAAAATGAAGGTCAGCGCATGGTGATCGGTCCTCACAATAATCCTCTGGCCTAACAAAAGTTTCTGCCAGTACTCAAGTGCGTAGACAATCGCAAGTGCTTCAATCTCAGTGGTGAAATAATGAGATTCATGCGCTCTCAAACGTCGACTTAAGAAAACGATGTAATGACGTTTCTTCTCATCATCCTCCTGCAGTAGGATGGCACCTATTCCAATCGCAGATGCATCAGTCTCTAGAATAAAATTCCGGGAGTAGTCTGGATATTCTAACTGAATCGTATCAACCAGCATCTGTTTAGCTTTTCTGAAAGCTGTCTCGCACTCGTCATTCCAAGCCCATCTGCAATTCTTCTTTAGCAAACCTTGCAGTGGTGCGACAGTATCAGAATACTTCTCACAATGAGCAGCAAAGAATTGGAGAATTCCTAGGAATTGTCTCACGTGTTTCACACGGGTTGGCGTTGGAAATGCGGCAACGGTTCTGATCTTTGCCGGATTCGACCTGTATCCATCTCCATTAATTATGTGTCCCACAAATTTGACTTCTCTCTGGGAGAATCGACACTTGTCGAATTTCACTTTAAAATTAGCCTGTCGAAGATTCTCAAAAACAAGGCGTAAGGTTGTTAGATGATCTTCCTCTGTTTCCGAAGCTATGATGATGTCATCCACGTAACATATCACCTTCTGTTTCACTTCAGGAGTCAGCTTCGCATCATGTGCTCTAATTAATGCAGCTCCGGCATTTTTCACTCCAAAGGGTAGTTTTCGAAAGACATAGGTGGTCTGATCGAACAGAAACCCTGTATACTTCTGAGTATGCTCAGATAATCTTATATGGTAGTAGGATTGTACCGAGTCCAATGACGAAAATATCTTCTTTCCCTTAAACTTCCTGAGGATGTCCCTAATCTTGGGCGGTCTGTCGTGCTCAGGAGCTAAGCGTTCTTTTAAGGCCCTTGCATCGAGACAAAATCTCAAGCTTCCATCCAACTTAACCACAGGTGTTATAGGATTCAAGAAAGGAGTCGGTGACTTCCTGATTGTACCTGCTGCTTCCATCTCATGGATCTTCTTAGCAGCTTCCTCGCGGTGTTTCTCTGCGATAGGATAAATCTTCTTCTGGAATGGGGAATCATCCAGCAGTACAAGATCATACTCGTAGTCCAATATCTCACCAGGTGCGGTGTCGAATATATTCTCGTATTCGTTTAATATTGCATCTAGTTTCTCTCGTATGGGTGCTGATAATGGTCCTGCCTTTACGTCGGCATCTTGTGTCTCCTCAAATCCCTTGCCATTTAAATGCTCAACAACGTTGACTTCGGATTCAAATTCCGGTTCTTCCTCTACTAAGTTCATTTGAATGGGTTCGTTTGGCTTAAACTCGACCGTATTACGTCCCATATCAATGATTCCATCATACTTCCGAATGAAGTCTGCACCCAATATGGCATCATGATGCAAGCCTTTCATCACAAGAAATTCGTGCAAGTACACGTGGCTCGAAATTTTCAAAGTGCATAGAATCTGAATTTTGCACGTCACAACACGGTCAGGTATAACACCTCTGACTCTTACTGCGGAAACTGGCAGCTCTGTCACCTCAGAGTTTGCTTTCAGTCTGGCATGGCAATCGGCGGAAATGACACTTATCATCGCCCCAGTATCGATGAGAATGACTACGTTACATCCATTCAGGGTAGCTACAATCTTCGGTAAACGCGTAAATTCGTAGTTGTGGTTCGTCGTTCGTCGTTCGTCTAATAGATCTTCCTGAATTGGCTCCCAGAGTAAGATGGTGGCAGTTACTCTGTGCTCAATCGGGTAAGAATCTATTGGTTTTTCGGCGTTTTTTCCTTTCCTGGCGGAAAGTACCGGGCTGGTTTCGCTCCGTTTCTTCCGCCGTATTACGTGTTTCCCTCGAAGTAGGGTTCTGATCTCCCTCTTCTTGTATCTCTTGAAGTTCTCGGAGTTGCTGAAGATATTCACGACTCTCCCGTGCTCTTCCTCTCCAGTCTCGATCGGTTTGGTATCTGGGGTCTCGATCTCTATTATAACCTCTGCTATAGAGGTAATCCCTGCGGATACTTCCGTGCTGTGGGTTCCGGCTATGATTCCCTCGGCGGTCGTTATCGTGACGACGGTCTTCGTTCGTCCCTCGATCGAAGCGCCGGTTCCAGTGACTACGACGGTCACCTCTCTGGTCTCTAGCTTATGGAGTGTTGTTCCATTCTCTCCGACCACGATTATAGTCATTGCGCTGTCCAGAGCTCTCTTGAGTCTTTGTCTGCTGTGGCGTCTGGCACACTTTGTCCACAGTTGTCAGGTTGACATGTCGTTCTTCACGCCTGTCAGCCTTCTACTGACGGCGTGTCGGAAACTGTTCGGTGTTAGCATCCAATCGTCGCAAGATTTGGTCGCATTGTTGAAAAGTCGATGCTCCAGCAGCGATCAATACACGTTGCACGTCTGCTGGGTATTGCCAAACGATGGTGTTTACCAGGTCTTGCTCTGACAGTGGGGGTTGTAAACAACGGAGTTTCGCAAGCTGGGTTGCGAAGTAGTTCGCATAGCGCGTCGGAGTGTTTGAGCTGTATCGGCGAGTGTACATCTTAGCTCTGATACTCTTCTGGATGTCGCTTGACCAGTAAGTCCTCAGCGAGGCTTCTCTAAAATCTTGGTAGCCTACAAATGAGTAACGGAAGGCTCTAAACCAAGTGCTGGCTTGCCCCTCAAGCAAACCCTCAAAAACTCGGAGTTCTCTCTCCGGAGTCACCATTGTGTCTCTCAAGTAGCTTTCTACATTCGCCAAAAATTCGACTGGAGTGATGCCACTTCCAGTACCTGAGAATCGAGCTGGTTGCTCCTCTCTCGAACGGATGATAGTCACATTCCCCTGCGTATGCGCGGGTCTGAACGAATTCGGCATATAGTTATGCGTTGGCGTGCTCGTCTCTTGACTCTGTCGGTTGGGTACGGGTTGGAAAGGATGTGCGTCAAAGTTTAACGCTTGACTGCGCTGAACCGGTAAATTGAGGTGGTTGCGGTTCTATGGGTGCGCTCGGCTGAAAATGTGCAGGCATAATCCCTGCGGATTGCGATCCTGGCGTCGTCTGAGAGTCTCCCATCTGTGAGGGTAAGTGTGTCTCTCTTGGTTGCGTCTCCAGTCGGTCGAGACGTCTCTCTATAACTTCGAGTCCTGGGATGGTCTTAGCTGCGACCTTATTCCCTAGATCGTTGAGCTGTAATTCTATTCTTTCAACTTTGCCTTTGAGGTTGGTGTCGACTTCGCGAATAGCCGTCCTCAAGTTATAGCTGAGGTCTAACCTCTCGGTTATCGCTACTTCCTCGAATCGTTTCTGTAGGGAATCGATTTCTTCCTCGACTTTCGACATGTTGTCCTGGATCTTACCAACGTCATCTTTGACCTCGGCTACCTTTGCCTCCATAGTGGTCTTATGTTCAATGAGGTCACCCCTCAACATCATGACATCGATCTTATTCTCTTCTCGATGAACATCAATGGTTTCACGTAGCCCTGTTACGTCAATTCCGTAATATTCTTTCTGTTTGTGTTCAACTCGTCCTTGACCTCGATAATACCATCGACGATCGTTTTGACGTTTTTGTTGACTGCGTTAGCTGCACCTCTCATCAGTATGAGACCTATATTCATGGTGGCCATGTCCTTCTTGACGGTGTCCATGAATCCCTCGACGTGAGTTAAACGAGTTCCGAATTCTTCTCGAGTGTGCTCCAAGTCGGCCCTCGTGTCAATCTGGACTCTGTTAATCGTTGTCTGGATTTGAGCGGTGTGCTCCTCTAATCGGGTCTGCACGTCCTCCCTAGCTCTATTCATCTGATCGGTTAAACTATCTATACGCTGGTTAGCCTCCTGATGGTGTCGTATAACATCAACTCTAACAGCCGCTAAACCTGCCGTAAGATCATTCCTAGCTTCTACTCTATAAGCGTCCATGTCGGCCCTGACCTGCGCCAGATCAGCCCTAACATTATTGATTGACTGTGTGTTGATCTCAAGATCCAGTCTCACATTGTTAATTGACTGGGTGTTAACCTCAAGATAACCCCGGACATTATTGATTGACTGGGTGTTAACTTCTAAGTCCAGTCTCACATTATTAACAGCTTGGGTATTCTCACCTAAGTCACCTCGGACTTCACCTAAATCACCTCTTACAGTACCTAAGTCACCTCGGACTTCACCTAAGTCAGCAGTAATCTGCTGGAGATTGGCATTGACACCTGCCATCATCTCCTCAAACACACGACGAATTGTTTCCTCATCCTTGACAAGAAAATTATTTGAGAAAGAGAGGGATCAATCTCTAATGGAACTTACAGCTATGAATAGTTATTTATTTATTTAGCGTATGATGCTTCATTTGACAATCGTTGAAATGTATTACATATAATTGCTATTACAAAATAAAAATTAATATATACATATTTATATACAAGGATGTAAAGTATTACAGACATAATAACTGGGATGCACGCATACACACACACATACACACACACACACACACACTGCTGCAGATTCTGATATTTCATCACAAGCTGATGTCTAGTCCTTCCAACCAAGTGAGTGCCGTAGGGGTTACTTGATGTAGCTCCTCCACAGGCCCAGTGAATGCCCGCAGAGGACATTCTTTCACGTTGTGGCTGATGGTTTGCATTTCAGCACCACAGTTGCAGGAAGGAGACTCCAACCACCCCCATTGGTGTAGTGCAGAAGCAGTTCTTCCAACGCCGCAGCGTATCCTGTTTAGTCTGGTCCAGATGGTGCGCGGGAGGTTGAACCCAGGAGGTTTTGCTGTTGGGTCATCGATGTTGATTAGACCATGTGGGTGTAATCTGGCCCATTCTTGCTTCCATGCTTCGTCAGGTCTAAATGGTATGTCAGCTAGATTCCTGGCCGTCTTCCAGGCAGGTTTATGGGATTTCAGTCTTGCTACGTCGTTTTCATCTGCATCCTGGTGGATGGGAAGAGAGCTGTTCATCATCACCTTAGTCCATAATCTGACAAGGGCATTTTGTCGTCTGATGTGAGGAGGTTGAATGTGGCTCAGTACGGGTAACCACTGTACAGGAGTAGGGTGCAGGGTGCCAGATATGATTCTCATTGTGTGGTGTAGCTGGACGTCGACCAGACGAGTATGGGAACTATTCAGCCATACAGCAGAGCAGTATTCAGCTGAAGAATATACTAGTGCTAAAGCAGTTGTTCGCAGTGAATTTGCATCTGCACCCCATGATGTTCCAGCTAGTCTTCCCAGAAGGTTGTTACGACTTTTCAGTTTAGCTGCCAGTTTCTGAAGGTGATTGCGATAGGTTAGAGATCTATCTAAAGTTACGCCAAGGCTTTTGGGGGTAGCATTACATCGCAGTGTGTGATTTCTTAACCTGACTGTCGGTTGGTAGTTTGCATTCCTGTTACTGAGGTGAAACGTAGCTACTTCTGTTTTCAGAGGGCTAGGTGTCAATCGCCACTTTGTGAAATAATCGTCCATCTTCTCAAGATCCTGGGATAGGATTTCTTCAGCTTCACTGAAGTCTGCTCTTTGTAAGGTGAGGTTGATGTCATCTGCATAGATGAACTTGCGAGATGTGGTTTCTGGAAGGTCGTGTATGTATAAATTGAAGAGAATGGGAGACAGCACTGAACCCTGTGGCAAACCGTTGTTGAGTTTGTGAAAACGACTGCGGACATGTTCTGTATGAACCTGGAAAAATCTGTTTCCCAACATATTTTTTATCAGAGTGAAGATCTTGAGACATGGTATTGCTCTACTGAGTTTCAGGAGGAGACCTTCTTTCCAGACTGTGTCATAGGCAGCGGTAAGATCGAGGAACACAGAGACATTTTTCTTCTTCCTCTCAAATCCACTTTCTATATAGGAAGTCAAAGCGAGCAACTGATCGCTACAGTCACGACCATGACGAAAACCAGCTTGCTCAATCGGAATGAGGCAATCAATCGTAGGAGCTATCCTGTTAAGAACCAGTCTTTCCAGAAGCTTGTAAGTTACGCTTAGTAGGGCAATTGGTCTGTAGCTTTGGGGTAAATTGGGATCCTTGCCTGGTTTCAAGATAGCAATAATTTTAGTTTTCTTAAACAAGGGAGGCAGTCGGCCTGACTGCAGAACATTACTAAAGAAAGAAGCAAGCCAGCGCTTGGTTGCTGGACCACAATTCTTTAAAAGTTCTGGAAATATGCCATCAAATCCGGCAGCTTTACCACCACGAAGGGAGTCGAGACCATTTTGTATTTCTTCTGAGGAAAATGGACTTGAATATTGGTCATTTGGTTGGATTACTTGTTTTCTCTGTCTTAGTTCCGACTTAACTTGCTTTGTGAATTTCTTATTCCCCGGAGCCCGAGATACAGAGACCAGGTGGTTTGCTATAGTTTCCACATTAATGGAGGTCTGCATCCTCGGTGGTGTGGAAGTTGGATCTAGTTTACGGATGAGTGACCATGCCTTTCTGCTCGAGTGTGTGAAGTTGAGATCTTGTACTGCTGTTATCCACTTCTCTCTTCTAGCGTTATCTAGAGATTTCAGAAGTTCAGTTGCTTTCTCCTGACTGTTTTCTTCTAAGTATTCAGCAGGTAAGCGACTTGTTTCCTCATTCCAACCAGGTATGTAATCCCTCCGATAGCCACGATGGATGGTTCTTTTTGCAGCTGATTTTATTAGCCCAACAAACCTCCAGTAATTTTCTGGCGTTGGAGCTATCCACCTAATGTTGGCATCTGTGTACAAAGCATATGTCTTCCAGTCAGCTTTCTGGAAGTTCCATCTAGGTATGGGTACAGACCTAATAACAGGGATCTGAAGACCAACTCTATAGATTATGGGTCTGTGTTGGCTCCGAGGGAAATTGTTCAGTACTTGTCTGTGTATTGAGGTAGTTGACATGACGTTATGGGAGGCAAAACAAAGATCTGGCGAATAGTCTTTCTTCCAACGACCAGAGTGGAAAGTTCCTTTGTCCTTGGCATCGTACACTAGCTTAAGATCTCTTGCATCCATCCATTCAAATAGTCTGTCTCCATTTTCATCGCACTCATCGTATCCCCATAGCGTGTGGTGGCTGTTGAAGTCTCCAAGAATGATGCTGTTTTCTGATGGTACGAACATTCTGTGATCCGGCCAGTTGACGCTAGGTGGTTTATATACGTTAGTAATCACGACATTATCTACCTTTATAGATGAGGAGAAGAATGCTTCGTTTGTAACGTGTTCCATTACTTCACAGTTTGCTATATCGTTCTTGACAAAGGTGGCTATGCCATACTTAGGATCATTCACTGCTGCAGCTAGTTGGTATCCTGGAATTTTACCCCTATGTTTCAGTTGCTGGTCATCTTCTGTGTGAGTTTCCTGGAGTACTACCACATCCACGGATAGTTCATGAAGGATCTTGGATAAATATTCACTTTTTGCCTTACTGATACCTTCTATGTTAAGTTGGCAGATGGTTAATACAGAGCCGAATGTTCGGGTGTGTGAATGTGAATGTGAGTCCTCAGAAGGACTATTATTTAAATTCTTTGCACGATTGTCATAGCCGTGAGGCCTTGTAGGGCAGTACGGCGGCATCTTGCTGTTGTTGCTCGATTAGCACCACCCGGAGGACACGTGTAGGGTATTTTAAGGTTAAATCCTACGGACGTTGAGCAACGCTGAATAGTTACTTGGTGGTATAAAGCTTGTTTCATTTAAATAAACATCACGAGTACAGCTGGAGTATGCAAACTAAGTGCTTCTACATTTACAAAGACAACGGCGAGCAAAGCAAAGTATTACATTTACTCAGGATGAGGCATCATCAAAGAAAATCCTATCCATCATTTATCTAACACAAAAGCCTCACCCTATGGACTTGCATCAAACATGAATGCCATGCGGTTAATTGATCTGCAGTACGACTTTCTAAGTTCGTCCCAGTCCGGCCAATTTACCATTAATCAACATTAAGATCCTCTTAAAAAACATGGAACTGACGGTCACCCCGTTAACGTCGGCACATGATTTGGGCGCCATTTAAGTATAGAAGGTTTATGAACCTGTCAGAGGAGCTGCCAGGATAGCCAACAACCGCAATGACTTTCCTAACATCTCATCCACCGGACCTAACTGCCGAGAGGATCAGGTGAACTTCCAAATAGGCCAAAGCGGCACGAGAAACTGTAGTCCACGGGGATCGTGGTACATGGTGACGAAGGTCATAGACTTCCTAAGGAAAGGTTCACCTTAAAAGCTAGACTGAGAAAAGAAACATTCAGACTTATGTAAAACACCGTGAAAATTTATTGTAAATTTTACAAACCCCTAGTTCGGAGGGTTTCTCTCGGCTAATCCGCAAGCTAATAAATAATCAAAAATAAAGAGCAGGTCCCTACCTGAGAAGTTACAGTAAACCCTCGCGAAAGATCTGTCTCACAATAATAAAGCAACAACAGCAACACTAGGAAAATGGTACGACGCAAATCCCTAGGTCAAGTTACAAAATTAAGTTAATATCAGAATTTACATTTAACAGGGTAGCAAAACAAATCTAAGTTAGGATGATACCATTTCCACATTTACATTTAACGTTAATTCATCTAGCTAAGTCCTATCAATTAATAACAAAATTTACGGCGGTGACGTCCGTAATAACAAACAATTACATTCAAAGCTAAGTGAACAGCCATAAAAAACATCTAAGTCATTCTTATGAACTAAGTGCTAATCAGCACACGATAGGGTAACATAGAGGATTCATACACTTTTACATCATTAATAAATAACAAAAGACCACAGTTTTATTCAAATGCCTGCCTGCACCTTGGTTTACTCTTTGTAAGTCATAGTCATCTAATGTGTGTAGTTACGGTGACGACTGCGTAGTAAAGACGACGTCTAACATCGTATGGCCTGCGCTCCACCAGCTACGAACTCAAGGTTCGAGCAAGCTTCAGTCACAACAAAAATGTGTCAGCTGTCCTCAAGTCATTTCCTCCAGGAAATACCTTCATAAACACGGCTATGTCAGTAGGTTCCAAATGCAAATGAACAAGGTTAAGTAGAAAGGATTCGTTAGTTAGCTTTTGTTTTATCAAAATTATGCGTTTTATTATTAAGATGTCGGTTTAGGTTATCGTTGGTTTATGGCGAATAATACTGACAAGCCTGGGCACGGAGCGTCTCCCCTGAGATCATCTCTGCCAAAAAGCCTCGACTCAAAAGTCCGAATACAATCAACGAGCAATAACAACTCGGACACACAATAACACAAGTTACTAGCGGCGCACAGCTCGCGTTCAATAACTCTGGGATGGGCCTGGACACAAGCAGTTACCCTCCTTAAACATCTGGTCCACGGGAACAATCCCGGGCATGGTACACACAATACCATCATTCATGAAAAGCCTCCCTAACGGGGCTAGCCTACAACGTATTATAGAAACCTGACATAACTGTACTCATCAAAACAACAGTAAACGCAACAGCGTTTAACTAACAAATGACATTCTACAAAACATATGATCAGATACAAGAGTGAACACTGGGTTCCATAAGCTATAATTGCAATGAAAGGGAAAGTGAATGCTAAAAGCATTCTGTCCTATGTTAACATGAGTCTGTCTCACTTAGAAGCATGCGCTCTCACACGGGCGCTGAGTCACAAAACCTGTTCGTGTCGCCGCAGGCTACAAGATTCCTGCGCTGTTAGACACAACACACTAACTAGGCCGGCAATTTAAGCAAGAAAATAACTGTACAACTGGCCTGATAATGATACCTTTACTATAGGTTATAAACCTCGAAGAATATGTGCATAAAAAGCACGCTATAAATCTGAATACAATCATATAACACTGTCTTTCACATCAAAGACGTTTAAAAGGTAGCAATGTCACTCATTGCTGGAGCTCTCTGCTCTCAAAGATAAAATACACTTCAGTAGTTGCTTGTATCAAATATCAAATAAACACGTGTCATCACACATGACACTAACAAAATAATAATTGTGGGCTGTGGCGCAAATTCCACTCTCTGCTGGATCTGCTTAATGATACGCTGGGAACTGGGTTCGATGCTAGACAACAACGAAACCTCCCTATTACTTATAAGGTCCACACATGACCTGGATGGCTTTTGAGCTCATCTCAAATGAAATATAATGCAGTTACAAAACTGGTAATTACAGACGATTACCCAAATGATACGACTACTCTAACGAAGTCAGGGGTGTAACATAAACTGGTTGCAAAAAATGCTGTTAAAGAAACTTGACCATGGCATCTGATTGCCATAACTAAAGTCTGCAAAGACTTGAAAAACACCCCAGATAGGGTTAAACAAAGTAGCCTCAAAATGACTACAGTCACGTTTAGCAAAGGTCAGAAATTGGCGTCTTACGACGTCCATCAAGCTGGACCAGGGTTGACCAAAATGTCAGACCCAAGGGTGACTCACAATCACTGCAAATAAATGACATCTAATTAGACAAAGTTACATTCCCTACCTATGAAATGGCTGTCACTAAGTTCGGTTGGTTCACAAACTACACTAATCTAACTATACCACCAGAAACTAGAACAAGGAAGGGTGTACAAAACTCACGATACAGAAGAGTCCACACTTAGCTCTCTGTCCAACAACAAGGGTTGAACAAAAGCGCCTCTGGCTTTCAGGATTGGCATCGTCCTCATCAGAACTTCCATCTGGGCTCTCCGAAAAACCAGGGTTCGGTCTGTTCCTGTAGTTGACCTCGTGAATGGACTGGACATGCCTAGGAAAGGCATCCTCGGTTCCTTCCTCCTCGTCTGATGTTCTAGAAGTTCCATAATCAAGCTGGTCCCATCCGAGACATCTCCCTCATACCATAATGGTATTAGCCCATGGTCTCGGTATCGAACATGGTGTTGAAAAAGTTAACCACGTGGGCGGTAGAATAAGACTTGAAGTAGTTCATTATTATCACTTGAAGATTACAGTATTAGTCGCAGATATCACAGGCTTAAAATATAACTGGTGACACGGCCTCTACACTTTGCAGATGTAAATGATAAATGGCCATGCACTGTTCTGCGGTTCCACACGTGTACAGACGCTATTTTTTCTATCACGTGGCATCCGTGAAATGGGCGTCGTTTTATTACGGATAAATTCACCGTAGCAATTACTATATAATGTACTTTTATAATCACACGTGTTCAAAGTAATACTTTCACATTTACCTGTATATTTTCCGCACCAGGCTCTCGGCCCTCCACAAACACGTGGGTGTAAAAATGTGGTGCTACAGTAATGTCGTAAATTTCACAATACTTGCCAATTAATTCACAATACATTTCGTGTTGATCACTGCACATTAACAACAGTGATTCGTAGTACTATTGTGCTCGATTGCACTCGATAATGATTTCCACGCTGAAAAGCGGACTGTTTGCCACGTCTTATGCGACGGATATAATAACACGCCTACACAGGGCGGATTTTCCAGACGTAGAGCAAGGAACTGCGTTCCTCGTGGAAGCAAGTCGTCAAACTAAGTCGTTGAGCGACTACTTACATTCCTATTTGCGTATCTGCAATGATATTACCTTACCTTAAAGCGAGAAAACATTCTCCAAAATGTTTCAATAATACAGAATGACGAAATGGAATATTCTGAGTCTCGTGGAAAGATAATTTGATTAATAAGATCTCAGATAAATAATTAGCAGACTTACCAAAGTCAAAAGTGCGATTCTTCGCTACTTCAAAGAGAATAGTATAAGCTCTCAGCTTCTCGTAGCTTTCTGGGTGTGTTCAAAGGTACTACATCCCATCATAAATGTGCTGTCGTGAAAAATATCACATGAACCTTAGCTCAGCGGGTTCATCTGCCTCTCCGTCGTTTCAAATAAAATGATGGGACGACATTTTTATTTGACTCAAAGTTCATTCATAAGTGATATTTTTTTAGATTAGCTGCGTTGAAGGTTCCAATGCGCTCTCCTGTCCGATTGTCTTCAATCACATAACTTTCAATGTTCAGAGGTTGTCGAATACGACTGGGGCCATAATATAAAGACAGAAATTTCCCATATATGGTCTATAGGACTTGAAATTCCGGGTCTCCTTATAAGGACAAGGTCTCCCGCTACTAGTGGTTCTGTGAATCTCTGGCGTCTAGTTCTTCTCAAGCGTTTGGCAGCTTGTCTGTCCAAAGTGTCCCTTGCAGCTAAAAGTCTGCTGGCGTGTGATGGTTGTAAACAAGGTGGATTTACAATCACACGATTCCATATTCTCATCTCTTTCAAATGCAAAACCATGGGTATTTGACCAGTGCTTTCATGGACTGTTGAGTTAATACATTTCGCCATGATAATTAGGACTTCGGTCCATCGCCAGTGTTCTTCTTGACAATACAATCGACAGAATTTTGCGATAGTAGACATTACGCATTCTGCTGGGTTGCTCTCTGGATGGCGAATAGACGATAAAACATGACCTATCTCCAACTCGTTCATAGCATTGGCAAATTCTGCCGAGGTGTACTGTGATCCATGATCAGTCAACAGGAATTGTGCCTTTCCTGCCTCCGGTATCACTTGTCGTCTAATTCTCTGAATAATCTGATGTGCGGTGGCTTTCTGAATCGGATGAAGCATCGTATATTTCGTGAACACATCAATGGTTACAACAATGAAGCGATTCCCACGACGGGCCTTAGGTATTGGGCCATAAAGGTCCTGTGCGTATAACTCTCTGGGTTGAGTTGGGAGTATTGGTCTAGGTGGTTCCTTCAACAAGTGTGACGTGTACTTGTTCCGCTGGCATGCGTCGCAAGCACGTAAACACTGTCTAACGGTGGTTCCTAGCCTTTTCCAAGTAAAATACTCCTTGATGGTTGCAATGGTCTTGTCAGTCCCACCATGTCCAATGGATAGATGAACCATAAGAATAACAGATTCTTGATATCTCCTCGGAATAACTGCACGCAGTTGAGTGTGGTCCTCGTCCACAAACTTATACAAGACACGATGATAGATCAAATTATCATCTGCAAGAGCAGCAATCCTCGCACAGTGAGCATCCTGTGGATCCATTCGTCGTTTCAGGAAACGGATAATATGCCTGAGTTCCTCCTCACGTCGTTGTCCTTCAGGTAGATGACGAAGTCGGCGAAGGTGTTCCTCGCATTCTCCCTCGATGTCAATGGCATTCACAGTGGCTTCAGGATTCCGGCTGAGAATGTCGGCCAACACATTCTCTCTGCCTGGTCGGTAAACAATTTCCAAGTCAAACTGTTGGAGAAACAGCGTCCAACGGGTGATCCTGTCGCTTGCCAGTCTTGTTCGTAAAATGAAGGTCAGCGCATGGTGATCGGTCCTCACAATAATCCTCTGGCCTAACAAAAGTTTCTGCCAGTACTCAAGTGCGTAGACAATCGCAAGTGCTTCAATCTCAGTGGTGAAATAATGAGATTCATGCGCTCTCAAACGTCGACTTAAGAAAGCGATGTAATGACGTTTCTTCTCATCATCCTCCTGCAGTAGGATGGCGCCTATTCCAATCGCAGATGCATCAGTCTCTAGAATAAAATTCCGGGAGTAGTCTGGATATTCTAACTGAATCGTATCAACCAGCATCTGTTTAGCTTTTCTGAAAGCTGTCTCGCACTCGTCATTCCAAGCCCATCTGCAATTCTTCTTTAGCAAACCTTGCAGTGGTGCGACAGTATCAGAATACTTCTCACAATGAGCAGCAAAGAATTGGAGAATTCCTAGGAATTGTCTCACGTGTTTCACACGGGTTGGCGTTGGAAATGCGGCAACGGTTCTGATCTTTGCCGGATTCGGCCTGTATCCATCTCCATTAATTATGTGTCCCACAAATTTGACTTCTCTCTGGGAGAAACGACACTTGTCGAATTTCACTTTAAAATTAGCCTGTCGAAGATTCTCAAAAACAAGGCGTAAGGTTGTTAGATGTTCTTCCCCAGTTTCCGAAGCTATGATGATGTCATCCACGTAACATATCACCTTCTGTTTCACTTCAGGAGTCAGCTTCGCATCAAGTGCTCTAATTAATGCAGCTCCGGCATTTTTCACTCCAAAGGGTAGTTTTCGAAAGACATAGGTGGTCTGATCGAACAGAAACCCTGTATACTTCTGAGTATGCACAGATAATCTTATATGGTAGTAGGATTGTACCAAGTCCAATGACGAAAATATCTTCTTTCCCTTAAACTTCCTGAGGATGTCCCTAATCTTGGGCGGTCTGTCATGCTCAGGAGCTAAGCGTTTATTTAAGGCCCTTGCATCGAGACAAAGTCTCAAGCTTCCATCCAACTTAACCACAGGTGTTATAGGATTCAAGAAAGGAGTCGGTGACTTCCTGATTGTACCTGCTGCTTCCATCTCATGGATCTTCTTAGCAGCTTCCTCGCGGTGTTTCTCTGCGATAGGATAAATCTTCTTCTGGAATGGGGAATCATCCAGCAGTACAAGATCATACTCGTAGTCCAATATCTCACCAGGTGCGGTGTCGAATATATTCTCGTATTCGTTTAATATTGCATCTAGTTTCTCTCGTATGGGTGCTGATAATGGTCCTGCCTTTACGTCGGCATCTTGTGTCTCCTCAAATCCCTTGCTATTTAAATGCTCAACAACGTTGACTTCGGATTCAAATTCCGGTTCTTCCTCTACTAAGTTCATTTGAATGGGTTCGTTTGGCTTAAACTCGACCGTATTACGTCCCATATCAATGATTCCATCATACTTCCGAATGAAGTCTGCACCCAATATGGCATCATGATGCAAGCCTTTCATCACAAGAAATTCGTGCAAGTACACGTGGCTCGAAATTTTCAAAGTGCATAGAATCTGAATTTTGCACGTCACAACACGGTCAGGTATAACACCTCTGACTCTTACTGCGGAAACTGGCAGCTCTGTCACCTCAGAGTTTGCTTTCAGTCTGGCATGGCAATCGGCGGAAATGACACTTATCATCGCCCCAGTATCGATGAGAATGACTACGTTACATCCATTCAGGGTAGCTACAATCTTCGGTAAACGCGTCAATTCGTAGTTGTGGTTCGTCGTTCGTCGTTCGTCTAATAGACCTTCCTGAATTGGCTCCCAGAGTAAGATGGTGGCAGTTACTCTTTGCTCAATCGGGTAAGAATCTATTGGTTTTTCGGCGTTTTTTCCTTTCCTGGTGGAAAGTACCGGGCTGGTTTCACTCCGTTTCTTCCGCCGTATTACGTGTTTCCCTCGAAGTAGGGTTCTGATCTCCCTCTTCTTGTATCTCTTGAAGTTCTCGGAGTTGCTGAAGATATTCACGACTCTCCCGTGCTCTTCCCCTCCAGTCTCGATCGGTTTGGTATCTGGGGTCTCAATCTATATTATAACCTCCGCTATAGCGGTAATCCCTGCGGATACTTCCGTGCTGTGGGTTCCGGCTATGATTCCCTCGGCGGTCGTTATCGTGACGACGGTCTTCGTTTGTCCCTCGATCGAAGCGCCGGTTCCAGTGACTACGACGGTCACCTCTCTGGTCTCTAGCATATGGAGTGTTGTTCCATTCTCTCCGACCACGATTATAGTCATTGCGCTGTCCAGAGCTCTCTTGAGTCTTTGTCTGCTGTGGCGTCTGGCACACTTTGTCCACATTTGTCAGGTTGACATGTCGTTCTTCACGCCTGTCAGCCTTCTACTGACGGTGTGTCGGAAACTGTTCGGTGTTAGCATCCAATCGTCGCAAGATTTGGTCGCATTGTTGAAAAGTCGATGCTCCAGCAGCGATCAATACACGTTGCACGTCTGCTGGGTATTGCCAAACGATGGTGTTTACCAGGTCTTGCTCTGACAGTGGGGGTTGTAAACAACGGAGTTTCGCAAGCTGGGTTGCGAAGTAGTTCGCATAGCGCGTCGGAGTGTTTGAGCTGTATCGGCGAGTGTACATCTCAGCTCTGATACTCTGCTGGATGTCGCTTGACCAGTAAGTCCTCAGCGAGGCTTCTCTAAAATCTTGGTAGCCTACAAATGAGTAACGGAAGGCTCTAAACCAAGTGCTGGCTTGCCCCTCAAGCAAACCCTCAAAAACTCGGAGTTCTCTCTCCGGAGTCACCATTGTGTCTCTCAAGTAGCTTTCTACATTCGCCAAAAATTCGACTGGAGTGATGCCACTTCCAGTACCTGAGAATCGAGCTGGTTGCTCCTCTCTCGAACGGATGATAGTCACATTCCCCTGCGTATGCGCGGGTCTGAACGAATTCGGCATATAGTTATGCGTTGGCGTGCTCGTCTCTTGACTCTGTCGGTTGGGTACGGGTTGGAAAGGATGTGCGTCAAAGTTTAACGCTTGACTGCGCTGAACCGGTAAATTGAAGTGGTTGCGGTTCTATGGGTGCGCTCGGCTGAAAATGTGCAGGCATAATCCCTGCGGATTGCGATCCTGGCGTCGTCTGAGAGTCTCCCATCTGTGATGGTAAGTGTGTCTCTCTAGGTTGCGTCTCCAGTCGGTCGAGACGTCTCTCTATAACTTCGAGTCCTGGGATGGTCTTAGCTGCGACCTTATTCCCTAGATCGTTGAGCTGTAATTCTATTCTTTCAACTTTGCCTTTTGAGGTTGGTGTCGACTTCGCGAATAGCCGTCCTCAAGTTATAGCTGAGGTCTAACCTCTCGGTTATCGCTACTTCCTCGAATCGTTTCTGTAGGGAATCGATTTCTTCCTCGACTTTCGACATGTTGTCCTGGATCTTACCAACGTCATCTTTGACCTCGACTACCTTTGCCTCCATAGTGGTCTTATGTTCAATGAGGTCACCCCTCAACATCATGACATCGATCTTATTCTCTTCTCGATGAACATCAATGGTTTCACGTAGCCCTGTTACGTCAATTCCGTAATATTCTTTCTGTTTGTGTTCAACTCGTCCTTGACCTCGATAATACCATCGACGATCGTTTTGACGTTTTTGTTGACTGCGTTAGCTGCACCTCTCATCAGTATGAGACCTATATTCATGGTGGCCATGTCCTTCTTGACGGTGTCCATGAATCCCTCGACGTGAGTTAAACGAGTTCCGAATTCTTCTCGAGTGTGCTCCAAGTCGGCCCTCATGTCAATCTGGACTCTGTTAATCGTTGTCTGGATTTGAGCGGTGTGCTCCTCTAATCGGGTCTGCACGTCCTCCCTAGCTCTATTCATCTGATCGGTTAAACTATCTATACGCTGGTTAGCCTCCTGATGGTGTCGTATAACATCAACTCTAACAGCCGCTAAACCTGCCGTAAGATCATTCCTAGCTTCTACTCTATAAGCGTCCATGTCGGCCCTGACCTGCGTCAGATCAGCCCTAACATTATTGATTGAGTGTGTTGATCTCAAGATCCAGTCTCACATTGTTAATTGACTGGGTGTTAACCTCAAGATAACCCCGGACATTATTGATTGACTGGGTGTTAACTTCTAAGTCCAGTCTCACATTATTAACAGCTTGGGTATTCTCACCTAAGTCACCTCGGACTTCACCTAAATCACCTCTTACAGTACCTAAGTCACCTCGGACTTCACCTAAGTCAGCAGTAATTTGCTGGAGATTGGCATTGACACCTGCCATCATCTCCCCAAACACACGACGAATTGTTTCCTCATCCTTGACAAGAAAATTATTTGAGAAAGAGAGGGATCAATCTCTAATGGAACTTACAGCTATGAATAGTTACTTGGTGGTATAAAGCTTGTTTCATTTAAATAAACATCACGAGTACAGCTGGAGTATGCAAACTAAGTGCTTCTACATTTACAAAGACAACGGCGAGCATAGCAAAGTATTACATTTACTCAGGATGAGGCATCATCAAAGAAAATCCTATCCATCATTTATCTAACACAAAAGCCTCACCCCATGGACTTGCATCAAACATGAATGCCATGCGGTTAATTGATCTGCAGTACGACTTTCTAAGTTCGTCCCAGTCCGGCCAATTTACCATTAATCAACATTAAGATCCTCTTAAAAAACATGGAACTGACGGTCACCCCGTTAACGTCGGCACATGAGTTGGGCGCCATTAAAGTATAGAAGGTTTATGAACCTGTCAGAGGAGCTGCCAGGATAGCCAACAACCGCAATGACTTTCCTAACATCTCATCCACCGGACCTAACTGCCGAGAGGATCAGGTGAACTTCCAAATAGGCCAAAGCGGCACGAGAAACTGTAGTCCACGGGGATCGTGGTACATGGTGACGAAGGTCATAGACTTCCTAAGGAAAGGTTCACCTTAAAAGCTAGACTGAGAAAAGAAACATTCAGACTTATGTAAAACACCGTGAAAATTTATTGTAAATTTTACAAACCCCTAGTTCGGAGGGTTTCTCTCGGCTAATCCGCAAGCTAATAAATAATCAAAAATAAAGAGCAGGTCCCTACCTGAGAAGTTACAGTAAACCCTCGCGAAAGATCTGTCTCACAATAATAAAGCAACAACAGCAACACTAGGAAAATGGTACGACGCAAATCCCTAGGTCAAGTTACAAAATTAAATTAATATCAGAATTTACATTTAACAGGGTAGCAAAACAAATCTTAGTTAGGATGATACCATTTCCACATTTACATTTAACGTTAATTCATCTAGCTAAGTCCTATCAATTAATAACAAAATTTACGGCGGTGACGTCCGTAATAACAAACAATTACATTCAAAGCTAAGTGAACAGCCATAAAAAACATCTAAGTCATTCTTATGAACTAAGTGCTAATCAGCACACGATAGGGTAACATAGAGGATTCATACACTTTTACATCATTAATAAATAACAAAAGACCACAGTTTTATTCAAATGCCTGCCTTCACCTTGGTTTAATCTTTGTAAGCCATAGTCATCTAATGTGTGTAGTTACGGTGACGACTGCGTAGTAAAGACGACGTCTAACATCGTATGGCCTGCGCTCCACCAGCTACGAACTCAAGGTTCGAGCAAGCTTCAGTCACAACAAAAATGTGTCAGCTGTCCTCAAGTCATTTCCTCCAGGAAATGCCTTCATAATCACGGCTATGTCAGTAGGTTCCAAATGCAAATGAACAAGGTTAAGTAGAAAGGATTCGTTAGTTAGCTTTTGTTTTATCAAAATTATGCGTTTTATTATTAAGATGTCGGTTTAGGTTATCGTTGGTTTATGGCGAATAATACTGACAAGCCTGGGCACGGAGCGTCTCCCCTGAGATCATCTCTGCCAAAAAGCCTCGACTCAAAAGTCCGAATACAATCAACGAGCAATAACAACTCGGACACACAATAACACAAGTTACTAGCGGCGCACAGCTCGCGTTCAATAACTCTGGGATGGGCCTGGACACAAGCAGTTACCCTCCTTAAACATCTGGTCCACGGGAACAATCCCGGGCATGGTACACACAATACCATCATTCATGAAAAACCTCCCTAACGGGGCTAGCCTACAACGTATTATAGAAACCTGACATAACTGTACTCATCAAAACAACAGTACACGCAACAGCGTTTAACTAACAAATGACATTCTACAAAACATATGATCAGATACAAGAATGAACACTGGGTTCCATAATGTACAATACCCAAGGGGTATGCACCCCTTAGAGATCATCCCCCCCATCATCTGTCTAAATCTCATAAAAGGCAACCCTTTAAAAGCCTACCCAATATCCATCAATACTATAAGGGCAGCTGGCTACTCCATAAAGCAGCTCAACCCTTGCGTAATTATGACACACAGCGACATACTACAAACTGGTTCAACTATGCCACAACGCGCTGACAGAACAGAGGCTAAAGGTATAAAAGGTGCCTTAAGTGGGTCACGAGAATCTCTCCATCACCAGTGCTTCGACGAGACAGCCGGAGGCTAACGACAGTGTCAACCGAGGTGAGTCAGTCAGTCAGTGTTCAGAATCCTATTTTTGTAACCTAACACCCACAGTTTGTACTCACATTATAACATCACAAGATCCCTTAAAAGGGACTAACAGTTACTCATTGCTGACCAATAAACACTTGGTCAGTCTCTTACACTTGCATTACTGATCTACACTCTTCTTCACGTCCCCACGTCCTTCCTTACTCCCGTCACGGTCAGACGTGACACACCGTAGTAATAACGCCAACTCAGACGTCCTTGTATTCCTCACAGCGGCTCGCGTGCTCAAAGGAAGCGCGTGCCGAACCGCTGACACTAGCAAGGTGATTATATAATAAGTAGCCGGCTGGGCGACTAGTACACCGACCCGCGTGCTAAGGCTACATCCCTTAAACCACATTTACAGTCTTTATAGGAACGCCCCCTAGTTCCTAGCACACCACAACACACTACACTGGTCAGCTTGCCCTGTCAAGGGGAGCTACCCTTCTTTAGGCACAAACTCATAAATTAGTACAGCAACTCTCCCTTTTAGATCCACCCCCAAATAAGGGATCTAAAACACTGGTGGAGGCGGGGTCCTACGCATAGAGAAAAGGGACTCAACCAACGAGCCCTCGTAGGTAAAACGACCCCTTCCGTACCGCAAAAAGCCAAGCAAATTAGTGAGAAAATTTTTTCCCCCAAATAAAAAGCACCATTTTTTTTTTTTTGAGTGCTCCAAACTAGCTACACAGGGGAAATTCTTAACAAACCAACCCCCCAGCCCCATACAGAATCAGAGAAATATAAGAATACACTGTCAAAACACGCACAGATTTTTTTTTATTATTTTTTCACATACACTCCATTCAACATGGCCCCCCTATACCGCCTAGCTGTGCTAAGGAGCATTGGGGAGTACCAGGAATTAATTGCCTGGCATAGAGTTTTTGAAACTAGGCAGGACTACCTCAGAAGGTTTCAGCAGCTCCTGCACGCCCAGTACATGCGGATCATAAGAGCCCTTGTCCGGCCACTCCGCAGTGCTAAGAATCGCAAGATTCGAGCGAAAATCCCCACCCTCCGCACACAAATCATAAAAGCACACTGGCAACTACACTGTCGACACGAGTTTATGTTCCAACAATGGGAAACACTCATCACGGAACACAGACGGATAGGGACTCAGGACACCAAAGTCGCTGAACAGGCCATATGCCTCAATAGGCAGTACACCCAAATTTGGGACGAATACCGTGAACTCCAAACCAACAAGGCCATTTTTGAGTTCATGGTAGGGCCACCAGCCCAGCCGAGAGAGGACATAAGCGTAGATACGCTAACTCGACAATTTGCGAGGATGTCCCTCTCGACAAGTACTGCCACGCAGTGGCAGGAGTTCGCCGTGGCCACAGGCCAGGAGACGGCCAGGTTAGGCTCCAACTTACTACAAAATAAACCTAACACAAACACACGTCCTTCAGCTCCGGATCGGAAGGCAATTTTGCCAAATCGAGGGGCAGAGCCTAGAACAATCCCCTCGGACCGGATGAACGAGAGGGAGTTGAAGCCAGGACCTTCAATCACACATAATACGACAGAGGGACAACAGGAGGTAACCTCGTCATGGGCTGACGACGTAGAGCCTGACCTACCACATATAAAGCCTACGTACACTCACACAGATAGGATAACACAGTGGCAGGAGTCTGCCGTGGCCACGGGCCAGAAAGCGGACAGGCTACACGACACCACATTGGCAGGACAAAAACAGGCACTTAAGCGGCCCTCACCGCCAGTTCAAAGGGCAAATTTGCCAGAACGGAGGCGAACACCGGCATTAGTCCCTCAGGATGCACGGTACACGCACATACAGATTAAACAGGCATTACCATACAATACACGGGGACTAGGAAAGGTATTATTACCCACCCCACAAAACCTCGCAGTCAAACATACATACACTCCCGCAAAATCTGCTAAGATAGCGCCAAGCGCAATGACGCCCTTAAATACAGGTACACTTAGACCTAGAAACACGCGCTACGGTGGAAGTAGGGCAAGGCTTACTTTGCTAGAAATGCCGCCGGAAGGTAGCAAAGGAACACCCCAGTGGATTCCAGAGGCCTATAATATTGTAACAGGGCAAAACCCTTCACCTTTCTGAGCACTGAAGCTCGAAAGACGATAACGACTTCCACCAAGGCCAAAGAAATAAAATAACATCACTTCCCCCATCATAAATGGCCACACAAGTTCTTTCACGCGGGAGATATCAGAAAATAGACCGACAATTACATAGTAAACATAAACTGCGCATTTTTTTTTCTTTCTCGTATTTTATGTATATACAGGGCAACATGGCCAAATTAGAAGTGAGTAATTTTAAATCCTTCTGTGTTTTTTTTTGGGAACCATGGCATCTTTCTATTAGGCCATCACTAAGCCAAGTGAAAGCCCATCAGGCTTAAGGCCGGAAAGAGATATTTTGAACACAACTTAGGCATAAAATCACAGCATAGAGCTTAAGGGAGTCTTTCTAAGTAGAAATGACTAGACGTTCTACATTATGGTTCCACAGTTTGACAGATTCTCTTGTTGCGGGCGAAAACCGTAAGTGTGGCAAGAATTAAGAATCTCAAACTAGTTTCAAAAAAAAAAAAAATTTTGGGAGGTGTGCTTTAACCAACTAAAAAGCCCAATTGCACACCGGGATGAGACACTGTCATTTTGGTGAGTTACAATTACTTTGATAGGCAGGTTTGACTCCCACAGTGCACTGGCTTTGCTCGGGACGTGGATACAAGGGTATCAGTTACGTCTGGCAATGGCCTTCCTAAGGTGTACTAGACAGTGTCGGTAGATTCCCCTGAGACGTAACCAGATTACGGTAGTACTCACGTTACCAAAATGGTAAATACTACACTCAGGTCCCAATCACCATTTTTTTTCAAAAACATAGTGCTCACGACATAATTTTTAGAGACTAACGCCACCTACTATTATTTTCTTTCAATGTGCTCTCTTAATGCAGAGCGGGGCATAAATAATTTTTTTTTGTTTCACACAGTTAGCCCAAGAAAGAAAAATGGCCAAATAAACTATATATATATTTTATACATAGGTATACATAACACAACACTCGGGGACACAAGTGTAGGCAATGGAAGGTTCTTTTGCAGACGGCCAATGCATATGAGATTTCCGAAGTGAAATGCCATGGCCTGTGGTTTGGATTCCAAGTAGAACGGAAATCCCGTGGCACACGATCTCTAGAAATGGTCACGTTAAACCACAAAATTCCCCTCTTGCCTTTTTATAATGCGAAGAGCACTAACAGAAAAGCAGGCTGATTAAGAACACATGTTCGGATACACAGCGTTATCGAAACAAGTAAACAAGCGACCGCGCAAGACATTGCAACCCGACACCCTCATACTCAGCATTAAAGCAGACGTCAGTGATAAACTGCGAGCCTTACAGACGACAGTTCCCAAAGCACACTGCACGGAATCATTCATAGCCAACCTAAGAACCCTATATCTTCAAAATTTACACTACGAGGAGAGGGCAAAAATAAGCAAACTCCTCGCAGGAAGGTATACTAGGGGTTGCGCATAGAAAAACACACAGCCCATTTGCCATAGTGTAGGCGGCACAGAAATGGCCACCAAATCTTTACAGACAACCGGCTTCGAACCCATGTCCACACACAAAAACCTCGTACCGAAAACTAACTAAACAACGGTATTTTCGGTACGAGAAACACAAACAAAATACAGGCAGAATGCCCGCAGAACATGAACAACGCAGACATATAACACAGAGAATTACATAGAACACGGGTTCGAACCCCAGAGAAAATTGCACGCCAGGGAAAAACAAGCAGACGGCCTTCCAATCACACCAAAATTGGCCCATATAACGGCTTAGACAGATAATACTACATTCCTGCGGCCAAATGACAGGCATAAAATTCCAGAAATACACTTGACAGGGAAAATGGACTTTCCAGACAGAGACATATAAATTTCGTAAGACAACGGTCTTACGGAATAATGGCCACACAACGGCAATAGTAGCAGGGCGGATTACCACATCGGGCCGCCAGGAATTTAACACAATGACCACACTGGCATACGTGCAGAAAAACACGCAACAGTGGTTAACCTACATAAAATCCCGGCCTGAAGTTACACACACAAACTGATGACTTGCAGACTTAGCCACTTTGCAACACTGTCGATGACAAAACGCGATTGTGTAGTGGCAGTGACCATGAATAAACAAATGCAGAACAATCATAACACTATACATTTTTCAACACTGCGAAAGCATTTATCAACAAGCAGACGTCACAGACCAAAACTTGTCGCAGGCCCAGAGTAGCACGTTCGTAAAGACGTTGGCAGGCCACGGGCGCTTCCTACCCATACACAATATACACAGTAGGACTTGGCCCTACAGCAGACCAGGCGTCCGCGTGGTGTAGCGGAGCGTAGTCACACACACACACACAAACGCGCTCACCAATCAGGGGCGAACATAGGGACTTTGAGGAAACGGGACCTCCCCTTAACAACTTCTTTTTGCGACCCTAGGCCCGAAACAAATCATTCCAGGCGACTAGGACTTAGCCCTATAACGGACCAGAGTAGGTCGTGAAGCTTCGCTATCCCAAAGCGCGGATAGAAAACCAACATGGACCAAGGGAGGATGTCAAGAGAACATGCTAACAGCGTCCCACTCTACTCCCTTCCCATAACCTTCTCAAGCCTGACATAAACAACGCAAACACATCTACACGACCATAAACAGCTACACTACACTACAAAGTATACATAAGGGTTGGTAAACTTCATGTGTTTACAGAAAGGGCATGCTACGCCCTGAGCCCCACCGCTATCACCTGAATGAGAGGGGTGCATCGGCCAACACCAACTAAGCGTAATGCACATCTCCATATGAGAGATGAGGCCATAAGTAATAAATACTAACCATTTTTTTTTAAATTTAAATCATCCCGCATGAGAGGGAGATATATTAGTATTATGCCTCAACCTACACCTATCCATACATGAGTGCAAGCGCCTCATATCCAGACGCATGCATGTATATCCCATCCATTCACCAGGGGATATTGATATCAGACCGGCATGGATTTTCATTTTATTTTTTGCAACCCCGGGAATTACCTGCCCCGTTCCACTCACTGTAGGAGCATCCCAGCACAAAAACCGGTTCCAGGCCGCCACTAACGCGGAATTCGGAAGTGCGCAACCTCCTCCTACCCTGCTTTAACCCACTCTACAGATAACTACCCCCAGATCACAATAACAGGGTACCTGACGCCACAGACCCTACTAACACCTCCATCAAGGTTAAAAAAAGAGCATTATCGCTGGAGAAGCTGATATAGCACAGGTAGCCTAAAGTAGTCTACGTATGTAGAGGTTTTACCAGCCCACCACACTGGAAGTATTTTACATTTGACACTTTTTACACAGGTTACACCTATAATTAAAAAAAAAAAAAAAAAAGGGAATCTGAAACACCCTGGCTGATGATACCGGCGTTAGCCAAAGGTCAAAAGCACAACACTAGGGGCAGAGCTGGGGAAGGCGATGTGGACCCTTACCCCAGTTGGCTCATCAAATTACTGACGACTAGACCAAATAGACGAACCACGTAAGGTCAAAGCATTCGCGGCCTGGTCGGGCAAGCTCTGGAATCCTAGGTGCGCATAAACCGCCCCTGGGAGGAAGGGATGCTAAACCCACTTTGAGCCACGGTCGTCGAAGCCAAGACCTGCAGGGAGACTTTCTGAGAATGGCGGGAGAAATAGCTCACTCCGCGTCGGCCTCGGGAGCTATCCCTAGAGACGACCATATTATGACTAGACTGTTAGTTAAATTTACGTAAGTAGGACTTCCATGGCGGGGAGTCAGACTCCTATTCGTCAGGAGTGAAGCAGGATCCAAGGGTTCAGCAGGACCAATCCTAGATCCGACAAGTCCTTACCCCGCGAGGTGAAGGTGAAGACCACGACGGTAATCAATAATGCAGAATGAAATATGAATATATATATATGGAATGTACGCGCTCATTCGGTCCTGCGCCCACGTAAATGGACGACAACGGGTCGCCAGAGTTCTTAAATGAGTAGCATAGCGGGCACTCAAAAGGGTTCAGTGGGCCAACCCAGCAATGCCGAAACAGGCGAAGAGGACTCCCCGGACGCTCACTTCCCGGAGGACATATGAATACAAATATTGCGGCCGAAACAGGCGAAGAGGACTCCCCGGACGCTTTCTTCCCGGAGGATATTATGCCATGGGACCACACTGTCCAATGCCCACATAAATGACGACGCATCGGGCAGTCAGAGGGCATTAAGAGATGGGGCATTGCGCGCCCCTCACAGGAGCCAAGTGGGCGGCTCACCTACGACTAATCGGAACGGCAAAACGAGCACGACAAGGAAGTTACAGCGGGCGGAACGATTAGCTTAGTGGCACCGTAAGCCGCCCGCGGATAGATTAATCCTAGTAATAGACGTCGACACTAGACTTAAGGGGACGGAATCTAGCGACCCTAGAGACAACCGGTGTTTCTGGGGCTCGTGCGGGTGGTGATCTGGGGATTTAATTGCCCCAGGCGATCGTCCTAGGCCAAATTTAGTTATAGACGGTTGCATTTGACACGCAACCTAGGATTAAGCAAATTTAATGAACACTGTTGCAATTCAGCACAGCATCTTTCGGCCATAGATTAAGGCAACCCTCTCGGCTTAGATGTAGTTTTTTTTTTTATATATACCATAAGTAGAATAAGTAGTATAAGAGAACGCCGTTCGGCGCCTGATGACCCACAAATCCGTCATCAGGGTAAGTCCGATAATTCATGATAAGTTATTATAATGTAGCATAGTCTTACATTTAAGACAATTTTTTTTAATACATATATTGAGGTAAAATTTCGGCGCCTGGCGGCCCAAATTCGTTGCCAGGGTAAGCCCAATACTACAACACATTAGGAAATGACGTCACGGCACCATATAGGGTAAGCCCGGCCATATATCGAGTAATAATAACCATGCCATTCTTTTCACAGGTAAAAAGGGGCTTCAGACTGTGGCAACGCTGCCACAGGAAGCGGCATATGGAATAGGGAATTTCAATGTTTTGTTAACCTCTCCATTTTTTTTTGCAGGCATTGTCACCTAGAATATGACACGTGTAATTATGATTTTGCTGCCAGATAGCAGCAACATGCTATTTAATGCCCCCTTATTGTAGTATTATACCTGTGCATACTAACCTCCATTTAACATTCATTCTCACTTACACACTCACTACATTTTTTTTTACAGCTACACGTCAATAATCTGCACAGCGGGAATGATGCCTGTGGGGCATCAAGCTTGCTGGCAGATCTACATAAAACAAAAACACTTGAAGCGTCAAAATGCGACGCAGCTTACGGCGATGAGGGCGCAACCGGCATGTGGCGGCGACCCTCATGGCCAAGTGTGCAAGCATTCACCCACAGAGGATGCTTCACAGACTAGGTATTAAGAATACACTGCAAGCGGTACGACCACTCAACCGTGCCAAGAGGTGGCCGTATAGGATCAGCCGTGATACGGCAAGCGTACGTACAAACAGGTAGCGTGCACGCGAGGATCCAAATAAAAACTAGAATTATAAGGGTTTAGCGCGCTTAAGTAGACATAAGGTCATTGTAGTTCATAATTTTAAAGAGTAAACTACATACATATTCATGCGCCCACGGGCAATTATTCCAATGGAAATTCCTAAATGTCAGCATCGCAACATAATATTTTTGTCTGTTTATCAAGTTCACGTGTACACGATGTCTATATTTTTGTTTTGTTTTGTTTCGTTTGCTAAGGTAACACGTAACCAATGTCTGTGAATTGTTTTCTTTCATTTTTCTCTCTTCTAACTTCCCCATTTGTCAGGGTGTTCCGTTTTATCCCACACCAATAAATACATTTTAAATATTTCCTTTAAATTATACCCTGGAACACCCATTTTTTTCTATTCTCTCCTATCTTCTTTATTGCGGGGAGCACTTTTTCCCCAAGATAGGGCGGACGACGCAATCATCCGTTCGGCCCTGGGTTTTTCCTCCCTGCACAACTATGTAACCATGTATAACCATGTTTTTTTTCTTTTTTATGCCGACAACGGCAATGGCGATTGTGCCTCAATAGCAATTATTTTCTTTATTCAACAATGTTAATGCACATTTCACCATGCAATGTAAAATTTATATACATATATATCTATGTACACCCCATAACCCTCCCCTCTGAACACGGGCTGACCGCACACCTACACTTCTGCACGACGACACCCGTTCCATACGACGACGCTTACGACGCCACCACCAGAAGAGACGAGGGGGATTCAAAAACTACTACGACAACATCCCAACCCCAAGTGCCCTTCCCGGTCGCGAGGACGCGACCAAATGGAGGAAGAGGCTTGTACAATACCCAAGGGGTATGCACCCCTTAGAGATCATCCCCCCCATCATCTGTCTAAATCTCATAAAAGGCAACCCTTTAAAAGCCTACCCAATATCCATCAATACTATAAGGGCAGCTGGCTACTCCATAAAGCAGCTCAACCCTTGCGTAATTATGACACACAGCGACATACTACAAACTGGTTCAACTATGCCACAACGCGCTGACAGAACAGAGGCTAAAGGTATAAAAGGTGCCTTAAGTGGGTCACGAGAATCTCTCCATCACCAGTGCTTCGACGAGACAGCCGGAGGCTAACGACAGTGTCAACCGAGGTGAGTCAGTCAGTCAGTGTTCAGAATCCTATTTTTGTAACCTAACACCCACAGTTTGTACTCACATTATAACATCACAAGATCCCTTAAAAGGGACTAACAGTTACTCATTGCTGACCAATAAACACTTGGTCAGTCTCTTACACTTGCATTACTGATCTACACTCTTCTTCACGTCCCCACGTCCTTCCTTACTCCCGTCACGGTCAGACGTGACACACCGTAGTAATAACGCCAACTCAGACGTCCTTGTATTCCTCACAGCGGCTCGCGTGCTCAAAGGAAGCGCGTGCCGAACCGCTGACACTAGCAAGGTGATTATATAATAAGTAGCCGGCTGGGCGACTAGTACACCGACCCGCGTGCTAAGGCTACATCCCTTAAACCACATTTACAGTCTTTATAGGAACGCCCCCTAGTTCCTAGCACACCACAACACACTACACTGGTCAGCTTGCCCTGTCAAGGGGAGCTACCCTTCTTTAGGCACAAACTCATAAATTAGTACAGCAACTCTCCCTTTTAGATCCACCCCCAAATAAGGGATCTAAAACAATAAGCTATAATTGCAATGAAAGGGAAAGTGAATGCTAAAAGCATTCTGTCCTATGTTAACATGAGTCTGTCTCACTTAGAAGCATGCGCTCTCACACGGGCGCTGAGTCACAAAACCTGTTCGTGTCGCCGCAGGCTACAAGATTCCTGCGCTGTTAGACACAACACACTAACTAGTCCGGCAATTTAAGCAAGAAAATAACTGTACAACTGGCCTGATAATAATACCTTTACTATAGGTTATAAACCTCGAAGAATATGTGCATAAAAAGCACGCTATAAATCTGAATACAATCATATAACACTGTCTTTCACATCAAAGACGTTTAAAAGGTAGCAATGTCACTCATTGCTGGAGCTCTCTGCTCTCAAAGATAAAATACACTTCAGTAGTTGCTTGTATCAAATATCATATAAACACGTGTCATCACACATGACACTAACAAAATAATAATTGTGGGCTGTGGCGCAAATTCCACTCTCTGCTGGATCTGCTTAATGATACGCTGGGAACTGGGTTCGATGCTAGACAACAACGAAACCTCCCTATTACTTATAAGGTCCACACATGAGCTGGATGGCTTCTGAGCTCATCTCAAATGAAATATAATGCAGTTACAAAACTGGTAATTACAGACGATTACCCAAATGATACGACTACTCTAACGAAGTCAGGGGTGTAACATAAACTGGTTGCAAAAAATTCTGTTAAAGAAACTTGACCATGGCATCTGATTGCCATAACTAAAGTCTGCAAAGACTTGAAAATCACCCCAGATAGGGTTAAACAAAGTAGCCTCAAAATGACTACAGTCACGTTTAGCAAAGGTCAGAAATTGGCGTCTTACGACGTCCATCAAGCTGCACCAGGGTTGACCAAAATGTCAGACCCAAGGGTGACTCACAATCACTGCAAATAAATGACATCTAATTAGACAAAGTTACATTCCCTACCTATGAAATGGCTGTCACTAAGTTCGGTTGGTTCACAAACTACACTAATCTAACTATACCACCAGAAACTAGAACAAGGAAGGGTGTACAAAACTCACGATACCGAGGAGTCCACACTTAGCTCTCTGTCCAAAAACAAGGGTTGAACCAAAGCGCCTCTGGCTTTCAGGATTGGCATCGTCCTCATCAGAACTTCCATCTGGGCTCTCCGAAAAACCAGGGTTCGGTCTGTTCCTGTAGTTGACCTCGTGAATGGACTGGACATGCCTAGGAAAGGCATCCTCGGTTCCTTCCTCCTCGTCTGATGTTCTAGAAGTTCCATAATCAAGCTGGTCCCATCCGAGACATCTCTCTCATACCATAATGGTATTAGCCCATGGTCTCGGTATCGAACATGGTGTTGAAAAAGTTAACCACGTGGGCGGTAGAATAAGACTTGAAGTAGTTCATTATTATCACTTGAAGATTACAGTATTAGTCGCAGATATCACAGGCTTTAAATATAACTGGTGACACGGCCTCTACACTTTGCAGATGTAAATGATAAATGGCCATGCACTGTTCTGCGGTTCCACACGTGTACAGACGCTATTTTTTCTATCACGTGGCATCCGTGAAATGGGCGTCGTTTTATTACGGATAAATTCACCGTAGCAATTACTATATAATGTACTTTTATAATCACACGTGTTCAAAGTAATACTTTCACATTTACCTGTATATTTTCCGCACCAGGCTCTCGGCCCTCCACAAACACGTGGGTGTAAAAATGTGGTGCTACAGTAATGTCGTAAATTTCACAATACTTGCCAATTAATTCACAATACATTTCGTGTTGATCACTGCACATTAACAACAGTGATTCGTAGTACTATTGTGCTCTATTGCACTCGATAATGATTTCCACGCTGAAAAGCGGACTGTTTGCCACGTCTTATGCGACGGATATAATAACACGCCTACACAGGGCGGATTTTCCAGACGTAGAGCAAGGAACTGCGTTCCTCGTGGAAGCAAGTCGTCAAACTAAGTCGTTGAGCGACTACTTACATTCCTATTTGCGTATCTGCAATGATATTACCTTACCTTAAAGCGAGAAAACATTCTCCAAAATGTTTCAATAATACAGAATGACGAAATGGAATATTCTGAGTCTCGTGGAAAGATAAAATTGATTAATAAGATCTCAGATAAATAATTAGCAGACTTCACCAAAGTCTAAAGTGCGATTCTTCGCTACTTCAAAGAGAATAGTATAAGCTCTCAGCTTCTCGTAGCTTTCTGGGTGTTTTCAAAGGTACTACATCCCATCATAAATGTGCTGTCGTGAAAAATATCACATGAACCTTAGCTCAGCGGGTTCAATATGTACATGAGAAGAACACAAGGAAATATGTATAACAGTGTTTCGTCTATTGTAGGTCTTACCTTGTTCACATATGTTCAGGCACATGGGAAGTAAACATGCCAATGCAATGCAAGAAATGCAAAGCATTACAGTCTGGAAATGTTCACATAAGTTCAGGCAAAAGTAAACATGCCAATGCAATGCAAGAAATGCAAAGCTTAAATACAGTCTCGAAATACAGAAAGACATATAGGTTAGGTATATTGCCAATGCCGCCACGCTGCCCTGCGCTGTAGCGGCAGGATCGCCTAGTAGTACGCCGCGGTACAAATAGTGTCAAGTCTTTGTTAAGCTATACTGGGTTGACAGTGCTGTATGGGCAGTAGAGTAACTAACGTGATTTCATGTAAAGAGCCTCATTTCCTATACCGGCAGTGGAGAGCGCTACTCGCATACAGTCGGCCGTGTCCCGTCAAGAGCTACTGTTGCCTCGAAACGACATGACTTGCCATTCCTTCATGAGTTTATTTTATGACTTTATAAGCTTTTTCTCGAGTGCAAAATGGTATTTATTTAATTGTGAGGCATGTAAGGAGTAAGTGAGTGTGTTTCGCGCACACATTGGGTTATGTGGAACCTGTAGGTACCCCATATCTGTAGGTTGGTTAGGACCTTATTTTTGGTACAAAACTTGAATGGGACCTTAGCAGAATATTATGGGGAGGGATTTTGGAGATAATTGATATAATTTAGTTTATTAATTTAATTTATTTTAAATATCTGTTTCATTCAAAACTAAATTTTCTGTAGTCACGGGGTACGAATTGAGACTCCATATTCAGAGGTCCTGGGATCTATTTCCAGCTCTGTCCATAAATTTAATACTGGTCTGAGGGTTGGAACGGGTTACACTTTGACTCGTGAGGCAAACCTGAAAAGAGATGGATTTGTTTCCTAACTCAGCTGTCTTAGAAGTAATATTCTGAGTGGTTTCTCACTTCTACTCCAGGCTAATGGCGTGAACGGTTCCTAATTAAATGCCGACTGGCTGCATGGTGCAGTGGTAATGTTCTCGCCTGCTGTTCCCAAGTTTGCAGGATCAAATCATTGCGCAGTCAATTGGCATTTGAGGATGCACAAATTCTAAGGAGCCGTGTCAGTACATTTACTGGCACGCTGAAGATCCCCTTTGGGACAAAATTATGGCACATTGGCGTCTCTAAAAGCCGCTGTAGATAATAGAGACGTAAAACCAGCAACGGCCACCCCATTCCAAATATTAGCATCAAATACAGATGCACGTACTACTACAGCCATCATAGTGACTTACAGTAGATTATCAGACACAGTACTCACATTCCTGAATATAAAAACCCCTGGCACTATACAGCCCATGATGGGCTAAGGCCGACCAAGCGACCGCTGCCCAGCCATTTGGCCTGCACATATTGGGGTGACGCGTGATCAGCGCGTCGGGTCCCTTCGGCCGTTAATCTTGGTATTCGTGATCGGGGCACTGTCTCACTGTCAGACAGCTACTCAATTGTCCCCACTAGGCTGAGTGCACCCCGTTCCAACCCTCACGTCAGTTTTAAAATCTCTGACGGAGCCGGGGATCGAACCCGGGGCCTTTGGGTGAGAGGCAGGCGCGCTACCCCAACACCACGGGGCCGGCACATACCTGAATATACGGGGCTGTATTACCATGATGTCCAAAAGTCAATGCATGAACCAACTTCAAAAAACAACAACTCATAATACACCAGACTGGTATTGATTTCAATGAAACTCAGTAAGCGCATACTACTACCTCATCCGACCTCGACCGTGCCTTTCAAATTTGAATAAGTGTCACCAATCCAACATGGAGGCCGCGCGAAATATTTCACTGGCATTCTATATCTCCGTAACAGCAACATATATAACCCTTAAATTTTGTACGGTGATAAAGGGTACTACTGTAAGTTCATCTATGTGACATTTATAAACCTGTTCAGTTGAAAACGAACATGGCTGCCAAGCGAAGTTGATATATTAAAATAGACTTTTCTCGTGAATTAACCATCCGAATGCTGTGAAACTTGGTAAAGCAAATGTTTTTACATATTGTAATGCACTGGCATCTAATTTAGTTCAACTATTTACATTACCACAAGATGGCAGCTGTGCAAAATTTTAAAATTTAGTTTTTATTTCTTGTGTCCTAATCATGTGATCGAAGTGAAAGTTGGAATAACGATCCTACGCAATAATCTTCATCTAATGGTGCATAACTCTATGGCCTACAGCAATCCAAAATGGTGACCATCCGAAATATTTAGACGGCTCTCAATATCTACGAAACTATTGCAGCAATAACTGAAATTTTGTATGTCCATAGAGGATATTAACTTACGTTCACCTATGGATCATTCAATAACCTAATGAGCACAAAACCAACATGGCGGCAACGCGAAATTTAGATATTTAAATGGATTTTTTCTCGCGACTTTTCATCTGAGCGCTGTGAAACTTGGCTCGGTATATCTTCATACTAGCCTTAATATACTGATGTATAATTTAATGGAATTTTATGAGAACTTATTAATGTCAGCTGTGCAATTTATTTAAATCCCTGTTTTCATTTCTAGTGTCCTAAGTAAGACCATTAGGATATATGAAAATTGACTATTTAGTTATTCACGGAACAACTTGTTATTTAAGTTTTATGTCTATTAGACAATAGACATAAATCACATTTTAAGAAAGCAAAACAAGTGTTGCGGTGTTGTAGGAAACCTCGTCCTAAAACCAAAGCTACCGCCATTTACTCAGCTAGCGGAAAGACAATCGAATCCAGTTTCTTGCTAAAATGCATTTCTTAATATAAAAATTCCCTTTCTTCTGCAACTTTTCAACATACAAAGCCTTTACGTGTAATATTTTTACAAAGCCGTTTGTCTAAGTTTACTTTCTTATCTTATTAAATTGTTTGACACCTGTTAATACTCTATATAGTATTGTTTTCTTGATTGAAACATGCATTCGGTCGGCTGGGCCTTCTTCAGCTTGTTTGCTTATCCTAACAATTCATATGTATTAATTGAAAAAGTGACAAGAATGCCAATATAAATATACACTATTTCGAAATGAACGTCCTTACATTATTGGTTATGAAAAATACGTTTTCGTTATGAAGTGTTAAGCTAAGCAAATAAGCTGACGAAGGTCCCACTGAAGGACTGAAAACATGTCTTCATAAAGAAAACATTATGTGTTTTGTTGTTGTTTGAGTCTTTAATCTTTTGACTGGTTTGATGCAGCATACCTCCCTGTCCTGAGCTAATCGTTTCTTCTCTCCATAGCTACCACACCCTACGTCCGAGGCAATCTGTTTAACATATTCTAACCTTGGTCTACCCCTACAGTTCTTGTCCTCGACCCTTCCTTCGATAACTAAGCTTGCTATTCTTGGGTGTCTTAGTATGTGTCCTACCAACCTATCTCTTCTCTTCATTAGCACTCTCCAGAAACATCTATTCTCCCCCACTCGTCGTAATACCTCTTCGTTTGTAACCCTATCTACCCATCTGATCTTCATCATTCTCCTGTAACACCACATTTCAAACGCTTCAATTCTCCTCTTTTCTGCTGCACCAATAGTCCAAGTTTCACTTCCATAAAGTGCCACGCTCCTGACAAAGACCTTCAAAAATGACTTCCTAATACCTAAATCTATATTCGATGTCAACAGATTTCTTTTCTGTAGAAATGCTTTCCTTACCTGAGCTAACCTACTTTTTATATCCTCTTTGCTTCGTCCTTCACTGGTTATTTTGCATCCTAAGAAACAGAAGTCTCCTACTGCCTTTAGTTTTTCACCTGCCAATTTGCTGTCCATAGAGGTGTCTGATTTATTTCGGCTGCATTCCAATATTTTTGTTTTACATTTATTAATTTTCATCATGAATTCGTTCCTCAAGACGGAGTCCATACTATTCAAAAACTCATTCAAATCCTCAGGCGTGTCGGCCAAGATGACTATGTCATCGGCATATCTCAGAGTTGAAATTATATCTCCTTGAATATTCACTCCCACTTTGAATTTTTCTACAATTTTCTTCATTGCTTGTTCAATGTAAAGATTGAAACGTATGGGTGATAAGTTGCAGCCTTGCCTTACACCTTCCTGAATACCAGATTCTCTCCCATGTCCTCATGTGTTTTAACAAATGTCAAACAATATTTAATAAGATAACGATGTAAATACGTAGAACCATGCATTATCCAATATGGTTCATATTTTTGCCTCATATCATTCTACTATAGTTTAAAGAGCAGATGACCTTGTAGTTCTGCCCCTTAAAACAACAATAACTAACAACTTATGTTTAAATTTCCCTTATATAAATGTTTATTATTTAGTTTAAAATATACGCCAAGCAATACTTGAATTCAATATATATATTATGGTACATAGGTGCGTATAGGATCTACAAGGGGAAACCGGGTGAAAGCGTGATGAGGACAGTCCCTCACCTGGGCACAGGTTTCGCCGTACATCACAGTATGGTTGACCACATTTTGGATTTTTCTTCACCTAACGGAAGGACCTCCTCACTATCATTCCGATCTCGTAACAGAGCCTATACCATAGTGAACTTCCACGCACCCACAAATGGCACCAACCGGAAAGACCTCGAGTTAGTGGAACACTTCTGGGAGTCCCTAGAAGAAATACTAAACAAGATTCCACATAACCACTCAACTATACTCATGGGGGACTTCAATGCCCAAGTCAGCAGAGAACAGAAATACCGAAGGATAGTAGGTCTCTATCCAGCCCACAAGAGAACAAATAGAAACGGTGAGCGCCTCATAGAACTCTGTGACAAGTACCACTTGGTCCTAAAATCAACAGCCTTCAAGCGTCTACCTAGGAAATCCAAGACTTGGAGAAGCTCAAATCCTTTACTAGGTGAATTTCAGCTTGATCATGTGGCTATAGACAGACTATATCACAGGGAGATGCAGAACGTCAAAGTACTGAGAGGAGCCAATATAGACTCTGACCATTACCTTTCACTAGTCAAAACTAATTTTCAACCCTAGATAAAGGTATCAAAACCACCAAGGAGCTCTAGAATACCTCGATTCAATACTCAACGCCTACGAATTGAAAACGGTAACTTCCAACAAACCCCCTCGGATGAATACACAGAAAGAAGGTTGGACAGCCCTCCAGAAAGCATTACTGGATGCCGCTCTTGAAACTATTCTCGCTACGTCCAATAAAGGAAAACACCCTTGGTGGACTACAGATTGCGATAAGGCCATAGAAGAAAGACGTCGAGCCTGGATCAGGTGGAACCAGTACAAGAATGATTTCAACCTTCAGGCTTTCATCACGCAAAGAAAGGCAACAGTGAACACTGTACGTGGAGCTAAAAGGAATTACCTATGCACCCTGCTACAACAGGCAGAAGAGGACTTCAAGAGACACAACTCCAGAGACCTGTACAAGGGTCTTAAGAAACAGACGACCCAGTACACTGCCCCTACCTTACTTCTTCGAGGACCAGACGGCAAGATCCAACTAAATAACAAGGATTGTACCACCGTTATGGCAGATTATTTCCAGAAGCTCCTCAACACAGAAGAACCTGGTGAAAGATTAATCTTCCATAAACCATCTGTCAGGAATCCTGATTCTCAACCGCCTGACAGAGAGGAAATAGAGAGTATAATCAATAACCTGAAATATAATAAAGCCTCAGGTGAAGATGGAATAGTAGCAGAGATGTGAAAATGCGCAGATGAACAGTTCTTGCAGAGCATCCAACAGATCATACAAGACATATGGACAACGGAGACTCTACCGGAAGGGTGGACATCAGCAGTAATTCACCCGTTACACAAGATGGGAAGCAAGACTGACCTCAACAATTACAGAGGTATCTCCTTATTGCAGGTTACCTACAAGGTTCTTTCGAAAGATCTGTTGTCTAGAGTCACCAACCAACTAGACTCTCAATTAGGGGAATACCAGGCCGGTTTTCGAAACAATCGATCTTGTCCAGAGCAGATACAAAATCTCAAGACCATCCTCAGTTATAAGAGTCGTGGGGGACAACCCTGGGTAGTTGTCTTAGTGGATTTTCAGAAGGCATACGACTCGGTGGACAGAGAGAGTCTTTTCTCCACCTTGCGAGGATTTGGCCTTGATGAAAAAAAACTTAAACTAGTCCAGGCCACCATGACAAACACAACATCTAAAGTCAAGTTCAGAGGTGAACTATCCGAGAGCTTCCCCATCAAGACGGGAGTTAGACAGGGCGATGGACTCTCCTGCATCCTCTTCAATTGCATCCTGGAGAAGATCATAAGGGAATGGATGGTGCGTCTAACAACAAGGACTGGTCTGCAGCTTGGATACAAGAAAGATAACCTTCATGTGTCATGCCTGGCCTTTGCCGACGACCTCGCCATACTGACCAACACTATAGAGGAAGCTACTCACCACCTACAGAGTCTTCACGATGTAGCGGTTCGGGCTGGCCTGAAGATCAACATTGGGAAGACTGAATTCATGACTAACATCAAGGAAGCCCCGTCCACAATTCCACTTGAGGGGGTCTTCATCCGAAAAGTCCCTGCGGTCAAGTACCTAGGAGAGTGGATATCGGCAAACCAGAGTGAGAATCTGGCCATAGATACCAGGTGCACCAAGTTCGAGAGGGCCTACCACTCCTGCCGCAGCATCTACGCATCGAAGTTCCTCTCCAAAAACCTAAAACTCAGACACTACAATTCAGTAGTAAAACCATCTGTTCTGTACGCCTCTGAATGCCTCGTGATGGCCAGGAAACTTGAACTCAAGGAGAGGAAGATCCTGCGGAGGATACAAGGACCCATAAGGGAAGAGGGAGGCACCTACAGAATTCGGCACAATGATGAGCTTTACAGCCATCAAGAAGACATTGTGACTTGTATAAGAAAGAGGCGCTTGGCCTTCTAGGGACACTTGACCCGCATGATCCCTTGCCGGCTCACCAGTAAGATCTTCACAGTGGCAGGAAGAGGGAAGGCCTCTAGGACCAAGTGGATCTCAACGGTCAGGACGGATTTAGACCACCTAGGGATCCCACTTAATTCCATACATGACCGCCAACAATTCCGGCAAGCCATCCGACAGGGAGTTTTTCCTGTATCAGTGACAGCTAGGAAGAACACTGGTGTCAGCAGACCACCATGGACGGAGGAAAGAAAGCTGGCTCATAGTCAGATGATCAAAGAGTACTGGAAGAAGAGAAAAGACCAAGCGACGAGGAGATACGAGCCCCGTGGTCCTCAGTAGGCCCAAACGAAGAGGAAGAAGAAGAAGAAGATTATAGTACATGTGTCCACCTGTCATTGAAGTCTTCATCATCCCAATTAAGAATGAAAATACTAATGATGTGCTTAAGAATAATTATGAATGATTGATATGAAAATTATTTGATAAATTTTAATTAAAAGAATAAAATACAATATTAAATTGTATACGGTATCCTTACAATGTAATTCAATGTAAATATATGTAGCCTACGTATTACAACGGGGTCGCGGTTGAGATGCAATGGAAGTCCTTGTGGCGGATGGTTTTACGGCCGGATGCCCTTCCTGATGCCAACCTCATGAGAGGAATTAATGAGAGATGAAATTAATGATGGTGAATGAAACTGGGCAAGGATGAGGAAGGAAGCGTCCGTGGCCTGTCAGAAGGTACCGTTCCAGCATTTGCCTGGAGTTGAAAATGGGAATCCACTGAAAGTGGGGCTCGAACCCACGCGTCTACCGAGTAAGCAGAGAGTTTGGCTCCATGACCTAACGCTGCGCTTTAGCGAGCGTAGTCACCATTGTCGGTAATGTAATTAAATGTAAATAAAATATAATATTGGGCTTCACATTAAAATTCCAAAATAAAGATAGAAAAACAAGAAATTTTGTAATAACGAGTGATGTCTTTACAATGTAATTAACTGAACGTAAATAAAATATTGGGCTTTATATTAAAAATTCCAAAAAATCATTTAGACAATTAAATAATTTAGAAATAACAAGTGCATAATATCAACAAATACGTTAAGTGAGTTGCCTGAAATAAGAAAAAATAAATCTTCTTTTGAAATATGGTGTGTAAATTTTGTTTTGAGGTGCCAACCAGTCAGTGCGTCTTTCTAATTGTCAACCGTGTTGTTTAGTAGAATGGCGATTCGTAATGTAACCAACAAGTCTTTTGTATAAATATTCAGTAAGTTGAAACCTTAAGTCAATTAAGAGTTGTACTTTAATCACAGTACCGGTTTCGGCCACAATATGACCTTCTTCTGCGTTATATTACAAAATATGAAAAGAAGCAAGACTTACATAACAAATATTTCCTTGTCAAAATAATTACTTAAAATACTAACAGTCTAAAGGCTGATAAACACTAACATATTTGAAAATCAGGTCTGTTACAATCTGTTATAAAATGAAAGATATAAATCTTGATGAAAAGCAGCTTGACGTTAAAACAGTTATGTGGTTATTATATGGGCATAGAATATTTGTAGGTTATACATCTGACGTGAACATGAATGTGAGCGAATATATATACAGTAAATATAATGTGACTGTGAACTTATGATAGAAGATAATGAGTTTTCCAATGTATTGTGCCCTTGACCTACGTCTTAGGCCAAGGACACATTACGTCACTGGAGTATTTATATAGGGCAATGTCATGATGTTAAATACTGTGGCATGAGAATGAAATCATCGTTGTGTAATGATGATAATAATAACTAGGATCTTTCTGCCGTGTTAAGACCACATATACTGTAGATGGCTTGGCAGTTTCGACAGGGAGATATTTATGATTTTCGCACAATGAACCGAGCAGGTGCGTCTGTAGTCGCTTGCCCACGAGTTTCAGAGCAGGAGCACTCCAGTGAATTCTGAGAATCTTGCTAAAACGCAGTAACCATCTCAAGTTAACAAGCAGAAGATGCTTGACTCCGCCCTCAAACAGTACGCCTCAGTTGGTTACGAGAGATCAAGACATTACAGGAATGATCTGAAACGCCCATGATGAATCTAATTATTATCAAGAATTTTGGGAATGCGGTAACGGATTAAATATCTCTGTGTTCATCGAGTAGAAGTAGTCCTCTGCGTAAGGTAATTTGACAACGTCGAGTGTGTGAGAGAGAGGACATAGCGTCCTTCAGCAAGAAATTAGTTCTACCCAAGCGCTGATGATATTAATTTAGCCTATGATCGAGTTCTATCGTGAGCCATATGATTAGCAAGGCCATATTTTTGTGTATAAATTAACGTACCTGATTACTGTAGCCTATAATTGTGAAAGGAGCATTTGGTGTCGTATGTGCAAATCTGTGAATTGGCAACCATTTTGTCATATATGCGGGTGGAAGTCTGTGACAGGGCGCATTGTTCATCATTCAGCCGATGTCAGTAGATGCTGGTCCTTGTAGCACCACGCAAGCCTTAGCGCACAAAACGCACAGTCCATTGTTCGGCTGAAGCGAAATAATATTAAAAATGAATACTGAGCTGTGAATGTGTATAACAGAAAGGAAAGATGTGAAATTATATGTAATTCAAGTGAAAAATATATAACAGAAAAATGTGTCCGCGACAAGTGTGGTAATAGTGTGAGAATTTGTCAATCTATGACACAAGTGTGTAGCCCACTAATGTATAATTTTTAGAGTGGTGCATAATTTAATTAAATATGTGTTTGTATGCATTTCAAAAGGGTGCTGGCTTATAGTAACCTAGTGATATGGAGGATTGCAGTGATATTAGCGAGTGGTTTTACATCATCGTGTTGGGATTCGAAATGACCATGGAGGTCACGTGCTAAGTCATATTGGTGCGGGCCTCTGGTCCAGCTCATGCAAGCGACGAAGGAAGCCTTCAATGTGATAAGTACCTTTTGATTATATTTTAAAGTGTCAATAATTCATGGATTTCATCGCCGTAATGTTAGCATGTTATTTTTTTTTCTTCCTTTTGATTCGTTTTATTTTGTGTGTACAATGACTGTGTCAATGCCGACCATAGTTGTGCATCTGACGGAGCTGGGTACGCTCATAATGATTAATGATCACAATAATTATTTTAATAAATTAAAAGTGCCTAAGTTAACGTAAGGATGTTGCTAGGTAATCGTATCCGTACATAAAACACATGGTAGAGTGTGTTAGAATTATCCCCTGTGTTTTTCACCCGAATAGGACGAACGAAGCATGGTATTTTGATAGATGCCCTTTCCAGGCAAAATCTCATTATTTCGTGTAAATGATCAGAGACAGTAAATTATGAATTTACATACCGGATGAATTAATATCCGAGGATTTTTTTTGGTACGATATTTTAAGGACCACAGTGTATGTGATGGGTAATGATGGGATATTATGGTGTAGCAATGAGTAGAGTTTAGAGGACAGTTTACAATGGCATGAATTATTTAAGAAGTGACGGCTGATCCAGCCTCACTATTTGTTATATGAGTTGTTATAGAACGCGTGTGATATTTAAGGCCATACAGGTAAGATGTTGTAAGGAGAAATCTACGATGAAATAAGATAAAATAGATAATAATGCCAGGTAAATAAGACCTCAGGAGAAGATGACAGACGAAAGTAAGTATGATAAGTTTACAGTGATATAAGTGAATTGTACGTGCAAGGTAGTGGCCAATAAGCGCAGGTAAAATAATGATATAATTAATCTATATTTGATTGAAATCATATCGTACCGAGGGGTGAAGGTGAAAACTTCACATTGCAATAATATTTCACAGGTAAGAGAATGGTATAAGTCATAACGAGTTGACTGTAATAATTAATTTATATTCAAGTGAGAGCGCTTCGCTCCACATTTAGAGCACTAAGATCTGGTCCGAACAGCTGGCAAGAATACAGTCACATGTTAGCCCGGGGGGGGGGGGATGAAGACTGGCATCTCACCCTTTCGCAGTCAAGGTTAGCTAGCAGGAGTGGCCCACTCATTGTCATATTTCACAAAGAGGGGAGCCCACTGCAGACACGGGTGCAGTGTCGCAGCGATTCTTATATTTTTTGTGTGTTTGGTCCCAAGTTTAATATTTACGTAAGGGTACGTTAAGTCACTACCCTGATGCCTCCAGTCGATAGTGTTTTTCTTCACTGATCATTTTGATATAAGGGACGGTTTTGTCTGTTGACCATACAGTCCCGGGTTCGATATCCTCTTGTTGTGCCTGGTCCAGAAACTATTTTAAACGGGTGCTAGATAGGCAGTAACCTTGCAGTCCCGTGTTCGAAATCCTCTTTTTATGCCTGGTCAATCAGTCTCTTTAAATGGGTACTAGCTAGACAGTGACCTTAGAGTCCTGTGTTCATTAATAATTATTTTCGGTCCTGGAAAATAATTATTATTAGTTTTTTTAATAGTTAATATTGGTTCAAAATTATCTTGAGATTTTTTTTCTTCTCGATAATTGTTGAACAGACCTTGCTTTGTTCTATTGTAACCTCGTTCTGCAAGATAGGGGCACCCAAGGTAAGAAGTGTATAGGTAGCGAATACCCCTAAATACATATTGACCCTATTGAATATGCCGCTTAGAACACATTTGCGTCATGTCTATCTTTTTCAGGGGTCGCGGCTTCAAATTCATTCACCGTCGTTTAACATAACACTGATACCAGGTATTTCTTTTGAGTCAAGTCCATTTTTTCTAAGGGTCGCGGATTCAAATACATTCACCGTTGCCTAACGTGACTTTGACACGATACGATTACTTTGATAACGTTTGGTAGGAATTATTAATTGTTTTTCATGTTTATCCAACCCAAGTTTGATAGGCAGATGATTAGTCATCATTTTTATGATGTTATTTTTGTTTCTTTTTAAGGCACTTTTCTTAGTTTGTTTATTGAATATCCATGAATTATTTGACAAGGCATCGAGTGCTTGGTTCGAGAATGTATCACGTCGAACGCAAGGGCCGAAGCCAAGCTTATCATATCGCTAATATGCTAATGTAATGTGTGACAATTTGTAAGTGTGTTTCAAGGCTAAGGAAGCTAAATGGCTTCATTGATTCAGCTAATTTGTTTTAAAGCTAAGACGTCCAAAGTAATGTCGGGATTGGACAATATGATTTCGTACGGAAAAGGTTTCCATAATTAATTTACAAGAGTGTGTAAATAAGATGCATAAATCATGTTCATGTCTGCAGATAGAAATACCTAATTAATGCCATGAAGGTTAAGATTTGATATGAGGGTAAACTTTTATTTAACGGAGGGATTCCAGTAAATGTTAATTAAACGCGATTAAATAATTAGATGAGCCAATGGCTAGGCTATAATGTATACTTCGGAATGGCCATGGATGTCCCTGATATTGACCATACCATGTATCTGAGATGTAATTGGATGATATTAGGCTCAAAGATCATTATCTTTACTCAGATTAATGATTGATTAATTTCATATAATTGGATTCCTTTTTCTTAATCCATACTGTTGTTGCAGTTGACCGGACCCTCTTGATCCTTCATCTCTTAATAACTTAAATTTCTGATGATATCTTATCATCATAATTAATAAATTTGATTATGGCAATTAAGGTTAATTGGTGTTAACCAGATTTCATTTCGATTTATTTTCTTTATTTTGACATATGATTAGTTTCTATTTGTTAATGAATTTGATTGTAATCATACATCATGACTATTATGATTAGTGTTAATTGATGCTGATTAGCATTTAATTGGTGGTTATTGGACATTAATTAGTCCATTGTTTATATTTCTGATTCTGACTTAATTTTATTGATTCCGTAATTGATTTATTTTACTTTTGAGTTACTACTATTATTATTATTATTATATATTATTATTTTAAATTTCATTTCTACTATTTTGGTTTTATTTTATTTATTTGTTTTTGTTGTACTGGTGTTTGGTGCATTAAATTTGTTCATTTTCATTCAGAATATGTGTGTGATGAATTTTATTCAGCCCTAGTGATCTTCCTATAATATCCAGAACAGTTTCATATTCAAGCTAGTGTACCGTTCATGCCCCGACGACAGAGTCCTGTTCTGAAGGCCTTGTGCAAGGGTACAGTATATTTAGGGCAAGATGGGCCACGTGTAGTAAAATTTGGATATCAATTCTTCTCTAGATGTTTATGAAAATGCTGTTAAAATTACGCCGTTTTTAAACATTCACGAAAGATCAAAAAGGATTACTATTTTCAAATCGCCTGTGTTAAAGATAGGAAAGAGTATCAAGGAACATCTCTGAGAAACTGCAATTAATTCCTGTTAATAGCTTCTGAGAAATTGGTGAGTAAAAACGTTGAAAATTAACAGGGATAGCATAGGACATTCCGGCTCCCTTTAAATGATGTCATTTAATTATACAATAGCCTACCTGGTAAATTTGTTCTATCCCTTGTTCAACCCTGAAACTAATCCCGACGGTGCAGTGGAAATGGATACTTCTTACGCACACGCACACTGAAATACTTATTTCGAAAATGCATTTCAGGTTGGAAAGGCGACGCACTAACCCTACAATATTAACATACGTAACAAGAAGTTCCGTGACGAACTAAAGAGCCAATTTTCTTAAAATTTAAGATTCATGCCAATGATTAATCTATATGGATCAATCTAGAATAATGACGAAATAAGGTAGGTAATATCGAAATTTCTAAAAAGTTCGAAATACTGTATAACTGGCATAATGTAGCCTCTTAGAGAACTACAGTTGGCAGGCCTGGTGACTAAATATATTCTTAGTTCCATCTCTTTAGGTACAGAATACAAAATTTGGTTGAAGTCAAATGGATAGCATGGAAGTTACATGCAGTTAAACATTGGATCTGAAAGCTCGTAAAATCATGTTGGCAACAAAGACATACAAGTATTTGTCAGAAATAATTTGAAATAATATGATCTATTGTTGTCTCAATTTTGAATGAAATCCATTACTTAGTATAGAAATTACAATCATTTTTAATTGGACCTATCAGCAGGCTTAGAATCATGTTGGCAGCACTGGCGTAGGCCTATAATAGTTACTCCAAATTTATCTAGAATGCCAGGTACTATACGTGTGCAAAGTTTAGAGCTATTGGCTTGTATACTTTCTGATATATTGATATTAGGGTAACAAATATAGAGACAATATTTATTAACAGTTGGCAGCCCTGGTTACTCTTAAGACTCGGCATAGTCATATCTGGTATAGTACACATAGCACACACGAAATTTTGTTGAAATCCAAATGATAGTATAGAAGTTATAGGTATTCAAATTTGAACCTCTCAGCAGGCCTAGAATCATGTTGGTTGCACTGAGGTATATAAGTTACTCCAAATTAATATAGAATGTCAGGTACTATACGTGTGCATAGTTTCAAGCAGTCGGCTTGCATACTTTCTGCTATATGGGTATTTGGTTTTAAAAAACAGACCTCTCGGCACGCCGGAAGGCGGAGGTAGATTTCACCGGACAAACTTGGGGATAGGCGAAACTAGGCAGAATATGCAGGTTTTCGTAGAAGGATCAGACCTCATTTATTGCGAGAAAGTATTTTATAATTGGGGATTAATTACCTTTGTTTTCCGTCATTTTATGCATATTTAATTTTTTTTATTGTCTTACTAGCAGAAGTACCCGTTCTTCGAACGGTGTTCGTGGTTAACACCAGACATTATCAATTGAGCTACTGTTGCAATGGTTAGCGGTTTGTCATTCCTTCAAGTTTATCAGAACGAAGTTAGTTTACTGGGAATATCACACACACTGTTAATTTAAGGCCCTTAAAATGTAGTTTTCGGAGACCCTTTATAGATTCCCGAATTTTGTGTCTCACATTGAGAAGCGCAATATATGCTTTGGTCGTCCTTCTAGGATAATTTTTATATTTCGCCTATTTTAGCATATATTGAGAAGTTTTTCTCTATATCCACCCTTCTACTGTATGAAAAGTGCTGTGAAGAGTTTTATAAACGATTGGTGTATTGACTCTCATGGTTACCATACCTAATTTTACGATGCACCAAGCATCCGAACACGAGGTATAGGCGAACATAAAGATACACGGAAAGACAGACAGACAATTCTATTGTCTACAACATATTACCCAGATATCCAAATATGGGTATATCTACCACACAGTATCAAGTGAAATCATCCTTAAGATGAACCCGTATGTCGACAACAAAAAAAGATTAGTTAAAATGTGCTCTCAAACTAAATTCACCTAACGTGTACTTCCTGACGTGAAATACAATTGAAAGCCTTGTAGACGAAACGCAATACACGTCACATAAAAACTGACCCTCTACGTTGTGCTAGGTGCCCATACACAGTAAGACCCCTTTCATAAATTATAAAGGCTTGTGGTGCATGAAAATTCAGGTTCTTTAGCCTCAAATTGCCCAAATTCCTAAAAGCCGCAGAAAATGCTGGTTCAATTCAGGAATTTTTGAAAATAATGTTGCTGTTTGGAGATATAATAGACCTTCTGTACTATATGTCGAACGTGAAAATTGCATGAAAAAATTCTAGGTTACCCCTTCACCCCCTTAATTGCATTGATGAATTATACGGTCTACATTAGTTCCGTGATAACCTTATAGCCATTTGCAAACTTTCACAGAAATGTAATAAATGGAGTCACATTGCTTCTTACAGAAATACTGTAGATGGAAAGTTGGATGCCACCCCTTGAGATAATGTTGTCATGGTTACCGATTTGCATTCCTTCATTAGTTTCTTAAATTAAATTAAATTAGTTTTCTGGGATTATTTCAAAAACTGTTTGATTTAGAGCCTTATAATGTAGTTTTCGAGGACCCTTTAGGGCCCCCGAGTTTTGTTGCTGGCACCGACGGGATTTGTCTCGTCGTTGTACGCCATAATATAATACTAATAATAATATAATATAGGGAGAAATTATAACACCTAATTTATTTTTATTTTTTATTCAGCCGATGGCCATGTACTTTTCTTTTCAGGACGGGTCAGGGAAGGGATATTATCCGAGAAAGAAACATTCACATCACCCATGAGCAAAATGGAAATGGCCTACCATTTAACTAAGGACATCTATAACAGAAGGTCAATATCCTTCAACACAAAACTAAAACATTACTGCAGTGTCATCCGTCCGGAGGTCTTGCATGCTTCTGAATGCCTCATGATGAACAAAAAAGGCTTGGTCGAGAAACTGGAGGCCAAAGAAAGGAAAATTTTGAGAAAGATATTGAGTTCCATCAAAGACAATGGGGAATACAGAAGACGGCATAACCATGACCTATATACTCATGTGGAGAAGATAAGCAACGTCATCCGGAAGAGAAGGTTACTATTTTTGGGCATGTGAAACGAATGAGCCCAGCGAGACTGACCAACCGCAACATAACTTACTTTCAGGAGAGGAAAACAAAATGGGCCTGGTTCATTGAACTGGATAAAGATCTGAAAGAAGTGGGGATTACACCAACAGACATTCAAGAGCGCGCCCCACTCAAAAGGAAACTTCAAGCTTGTAAAGGTTTCCAAGAAAAACCGAAGCTGAAAAAGGGAAAGATTTGGATCCAGGAACGGAAGGAAGTCCACCGAGAACGAATGCGGGCGTACAGGGCAAACATCAAAGCCAGTAGGAGACGGTTGGAATGACGCGGTCCATAGATGGCCTATACGAAATGAATGAATGAATGAATGAATGAATGAATGAATAATATGGGAATAGGAATATAATAGACCTGCCGTACCACACCCGCAGGGGTAAATCGCGTGGAAAAATTCTAGAATACCCCATGATCCCCTTAAGCGCATTATACGTATGGATGAATTTTACGGCTTAATTTGGTTCCGTGATAACCTTCTAGCCGTTTGCAAACTTTCACACTAATGTAATTAATGGAATTGCATTGCGTCTTACAGCAATAGATGGACATCTGAGAATCCGTTGGCATGGTTACTGGCTTGCATTCATTCATTAGTTTATTCAATTAAATTAGTTTTCTGGGAATATCTCAAAAACGGTTGGTCTTCGGTCCTTAAAATGTGGTTTTCGGGGACCCGAGTTTTATCTCTCACATTGAGGGGTTGAAAATGAGTTATGTCTCGTCCTTCTACGCCTACTTGAGCATGTATTTTAAGGGGGTAGGCCCCCTTTTATGAGAGATACGGAGAAGAGTTACATCAATGATTAGTGTCGTGCCTCTGATGGATATCTGTACTAAATTTTACGTTGATACACCCAGCCGTTCTCGAGTTATAAGGGAACAAATTTGTCCACATACAAACAAACAGACAGACAGACAGACAAAACAATTATTTTCGCGCGCATCCAACATAAAACAGTCTGAAACGCGTAAACAACTCAAATTTCCGTAGAAATTCAGAGAAAAACACACAAATTTTCATTTTTATATATAGAGAGATATACTGCACCGCTCGGTGTTGACCGTGTTTCATTGCACAGATTTTGATTTTACTCGCTAACCGTTGGAGATATATGAAAAGTGATAAGGACCTTTCGGATAGAAAATTAAATGTTAAAGCTCATGTTTACCATCAAAAGTTAGCTATTTCCTAGCGTTCTCTTTTTATTTGAAAAGGAAATATGAAATTTTGAAACCAAAGGGTGTAGTGACGTCACAAATGTCGGTTTTACTTGCTAACTGTTGGAGATACACGAAAAGTGATAAGGACCTTTCGGATAGAAAATTAAATTTCAAAGCTCGTAAGTCCCATCAAAAGTTTGCTATTTCCTACCGTTCTCTTTTTATTTGATATGGAAATATGAAATTTTGAAACCAAAGGGTCTAGTGACGTCACTAAAATGGTCGCCATTTTTTAATAGTGCAAAATTTCGAAATCAAAAGTATCCTATATGTAAACCTGGTAAATCAGCTACATCCATGCAAAATTTCATTTAAATCGGACCAGTGGTTCTTGCGTTATTGAGTAACAGACAGACAGACAGACAGAAAGACAGACACACACCATCTCATTTTTAGCCTATTTTCAATTTTGAAAAAAAATAGGCTTATGAGATCACCTTTTGTCCGTGTATGTGTGCGTGTGTGTGTGTGTGTGTGTGTGAGGTGTGTGTGTGTGTGTCCCCCTAATAAAATCTAAACGGCTGGAGCGATTTCAATGAAACTCGGTAAGTTCATGGCGCTATTCCCTGCGACCTCGACCGTGCCCTTCAAATTTTGTTACGTCTCACCAATCCAACATGGCGGCTGTGCGAAATATTTCACTAGCATTCAATATCTCCGAAACTATTACCGATATCGCCCTGAAATTGAGTTCGGTGATAAAGGGCACTACTAGAAGTTCACCTATGAGACTTTCAAAAACCTCTTGACTACAAAACCAACATGGCGGCCAAGCGAAGTTGAGACTTTTAAATAGACTTTTCTCGCGATTTAACCACCCAAACGTAATGAAACTGGGTACAGCAATTGTTTATACACATTGTAAAGCACTGGAATCTAATTTAGTTCAATTGTATACATAACCTCAAAATGGCGGCTGTGCGAAATATTTCACTGACATTCTATATCTCCGAAACTATTACAGATATCACCCTGCAATTTTGTACGGTGATAAAGGGTACTGATAAAAGTTTACCTATGTATATTTCATAAACCTGTAAAGTACAAAACGAACATCGCGACCAAGCGAATTTGAAATATTTTAATAGACTTTTCTCGTGATTTAACTCTCTGAGCGCAGTGAAATGTGGTACAGTAAATGATTTTGCAGATTGTAATGCACTGCCATCTAATTTAATCAATTGTTTACATAACCTCAAGATGGCTGCTGTGCGTAATTTTAAAATCTCGTTTTTACTTCTTGTGTTCTAATCATGCGATTGAAGTTTGAATACCACACGTACACAATAATCTTAATGTAATAGTACAGAGATCTCCCGCAGAGATTTTGGTTGGTTCCTCAGTTTAGGGGCTGCGACAACGCGGTCATGTACCCCGTGTACTTTGTGTGAGTATAGAATCTGTCTGATAAACGGTGTGAATTGTGATGGCTGTATTAGTCTGTAATTCAGGTAAGGACCGCAGACGGTCAATTTCAAGCAGTAGTTCCTAATGTTGCTACCAGATACTACCGTCAACGACACCTAGCTGTGAACTTGGCTACTAGATGCCACCGCAACCAGCAACTCGGAATGAACTTTGGAACATCTCCTCCAAAGTAAATCATACTGAGGGATTTAGCGCTCTTAGAAAATCCGACGACTTCGGCCGGGTTTGAACCCGCGACCTTGGGCATAGGAGTTCAGCATGCTACCAGTTACGTCACCGAAGCCGCTTCACACTTAGTCAGATGAAAATCTGAATCTGATCTCGTGCAAGTGCGTTGTCATGGCAACGTCTGATGGCTCATCCCTCATCAATTTAGAAGTGTTGCCATGGCAACCACTGATAGCTCTTGGCATTTTCTTATAATTCCGAAATCATTTTTCTCATCCCTTGGCGTAATGGTGGGTCATATCAAAAATTCTTTCAGACAAAAGTTTTAGGTAATTATTAGGGAAATATTGTTCATTTTGTACGGTTTTGATATTGTGCCTATTAAGAGAGATATGATTAATGTTTCCCGAAAAACCCACTTTTCCCACCCCTTTGGTCAATGGTTGGTGCTATAAAAAAACTCTTCAAACATAAATTTTTGGGCTTTATCCGGCACATGGTATGAACTTTGAACGGATTCGATATTTCTCATATTAAGAGAGTTATAGCAATATTTCACTTTTTCGAAAAAAGCCCCCCATTTTCACCCCCATCAACCGATTTAGCCCAGTAACGAACTCGACCGAGATTTTATAGGTATACATATTCGGTAAAAAAAATCAAAGTGATTGGTGCAAAATTACGGCAATTATCGTGTCCACAAGAAACTGATATACATATACTTATAGTATATATACATATATATATATACATAAATTATGTATAAACTTTTGAACTGACGGTGGTTTTGGGGTCTGGAGGATGTAAAACGCGAAGATATGTAGAAATTTTTCGGAAGTCGAAACATGGTACCCATTGCAATAGTTAGCTTTCTAATGAAATCTACCTAAAATTGAGAGCATTTATTAAAAGTTGGCAGCCCTGGTGGCTCTTAAGAATACGCCCAGTCATATGTGTTTATATACACATAGCACATACGAAATTTGGTTGAAATCCAATTGATAGTGTAGAAGTTATATGCATTTAAAATTTGGACCTACCAGCAGGCTTAGAATAATTTTGGCAACACTGCCATGAATGGCCTCCTGGAAATTAAACTGCAATATCTAAACGTGTGCCAATTTTGAAAAAGCTCCCATTCATACCTTCCATGATATCCAACATGGAGCTCAAATTTCAATTGCGATTTTTCAGCAGTTGGTAGCACTGATATCATTTTCAAATATGGCCGTGAGATATTCAGGTATAGATATTTACTCCTACCAAATTTTGTTTCGATTGCTGCAGCCGTTTATGAGTTGATAGGGGGGGGGGAACACACACAGCCAGACAGACAGACAGACGGACAGACAGACAGACAGACGGACAGACAGACAGACAGACACACATTTGCCCGATCTCATAAGTCTACATTTCCTCATTTTTGCAAAATGTGAAAAGTAGGCTAAAAATTACTCCATTGAACAGTGGTGTGCCTAAGCACGCAGCAAGGCTGCTAAGTTAATTTGGAACCATTAGTGAAAGCAGATTCCGAGTATTTGCGGAATTATAAAATTTTGTCCACGCTGACACCGAACACGCCGTTCAGCACGTGTTTGCCGAGTGCACATAACATTTTACTGTGTTACCGGGTAAATGTACAGCGAATAATGCTAATCGAAAGGATCACGTGCGATTTAATGCACCTAGTTTTGAGTGAGCCTAGTAGCAAAAGCTGCTAAATTAAAATCTGTGAGCGGAGGAAACCTATGGCCATTTATTGCTCTTACCCGCTATTAAAGTGTGGATTCAGTGAAACGACACGAATAGAGTCAGTGCAAACCTTAAAAATACTGGATTACCATGGAATTAATTCCGCCCATTCAACATGCTGAAGAAATGATTATTATTCCTATCATGACGGAGCTTGAAATGGAGTAAAAACCCCATGATGGCGGGGTCGAGTGATGACTGAAAATTACCAGGAAGGAAGGACGGGGTTCGTTGGCATATTACCACCATGCCACCTTTGCAACCGAAATTAGGCAAGCAAATTCACAACGGAAATGTGAAGGAGACATGTAAGTCCGACTAGCAGTCGAAAATACTTAGTTATAGTATAGTAAGACCTTACGCCGCACAATCTTAGGCAGGGCCTTAGTTGATATGTTTTTCCTAGTGGTTAAGTAACCACAACCTTATTCGTATCATTTGCTAAAGCTTGGGATATACGCTTTTGCCCACATTATTGTAAATACACATTTTTATAGTTCAACTGTGCATCGAACCAACACTCTTTTACGTGTAGGTATTTTTTGTTGGATAATAATGTCTGAACTACACCCTACTGGGACAGTAAATCCAGCAACCACCTGTTGGCCGTGAAATGAGCCAATGTCACATTCTTTTATTGACCTTGTAGACGCGATGACAGCACACTCTTTTCTTGCGATATTATTTAGAAGGCAGTGAGTGAAATGAACGCTCGTCAACACTGCACAAAACCTGTTTACGATACATGAAGAGGCGGGAGTGATACCTTATTAATTTCGACATTCAGACGACTATGATACAAGCTGTAATATGTAGTTTTGGAAGATGAGCCAAGGAGGCTATCATGGGTTCGAAATGAGGGGCCATTTTAGGACTGTAAATGAAAGACCCTGGTTTATTAATACAAGTTTTCCCAGACCGTAGATGTCTGATATAAGAGCCCATGTGTCACACTTTCTATATGTTCAGAATCCACCGCTGTTAGCACAGCAGAGTAAGATCTTGTCCACAAGCTGGAACTATATAAAATTAGTTAAACTATTGTTACGTTTGAATGCACTACAGAGGTAGGATATGATTACCCTTAGTTGCCCAGTACATGTTTTGGTACTATATGACCTGATAACGTGCACGACTTTTGTCTCGTTAATCAAGCTAATGACCGACGGGTCAGTGTTATTGGTCAGCACACAGAGAGGTGTTAGATGAAGTTTGGAATGGAGTTTTCTTCCAATAATGAGTATGATATTGGATCTTTTACACCAATTTTTCACACTTCACGAAGTTAACATGGTCACTAAACAAATACAATGAAACTGATAGTACTGAACTAATCTGATAAATAAGAAAGTAATAATCAAATATCAGGATTTTTCTATATAATCATGAACATAAATAAAGTTTTAGGAAAAACGTAATTAAACCATTAAATTTAAAGAAACCTTGATGACCAGTACTTAGATTTGATTCTTCGACACATCTAAATTCAAATATAGCTATCCCTATTGTGAGACGACAATCAGTTAGTTACGTGTTTAAACACGGTAGATAACTTGATAATGCGACATTAGACATGTTTTACTCATGCAGTCGCCGACCTAATTTTTCTCTCCCCACACAAATCATGACCCAACTTCACAAACAGTGAAGCTGCGAAGTAGGCTGGTAGGCAAGTGGCGTCGATCGCGCCGTATTAAAAGGGTTACATGATATTAATTTGTGTTGTAAATTAGGATAGCTTTTCATGTGTTCTGTTAGGTTCAGAATGTGCTTAGATTTTTCTTTGGAATACATTTTGGATGAAACGATTCCCGTTTACATCATTGCTATTATTAAAGTACGATAGGTATTAGCTTAACTTACTGTAACGTTAAATGTTAGAGTTGACACCATCATAGCGTAGCTTTAAACTTATTGTGCAGTAAATGTAACGAATTCCTTGCATTGTAAACAAGTAAATATATTTCTTTGCTGTAGATTCATGCTTGTACTATTATTATTATTATTGCTTCTCCAAAGTAATTGTATAGGGATGGTCTACGTGCCATTCTCTTAGCTTACATTTTGACTTCTTAATTTTTGCGTAGGACTTCGAGAGGCTTAAGTTTTTAGGATTTTTCGTACGGAGACGAGTTAAATTTTTATCACCATTGTTTAGTACGGATTAGCCGTTTTTACCACTCTGAAGTAGTTAGGGGTCTGCCACTTTTTTGAATAAACTGAGTGAGATTTAAATGTTAGCCTGGCCTCTTTATTGTATTTTTGAGTTTGTATTCCTCTGGACTGGTTGTTTCAGCTCTCGTTATACCCGACACCTCCCGAGTTTAGTTTCCTTAGTGCTTGTCAGTCCAAGAATGCATTCCTTCCCGTCCTATATGTCTTCCTGGGAGATGGGGGTTTCAGATGGGTCATCCAAGGTCTATGGCTCCCCAAAATCCTCGTCAAACGGGCACAATAAATAGTGTTACATATTAAATATATATTGATCTTAACCATTTAACTAATTGGTCGCGCCAAGACCGTTGACAGCGTAAGAGTGCCTGACCTCGGAGTAACACATGGCGCGCTTCCCTACTTTACAGGGACGAAGGGCCGGAAACAAACCTGTTTTCTGGGGTTAGGAGGCCATACAGACCCCTGGAATTTTTCTCCGTAATGGTCCATAACATCGTACCGTCAAATGTGCGTTAATTTATTGTCAGCTCACCCAATAATTATGTTGTTTTATAATAATGTGGAAATCGATATTACCTGGATAGTTACATGCTCAACAACCTACATAGTTAACGACTGCTTTCGGAAATAATAATTTCATACAACTCTAATATTTCCCTTGCTCATTTTTATTGATTTGCTCGAGAGTGTCATTTCGTGTTTGGCAGTTGTTCCCCTGTTTAAGCTATTTATTTCTCCGTCAGGTTTGACATAATATTTCATGTCTGTAATACGTTAGCAGTGTTTTGCCAAAAGTTTAATGGCTATTGTTGATGGGCTATAGCGGCATACGAGAGGCGGTCATTAGTCGTGGAGTCATCCCGTCAGAGCTATTGTATAGTATATGAAAGGTCATGCAGTTGACCCAGATTGGTGATTTCAAGGGAGAATAAAAGATTGTTATTTCCACTTCCCTTCATACCTAGTGGCTCTTAAGACGTGGGATGTGAATGCCATTTATGTACAGCAATGTAAGGTCCCTCGTGAATTGTGTCTTGCTATGTTTGCCTATTGAAGCAAGCCATTTATCATGTGTCGTGAGTAAGAAAAGGGCCCAGTTGTCACATATTGATTTAAGGGTTCCGGAATGATCAAAATCTTCAAAAGTTAAAATGAAATTGTCTTCACCATATTAATCTAGGAACGTTTTTGCTTTGGTTTCTCATTAATGTAGGAACGTTTTGGCTTTGGTAGGTTGGTTTCTCAGTTTATGGGCTGCGACAACGTGGTCATGTAGCCCCGTGTACTTTGGGTGTGTGTTATCTGAAATTCAGATAAAAAATGCAGACGATCAATTTCAAGTAGTTCCTACCTTTGCTACGGCACCTAGCTGTAAACGTGGCTACTAGATGCCACCACAACCAACACTTGGCGGTGAACGTTGGAACGTAATAGAGCGATAATCAAATCTAAATTACAAATTTAGCTTCACACAATTGTAGTTAGTGGAAGGTTTTCTACATGCCATAAATCTATGACGTGGGTTTTACTTCCCCTTCGAAGGAAGGCATACTGAGGGATTTTTAACGGTCTTAAAAATCCGATGACTTCGGCCGGGTTTCAACCCGCGATCTTGGGCATAGAAACTCAGCATGCCACTAACTACGTCACCGAAGCCACCTTTTTTTTAGCTTTCTAACAGCACCTCTATTTCCAAAATATCTCATTCATGAGCCCCCCCAGCGGCTCACATCTAGTGGGACGTGGGTTGGCGACCACTGGACCCCAACTGAGTCCGGCATTGCTTCCACTTACTTGTGCCGGGCTCCTCTATGTCTTCTTTCCTGTCAAACTGTCTTGGTCAACTCTTGTTTTCCTCCGACCCCGACGGTATTAGGGTATCCAAGGTCTAGGGAGTCTCTTCCTTTCCCGCCTTAATTGGCCCTTTTCTCATCTTTCCTGATCCCTCATTCTTCTATGGATCAAGCCTTCTTTTCCTTTCCATTATAGTTCCTTTCCTATTTAAGATCCCGCCCTATTTTCTGAATCGGCTCCCCGTGTCTCTAAATTACATTTTGTGAGTATTTTGAATGTCAACCACATTTTGTAAAAATTTTCAATCTACATTGCATTTTGTAAATATTTTCGATCTAAACTCCATATTGTAAGTATTTTCATTCTCAATTGAATTTGTCAGTACAGTATTTTGAATCGCGGGTTTCCACATATTGTGAGTATTTTGAATTTACCTTGCCTTTTGTACACATTATCAATTTCAATTACATCTTGTAGGTATTTTGCATTCCAATTGCACTTTGTGAGTAATTATAATCTGAACCGGCCTTTTTCAATCTAACTTGCATTGTGCATTTTCAATTACAATTGCATTGTGTACGTATTTGAACCTCAATTGCATGTTGTACGTATTTTCAATTTGAATTACATTTTGTGCATATTTTTCAATCAAAAATTCCTTTTGTGAGTATTTTCCTTCTAAATTAGCTTTTGTAAGTATTGTATTTCCAATCTACATTTTGTGAGTCATTTCAATCTGAATTCCATTTTGTAAGTATTTTCAGCCCAGCTTAATTTTCGTTCTGGTTTCCATTTCATTCTCATTTTCGCTATCACCCAGATCATTAGGGGCCGATAACCTAGATATTAGGCCCCTTAAAACAACAATTATCATCATCGTATCATTCATGAGGCTATTTTCTTTGTACTGTCCCTACAATTCTGCGTCCTATTAGTAAAACATTATTATTTTCATTATACGCTAAGAACAAAAAGAACCCTAAGAAACAAGGACAAAGGGACATGGAACAACAAAATGAACGCTGGTGCTTCAAATGGAAGATATAATAAATGTTATTGGCTTTACTTCCCATTTAACTACTGCGGCTTTTAGAGACGCCGGGGTGGGTGCCGTAATTGTGACCCGAAGGGCATCATTAAGGTGCCAATAAATATACTGACATGGCTCCCTCGTATTTGTGAACCCTCAGATGCCAACTGGCCGTGCCAGGTTTCGATCCTGCAACTTTGGGAACAGCACGCAAGAACGTTACCGCTGAGCCACGCAGCCAGTCTCAAATGGAAGAAGAGGATTTGTATGGTACTGGCATGTCCTAAAACCACTGGACAGTATATTATTTAAATTATCCTTTTTAAGCAAAGCATTTCCTCTCAAGTTACAGACGTGTGTAAATTATTCGACTCAAAGCCAGTTTTCCAAAATTGCATTTATAATTTTCATCATTCAATGCACTAAATATATTTACAAGGGGCTGAAGATATTTCAAATAATTAACCATTAGTCTTAATTACATTTTATTTAAAAAATTAATAATAAAATAATTATATGGAAACGGAATATCAACTAAATAAAAATTTCTACAAGATGAAATCAATATCCATTAACGCCAAGATACGACATTACTGCACAGTAATACGACCGGAGGCGTTATTTGGAGCCGAATGCCTTGCTATGATTATAAAGGGTATGTTCGAGAAGCTAGAAATAAGAGAAAGGCAGATCTTGAGAAAAATCCTAGGTCCAATCAAAGAAAATGGTGAGTTCAGAAGACGACACAATCATGAACTCTACTCTCATGTAGAAAAGATCACGGACACCATTCGTAAGAGAAAGAGAGTTTTCTAAGGCCACATTGCTCGTATGAGTTCTACAAGATTGAGCAATAGGATCTTCAGTTTTCTTCTTAACAAGAAAACCAAGGCGGCGTGGTTCACCGAGGTAGAAAAAGACCGGCGAGAAGTGGAAATAACCCAGGAGGATATCCAGAAACGTGTTCCGCTAAAGTCCAAACTCCGTGAACATCATGGATTCCAAGAAAAGCCAAAACTAACAACTGGCAAGACATGGACTGAAGCGAGGAAGGAACAACATAGGAAACGAATGCGGGAATACTGGGCAAATGTTAAGGCCCAGGCGCGCAAAGAAATGGTAAAGGACAGTTGAAATAGTGTGGTCCGTAGATGGCCGAAACGACAGCAAGAGGAAGAAAATAACTATATAGAATTTATACTAAAAGCGAGGCTTTGTTAATGCAAAATGCCACACGATTTTTAGCCTACTTTTCACATTTTGCAAAATTGAGGAAAAAGTAGTCTTATGAGATCGGGCAAATGTGTGTCTGTCTGTCTGGCTGTGTGTGTGTCCCCCCCCTATCAACTCCTAAACGGCTGGAGCAATCAAAACAAAATTTGGTAGGAGTAAAGAACTATACCTGAATATCTCACGGCCATATTTGAAAATGATGTCAGTGCTACCAACTGCTGAAAAATCGCAATTGAAATTTGAGCTCCATGTTGGATATCTCGGAAGGTATAAATGGGAGCTATTTCAAAATTGGCACACATATAGATAATAATATTGCAGTTTAATTTCCAGGAGGCCATATATGGTAGTGTTGCCAAAATGATGATAAGCCTGCTGATGGGTCCGATTTTCAAATGCATATAACTTCTTCACTATCAATTGGAATTCAACCAAATTTCGTATGTGCTATGTGTACATAAACAGATATGACTGAGCGTATTCTTAAGAGCCACCAGGTCTACCAACTGTTAATAAATGCTTTCATTTTTTATCCTAATACCCATATATCAGAAAGTATGCAAGCCGACAGCTGTAAACTATGCACACGTATAGTACCTGACATTTTATATTAATTTGGAGTAACTTATATACGTCAGTGCTACCAACATGATTCTAAGCCTGCTGATAGGTCCAATTTTAAAATGCATGTAACTTCTACACTAACTAATTCATTTCATTCAAAATTGACACAACAATAGATCATATTATTTCAGGTTACTTCTGACCAATACATGTATGTCATTGTTGCCTACACGATTTTACGCGCGCTGTTAGATCCAATGTTTAACTGCATGTAACGTCCATGCTATCCTTTGGACTTCAACCAAATTTTGTATTCTGTACCTTAAGATATGGAACTAAGAATATATTCAGTAACCAGGGCTGCCAACTGTAGTTCTCTATTGGGCTACATTATGCCAGGTATACAGTATTTCGAAGTAATTAGAAATTTCGATATTCCCAACTTAATTTTGTCATTATTCTAGATAGATCCATATAGATTAATCATTGGCATGAATCTTAAATTTTAAGAAAAGTAGGCTCTTTAGTTCGTCACGGAACTACTTGCTTTATTACTATATTCTACTTTTCGTGTAAATTTAGAGCTGAGGAATCAAAATCGTTTATACGGATCATCGGCTCTTTAACAATACAAAGATTCGTGGACAATGGAATGATATCACCTGATTTAGAGGGTACATTCCAAAGTCAATGAAAAAAGAGGAAACACACCCAACTCAGGTGTGCCTAGGAATACCCAATTATAATTTTCCTAGTCGCAATTCCGTATGGGAAAAAAATATAAGTCTACAGGGGAGAAGAATTTACTAACGTAAGTAAGGTGATAAAAGATGTCAGCAGTTGTTCAATAAACTGATTTTGAATTTGAAAATTCTGACTACTTAAATTCTCTATTTTATTATAATAACTAGCTACCCGACCCGGCTTCGCCCGGGAACAGTTATGAATGCATTACGTGATAAGCCCTTTTATCCAATGTTAATGAACAACGACCAATATCCGTTTTACGTCTCGGCATGATGGATTAAAATGACTGACTGGATTATTAATTTTATTATCATGCAGGTGCATGAGCAACAAATTATTGTCAGACGTAATTTAAGAATGGCGAGGTGCATGAAACACGGGAGAAATGAAGAAAACCCGACTTGCACTTCCAGGGAAATTCCAAACACAAGCACCTTTCTCAGAAGTCTTAACACGACTCAACGGTATGCTGCTGGCTGTATCTGGGGCAATAGGTTCGCCCGCTAGCTAGGCCTAAACAGGGATGATTGACTCGCCCTTAGCTAGCCCGTAAACTGTCGCCTCAGTAGTTGAATGGACATGGTAGGAAGGAATTAAAACGTAAAAACATTTATATTGGGCGAAGTATTGAAGATAGACATATGCTCTCGCGGACTTTTTTTTGTAGAACTTTTCAACAACTCTTACACTCATAGTATTTATATATGTTTAACCGTTTGCCCAGCGTAAGCTTACAAAGCGCTCGGACGCCAGGTTTTCTTTTTCGACCTTTCCACTTAAATCGTTACTGCTCGGCTTCCTTTGTTCATAAATAAATTATTTTCTACAGAAATCATCCTCGAGATATCCTTTACAGAATGGTGAAACCCGCATTAAAATCCATCCAATGGTTTTCGTGTTTATCCGTATCATCCAAGATACGGGGACTTTGTTTTATACTAATTAGAGATTTGCAAACCTCTGTACTTAATTACTAGATCTGTTAATCTAGGCCAGATAAATGGTCATAAGCATATAAAAATATTATTAATATTTCAAGTAGATCAGTGCAGTACTCTCTGAGGTAATGTACTGTACCCTTATATACTGGATGATCCACCAATATTCTCCGGCTGGAAATAATCTGGGATTGTAGCATCTTGAAGTCACGGCTAAAAACGACATGGTGCCACTTGGCGAAAACACCCAGAATATGGGACAGGGTTTTCTCAGACGGAATGTGCTGCAGTAATAAACTACAGAACAGTAGGGTCATCTAACCACTTAGGATAAAGAGAGTCTCAAAAAATCTCGGGCGTAAGGATGCGGATTAGGTCCCTCGGGAACTTCCACCCTACAGCACATTCCTCTACCATCTAACTACAAATATAATGCCAGTTTCCTATAAAACAATCAGGAAATCGTCAACACGAATCGGTCTATTTATTATTAAAACCAATACACTTCTCGTGTCGTCGAGCTTCGATTAAACGCTAAAAAAAAGCAATGAAATAACTAAGAATGACCAAGTGTCATTAATCCACATAAAAATACAAATCGTTTCCTTAAGAAACCGTAAAAAAATGTTATGTGAAAGTTTCAGTAAGCTTCTATACAGCGAACAACTGCTGTGTCCTAGGTGACGGGAGTTTATAACAAGAAAAATGTTATAAGCTATACATTTAAATAATCCCAAAAATAAATGACGTTACCCCTGACGTAGATCTCCGCCATTACAAATACTATTCATTACTCTATACAATTGATCTCCCGCACCCTAACATTAAAATTTCTTCCTCTAGGAAGCGCAAAATCTCTACACAACTCTAGAGTTTAAATTAAAAATATAAAACACTCCTAAATCTAATTACGAATCTATCCGAAAAATATTTAATGCAACATTCTATACAATGAAAATAATCACGTCGTAGTTCGTCGACTACTTACTTAACACAAAAATCCGCTGTCCTGTGAACTTCAAGGAGTATCAACTATATTGTGACTTTTTCATTAACATCCACAATTGACAAACTTCCATAACACTGCACTCATAACTTCTTACTTCCACGAAATACACGTGTCTGTCACTACAGACATTTCTACAAAAATCGATCAATGGCTACACACTGGCTGATTGTCTCACAACAAATACCTCCGTCTACATAGGGAATAATAAATCTCATCCATCGAGATACTTCGCAGTTCCTTAAATACAGTTTCTTTCTCTCTACTCTCCAATAATAAACTCTTCTTTCAGTTACCACAATCTTAATAGCAATATAATAAAAAAATATTTGTTCTATCCATGAATTAATTTAACAGGTAATGCGATAAAATGATAATCTTCAAATAAAAATCTGATTTCTTTGCCTCACTCACATTTCTTAAAAAGCTTTCAACTAAGTGTAATATTCCTTGAATTCCTTCGTTATAATATTTCATACTTCAAAATTCGCTATCAATCGTATTTGTTAATTCCACATTACAATTCTTTACAGATTCTTTCTTTGCTGTCCTTTCAACAAATTCCAATATTTAAAAAAAATATTACTCACAAAATTTCTTCACCAAATCTGTTTAATTATTTATCAGATCGTGACTTTATATAGATCTCTACAATAGATCTTTCTGAATCGCATTCTTTGACATATACTTTCTATCACATACTTGAAAAACATTTCCATCATTACAATCATTAATAAAACATAGATATCGGTCGATTTAAAACATGTTTGAATTTTACTATAACTATTCTGAACTATACTATAAAATCTCCCTTCAAATTTCGAATATCGCAAAAATCGAAAGATCGAAATGAAATATCCCTAGAATTCCGAAATCGTCGAAAAATACGACTAAACATCCGAATGATGTTTTTACGAATATAAGAATGAAAATTGCAATAATCTAATAAACAATATTGAACAAGTAGTTCCGTGAAGAACTATACAGCCTATTTTCATATATCCTACTTATATTAACTGCCACTATCAACATACAATATTTCAGTTTGATTGCTGTAATAGATTCGTAGATATTGAGAACCAACTAAATATTTCGGATGGTCGCCATGTTGGATTTTATATATGTAGGCCCTAGAGTTATGTACTGTTACATAAAGATTATTGTGTAAGTGTAGCATTCAAACTTCAATCGCATGATTAGGACACAAGAAGTATTAAGAAGATTTTAAAATTCGCACAGCCGCCATCTTGAGGTTATGTAAACAATTGAACTAAATTAGTTACCAGTGCAATAGAATGTGTATAAACATTTCCTGTACCAGATTTCATTGCGTTTGGAACTTTAAATAGCGAGTAAGTCTATTTAAAATTTTCAAATTCGCTTGGCCGCCATATTCGTTTTGTAGTTAACCGGTTTTTGAAAGTCTTCTAGGTGAACTTCCAGTAGTGCCCTTTATCTCCGTACAAAATTTCAGGGTGATACCGCTAATAGTTTCCGAGATATAGAGTGCCGGTGAAATATTTCGCACATCTGCCATCTTGTGGTTATGTAAACAATTGAACCAAGTTAGATATCGGTGCATTACAATGTGTATAAACATATACTGTACCAAGTTTTACTGCGTTTGGTTAGTTAAATCGCGAGAAACGTCTATTTAAAAGTCGCAAATTCGCGTGGCCGCCATGTTGGTTTTGTAGTTACCACTTTTTCAAAAGTCACATAGGTGAACTTCTAGTAGTTCCCTTTATCACCGTAATATATTCCAGGGTGATATCGGGAATAGTTTCGGAGATATTGAATGCTGGTGAAATATTTCGCACAGCCGCCATGTTGGATTGGTGAGACGTAACAAAATTTGAATGGCACGGTCGGGGTCGCCGGGAACTGTGCTATGAACTTACAGAGTTTCATTGAAATCTCTCCAGCCGTTTAGAAATTATTAGGGGGACACACACACACACCTCTCTCACACACACACACACGGACAAAAGGTGATCTCATAAGCCTATTTTTTCAAAATTGAAAATAGGCTAAAAATGGCATTCAACAATAGTTGTCGGATATTCTAGATATATACAATTCTACAAAGTGGGATGTTCAATGTTGGTCCGTAAACTACCTTGTGCTGGGTTAAAGTTGACATGAAGCGGACTTCCTTTGGTTACCCATTAGAAACGGAATCTTTCTAGCGGCTTAAGACTGCGTGATGTTCAGCATTCTTGTCCAATTCTCCCACCGAATATCTCGTGCGGTCAGGTCTCGGGATTCGAACTCGATCATCATCGTGCTGCCGCCCCCTCCGCCGATGACTCTTCTGGGTGAGATGGGATAGCCCTTTCTCGCTTCGGCGCCTGGTCATTCCCTGGCCGCTCTCGTTCATGAATTCTTCTGGTCTTCTTTCCCCAAAGTTCCCTGTAGATCGTCATTTGAGATGGTATAATGACTGATGATTGTAGAATTTCTATTATGGGGGAGATGAGATGTTAATCTCCCCCGTAATGTTGATGCTAAGTTATTTCGGATGTTCTTGATGCCATCATAGCGTCGTTCCCATAATTGTTTATGTGGTCATCACGACGCTTGTAGAATCGTTAGGAAATTCTTCCCTCAACTTTTGGAATTTCACCATGCTTGAAGCTGTGGATTTGTTGTTAATAATATATTTATTTCTTCGCTGAATGTCGACTTTTATGTTACTTGCACATTACTAAGTGCCTTCGATGAATATTTGCTATTTGCTTTGTTCAACTTGTAGAGTAGCTTGTTTGAACGTCCTTCTGCTTCGGAGTCGTGATTGATAAGAATCTCGCTGCCTCTTCTCTTTCCCCCGCGTTTAATTTCCAAAACAGCGTCTTTTCTCAATTCATGGCTCCGATTGGTCGCTTATAATAATTGATCAAACTCGTCATTAATTATTTAAATACTCGGCTGTAATTGTAGTCAATCGTTCTTAATTATCATTCTACACTCTTCATGATGGTTTGATATAGTAACTTTGTCCTAGTAATTATATAATATGTTAATTACTCTTTTGGTGTTAATTTTAATAAGGCGGCGTCTCATTGGTTCCAATCGCGTGTCGAGCTCGCGCCTCTTCCCCTTCTCCTCATTCTTGCCACGCACCTTGCTTCTCTGTCGGGAATCTCACTCGGGAGTCTTCGTTGCTGCTCGGGCTCTCTGTCGTCTCGACAAAACAAGTTCCAAGTCCCCTAGCGGCTACTAATCTGCTATTGGCTGGCCGAATCAACTCAGTTAATTCCCTCGCTCAACAAACCTGTTTCTGTGTCAACTTGCAGCATCGTTATATTTTAACATGGGCCAATGTATAAAACTTTCAACAAGATGTATGATTTTCTGGCTCGTATCTCCAAATGAGTACAGTACCTTATTTGGATAAAGATGGAAGTAGTGGGAAATGGTTGGGAAAGAAATATCTGTTACAGTAAATGGTAGATGTTTGCCAAAGTTGACAAATTTCAAAAGCCCATATCTGGGAAATATATTAACAGTTTTATTCCAAACAAACTTCTTGTGATAATTTAATATTTTGAGACCCAAATTAAAAAAATTAAATGGGAAAATATACTCCATTAGTAAAGTTAGCGCCACCGTAATTGTAACCTTGGATACGGTATATCATTCCTACATAATCTGAAAAGGGTTCAACTTAAACTGCTTTTACAAAAGCTTCTAAAACTACAACTATATGTAATTTGTGGCATTACATGCAATTTTTCCTTTACATCAGAATAGTCCTTGTCAGAGCAGTTTGTAGACAGTCCGCAATTTCAGATAAGTCTCCATATCACATCTTTCAACAGATTATTTTAAAAGAATAACAACATTGTTTTGACCAACTGAAAAGAAAATTTCTCAATAAGGCAACACAAAATAAATGGCTTAAAAGCTATCTAAACAGCTCTCATCATCAGGCCGAACTAAATGATTTTCGCTCACGCATAATCTTATTATGCCTAGATTTTAAAATCAATTGTTTTCCGCACTACACAATTCATTTTAAGGACACATAAATGAATTGGCGGTCGTGACCCCACCCCATATACTTTTCTATCTTAGGTTGGTTGATTGGTTGGTTCCTCAGTTTAGGGGATGCGACAATGCGGTCATTCTACACACACCCAAAGTACACGGGGTTACATGACCGCGTTGTCACAGCCCCTACACTGAGGAACCAACCAACATCTCTGCGGGAGATACAATTTGACGTGAAGAAATAACAGACTGTTAGATAGTTACACATCAGTTCCAAACCTTGCATAAGGACGGTGTGACCACAAATATAAAAAGTAGTTCCGTGAAGAACTATACAGCCTATTTTCATATATCCTGCTCATGTTAATTGTCTCTATCAACAAACAAAATTTCAGTTTAATTGCTGTAACAGATTCGTAGATATTGGGAACTGTCTAAATATTTCATATGGTCGCCAGGATGGATTTTTATTTTTGTACTATTACATTAAGATTATTGTGTACGTGTGGTATTCAAACTTCAATCGCATGATTAGAACACAAGAAGTAAAAACGAGATTTTAAAAGTACGCACAACAGCCATCTTGTGATTATGCAAACAATTGAAATAAATTACATGCCAGTGGATCAACATTTGTCTAAGCATTTAATGTGCAACGTTTCACGGCACTCGGATAGTTAATTCGCGAGAAACGCCCATTTAAATATTTATACTTCGCGTCACCGCCATGTTGGATTTGTGCTCACCAGGTTACTGAAAGTCCTATAGGTGAACATATGTTCATAGTCTCTATGAACATTAAAAAATTCAGGCTGGTTGCTGTAAAAGATTCATAGATATTGAGAACCGTCTAAATATTTCGGAAGCTCGCCATTTAAGATTGTTATATGTATTGGCCATAGAGTTATGTACCATTCAAGGACAATTATTGCCTAGCTTCATTATTCAGACTTTCACTTCGATCGCATGATTACGACACAAGAAATAAAAACTTAATTTTAAAATTTCGTACAGCCGCCATCTTGAGGTTATGTAAGCAATTGAATTAAATTAGATGGCAGTGCATTACAATCTGTAAAATCATTTACTGTACCACATTTCTCTGCGCTCAGAGAGTTAAATCACGAGAAAAGTCTATTAAAATATTTCAAGTTCGCTTGGTCAGCATGTTAGTTTTGTACTTTACAGGTTTATGAAATATACATAGAAAAACTTGTATTAGTACCCTTTATCACCGTACAAAATTGCATGATGATATCTGTAATAGTTTCGGAGATATAGAATGTCAGTGAAATATTTCGCACAGCCGCCATTTTGAGGTTATGTAAACAAATGAACTAAATTATACTCCAGAGCATTACAATGTGTATAAACATTTGCTGTACCAAGTTTCATTACGTTTGGATAGTTAAATCGCGAGAAAAGTCTATTTAAAAGTCTCAATTTCGCTTGGCCGCCATGTTGGTTTTGTAGTCACCAGGTTTTTGAAAGTCTCATAGGTGAACTTCTAGTAGTGCCCTTTATCACCGTACACAATTTCAGGGCGATATCGGTAATAGTTTCGGAGATATTGAATGCTAGTGAAATATTTCGCACAGCCTCCATGTTGGATTGGTGAGACGTAACAAAATTTGAAGGGCACGGTCGAGGTCGCCGGGAATAGTGCTATGAATTTACCGAGTTTCATTGAAATCGCTCCAGCCGTTTAGATTTTATTAGGGACACACACACACACCTCACACACGCACACACACACACACACACACGCACACACACACGGACAAAAGGTGATCTCATAAGCCTATTTTTTCAAAATTGAAAATAGGCTAAAAATGGACCCCAAATGACAAGAAGGTTACCGTCCCCCTAACACAATAAAATGTTAAAATTATGTATAGTAAGACGAAAGAAAAGTGAATTCAGCTCCAATTACATTGTAAAATACTTTCTCGCAATAAAAGAGGTCTGATTCTTCTACCAAAACCTGCATATTTTGCCTATTATAGCCTATCCCCTAGTTTGCCCGGTGAAATCTACCTCCGCCTTCCGGCGTGCCGAGAGGATTTTTTTTTAAATTCAAGTAAGGACTGCAGACATTCGATTTTCAAGTAGTTCCAACTTTTGCTGCCAAATACCACCGTCAACGACCAACTAGTTCTGAACTTTATTACTAGATGCCTGACGACGAACGATGGAACCTAAGAGAGCAAGTCAAATCTAACCTATAATTTAGCTTCACACAAGTGTAATTAGTGGAAGGTTCTTTATCATGCCATAAATCTATGACATGGGAAGGAAGTCATACTGAGGGATTTTTATCGCTCTTAAATAATCCGACAACTTCGGCCAGGTGTGAACTCGTGACCTTGGGCATAGAAGCTCAAGATGCTACCCTCTACGCCACCGAAGCCGCCTATCTTAGGTTAAACGAGAATACGACTAGGTAAGATTTGATTCCTCGGAGAAACAATCGAATGTTATATCCCTGGGGTATATTTCTGTGTGTGTTACCCACACGAACTACATTTGTCTGGTTAATCGTATTACTTCGCCACGCACATTATCCTCGCCTCTCAGCCCAAATTATTTTATTTTCTCGCTCTTGCTGGGCTCATTGTCCCCAAGCCTTTTAGGTAGATTTCATTAGAAAGCTAACTATTGCAAAGGGTACCACGTTTCGACTTCCGAAAAATGTCGACATATCTTCGCGTTTCACATTCCCTACACCCCAAAACCACCGTCAGTTCAAAAGTTTATATATAATTTATGTATATATGTATCATCTATCTACTGTATATATATATCACTTTCTTGTGGACACGATAACTACCGCAATATTGCAACAATCACTTTGAAATTTTTACATAATATGTATCCCTATAAAATCGCGGTCGAGTTCGTTAATGGGCACAATCGGTCAACGGGGGTGAAAATGGGGGGATTTTTTCGAAAAAGTGAAATATTGCTATAACTCGATTAATATTTGAAATATTGAATCCATTCAAAGTCCATACCGTGTCGGATAAGGCCCAAAAATTTATGTTTGAAAAGTTTTTTGATAGCACCAACCATTGACCAAAGGGGTGGGAAAAAGTGGGTTTTTCGGAAAACATTAGTCATATCTCTCTTAATAGGCACAATATCAAAACCCTACAAAATGGACAATATTCCCCTAATAATTACCTAAAACTTTTGTCTGAAAGAATTTTTGATATGACCCACCATTACGCCAAGGGATGAGAAAAATGATTTCGGAATTATCAGAAAATGCCAAGAGCTTTCAGAGGTTGCCATGGCAACACGAACGATGGAACCTAAGAGAGTTAGTCAAATCTAAACTATAATCGGAACCATCAGACGTTGCCATAACAACGCACTTGCTCGAGATCAGATTCAGATTTCCATATAAGTGTGAAGCGGCTTCGGTGACGTAACTGGTTGCATGCTGAACTTCTATGCCCAAGGTCGCGGGTTCAAAGCCGGCCGAAGTCGTCGGATTTTCTAAGAGCGCTAAAAATCCCTCAGTATTCTTTCCTTTGGAGAGGAAGTTCCAACGTTCGTTGCGAGTTGCTGGTTGTGGTGGCATCTAGTAGCCAAGTTCACAGCTAGGTGTCGTTGACGGTAGTATCTGGTAGCAACATTAGGAACTACTGCTTGAAATTGACCGTCTGCAGTCCTTACCTGAATTACAGACTAATACAGCCATCACAATTCACTCCGTTTATCAGACAGATTCTACACTCACCCAAAGTACACGGGGTTACATGACCGCGTTGTCGCAGCCCCTAAACTAAGGAACCAACCAAAATCTCTGCGGGAGATATAATTTTGCGTGAAGAAGTAACAGACCGTTACATAGTTACACATCAGTGTCGAAACCTTGCATAAGGATAGTGTGACCACAAGTATAACAAGAAGTTCCGCGAAGAACTATACAGCCTACTTTTCATGCCAATGATTACTCTACAGTATATGAACTTATCTAGAATAATGACGAAATTAAGTTGGTAATATCGAAATATCTAATTAGTTCAAAATATACCTGGTATAATGTAGCCTAATAGAGCACTACAGTTGGCAGCTCTGGTGACTGAATATAGTCTTAGTTCCATCTCTTAAGGTACAGAATACTAAATTTGGTTGAAGTCCAATGGACGTTACATGCAGTTAGACACTGGATCTATCAGCGCGCGTAAAAGCATGTTGCAAACAATACATCGCGTGTGCTGGACAGAAATAATCTGAAATATTATGATATTTTGTTGTGCCAATTTTGGATGAAATCCATTTGTTAGTATAGAAGTTACATGTATTTTAAAATTGGACATATCAGCAGGCATAGAATCATGTTGGCAGCACTGCCTTATATTAATTACTCCACATTAATCTAGAATGTCAGGTGCTATACGTGTGCAAAGTATAGAGCTGTTGGCTTGCATGCTTTCTGAAATATTGATATTAGGGTAAACAATTATATAGACAGCATTTATTAACAGTTGGCAGCCCTGATTGCTCTTAACAATACCTATAGTCATATCTGTTATGGTACACATAGCACATACGAAATTTAGTCGAAATCCAACTGATAGTATGGAAGTTACATGTATTTAAAAATTGGTACTGTCAGCAGGCTTATAATCATGTTGGTAGAACTGACGTATATAAGTTACTCCAAATTAATCTAAAATGTCAGAATATAGGTGTGCATAGTTTAAAGCTGTTGGCTTGCATACTTTCTGATATGTTGGTATTTGGATAAAACAATAGAGATAGCAATTATTAACAGTTAGCAGCCCTGGTGGCTCTTAAGAATACGCTCAGTCATATCTGTTTATGTACAGATATTACATACAAAATTAGGTTGAAATCCAATTTATAGTGTAGAAGTTATATGCATTTAAACATTGGACTTATCAGAAGGATTAAAATTCTTTTGGCAGCACTGTCATGGTTGGCCTCCTGGAAATTAAACTGTAATAGTATTATCTACATGTGTGCCAATTTTGGATTAGCTCCCATGCATACCTTGCAAGATATCCAACATGGAGCTCAAATTTCTAGTGCATTTTTTCAGTAGTTGGTAGCACTGATATCATTTTCAAATATGGACATGAGATATTCCGGTGCCCATATTTACTCATACTAAATTTGGTTTTGATTGCTTTAGCCGTTTAGGAGTTGATAGGTGGGGACACACTCACAGCCAGACAGACAGACAGAAGGACAGACAGACAGAGAGACAGACACACATTTTCCCGGATCGATCTCATAAATCTACTTTTTCCTCATTTTTGCAAAATGTGAAAAGTAGGCTAAAAATGGACCCCAAATGACAAGACGGTTACCGTCCCCATAAGACAATAAAATTGTTAAAATATGCATAAAATGACGAAAAGCAAAGTTAATTAATAGCAGAAGTACCCGTTCTTCGAACGGTGTTCGTTGTTAACACCAGGCATTATCAATTGAGCTACTGTTGCAATGGTTAGCGGTTTGTCATTCCTTCAAGTTTATCAGAATGAAGTTAGTTTTCTGGGAATATCACACACACGGTTAATTTAAGGCACTTAAAATGTAGTTTTCGGAGACCCTTTATAGATTCCCGAATTTTGTGTCTCACATTGAAAAGCGCAGCATATGCTTCGGTCGTCCTTCTAGGATAATTTTTATATTTCGCCTATTTTAGCATGTATTGAGAAGTTTTTCTATATATCCACCCTTCTACTGTACGAAAAGTGCGGTGAAGAGATTTATAAATGATTGGTGTATTGACTCTCATGGTTACCATACCTAATTTTACGATGCTCCAAGCATCCGAACACGAGTTATAGGCGTAGGCTACATAAAGATACAAAGAAAGACAGACAGACAATTCTATTGTCTACAACATATTACCGAGATATCCAAATATGGGTATATCTACCACACAGTATCAAACAAAATCATCCTTACGATGAACCCATTTGTCGACAAAAAAAAAAGAAAGGAAAGTTAAAATGTGCTCTCAGACTAAATTCACCTAACGTGTATTTCCTGACGTGAAATAGAATTGAAAGCCTTGTAGACGAAACGCAATACACGTCACATAAAAACTGACCCTCTACGTTGTGCTAGGTGCCCACACACAGGAAGACCCTTTCATAAATTATAAAGGCTTGTGGTGCATGAAAATTCAGGTTCTTTAGCCTCAAATTGCCCAAATTCCTAAAAGCCGCAAAAAATGCTGGTTCAATTCAAGAATTTTTGAAAATAATGTTGCTGTTTGGAGATATAATAGACCTTCTGTTCTATATGTCGAACGTGAAAATTGCATGAAAAAATTCTAGGTTACCCCTTGACCCCCTTAATTGCATTGATGAATTGTTCAGTCTACGTTAGTTCCGTGATAACCTTATAGCCATTTGCAAACTTTCATAGAAATGTAATAAATGGAGTGACATTGCTTCTTACAGAAATAGAAGGAAGGTTATATAAACAATTCATGCTTTTGGGCTAATGCCGTGTGTATTTTTAATTTAAACCATATGTTTCGGAGAAACCTTGCCTCCTTTTTCAATGGAAATAAACAATGTGGCCAAAGAAAGTATATCAATGAGATTACAAAAAAATATAGATAAATTCCTCTGTTCGTCACCAGAGAGCAGCTGCCAGAAATTACTGTATGGACCATGGTGGAACGGCGGACAAAGTAGTAAGTAACCAGAAGGTAAAGGGGTCGGTGTGAAAATATAGAAACTCCTCGAAGAATGAGGAGGGGGGGGGGGGAGGTGGTGGGGTTATATCCATCTAACCCCCCCCCCCCTCCCCCCCCCCCCTCCTCATTCTTCGAGGAGTTTCTATATTTTCACACCGACCCCTTTACCTTCTGGTTACTTACTACTTTGTCCGCCGTTCCACCATGGTCCATACAGTAATTTCTGGCAGCTGCTCTCTGGTGACGAACAGAGGAATTTATCTATATTTTTTTGTAATCTCATTGATATACTTTCTTTGGCCACATTGTTTATTTCCATTGAAAAAGGAGGCAAGGTTTCTCCGAAACGTATGGTTTAAATTAAAAATACACACGGCATTAGCCCAAAAGCATGAATTGTTTATATAATAATCCGGGCCGTGAAAGCCTTAATATGCAAAGAAGGAAGGTTGTAAGCCACCCCTTGATATAATGTTCTCATGGTTACCGATTTACATTCCTTCATTAGTTTGTTAAATTAAATTAAATTAGTTTTCTGGGAATATTTCAGAAACTGTCGGATTTAGAGCTTTATAATGTAGTTTTCGAGGACCCTTTAGGGCCCCCGAGTTTTGTTTCTGGCACCGAGGGGATTTGTCTCGTCGTTGTACGCCATAATATAATACTAATAATAATATAATATAGGGAGAAACTATAATACCTATTTTTTAAAATTATTAATGCAGCCAATGGCCATGTACTTTTCTTTTCAGGACGGGTCAGGGAAGGGATATTATCAGAGAAAGAAGTATTCAATCACGCATGAGCAAAATGGAAATGGCCTACCATTTAACTAAGGACATCTATAAGAAAAGCAACGCAAAACTAAAACATTACTGCAGTGTCATCGGTCCAGAGGTCTTGCATGCTTCTGAATGCCTCACGATGAACAAAAAAAGGCTTGGTCGAGAAACTGGAGTCCAAAGAAAGAAAAATTTTGAGAAAGATATTGGGTTCCATCAAAGACAATGGGGAATACAGAAGACGGCATAACCATGAACTATATACTCATGTGGAGAAGATAATAACGTCATCCGGAAGAGAAGGATACCATATTTTGGGCATGTGAAACTAATGAGCCCAGCGGGACTGACCAACCGCAACATAACTTACTTTCAGGAGAGGAAAACAAAATGGGCCTGGTTCATAAAACTGGATAAAGATCTGAAAGAAGTGGGGAGTACACCAATAGACACTCAGGAGCGCGCCCCACTCAAAAGGAAACGTCAAGCTTGCAAAGGTTTCCAAGGAAAACCGAAGCTGAAAAAGGGAAAGATTTGGACCCAGGAACGGAAGGAAGTCCACCGAGAACGAATGCGGGCGTACTGGGCAAACATCAAAGCCAGTAGGAGACAGTGGGAATGACGCGGTCCATAGATGGCCTATACGAAACGAAGGAATGAATAATATGGGGATAGGAATATAATAAACCTGCCGTACCACATCCGCAGGTGTAAATCGCTTGAAAAAGTTCTAGAGTACCCCTTGATCCCCTTAAGCGCGTTAAACGTATTGATGAATTTTACGGCTTAATTTGGTTCCGTGATAAACTTCTAGCCGTTTCCAAACTTTCACACTAATGTAATTTATGGAATTGCATTGCGTCTTACAGCAATAGATGGACCTCTGAGAATCTGTTGCCATGGTAACTGGCTTGCATTTGTTCTTTAGTTTATTAAATGAAATTAGTTTTCTGGGAATATCTCAAAAACGGTTGGTCTTAGGGCCTTAAAATGTGGTTTTCGGGTACCCGAGTTTTGTCTCTCACATTGAGGGGCTGAAAATCATCTTCGTCTCGTCCTTCTACGCCTATTTCAGCATATATTTTAAGGAGGTAGGCCCCCTTTTATGAGGGGTACGGAGAAGCGTTATGTCAATAATAATTGTCGTGCCCCTGATGGATAACTGTACCAAATTTTACGTTGATACACCCAGCCGTTCTCGAGTTATAAGGGAACAAAGTTGTCCACAGACGAACAAACAAACAAACAAACAGACAGACAGACAGACGAAAAAAAATCACGCGCATCCATCAAAAACATTCTGTAACGCGTAAACAACTCAATTTTCCGTAGAAATTCAGAGACAAACAGACAAACTTTCATTTTTATGTATAGAGAGATATACTGCACCGCTCGGTGTTGACCGTGTTTTATTGCACAAATTTAGGTTTCACTCGCTAACCGTTGGAGATATACTAAAAGTGATAAGGACCTTTCGGATAGAAAATTAAATGTTAAAGCTCATGTATGCCATCAAAAGTTTGCTATTTCTTAGCGTTCTCTTTTTAGTTGTAATGGAATTATGAAATTTTGAAACCAAAAGGTGTAGTGACGTCACAAATGTCGGTTTTACTCGCTAACCGTTGGAGATACACGAAAAGTGATACGGACCTTTCGGATAGGAAATTAAATTTCAAAGCTCGTTTGTGCCATCAAAAGTTTGCTATTTCCTACCGTTCTCTTTTTATTTGACATGGAAATATGAAATTTTGAAACCAAAGGGTGTAGTGACGTCACTAAAATGGTCGCCATTTTTTAATAGTGCAAAATTTCGAAATCAAAAGTATCCTAAATGTAAACTTGGTAAATCAGCTACATCCATGCAAAATTTCATTTAAATCGGACCAATGGTTCTTGCGATATTGAGTAAAACACAGACAGACATACAGACAGACAGAAAGACAGACACACACCATCTCATTTTGGTATATTAGTATGATAACACTATAGAGATAGGGACGTTTTTTTTAATAATAGACCTTCCGTACCACACCCGCACGTGTAAATCGCGTGAACAAATTCTAGAGTACCCCTTGACCCCCTTTAGCGCATTATACCCTATGTATTGATGAATTTTACAGCTTGATTTTGTTCCGTTATAACCTTATAACCGTTTGCAAAGTATCTCAGTAATGTAATAAATGGAATTGTATTGCGTCTTGCAGCAATTGATCGACCTGTGAGTTTCTGTTGCCATGGTCACCGGATTGCATTCTTTCATTATTGTATTAAATGAAATTAGTTTTCTGGGAATATCTCAAAAACGGTTGGTTTTAGGGCCTATAAAGGTAGTATTCGGGGGCCCTCTCGAGTTTCATTTCTCACATTGAGGGGCTGAAAATGAGCTTTGTCTCGCCCTTCTACGCCTATTTCAGCAAGTGTTTAATGGAGCTACAGAGAAGAGTTACATCGTGTCTCTGAAGGATATCTATACCAAATTTTACGTTGATCCACCCAGCCGTTCTCGAGTTATAAGGGAACATACTTGTCCACCGACAAACAGACAGACAGACAAAAACAATATTTTCGCGCGCATCCGTCATAAAACAGTCTGAAACGCGTTAATAACGCAAATTTCCGTAGGAAGTCAGAAAAAACAGACAAACTTTCATTCTTATATAGAGAGAGATTATGCAACGAGCCTATAATGGCTATAATTAAGACACGAGTATTTTGATAAAACGAGCGTATGCGAGTTTTATAACTTCCATACGAGTGTCTTAATTACCATTATAGGCGAGTTGCATACGACTGTTTTTGTTCGACGATAATTATAACTTAATTATATGTTTTAACATAATCTATCTAATATATAAAAGTGAAAGTCTGTATGTATGTATGTATGTATGTATATATGTTGGTTCCGTATACAAATTTACACCGTTCCAGCAATCTCAACCATATTTTGCATACACATAGTTTAGGACCCAGAAGGAACCGCTGGCTACATGAATTTTCGATAGTATTTCTCATTCTTCTGATTTCGGCCCTTTTTCACTCAAAAACAGGCTAATCAAATCATAAAATATACTCATGAAGGAATGGCAAGGCAGATAGTTTCCATGGCAACATAGCTCAAGTCGAGACACGGCCGACTTGATGCCAATTGCGCTCAGCACTACCGGTATAGAAAATGAGGATCTTTACTTGAAATCCCGTTAGTTACTCAACTGCTCACACAGCACTGTCAACCGAGTTTAGCATAACAAAGACTTGACACTATCTTCTTTCTACTATATATTTGTCAAATACCACTCAATCACTCACTCACTCACTCATTCATTTATTCATCACGAAATCTCAGAAACCGCCGAACGGATTGGAATGAAATCTGGTATGCAGCTTCCTCAAGGGCCGCAAATGCCCACTAAGAGAGAAATTTTGGCTATTCAGGTTCTAAAGGGGTGTTAAGGGGGTAGACCTGCATTTAATTGAATAGCAATATCTCCCGATTGGTTTCATGGGGGGATGTGATACTCGGCATATAAACTCATCATTAAAAATAAGAAGACATGTGTCTGAGGGTTTTTCGATGTGGTGTATATTAAGAGGTGAAAGGGGTGAAAAGTGGGGATTAAAAGATTCTTAACGGAGCGTGTGTCTCTTAAACGACATAGGCGAGGAGTTTGAAACACAGCGAAAAAAAATCAACATAAAAAAGAAGTAAATATGTGTTTGACAGTTTTTTTCATAAATCCAATTTAAGGGGCCCATGGGGAGAGATGAAATTCTGGGGGGGGGGGGGAACAGGAAAGAAAGTGTCCTAACTGATTGACTGACTGGCTCACTCATCAAACTCAGGGGGAAAAACTGCTTTAAAGTAAGTAAATAGCTGTTTGACAGTTTTTTTTTCATAAATCAAATTTAAGGGGTTCATGGGGAGGGGTGAAATTCTGAAAAAAGAAAATTGAAAGAAAATGTCCAGACTCACTCACTCATCATCGCCTAGCCAAAATTATTGAAGTTAGAAACATGACAGTTTGGGGATATGTTCATTGTATGTCCAAACAGTCTACTAAGGGAGGATTTTTGGATATTCAGGTTCTAAAGGGGTCTTAAGGGGGTTAAACCTGCATTTCATTGAATAACAATATCTCCCGATTGGTTTCATTGGGGGATGTGATACACGGCATATAAACTTATCATTAAAAAGTAACAAGACACGTGTCTGAGGGTTTTTCGATGTGTTTATGAGGTTAAAGGGGTGAAAAGTGGGGATTGAAAGATTCCTAACGGAGCGTGTATCTCTTAAACGACATAGGTGAGGAGTTTGAAACTCAGCGAAAAAAAAACAGCATAAAAATAAGTAAACGTGTGTTTGGCCGCTTTTCCATAAATCCAATTTAAGGGGCCCATGGGGAGGGGTGAAATTCGGGGGGGGGGCGGGGGGACAGGAAAGAAAGTGTCCTAACTGATTGACTGACTGACTCACTCATCAAACTCAGGGGGAAAAAACTGCTTTAAAGTAAGCAGTTTGTTTTTCAATCAAATTGAAGGGGTTCATCGGGAGGGGTGAAATTCTGAAGAAAAAAAATTGAAAGGAAATGTCCTGACTCATTCACTCACTCATCATCGCCCAGCCAAAAATATTGAAGTTGGAAACATGACATTTCGGGGATATGTTCATTGTATGTCAAAACCGTACACTAAGGGAGGTTTTTTGGATATTCGGGTTCTAAAGGGGTCTTAAGGGGGTTAAACCTGCATTTCATTGAATATCAATATCTCACGAGTGGTTTCATTTGTGGGTGTGATACTCGGCATATTAACTAATCATTAAAAATACGCAGACATGTGTCTAAGCGTTTTTCGATGTGGTGTATTATTATGAGGTGAAAGGGCTGAAAAGCGGGGGTTGAAGGATTCCTAATGGAGCGTGTAGGCCTATCTCTTAAACGACATACGCGGGAAATTTGAAACTCAGCGAAAAAAAATCAGCTTAAAAAGTAAGTAAATCGGTTTTCGACTGTTTTTTTCATAAATTAATTTAAGGGGCCAATGGGGTGGGGTGAAATTCTGGGGGAAAAAGGAGAGAAAGTGTCCTAACCGACTGAATCAGGGGAAAAAGACAGCTTAAGAAATAAGTTAATAGGTGTTCAAGCGTTTTTTCATCAATCCAATTTAAGGGGCCCATGGGGAGGGGTGAAATTCTGGTAAAATAAATGAAAGAAAATGTCCTGTCTGACTCACTCACTCATCACGCCCAGCGAAAACTATTAAAGTTGGAAACATGAAATTTTGGGAATATGTTCGCTGTAAGTCGAAAACGTTAACTAAGGAATGATTTTTGTTTATTCGGGTTTTAGAGACGTGTCAAGGGGGTAAACGTGCATTTCATTGAATAACGATGTCTCATGAGTTGTTTGTTTGGGGATGTGATATTCGGTATATAAAATAATCATTAAAAACAAGATGTTCAGTAAAGAACATATAGCCTACTTTCTCCTAAATGTATGAGTATAGTTATAACTCGTTGTTATTATCAAAGAGTATAATAGAGCTATTCTTTGTTGAAGACCTTAGAAACGATTTACCTCTACCAAACGCCACAACCTAGATAAAAACTGCTACCATCATTGAAGAAAGAAAGAAAGAAAGATAAGAAGTATATCAAGAATGTTATGGATCTGGAGACATAATCGACCGGACTGGCGGCGTGGCTCAGCGGTAACGTTCTCGCTTGCTGGGCCCTAGGTGGCAGGTTCGTATCCTGGCGTAGTCAGCTGGCATTTGAGGGTGCACAAATGCGAGGGAGCCGTGTCAGTACATTTACTGGCACGTTAAAGATCCCCTTCGGGCCAAAATTCCGGCACCCCGGTGTCTCTAAAATCAGCAGTAGTTAAAAGGGATGTAAAACCAATAACATTATTATTATTATTACGACCTGCCGTGGGCAACATCCAACTTTGAGTTGAGGCATGTCTTTACACGTCTGGTTGTGCATGGCTTTCACAACCCTAATTGAATTAACAAATCTTTCCATGACCCTACAGAGACGTGTGTATACAAACTATGTGGATATTTTCGATAATATAATCCTAACAGAGCGAGTGCATTCTAGCGGCCAGAAGAAGAAACTTTTCAATAAAATCTGGAAGTTACCTTTTTGGCAGCTAGATGTCTCGAGTAAATCTGCTGGCGAATTATGTTTTAATTAAATATATATTTTACACCATAATGTGCACAATATAACGCTTAATAACATTTTCAAGTAACGCAAAATAGGCTGTTACAAACCCTTTAAAATAAAAAGTTAAAATGTATCGTAGTATCATCTTGTCATTCTTCAAATTCGATGCGCATAGAATGATAATGGTATAGTAATCTATGGATCCCCACGTAGACTAGTCGTGACATCTATTGGTGAAATATCGAACAATATAATCCTAACAGAGCGAGTGCATTCTAGCGGCCAGAAGAAGAAACTTTTCAATAAAATCTGGAAGTTACCTTTTTGGCAGCTAGATGTCCCGAGTAAATCTGCTGGCGAACTATGTTTTAATTAAATATTTATTTTACACCATAATGTGCACAATATAACGCTTATTTTTAAAACATCTGAGTCATTACAAAACAATAAACATATAACATTTCAAGCAAAAAACCTAGCTCTGATCGGGTTTGAACCATAGGCATTTGAGCGATAGGCTAACGCTCTACCACTGAGCTAATTGTGTCAACGAATATCGTTCTATTTAAAATGACTTACATAGAACTTGTTAGCAAATAATGATTTATACTAAACGATTTCATCACTGGAGTATATTATTTATATATAAAGCATTTCATACAAAGTTTATTTATTTTTTATCAGCACGCTATATTGCATGCAATACTCAAATTAGTGAAATATAAGTCCGGCACAAGATATCCGCTGCCATCTTGTCTTATTACTGAATCAGTTCAGCTTTTTAAAATCACGTCTGCACTATAGTATTACAAAATAAACTTTTAATTTCGAACGTGCCTCTTCCTTTAGAACAGTTAAAACGATTCTTGGCTCGATAATCGGAACTGGTGGGTCCCATGATATGGATTATAAAGTTTGCATAATTCGCACGGCCGCCATCCTGAAATGGTATGGCGGACGACCTTGTAATTTGGTCACAAGACGCATCCTATACGAAGGTATGTTGTTACCAAATTTGGTAGAGATCGGATGATTTGGTTAGTCGTTATTTGATTTTACGTTTTGAACGTTTGAGTGGCCGCCATTCAGTTTTAGTAAAGATGGCGGCGATATAAAACATGACACTGAGGTGTCCTTTGCTAGTGCTACCTTTGTACCAAATTTCGTTCAATTTGCATTGACCGTGTTCGAATTGATAGGGGGGGACAGACATTCAGAGTACACACACTCACATACACACACACACACACACACACACACAGACTCACACACACACATACACACACACACACAGACTCACACACACACATACACACACACAGACAGACACACTTTTTTCGCCCTGTGTTGATCTCATAAGTCTACTTTCATTTTTTGCAAAAATCGAAAGTAGGCTAATAATCAGACATATGTCTAAGGGTTTATCGATGTGGTGTATATTATGAGGTGAAAGGGGTGAAAATTGGGGGTTGAGGGATTCTTGACGGAGCGTGTATCTCTGAAACGACATAGGCGTGAAGTTTGAAATTCGGTGGGAAAAAACAGCTTAAAATACAAGTAAATAGGTGTTCGAACGTTTTTTCATAAATACAATTTAAGGGGCCCTTGGAGAGGGGTGAAATTCTGTGGAAAAAAAAACAGGAAAGAAAGTGTCCTAACTGATTGACTCACTTACTCACTCATCAAACTCAGGGGGAAAACAGCTTTAAATAAGTAAATAGGTGTTTGACCGTTTGTTTCATAAATCCAATTTAAGGGGTTCATTGGGACGGGTGAAATTACCAAAAATAAATGAAAGAAAATGTCCTGACTGACTCTCTCACTCATCATCGCCCAGCCAAAATTATTGAAGTTAGAAACATGAAATTTTGGGGATATGTTCGTTGTATGTCGAAAACGTCCACTAAGGAAAGAGTTTTGAATATTCAGGTTCTAAAGAGGTGTTAAGGGGTAAATGTGCATTTCATTGAATAACAATATCTCACGAGTGGTTTCATTTGGGATGTGATACTTGGCATATATTCTAATCAGTGAAATAAGCTGACACATGTCTAATGGTTTTTCGATGTAGTGTATATTATAAGGTGAAAGGGATGAAAGTGGGGTTTGAAAGATTCCTACCGGAGCGTGTATCTCTTAAACGACATAAGCGAGGTGTTTGAAACTCGGAGGAAATCAATCAGCTTAAAAATAAATAAATAAATAAATAAATAAATAAATAAATAAATAAATAAATAAATAAATAAATAAATAAATAAATAAATAAATAAATACATAAATAAATAAATAAATAAATAGGTGTTCGACCGTTTTTTCATAAATACAATTTAAGGTACCTATGGGGAGGGGTGAAATTCTGGAAGAAAAACGTCCACTAAGGAAGGATTTTTGGATGTTCACTCTCATCGACCAACCAAAACTATTAAAGTTAGAAGAATGATATTTTGGGGATATGTTTGTTGTGTGTCAAAAATGTCTACTAAGGAGGGATTTTTGGATATTCAGGTTCAAAAGGGGTGTTAACGGGGTTAAACCTGCATTTCATTGAATAACAATATGACACGACTATGACGCGAGCGAAGCGAGGCTAAAAATGAGATGGTGTGTGTGTATTACTCAATCACGCATACCACTGGTCCGATTTACATGAATTTTACATGGAAGTAGCTGATTTACCTGGTTAACATATAGGTTACTTTTGATTTCAATAATTTTCAGTATTTAAAGATGGCGTCCATTTTAGTGACGTCACTACACCCTTTGGTTTCAAACTTTCATATTTCCATTTCAAATAAAAAGAGAACGCTAAGAAATAGCAAACTTTTGATGGCATATAGGCTACGAGGTTTAAAATTACATTTTCTATCCGAAAGGTATCTGCAACTGTTAGCGAGTAAAACCTAAATTTATGCTATAAAACATGGTCAACGCCGAGCGGTGTAGTTGGACAAAATTTTCCATCCTTAATCTCCCTCTGCGCAGCACCTCGCCTATCCCCTGTTTTAACTGTCACCTTCACATTTTAATTTATTTATGACGCGTAGCGAAGCACGGGTACTTCAGCTAGTCTATATATATAACAAGATGTTCAGTAAAGAACATATAGCCTACTTTCTCCTAAATGTATGAGTATAGTTATAACTCGTTGTTATTATCAAAGAGTATAATAGAACTATTCTTTGTTGAAGACCTTAGAAACGATTTACCTCTACCAAACGCCACAACCTAGATAAAAACTGCTACCATCATTGAAGAAAGAAAGATAAGAAGTATATCAAGAATGTTATGGATCTGGAGACATAATCGACCGGACTGGCTGCGTGGCTCAGCGGTAACGTTCTCGCTTGCTGGGCCCTAGGTTGCAGGTTCGTATCCTGGCGCAGTCAGCTGGCATTTGAAGGTGCACAAATGCGAGTGAGCCGTGTCAGTACATTTACTGGCACGTTAAAGATCCCCTTCGGGCCAAAATTCCGGCGCAGTCAGCTGGCATTTGAGGGTGCACAAATGCGAGGGAGCCGTGTCAGTACATTTACTGGCACGTTAAAGATCCCCTTCGGGCCAAAATTCCGGCACCCCGGTGTCTCTAAAAGCAGCAGTAGTTAAAAGGGATGTAAAACCAATAACATTATTATTATTATTATTATTATTATTATTACATATATGACCTGCCGTGGGCAACATCCAACTTTGAGTTGAGGCATGTCTTTACACGTCTGGTTGTGCATGGCTTTCACAACCCTAATTGAATTAACAAATCTTTCCATGACCCTACAGAGACGTGTGTATACAAACTATGTGGATATTTTCGATTGCTATTTGCCTGAAATAAAAGTAGTAATTAATAACCTGAACTAACATCAACGGCTTCAATTCAGTTACTATGCGAAATCGTTTTGTTCTTTACTTCAAATAACATTTTCAAGTAACGCAAAATAGACTGTTACAAAGCCTTTAAAATAAAAAGTAAAAATGTATCGTAGTATCATCTTGTCATTCTTCAAATTCGATGCGCATAGAATGCCAATGGTATATTAATCAATGGAGCCCCACGTAGACTAGTTGTGACATCTAGTGCTGAAATATCGAACAATATAATCCTAACAGAGCGAGTGCATTCTAGCGGCCAGAAGAAGAAACTTTTCAATAAAATCTGGTCGGCGTGCAGTTACCTTTTTGGCAGCTAGATGTCTCGAGTAAATCTGCTGGCGAATTATGTTTTAATTAAATATATATTTTACACCATAATCTGCACAATATAACGCTTAATTTTAAAACATCTGAGTCATTACAAAACAATAAACATATAACATGTCAAGCAAAAAACCTAGCTCCGATCGGGTTTGAACCATAGGCATTAGAGCGATAGGCTAACGCTCTACCACTGAGCTAATTGTGTCAACGAATATCGTTCTTTATAAAATGACTTACATAGAACTTGTTAGCAAATAATGATTTATACTAAACTATTTCATCACTGGAGTATATTATTTATATATAAAGCATTTCATACAAAGTTTATTTATTTTGTATCAGTACGCTATATTGAATGCAATACTCAAATTAGTGAAATATAAGTCAGGCACAAGATATCCGCTGCCATCTTGTCTTATTACTGAATCAGCTCAGCTTTTTAAAATCACATCTGCACTATAGTATTACAAAATAAACTTTTAATTTCGAACGTGCCTCTTCCTTTAGAACAGTTAAAACGATTCTCGGCTCGATAATCGGAACTGGTGGGTCCCATGATATGGATTATAAAGTTTGCATAATTCGCACGGCCGCCATCCTGAAATGGTATGGCGGACGACCTTGTAGTTTGGTCACAAGACGCATCCTATACGAAGGTATATTGTTACCAAATTTGGTAGAGATCGGATGATTTGGTTAGTCGTTATTTGATTTTACGTTTTGAACGTTTGAGTGGCCGCCATTCAGTTTTAGTAAAGATGGTGGCGATATAAAACATGACACTCAGGTGTCCTTTGCTAGTGCTACCTTTGTACCAAATTTCGTTCAATTCGCATTCACCGTGTTCGAATTGATAGGGGGGGGGGGACAGACATTCAGAGTACACACACTCACACACACACATACACACACACACACACACACACAGACTCACACACACACATACACACACACACACAGACTCACACACACACATACACACACACAGACAGACACACTTTTTTCGCCCTGTGTTGATCTCATAAGTCTACTTTCATTTTTTGCAAAAATCGAAAGTAGGCTAAAAATCAATCTTACGTGATAGTTTGTCTGTGGGTGTGTGTGTATGTCTCCTATGCATTCATATACCACTCAACCGATTGCGATGAAACTTGGGTGAGATGTTGAGTACACTCTAAGGAAGGTTTCTGACTTAGTAAATCCATTTTACAATAGGTAGCGCACGCGTAGATTCAACAAATGAGTGACGATGCGCGAAGCGTTTCAAACAAGTCCCGTATGTGTTCATATACCATTCGTCCGATAGCGATGAAACTTGGGTGAGATGTTGTATACACTTACGTGAAGGTTTCCAAATTAGTGAGTACATTTCACAGTAGATAGCGCACGAGTAGATTCAACAAATGAGCGACGACACGCAAAGTGTTTCAAAAATGTCCCGTATGCATTCATATACCATTCGTCCGATAGCTATGAAACTTGCGTAAAATGTTGTGTACACTTCAGGGAAATTTTCTGGCTTAGTAAATCCACTTTACAATAGGCAGCGCACGAGTAGATTCAACAAATGAGCTACGACGCGCGAAGCATTTCAACAAAGTCAGTTTCAAAAATGTCCCGTATGCATTCATATACCATTCGTCCGATAGCTATGAAACTTGCGTAAAATGTTGTGTACACTTCAGGGAAATTTTCTGGCTTATTAAATCCACTTTACAATAGGCAGCGCACGAGTAGATTCAACAAATGAGCTACGACGCGTGAAGCATTTCAACAAAGTCACGTATGCGTTCATATACCATTCGTCCGATAGCGATGAAACTAGGCTGAGATGTGTGCACTCCAGGGAAGGTTTCTGGCTTAGTAAATCCCTTTAAAAATAGGAAGAGCAGGAGCAGAATCAACAAATGAGCGACGACGCGCGAAGTTTTTCATCAAAGTCCCATATAAGGTCATATACCAGTCATCCGATAGCGATGAAACTTGAGTGAGCTGCTGTGTACACTCCAGGGAAGGTTTCTGGCTTAGTACATCCATTTTACAATAGGTAGCGCAGCAGTAGATTCAACAAATGAGCGATGACACGCGAAGCGTTTCAACAAAGTCCCGTATGAGGTCATATACTATTCGTCTGACAGTGATAAATGTTTGGTGAATTGTTGTGTACACTACAGGAAAGGTTTCTGGCATAGTTAATCCATTTTACAATACGAAGCGCACGTTTAGATTCAACAAATGAGTGACTACGCGCGAAGCGTTTCGACAACGTCCCGTATACGTTCACATACCATTCATCCGATTGCGATGAAACTTGGGTGAGATGTTGTGTACACTCCAGGGAAGGTTTCTGGCTGAGTACATCCATATTACAATAAGTAGCGCAAGTAGAATCAACAAATGAGCGACGACACGCGAAGCGTTTCAACCATGTCCCGTCTGCATTCATATACCATTCGTCCGATAGCTATGAAACTTGGGTGAGATGTTGTGTACACTTCATGGAAGGTTTCTGGCTTAGTAAATCCACTATACAACAGGCAGCGCACAAGTAGATTCAACAAATGAGGGACGACGCGCGAAGCGTTTCAACAAAGTCCCGTATAAGGTCATATACCATTCTGCCGTTAGCGGTGAAACTTGCGTGAAATATGGTGGACACTCCAAGGAAGGTTTCTGGCTTAGTAAATACATTTCACAGTAGGTAGCACACGAGTAGATTCGACAAATGAACGACGACATGCGGTGCGTTTCAATACAGTCCCCTATGTCTTCATATCCCATTAGTCCGATAGCGATGAAACTTGGGTGAGATGTTGTGGACACTTACGTGACGGTTTCTAACTTAGTAAATACATTTTACAGTAGGTAGCGCACGAGTAGATTCAACAAATCAGTGACGGAGCGCGAATCGTTTAAAATAAATCAGGAATGCGTTCATATACTATTCATCCGATTGCGATGAAACATTGATCAGTTATTGTGTACCCGCCAGGGAAGGGGACTTAGTAAATCCATTTCACAATAAGTAGCGCAAGAGTAGATGCAACAAATGAGTGACGACGCGCGAAACGTTTAAACAAAATCCCCTATTGCGTTCATATAAAATTCTTCGATTGCGATGAAACCTTGATGAGTTATTGTGTACGCGCCAGGGAAGGGCTTCGACTTAGTAATACATTTCTCAATAGGTAGCGCACGAGTAGATTCAACAAATGAGTGACAGCGCACGAATCGTTTAAACAAAACCCCGTATACGTGCATATACAATTCATCCGATTGCGATGAATCATTGATGAGTTATTGTGTACACGCCAGGGAAGGGTTTCGACTTAGTAAATCCATTTCACAACAGGTAGCGTACGAGTAGATTCAACAAATGAGTGACAGCGATGAAACTTTTGAAAGTTGTTGTGAACGCTTCCACGAATGGTTCTAAATTAGAAAATCCATTTTACGATAGCTTAGAGGCAGTTAATATGTTGTGTATCCAAAAGCACTTCAAGAAACAGAATTTCAACGCCAACACTTTCTTAGATTGGCAGGACAACGTCTGCCGGGTCAACTAGTATATATATAAAAATCAATGTAACGTGATAGTTTGTCTGTGGGTATGTCTGTGGGTATGTCTCCTATGCGTTCATATATCATTCGTCCGATTGCGATGAAACTTGGGTGAGATGTTGAGTACACTCCAAGGAAGGTTTCTGACTTAGTAAATCCATTTTACAATAGGTAGCGCACGCGTAGATCCAACAAATGAGCGACGAAGCGCGAAGCATTTCAAAAACGTCCCGTATGTGTTCATATACCATTCGTCCGATAGCGATGAAACTTGGGTGAGATGTTGTGTACACTTACGTGAAGGTTTCAAAATTAGTGAATACATTTCACAGTAGATAGCGCACTAGTAGATTCAACAAATGAGCGACGACACGCAAAGCATTTCAACAAAGTCCCGTATGCATTCATATACCATTCGTCCGATAGTTATGAAACTTGCGTAAAATGTTGTGTACACTGCAGGGAAATTTTCTGGCTTAGTACATCCACTTTACAATAGGCAGCGCACGAGTAGATTCAACAAATGAGCTACGACGCGCGAAGCATTTCAACAAAGTCACGTTTGCGTTCATATACCATTCGTCCGATAGCGATGAAACTAGGCTGAGATTTTGTGTGCACTCCAGGGAAGGTTTCTAGCTTAGTAAATCCCTTTAAAAATAGGTAGAGCACGAGTGGAATCAACAAATGAGCGACGACGCGCGAAGCGTTTCAACAAAGTCCCATATAATTTCATATACCATTCATCCGATAGCGATGAAACTTGGGTGAGATGTTGTGTACACTCCAGGGAAGGTTTCTGGCTTAGTACATACATTTTACAATAGGTAGCGCACCAGTAGATTCAACAAATGAGCGATGACACGCGAAGCGTTTCAACAAAGTCCCGTATAAAGTCATATACCATTCGTCTGATAGTGATAAATGTTTGGTGAATTGTTGTGTACACTCCAGGAAAGGTTTGTGGCTAAGTAAATCCATTTTACAATACGAAGCGCACGTTTATGTTCAACAAATGAGTGACTACGCGCGAAGCGTTTCGACAACGTCCCGTATACGTTCACATACCATTCATCCGATTGCGATGAAACTTGGGTGAGATGTTGTGTACACTCCAGGGAAGGTTTCTGGCTGAGTACATCCATATTACAATATGTAGCGCAAGAGTAGATTCAACAAATGAGCGACGACACGCGAAGCGTTTCAACCAAGTCCCGTATGCATACATGTACCATTCGTCCGTAGCTATGAAACTTGGGTGAGATGTTGTGTACACGTCATGGAAAATGTCTGGCTTAGTAAATCCCCTATACAATATGCAGCGCACAAGTTGATTCAACAAATGAGGGACGACGCGCGAAGCGTTTCAACAAAGTCCCGTATAAGGTCATATACCATTCTGCCGTTTTCGGTGAAACTTGGGTGAAATATGGTGGACACTCCAAGGAAGGTTTCTGGCTTAGTAAATACATTTCACAGTAGGTAGCACACGAGTAGATTCGACAAATGAACGACGACATGCGGAGCGTTTCAAGACAGTCCCCTATGTCTTCATATCCCATTAGTCCGATAGCGATGAAACTTGGGTGAGATGTTGTGGACACTTACGTGACGGTTTCTAACTTAGTAAATACATTTTACAGTAGGTAGCGCACGACTAGATTCAACAAATGAGAGACGGAGCGCGAATCGTTTAAACAAAATCAGGTATGCGTTCATATACTATTCATCCGATTGCGATGAAACATTGATCAGTTATTGTGTACCCGCCAGGGAAGGGGTCTTAGTAAATCCATTTCACAATAAGTAGCGCAAGAGTAGATGCAACAAATGGGTGACGACGCGCGAAGCGTTTCAACAAAATCCCCTATTGCGTTCATATAACATTCTTCGATTGCGTTGAAACCTTGATGAGTTATTGTGTACACGCCATGGAAGGGCTTCGACTTAGTAATACATTTCTCAATAGGTAGCGCACGAGTAGATTCAATAAATGAGTGACAGCGCACAAATCGTTTAAACAAAAACCCCTATACGTGCATATACCATTCATCCGATTGCGATGAATCATTGATGAGTTATTGTGTACACGCCAGGGAAGGGTTTCGACTTAGTAAATCCATTTCACAATAGTTAGCGTACGAGTAGATTCAACAAATGAGTGACAGCGATGAAACTTTTGAAAGTTGTTGTGCACGCTCCCACGAATGGTTCTAAATTAGAAAATCCATTTTACGATAGCTTAGAGGCAGTTAACATGTTGTGTATCCAAAAGCACTTCAAGAAACAGAATTTCAACGCCAACACATTCTTTGATTGGCATTGCAACGCATGCCGGGTACAGCTTGTTATTCATTAATATCTGTTGAGAGTCAGCCACAAGAATTTTGTTATCGGAGAGCGAGCGCAAGACATCTCTCTGTCTTTCAAGATCTCTGAACGACCGACACATGCGCTCTGTGTGCTTGCAATGCCATATTATGCAGGCCATATGTTTACATCTGCCGTCCCTCAGTAATATTGTCACCGGAGTCGTTTGATGGCTGTGTAGAAATTAGGGTTGATGATATTAAGGTACAGTGCTATTTCTTGTCTCATATTCGCCAGTTTATTTACGCGAACATATGGACGGTGCGTATTCCATGTCGGTAATTTATTATAGTTCGATGTTGTGTTTATGTCCGACATGTTGGATTTTGAGCGCATGCGCGAAGGTATCGTTGCCTAATTGGTCAATGAACGAGCTCTGATTGGCTGGAGAAACTGTATCGTAATGAAAAACAGTATTATAATGACCATCATTATGATACAAGTTTCTGACACATAATAGTGAGGGTCGAACATAAAATACTTTCTCGCAATAAATGAGGTCTGATCCTTCTATGAAAACCTGCATATTGTGCCTATTTTCGCCAATCCCCAAGTTTGTCCGGTGAAATCTACCTCCGCCTTCCGGCGTGCCGAGAGGACTTTTCTCAATTGGAATGCATCAACTTTGTTGCGACGCTAATTTACTCTCATCTGTATGAAGACTCTATTATTCTCTCTTTCCCTTAGTCACATGCGGATTATTCACTCAGCAGAGCTGAGATCAAAGATACTTGGCCTGTTTAAATGAATTATATTACCTGTAACGTGACTTGAATGTGACTTCAGGAAGCCAAACGTTTTTTTTTACTAGTCAGGTGAAGTCTATAGAAAATTAACACATCAAAGCAAGTTTTGCATATTGCTGGGCAAGAGTCATAGTGGTGTCAACACACATTAGTCGATCTTGCATGCGTGTACACTCGCCTGTGTCAATGAGGATAGATCTGCGTGAGTGTGGAGACGACCCGGTGAACGTATGCACGACCAATACATCAGAGACCGATACCAATAGGGAGGAGGTGGCGGGGTAGCATCATGTATGGTCACCGAGCCCCTCGTGTACATTCCAAGGCTTATGACAGGCATACGTTACAGGGATACTATCCTTGCACATTAAGTGATAAGCTAGGCTGACAATTTCGGCTCAAATTTCACTTCCGTGGACGATAACGCTCGCCTGCCCAGTCAATGCCTTCCTTCAGGAGAATGGTATTCTCAGAACGGAACAGCTTGTCTATGCTCCCGATCTCAATAATTGTGTAGAGCAGGCGAGGACACTGCTATAGAAAGAGAAATAGCCTACAACAGAGAGGATGGGCTAGAAATCAACAATGAATAACTGAATCCATAAATTCATATTAAATCCTCCTGGTTCCTACGAAAAGCCTTCCATTTGTCTGCTCTTGTTTCCTCCACATTCCTCTTCTTCTGTTGCCTCTCTTCGCCTTCAGGAGTAGTATTTCTGTAGGTAAAAGGCTTTTGAATCCATGAACAAGGGGCGTACATGTAGGTGCTAGAACTGAGGTATATTTAAATACACAGAAGAGGCCTAAAAATTGCAGGTGAGGATATTTAATAAATACGACTTACAAGACCAATACCATTTATCAAGAGAATAATAGAGAATTAGTCGAGTATCTAGGACACTACGGCTGAAAATATAGCATTGGGACACAGCCTAAATATCACTCTGCTGGCTGCGTGGCTCAGCGGTAACGTTCTCGCCTGCTGTTCCCAAGGTTGCAGGATTTAATCCTGGCGCAGTCAGTTGGTGTTTGAGGGTGCGCTTATGCGAGGGAGCCGTGTCAGTAGATGTACTGGCATGTCATAGATCCTCTTCGAGGCAAAATTCCGGCCCCCCGACGTCTCTAAATGCCACAGTTGTTAAAAGGGACGTAAAACCAATAACATTATTATTATTATTATTATTATATTAAATATCACTCGCGATTGTGAGTACTCTTGCAGATTTTCGCTCGAGTATTTCGTTAAAATCAGAACCTACAGCAATAGTTCTTATTTTATGAGTTAGTTGAGTGAGGCTTTAGTGTTCTTTAGCTGAAAGAAACACCAACTTGCCTGTGACACATAGAGGTTTTAGCTGACGCGTTAATTGATACATTTCTACCGTATATTCTTTATGCAGCAAGACTCTTTGTCATACTTTACATCTCCCTACCTTCCTCACTGTTTTATTATTCTCAGTAATACTAATGTTCTGCGTTTCACAAAAGAAATTACACGCCCACCGACCGCACACACAGACAATCTTCTAATGCACTGGTTTTCAAACTGTCGTGCGCGTACCAACGGTGAAACCATTTCACTGTGACGCCAGTGCTGCCTGGTCCAAGGCGAACGCTATCCTTGAGTCCCTGTAACGTTATAATGGGTTTATCACTTAACCTTATAAATGCAAAATTAATGCTCTTCAGTCGGTGAACAGAATTGTACTCATCTATAATGGTTGTATCCCTAAACCTAAAAAAATCCCACGAGATTAACAAGAAATTCCGTGACGAACTAAAGAGCCTACTTTTCTTTAAATTTAAGATTCATGCCAATGATAAATCTATATGGATCTATCTAGAATAATGACGAAATTAAGTTGGTAATATCGAAATTTCTAATTAGTTAGAAATACTGTGTACCTGGCATAATGTAGCCTAATAGAGCGCTACAGTTGGCAGCGCTGGTGACTGAATATATTCTTAGTTCCATCTCTTAAGGTACAGAATACAAAATTTGGTTGAAGTCCAATGGATAGCATGGACATTACATGCAGTTAAACATTGGATTTAACATCGCGCATAAAATCATTTTGGGAACAATGTCATGCATGTATTGGTCAGAAATAATCCGAAAAATATGATTAATTGTTGTACCAATTTTGAATGAAATCCATTAGTTAGTATGGAAGTTACATGCATTTTAAAATTGGACCTATCAGCAGGCTTAGAATCATGTTGGCATCTAGAATGTCCGGTACTATACGTGTGCAAAGTTTAGAGCTATTGGCTTGCATACTTTCTGATATATTGATATTAGGGTAACAAAAATAGAGACAGCATTTATTAACAGTTGGCAGCCCTGGTTGCTCTTAAGAATACGCATAGTTATATCTGTTATGGTACACATAGCACATGCGAAATTTGGTTGATATCCAAATGATAGTATAGAAGTTACATGTGTTTAAAGTTGGACCTATCAGCAGGCTTAGAATCATGTTGGTAGCACTGCCGTATATAAGTTACTCCAAATTAATATAGAATGTCAGGTACTATACGTGTGCATTGTTTAAAGCTGTCGGCTTGCATACTTTCTGATATATTGGTATTTGGATAAAATAAATTGAGAGCATTTATTAACAGTTGGCAGCCCTGGTGGCTCTAAGAATACACTCAGTTATATATGTTTATGTACACATAGCACATACGAAATTTGGTTGAATTCCAATTGATAGTGTAGATGTTATATGTATTTAAAAGATGGACCTATCAGCAGGCTTATAATAATTTTGGCAACACTGCCATGTACAGTATGGCCTCCTAGAAATTAAACTGAAATATTATTATCTCAACGTGTGCCAATTTTGAAATAGATCCCATTCATACCTTCCAAGATATCCAACATGGAGCTCAAATTTCAATTGCGATTTTCCAGCAGTTGGTAGCATTGATATCATTTTGAAATACGGCATTGAGATATTCAGGTATAGATCTTTGCTCCTACCAAATTTTGTTTTGTTTCGATTGCTGCAGCCTTTAAGGAGTTGATAGGGGGAGGGGACACACACACAGCCAGACATACATACAGAAGGACAGACAGACAGACAGACACACATTTTCAGATCCTTTACACTTAGGCCGTAAATCAAAGTCTACAAGTATTTGGGTGGTGGTATTTGTAATATGTACATTTATTTAGTTAACCGACAACGCTAGTTAAGCTCGCTAACGCGCAGCGCTAGGCCATGGGGCCAAGCTCTCTGCTGACCCGGTGGACGCGTGGGTTCGAGCCAAACCATCGACCATCTTTGAAATGGTTTTCCATGGTTCCCATATTTACAACTCCAGGCAAATGCTGAGACGGTACCTTCTGACAGGCTTCCTTGCATATCCTTGCCCAGTTCCATTCATCTACTTTCATTTCATCTCTACCGACAGCAGTGGCTACGCTGGCTAAAGAGCAGCGTTAGGTCATGGGGCCAAGCTCTCTGCTGACCCAGTAGACGCGTGGGTTCGAGCCCCACCATCGACCATCTTTGAAATGGTTTTCCATGGTTTCCCCTATTTACAACTCCAGGCAAATGCTGAGACGGTACCTTCTGACAGGCCACGGTCGCTTCCTTGCACATCCTTGCCCAGTTCCATTCGTCTACTTTCATTTCATCTCTACCGACAGCAGTGGCTACGCTGGCTAAAGGGCAGCGTTAAGTCATGGGGCCAAGCTCTCTGCTGACCCGGTAGACGCGTGAGTTCGAGCCCCACCATCGACCATCATTGAAATGGTTTTCCATGGTTTCCCATGGGTGTCGACAAGAAAGACCTGTACTCAGCATCTCAGGAGACCGCACGACCAAAAAATAATAATTCATCTCTCATTAACCCCTCTCACGAGGTTGGTGTCAAGAGGGGCATCCGGTCGTAAAATACACCCGCCACATGGTCTTTCATCGCATCTCGTCCCCGTAACAATTGAAATCGGGAATAAAAAGGGGTAGACATAAATACATATTAATTTACTTACACCTTGCCAAGTTGGGTGAGTGGTTATCGTGTCGCACTACCAAGGCGACAAAAATCACGGCACGAATGTCATACGATGTTAGCATGTTAAAGAACCCATTTGACTTCAGTAGGCCCTGTTCATAATGGCAAATTTAATCTCGGAATTTTCCGCCAACACAATAGTTCCTCCTTTGTCTACTAGAAAGCGCTATAGTGTCAAGGAGCTTAGATATCTAACCTCCTTGACGTTCATAGCGTTCCAAGGAACAACAAAATTCGACATGCAAGCTGCCCTTTGGATGCAAATAACATACCTTGCACTCGGCACCCGAGGCCATACGATATTATTTAAAAAATAATTAAAATGTACAGAAATTATTATTAACTTATCAAGATTTGTTAGTTATTGTTGTTTTAAAGGGCGGAACTACGAGGTCACCTGCCCCTTATTTGTTAGTTATATTACGTGACTTTCTTTTGTTAAGATAGTCAGTTGTCATTGACTTCAGGTTTGCTTGTTGGTTGGTTGGTTCCTCAGTTTAGGAGCTGCGACAACGTGGCCATGCAGTCCCGTGTACTTTGGATGTGTGTAGAATCTGTCTGATAACCGGAGTTAATTGTGATGGCTGTATCAGTGTGTGTAATCTGTTTTTAATCCAAATAAGGACTGCAGACATTAAATTTGCAAGTAGTTCCTACTTTTGGCGCCAAACGCCACCGTTAACGACCACGAGTTCAGAACTTGGTTACTAGACGCCACCGCAGTCGGCTCCTGGTGATGAACGTTGGAACCTAACAGCGTTGTTCAAGTTTAAACTATAATTTAGCTTCACAAAAGTGTAATTAGTGGAAGGTTCTTCAACATGCCATAAATCTATGACATGGGACCGCCGGCTTTACTTCCCCTCCGAAGGAAGGAATACTGAGGGATTTTTTACGCTCTTAAAAATCCGACGACTTCTGCCGGGTTTTAACCCCCGATCTTGGGCATAGAAGCACAGCATGCTTCCAACTACGCCACCGAAGCCGCCAGGTTTGCTTGTTTAGTGTGATATCTGTGATTGTTAGTGAATGGCTTGTATTTACAGATGAATAAACACTTCTGTGCTTAACTATATTCACACACTGTATGTGAAGGCCGTAAATCAATTTAACATATTTCCCCTCCTATTCAATGTTATTTTTGCAACCAATGACCATTCATTTTATTTTCACCCCCAGGGGCTCACATCTAGTGGGACGTGGGTTGGCGACCACGGGACCCCAGCTTAGTCCGGCATTGCTTCCACTTACTTTTGCCAGGCTCCTGTCCGTCTTCTTTCCTGTTGACCTCTCTTGGTCAACTCTTGTTCTCTTCCGATCCCGACGGTATTAGGGTATCCGAGGTCTAGGGAATCTTTCACTTTCCCGCCTCAATTGGCCCTTGTCTCATGTTTTCAGATACCCTCCTTCTTCGAGGGGTCAACCTTCTTTATCTTTTCTTCTCCTGCCTTCTGCTCAAGGCCCTCAAGGAGGCAGGGTGTATGTAGCCCCATCACTTCTGGCGCACCCTGAATAGTGCTACACCCTCAAGGGCTCACGGCTGGTGAGTTACGGAGTTGGCGACCCAGAGTGATTCCTGAACTGGGTCCGTTTCTTCCCCTTCTTCCACTAACATTGGGGCAAACCCTCTCCATTTTCCCTTTCCTATCTGTCTTTCATGGGTCTTCTTCCTTCCAAATCCCTCAATCCTCATTCTTCGAGGGTTGAGGGCATTTCTCTTCTTCCTCTCCTTTATTTGCCTTATCCTTTATTTGTTTACCATTTCTTCTTCTACTATGTACATCTGTATTTAGTATTGGTTATAGTTTTAATTTCCATCTCATCTTTCACTATCACCCAAACCATTAGGGGCCGATAACCTAGATATTACGCCCCTTAAAACAACAATTATCATCACCATCATATTTTATATTCAGGACGGGTCAGGGAAGGGATTTTGGAAGGAAATCGGCCGTGGACCTGTTGAAAGGAACCGTCCCGGCATTTGCTTGGTGTTGAAAATGGGAAATCATGAACATCATTTTTAATTCGGCTGAGGTGGTATTTGTATCCATGCCCTCCTGCTGCACAGTGGGTCAAAATCGAAATCTAGGGGGACAAAATAATTTTTACGTTTTAATCATGAATTTACAGTGAAAGCAACGTATATAATTAGTTTACTTCATAATAAACATCAGTTAAGACCTTTTTAAGCTACGTCTTCACATGCAAGAAATTGTCTATGACTAGGAGTTGGATAGAGCATTCAGTTAACTCTTCAGAACAATTTTCTACCCCTAATTTACTTTTAACAAAGTCACAAAGTTCCACTTTTGACATAATCGTCGAACCCAGTGCTTCAAACTGTAGTAAACGTGTGAGAACTGGTTGCGCGGTATCTTCTAAAACGTAAAATAACTAAGTAATTTGCAAAAAGATGCAAACAAATCTTATAACAGGCGTAAACTACAAGACTTTATCTACATTTTAGCATTTAGTAGAAAGTGACGCAGAGTGACGCGACATACTAAAAATCTAAGTGAATATATCATTTTTAAAATAATAGTTAAATATTATATAATGCAAATATAGCTAAAATTACGTAACAATTACGCCCATTAATAACTGAAACACGTTACAAAGATCATACCTTCAGCTGCATGTTCCATCTTTAAGCATCACACTAACCACCAAGACAACCAAACCACAGCCACTTAAATTCACCCTCCAATTCAGACTGCTCGAACAGTGGTGACAGATTTACACTAAGATGCATTTATATCCCGGAATAGTGTGCGGCAATTATATGAGAATGCTGTAAAAGTAATAAATTTTGATTTTTTAATTATGAAAATAAATAATTTTGTCCTCCTAGATTTCGATTTTGACTCACTGTGCGCAGCCAGCGAGGCTCGAGGTAGCTCGTAGGCGCTCTCGGTATGTTACATATGCCATGGGGTACGTTTCACATACATGCACAGAAATATGTTTTCTTCGGGGGCGTACCCGGAATAAACTTTGGGAAGTAATAGATATTGATGTAGGAATAGATTGTCTGCACTAGGGCCTCTTACAGGGGGCGTTAAACCAAACTTTCCCGAAGGTATATACTGCGCAGTACTGTACTGTGCATTACGCATATTCTCTCCCCCTACTGGCTGAATTTATTTCAAGAGGCTACTTTTTATACAGATGTACTAAATTTCATTCATCTGTGACGTTCTCAGAGAATAATTTTGGTGGGGATTGCAGATGTGGATGTACAGGGTGTCATTTATGTACTTGAGTACCCTTAAGGGGCGTGTAGGGGATGGGCATAGGATCAATTTGAGATAGGGAACCTGGGGTCGGAATGGCCTCCTAACCCCAGAAAACAGATTTGTTTCAGGCCCTCCACTCCGGTAAAGTAGGGAAGCGTGCCGTGTGTTACTCGGAGGTCAGTCACTCTTTCGCTGTCAACGGTCATGGCGCGACCACCGCTCAACGCTGCGTTAGCCGAGAGCTGCATTCCTCTTGCCAATTGATAGTTCCGTCGTCGTTAACTTCTACAGAAACACACGTAACTCGTTGATACTAATAATCAAAGGGCAATTCATTTACAGAATCAAGGATAGTTTAAAAAAATCAGCACAGAATAAACACGCACTGTGACTACTCCCCCTCCTTACCCTCTGAAAAATAAAATAAAATAAAAAATGAAGGCATGGCACCCCAGGAGAAACGATCCCAGGACCACCGTGGCACCGTGCCTCGTCGCTATCCTCTTGGCTATCGTAGCCTTGAGCGGTGGTCGCGCCAAGACCGTTGACAGCAAAAGAGTGTCTGACCTCAGAGTAACACATGGCACGCTTCCCTACTTTACAGGAGCGGAGGGCCTGAAACAAACCTTTTTTCTGGGGTTAGGAGGCCATTCTGACCCCAGGTTCCCTATCTCAAATTGATCCTATACCAATCCCCTGCACGCCCCTTAAGGGTACTCAAGTACATAAATGACACCCTGTATAGTAGGTATCTGTTTGTTAAATAGTCAGCCCGATCCTCAAAAAGCACCGCCGTTAGGCTATGTGGGTAGATACCCACAAAAATCCAAGACAGCGCTAAATTGAGGCGTACTAGGCGAGATGAGGAGTGAGGTAGTTTGTCATTGCTTTCCTCACTGAGTCAGAACAGCAGTACTAACCCAATGAGTAGAACCTTTCACAGCATCCACAGGCACTGACTGTGCCCTGAATGTCATTACTAAGCACCACCCATACCTCAGTAGCTTCCATATAATCACAGCCATGAGTGAGACTGAGACATCAGTGAAAAGCCACATTTTATTCAGCCACATTTTATTCTTGTCTGTGCCAACAGACAAATGCAAATGTACTGCATTCATCAACAGTTGGCAAACAGGCCAATAACAGTTGGTATAGATGGCATAAGTGGTGACTGGCTAAATGACCTCTCACTTTGGTCGACAAAATAATTTTTAGGTTGGATACATCCTCTCCCCCCCCCCCCCCCTCCCCTCCCCGTCCAGGGTGCGGTAGACCTTTAGAAGGGCCACTAGTCAAACATGCACTGAAATACGTTTCCTACGGGGTCGTACCTGAAAAATAATTTGGGAAGTAATGGATATGGATGCAGGAAATAGTGTCATGTGCTGAGCAGCTGTAAGCCCTCCAACAGGGGGTTACAAACCAAATTTTCCGAAGGGATATACTGCACAGTATCTCCTACCCACTACATGTTCAGGCATTGTAGCGCACAGAAGTCAAACAAGATTCAATGATAATAATAATATCGTATGCCCTCGGGTGCTGGGTGCAAGCTTTGTTATTTGCTTCCACTTACTTGTGTCGGGCTCCTCTCTGTCTTCTTTGCTGTCGACCTCCCTTGGTCAACTCTAGTTCTCCTCCGACCCCGACGGTATTAGGGTATCCGAGGCCTAGGGAGTCTCTTCATTTCCCGCCTTAATTGGCCCTTGCCTCGTCTTTTCTGATTCCCTCCTTGTGCGAGGGGTCAGCCTTCTTTTTCTTTTCATGTTATCTCCTGCCTTCTGCTCAAGGCCCTCAAGGAGGCCGGGTGTATGTAGCCCCACCACTTTTGGTGCACCCTAGATGATGCTACACCCTCAGGGGCTCACGGCTGGTGAGTTCGGGAGTTGGCGAACCCGAGGGATTTCTGAGCTGGGTCCGGTTTCCCCCTTTTTTCCTTACCTGTGGGACGGACCCTCTCCTCTTTCACTTTTCTATCTGCGTTTCATGGCTCTCCTTCCTTCCAAGTCCCTCAATCCGCATTCTTCGAGGGTTGAGGGCATTTCTTTTCCTCCTGTCCTTTATTTGCCTTATTCTCCTTTAGTTTTCCATTTCTTCTTCTAGTATGTAGGTTAGTTGTTCCTTTTAGTTTTAAGTTTGCATTTCATTTTTCATCTTCACGATCACCCAAACCATCAGGGGCCGATAACCTAGATGTTAGGGCCCTTAAAACAACAATTATTATCATCATCATGTTATTTGCGCCCAGAGTGCAGCTTGCATGTCGACTTTTGTCGTTCCTTCGAGCGCTATGTAAGTCAAGGAGGGGGCAGATGACCTCGTAGTTCCGCCCCTTACAAGAACAATAACTAACTACAGTCTAATTCAAGTCAAGGAGGTCAGGTATCTAAGCTCCTTGACACTAGGCTATAGCGCTTTCTAGTAGAGAAAGGAGGAACTTTTGTGTTGGCGGAAAATCACGAGATTAATTTTGCCATTATGAACACGCCTTACTGAATAATTCAAATGGGTTCTTTAACATGCCAACGACGTATGACATGCGTGTCGTGATTTTTGTCGCCTTGCAAAAAAAATCACTTACCACGGCCAGGAGCGAACCTGCAAGCGTAGAGTTGGTAGTTCGACACGATAACCACTCGCCCACCGTGGCAAGCATTGATCTATTGACTTATTATTATGACGGAGTTGAGGTATCAAGTTGTCTACACTATTATGTTATTTATGAATCTACGACTCTCTGGACGAAATTATTGGCCGCTACTATGTTAGACGGCTGTCTGGACGAATCAATTTACGACTATTAGGATAGACGACTGTTTGAACGAACATTACTGCTTTTACTACATGCAAGAGGGTCTTGGGCTCAGGCCCCAAATAAAATTTGTGTTTGTATTTAAATCCTCATTAACATAATTATAGGCCAGGCGACAGGTAGTTCAATAAGGAAATAATTAGTGGAAAGCTGGAAATTGCTTTAATCGCTTTATTTGGACCCAGATATTACTCTCCCAAGTTTTCCCCCCTCGAGCGAAGTCGGCGTTGGCTCTTCTGGCCCTAAGAAGGTACCAATTTTCGGTTTATTGCAAATATCTCCGAAACCATCAACTTTATCAATTACTAAACAACATGTTATCAAATAGAATGGTACAGGTTGTAATGGGTGGTAAACGAAGTAAAGTTAAAGTCCTCAACAATGGTCTTTCTCAAGGCTCTGAACTGTCTCCTCTTCTGTTCAATTTGTACATCGCGGACATACCACTTACCACCACTCGTCAGTTTGCTTATGCTGATGACCTGGCGATAGTAACTCCACATTCCTCTACAGTACAGATTGAGGAACTTCTTAATGCAGATCTCTCTACCTTGAGTGATTACTTCAGAAAGTGGTGTCTGAGACCAAATACCACCAAAGCAGAAAGTTGGTTTTTCCATCTCAACAACCGACAGGCAAATGTTGCTTTAAAGGTCTCACTTGATGGTTCACCACTACGTTACAACCCTCACCCAAAATACCTGGGCGTTAGTCTCGATCGCACGCTATCTTTCAAGAAACACCTGAACAATAGTGCTGCTAAACTACAGACTAGGAACAACATCCTCCACAAACTCGCTGGTTCATCATGGGGAGCTTCTGCATCCACTCTTCGAACATAAGCAATGGCATTAGTGTACTCTACAGCAGAGTATTGCTCTTCAGTGTGGCTAAATAGTCCTTATGTCAAGAAGATCGACGTAGTCTTGAATCAAACCATGCGTATCGTCAGCGGCACCGTTAAAACTACTCCACCTGTGTTGAGTCATATTGAGCCTCCAGATATAAGACGCCTCTAAAACCTGGTAAGAGAATACAGAAAAATAACATCAAACACAGCCCTTCCTATCCACCAGGACATAGCTGTAGGATTCAGGCGCTTAAAATCGAGATCACCACCAGTTCAGACGGCACAGTTGCTCACCAGCAGAAGCTATAATGGAAAAGCAGAATGGCAATCTGTTTGGAACGGCACAGCTCGGAAGGAGTGGCAGCCATTATTTAATATCAAGCACCCTCCGGCTGGTTTTGATCTCCCACATAGAACTTGGGTTGCCCTCAACAGAATTCGAACCAAGCTCGGGCGATGTGGCACACTGCTTCATAAGTGGGGTATGCGAACTTTCCCCAGCTCTGACTGTGGTGCAGTGAATCAAACCATCCACCATATTGTAGCAGAATGTCCGAGGAGGGCGTACTCTGGATCAATGGACGACTTTCTGGTGACATCTACTTAGGCCATACAGTGGCTAGACGAACTGGACATACAACTGTGAAATCTGTAGGGCTAAGTTGATTGTTTTAATGGTTTGCTCCCTTTTTTTGTATATATATTTGTAAAGAGTATATCGTTTTTGTGTACAAAAGCATAAATAAATAAAATAACTTTATCAACAAAATTCCTAGTATAAAAATAATCTAGAGTAAATGTCCTACAAAAATGTTCTGTACCTTTTGTCTCTAATGTGAACCGTTACGATGCTACGACCATTCGAAGTAGAGCCCTTTTTGATTCTTGCGGAAAAGCAATGGAAATGATATGCCATATCAAAGTTTCTACATGTTATAAATATTTGTCAGCATTCCAGGTGCACAAGCTGTTAACTTGTTACAAGTATAACAGCTTTTCAATGTAAACAGCTGTGGCAAAGTACCTACTGTACCCATGTGAGTAATCTCGATGGAAAATATGCTTCCGCCTCCAGTTAGCGTCAGGTCTCAGGCGTGTACCGTTCCCGCATTGAGCAGTTGCATATTTTGGATTTGAGACTAAAAGGTATCAACTCTACAATGATAAGGCACAACTCTATTCTAAGACTTTAATTCAGTACTAAAATCATGGCTTCAAACATATAAAAACAATCCCAACAAACACAAAACAAAATCAAACAAAATTACTTCCACAATCCACTAATATTAACATAATATTATCGTAATAAACTCATATCATTACTCAAACCTTTACCCTTATACTGACTTCACAACCCAGTCTAGTGCGCTGATGCACATACAACTTTCATAAACAAAACTGTACTTTTATTCTTCTGTCATCTAGTGTGACTTCCTTAATTTCACAAAATTACTTGTTTCTTAAACCTCATCTTACTTTGACAATTATGTGTGCCGTGTGTGTTTGGTCTCGCTCTTCCCACCAAATGCTTTACATGCATTAGCCTATTCAGGTGTTGCACAACAAATCTACGTGCAACTCCAGAATTATGTAACTCTACCCCTACACTTCTCTCTATTTATAGTTCCACTGCATGCCGTTGTGATTTCATCTTCAAAACTTTCGTTATCGCTGTGCCGGATGGTATTATTAAGCTACCCTTGCGAGCGTAGCCTGTGGCGTCTAGTAACCAACTTCGTAAATTCATGTCTGTGACAGTAAAAATGCAACTTCCAACCATTCGTTAGATTGCTAAAATCTTAAACCATCAGGGTGATCTATAATTACCAATGTGTTCTTAAACCACATAACTTCATTAAACAATATAACCATGTTTCCTTTCATATTACTAACAGGGTCTTATATCTGCCCTTTTCTAAACGTTAGCCTTCGCGGTTCGTTTGACAGCTCAGCCCCCTTCAGAGCGGCTTGTATACAATGGAATGGAGTGACGCGGTCACAGCAGTAAACCGTCCCTCACTTCCTGCCTCTTGGCTTATATCTCCCCAAGCAGTAGTAAGATTCTAAAGACAATACTGTGGTCACAATGACGCACATATCCCAATGGATTTAAACTGAATGGTATGCAAATAGGTTCTGGACGAGCTTAAACATTTATCCCTAACCTGAGGATATGATAATGACTGGCCTCAATAGGTCCATTTCAACATGAAGGCACGATATTCATAAAAGCATTGGTTGATCTGGATAACCGGTATCTTAATAAATGCTGCGGTCAGTCACATGCTGCCGTCAATAAGATTCGCTTCACAAGAGCCGAATCACTCAATAACTTAGTTCTCGGTCGATCAGGTATGGTGCAGAGGTTTCCAAGGTTCTCCCCTCACCTACCACAGGATTCGAACCCGGAACATTCCATGTCCATCATCGGAGTTAGGGTACGCACTAAATACACTCCGGCATAATTAAATATCTCTGTACGCCCACGGCTATACGAGATTTCATACGTCGAATAGATTACCTGGCTCCATGACCTGATATTATGATCTCGTCCTTTGATTATTAAGAGAAATCTATCAATTACTCTATAAGCTTTTACACAAGCTGCAAATTCAATTCACTCATAAGCTCTTCCACTCCCTTGCATAATTATATTCCCAGTAACACAATATATTCTGATATTAAACTCTTTTCTCATCCCTTACGGTATAATCTTACTGCTTGGATCGATAAATCTTCCAATTAGCGTAAATATTTCTTGCTTAAGACATTTCACCAAATGCATCATAAAGTTTCTCCCAGCGCATTCCGGTGGACTAATACATGTATAACCAATCAATATATTATACACTGCGCTCAACATTGTACATAGTATTTACACAAATTATTACTTTCAATAGTTCTGCAAGTTATATCACACGGTACTTCCTATGTGAACATTGACAAGTGCTCGTACTGCCGCCTATACACATTCAGCACGACTGTCCTTAATAAAAACCTTCTAAAAGTTTTACTGCTCGGCTTCCCAAGCTGAAGTCCGAGCCTCCTTCCTTGACTTTGGTAACGCACATTTCGCATAATAAAGTTCGTTGATTACAGTACTTATTATTATTACTTCATGACTATGCATGATTATATTATCACTTGGTGCATTACACTGCACGACGAATATAATGATTACCACTAAAATGTTCAAGTCTTTGTGTGAGCGTCCTTTCCTGAGCCAGAGCGACATACGTTCCGCGCTCAAGTCTGTTCCAACTGACCCCTTCTGACTGGGTCCACACCCTTATATTCGTTTCACACGAAAAAGTAGACCTAGAATTCCCGCGCTATATCATCTCCTCTCCCAGGATGATTCTGGTCTCGAAACAATGCTCATAGGGTTCCTTTTTCCTCGCTGGTCCCAAAACCATCTGCGTGCTGAAGGATCGATCGGCAAATTAATTAATATTAATTGCTTTTGCCATAGCGTGGGTACGCGTTTTCCAGTGGAAATCCCCGGTGACATAGTCAGGTCACACCGCGAACACCCATAGTCCTGTGTTCATGCGCACTCCACTAAATATGCCTCGATTTCACAGTTTAAAGGCTTGGTAATTAGCCTCCTGGCTAAAGATTCACCTGTGCGCAACTCTCATGTCATTGCGTTGCTCCAATCACGAGTAATCAATGATTTTCACTGGGATCTTCCCATTCCATTCTCAACTCCATTCTCAAACGGGGAAGAACCTCTTGCAGACGACTTAAGTAGGTCAACGAGATTGACATGGCTCCATGAGTCTCCTCCTACAATTCTGGGGCTAGTAGTAAAATGTCAAACTCCCCAACTTCTGTGTTCCAAGTCCAGCATAGCCTACTCCATGTAGTCCCATAATGCTGTATTCCGCTCATTTCCCTGCATTATTTTAATAAATAATGTCAGCACCAGTTGATATGACACCAGTGATTAAATATGTACTTTCCTCTAGGGGTTTTTACAACTTAAACTCCCTCAACAGATCTCGGGTTCGTTCCCTGGTGGAACCTTCATTCTTAGATCACAGTCTCTGAGATCCACTTTCGATACCAGTCAGCTTGACGCCCTCGGCTTCACTACCATTAGTATTATTATTGCGTAGTATTGGCATAAAATCACTCTTTTCCACACCACCTGGCGATAGAGTAAATGGCGACCTTTTTAGCCTATTTTCATTTTATGAAAAAAAAAAGGCTTATGAGATCACCTTTCGTGCGTGTGTGTGTGCGCGTGTGTGTGTGCTTGTGTGTGTGTGTGAGGTGTGTGTGTATCCCCCTAATAACTTCTAAACGGCCGGAGCGATTACAATGAAACTCGGTAAGATCATAGCAGTATTCTGGCCGACCCCGACCGTGCCCTTCAAATTTTATTGTGTCTCACCAATCCAACATGGCCGCTGTGCGAAATATTTCACCAGCATTCAGAATCTCCGATACTATTACCGATATCGCCCTGAAATTGTGTACAGTGATAAAGGGCACTACTAGAAGTTCACCTATGAGGCTTTCAAAAACCTGGTGACTACAAAACCAACATGGCGGACTAGCGAAGTTGAGAATTTTAAATAGATTTTTCTCGCAATTTAACTATCCAATCGTAATGAAGCATGGTACAGCAAATATTTATACACATTTTAATGTACTGGAGTCTAATTTAGTTCAATTGTTTACATAACCTCAAAATGGCGGCTGTGCGAAATTTTAAAATAAAGTTTTTAGCCTATTTTCAATTTTGAAAAAAATAGGCTTATGAGATCACCTTTTGTCCGTGTGTGGGTGCGTGTGTGTGAGGTATGTGTGTCCCACCCTAATAACTTCTAAACGGCTGGAGCGGTTGCAATGAAACTCAGTAAGTTCATAGCACTATTCCGGATGACCCCGACCGTGCCCTTCAAAGTTTGTTACGTCTCGCCAATCCAACATGGCGATTGTGCGAAATATTTAACCAGCATTCAATATCTCCGAAACTATTTCCGATATCACCCTTGAATTTATTACGGTGATAAAGGGAACTACTAGAAGTTCACCCATGTGACGTTTGAAAAACTGGTAACTACAAAACCAACATGGCGGCCACGCGAATTTGCGACTTTAAATAAACGTTTCTCGCGATTTAAGCAACCAAACGCAATAAAACTTGTTAGAGTATATGTATATACACATTGTAATGCACCGACATCTAACTTCGTCCAATTGTTTACATAACTACAAGATGGCGGATGTGCGAATTATTTCACAGGCATTCTATATCTCTGAAACCATTAGCGGCATCACCCTGAAATTTTGTACGGAGATAAAGGGCACTACTGGAAGTTCATCTATAAGACTTTCAAAAACTGGTTAACTACAAGACGAACATGGCGGCCAAGCGAATTTGAAAATTTTAAATAGGCCTTTCTCGCGATTTAATGTTTCAACCGCAAGGAAATCTGGTACAGGAATTGTTTATACACATTGTAATGCACTGGTATCTAATTCAGTTCAATTGTTTACATAACCTCAAGATGGTGGCTGTGCGAATTTTAAAATTAAGTTTTTATTTCTTGTGTCGTAATCATGCGATAGAAGTGAAAGTTTGAATAATGAACCTACGTAATATTTTTCCTTTAATGGTACATGACTCGATGGCCTATACATTTAGCAATCCTACATGGCGACCATCCGAAATATTTAGACGGCTCTGAATATCTACGAATCTATTATAGCAATCATACTGAATTTCCTTATGTTCATAGGGGCTATGAACATAAGTTCACTTATAGGACTTTAAATAACCTGGTGATCACAAATCCAACACGGCGCCGACGTGAACTAAAAATATTCACATGGACGTGTCTCCCAATTTAACCATCCTAGTGCACTGAAATTTGGTACAGTAAATGCACATACGAATGTTAATCCACTGGCATCTAATTTATTTCAATTGTTACCAACCACAAGATGGCAGCTGTGCGAAATCTTAAAACCTCCTTGTTACTTTTTGTGTCCTAATCATGCGATTGAAATTTGAAAGCTACACGTACACAATAATCTTCATGTAACAGTACATAACTCTAGGACCTACATATATAAAATCCAACATGGCGACCATTCGAAATATTTAGTCGGTTCTCAATATCTACGAATCTAATACAGCAATCAAACTGACATTTTGTATGTTGATAGAGACAATTAACATACGTAGGATATATGAAAATAGGCTGTATAGTTTTTCACGAAACTACTTATTTTAAGTTGTGTCCCCAGGAGGCTGTGGCAAAGTACCTACCATTAGTATTATTATTGCATAGTATTGGCATCAAATCATTCTTTTCCACACCACCTGGCGGTAGAGTAAATGGCGCGTTTTTTTAGGGTGAGCCCACGAGGCCTAATCTACTGTTCAAATGTCAAAGTTAGTCGATTTTAAACCGTTTTGATGAAGGATGGTGGTGTATTCTTTGGAATACCTGGTAAGATAGAGTAAGCTTTTGCTTCTCTTTGCTTTAGTTCATCCCTTCCATTTATTTTATCGCAAACACCAACAGTGATCTGATTTCTCTTTGTTGGTATATGTCTCTCGTACTACCTGTAAGTCTGTTCTAGATATATATCTTTCTTGACCTACCTAGCGTCATCTAGCAGCGAATCTCTGAATTTCCTCAATTCTTCCCTGTACAAGAGGACTTCCTTATCAATTTAGCCACCAGATCTCGTCGCTATCGCCAGCTATCATCTCCGTGATCAAGAGAACTTCGTCTACTTTTTAACCCTCCAGGCTGCGCTAGTGACTCCTACTATCAACTCTTTCAAGACCATTTTATCAAGAAGATTTTTATAACTTTAAAGTTGGCTATTCTTATATATATATTCCTTTTGTCTCCTACCCCCACTCTTTTTCCCTTCCCTGGTCCCTCCACGCTCCGTTGAGCGAGTCTCACTTGTACGTCGGAAGTCAGCCCAGTCAGTTAGAGCTTAACTAAAGCTCGCCTCCTCGACTCTAGAGGCAAACTTTTTAATTCGAATATTAGAACCAACCGTCAACAGCAACATCGCCTTCTTCATGAAGCAAAGATAAGTACCGACTTCATGTTTTAACCTCATTCTCATCACTTTTAAAAATGCTCAATGCTTTTATTTGGATTTTATAGACAGTGAAAGTTGCTATGTGAAAATAACTGCTTTCTAGAGATCATCTTGATCAAACTTAAACTATCAAGTCTAACTTTCAATATGAAAGATTTTCTGAGATGTTATCTCACATCGAGGGATATTTCCAAAATACCCACTGTCTATATAATCTAGCTTTCCGCCGAGGGATTCTCTACCCAATTTAAACAAGTCATCATTGCTCTGGAACCTTCCAGAACCAGCACTCTATCTACCAGTTATACTGTCATGTACTTTCCACTCACATATGGGAATACTTTTCAAACTAAGGAATCTTCCTTATGAAGTGCTAATCAATATCTAATTTTTCTTCCTCCGTTGGGATTTTTCTGGTGCATTCAACTATAACCTGCAAGTTTCTCAGGCAATAGAATCTCGCTAATCTAGTGTAACTAGTTATTTTCCACCATTACAATAACTTTCTTTGCTATCAACGTTTTGCGCTACTACAGTGAACTCTTCAACTATATCAACAGACTATAGTGAAAACAGTGCCTGTTCAACTTTTCATCCGCGTCGCGCTCGTCCGAGTACAATAAATACGGCCATGAACACTTTTCCACAATCCCATTTTAACTTTCCCAAACCCTTTACTAACAAACCAAAATAATAAAATTTTTACTTTAGGTCTTTTTGCAATGAGGTGTCACTCTACATAAGTGCCCTCCCTTATTTGTTCCATGTATAACGAATTGAAATGAAAATCCACAGCCTGCTTCCAGTCTCCGACCGGGTCAGGAATGGAATGAATGAAGCCCCCATCTAGCGGCGAGGATATGAACTGTGCCAGCTGACGAGGCCTGACGCACTCCTCTGGGGCAATGATTAAATGAATTACAGATGAAACGAAATGATAGTGGAGAGTGTTGCTGGAATGGAATTTTGACAGGGAAAACCGGAGTACCCGGAGAAAAACCTGTCTGCCTCCGTTTTGTCCAGTACAGATCTCACATGGAGTGACCGGGATTTGAACCAGGAACTCAGCGGTGAGAGGCCGGCGTGCTGCCGCCTAAGCCACGGAGGCTTCGTATAACGAATTAATGTCTGTAAAACTTCGTGTCTAGTACACGCCTTAAATTATATTGTTTCTCCCTTCTAATGAGGGAATCCAATTCTTTCAACTCAAAAGTGAGTTATCTCTAGGTTTCACGAAAGGGAAACTTGCCCCATTTTTCTCGTGATCCCTACTTAAACATAGGAGTTCTAGAAACTTCCTTTCAATTGTTCTCTTCAGGTTTCACAATAAGTGACCTGCCCTATTTGCATAATCTCCTATGTATAATCATTAAACGTGGTTCAGTATTAATACAAGAAGTTATAGAAACTTCTATTTAATTTCTTCCTGTTTTTTGTTGTTGCTTTCGAAGTTGTTATTATTTCTAAGATACATATCTAGAAATCCTTAAAGTACACACCATGTACTTGATTTATTGTTTAACTTTAATTACGTCAGTTATCTTTAAATTTTTCATTTATTCATCTTAGCCATTTCAAAATCTTACGAAGATTTTAAAGCATATAAAAGATTTAAAACCAAAAGAATTATCAATTGCCTTGCGCAAGCTTTAGATGTTTTCGGAGGTCTGCGACTCCAATTGTTTATAAAAAATCAAAATTATATATTTGTTACAAAAACTACTTCCTTTTACATTGTTAAATAAATTAAAAATTTGTTTTTTGCTTTATCACTTCTCTAACATAACGGTTAGGCAAGATCCTGTCTTCCTTGATTCTTCCTATTTAATAAAAATAAATCTATTGATAGGGTTTTCACCACTTGCTGAATTTGAGCAAGAACTCTTAGTTGGTAACTTAGTAAAGTCTCTCTTAGCTTTAATAGCTAATTCTAACTGGCCAGTAAGGCAAGCATAGCTCGCTACGCCAGCTTCCTGCTTGTGGAGATTCTCTCTAACACTTATGGTTGGTTTTTCAAAATATAAGTGTTTCTCATTGTCTAAACTTTTAGTCGGCGCCTTGCTGGGTAAGAGCTTAGCCATTTCTAAATGCAACTATTGGTACACTTACCAAAATTATTCCCAAAGGTATAATTGCTTTATCCCTATCCTTCTTGGAAGCATTTGGTCGCTCTTTAGAAATTCTACAATTTCAAAAACTAAAATATCAAAGCTGATTCAAATTATTTTCACTCTTCAAATTACCTGTTTAGAAACAATCTCATTTGAACAGATACCCAATAAATCTGTTACTCTTTGTCTTGCCAGACCACCACCCTTCCCCATAGTAGGCATATGTATGCTTGATAGGGAATACGCTACAGCAACTTTCTTGCAAACAGCCCAAGTTCCAGCTGCGTTTCCCGTTAGCTTTGCCCAGGTCCCTACCCACTTTAGGTATCGGAGAGTGGATTTGCAGTGGCAGCTGCCTTTGAGTATACTTAAAGTTAAAATTATAACTTCTGTTGGACTCTCGTCCTATTTCTCCATCCTTTTTCTCCAGTCCGAAACCCACTTCTTTTTCTTTATCATCTTCCCTTGGGGGTTAGGTTATTCCCAAGCTAATAATCTACCCAGATGGCAGTCTTGAGAGGTTTCTGATTTAGTAAATCCATTTTATAATAGGTAGCGCACGAGTAGGTTCAACAAATGGGTAACTGCGCGCGTGTCGTATAAACGACATTCCGTATTCGTTTATATACCATTCATGCGATTGCAATGAAATTTGGTGAAATGTTGTTTCCACTCCCGCAAAGGTTTCTGATTTACTATTGGTAGCGCACGAGGTGATTTAACTAATAAGCGACAGCACGTGAATCGTTTCAACCAAGTCCCGTATGCGTTCAAATACCATTCATCCGAGTGTGATAAAACATTGGAGAGCTGAGTATAGTCCTGCGAAGGTTTATGAATTAGCAAATCCGTTTTTCAATGGGTGGCGCACAAGGAGATTCAACAAATGAGTGTCGGCGCGAATCGTTTAAACAAAATCCCGTATGCGTTCATATGCCATTCATCCGATTGCGATGAAACTTTGATGAGTTGATGTATACACGCCAGGGAAGGCTTTCGACTTAGTAAATCCATTTTACAATAGGTAGCGTACGAGTATACTCAACAAATGGGTGACAGCGGTCGAATCGTTTCAACAAAGTCCCGTATGCGTTCATATACCATTCATGTCATTGTGATGAAACTTTGGTGAGTTGTTGAGCACGCTCCCATCATTTCTTTAGATAGTAATTCAATTTTACAATAGTTTAGAGATGGTTAACGGGAAAAGAAAAAATAATATTGGGAATCCAAAAGCACTTCAACAAACGAAGTTACAACGCCAACACTTTCTTTGATTGGCATTGCAACGCATTCCGGGTACAGCTAGTATGCTTATAAAAATGAAATTTCTAATAATTTTACCATCTTAAACTTATCTTATATACAGTGTGGTCCACCCGCCCCTTATTATTTAGTTTTATGAAACCCAACTAACATCTCAATTCTCCCGATGGTCGATATTGCCTTGCGCTCTGACTGTGTGACAGCAATGTAATTGGGTCATGGGTCTAGCAAATAAAAACCGACCTTAAACTTTTCCTCGCCAAATACTATCGCCCATTCTACTAACATATGACTTACTGCTCCTTGAAATAACACACATACACGTAATACGATCGAATTAATAGCTTACGCCATGTGATCTGTAATAGTAGAAAGTTAAATCAACACCATAAACAGTGATTGAAGACATTGAGATGGAGTTAAACGTTTGAGGTGGGACGGCTACAGTAACTACAGCACGTTTAGCGTGCGTTATCTGCCATGTGTTGGTGGCTGAGAGGTTTAAAGCCTGACCGTACGTGGTAGGCGCGAGTGGGTATAATGCTGCTTCGAATCCAGTAGTAGGCATACGTTTTTGAACGAAAGCCCACATTCCATTTTAGTCGGGATGTAACTACATTGCCACATTTATTGCCTTACGACGTATTTTTGTGAAGAGTACGTTGAATTTTGATGATTTACAAAGAAAATACGATCGAATTGATACGATATGCCACGTGACCTGTAATGGCAGAAAACTAAAAAACTGGCGTGAATGTTAACATAACATTATCGAAGTGTTGCTCCGGTGGTCCGGCTCGATTCCCAGCTCTGACAAGAAATGTAATACTTGTCTGAGGGCTGAAATTGGGTACACGTAGCCTCGTGAAGCAAATATGAGAAGAAGTGGGTTTGATTCCCACCTCAGCCACCCTGGAAATGGTTTTCCGTGGTTTCCCACTTCTACTCCGGCCAAATTCCGGGACGGATTCTATCTTAAGGCCACGGCCACCTCCTTCCCAATCCTTAATTGCAAATACACACATCATTACAAGCCCGCAATAACTCAGGTTATCAGACAAATTCTACACACACACCCAAGTAAACGGGGCTAAATGACCGCGATGTTCTAGCCCCTCAAATGAAACAAAACATCAACATATCGAAGGATATTCTGATCGGCAGTGCTTGCATCGAAGTATACGTATTCCTTAGAAATTCCCATGGTATTATTAGCATACTTTCGATTTTTGCAAAAAATGAAAGTAGACTTATGAGATCTACACAGGGCCACAATAATTCTAATTTCAACAAATTTTTCAACTCCAATAAAGTCAACAGTAGTGATAAACATTTAAAATCGGGAGTTTATGAGCTCAGATGTAATTTTTGCAATTCAAATTACGCGGGACAGACGGGTAGGAGCATACGTACTCGTTATGCTGAGCATGTTTCGGCCACAAAACACAGGAAGTTTTCAGCCATGGCGGTACACATGGAAGAAACAGGACATAAATTCACGGACATAAATAATGACGTCAAAATTTTGCATTACGCATCGAAGGGCAGCTATATGAATATTTTGGAAAATATTCATATCATTACTTATCAGAGGTCAAAGGAATGCAATAATCTAAACGAGGTTAATTTTGAAACGAATGAATTGTTAGATTTATTATCAGATTATTTAAATAATAATAAAAAACGCAAACCACCTCCTCAACCCCCACCGCAATAGTTTAATTCCAACATACATTCCTGACTCGATTTATTTTCATGACGCCACACCCAATTACCTTCCTGGGTGCTGGTTAGTTGTTTTCTCCGCTTTTGGCAAGGTTATACGACACTTGTGTGCATTTCAGCAACCCACGTTGAAACTAGCAATGAGTAAATGTGTCAATGTGTCAATATTCATTACTTCAACTAAAAGTGTTTATTCCGTGAGTGACATTAATGTGTCTAATGACACAGGCCTAACAAAGGAAGAACAAGAAAAGAAATGTGAACTGTGTTTTTGTTATTTAGTGAGGTTATCGATGTTTTATGATGTTTAACACCAATAATTGGGCTGAGGAAGAAAACATTGTGTGTTTTCGAAACATGTACCTATAGAATTTTTAAGTAAGTAAAAAGTATTGATTTGGCGAGAAATTTATGTTATACTTCATGTTGTTATTAAATTTTAGCCAAAAGTCTTAGCATATCTTTAGGCCCGTAACACACGACACTCGCTGGCAAGGAAGTTGCTGTGATTGCTGGTACAACATCCTGTATGATTCTGTTCTCTTCGTCAGTACACCTGCTTGTATGTCCGAAGTGTATCACACGCTAGCATTTTGGACGCTAAGTTGTATGAAATAAAACCGAAGGGCTGTCGTTTGAGGGCATTATTTGCAGTTATATCGCCTTATTAACGTAAAGCGGTCGCGAAACTTGCTTTAAGTAAATTAGAAAACATGCCAGGTACTGAATGAATGCATTCCAATCAATATTTAATATCTAACTCTAATAACTGATTATTTTGCCATACGCGTTAATAAGTAGCGCAATAAAAACCTCCAAAGTGTGTTGGAAATGAGTGCAAGTGTTATTGCGTCCGCTCACTCTTTCGAAGATCCCGGGTTCAAGACTATCCAACGGCAGATTTCTTAAATTCTTTTAAACTATTTTATTATACCCTCCATACCCCGCACTGCAAGATTTCAACTAGGTTTTGTTCACATTATCTACGAAGACGATAGGGAAAGTTATTTTCTTGTCTCATTTAAATGGCTATTTTCCCTAAATACTTTCAAAACCATGGATGGATACTATTCGTTATAATTATTATTTTTTTAGTCGATTTTACCTTCCAGGTTAGGTTTTCCCACGGACTCAGCGAGGGATCCCATCATTACCGCCTCTACGGGCAGTGCCCTGGAGCTTGAAACATCTCGTCTGGGGGATACAACTGGGGAGGTGGGATCAGCACCTCGCCCAGGTGTCCTGCAAAGCGAACAGGGTCCTCTTGAGGGATGGGAAGGGAGGGGCAGATCGGGAGGGATAGGCAAGGAAGAGGGAAGGAGGCGGCCGTGGCCGTACGGTAGGTAACATCCCGGCATTTGCCCGAAGGTGAAGTGGGAAACCACGGAAACAACTTTGAGGATGGCTGAGGTGGGAGGCGAACCCCCTCTACTCATTTGGACCACCCGAGGCTGAGTAGACCCCGTCCCAGTCCTCATACCACTTTTCAAATTTCGTGGCAGAGCCGGGAATCGAACCCAGAACGTCTGGGGTGGCAGCTAATCACGCTGACCACTACGCAACGGGGGCGACTCTATTCGTGATAATTATAATTTTAATAATTCAATATTTATAATAATATGACACGTTCTGTAATTAGTGCCTTGCTGCGAGGCTCAGCGGTAACGTTCTCGCTTGCTGTGCCCAAGGTTGCAGGTTCGTATCCTGTTGCAGTCAGCTGGCATTCGAGGGTGCGCAAATGCGAGGGAGCCGTGTCAGTAGATTTACTGGCACGTTGAAGATCCCCTTCGGAGCAAAATTCCGGCATCCCGACGTATCTAAAAGCCAGAGTAGTTAAAAGGGACGTAAAACCAATAATGTTATAATTATCTGTATTTACTGCATGTTTGGGGCAGAAGACATCGTAGTTCCGCCCATTAAAACCTCACTAACTATTATTCTAAGTGTATAGCAAGCGCTTTTCGCACAGACGCCGTTGAAAGAAATGATAGTTTCGGTCTGATATATTTATTCGTGAGCCTACCCACATAACAAATCTGGGTCGTCTGAGTGAGTCGGAGTTTTCCTTTAAACAAAGGTGGTCAAAATTTCGAACACTTGCTACGTTGAATATACAGGATACCTTGCTTTCGTTCTACAGATCATTATGCCGTCGTCCAATCTGGCTGCGTACCATCGGATAAGTACGGTGCTTTTGAGGACCAAATAAAAAATCACTCGTTGGAACAGATAGATATGCGTCCATAATACATCCACAATAAACGACATTAAGCAAAAGAAGAAAATGTACTGGTTCAAGGTTCGAATCTACTTCGTTGACGCTACTCTAGCAATTCTTGATTTAGCCACCGTAGCTACCGAGGACCATGGTGTATTGCTGGCACTTATTGAATCTATTCGTAGACACTTCCTGTCCAACCGTAAGAAGGTGTTATTCGGAGCTCTGATCGTTTCAATCATGCATTATATTTGAGGTCATTGAAAGAACACTGCCACTATTGATTTCCACTATATTCGCGAGGATGTACTCAACAGTAAAGTTGTACAATGTACGTAAGGGAGCAGGTACTAATGTTTTTAGGATGACTGTGATATACGCGTTCGTTGGGTTGCCTTCCACCAAAAAAATAAGGGGCGGGTGGACCACACTATATATAAAAAAAAGGATGTTCGTTTGTTCGTCTTTTATGCGTTCATAAACCATTCATCCAATTGCGATCAAATTTTGGTGAGTTGTTGTGCATACTTCCGAAATCATTATTGGCATAGTTAATCCAATATACAACAGACAGCGCGCGAGTTGTTTCAACAAATGTGTGTTGGCGATGCGTTCGTATACAATTCATCCGACTGTGATCAATTTTTGGTGAGTTGTTGTGAACAGTCCCGGAAAATTTATAGGCGTAGTAAATCGAATTTTCAATAGATGGCGCGGGCGTAGCTTCAACAAAATGGCGTGCGTTTGTTTCAAGAATGTCCCAGATACGCTCATATACCATTCATCCCATTGCAATGAAACTTGGGTGAGATGTTCTGTACACTTCAGGTAAGGTCCTGGCTTAGTATTCCACTTAACAGTAGGTAGCGCACGAGTAGATTCAACAAATGAGTGACGACGGGCGAAGCGTTTCAACAAATTCCTGTATGCGTTCACATACCATTCGGCTGATAGCGATGAAACTTGGGTGAGAGGTTGTGTACACTACAGGCAAGGTTTCTGGCTTCGTAAATCCATGTTATAATAGGTAGCGCACGAGTAGAAACAACAAATGAGCGGCGACGCACGATACGTTTCAACTAAGTCCCGTATGCGTTCATATACTATTCGTCTGATAGCGATGAAACCTGGGTGTGATGTTGTGTACATTTCAGGGAAGGTTTCTGGCTTAGTAGATCCACTTTACAATAGGTTTCGCACAAGTAGATTAAACAAATGAGCGACGACACGCGATGTGTTTCAACATAGTACCGTATGCGTTCATATACCATTCGTCCGATAGCGGCTAAACTTGGGTGCGTTTTAATGTACACTCCAGGGAAAGTTTCAGGCTTAGTAAATGTATTTTACAATAGGTAGCGCACGAGTAGATAACAATATAATAACGGCACGCGTATCGTTAAAAATAAATCCGTATGCGTCCATATACCATTCACGCGATTGCAATGAAATTTGGTGAAATGTTGTTTCCACTCACGCGAAAATTTATGATTTTGTAAATCCATTTTACAATTGGTAGCGCACGAGTAGATTATACTAATGAGCGACAGTGCGTGAATCGTTTCAACCAAGTCCCGTATGAGTCCATATACCATTCATCCGATTTTGATAAAACTTTGGTGAGTTGAGTACAGTCCTGCGAAGGTGTATGAATTAGTGAATCTGTTTTTAATGGTTGGCGCACAAGAAGATTCAACAAATGAGTGACGGCACTCGAATCGTTTAAACAAAATCCCGTATGCGTTCATATGCCGTTCATTTCATTGCGATGAAACTTAGTGGAGTTGTTGAGCACGCTACCATGATTTTTTTGAGATAGTAAATCAATTTTACAATAGTTTAGAGGTGGTTAACGGAAAAAGGAAAAAATATTGGGAATCCAAAAGCACTTTAATAAACAAAGTTACAACGCCAACACTTTCTTTGATTGGCATTGCAACGCAAGCCGGGTACAGCTAGTTATACAATTAAAATAAGTAATTATGAGCATTAAAATGTTGAAGAAAACAAAAATAACAATTAATAATTATTATAATTAGTTTTAAATAATTAAATGTAAATAAATACAAATAAAGTATATTTACTACTGCACTATTCTGCCCTATAAAGGGTTAAATTATTACAGTATTGCGGTTCGTGCAACAGAATTTGAATTGCAGACTGGATCTCCGAGGACCTTGTCTTCTCAAGCACTCTTCACCTCGTATGACGAGAGCACCAAATTTCATTTAAAGAGCACCAGGTTGATAACGCCTGCTCAAATGAGAACAAACAAACTATAGCTGATGATTTTTGCATAACCTTGCTGACATGCATACAATGTTTTACCAAGATCGGGGACTTAACGTTCGTGATGTTCCCTGGTTTGTCACAAATAAGACATAGACCGACCATACATTGGCCTCTTTGGCGTGCATCCTGCATGACGATCTACCACGGGTTGGCAAATCCTCATTTTAGGGTCACTTTTACAGCTGGGATTGATGACAGACGATATGCTGAGCGACGGTAGCAAATTCTGGCAGATAAAATATAAAAGTGGCAGGTTCGAAGACATGACGTGTGAGTATGGGTAAATGGCATTTAAACTGACGGAATGAAGTGATCATGAGTGACAGTATGACAGACAGCCACCAACACCGACCTCAAAAAACAGCGTCCAATGTACATAATATGAACGGATTTATGCAAGCAGTTAACTGGATATTGCAGTCACAGAATGAAAAGTATCTGTCAATGTTGGCAAGGAACTGCAAAGGAACGAAAAACACACTGTGATAAAAGAAGAGCAAATATTTGACTCTGAATTGTGCATATGATTCAAACAGAGTTCCATTTTATTTTATCACATACAGAGATTATATTTTTATGCTTTCCAACTAGACGTTTGATTTAGTAATAAACAGGTTGAAAGTTCCACCTGATCAATACTTTCTGTTAAATATGATCACTGTGTGGTGGCGTAGTTGGTAGCATGCTGAACTGCTGTGTCCAAGATAGCTGGTTCAAACCCGGCCGAAGTCGTCGGATTTTTAAGAGCGTTAAAAATCCTTCAGTATGCCTTCCTTCGGAGGGGAAAAAAATCCGGCGTTCCCATGTCATAGATTTATGGCATGTAAAAAACAAGATGTTCAGTAAAGAATATATAGCCTACTTTCTCCTAAATGCATGGGTATTGTTATAACTCTTAGTCCTTTTCAAGGAGTATAATTGAAGGTTGGTTGTAGTAGCTTGTTGAAATACAACGTGCCATAGGGATATTAAACATGAATATGAGGTGCCCTTTGCTAGTGCTACCTCTGTAAAAAAAATCATTCAATTCGGTTTCACCGTGTTTGAATTGATCTGGGGAATGGATTTGCACACATACATGGCCGCTATTTGCAAACTATTGTGCTGATGACCTTGCAGTCAGTCATAAGATGCTTTCCACAAAAAGGCATGTTGTTGCAAAATCCGGTAGAGATCAAATTATTAGGATGGTCGAAATTTGATTTAAGCTTTTAACATTTGGGTGGCCGTCATTCCGTTTCCGTCAAGATGGCGGGGATATAAAACATGACACTGAGGAGCCTTTTGCTAGTGCTACCTCTGTACCAAATTTCGTTCAATTCGGTTTCACCGTGTTTGAATTGATAGGGGGAATCGATTTGCACACATACTTGGCCACCATCTGCAAACTATTGGGCTGATGATCTAGCAGTTTGGTCAGAATATGCTTCCCGCATAAAGATTTGTTGTTGCAAAATTTGGTAGAGACTAGATTATTAGGTTGGTCGTAATTACATTTTAGCCTTTAACATTTGGGTGGCCGCGATTACGTTTCCGTCAAGATGGCGGTGATATAAAACATGACACTGAGGTGGCTTTTTCTAGTGCTACCTCTGTACCAAATTTAGTTCCATTCGGTTTCACCGTGTTCGAATTAATAGGAGGAATCGATTTTCAAACAAAGATGGCCGCCATCCGCAAAATATTAGGCTAATGACCTATTAGTTTGGTCAAAGGATGCTCCCTCCATAATGGTATGTTGATGCAAAATTTGGTAGAGATCGGATGGTTAGGTTAATCGTAATTTGATTTAAGCTATGAATATTTGTGTGGCCGCCATTACGTTTCCGTCAAGATGGCGGTGATATAAAACATGACACTGAGGTGCCCTTTGCTAGTGCTACCTCTGTACCAAATTTCATTCCATTCGGTTTCACCGTGTTCGAATTAATAGGGGTAATCAATTTTGACACAAAGATGGCCGCCATCCGCAAACTATTAGGCTAATGACCTATTAGATTTGTCAAAGGATGCTTCCTCCATAAAGGTATGTTGTTGCAAAATTTGCTAGAGATCGGATGATTAGGTTAGTCGTAATTTGATTTAAGCTTTTAACATTTGTGTGGCCACCATTACGTTTCCGTCAAGATGGCGGTGCTATAAAACATGACACTGAGGTGCCCTTTGCTAGTGCTACCTCTGTACCAAATTTCATTCCATTCGGTTTCACCGTTTTCGAATTAATAGGGGTAATCGATTTTGACACAAAGATGGCCGCCATCCGCAAACTATTAGGCTAATGACCTATTAGATTTGTCAAAGGATGCTCCCTGCATAAAGATATGTTGTTGAAAAATTTGGTAGAGATCGGATGATTAGGTTAGTCGTAATTTGATTTAAGCTTTGAACATTTGGGTGGCCGCCATTACGTTTCCGTCAAGATGGCGGCGATATAAAACATGACACTGGGGTGCCCTTTGCTAGTGCTACCTATGTACCAAATTTCATTCCATTTGGTTTCACCGTGTTCGAATTAATAGGGGTTATCGATTTTGACACAAAGAAGGCCGCCATCCGCAAACTATTAGGCTAATGACCTATTAGATTTGTCAAAGGATGCTCCCTCCATAAAGGTATGTTGTTGCAAAATTTGGTAGAGATCGGATGATTAAGTTAGTCGTAATTTGATTTAAGCTTTGAACATTTGTGTGGCCGCTATTACGTTTCCGTCAAGATGGCGGCGATATAAAACATGACACTGAGGTGTCCTTTGCTAGTGCTACCTTTGTACCAAATTTCGTTCAATTTGCGCTCACCGTGTTCGAATTGATAAGGGGGGACAGACATTCAGAGTCCACACACTCACACAGACTCACACACATACACACACACAGACAGACACACTTTTTTTCGCCCTGTAGTAATCTCATAAGTCTACTTTCATTTTTTGCAAAAATCGAAAGTAGGCTAATACTTCACGAGACTAAACTTGTGTGAAGCTAAATTGTTAGGTTAGATTTCGTCGGAACGCTCTATCAAAGCTCCAACGTTCACCACTAGGTATCATTGATATCTGGTAGCGAAAGTTGGAACTACTTGAAATTGAACGGACCTTGTAGCTCACCCTAAGGGTGTCCGCTGGAAGAAGCTACAGACTCAGTCGAACCGAATGTGTCCTCGGACACTCCCGGCACTAAAAGCCGTACGATAAATAAATAAATATTGTGTGGTCATTGGTGGGACATGTTTCGAGGCCTAATTATTAGTTTTGGCCCCTTCATCAGTCGATATGAATAAATACGACACAAGATAATTGTTTAGCGTAACACTAAAAAGTCCCTTATCACTAAATCTTATATGTTGCACCATAAAGATAGATTGAAATTGAACGCCTAAAGTAACACAAAATGATGTAAAAAGTCTAATGAACTAGGAAAACTTTCAATAGGGTTAGTTTAAATCTTCAGTAGTGTTCATCGACGAGACATTTTATGATAAAGAACACACGCTTCACTGTGGTCTACAGATGTGTGGTTCTGTATGGTAGCAACAATTGAGAATACTATGAAACATGTTGGATTCCAACTGTATTCTCAACTGTTGCTACCGTTCTGAACCACACATCTGTAGACCACAGTGAAGCGTGTGTTCTTTATCATAAATTGCCTCGTCGATGAACACTACTGAAGTTTTAAATTAACCCTATTGAAAGTGTTCCTAGTTCAACTGACTTTTTACATAATTTTTGTTACTTTATGCGTTCAATTTCAATCTATCTTTATGGTGCAACATATAAGATTTAGTGATAAGGAACTTTTTGGTGCTACGCTAAACAATTATCTTGTGTAGTATTCATTCATATCGGCTGATGAAGGGGCCAAAACTAATAATTAGGCCTCGAAATATGTCCCACAAATGACCACACAGCTTATTATTATTTCGTATGGCATAAAGATATATATGTTACAAATAAGGTGAAAAACTTCATAAAATGTACCGAATTTCTGACAGGAAGAAGATACAAGCATTACAAATGGATGTCCAACGAGTTTAACCAATTCACTGCTTCATCTGTAGCCTCAAGTATTTCTTGTAGCGTCCCAATGAACCTTCTTATTGGGCATTCATGGCAATGTGTTAAACCGTCCGTGGCACTTCACTGCAATCGCAGGCTGGACTGTCGATCATCTTCCACTTATGCCTCCAATACTGGCTCCTACCATATCGGGTTCTTAGTCGGTTTAGTGACATCCAAGTTTTTCAGGATAAGTTGAAACCAGGTGAGTGTTGAGTTGGATCCAGAATTAGATGATATTTGACTGGATTCGAGGAAACCCAATTGTTGCGCCATGCTCGACAGTCATCAAATTGCTCTTGAACCAATTCCTCACCTAGTAGCCAGGGAGGTTTCCTAGATGTCAATCAGAGATGTGGTTGAAAAATGTCCTGATGAATTGGTATTGAAGGATCTTTAGAGTATTTTTCCCATTCTTTCGTCAATGCCAATTGTCTACGGAGTTGAGGAGGCGGAATGTTTGAGAGGACTGGTAACCAATCCAGAGGTGTAGATCGGATGGTTCCTGATATAGTCCTCATAGTATCATGTTTAATAACAAGTAGTTCCGTGAAGAACTATACAGTCTATTTTCATATATCCGACTCATGTTAATTGCCTCTATCAACATACAAAATTTCAGTTTGAAGGCTGTGATAGATTCATATATATTGAGAACCGTCTAAATAATTCAGATGGTCGCCAGGTTGGATTTTTATTTATGTACTATTACATGAAGAATATTGTGTGCGTGTGGTATTCAATTTTCACAGTTACATAGATAAACTTGTACCAGTGCCCTTTATCACCGTACAAAATTTCAGGGTGATATCTGTAATTGTTTCGGCGATATAGAATGGCATTGAAATATTTCGCACAGCCGCCATTTTGAGGTTATGTAAACAATTGAACTAAATTAGACGCCAGAGGATTACAATGTGTATAAAAGTTTGCTGTACCATGTTTCAGTATGTTTGGATGGATAAATCGCGAGAAAAGTCTATTTAAAGTCTCAAATTCGCTTGGCCGCCATGTTGGTTTTATAGTTGCCAGGTTTTTGAAACTCTCATAGGTGAACTTTTAGTAGTGCCCTTTATCACCGTACTCAATTTCAGGGTGATATCGGTAATATTTTCGGAAATACTGAATGCTGGTGAAATATTTCGCACAGCCGCCATGTTGGATTGGTGAGACACAGTAACATTTGAAGGGAACGGTCGGGGTCGGCCAGAATGGTGCTATGATTTTACCGAGTTTCAATGAAATCGCTCCAGCCGTTTATAAGTTATTAGGGGGACACACACGCCATCACACACGCACACACACACGGACAAAAGGTGATCTCATATGTAACCCTAGGAGGTTAAAATGTTCTTAGAATTAATACTCTTTGATAGTTTTAGGTTAGGATCATGGCTTCTCTTTGCTGGAGGCTATTGTAAGGCCTTAGCGCTGAGCTTAGAGATTCCTTGCAATAGTTCACTAGTAATGGAGAAAGGGGGGCCATGATCATTCGAGTTCCATATCTGTATGTATATTTCCTCTTAATGATGTTGTAGTGTTTTATTTATTACTCTTCTGTTTTCTTTTTGATGAGTGAGTATCTGTTCAGATGTACTATGGAGATTGTAGGAAGCCATGCTAGAAGATTGCTTATAAATTATGTGTTAGAGGTCAGATTATTGGTGATATGTTTGGTAATAGTAGTAAGGGGAAGAGATATGAAAAAGAACGAGGTTCTGGAGTTAAGAAAGTGGAATTGGCTGAATGTTCTGGATGATTATTGTTTGGTTGGAAACGACAAATGCTGGTAATGGAAGCTTGTTTCTATAACGAAGAAGAAGAAATAAAAGGATTCATATCCCTCTTGTGCCATAACAACGACGACCCCGAGTAGAACAGTTACACATAGGCCTAAGCCCATTTTTAGCCTACTTTCGATTTTTGCAAAAAAGGAAAGTAGACCAATGAGATCACTACAGGGCCAAAAAATGTGTGTCTGTCCGTGTGTGTGTAAGTCTGTGTGTGTGTGAGTCTGTGTGTGTGTGAGTGTGTGTACTCTGAATGTCTGTACCGCCCTATCAATTCGAACACGGTGAAACCGAATTGAACGAACTTTGGTGCAGAGGTAGCACTAGAAAAGGGCACCTCAGGGACATGTTTTATATCACCGCCATCATGACGAAAACGTAATGGCGGCCACCCAAATGTTTAAAGCTTAAATCAAATTACGACCAACCTTATCATCTGATCTCTACCAAATTTTTCAACATTATACCTTTATGTATGAAATATCTTTTGACTAAACTGGAAGGTCAGCCCTATACAATGCGGATGGCGGCCATGTATGTGTGCAAATCGATTCCCCCTATCTATTCAAACACGGTGAAACCGAATTGAACAAAATTTGGTACAGAGGTAGCACTAGAAAAGGGCACCTCAGTGTCTTGTTTTATATTGCCGCCATCTTGACGGAAACGTAATGGCGGCCAAATGTTCAGGGCTTAAATAAAATTACGACTAACCTAATCATCCGATATCTACCAAATTTTTCAACTCCATATTATAATTATAATTATAATGGCGAGCGTCTTTTGGCCAAACTACAAGGTCATCAGCTCAATAGTTTTCAGTTGGCGGCCATGTATGTGTGCAAATCGATTACACTTATCAATTCAAACACGGTGAAACCGAATTCAACGAAATTTGGTACAGAGGTAGCACTAGCAATGGTCACTCCAGTGCCATGTTTTATATCACCGCCATCTTGACAAAAACGCATTGGCAGCCACCCAAATGTTAAAGTCTTGAATCACATTACGACCAATCTAATCATCTGATCTCTACCAAATTTTGCAAAATTATACCTTTATGTATAAAAAAAAATGTTTTGACCAAACTACAATGTCATCAGTCCAATCATGTGCGGATGGTGGCCATGTATGTGTGCAAATGGATTTACCCCATCTTTTCAAACACGGTGAAACCGAATTGAACGAAATTTGGTACATAGGTAGCACTTGTAAAGGGCAAATCTGTGTCATGTTTTATATTGCCGCCATCTTGACGGAAACGTAATGGTGGCCACCCAAATGTAAAAAGCTAAAATACAATTACGACGAACCTAATCATCTCATCTGTACCAAATTTTGCAACATCATACCTTTAAGTGAGAAGCGTTCTTTGACCAAGCTACAAAGTCGTCCGTTCAACAGTTTGCATATGGTGGCCATGTATGTGTACAAATTGATTCTCCTATCAATTCAAACACGGTAAAACCGAATTGAACGATATTTGGTACAGAGCACTAGCAAAGGACACCTCAGTGTCATGTTTTATATCGCCACCATTTCGACGGAAACGTAATGGAGGCCACCCAAATATTAAAAGCTTAAATCAAATTACGACCAACCTAATCATTTGATCTCTAATAAATTTTGCAACAACATACCTTTTTGTGGGAAGCATCTTTTGACTGAACTACAAGGTCATCAGCCCAATAGTTTGCAGATAGCGGCCATGTATGTGTGCAAATCGATTTCCCATATCAATTCAAACACGGTGAAACCGAATTTTATATCCGTATGTTTAATATCCGTATAGCACGTTGTATTTCAACAAGCTACTACAACCAACATTCAATCATATTCCTTGAAAAGGACAAAGAGTTATAACAATACCCATGCTTTTAGGAGAAAGTAGGCTATATGTTCTTTCATAAAATGAAAATAGGCTAAAAAGTATTGATCAGGCGGAACTTTCAACCAGTTTATTACTAAATTAGTTTATCAATGCAGAACCAGAATGAACCTTTTAAGTTCAAAAATAGACGTTTGATACCATTATGTTTTAATGTTTTTTTTTACTACATAATGCTTTGTGGGATATGATACCTTTTATTACAGACTAGTTGTACCCGGCATGCGTTGCAATGCCAATCACAGAAAGTGTTGGCGTTGTAACTTTGTTTGTTGATGTGCTTTTGGATCCCCAATATTTATTTATTTATTTATTTTCCGTTAACCCCCTATAAACTATTGTAAAATTGATTTATTATCTCAAAAAAATAATCATGGGGGCGTGCTCAACAACTTACCAAAATTTCATCGCAATAAAATGAATTGTATATGAACGCATACGGGACTTTGTTGAAACGATTCGAGCGCCGTCACGCATTTGTTGAATATACTCGTACGCTACCTATTGTAAAATGGATTTACTAAGTCGAAAACCTTCCCTGGCATGTACACAACAAATCATGAACGTTTCATCGCAATCGGATGAATGGCATATGAACGCTTACGGGATTTTGTTTGAACGATTCACGCACCTTCACTCAATTGTTTAATCTTCTTGTGCGCCACCCTATGAAAAACGGATTTACTAATTCATACGCCTTCGCAGGACTGTACTCAATTTACCAACGTTATATCTCAATCGGATGAATGGTATATGAACTCATACGGGACTTGGTTGAAACGATTCACGCGCTGTTGCTCATTAGTTGAATCTACTCGTGCGCTACCAATTGTAAAATGGATTTACTAAATCAGAAATCTTTGCGGGAACGGAAACAACATTTCTCTAAATTTCATTGCAATCGCATGAATGGTATATGAATGGATACGATTTTTTTAAACTGATACGCGCGCCGTTACTCATTTGTTGAATCTACTCGTGCCCTACATATTGTAAAAAGGATTAACTAAGTCAGAAACCTTTCCTGGAGTGTGCACAACAATTCAACCAAAGATTCATAGCAATTGGATGAATGGTATTTGAACGCTACGGGACTGTGTTTAAGCGATTCGCATGCCGTTGATAATTTGTTGAATCTACTTGTGCGATACCTATTGTAAAGTGGATGTACTAAGCAAGAAACCTTCCCTGATGTGAACACTCACCCAAGTTTCATCGCTATCGGACGAATGGTAGACTATATGAACGCATGCGGGACTTTGTTGAAACGCTTCGCATGTCTTCGCTCAATTGTTTAATATACTTGTCCGCTACCTATTGTTAAATGGACTTTCTAAGCCTGAAACTTTCCCTGGAGTGTACACAACAACTCACCCAAGTTTAGTCGCCTTCGGACGAATGGTATATGAACGCATACGGGACTATGTTGAAACACTTCGCGCGTCGTCGCTCATTTGTTTAATCTACTTGTGCGATACCTATTATAAAGGGCATTTACTAACCCTGAAACCCTCCCTGAAGTGTACACAGCATCTCACCCAAGTTTCACCGCTATCAGACGAACAGTATATGAACGCATACGGGACTTTTTTGAAACGCTTCGCGCGTCGTCGCTCATTTGTTGAATCTACTCGTGCCCTACCTATCGTAAAGTGGATTTGCTAAGCCAGAAACCTTGCCTGAAGTGTACACAACCTCTCACCCAAGTTTCATCGCTATCGGACGAATGGTATATGAACGCATACGGAACTATGTTGAAACACTTCGCGCGTCGTCGCTCATTTGTTTAATCTACTTGTGCGATACCTATTGTAAAGTGGATTTACTAACCCAGAAAGCTTCCCTGAAGTGTACACAACATCTCACCCGAGTTTCATCGCTATCAGACGAATAGTATATGAACGCATACGGGACTTTGTTGAAACGCTTCGCTTGTCGTCGCTCATTTGTTGAATCAACTCGTGCCCTACCTATGGTAATGTGGATACACTTAGCCAGAAACCTTGCCTGAAGTGTACACAACCTCTCACCCAAGTTTCATCGCTATCGGGCGAATGGTATGTGAACGCATACAAGACTTTGTTGAAACGCTTCGCCCGTCGTCGCTCATTTGTTGAATCTACTCGTGCGCTTCCTATTATAACATGGATTTACTAAGCCAGAAACTTTGCCTGTAGTGTACGCACCTCTCACCCAAGTTTTATCGCTATCGGACGAACAGTATATGAACGCATACGGGACTTTTTTGAAACGCTTCGCGCGTCGTCGCTCATTTGTTGAATCAACTCGTGCCCTACCTATGGTAATGTGGATACACTTAGCCAGAAACCTTGCCTGAAGTGTACACAACCTCTCACCCAAGTTTCATCGCTATCGGGCGAATGGTATGTGAACGCATACAAGACTTTGTTGAAACGCTTCGCCCGTCGTCGCTCATTTGTTGAATCTACTCGTGCGCTTCCTATTATAACATGGATTTACTAAGCCAGAAACTTTGCCTGTAGTGTACGCACCTCTCACCCAAGTTTTATCGCTATCGGACGAATGGTATGTGAACGCATACAAGACTTTGTTAAAGCGCTTCGCCCGTCGTCGCTCATTTATTGAATCTACTCGTGCGCTACCTATTGTTAAGTGGATTTACTAACCCAGGAACCTTACCTGAAGGGTACAGAACATCTCACCCAAGTTTCATCGACATGGGATGAATGGTATATGAACGCATGTGGGACTTTCTTGAAACAAATGCACGCCATTTTGTTGAAACTATTCGCGCGCCATCTATTGTAAATTGGATTTACTACGCCTATAACTTTTCCGTGACTGTGCACAACAACTCACCAAAATTTGATCGCAATCGGATGTATTGTATATGGACGCATCGCCATTACGCATTTGTTTAAACTACTCGCGCGCTGTCTATTTTGAAATGGATTAACTACACCTATAAACCTCCCGGAAGTGTTTACAACAACTCCAAAATTTGATCGCAATCGCATGAATTGTTTATGAACGCATAAAGACGAACAGACAGTCATTCCTTTTTATATATATATAGAAGACTAGCAGGTACCCGCGGCTTCGCTCGCGTCATAGTCGAGTCATATTGTTCTTCAATGAAATGCAGGTTTATCCCCGTTCACATCCCTTTAGCACTTGAATATCCAAAAATCCCTCCTTCCTTAGTAGACGTTTTCGACGCACCACAAACATAATCCCAAAATATCATTCCACTAACTTTAATAATTTTGGTGTGTCGATGAGACTGAATAGCCAAAATTCCTTCCTTAGTGGACGGTTTTCTTCCAGAATTTCACCCTCCCCATGAGCCCCTTAAATTGGATTTATGAAAAAACGGTAAACACTTATTTATTTATTTATTATTAAGCTGGTTGTTTTCCTCTGAGTTTCAAACTCCTCGCCTATGTCGTTTAAGAGATGCACGGTCCGTTAGGAATCCTTCAACCCCCACTTTTCACCCCTTTCACTCATAATATACACTACATCGAAAAACCATTAGACATGTGTCAGCTTATTTTTAATGATTGGTTTATATGCCAAGTATCACATCCCCAAATGAAACCACTCGTGAGATATTGTTATTCAATGAAATGCAGGTTTACCCCCTTATCACCCCTTTAGAACCTGGATATCCAAAAATCTTTCCTTAGTGGACGTTTCCGACATACAATGAACTTATCCCCAAAATTTCATGTTTCTAACTTCAATAATTTTGGCTGGGCGATGATGAGTGAGTGGGTCAGTCAGTCAGGACCTTTTCGTTCATTTATTTTTGAGAATTTCACCCCTCCCCATGAACCCCTTAAATGGGATTTATGAAAAAAACGGTCGAACACCTATTTACTTATTTTTAAGCTGATTTTTTTTCGCTGAATTTCGAACTTCTTGCTAATGTCGTTTATGAGATACACGCTCCGTTATGAATCCTTCAACCCCCCAATTTTCACCCCTTTCTCCTCATAATATACACCACATCGATAAACCCTTACTCATATGTCTGCTTATTAGCCTATTTTCAATTTTGAAAAAATAGGCTTATGAGATCACCTTTTGTCCGTGTGTGTGTGCGTGTGTGTGTGTGGGTGTGTGTGAGGTGTGTGTGTGTCCCTAATAAAATCTAAACGGCTGGAGCGATGTCAATGAAACTCGGTAAGTTCATAGCACTATTCCCGGCGACCTCGACCGTGCCCTTCAAATTTTGTTACGTCTCACCAATCCAACATGGCGGCAGTGCGAAATATTTCACTAGCAATCAATGTCTCCGAAGCTATCACCGATATCGCCCTGAAATTGTGCACGGTGATAAAGGGCAATACTAGAAGTTCACCTATGAGACTTTCAAAAACCTGGTGACTTCAAAACCAACATGGCGGTCAAGCGAAATTGAGACTTTAAATAGAATTTTCTCGCGATTTAACTATCCAAAGGTAATGAAACTTGGTACAGCAAATGTTTATACACATTGTAATGCACTGGAGTCTAATTTAGTTCAATTGTTTACATAACCTCAAAATGGCGGCTGTGCGAAATATTTCACTGACATTCTATATCTCCGAAACTATTACAGATATCACCCTGCAATTTTGTACGGTGATAAAGGGTACTGATACAAGTATACCTATGTATATTTCATAAACTTTTAAAGTACAAAACGAACATGGCGACCAAGCGAATTTGAAATGTTTTAATAGACTTTTCTCGTGATTTAACTCTCTGAGCGCAGTGAAATGAGGTACAGTAAATGATTTTGCAGATTGTAATGCACTGCCATCTAATATAGTTCAATTGTTTACATAACCTCAAGATGGCGGCTGTGCGAAATTTTAAAATTATGTTTTTATTTCTTGTGTCGTAATCATGCGATCGAGGTGAAAGTTTGAATAATGAACCTAGGCAATAATTGTCCTTGAATGGTACATAACTCTATGGCCTATACATATAATGATCCTAAATGGCGAGCTTCCGATTTATTTAGACAGTTCTCAATATCTATGAATCTTTTACAGCAACCAAACTGAATTTTCTTTATGTTCAAAGAGACTATGAACATATGTTCACCTAAAGGACTTTCAGTAACCTGGTGAGCACAAATCCAACATGGCGGCGACGCGAAGTATAAATATTTAAATGGACGTTTCTCGCGAATTAACTATCCGAGTGCCGTGAAACGTTGCACGTTGAAAGCTTATACAAATGTTGATCCACTAACATGTAATTTATTTCAATTGTTTGCATAATCACAAGATGGCTGTTGTGCGTAATTTTAAAATGTCGTTTTTACTTCTTGTGTTCTAATCATGCGATTGAAGTTTGAATACCACACGCACACAATAATCTTAATGTAATAATACAAAAATAAATAAAAATCCAACCTGGCGACCATCTGAAATATTTAGACGGTTCTCAATATCTACGAATCTGTTACAGCAATTAAACTGAAATTTTGTATGTTGATAGAGGCAATTAACATTAGCAGGATATATGAAAATAGGCTGTATATTTCTTCACGGAACTACTTGTTTTTCATGATTAGTTTATATGCCGAATATCACATCTCCAAAGAAACAACTCATGAGATATCGTTATGCAATGAAATGCACGTTTACCCCCTTAAAACCTCTTCAGAACCCGAATAAACAAAAATCGTTCCTTAGTTGACGTTTTCGACATACAGCGAACATATTCCCAAAATTTAATGTTTGCAACTTCAATAGTTTTCGCAGGGCGATGGTGAGTGAGTCAGGACTTTATCTTTCAATTTTCTTTTTTCAGAATGAGTGGGTGAGTCATTCAGGTCATTTTCTGTCAATTATTTTACCAGAATGTTACCCCTCCCCATGGACCCCTTAAATTGGATTTATGAAGAAACGCTCGAACACCTATTAACTTATTTTTTAAGCTGTCATTTTCCCCTGAGTTTGATGAGTGAGTGAGTTAGTCAGTCAGTTAGGAGACTTTCTCTCCTTTTTTTCCGGAATTTCACCCCACCCCATTGGCCCATTAAATTGAAAATATGACCGATTTACTTATATTTTTAAGCTGATTTCTCTCCGCTGAGTTTTAAACTTCTCGCCTATGTCGTTTAAGAGATACACACTCCGTAAGAATCCTTCAACCCCCACTTTTCACCCCTTTCACCTTATAATATACAACACATCGAAAAACCCTTAATCACATGTCTGCTTATTTTTTTAAATGATTAGTTTATATGCCGAGTATCACATCCACAAATGAAACCACTCGTGAGATATTGTTATTCAATAAAATGCAGGTTTAACCCCCTTAAGACCCCTTTAGAACCTGAATATCCGAAAATCCTCCCTTAGTGGACGGTTTTGACATACAATGATCATATCCCCAAAATTTCACGTTTCTAACTTCAATAATTTTGGCTGGGCGATGGTGAGTGAGTCAGGACTTTATCTTTCAATTTTCTTTTTTCAGAATTTCACTCCTCCCGATGAACCCCTTGAATTGGGTTTATGAAATAAACTGTCGATCACCTCTTTACTTATTTTAAGCAGTTTTTCCCCCTTGAGTTTGATGAGTGAGTCTGTCAGTCTATCAGTTATGACACTTCCTTTCCTTCTTTTTCCCCCCAAAATTTCACCCCTCCCCAAGGGCCCCTTAAATTGGATTTATGAAAAAAAAACAAGGTGTTCATTAAAGAACATATAGCCTACTTTCTCCTAAATGCATGGGTATTGTTATAACTCTTTGTCCTTTTCAAGGAGTATAATTGAATGTTGGTTGTAGTAGCTTGTTGAAATACAACGTGCTATAGGGATATTAAACATGAATATGAGGTGCCCTGTACCTCTGTAAAAAAAACATTCAATTCGGTTTCACCGTGTTTGAATTGATCTGGGGAATGGATTTGCACACATAAATGGCCACTATTTGCAAACTAATGGGCTGATGACCTTGTAGACAGTCATAAGATGCTTTCCACAAAAAGGCACGTTGTTGCAAAATCCGGTAGAGATCAAATTATTAGGATGGTCGAAATTTGATTTAAGCTTTTAACATTTGGGTGGCCATCATTCCGTTTCCGTCAAGATGGCGGCGATATAAAACATGACACTGAGGTGCCTTTTGCTAGTGCTACCTCTGTACCAAATTTCGTTCAATTCGGTTTCACCGTGTTTGAAACGATAGAGGGAATCGATTTGCACACATACTTTGCCACCATCAGCAAACTATTGGGCTGATGATCTAGCAGTTTGGTCAGAATATGCTTCCCCCATAAAGATTTGTTTTTGCAAAATTTGGTAGAGACTAGATTATTAGGTTGGTCGTAATTACATTTTTGCCTTTAACATTTGGGTGGCCGCGATTACGTTTCCGTCAAGATGGCGGTGGTATAAAACATGACACTGAGGTGGCCTTTTCTAGTGCTACCTCTGTACCAAATTTCGTTCAATTCGGTTTCCTCGTGTTCGAATTAATAGGCGGAATCGATTTTCACACAAAGATGGCCGCCATCCGCAAAATATTAGGCTAATGACCTATTAGTTTGGTCAAAGGATGCTCCCTCCATAAAGGTATGTTATTGCAAAATTTGGTAGAGATCGGATGATCACGTTAGTCGTAATTTGATTTAAGCTTTGAACATTTGTGTGGCCGCCATTACGTTTCCGTCAAGATGGCGGCGATATAAAACATGACACTGGGGTGCCCTTTGCTAGTACTACCTCTCTACCAAATTTCGTTCCATTCGGTTTCACCGTGTTCGAATTAATAGGGGCAATCGATTTTCACACAAAGATGGCCCCCATCCGCAAACTATTAGGCTGATGACCTATTTGTTTGGTCAAAGGATGCTGCCCCCATAAAGGTATGATGTTGCAACATTTGGTAGAGATCGGATGATTATGGTTAGTCGTAATTTGATTTAAGCTTTGAACATTTGTGTGGCCGCCATTACGTTTCCGTCAAGATGGCGGCGATATAAAACATGACACTGAGGTGTCCTTTGCTAGTGCTACCTTTGTATCAAATTTCGTTCAATTTGTGCTCACCGTGTTCGAATTGATAGGGGGGGACAGACATTCAGAGTACACACACTCACACACACACACACACACACACACACACACACAGAGACTCACTCGCACACACACACACACACAGACAGACACACTTTTTTTCGTCCTGTAATGATCTCATGTCTACTTTCATTTTTTGCAAAAATCGAAAGTAGGCTAAAAACGGTCAAACACCTATTTACTCATTTTTAGGGTCGAGTGAGGGGTCGTTTAGATGGTATTTTTTCCGCTCTAGGTGATGGTGAGGTTATTTTTTAAAATGAATGCAATTTGGAAACGCTTTTTAAATGATGATTTATAAATGAGGTTTTTTAATATTTATTTAAAGAAACCCAAAAAACTAATAGGTCATCGGCTTTTTAGTATCTCGTTAACCAATAATCGGATTTAAACATATGGGGTGCCGTAGGACTCTTGCTGAACTCCCCTTTTCTATGGACGGGATATATCCACCCCAAAATAAAAACTACCCTTACCCGGGTGGTAAATAATATTTTTTCTATGTGCGCGCACGGATGGCTTTTGTCAAAAGGACCTAACTACACGTTTGTTAATATTTTCTGAACCCCTGATGGGATTTTGCGATAGGCAGTATCCTAACCCTGGCGGTGACGCCCCGTTTTTGAATGTATGATTCGTTTTTGTCGAAAGGGCCTAACTACACTTTTGTTCATATCTCGCGAACCAATGATGCAAGGGACTTGTATGAGGGGTCCTAGCACTTGGGGCGACGTCCCCCTTTGCGGGGTGAAACTACCCCCCCCGAAATTGAAAAATCCATATCATGGAAACGAAGAATCCTAAAATTAGGTGTGATAGCTTAAAAAATAGGGGATGATATGGGCTTTTACCTCGATTGGTCATTTCACCACTAAAACAGTAAATAGTCATTTTACGAGAAAAAAAACCTGTTAAACACTTTGAAATGATAAATGACCCCAAGATCTTTTGTTTTTCATAAAAAATAGCAGGGGGTGGAAACTACCCCCAAATTGAAAAATCAATGTCTCGGAAACGAAGAACCCTAAAATTAGGTGTGATAGCTTAAAAATAGGGGATGATATAGACTTTTACTTCGATTGATCATTACACCCCTAAAACAGTAAATAGTCATGATATGGGGTAAAAAGTTGTTAAACACCTAAAATGATAATTGAACCTAAGATCTTTTGTTTTGATGAAAAATAGCAGGGGGGTGGAAACTACTCCCAAATTGAAAAATTAATATCTTGAAAACGAAGAACCCTAAAAATAGGTGTAATATCTTAACAAATAAGTCATGACATATGCTTTTACCAGGATAGGTCATTACACCCCTAAAACAGTAAATAGTCATGTTATGGGAAAAAAACGTGTTAAACACCTAAAAATGATAATTGAACCTAAGATCTTTTGTTTTTGAAGAAAAATAGTAGGGGGTGTGAAAACAACCCCCAAATTGAAAAATCAATATCTTGAAAACTAAGAACCCTAAAATTAGGTACGATAGCTTAAAAATAGGTCATGATATATGCTTTTACTTGGATAGGTCATTTCAACACTAAAACAGTAAATAGTGATTTTACAGGGGGGTAAAAAGGTGTTAAACGGGGAAAAAATGATAATTGAACCTAAGATCTATTGTTTTTGATGAAATATCGTAGGGGAGTGTAAACACCCCCCAATTTGATAAATCGATAGCTTGGAAACGAAGAACCCGAAAATTAGGTGTGAAAGCTTAAAAAACAGGTCATGACATATGCTTTTACCTGGATAGGTCATTTCACTCTTAAAACAGGGAATAGTATTGTTACAGGGGTAAAAGGTATCAAACACCTAAAAGCATAAGCGTTTTGTGAAACCATGCTTTAATGGACATGTGTATGGAGGATGATTGTTATTACTATTATTATTATTAGGTATTTATGGATTAATGTGTTGATAGATAACTAACCAGTGGGGAGCGTGATGGCGCAGGTGCTTAGCTGCTCGTCTTTACCCGGACAGCTGGGGTTCAAATCCCAGTGACAGCTGGGGTTGGAATTTTCACCTGAAAAATCACGTGGCGTCAGGAAGGGCATTTGGCCTTAAATCCCTGGCCAAAACCAAAATAAGCCTGGTTGGCTCCGGCGACTCAAAATAATTGGGAAAAGCCGAAGAAAGAAAGGTAACTCACCAGTAATAGTAAACATTGGTTTGAGGTGTTGAAGATGTCAGGATGGCCAACCCCAAAAAGTTTTACCTGTCAAGACTCAGTATACCCTGTTGCAGCCATTAGAAAAAAAAATCGAAACGGGGCCTCTATGGTGACAGTGGAGTTATATTCATGATGCTTTTTAAACAAACATACGCTTGCATACCACCGCTGGGTTGAATCTGCACAGAGACACTGGCTTTGGCTTGTGTAGTGTGCCTTGGTGATAACAGCACAGCGATCTTGTCAGCAAGTATCATATTGCTCGTCTGCTTGATAGTGGACGTGCTCTGCACCGTGTTATCATACAGGACATGACTAGATCGTTGTTAGGTTTGACAATGACTTGGTGAAGCTTATTGCAACCTTGAAATGAATGTCATGGTATAGTCGGGGTCGGAAGCCAAGACCTTAGGGTTGACAACCACGTAGGTTAACCACTACACGGTGAGATGGTCAAATAATAATGTAACAGAACATATAGAAACGTTTTCTATAGTTTAACGAATTGGCTAAGAGCCATACCATGAGAGGTGTAGGTAATGGAAATTGAATCCTTAGCTGATGATTATACTACTTGTAATCTATAGTCATGCCCACGTATAAGCTATCATGTTAGAAAGAGAATTGTATGGCTTGTTTTAAACGGAGAATAATTGTGTTTACTGTGAAACACAGATCTGAATTTAAAATTAGTTTATGTCCTACATGATGTTTGAACTCTTTTATTATTTATACTTTAGACAAACGCTAACATAGTTGTCATTCAGAAGCCTTGGCCGCCTCTTTTCCAATCCTACACCGTACGCTGAAGTTAAAATGAATAATGATCACGTTACAGACAGCCAGTTTCAAAGCCATGAGAACTAAGTGAACAAAGAATAAAATTCATGAGCCAGTGAGGAATTCAACATGCTGTCCTTTGGACAAAAGAGAAGCGTTCTACAAACTTAACCACCAAGCTGTCCTATCGACCCTCAATGGTTTGGGTCATCGTAAAGATTAAAATTAAATCTCAGCTATAACTAAAACTAACTACACTCCTATATACCAGAAGAAGAAATGGAAAACAATAGGGCAATAGGCCAAATAAAGGACCGAAGGAATAAAAAATGGCCCTCAACCCTCAAGCATGTGGATTGAGGGAGTTGGAAGGAAGGAGAGCCATGAAAGGCAGATAAAAAGTATAATAGGAGAGGCTCTGCCCCAGAGGTAATGGATAAAGAGGAGGAAAACTGGACTCAGCTCAGAAATCCCTTGGGGTCGCCAACTTTCAAACTGATCAGCCGTAAGCCCCTTGAGGGTGTAGCCATATGCAGAGTGCACAGCAAGTGGTGGGGCTATATACACCCTACCTTCTTGAGGGGGCTTGAGCAAATGACAGGAAATAACATGAAAATAAAAACAAGGCTGCCTCCTCACACTAGTAGGATATCAGAAAAATAAATAAACAAGGGCCAATGAAGTTGCAAAAGGAAGAGACTCCCTAGGCCTCGGATACCCTAATTATGTTGGGGTCGGTAGAGAACAAGAGTTGAGCAAGTGTGGTCGACAGGAAATAAGACAGACAGGAGCCTAGCACAAGTTAGTAGAAGCAATGACGGTGTCAGCTGGGACTCCGTGATCGTCAACCTACATGACGCTAGATATGACGTCCAGGGGTGGAATTAAAGACCTCTTTTGTTTTATATAACTGGCTTTTAAGAAAGCTAACACATGGTATGACTTGCAATGCAATACTGGTCCTAGGGTATGCAAAATTGTATTAGAAACTCAGCTAATAATAGTGTGCTTGCCCATGATTATTTTCCCAAGTATAGTACATGGGACTGATAACCATGATCTCCAAGCCCCTAAGTAAGACAAAAATAAATGGTTTTCATTTTCCAATGAATTGGGGTGAGGTGAGGTGAGTTTTCTATACACCAAACTTATGTGGTTTCCCACTTATACTCCAGGCAAATGCACATTTGATGTTAAGAATAGTGAAATGGTTTGCAACTGCCCAATGCTAGGACCTGATTAGTGGCTTTTAAAAAATGGAGTGGAATGGAGTACACTTCCCCCAAAACCAACAAGAGGAGTGTTCGATCCCCCACAACAACCATTCTTAAAGTCAATATAAATGACTATGCACTTCAGCTCATGACGGTCTCATCTCTCCAATCCTACCCCTTGGTGGTGAAAGGCACACTCTAATACAACCATCATAGTGACAGGTTATCTGTTAAATACCTAACTATCCCCAGATTTACCTTAAATTTTCTTAAAATCCACTACATTTTCCGCAAATTGAGCAAATGACACAACATTCCAGCAAAATTCAACAAATGACTACCAGATTTATTGAACTTCCATTGATTTACCTAAGCATGGTTTAAACTACCTCAAATTCATATAAAATTAGACGAATATAGATGAAAATTCACTAAAATTTACCAAACTTACCCAAAGTGGGCTGCAAACCATGAAATGTATCCATTTTTTTGTAAATTCACTATATGTACTCGAAAATTCCATAATATTGCCTTTACAAGTATGCTTTTATTGTTGTTGTTTCGTTTACCACACTCTCTGCAGACAAATACCTCAACATGACTTTCTCCTAGACTAGGAGCTCCACATTCGACATGATAGCTGAGTTTCATTTCCCATAAACTTGTCTCTGAGGTGGGTGTCAGGAAAAGGCATTCAGCTGTAAAAACCACACCCTCACATAGACTTTCATAACCTCTTACGTTGAGGTTGTTAACTCTAACGACATTGAATGATTGAACGGTTTCCTTTTCACAATTACTGTCTATACTTTCCTCTTGAAGGTTGCTAAAATGCAATTAAATTTAATAAATACCTTAAGATGGTTTAATTTGTTTAATGATATGGTGTTGATGATGGATATATACGTTAAGACTAATTTTTGTTAGGTCTTGACTGGCCTTGCAATTAGAAATTGACAAACCAAACATGGGTTATATACCAGGGGAACACTTTGACCACTATGTTGGTTATTGACCAGTAAGTACAGTTCTAGTAATGAGACAGAAATCCAACACAAACCATGAGCGCGCAATGCGGTGGAGATTGGTACCACGATGTACTGTCGGTTATGTAGCTATGGGGAATGTACATCACATATGGTTTACTTGAAGGTTTGGAGGTTCCATTAAAGATATTTCTACACTAAACCATTTTCAAATGGTCATTCGTTGGTGTGAAAATATTTATTATATGGTATTGTATGTAAACAAATATGATTTATAAAAATTTTATACGTTTACTGTATTCTTATTTAATGTAAGCACTGGAGGCACTATCGACCAAAATACAGCACTATCTGGAATGTATATCGCATACTTGATGGTTTGGTGATCCCATTAAAGGTATTCCTACAATAAATGATTTTTAAGTTCTCGTTTTATGGCATGATTATTTAATATATGCTATTTGCTAATAGGATTTGACACTGGAATTATTTTATTATTATTTTACAAGTTGTTATTATTAATGACCAACAGAGTTTAATGTTAACAAGGCACAGCTCTATTTGAAATTTTGATTAACATGTTGCATGTTATACCTCATATGCAACTACTGTAAGGCTTGTGATTTATTTAATGCCTTTAACCCTATATTAAACACTAGTTTGCAATACTGATAACTGCAATGTTACTGAAAAAAATTGAAACAAAACAAAAATCAGCATTGAAAAACCAAAAAGTGGTTGAGCATATATATAGTGGGGAAAAGAAAAGTTTTGTAAACACTAATGTCCAACAAGACTAATTGAATCAGTAACTGTCAGGGTGGCCGAGTGGTTAAGGCGTTTGACTTAAGTTCAAATTTCCAAATATATAAGGAAGCAAGGGTTCGAATCCCTTCCCTGACATAACTATTGCTTGAACATGCAAGAAAACAAGAAATATACACAAACTATGTTTATCAATTTAATCATTTTTTTACAAGAGATAGACACACAGAATACAGCTCTTTTTGTTTATCATTTCTTTAAAACATAACACTTGTTGAAAATTATTTTTTAGGGTATGGGGGTGTTGCTATGTTGACCCATCACATAATAATAGCACCTTTACGAAGTTCATTTTCTATATTTAATAGCTCTTTCTCATAACCAATATGACCAACGTGTTTACAGGCATGCAAGAGCTGTAGACGTCGACTATTATATTAAGATCGTTCCATTTGCTATTTTTTATGAATGGTTTCAGAAGCTTGGGAAGCAGTTCATCATTATCACCATCATTATGATTATCATCATCCTCATCATTACAATCATTTTCATAATGATGATCATTATCATCATTATCATTACCATCATAATTTCCACCTGTGTTCACAGTCTGTTCAAGGGTTTGAGTTGCCTTTGATAGTGTTGAAAGCTTCTTTTTAGATGTGCTAGAATGCTTTAACTTTGTTATGTTATTATTACCACTATTACCTTTCCCCACTAACTTCTTGATGGGGTATATTGTCTCCGATAGGGTTGAGGGCTTTTGAGATGTGGGTGCGTGTCTGACCATGGGTTTCACAGGAGGTGTTAAAGGTTTCTCATTAAACAACTCGCTAACAGCATGCGTGCGTTGTAGTGTATTAAACTTGAGGTTAATATTATCTTGAGCAGCACTATCTTTCTCTTGGACTTGCTTTGATTTGGGTTTTCCTTACATTTAGACTAGCGTGATTATTAAGTTGACATTCATGATTGTTTGAAGAAAGTACGTCCAATTCTTTTGTTTTAAGCATTCCTCGACACTGTTTCGATCGTTGCTTTGAACAGCGCCAAGTAACAGTTCCATTTTTATTGCTTCGTTTCACAATATATGAATATCCTTTATAGTATGCATAAGGCTTACCATACCTAGTCACTGATACTTCCATATCAACTGTCAACCACAAACTAATCTCTAGTAAAGACAACCTGGTAATAACAACAATAGTTTAATGTGGGAGCATATATACATGCAAAAAGTAGGAGCAAAGGTGGGGGGTAAACAGTGGGAGCAAAAGTGGCAGCAAATGTGTGAGAAAAAAATAACTGTGAGCAAAAAGTGGGTGCTTATACAAGGACGTTTTGCATGCAGTCAAACTTTGTAAGATAGTTACATACAACACACAAAGTATTTTTCCGCTACCTAGCGGTGGATATGAGTACTCACTGGCGATATCCGAGGTGAGATGATTAGCTCACACATTTGCTCACACATTTGCTCCCATATTTGCCTCCATATTGACTCCCATATTGGCTCCCACAGATGCTCCCATATTTGCTCCCACTTTTGCCCCATATTGGCTCCCATATTTGATCCCATATTGGCTCCCATATTGGCTCCCACATTTGCTCCCACTTTTTTTGCTTCCCATATTAATGCCAACTCTTATAACTATAAGCAGCAGCAAAATGTAAATGGAATAATATTTCTGATAATGTTCAAAACAAAAGTCCCGAGGTCTTGGGTTTGAATTCCCAAACTATGGTTGTCAACCAATGAGTTACACTACAGGAAACTTTTACTTTATGTTGTGTTGCATGATAATTTGCCCATTTTGCGGTGTAGTGGCTAGTATACTTGTGTGTTATCCCTGAAGTCTTGGGTTCCAACTCAACTATGCCTAGAATGTAATTTTGATCTGAGAGTTGAAAGTTAGGTTAGGTGAAGCTAGATTAGGTAAAGTTAGGTTAGGTGAAGTTATGATGGGTTAGGTTAGGTCAAGTTCAGTCAAGTTAGGTTAGGTGAAGTTAGGTTAGGTTAGGTTAGGTTAGGTGAAGTTAGGTGAGGTGAGGTTAGGTTAGGTGAGGTTAGTTTAGGTTAGGTTAGGTTAGGTGAGGTTAGGTGAGGTTTGGTTTGGTAAGGTTAGGTTAGGTTAGGTGAGGTTAGGTTATGACTAAGTTTGTTATGTCTAGTTGTTTTAGAAAAACACCATTTTTGCTCTCATATTTGCTTCCATATTTTCTTTGCACTTGCTCCCACTTATTATATTTGCTTTGCTCCCACATTTGATCCCATATTTGCTCCCACTTTTTGCTCACAGTTATTTTTTTCTCACACATTTGCTGCCACTTTTGCTCCCACTTTTTACCCCCCACCTTTGTTCCTACTTTTTGCATGTATATATGCTCCCACATTAAACTATTGTTGTTTTTACCAAGTTGTCTTTACTAGAGATTAGTTTGTGGTTGACAGTAGATATGGAAGTATCAGTGACTAGGTATGGTAAGCCTTATGCATACTATAAAGGATATTCATATATTGTGAAACGAAGCAATAAAATGGAACTGTTACTTGGCGCTGTTCAAAGCAACGATCGAAACAGTGTCGAGGAATGCTTAAAACACAAGAATTGGACGTACTTTCTTCAAACAATCATGAATGTAAACTTAATAATCACGCTGGTCTAAATGTAAGGAAAATCCAAATCAAAGCAAGAAACCAAGTCCAAGAGAAAGATAGTGCAGCTCAAGATAATATTAACCTCAAGTTTAATACACTACAACGCACGCATGCTGTTAGCGATTTGTTCAATGAGAAACCTTTAACACCTCCTGTGAAACCCATGTTCAGACACGCACCCACATCTCAAAAGCCCTCAACCCTATCAGAGACAATATACCCCATCACGAAGTTAGTGGGGAAAGGTAATAGTGGTAATAATAACATAACAATGATAAAGCATTCTAGCACATCTAAAAAGAAGCTTTCATCACTATCAAAGGCAACTCAAACCATTGAACAGACTGTGGACACAGGTGGAAATTATGATGGTAATGATAATGATGATAATGATCATCATTATGAAAATGATTATAATGATGAGGATGATGATAATCATATTGATGGTGAAAATGATGAACTGCTTCCCGAGTTTCTGAAACCATTCATAAAAATAGCAAATGGAACGATCCTAATATCTTAGTCGAACGTCTACAGCTCTTGCATGCCTGTAAACAGGTTGGTCATATTGGTTATGAGAAAGAGCTATTAAATATAGAAAATTATCTTCGTAAAGCTGCTATAATTGTGTGATGGGTCAACGTAGCAACACCCCCATTCCCAAAAAATAATTTTCAACAAGTGTTATGTTTAAAAGAAATGATAAACAAAAAGAGTTGTATTCTGTGTGTCTATCTCTTGTAAAAAATAAAAAATAAATTGATTACATTGATAAACATAGCTTGTGTATATTTCTTGTTTTCTTGCATGTTCAAGCAGTAGTTATGTCAGGGAAGGGATTCGAACCCTTGCTTCCTTATATATTTGGAAATTTGAACTTAAGTCAAACGCATTAACCACTCGGCCACCCTGACTGTTACTGATTTAATTAGTCTTGTTGGACATTAGTGTTTTCAAAACTTTTCTTTCTTTTTTTTCTCTTCCCCACTATATATATGCTCAACCACTTTTTGGTTTTTCAATGCTGATTTTTGTTTTGTTTCAATTTTTTTCAGTAACATTGCAGTTATCAGTATTGCAAACTGAGTGTTTAATATAGGGTTAAAGGCATTAAATAAATCACAAGCCTTACAGTAGTTGCATATGATGTATAACATGCAACATGGTAATCAAAATTTCAAATAGAGCTGTGCCTTGTTAACATTAAACTCTGTTGGTCATTAATAATAACAACTTGTAAAATAATAATAAAATAATTCCAGTGTCAAATCCTATTAGCAAATAGCATATATTAAATAATCATGCCATAAAACGAGAACTTAAAAATCATTTATTGTAGGAATACCTTTAATGGGATCACCAAACCTTCAAGTATGCAATATACATCCAGATAGTGCTTACATTAAATAAGAATACAGTAAACGTATAAATTTTTTACAAATCGTAATTGTTTACATACAATACCATATAATAAATATTTTCACACCAACGAATGACCATTTGAAAATGGTTTATTGTAGAAATATCTTTAATGGAACCTCCAAACCTTCAAGTAAACCATATGTGATGTACATTCCACATAGCTACATAATCGACAGTACATCGTGGTACCAATCTCCACCGCATTGCGCGCTCATTGATTGTGTTGGATTTCTGTCTCATGACTAGAACTGTACTTACTGGTCAATAACCAACATAGTGGTCAAAGTGTTCCCCTGGTAGATAACGCATGTTTGGTTTGTCAATTTCTAATTGCAAGGCCAGTCAGGACCTAACAAAAATTAGTCTTAACGTATATATCCATCATCAACACCATATCATTAAACAAATGAACCCATCTTAAGGTATTTATTAAATTTAATTGCATTTTAGCTACCTTCAAGAGGAATGTATAGACAGGAATTGTGAAAAGGAAACCGTTCAATCATTCAATGTCGTTAGTGTTAACAACCTCAACGTAAGAGGTTATGAAAGTCTATGTGAGGGTGTGGTTTTTACAGCTGAATGCCTTTTCCTGACACCCACCTCAGAGACAAGTTTATGGGAAATGAAACTCAGCTATCATGTCGAATGTGGGGCTCCTAGTCTAGGAGAAAGTCATGTTGAGGTATTTGTCTGCAGGGAGTGTGGTAAACGAAACAACAACAATAAAAGCATACTTGTAAAGGCAATATTAAGAAATTTTCGAGTACATATAGTGAATTTACAAAAAAATGGATACATTTCATGGTTTGTAGCCCAGTTTGGGTAAGTTTGGTAAATTTTAGTGAATTTTCATCTATATTCGTCTAATTTTATATGAATTTGAGGTTGTTTAAACCATGCTTAGGTAAATCAATGGAATTTCAATAAATCTGGTAATCATTTGTTGAATTTTGCTGGAATGTTGTGTCATTTGCTCAATTTGCGGAAAATGTAGTGGATTTTAGGAAAATTTAAGGTAAATCTGGGGATATTTAGGTATTTAAAACATAACCTGTCACTATGATGGCTGCATTAGAGTGTGCCTTTCACCACCAAGGGGTAGGATTCTAGAGAGGAGACCGTCATTAGCTGAAGTGCATAGTCATTTATATTGACTTTAAGAATGGTTGTTGTGGGGGATCGAACACTCCTCTTGTTGGTTTTGGGGGAAGTGTATTCCATTCCATTCCATTTTTAAAAGCCACTAATCAGGTCCTAGCATTGGGCAGTTGCAAACCATTTCACTATTCTTAACATCAAATGTGCATTAGCCTGGAATAGAAGTGGGAAACCACATCAGTTTGGTGTATAGAAAACTCACCTCACCTCTCCCCAACTCGTTGGAAAATGAAAATCATTTGTTTTTGTCTTACTCAGGGGCTTGGAAATCATGGTTATCAGTCCCATGTACTATACTTGGGAAAATAATCATGGGCAAGCACACTATTATTAGCTGAGTTTCTAATACAATTGTGCATACCCTAGGACCAGTATTGCATTATAAGGCATGCCATGTGTTAGCATTCTTAAAAGCCAGTGATATAAAACAAAAGAGGTCTTTAATTCCACCCCTGGGCGTCATATATAGCGTCATGTAGGTTGACGATCACGGAGTCCCAGCTGACACCGTCATTGCTTCCACTAACTTGTGCTAGGCTCCTCTCTGTCTTATTTCCTGTCGATCACACTTGCTCAACTCTTGTTCTCTACTGACCCCAACATGATAGGGTATCCGAGGCCTAGGGAGTCTCTTCCTTTTGTAACTTCATTGGCCCTTGTTTATTTATTTTTTCTGATTTCCACTAGTGTGAGGAGGCAGCCTTGTTTTTAATTTCATGTTATTTCATGTCTTTTGCTCAAGCCCCCTCAAGAAGGTAGGGTGTATATAGCCCCACCACTTGCGGTGCACTCTGCATATGGCTACACCCTCAAGGGGCGTACGGCTGATCAGTTTGAAAGTTGGCGACCCCAAGGGATTTCTGAGCTGAGTCCAGTTTTCCTCCTCTTTATCCATTACCTCTGGGGCAGAGCCTCTCCTATTATACTTTTTTATCTGCCTTTCATGGCTCTCCTTCCTTCCAACTCCCTCAATCCACATGCTTGAGGGTTGAGGGCCATTTTTTATTCCTTCTGTCCTTTATTTGGCCTATTGCCATTTGTTTTCCATTTCTTCTTCTAGTATATAGGAGTGTAGTTAGTTTTAGTTATAGCTTAGATTTAATTTTCATCTTTACGATGACCCAAACCATTGAGGGTCGATAGGACAGCTTGGTGGTTAAGTTTTTAGAACGCTTCTCTTTTGTCCAAAGGACAGCATGTTGAATTCCTCACTGGCTCATGAATTTTATTCTTTGTTCACTTAGTTCTCATGGCTTTGAAACTGGCTGTCTGTAACGTGATCATTATTCATTTTAACTTCAGCGTACGGTGTAGGATTGGAAAAGAGGCGGCCATGGCTTCTGAATGACAACTATGTTAGCGTTTGTCTAAAGTATAAATAATAAACGAGTTCAAACACCATGTAGGACATAAACTAATTTTAAATTCAGATCTGTGTTTCACAGTAAACACAATTATTCTCCGTTTAAAACAAGCCATACAATTCTTTTTCTAACATGATAGCTTATACGTGGGCATGACTATAGATTACAAGTAGTATAATCATCAGCTAAGGATTCAATTTCCATTACCTACACCTCTCGTGGTATGGCTCTTAGCCAATTCGTTAAACTATAGAAAACGTTTCTATATGTTCTGTTACATTATTATTTGACCATCTCACCGTGTAGTGGTTAACCTACTTGTTTGTCAACCCTAAGGTCTTGGCTTCCAACTCCGACTATACCATGACATTCATTTCAAGGTTGCAATAAGCTTCACTAAGTCTTTGTCAAACCTAACACTGATCTAGTCATGTCCTATATGATAACACGGTGCAGAACACGTCCACTATCAAGCAAACGAGCAATATGAAACTTGCTGACAAGATCGCTGTGCTGTTATCACCAAGGCACACCACCCAAACCAAATCCAGTGTCTCTGTGCAGATTCAACCCAGCGGAAGTATGCAAGCGTATGTTTGTTTAAAAAGCATCATGAATATAACTCCACTGTCACCACTGAGACCCCGATTCGATTTTGTTTCTAATGGCTGCAACAGGGTATACTGAGTCTTGACAGGTAAAACGTTTTGGGGTCCATTCGTGATCCATGGCAAAGGGTTGGCCATCCTGACTTCTTCAACACCTCAAACCAATGTTTACTATTACTGGTGAGTTACCTTTCTTTCTTCGGCTTTTCCCAATTATTTTGAGTCGCCGGAGCCAACCAGGCTCATTTTGGTTTTGGCCGGAGATTTAAGGCCAAATGCCCTTCCTGACGCTACGTGATTTTTCAGGTGAAAATTCCAACCCCAGCTGTCACCGGGATTTGAACCCCAGCTGTCCGGGTAAAGACGAGCAGCTAAGCACCTGCGCCATCACGCTCCCCACTGGTTAGTTATCTATCCACACATTAATCCATAATTACCTAATAATAATAATAATAACAATCATCCTCCATACACATGTCCATTAAAGCATGGTTTCACAAAACCCTTATGCTTTTAGGTGTTTGATACCTTTTTCCCCTGTAACATTACTATTCCCTGTTTTAAGCTATTATTTAAGCTTTCGCACCTAATTTTAGGGTTCTTCGTTTCCAAGCTATCGATTTATCAATTTGGGGGTTGTTTACACTCCCCTATGATATTTCATCAAAAACAAAAGATCTTATGTTCAATTATCATTTTTACCGTTTAACACCTATTTATCCCCCTGTAAAATCACTATTTACTGTTTAAGGGTTGAAATGACCTATCCATGTAAAAGCATATGTCATGACCTATTTTTTTTAAGCTATCACACCTAATTTTAGGGTTCTTCGTTTTCAAGATATTGATTTTTCAATTTGGGGGTTGTTTTCACACCCCCTACTATTTTTCTTAAAAAGAAAAGATCTTAGGTTCAATTATAATTTTTAGGTGTTTAACACGTTTTTTTCCCATAACATGACTATTTACTGTTTTAGGGGTGAAATGATCTATCCTGGTAAAAGCGTATATATTTTTAGGGTTCTTCGTTTTCAAGATATTGATTTTTCAATTCGGGGGGTAGTTTCCACCCCCCTGCTATTTTTCATCAAAACAAAAGATCTTAGGTTCAATTATCATTTTAGGTGTTTAACAACTTTTTACCCCATATCATGACTATTTACTGTTTTAGGGGTGTAATGATCAATCGAAGTAAAAGTCTATATCATCCTCTATTTTTTAAGCTATCACACTTAATTTTAGGGTTCTTCGTTTCCGAGATATTGATTTTTCAATTTGGGGGTAGTTTCCTACCCCTGCTATTTTTTTTTATCAAAAACAAAAGATCATGGGGTCATTTATCATTTCAAAGTGTTTAACAGGTTTTTTTTCTCGTAAAATGACTATTTACTGTTTTAGTGGTGAAATGACCAATCGAAGTAATAGCCCATATCATCCCCTATTTTTTAAGCTATCACACCTAATTTTAGGATTCTTCGTTTCCATGATATGGATTTTTCAAATTTGGGGGGTAGTTTCACCCCGGAAAGGGGGACGTCGCCCCAAGTGATAGGACCCCTCATACAAGTCCCTAGCATGATTGGTTCGCGAGATATGAACAAAAGTGTAGTTAGGCCCTTTCGACAAAAACGAATCATACATTCAAAAACGGGGCGTCACCCCCAGGGTTAGGATACTGCCTATGGGAAAATCCCATCAGGGGTTCAGAAAATATTAACAAACGTGTAGTTAGGTCCTTTTGACAAAAGCCGTCTGTGCGCGCACATAGAAAAAATATTATTTACCCCCCGGGTAAGGGTAGTTTTTATTTTGGGGTGGATATATCCCGTCCATAGAAAAGGGGAGTTCACCACGAGTCCTACGACACCCCATATGTTTAAATCCGATTATTGGTTAGCGAGATACTAAAAAGCCGATGACCTATTAGTATTTTGGGTTTCTTTAAATACATATTAAAAAACTCATTTATAAATCATCATTTAAAAAGCCCGCTCTTTTACAAAATCCCCAAGTGCGCAGGTGTACAAAAAACATTAATCGCCATAATGTCAAAAAACACAGGTTTACCCCAAATGGCGTTTCCAAATTCCATCCATTTTAAAAAATAACCTCACCATCACCTAGAGCGGAAAAAATACCATCTAACGATCCCTCACTCGACCCTACTCCTCCCCCACCACCTAACCTTTTCCCAACATAGGCATACATATTCAAGTACGAACGCGACTTGAGAAAACCAACACTACCACACTACTCGCGAATGACCTTTTAGTTTTGATCTTTTAATTAAATAAAGAGGCTATAGGAAAGTAGGGGGCGTCGCTGCGAGTGTTAGGACACCCTGTATGTTCTAATCCCATGTTTGGTTAGCGAGATATCAGGTTCGGACCGATACGAGGAGGGTTCAAAAAGAAGTGGGGCAGTGGGTAGTTTATTGGCTGAGGAATAACCCACCCACCAAGGGAAGATGATTAAGAAAAGGAAGTAGATTTTGGATTGGAGAAAAAGGATAGAAAAATAGGAGGAGAGTCCCACAAAAGTTATGAGTTTAAATTTAAACACACTTAAAGGTGGTTGCCACCGCAAATCCGTTCTCGGATACCTAAAGTGGGTACGAGCTTGGTCGAAGCTGACGGGAACCGCAGCTAAGACTTTGGCGGTTTGCCAGAGAAAGGCTTTAGTGTATTTCCTCCCAAGCATGCATGAAAGTACTATAGGGAAGGGTGATGGTCTGGCAAGACAAATAGTAAAAGCTTTATTGAGTATGAACGAGGGCATAAACCTGGGAAGAGCTAGAAAGCCAGGATCTTGCCTAACTGTAGTATCAGAGAAATGATGAATCCAAAAACAAATATTTAATTTATTAAACAATTCAAAGAAGATTAATGAATTTAACAAGTATGTAATGTATTTGACAAACATAGTTCATTTGAACTTTTTAACAAATGGGGTCGCAGACCTCTCAACATTAAACGTTTGCTCCAGGCAATTGACAATTTACAAGGTTTCAAACCTTACATGTTTCTAAAATCTTTATAAGATTTAAACAAATAAACAATGAAGTAATTAAAGTTTGAACGTGAATTGGAGTACAAAGAGTGTACCTTAAGAAATTCTTGAGAGAATGTTCTAGAGAAAGTGACAACTTCGAAAATAACAATAATAAAAACATGAAAAATAAGATAGAAGTTCCTAAAACTTCTTACATTTATACAGAATTACTATATGAGAATTATACGAAAGAGGGCAGGTCACTTACTGTGAAACCTGAAGAAAGTTAAAAGGAAAGTTCTATAGACTTCCCAAGTTTGAGCAGGAATCACTAGCCAAATGGGACAGTTTCCATTTCGTGAAACCTGAACATGACTCGCTCAAGAGTTTAAGGAATTGTTTTCCCTGATTATAGGAAAGGAACAATGTGAATTTGAATCGTGTGTCACACACGTAATTATACAGAATTTAATTAATGTTAAACTAGCAAAGTTGGAAGGGCACTTCGTAAGTGACACCTTATTGAAACAGACCTAAATTTAACAGTTTATTACAGATTGTTAGTAAGAGGTTTAGGAAAGAGAAATAGGGATGGAGGATAACATGTTCATGGCCGTGTTTAATATAAACGGACGATCGCGACGGGGTAGAAAAGTGGAACAAGCACTGATTATCACTATAGTCTGTAAAGATTGATGCAAAGTTCACTGTAGAAACTCGAAAGTTCATGAGAAAGAAAGTTTTTACAATGCTGAAAAGAACTGGTTGCACTAGGTAGGCGAGAGTCTATTGCTGGAGAAAATGGTGTATTACAGTTAAATGCGCCATAGAACATCCCAACGGTGGACGAAAGTTAGCTATTGCAGTAATTTAAGGAAGATTCCTCATTTTAACTAGTATTTTCACAAGTGAGCGAAAAATACCTGACGGCAAGCCTCACTGATAGAGTACCAGATCTGGAAAGTTCCAGAACGATCTTTATAGAAGAATGGAGTCAAAGTTAATCCAGCGGAGGAACTAGCTTTATAATTTATAGACAGCGGGTATTAGATAATATCCCACGTAATGAGAGGATTTCTCATTTTGCAAGCATAAGAAATGCTGCTTTTCACCAAGATTGGCTTGATTAGACAAAAGCCCAATATGGAAAATCCCGCGAAGAATGATTACCGCCCCACAAGTAATCTCACGCTGTCTATAAAATAATCAATAAAAGCATGTAGATAAAATTGATGAAGATGAGGTTAAAACCTTTAAAATGGTACTTATCTTGATTTCATATTGAAGGCGAAGTTCCGTTGGATGACGATAAATACTTTGCCAACATGGCGTAGAAGAGAGTGTGCCTCTTGGTTTGAGGAGGCTAGCTCGAAAGGAGCTTTGACTGACCGAGTCAACTGCCGACTGAGAAGTGAGACCTGCTCAACGGAGCACGGAGGGTCCAAGGAAGGGAAAAAGAGTGGGGGGTAGGAAACAAAAGGAGAACATATAAACATTGCCAATGTTACAACAAAAAAATGATCTTCTCATGCTGAGCGGGTCTTCAAAGAGTTGATAACAGGCGATACTAGCGCAGCATGGTGAGTAAAACAGTAGACGTAGTCCTCTTGCTCAAGGAGAAAATAGCTGGCGATGGTAACAGGATCTGGTGGCCAAATGGATAAGGAATTCCTCTTGCGCGAGGAAGAGTGGAAGAGCTTCTGAGATTCGCTGCTATATGACGCTAAGTGGGTCATAGAATATATATCTGGAACAGACTCATACAAAATATAAGCGACCTGAACCCCTAAGAAAAAAACAGAAGATCACTGTTGGTGTTTGACAAAGAGGAAGGAAAGAACATGCAAAAGCATTGAAAATTATAATCTCTGGTACCGTGTATTCCAAGAATGCACCAGGCAGCTCTCTCATCATCCCACTACTATCGTGGAGGTGAGCTTCCATTATTAGCCTACTTTTCACATTTTGCAAAAATGAGGAAAAAGTAGACTTATGAGATCGATCCGGGATAATATGTGTCTGTCTGTCTGTCTGTCTGTCCTTCTGTCTGTCTGTCTGTTTGGCTATGTATGTGTCCCCCCCTATCAACTCCTAAACGGCTGCAGCAATCAAAACCAAATTTAGTATGAGTAAAGATGTGCACCGGAATAGCTCACGTCCATATTTGAAAATGATGTCAGTGCTACCAACTGCTGAAAAAACGCACTAGCAATTTGAGCTCCGTGTTGGATATCTTGCAAGGTGTGCATGGGAGCTATTCCAAAATTGGTACACATGTAGATAATACTATTTCAGTTTATTTTCCAGGAGGCCAACCATGACAGTGTTGCCAAAATTATGTTAAGCCTTCTGATAGGTCCAATGTTTAAATGCATATAACTTCTACACTATCAACTGGATTTCAACCAAATTTTGTATGTAATATCTGTACATAAACAGATATGTCTGAGCGTATTATTAAGAGCCACCAGGGCTGCCAACTGTTAATAATTGCTCTCTCTCTATTTTTTTATCCAAATACCAATATATAAGATAGTATGCAAGCCAACAACTTTAAACTATGCACACGTATATTCTGACATTTTAGATTAATTTAAAGTAACTTATATACGTCAGTTCTACCAACATGATTATAAGCCTGCTGATAGTACCAATTTTTAAATACCTGTAACTTCTATACTATCAGTTGGATTTCAACAAAATTTCGTATGTGCTATGTGTGCCATAACAGATATGACTATAAGTATTGTTAAGAGCAATCAGGGCTGCCAACTGTTAATAAATGCTGTCTATATTCTTTTTACCCTAATATCAATATATCAGAAAGTATGCAAGCCAACAGCTCTATACTTTGCACACGTATAGCACCTGACATTCCAGATTAATTTGGAGTAATTAATACAAGGCAGTGCTGCCAACATGATTCTATGCCTGCTGATATGTCCAATTTTAAAATACATGTAACTTCTATACTAACAAATGGATTTCATCCAAAATTGGCACAACAAGATATCATAATAATTCAGATTATTTCTGACCAGCACACGCATGGTATTGTTGGCAACATGCTCTTACGCTTGCTGATAGATCCAGTGTCTAACTGCATGTAACGTCCATTGGACTTCAACCAAATTTTGTATTCTGTACATTAAGAGGTGGAACTAAGAATATATTCAGTCACCAGGGCTGCCAACTGTAGTGCTCAATTAGGCTACATTATACCAGGTATATTTTGAACTAATTAGATATTTCGATATTACCAACTTAATTTCGTCATTATTCTAGATTGGTTCATATACTGTAGAATAATCATTGGCATGAAAAGTAGGCTGTATAGTTCTTCCCGGAACTTCTTGTTTTAATGCCAAATGAATCACTGATATCTGTCAGTCTCTCAACATATCTGTTTTTCATTTTGGGAGCCATTTATTTTCTCACAACCTTTCGGAATTTCCTTGTCTTCAGGCGACTTCGGTGGCGTAGTTGGTAGCATGCTGAGATTCTATGCCCAAGATCGCGGGTTCAAACCCGGCCGAAGTCGTCGGATTTTTTAAGAGCGTTGAAAATCCCTCAATATGCCTTCCTTCGGAGGGGAAGTAAAGCCAGCGGTCCCATGTCATAGATTTAAGGCATGTTAAGGAACCTTCCACTAATTACACCTGTGTGAAGCTAAATTATATAGGATAAGAATGTAAACAACGCTCTTCGGTTACTACGTTCATTGCCAGGAGCCGACTGTGGTGGCGACTAGTAGCTAAGTTCTGAACTAACAGTCGTTGACGGTGGCGTTTGGCGGCAAAAGTACGAACTATTCAAAAAATTCAATGTCTACAGTCCTTACTTGAATTAAAAAACAGATACACACACTAATAAAATCATCACAATTGACACCGGTTATCAGACAGATTCTATACACACCCAAAGTACACGGGGCTACATGACCGCGTTGTCGCAGCCCCTAAACTGAGGAACCAACCAACCATCCTTTTCTTTCCAAACTGAGCATTGGAATCTCCCATCAGGTATTTAAAATGTTCTTGTGGAGTTCTGAACATTTGTTCTTCAAGTTGTGACCATAATTATTCTACTTTTACTAGATTCTACCTGTTATCTTCGTTAAATTGAAGATGCTGTACAATTTCTTTTCCGTCTGTAAGAGTTAGTGAAGACATCCTGGGAGATGAAGATCTGAAGTCTAATAATAATAACAATAATAATAATGATACTATCGTACAGTTAACCGACCTGAGGCACTGTACGCAGCAGATTGCCTGGCAATGAATAGGAAGGGTCTGGTTGAGAAATTGGAAGCCAAGGAAAGGAAGATGCAGAGGAAGATCGTAGGGCGTAGAGAGACGACGGTGAATACAGGAGACGGCATAACAATGAGCTGTACCATCATGTAGAAAGGATATCTCAAGTAATTCGGAAGAGAAGAATATGGCCACTTAACTCGTATGAAACCCGAGAGAATCGCCAAACGGATAGTTACCTATTTTCTTAACAAGAAAACCAAGGGCCATTGGTTTTGTGAGGTAGACAAGTATTTGCACGAAGTAGGGATCACCAATGCAGACATTATGGAACGTGATCATTTGAAGGAAAAGCTTGGAGCACACCACCAATTCCAAGAAAAAGCAAAATTAAAAACCGACAAGAAGTGGTCTGATGAAAGAAGGGAGTTTCACAGGCTGTGAATGCGTGAACACTGGGCTAAGATCAAGGCCCAAAGACGGAAGCAGTTGAAATGACGTGGTCCAATGCTTGCCTAAACGAAGAAAGAATAATAATAATAATAATAATTAATAATAATAATAAATGTGGTGGAGCCTATCAGGAAGCAATGGCAGGTCAAAAGGGTTGGAATTGTACCTATAGTCATCCCAAGCACTGGTGTAGTTCTCAAACATATTCCGCAAGGGCTAACTTGTATCTACATTAATTCAGAAGGCAGTGATATTAGTTACAACGAGGATAGTTAGGAAATTCATTGCCAGTAATCTAAATTAAAGTTATGCTTTTGCTTTGATTCACTGTAATCTGCAAAATTGCTTTCTCTTTTACCAGATAATGATTTGAGAATAACGTTAATAATAGAGTAATAATAATATTGTATGGCCTCAGTTGCCAGGTGCAAGCTTTGTTATTTGATACCGAGAGGGCAGCTCGCATGTCGAATTTGTGTCGTTCTTTGGAACGTTATGAAAGTCAAGGAGGTTAGATATCTAAGCTCCTTAACACTATAGCACTTTCTAGTAGTGAAAGGTGGAACTTTTTGTTGGCGGAAAATCCTGAGATTAATTTTGCCACTATGAACACTGCCTACTGAATTCAAAAGGTTTCTTTAGCATCGTATGACATGCGTACCGTAATTTTTGTCGCCTTTCCTATGACGTTTACCACGGCCAGGAGCGAACCTGCAAGCTTGGGGTTGGTAAACCGACACGATAATCACTCGCCCACAGTGGCAAGCATTATTAATAATAATAATAATAATAATAATAATAATATTTTGCATATTAAGGCTTTCACGGCCCGGATTATTATATAAATAAATCATGCTTTTGGGCTAATGCCGTGTGCCTCCTTTTTCAATGGAAATAAACAATGTGGCCAAAAAAGTATATCAATGAGATTACAAAAAATATAGATACATTCCTCTGTTCGTCACCAGAGAGCAGCTGCCAGAAATTACTGTATGGACCATGGTGGAATGGCGGACAGAGTAGTAAGTAACGAGAAGGTAAAGGGGGTGGTGTGAAAATATAGAAACTCCTCGAAGAATGAGGAGGGGGGGGGGAGGGTTAGATGGATATAAGGAAACATAAACAAAAGGCAAGTGTATCTGAACGATACCTCTCTCTGTTCTTCACATATTTAAAATTGTACATTTTCCCTCTAGGGCTCAGAGCCTGGATTTGATCTCCCTTGTTCGTCACTGGAGGAGTTTCCATCTGTTTTTTCGCCGTTGACTGTATGACGTTAGGTATCGTTCAGATACACTTCCCTTTTGTTTATGTTTCCTTATATCCATCTAACTCTCCCCCCCCCCCCCCTCCTCATTCTGCGAGGAGTTTCTATATTTTCACACCGCCCCCTTTACCTTCTCGTTACTTACTACTCTGTCCGCCATTCCACCATGGTCCATACAGTAATTTCTGGCAGCTACTCTCTGGTGACGAACAGAGGAATTTATCTATATTTTTTGTAATCTCATTGACATACTTTCTTTGGCCACATTGTTTATTTCCATTGAAAAAGGAGGCAAGGTTTCTCCGAAACGTATGGTTCAAATTAAAAATACACACGGCATTAGCCCAAAAGCATGAATTATTTATATAATAATAATATTAATAATCCAGATGAGTGGGTCCTAGTTGCAGCGCCCTTGCTAGAAGGGCCTCCAGTTAGCTCCATGCCGTCACGGCCGGCTTACTTGCTAAACGTGTTTCCCTCTCGGTGGAAGATGTATGCAGGGTATTCTTATCCACTTCCCATGGCATCTTGATGGAATAAAGCTGCAATGTAGCTGATCTAAAAAACGAATGTTTTATTCAAATTCTTCCATTAATATTCCAGAACACCGCCTTCTCAACTCGGCGGATAAAGAATCTCGCTTGGCCTATGAGACGACTGAGAAGTGTAGCGTAATCTTCTTCGTGGTGATGCATTAGTGACAGTAACCAATAAGACAGTTGCCATCAACTCATATCATGCTAATTTTCCCTACAATTCGTTTCCCTCAGTGTTTTACAACTAGTGGGACTCAGGTTGACGACCACGGGGAACCTGCCGATTCCATCATTGCTTCCAGTCCGCCTCGTTGTGTTGGCTGTCACCACGGAGGCCTGGTTCAAGAAATTAAATTCTGGTTAGAGGGCTGGCACGGGCTACACTTAGTCTCGTGAGGCAAAATTGAGAAGAGGTGGGTTCGATTCCAACTTTAGCCATCCTGGAATTGGTTTTCCGTGGTTTCCCACTTCTACGAATACCGGGATGGTTCCTCCTCCCAATCCTCATCTGAATTACAAATACACACACTAATACAACCATTGAAGTAACACAGGTTATCTGATAAATTAATCACACACATCCAAGTAAATGGGTCAATATGACCACGATGTTGCAAAGCTCCTAAATTAAACAACGACTAATTGCTTCTACTTACTTATATCGGACTGTGTCTTTTATTTATCCTGTCAAACCCCTTTGTCCGATTCGTGTTCTCCTCAGAGTCCGAAGGTGTTAGGATATGTGGGATATATGGCGATTTTTTTACCACAGTCGGTTAATCAGATACTGCAACGGTGGTACAGGGTGATTCTTTTGGTAGAGCGGGGCCGGCGGTCGGCTGCCGGGCACGCGCGCCTTTCGCCAGCCAACTGAGCTCGCACCGCGGATTGCGTGAAGGTGGAAACCGTAACATGGTACATTAATTAATGGTCAATTCACCAGAAAATCATGATTAAAGAACTTACCTACCCACAGGGGATGATGAGAGTGTTCTCCTTCAGCTGACAGACAGGCGTTGTACCGAGTAAATAAATTAGCGTTTATACGTTGTGATTCCCTTACAGTAGTGGCTACGCTGGCTAACGCGCAGCATTAGGTCATGGGCCAAGCTCTCTGCTGACTCGGTAGACGCGTGGGTTCGAGCCGCACCGTCGGCCGTCCTTGAAATGGTTTTCCGTGGTTTCCCATTTTCAACACCAGGCAAATGCTGGGACGGTACCTTCTGACAGGCTACGGCCGCTTCCTTCCACATCCTTGCCCAGTTACATTCACCATCATTCATTTCATCTCTCATTAACTCCTCTCATGAGGTTGGCGTCAGGAAGAGCATCCGGCCGTAAAAAACCATCGCCACAAAGACTTCCATCGTATCTCATCCCCGACCCCGTTGGAAAACGGGAATAATAAGGGGTAGACATACATACACACGTTGTGATTCCCCTCTGTTGTAAGGGATATCTGCTGCCGTATATTGTTCTCTAGCTCCATTAGAGTACGGGTAATATTGATCTGTACACTTTGTATTTTAAATTAACCCACAATTAAACATAAAACGGGCTTAGGTCCGTGCTTCGTTTAATTACAGTAAACATGTAGGGGGCACAGTAGCTACATAATATAACGATGTAGCTTCCAAAGATACCGTCTGTCAGCTGAACGTTTTTAGTATCTTCTGTGAATAGATATGTTCCAACCTTTAACTGGTGACGTGAGGTCATCCAGATTCCCAAGAAAGAAAGAAATGTGTGCTTCTTTAATTAAATCTTGCAGCTGTTGTTTATGCTACCTTCTTATCTGTGCGCTGACACTACACACCCTCGTTGATAAAAGTTTAATGATTTAATGGCATTAATGACCCTGGTTAGCTCCCCTCCACCTCGCGCAACCCTGCGGACCGAGCTCGGTTGGCTGGCGGAAGGCGCGCGGGCCCGGCAGTCGGCCGCAGGCCCCCACTCCAGCAAAAGAATCTCAGTGTAAACGTGGGCCGTTCCTTCTCGACCAGTACGCATTACATGCGCAGTGGTGTCTCCACGCACAGTGAGCCTTCATACCTTTGTAATCAATGCAAATAAAGTGCGCAATGGGTCCTCGACAGCACATGTGCATATTCGGTGGTTTCAGTGATCTACTCGGGCTTTATGCGAACTCATAAAATAGTTCACAGTTTTAATTATACACACCAACTCAATAATGAACAACAACTCAATAACATAAAACATAGCAAAGGAAACTGTTGACATCGAATATAGATTTAGGAATAAGAAAGTCATTTTTGAAAGCCTTTGACTGGAGCGTGGCGCTCTATGGAAGTGAAACTAGGACTATTGGTGCAGCAGAAAAAAGGAGAATTGAAGAGTTTGAAATGTGGTGTTACAGGAGAATGATGAAGATCAGATGGGTAGTTAGGGTTACAAACGAAGAGGTATTAAGACGAGTGGGGGAGGAGAGATGTTTCTGGCGACTGCTAATGAAGAGATGAGACAGGTAGTAGGACACATAGGCTACTAAGACACCCAGGAATAGCAAGCTTAGTTATGGAAGGAAAGGTCGAGGACAAGAACTGTAGGGGTAGACCAAGGTTAAAATATGTTAAACAGATTGCCTTTGATGTAGGGTATGGTATCTATGTAGAGATGAAACGATTAGCTCAGTACAGGGAGTCACGGAGGGCTGCATCAAACCAGTCAAAAGGCTGGACACTCAAACAACAATAATATAAACTAAAGGACCTGTGCAGGAAATCACAAATGTTAAACCACCCACCTGCTTTACTGTTATGCGAGCTTGACGCGACACAGTTATGTTTCTTTGCTTTAACGCACAAATTGTCGATATTTATAAAAATAGAGTGCAATTCGTCACTGCTGCAGGTAATTTTGTTTCTTTTTAGTGGCAATTTGTTACGATCACGATCGGTTACATGTGCGCACCATGTATATAGACTACTGTACAGTAATGTGGGATGGACGCTACATATTTCTTGCTTATTTCACTTCAGCAACAATAATTATTGCCGTGCCAACTGATTGTCTTGTTTATTTGTTTAAATGCACCTATTAAACAAATAAATATATATTCGTTGACCTTTCATGAAATAAAAGATCTTTCCTGTACTACTGAGACAATTTGAGAGATTTTGTCACAAACCGCACCTTCTAACTCCCTCTGGTTTAGGACTTTGAGTTTTGGGAAACATACACCTTAGCTGGTATATTGGTTTTCACGGCCAGTTAATTAAAACTCAGCAATTATTCTCGGTTTGTGCCCTGTCTTGTGTGTGGTTTCACCTAGGACACCAAGCTGGCTCATCAGCGGGCACTTGGTGTCCCCGACTGGACCCCCACTGAAGTAGCGAACTGCGCTTTACATCCCTTTTTATGAAGCGCATCTGCGCCTCTTGACTGCGAGAACTTAAGTTCAAAATGCCATAACCTCCCTATGAAGGCTCCCAAAAATATGGTATGGGGCGGGGACACCAAGAGCCCGCCGTTGAAAAAGCTGGGTGTCCTAGGTGAAATCCCACACAAGACACGGCTCATATCTAGAAGAATTTCTGAGTTTTAATTCACTGGCCGTGAAAACCAATATACCATTTTTTTGAAGCCTTCATAGGGAGGTTATGGCTGCTTGAGCTTATAGTTCTCGCAGTGAACAGGCGCAGGTGAGCTTCATAAAAAGGGAGGTAGCGCGCAGTTCACTACTTCTGTATGGGTCCGAGTGGGGACACCAAGAACCGGCTTGGTGTCCTAGGTGAAACCCCACACATGACACAGTACATACCTAGAAGAATTGCTGAGTTTTAATACACCTTAGCGTTTGATAAATATGATGATTCTCAGAATAGGCTAGCTCTGTGATAATTACTAATATACTCCATACTTAAATGAAAACATGAAATTCTATTCCTACAATACCTAACACACGCACACACATACATGGGCCCTACACTCTTACAATACATTTCCCCCCATTGTCTTCTCTGAGTTTGGCATTCCCAGACCTTCTCCTAGAACTTACAAATATTTTCTGTTAGGAGGATAATCATTTTTATTTTAGTCATTCATCCTTTTAGGGGCAGACATCATTCATTTTGATTTTTGGGTGAGGGATCGGAATACAGTCATCATCATCTTCATTTCCTCTTTTCCAGTTGACACTGGGTGGGGGCAAATATGGTTCCTCTCCAATTTGTACTGTCGTTCCACCATTCCTCTTCCGACACAGTGTTCCGATCCAGGTTCTGTTTTCTAATACTATTCTCCACCGAGTCCATCCAACGCATTCTTGGTCTTCCTCGTCCTCTCCTCCCTGTCATCCGTCGTTCCAGTGCTCGTCTTGGTAGCCTTTCTTCATTCATCCGTTTGTCATGTCCAAACCATCTCAATCTGTTTTGCTCCAGTTTGTCATTTAGTTTCTGTACTCCCAGTTCTTTTCGTATATCTTCATTTCTCACTCAGTCCCTCCTCGTTTTCTGGACCAATCACATGTTTCACTCCGATGTAAAATGGCTACTTCTCAAGAATCTCATCTCAGCTGCCTGTACTCTGCTCTCATCCCACAATATCCTTTGTCTACCGTAAACACCAATCATATGGGCATGGTGGGTGCAACTCACTTCTACATGGTGCACCACAGTTAACAATACGTGGTCTACACGTCAGGTTTGGTAATGGTTGATTCCAGGGACTCCTAATCTGGGAACATGTTGTCTTTCTCCAATGTGTTGTGGACAGACATTGTACTCTCTCTCCTCTTTGGCCCCCTAGCATTACTTTCTTCGAAATCTGTGGTAGAAATAATTAATTATCATGTAACAAGTAAATTTGGTTGGTTGGTTTCTCAGTTTAGGGACTGCGACAATGTGGTCATGTAGCTCCGTGTTCTTAGGGTGTGTGTAGAATCTGTCTGATAACAGGTGTTAATGTGATGACTGCATTAGTGTGTTATCTGTTTTTAATTCAAGTAAGGACTGCAGATATTCAATTTTAAAGTAGTTCCTACTTTTGCCACCAAACGCCACCGTCGACGACAACTAGTTTTGAACTTGGTTACTAGATGCCACCACAGTCAGCTCCTGGTGATGAATGCTGGAACCTAAGAGTTTTAGTCAAATCTAACCTATAATTTAGCATCACAAAAGTGTAATTAGTGGATGGTTATTTTACATGACATAAATCTATGACATGGGATCGCCGGCTTTACTTCCCCTCCGAAGGAGGGCACACTGAGGGATTTTTAACGCTCTTAAAAATCCGCCGACATCGGCTGGGTTTGAACCCTAGACCTTGGGCATAGAAGCTGAACATGCTACCAACTACGCCACCGAAGCCGCCCATGTAAATTTGTAATCGAATTGTGGTTGTTGATGATGATATTTAGGGGCAGCACCGTGTACTTGGGTGTGTGTAGGATTTGTCCAATTACCTGTGTTATTGTGATATCTGTAGTAGTGTGAACTTGTAATCGAGACTAGGATTGGGAAGATGGCGGGCATGGCCTTAGGTTAGGAACCATCCCGGCATTTGCCTGGAGTTAAAGTAGGAAACCATGAAAGACCACTTCTAGAATGGTTGAGGCAGGAATTGAACTCACCTCTTCTCAGTTTTACCTTACAAGGCTGCGTGTACTCTCTTCCAACCGTTAGACCAGAAATAAATATCTTGGTGCACCCAGTAATCGAACCCATCACTTCTCAGTTCTGTCTCACGAGGCAACGTGTACTCCGTTCCGAACCTCAGACAAGAAATGAATGTCTTGGTGGAGCCGGTAATCGAACCCGAACATGGGAGTGACAGCCAAGAATGCTACCCACTGCACCTCGAGATATTGTAAAGGAACTCTGTATCAACTCTAGCCCATATGCCCAGGGTTGCGGGTTCAAACCCAGCCGAAGTCGTCGGATACTTTAAGAGCGTTAAAAATCCCTCAGTATGCCTTCCTTCAGAGGGGAAGTATGGCCATGTCATATAGATTGTGGCATGAAAAAGAACCTTCCACTAACTACACATGTGTGGAGCCAAAATTTGTAGGTTAGAATTGATAACGCTCTATTAGTTCCAACGTTCGCCGCCAGGTGCTGACTGCGATGCCGTCTAGTAATCAAGTCCGCAAGCTAGGTGTCATGGACGGTAGCACTTGGTAGCAAAAGAAGGCACTACTTGAAATAATTGTCTGCAGTCCTCACTTGAATTAAAGCGGATAACACACACTAATACAGCCATTACAATTAACACCGGTTATCAGACAGATTCTACACACACCCAAAGTACGTGGGGCTACGTGCCCGCGTTTTCGCAGCCTCTAAACTAAGGAACCAACCAACCATAATGTTCTCACACAGAAAGGTCTCCGCCGGCTGTAGCGAATTACAACACGAAGGAGATATTGACCCATTTAAAGAAACTGAGAGGTACAATTCATTATTAATTTGTGGCGTTATTTACAACATAGATAAATTGTTTTGATTAAACAAACTTTAATCGAACAGCCAACAAATTACGCTTATCAGATTACAGCTAGGCTAATATACGAGCAGTGCCAGGGCAATGAGGCCAGTGCTGCTGGGAACAAAATGAATAACGTAAAAGAACAAACGCTGTGTTGTGAGCACATACAGGATAGTCGATAGTCCCAACACAACACAACACAAAATCGCTGCCTGCAATCTGCATCTCCAGGGTTTAGATCACCTTGCAAGTCTGCAGTGATCGCACAAAACAGCTTGGTGGATCAAGCTCGAGGGAATAAATCAAGTCTACTCTCTGCCCAAGGTCGCAGGTTCAAACCCGGACGAAGTCGTTGGAGTCTTTAAGAGCGATAAAAATCCCTCAGTATGCCTTCCTTCGGAGGGGAAGTAAAGCCGGCGGTCCCACGTCATAGATTTATAGCATGATAAAGAACCTTCCACTAATTACACTTGTGTGAAGCTAAATTATAGGTTAGAATTGACTAACGCTCTTAGGTTCCAACGCTCGTTGACAGGAGCCGACAGTGGTGGCATCTAGTAACAAATTTCACAACTAGTTGTCGTCGACGGTGGCGGTTGGTAGCAAAAATAGGAACTACTTGAAAATTGAATGTCTGCAGTCCTTACTTGAATTAAAACAGATAACGCACACTAATACAGCCATCACAATTAACACCGGTTATCAGACAGATTCTACACCCACCCAAAGTACACATGGCTACATGACCGCGTTGTCGCAGCCCCTAAACCTAGGAACCAACCAACCAAGACTACTCTCCAGTCAACTTTTTTCTTTTAAATTATTATTTATTTATTTATTATTTGTTGGGGCCTTTATTGTGTCGAAGTTAGTGCTCTAGGCCCTCTCTTACACTTAACCACATACAGTGCAACTTACATGAATACTCAAATATGATATACTTAACCTACCAAACTTAAATACTAGGAAAACTTAATTACTAGAATTAAATAAAATAAAAAACAAGATGTTCAGTAAAGAACATATAGCCTACTTTCTCCTAAATGCATGGGTATTGTTATAACTCTTTGTCCTTTTCAAGGAGTATGATTGAATGTTGGTTGTAGGAGCTTGTTGAAATACAACGTGCTATAGGGATATTAAACATGAATATGAAGTGCCCTTTGCTAGTGCTACCTCTGTACCAAATTTCGTTCAATTCGGTTTCACCGTGTTTGAATTGATAGGGGGAATCGATTTGCACACATACTTGTCCACCATCTGCAAACTATTGGGCTGATGTTCTTGCAGTTTGGTCAGAATATGTTTTCCACATAAAGATATGGTGTTGCAAAATTAGGTAGAGACTAGATTATTAGGTTGGTCGTAATTACATTTTAGCTTTTAATATTTGGGTGGCCGCGATTACGTTTCCATCAAGATAGCGGTGATATAAAACATGACACTGAGGTGCCCTTTGCTAGTGCTACCTCTGTACCAAATTTCGTTCATTAGGTTCCACCGTGTTCGAAATTATAGGGGGAATCAATTTTGACATAAAGATGGCCGCCATCCGTAAACTATTTGGCTAATGACCTACTAGATTGGTCAAAGGATGCTCCCTCCATAAAGGTATGTTGTTGCAAAGTTTGGTAGAGTTCGGACGGTTATGTTAGTCGTAATTTGATTTAAGCTTTAAACATTCGTGTGGCCGCCATTACGTTTCTGTCAATATGGTGGCGATATTAATCATGACACTGAGATGCTCTTTGCTAGTGCTATCTCTGTACCTAATTTCGTTCCATTCGGTTTCAGCGTGTTTGAATTAATAGGGGGAATCAATTCTGACACAAAGATGGCCGCCATCCGCAAACTATTAGGCGAATGACCTATTATATTGGTCAAAGGATGCTCCCTCCATACAGGTATGTAGTTGCAAAATTTGGTAGAGATCGGATGATTAGGTTAATCGTAATTTGATTTAAGCTTTGAACATTCGTGTGGCCGCCATTACGTTTCAGTCAAGATGGCGGCGATATAAAACATGACACTGAGGTGCCCTTTGCTAGTACTACCTCAGTACCAAATTTCGTTCCATTCGGTTCCACCGTGTTCGAATTAATAGGGGGAATCAATTTTGACATAAAGATGGCCTCCATCCGCAAACTATTAGGTGAATGACCTATTAGATTGGTCAAAGCATGCTCCCTCCATAAAGGTATGTAGTTGCAAAATTTGGTAGAGATCGGATGATTAGGTTAATCGTAATTTGATTTAAGCTTTGAACATTCGTGTGGCCGCCATTACGTTTCAGTCAAGATGGCGGCGATATAAAACATGACACTGAGGTGCCCTTTGCTAGTGCTACCTCTGTACCAAATTTCGTTCCATTCGGTTCCACCGTGTTCGAATTAATAGGGGGAATCAATTTTGACATAAAGATGGCCGCCATCCGCAAACTATCAGGTGAATGACCTATTAGATTGGTCAAAGGATGCTCCCTCGATAAAGGTATGTAGTTGCAAAATTTGGTAGAGATCGGATGATTAGGTTAATCGTAATTTGATTTAAGCTTTGAACATTTGTGTGGCCACCATTACGTTTCCGTCAAGATGGCGGCGATATAAAACATGACACTGAGGTGCCTTTTGTTAGTACTACCTCTGTACCAAATTTCGTTCCATTCGGTTGCACCGTGTTCGAATTAATAGGGGGAATCGATTTTCACACAAAGATGGCCGCCATCCGCAAACTATTACACTGATGACCTATTGGTTTGGTCAAAGGATGCTCCCCCCATAAAGGTATGTCGATGCAAAATTTGGTAGAGATCGGATGATTAGGTTAATCGTAATTTGATTTAAGCTTTGAACATTCGTGTGGCCGCCATTGCGTTTCAGTCAAGATGGCGGCGATATAAAACATGACACTGAGGTGCCCTTTGCTAGTACTACCTCAGTACCAAATTTCGTTCCATTCGGTTCCACCGTGTTCGAATTAATAGGGGGAATCAATTTTGACATAAAGATGGCCTCCATCCGCAAACTATTAGGTGAATGACCTATTAGATTGGTCAAAGCATGCTCCCTCCATAAAGGTATGTAGTTGCAAAATTTGGTAGAGATCGGATGATTAGGTTAATCGTAATTTGATTTAAGCTTTGAACATTCGTGTGGCCACCATTACGTTTCAGTCAAGATGGCGGCGATATAAAACATGACACTGAGGTGCCCTTTGCTAGTACTACCTCAGTACCAAATTTCGTTCCATTCGGTTCCACCGTGTTCGAATTAATAGGGGGAATCAATTTTGACATAAAGATGGCCTCCATCCGCAAACTATTAGGTGAATGACCTATTAGATTGGTCAAAGCATGCTCCCTCCATAAAGGTATGTAGTTGCAAAATTTGGTAGAGATCGGATGATTAGGTTAATCGTAATTTGATTTAAGCTTTGAACATTCGTGTGGCCACCATTACGTTTCAGTCAAGATGGCGGCGATATAAAACATGACACTGAGGTGCCCTTTGCTAGTACTACCTCAGTACCAAATTTCGTTCCATTCGGTTCCACCGTGTTCGAATTAATAGGGGGAATCAATTTTGACATAAAGATGGCCTCCATCCGCAAACTATTAGGTGAATGACCTATTAGATTGGTCAAAGCATGCTCCCTCCATAAAGGTATGTAGTTGCAAAATTTGGTAGAGATCGGATGATTAGGTTAATCGTAATTTGATTTAAGCTTTGAACATTCGTGTGGCCGCCATTACGTTTCAGTCAAGATGGCGGCGATATAAAACATGACACTGAGGTGCCCTTTGCTAGTGCTACCTCTGTACCAAATTTCGTTCCATTCGGTTCCACCGTGTTCGAATTAATAGGGGGAATCAATTTTGACATAAAGATGGCCGCCATCCGCAAACTATCAAGTGAATGACCTATTAGATTGGTCAAAGGATGCTCCCTCGATAAAGGTATGTAGTTGCAAAATTTGGTAGAGATCGGATGATTAGGTTAATCGTAATTTGATTTAAGCTTTGAACATTTGTGTGGCCACCATTACGTTTCCGTCAAGATGGCGGCGATATAAAACATGACACTGAGGTGCCTTTTGTTAGTACTACCTCTGTACCAAATTTCGTTCCATTCGGTTGCACCGTGTTCGAATTAATAGGGGGAATCGATTTTCACACAAAGATGGCCGCCATCCGCAAACTATTACACTGATGACCTATTGGTTTGGTCAAAGGATGCTCCCCCCATAAAGGTATGTCGTTGCAAAATTTGGTAGAGATCGGATGATTAGATTAGTCGTAATTTGATTTAAGCTTTGAACATTTGTGTGGCCGCCATTACGTTTCCGTCAAGATGGCGGCGATATAAAACATGACACTGAGGTGTCCTTTGCTAGTGCTACCTTTGTACCAAATTTCGTTTAATTCGCATTCACCGTGTTCGAATTGATAGGGGGGGACAGACATTCAGAGTACACACACTCACACACACACAGACACACAGACACACACACACACAGACTCACACACACACATACACACACACAGACAGACTCACTTTTTTCGCCCTGTGTTGATCTCATAAGTCTACTTTCATTTTTTGCAAAAATCGAAAGTAGGCTAATAAACTAAAAGAAATAATTGGCAACTGCGTGATATTAACTAAGCTATACAATTTAAATGACATACATTTTTAACAAAATAATACTATGATCATTCACTCACACATTCATACACAAATTGTTCTAGTTGGCCTACGATTTCAAGAGGAAATCTTTACATGCACTTTTGAAAGTTGTTAGGGGTGTACAATTTATAACGTACGAGGACAATTATTCCAAATTCTAGTTCCCGACACGAGGAAAGAGTTACTGAAGGCAGATGAATGATGTAGAGGAATTGGAATTATATATCCATCTCGCATGTGACGATCATGAAAGGAAGAAAGAAAACGAAAATTACAAGAGAGATAGTGAGGATTAATTTCAATTATGACATGAAGCCATGATTGACCATGCAATCATCTACAGCAGACATGGGCAAACATTTAAGGGCAGGACCAGATGCAATTCAGAATAATCTAGGCGGGCCGTAGAAAAGAACAACACATGTTTATAGATAGATTATAAACTTATCATTTCTGAATTATAAATCAAACAAAACTTATAGGCTTCAAATGGTAGAAAACCTAGGGAAATAACACACCTTCATTATTAGTTAGAAGAGGAAGGAGTATGTGACAAGTGAAAATGTAACTGTGCTTCTAAACGTGTTTCATAAACTGGTTGAAACTGGGATGAGCTGATTCTTAGTTGTGCAGCTAAATGGTGGTCTGTCAATCTATTTCTGACGTTATTTTTGCGAAGCTTCATTGTAGAAAGCACCTGTTCACATATATAGTTAGATGCGAACATGGCAGTTATCATTTGTGCATGAGATTTCAAGTTTGGTAAGTTTGATTTTGGTAGGGCAGTGTGAAACTCAATTTTCGAAACGTTGAGGAATAGTTGCTTTAATTCGTTGTTCCATTGTAACTCAATCAGTTCTAGCTGTATCTCTGATTTTACTGTTTCACAGTCAACATTGCATGGTGAAAACGTCCAAGTCCTCTTCAATAACTTTGAAGTTCTGAAATCTTCATCCAAATCCGTCGTGGAGATTTTTCGCACAAAAATATATTACACAAAACGCATAAACACAATGCGTTTGAAATAGTTTTTCGCTTCTAGTTACACAGAATAGGAAATATGACCTATGTGTAATTGTAGGTGGTATAATTCGAAACTATGTCACGGGCCGGATTAGACTAGCTCTAGGGCCGCACTTGGCCCTGGCTGATCTAAATGCACCAAACCAAACCAAACCCCGTCGTTCAAAAGTTCATGAAGGGCTTACCAAGTGACCGCCGCCCAGCCATTTGGCCTGCAGATGATGGGAAGACGCGTGGTCAGCGCGTCGGGTCCCCTCGGCCGTTAATCACGGTTTCCTTGACTCACTGTCATACAGCTTCTCTATTGTCCTCACGAGGCTGAGTGCATCCCGTTCCAGCCTGGGTGCGATGCAGGTGCGCTACCCCATCACCACGGGGCCGGCATATTACAGTCACCGTAGTGACAAATTTTCACGGAAAATGAACAGAAACTGTGGAATGACCAAACTGATGTTCTCTATCGAAATTAAATGTTTTTCAGGCGGTAACCACTATTTTACCCAATTGTAATGGGCGGTTTCCTAATCCCAAAATAGAACTAAATGAGATTAATAAATACAATAAATACAAGTACTCTGCTGAAAAATAATCCCATAATAGTACTTTATGCAACTCGTCTATAATGGCTATAATTAAGACACGAGTATGTTTATAAAACGAGGGAAGCGAGTTTTATAATTACAATACGAGTGTCTTAATTGCCTTTAGAGGCGAGTTACGTACGACCGTTAATGTTCGACGATAATTATAATTTTATTATATGTTCTAGCATAAATATTTATAAATATCTGTCGAGATTCTGTCAGTTCACATTAGTGAAGAGCGCATGCACTGGACTCCCACTAAGGATCAAAGTCCTTCCAAAGCTTTGTTCTTCTTTTCTCGAGAATTGAGTGGAGTCAGCATTTGCTCTCTACCCAATAACAAATTCCAAAGCTTTAGAACATTGTTTATCCTGAACAAGCACCAACAGATGGCGCACAGGTACTATGTGGGATCATTTTGTTACTTTGGCCAAATAACACAAAATAGGCTGTTACAAACGCTTTAAAATTAAAATGTATGGTATTATCAACTGGTGATTCTTCAAATTCGATGCGTATGGAATTTCAACGGAAGGCAAATCAATGGAGACCCTAATAGAAGAGTCATGACATATGGCGGAAAAGTTTCGCATAAGAAATCCCTGTACTGAACAGAGCTGGGCCATTGATTGATCTCCGTGGATCTAATGTCATATGTTTGCTGCCTACATGACATTCTGGTGTGTTTATATCAACAACAGCATTCACTAAAATTGTCGGGGTAATCGTACGCAATGACCTGTGTACAAGTTGGAGTTGCGAATATTAAGGTACTGTGCTATTTCTTTGTCACATTCCCCAGTTTGTTTATCCTTTACAATTTCAACATTCAAATCACGTAATTCATGTGCGACATGTTGGATTTTGTTTGCATGTGCAAAGCTATCAAGTACCTAATTGGTCACACAACTGTTTCATAATGGAAATCTCGAGCTCTGATTGGTGGGAGGAACTGTATCATAATGAAAACTTGTACTTTTATGACCCTCATTACAGTACAATTTTCTGACATATAATATTAACATTTCGACATCGTCGAACATTAAGAGATTATTTAAATCGCCTATCCTTCCAGCTTACTTTCGCACACGGACTCTGCAAGTGATCATTCCTCTACCGTCACACGGACGGTGTCTGAGAGTTGAACACACTTTGTCAGCTGATACAAACGGGGGCGTGGTGGCACAGCGGTCAAGCTGTTGGCCTCTAACCAAGGTGGATTGCGTTCTATTCCCGGTCAATGCATGTCAGATTTTCGAAGTGAAATGCCTTGTCCTGTGGTTCGGATTCCACGTAAAAAGAAGGTCCCGTGGCTCATAATCACAAGATTCACGGTCACGTAAAACAAAAATCTTCCTTTCATTCAGCTGATACAACTGGGGATGATGACAGGCCCAGGCGACCGTTAACTTGAGTCATTATTAAGAAAGGGTCAGGGAAGAGACTTTGAAAGGGAATGCCCCGGCATTTGCCTGATGTTGAGAATGTGAAATCATGAAAACCATTTTCAGGACGATCGGGGTGGGATTCGACTTTACAATTTCCGCACTTGCTGCCACTGCCCTCGGGGCCGTGGTGCACGACATAACGAGCACTCCTACATCGCGGGAATAAATGCTGACTAATACAGCGAAGCCTGCTTTTAACGGGCTCTTGATTAAACGGAAACTTGTCATAAATGAAAATATTATTATTATTATAATTATTGTTATTATTATTATTATTATTACTAAAAGGTCTGTACGAAAACTCGCGTGTTAAACCACTCGCCCGGATTTACTGTTATGCGGGCTCGACGCGACACCGTTCATGCAGGGGCTATCGTCTTAATTATTCGTTTAAATGCACTTTATAAACAAATAAATATATTTCCATTTACTTTTCAAGATATGCAAGATTTTTCCTGTACTAATGAGACGATTTGGAAGTCTTTGGTACAAACCAGACCTTTTAAGAGCTTGGGTTTTGTGAAACATAAACTTTAACGTGTTTATTTTTATGATGACGATTATTCATGAATAATCCCTCCTTTGAAAGATATTTGTTCCCACAAGTAGATTTAACAAGAGGGAAAAGTCAGTCTCAATTTTTGTTGGCTATCCCCCGTAAATTGAACTACTCTGACTGGTGCCACTATTGGCATATACGGTAATTGCACTGTCTGCTTGTTTGAGAGCCGACTGTTTTCTCCTGGCCAGTAATGAAGTTATGCCCTTTACCACTTCCCTTTCCAACTCTGTTATATGCATGTGTTTGTCGCCCTTACAAGCAATCCAGGTTGATAGAGCTGCCACAAATCGTCATTGTCCCACCATGAGATCACTTGTGTCATCATTGTCATGTGGTATTAGGTTACATTTGATCACATATAACATGTTTACGAACACGAAGAGACCCAATCCATGCATTATTTGGCTAACGAGACATCTATCCGATCAATATCCGATTTTGAATGCTTATAGAGGACCTACGAGTGTGGTTTCTCCATGTAAACTGCTCATTTATGGAGTCAATGGTTGCAAGTCCTCCGATAATTTAACAGTACGGGATGTTTAGGAAAGATAATTTGCTCTTTAGATGTTCGATAATGTTCCCACTACAGTAAATAAGCTTAAATTATTATTATTATTATTTTGGTGACCTTTTTTTTCCAACTTTTAAAATAGACTTTACATGAAAACAAAATTATTTCACACAAAGAACTCCAATAACTCGTCACAGGAAATAATTTATAATATTTTTAAAGGATTTAAAATTACTAGTATTTTTACAAGAATATTAGTTATCAGAATATTTGGCTTTGCATCTCAATTTTTAGCCTATTTTCATTTATGAAAAAAAAAAATAGGCTTATGAGATCACCTCTTGTCCGTGTGTCTGTGTGTGTGTGGGTATGTGTGCGAATCGTGTGAGAGTTCCCGCCTAGTAAAATATAAACGGCTGGAGCGATTTCAATGAAACTCGGTAAGTTCATAGCACTATTCCAGATAACCCCGACCGTGCCCCTCAAATTTTGTTACGTATCACCAATCCAACATGGCGGCTGTGCGAAATATTTCATCAGCATTCAATATATCCGAAATTATTACCGATATCACCCTGAAGTTTTGTACGGTGTTAAAGGGAACTACTAGAAGTTCACCTAAGTAACTTTTTAAAATCTTGAAACTACACAACCAACATGGTGGCCAAGCGAATTTGCGACGTTTCTCACGATTTACCCAACGAAACGCAATGAAACGTAGTACGGTATATGCGTTTACAAATTGTGATGTACCGACATCTAACTTTGTTCAATTGTTTACATAACGTCAAGATGGCGGCTGTGCGAAATATTTTACCGGCATTCTATATCACTGAAACTATTACCGGTATCACCCTGAAATATTGTACGCAGATAAAGGGCACTACTGGAAGTTCATCAATTAGACTTTCAAAAACCAGTTGACTACAAAAGGAACATGGCGGCCAAGCGAAGTTGAAAGTTTAAATAGACTTTTCACGCGATTTAGTGATCCAAACGCAATGAAACTTGGTGTAGCAAATGTATATACACATTGTAATGCACTGGTATAAAATATAGTTACATTGTTTACATAACCTCAAGATGGCGGCTGTGCAGATTTTAAAATTAAGTTTTTATTTCTTGTGTCGTAATCATGCGATCGAAGTGAAAGTTTGCATAATGAATCTACGCAATAATATTTCTTTATAAATTGAAACTTTAAAAACAAATATACTTATCATGTACTATTGTTACTAAGTGACGAATGGCAACGTTGCAAAACAAGGCGACGGTAGAGTGATGTAAACAGTGTGACAATCAGTTTGCTCTGATCTTATGCGTAACAACATAACCTTTTATTACTCTCCAGTGCCTTCGCTCTTATGAACATGCCAAGAACAGAAGCATAAAGCGTGTGACAAACGTTTTTTCCCTAACTTTTACGCCCTTATCAAACTTTTGGCAAATTTGCCTCTTTCTGTAACTACCGGTACTGCCGACCAGAGTTTGAGTTGGTTAAAAACATACTTACTAAATTCTACTTCTGGAAACAGATTCAACGGTCTAGAATTGTTACGGAGACAAACATCACTTCCGATGAAGTTGTAAACCGATTTGGTAATGCTTCAAGAAACCTTGACTTTATACCGGGTGATTCACCTAAAACTTGCACTGTAAATATTTCTGAAATGGAAGGTGATATTGATATGTGGTTTTAACCTAATGAAATTGTAACCAAGGGCTCGTATTTGTAGCTGATACACTGATTTTTATAATTTTTAGAAAGTGGTTTTATTTACAACAATTACATTTTTTTAAATGGAACAATACTCATTGACATTAAAAAAATAAAAGTAGAACACATTAGAATTCCAATGGTGTCTTTTTCACGATTCTAGTGCAAGAAGTTTACGAGATATTGTTATTTGTACACAATGGGGCAATGCCTAGGACAAACTAAAGAAAAACAAATGTGAATGAAGTAATTCTGTGGTTTCTGACAAGTACAGTGTACCCTCAAAGCTTGTGTTCAAAATGACGACCACCAGCCTCAATACAAGCTTCCAGTCTGCTATGTAAAGATTGCTGCACACGTTCTAGCATTTCAGAGGAAATTTCAGCGCAGGCAGCAGTAATACGCCGTTTCATACCATCTGGTGTAGTTGGTATGTCCTTGTAGACAGTGTCTTTTAGCTTCCCCCACAGAAAAAAGTCTAAAGGAGTCAAATCTGGAGAACGGGCCGGCCAAAGTACAGGTCCCCTTCGTCCAATCCAACGATTTGGAAACAATCCGTGAAGATAATCTGTAGTAATTCGTGCACTATGGGCCGGACAGCCATCATGTTGATACCACAGGTTCCTCCTAGTCTGAAGGGGAACGTCTTCTAACATCTGTGGAAGATGGTATGTTAGGAGGTTGAGGTACTTGCACGAATTCAGTGTTCCTTCTACGAAAAAGAGACCTATGATGTGATGGTTCACTATTCCACACCAGACGTTTACACTCCATGGACACTGTCGTTCTACTTGACGCAGCCAACGGGGATTTTCAACAGACCAATAGTGCATGTTTCTAAGATTGACTTGGCCATGATTAGAAAATGTTGCTTCATCAGTAAACAAGATACATGACGAATCTGGAGTATCACGTCTTAATGCCCATGTACAAAAGTTAACATGATTCTCAAAATCATTACCATGCAGCACTTGATGGAGAGAGATGTGATACAGATGGAACTTATGACGATGGAGAATGCGTAGTACACTTGCCTGACTCATGCCGCTTCCATGTGCAATTGCACGGGAACTAATTTGTGGATCTACTGGAACAGCAGCCAGAACCTTAATTTCTCCCTCTTCTCCAGTCACTTGTTTGTCTCTGTTACGTTTTCTAGGCGTTATACTACCACTTTCACGTAATTGATTGAAAAGGTTCACAAATAATTGCCGAGATGGTTGACGTCTAATGGGATATGTTTCCGCGTACACGGTAAAGAACGAACGGCATTCTTCCTACATTCGCCATAAACCATGAGCATGTCGGCTTTTTCTGCAATGGTAAATCTCATCCTGCAAGCACGTCCTACTACTTGAAGTATCACACAATAACTGACTGGAAAGTCGCAGTGCACTCAGTGTACACAAGCCACAACCTCAACAAACATAACAACATCGTAACCTCGCCTCTAAGCACTTGGTTGTTAGTGCGTACAATTTTCGAATAACAATCAATATCTCGTAAACTACTTGCACTAGAATCGTGCACAAAACACCATTGGTATTCTAATTTGTTCTACTTTTATTTTTTGAAATGTCAATGGGTATTGTTCCATTTAAAAAATTGTAATTGTTGTAAATAAAACCACTTTCTAAAAATTATAAATATCAGTGTATCAGCTACAAATACGAGCCCTTGGTTACAATTTCATTAGGTTAAAACCGCATATCAATATCACCTTCCATTTCAGAAATATTTACAGTGCAAGTTTTAGGTGAATCACCCTGTATAATAGTTTAAGTTGTAAATCAAAGCAGTAATATTAATTCTTCCCATGTAAACACAATCAAGTGAGCAAGATGATTGTATAAATCAAACGTAACATAAAATTGTCTTAATTGTGTTTGTCATTAACCAAACATAAAACATCACAACAAATTGGTTGAAAAAGATATGCCAGATAGCCTTAAAACTCATAATTTTGCACCAAATTATACTGAAGTTTCCTGGGGAGAACCACGGATCCTCTATTCTTTGGGGCCTATACCATGGCCCCTAACCCCCGGATGGGCACCAACCAAAATAAAACTCTATATACGCCCCTGAGAACGGGTAAAAGCATTATACATCAAAAGAGCACGAGGCGTGTCAAAGACTACACGTTCCAGACTCGTCTACCTCCTCGCAAGAGAAACATTCCTTACCGAGAACCTAAGGACAGTATTGACTCTTCCCAGCACTCGAAACTCGGAAAATCTTTTATCAACATTGAAAGCAAAAAGGGAAGAAATACCCGCAGAGTTTTATGGAACGGGGGCCATGGTAGATCTGACATGGGCCACATCAAGCTTTGAGATGAGGCACGTGTATACCAGAATGGCGGTACACGGATTTCATCATCTCATCTGTGTGAACACATCATATCATGAGCCAGTTGAGTCGTGTGAGTGCAACTTATGCGGGCAAACATGTGGACGCTACCACATAGAATTGTGAAAAGAAAAAAAAGAAAAAGAACCTTGTGGCAAGGTTTACATCGGGCAGACTTCGAGAGCAATATGCACTCGCATTAAGGAACATAATAGATGTATCAGGCTCATTCGACCTGATAAATCAGCTGTTGCCGATCATGCATTAACACCTGGCCATGATGTCATGTTCCAAGGAGTGGATGTTCTTGCCCGTATAAAGCAATATCGTCCCAGAATCATCAGGGAGGCGGTTGAAATACGTCAACACCCAGATAATTTCAACCGCGACACCGGCTACAATCTCAGTGAATCCTGGCTACCTATTATCATAACCCTGAGAAAGTAATTCACTGCTGCTTTCCGTTGTCCCTAACATGGGGCTATAATGGCGTCCATCTTTGGGCACCTTCTATATGTTTTTGTTGCTTTCTCTTAGCAATCATTGTCGTATTCCAGATTATTCCTGACGAAGAAAGGCATGGTTTCTTTCGAAACGCGTCGAATTTTAATATAATAAACACGGCATAAGCTCAAAATTCAACATTATGAATAGTAACAAGGGCCGTGAAAGTCTAAATGACAAGAAAAAAAGTTTGTTTAACGTTAATGAAAGGTGGCTATGCCCTCTAGGAAGAAACCAATTTTCAAGTGTGTAGGAGGAAAAAAATGATAGCCTACTTCCTCGCGAACATTGGCGATAATTCACGAACGCCTGATCGGATTTTAACAAATGAGGTGTCGTTGGACTCGATCCGACGGGCGGTTTGTTCTGGACAACGTATCATACTTTTAAAAAAAATTTGAAAATTTTTGTTTTTAAAAGTAGGGGATGGTTTGAAAACCAAACATGATAGAACGTTGTGCCATGCTGCAAACGAATGGTCTCTATGACATTTATTTTTAATAATATTTTTTTATTTTTCTATTTTTTTTGAAAAAAGTCCAATTTTGAAATTCCTATATTCTGGAAACTAACAAGCTCACAAAAACGTTTGTTTGACATAAATGGAAGGTCTATACCCCCTCTACACCCAAAACAAATTTCATGTCTAGGACAAAAACTATGTATTTAAATTATTTTGTTTTCTTGTTTTTTTTTTAATGGAACGTGCTCGTAGACAGTTAGACGGTAGCGATGGGCGTGTGTTACAACGAGGTTATGACTGACCATGGTGAATACAGGAAATGGCTATTTGGACGGGGCGACAAAAAGATAGAACGAGGAGTCGCTTTTTTCAGATATTTCCTATGACGAATATTTCAAAAATCCCTCATGGCGAATTCGGTGACCGTGCCGGGAAGAAATGAATTGCTATTTTGGCGGGATGGCGGAGCAGCTTATTACGGTTGGTTTTGTGATATTTCCTATGAAGGATGGAGGCAAATATTTGAAAATGTGTGCTAGGATTTTTTACCCTGAAGGGGATCTTTAACATGCTAGTAAACGGTAATAAGCGAGACCGCTGTCTGGTGCAGCAAATGGTTGTAGAATATGAAAACCTATAACTTTCGGTCGACCAAGTCATGTGTCAAAACGGTCATAGGCCTGAGATGTTATAAACTAAATATTGAACTGGGTGAAGTGACGTGGTATAGGGTGAATGTATGTGATTAACATGATCATGTATAGAAGTTGGCCGCTTGCTAGTAATTCTTATTACAGTAAAATGTTTAATAATAATAATAATAATAAAGACACACAAGTTTTCAATGCTAACACACATAGTCCTGCTTGCTGAACACTGAATACAGCGGCTTGGCGGTTTGGTGACAGAAACTGCTGATAAGACAGATATGTCTACGTGGGCAGGAAGTGCTGTGGAAGAAAAATCCTTTTAATTTTTGGTAAGTACCTATGAATGATTATTTGAATGATGAAATGCTAATGAACCTTTAACTTGTAGTTATTGATATGGTAATTAATGATTTTTTATTTATTTGTTTGTAGATAACCGGTATACCTTACATGTCTGAGAGAGAAGAAAACATTGCACTTATGAGCCCTCTAAAAGGAAACAGCAAAAGTCAGTACAAGTCAAGGTGATTTTTTTTAAATAGCTTGTTTTTTTTGTTTGATATTTTTTATTTTATTTTATGGAATGCATGTATTAACCTGAATTTAGGTATTTATATCGGTTTGTTTTATTTATTTTTAGAAACTTGGAAAGAAAATCCTTACCGCCGTAGCAGTCGCTTAAAACCCGAGACGCACTAGAGCGAAACCATTGCCAAAGAGTGAACTATTTAAAACTGAAGTAAGCCTAACTTAAAATGCTATTCCATTTTACCACTACTGAAAGCCTTTCAAGAAAAAAATCATTACCTGTACATCACTGGGACGATGATTGCTTTCTTGATCAATGGCTATGTATTGGCAAACGGTACAAGACCATATTGGTTGCTGACTGGGAAAAGTACAAGGCCATGTTGGTTTTTCTAAAAACAAAAATTTAAATTTAATTTATGGGTGGTTCCTCAACGAATATCGACAGGTTTGATCATGATAATCTGAACAAACTGACATGACATTTATTGTTGTTTATATATTGGTTAAAGGAGGGGGGGGGTGTAAATGACTGCAGCATTATAAAAAAGAAAATAAGTAAATGGGTTACTGTTAGTGCCGACACACAGTTTATTATTAAATATTTTTTGATGTTTTTTTTTTCATTTAATGTCAATTAACGTTAAAGTTTTATTTACAAGTATTGATTGATTGATTGATTGATTGAGTGAGTGATGGGGTATTTTGTTTGTTTTTAGGTGTGGTCATGCACCGTGAACAGACAGTGAACAAGCATACATTGTGCTTTAAAATACTCTGTACTATTGTGCAACGTAAATAACTTGCAATATAAAAAAGTTTTATTATAACACATGGCGTTAGTACCAAATACAACAAGTGAGGAAGTCGGTTTACCACGTGGGTTAAATTTAAAATCAGAAAACGATCGTTGGTTAACATTTGAATCCTGGCCTGTAGGCATTTCGTCGGCACATAAACTTGCTGGAGCTGGTTTCAATTACTTGAACCGAGAAGATGTTGTGCTCTGTGTGTTTTGTCTTATTGAACTTTCACACTTGGAAGAAGGGGATGATCCTATAGAGACAATTTGCGATGGTCTCCTTGTTGTCCTTACATGCTTCGAAAACAAGTGGGTAACATACCAGTGTATCCATTTTACCGAACCACAAGTTCATTGGCCGCTACTTACGTTGTTGAATCACAAGTAAATAATAATAATAATGATGTATTACCACTCAACAACGGTAGTGTCGATATATGTTGTCCATATGCCATAAAGAGTGTTGAATTGACATGTGCTTTTGAAAAATTGGGAGTTTGTAAGACTAAAGCACTAGCACTCCCAGAGTACAGGTCTGTTGAAAAACGTTTAGAATCTTATAAGAATGTTTGGCCATTAATATTAAAACACCTTACAAGACAGCTAAGTGAAGCTGGATTATTTTATACTGGTGAAGGGGATAAAACAATATGTTTTCATTGTGGATTTGCTTTAAAGGATTGGCAAATGACTGATGACCCTTTTTTGGAACACGCTCGTTGGTTACCTAACTGTAAATACATGGTGTTGCTTACAGGTCAGGACTTTGTGAACACCATTCGTAAAGAAAACGTGATTGCAGCACAAGAGATAAAAGTGCCTTTAGAGTTAGAACACGCGGAGCAAATACATGAGGCTGAAAAAAAGACTTGTCTCATGAACAGATACAAATTTGTGACCAACAATTATGTTTTTTTTTATCAAGATGAACTAGGTGTTGTATTTTTGCCTTGTGGACACATGATAGCATGTGTAAAGTGTGCATTAGCACTTAACACAAGTGCTATATGCAGAAAAGTAGTATCTGCTAGAGTTAGGGCATTTCTTGCATAAATAGTATAATTTATTAGCAATGCATAGTGCAAAATACCTAATTGCACAATATTATTAAAGCTGTTTTAGAGTGTGATAGATATGCTTTTCTTTTGTTTATAGAATACTACAATGAATGTTTTGAATGCTGTGGGACAAGCAGGTGGCTTAGAGACAAAGAAGCTCAGCGAATTGCCAACGCATATTCCAAATTCGGAAATTGAAAACAGCATATGGTGATCGTGTACTTTGTGTATGCGAAAATTTTGAGACATTTCTGCCTAACGGTTTAATGATATGACGGAGAGTGTTTTTGTTGAAGTGAATATTGCTATGCAACCTGTACACTTAATTTATGGAAGTTTTAAGAACAATAGGTGCATGGTCCGTTTTAATTAAATAAAAAAAAACAAATGTGAAATACTAAAGGAAAAATATAAGTGTAGACAATAGACTGAAAGAAAAGAAATGTGTATAGAATAATAATGTTTTATTTTTTAGTATTGTCTTTAAAAATATTATGATGAAACCAAAAAAAAATGTGTATAAAGTTTGTAAATAAATTCAAATGATATTACAATGCTGTTTTATTTTATACACAGTTACAATATTTAAAATTGCAGAGTACACATGATTATGACAATAAATGCATACTTAATACATGTCTTTACCTTTACGATAGTGTGTTTTAGGTTTAAAAACAAAGCTTGTTGTAGATCTTTTTCCACGGCCAACAATAGGTATAAAAAGGCATTATCACTGTTATAATCATAAGCAGCATCTTTATTATTATCCTCAACATTATCCTCAACATCACTAAAACCAGTTAAATATTCCTGTTCCTGTTCCTCTTCCTCTTACTCTTCCTCTTCCTCTACAGTGTCCTCATGTAGAGACTGCGTGGCTTTTGATAATGTTAAGGATTTTTGAACGTTGAATTATTTCAGCAGCAGTATTGTTTTCTAGCACTCGCTTTTTAGCATTTTTATGATTTTCTGTTGACAGCAACAATGTTTCATGCAGTACACTACATTGATGAACACTGACGCTTGAAACCTCACTATTTTTACTTTTTAGCTCACTGCGATATTGTTCTGAACGTTGTTTTGAACAACGCCAAATAACAGTTCCATTTTTATTGGTTCGTTTCACAATATATGAATATCCTTTATAGAATGCATGAGGCTTACCATACCTAGTCACAGATACTTCCATGTCAACTGTCAAGCATAGACTAAGCTCTAGTAAAGACAAGTTGGTAATAAAAACAATAGTTTAATGTGCGAGCATATATGGGTACAAATGTGGGAGCAAAAAAGTGGGAGAAAAAATTGGGAGCAAAAAGTGGGAGCAAAAAGTGGGAGCAAAAATTGAGAGCAAAAAGTGGGAGCAAAAAAAATGTAGGAGCAAGTATGGGAGCAAATGTGAAAGCAAAAGTGGGAGCAAGTATGGGAGCATATGTGAAAGCAAAAGTGGGAGCAAAAAGTGAGAGAAAAAGTGGGAGAAAAAAGTGTAAGCAAAAGTGGGAGCAAATATGAGAGCAAAAAAAGTAGGAGCAAGTATGGGAGCAAATGTGAAAGCAAAAGTGGGAGCAAAAAGTGAGAGAAAAAAAAGAGGGAGCAAAAGGTGTAAGCAAAAGTGGGAGCAAATATGAGAGCAAAAAAAAAAAGTGTGAGCAAATATGGGAGCAAAAAGTGGGAGCAAAAAGTGAGAGCTAAAAGATTAAGCAAAAGTGGGAGCAAAAAATTAGGAGCAAAATGTGGGAGCAAAAAGTGGGAGCAAAAATTGGGAGCAAAAAGTGTGATCAAAAGAAAGTATAATCTTTTCGATTGCAAATACACACAATATATACTTAACATTATAACGTGTGAGTAGTTACGAATCAATAAATACAAAAAAACGAAGTAAAAATAGATGAAACCACGGGGATTCGAACCACGGAACCCTTAACTATGAAGCTAGATCGCTTCCACTGCGCCAAGAATGCGGTAAAAGATAAACATGTAAATAACTTCTTTAGTAGGAATGTATCATATTTTGTGTTGTAATCAACGATTTCATTAGCGTTTTTTGGTGCTTCTCTAAACCATTTGACACTAAATAGGTATTATTTTGTTAGGTACATTCCTAAAAGGATGTAACCTTACGCAGTTACGGATATATATGGATTTACGAACACAATTAGTGGCCATTTTGTCTACGACCCACAACCATATGACATGGTTAATCAGACATGTTAAGTCACTTCTACGGTTACATATTGTATTATAATAGGCTAATATCCTAATGGTCACCTCCTTGAGGACAGTTTAAACCTCCATATGTACGATAAGCTGAATAGTTGAGATCAGGCCTTGTTGAATCGTAAGTTATGGTTGGGCTATAATACTTGCATGATCCATACGTCCACCATCCTTAAACTGTTAGGCGGATGACCTTGTAGTTTGGCCAAAAGACGTTTCCCACATTAAGGTATATTGTTGCAAAATTTAGTTAAGATCGGATGATTAGGGTAATCATAATTTGATTTAAGCTTTGAAAATTTGGGTGGCCACCATTACGTTTCCGTCAAGATGGCGGCGATATAAAACATGACACGGAGGTGCCCTTTGCTAGCACTACCTCTGTACCAAATTTCGTTCAATTCGGTTTCATTGTTTATGAATTGATAGAGGGAATCGATTTGCACACATACATGGCCGCCATCCACAAATTATTGGGCTGATGACCTTGTAGTATGGTCAGAAGATCCTTCATACATAAAGGTATAAAGTTACAAAATTTGGTAGAGATTGGATGATTAGGTTAGTCGTAATTTGATTTAAGCTTTGAAAATTTGGGTGGCCACCATTACGTTTCCGTCAAGATGGCGGCGATATAAAACATGACACTGAGGTGCCCTTTGCTAGTGCTACATCTGTACCAAATTTCGTTCTATTCGGTTTCACCGTGTTCGAATTGATACGGGGGGGGGAGGCGGGGACAGACATTCAGAGTACACAAACTCTCTCACACACACACACACACACACGCACACACAGACTCACACAAAGACAGACACACATTTTTAGCCTACTTTCGATTTTTGCAAAAAATGAAAGTAGACTTATGAGATCAACACAGGGCGAAAAAAGTGTGTCTGTCTGTGTGTGTGTATGTGTGTGTGTGTGTGAGTCTGTGTGTGTGTGTGTGTATGTGTGTGTGTGAGTCTGTGTGTGTGTGTGTGTGTGTCTGTGTGTGTGTGAGTGTGTGTACTCTGAATGTCTGTCCCCCCTATCAATTCGAACACGGTGAAACCGAATTGAACGAAATTTGGTACAGAGGTAGCACTAGTAAAGGACACCTCAGCGTCATACTTTATATCGCCGCCATCTTTACCAAAACAGAATGGCGGCCACTCAAATGTTCAAAACGTAAAATCAAATTACGGCTAAACTAATCATCCGATCTCTACCAAATTCGGTGACAATATACCTTTATATAGGACGCGTCTTTCACCCAAAATTCAAGGTCATCGGCCATGCCATTTCAGGATGGCGGCCGTGTGAATTATGCAACCATTTTAATAAATAGCTTAAGACCCACCAATTCCGATTATCGAGCCTAGGGGGGTTTAAGCTATCCTGAAGGTCGTGATCCGTTATTTATTATAATTTAATATTATAATATTATACAGTATGAGTGGCTTAAAAGAGCTGAGCCATTTGTGTCACACGACAAGATGGCAGCTGTCCTCATGTGCCTGTCTTATATTTCAGTAGTTTTAGTATGTTGTATGTGATATACCGTACTGATACAATAATATAAACTTTGTATGAAATGATCTTTAATGAAGATGTACTGCAGTGAAGAAATCGTTTATTTAAAGTCATTATTTGCCAACAGTTTGTATCTAATATGTCAGTTAAGAACACCTGATGTCATGGATACGGTTAGCTCTGGGCTAGCATGTTAGTCTGACACGCAGTTGACTGGGGATCGAATACTGCTACAGTTAGGTTTTTTTTTCTTGAATTATTTTACAAATGATGTGCACGAGCTTTTCCCACAGATACTGAATAAAATGTCATTTAGCTCAAAGGAGAGGATAAAGTATACACTCGTATATTAATAAAATCACAGTCCCAGCATCGCACATAAACAGAAGACATTAGAAAAAGGAGAATAGAAGAACTAGATACACGTTGTCATTAACCACAGCCTTCTTAATGCCTCTGTACGGTGCTGTCCTCTTGTGGGTTATGTGGGTAATATTGTTCCAAACATAACGCTGTGTAAATGCCTGAGCTGGCCTCCTGAAGTATGGCAATTTTGTAATACTGGTAGTTCAACTATTAGCCACGATCGCGCTCCGAATACCTTTAAACACTGCCAGCTGGATCGCCTCCCTCTTGGCTACTTTAAACTGCCTACTCATTCAACACCCATAGAACACTGCCATCGTAGTACATTACGATGGCAGTGCATAGGCGTACAAGATAAAGATTAATTCACTGATAGGTCGCAGCACCACCTACTGTGATTGGGGCGGAAGATGATTGGGGCGGAAGATTCTTAATTTTGCAGGCTGGCTTAATATAGAGATTAACGGACGTGAATGCATTACAATAAGTTAGTAGTTTTGTTATTCAATCATCATAAAGTATATAATATTGATCTTGACACTTACTGGCTTATTATCAATATAAAAGAAAACAAACAATACATTGTGGTTGGGGTGATTGTTTTAGGGATGAGGACAAAGAGTCATAAAGATACCCATACATTTAGGAGAAAGTAGGCTATATGTTCTTTGCTGAACATCTTGTTTGGCCCTGTGTAGATCTCATAAGTCTACTTTCATTTTTTTCAAAAATCGAAAGTAGGCTAAAAACAGTGGGAGCAAATTTGGGAGCAACAAGAGGGAGCAAATGTGGAGCAAAAGAGAGGGAGCAAAAAGTGGCAGCAAGTGTGGGAGCAAATGTGGGAGCAACAAGAGGGAGCCAAAGTGGGAGCAAAAATTGGGAGCAAAAAGTGGGAGCAAATGTGAGAGCAAATATGTGGGAGCAAAAAGTGGGAACAAATGTGGGAGCAAAAGTGGGAGCAAAAAGTGGGAGCAACCATGACTGGTTGTTAAGACTTTCATATCAACCAATGCACATGAATTAAATTTTAGTAGAATAATCTGAGTAATAATAATATTAATATTAATAATATTAAAAGTAAAAAAAAAATTATATTGATATTTTTCAAGGTTGAATTTTCAAAATACTGTCAAGAATAACAATTACATGAAACAGATTCAGAGAATTCTAGAGTACTTTAAGTTTAATCATTGGCTAGGTGTGATATAGAGCTAGCTAACCTAACTTAACCCCAGCTCTCCTAATTTAACCTAACTTCACCTAAACTAATGTTATACAAGTTGTGACTTGCTTTGAGACTGGCTATGACGTCACAGATTAATGGTGGTGGGAGGCTGGATAAAAAGGAATTATTTTTTTGTTTAATGAAGAGTTATGTTTCTAGAAAATCCAACATGGCCTTGTACTTTTCCCAGTCAACAACCAATGTGGTCTTGTACTGTTTGCCAATACATAGCCATTAATCAAGACAGCAATCATCGTCCCGGTGATGTACAGGTAATGATTTTTTTTTTGTTTAGAAGTTTTCAGTAGTGGTAAAATGGAATGGCATTTTAAGTTAGGCTTACCTCAGTTATACATAGTTCACTCTTTGTCAATGGTTTCGCTCAAGTGCGTCTCGGGTTTTCAGCGAGAGATTCGGCGGTAAGGCTTTTCATTCCAAGTTTCTGAAATGAAATAAAACAAACCGCTATAAATAACTAAATTCAGGTTAATTCATGCAATTCATAAAATAAAATAAAAAATATCAATAAAATGAAACAAGGGTCCCAGGAATCAACCTGGGAGGAGTCCTCACGGCTCTGGGCTAATGGGAGTGAAATGCGTTGATGCATGTCAGCTGCGACTTAAACATATTGGATTCAGCAAAAGAATCCAACTTAGCCTCTTTCACTCCAACTCCAGCATGTAACCTACAAGAGGTGCCCCCTGTTAAGCCGAGCAACCCAGTGGAAGGTTGGGTAACCAATCCCAGTGGGAAGCTGGGTCGGCGAGCCGATCAGTGCTGGGGACTCCAAGGCTCACAACCTTGGCAGTACATTGGTCAGTGTGCAATATAACTGGCCCCCTATCTACAGTTTTTTCAACTGTGAAAAGCATGGAGGAAACATCTGCTAAAGCAACTACCCCAGGTGGTAACCAATCCACCGTCGTCTTGCACGACGCATGCAGGCCTTCGGACTTTGGGGAGCCTGCAACGACATGCTTGGAGGTATCGGAGACTCCAAGATCAGACACAAACGACGCAACTTCTTCGCAACATTCAACGTGAACTCCCTTATGAAGGTCGGTAAATTGAAACAACTGATTGACACCCTACAACATCATCAAATCCTGATCGCAGCAATTCAGGAAACAAGGTTTGTTGATGCAGAAGCTTTTGACTCACAGGGGTATAGAATCTTCAAAGGTAAAGTCGGAAAACCTGTAGTAAAATCCATCCCCCACCTTGGCACAGGATTTGTGGTCAGTAAGAAGATTTTAGAGTCCATCACCAACTTCACGTCCCCCAACAGTCGAGTCTAGATCCTTTCGTTTCGAAGCACAAATCAAATCTACACCATGGTGAACGTCCATGCCCCAATTAATCAAGCTAACAGAATCGATCCACAAGGGACGGAAATATTCTGGGTAGAGCTTGAAGATATTCTATCCAAGATTCCCAAGGAACACATCATCGTCCTTCTTGGGGACTTCAATGCTCAGCTCGGTAATGAAAAGAAATTCAAGAATATTATCGGAGAATACCCTGCCCACAGAAGAACAAACCGCAATGGAGAAAGGTTAGTGGAGTTGTGCAAGGCGTTCAACCTAGTGATGAAGTCAACCGCTTTCAAACGACTTCCTGCAAAACAGAAAACATGGACATCCCCAAATCCCCATCTCGGCGAATTCCAAATTGACCACGTTGCTATTTCTCGTAAATCTCGTAGAGAAATCCAGAATGTAAAAGTCTTAAGAAGCGCGAATCTTGACTCTGATCACTATCTTTCAAAGATAAAATTGAAACTTCTTCCAAGATCCACCAAGAGATTTCAGGGAAGAAGGATCAACAGGTTTGATGTGGAAAAACTGAAAAAACAAAGCGAATTCAGTCAGAACTTGAAACACTTGAGCCACAGAATTGGGAACAACTCAAAGAAGCAATTCTTGAAACGGCACAGGAAACCATCCCACTGACAAAGTTGAGGCGGCATCCTTGGTGGACTAATGAATGTGACGATGCCATTCACCAAAGTCGGCTTGCCTGGTTGCGATGGAACAAACAGAAGAATGAAGAAAACAGAGAGAGATTCCTGTTCGTGAGAAAGCAGGCTGATAAAACCATACGCGGGATAAAACGAGCATTCCAAAAAAATCAGTTGGCACAGATAAACCAAGATTTCAAAAAGAACAACACCCGTGATTTCTATAAAACCTTCAAGCAAAATCTCAGTAAATACACACCACCCAGTCATCACTTTAGGAATCCCGATGGGAAAGTTGCTTACAATGACAAAGACAACTGCCAGATCCTGGCGAAATACTTTGAGTCCCTTCTCAATTGTGAGGCTCCAACATCGAAATTTTCCTTTCACAGTAATGTGCTCGTCAATCCAGACTCAAGTCCACCAACTAGGGAAGAAATCAAGCAGAACAATAAAGCACCAGGTGAGGATTCAGTAGTTGCCGAACTCTGGAAATACGCAGGTGAAAAACCAGTCGACAAGCTAACGGATATCATCCGGGAGATTTGGGAAACAGAGAAACTGCCCAGTGTTTGGACATCGGCACTAATTCATCCCCTGCACAAGGAAGGTGATAAAGCGGACGTAAACAACTATCGTGGCATATCACTCCTCTCGATAACATACAAGATTCTCGAGAAAGCCCTTCAAACGAGAGCGGAAGCACAGCTCGATCAACACCTGGGCGAATACCAAGGTGGGTTTCGAAAGGGGCGCTCTTGTGTTGAGCAAATCTTGTATCTAAAATCAATTCTATCGTACATGAATCTGACAAGTAAGAAATTTGTTGGGGCCTTTTTTTGATTTCAAGAAGGCTTACGACTCGCTGGATCGAAGTACCCTGATCCAGGTTTTAAGAGAATTTGGTTTAGATAATAAGACAAGAGCAATCATTCACCAATCCCTATTGGATACGGCTTCCAAAGTGAAATTCAGGGGAGAGATTTCTGAATCATTCGCAATACGGACAGGGGGTGAGACAGGGAGATGGGCTCTCGCCTCTTTTATTCAACTGCGTTCTTGAGAAAGTTATTCGAGAATGGCGTAAAGAATTGTGTAAGGATGGTATAGAGAATGGGGTCAGACTAAGTTGTAAGAACAACAACCTGACAATCGACTGTTTAGCTTTCGCAGATGATGTTGCAATTTTCTCTAATTCTCTTAACACAGCCGCACAACAAATCAATCAATTACAGGTGAAAGCAGCAAAGGCAGGTCTTCAGATTTCGTTTGAGAAAACGCAGTTTATAACGAACATCAAGTCGGAACCCAGAGAACTTACGGTGAATGGAGGAAAAATAACTCAGGTAGAGAAATTCAAATACCTGGGTGAATGGATTGAGCCCAACATTCGTGAAAAGGAAGCCTTCGTGGCATGGATTAACAAAATGAAAATGGCTTACCCTTTAACCAAAGACATTTACAGATCACGATCAATGTCATTCAAGACCAAACTGAGGCACTTCGTTACCGTCAAGGAACGAGGAGAGTATAGAAGACGACACAACGATGAACTCTATCTACATGTGGAGAAAATAACGGACACCATTCGCAAAGGAAGACTCTCTTTTTATGGCCATATAACACGAATGAACTCCGGAAGTTTGTCCAATCGAATCTGTGCCTACTTTGTGGGAAAGAAAACCAAAGGGATCTGGTTTACAGAGGTGGAAAAAGACCTACAAGAACTGGGGATATCACATGAGGACATCTTGGAACGCGACTCTTTGAAGAAGAAACTTGGGGGATACAGAGTTTTCAGCCAAAACCTATATTGAAAACCGGCAAGAAGTGGACCGAAGAACGAAGGGAAGCTCACTGAAGAAGAATGCGCGAATACTGGGCCAATGTGAAAGAACGAGGGAAAAGGCAGTTGAAATAACGTGGTCCATAGACGACCGAAACAGCTTTTGGCTGTTTCCTTCTAGTGGGCTCAAACGTGCAATGGTTTCTTCTCTCTCAGACATGTAAGGTATACCGGTTATCTACAAACAAATAAATAAAAAAAATCATTAATTACCTTATCAGTGACTACACGTTTAAGGTTAATTAGCATTACATCATTAAAATAATCATTAATAGGTACTACCCCAAAAAATAAATGGATTTTTCTTCCACAGCTCTACTGTATACGTCCGTTTGCTAAAATGGCAAGTGGATGACTAACAAAATCGTTATCAGTCTGCTTAGCAACAGAGAGAGAGACATTTTCTCAGCGTTTTGAGCTTGAATGGTTGTCTGTCTCGCACGTGTTCCCACGCCTCCCCACATTCCTCAAGAGCGATAAGATTCATATACCTTATACTAGTTTCATGTTTTTAAGAAAGAACCAAAACGGCTGCCTCTTATACATTGGTATTACTACTGCATAAGAACCAACATGGCGGCTGTTTAAACGCCAGACCTGCTAGCCTCTACCAGGCAAGTAAGCTGATATCGCACTTCCTGCCCACGTAGACATATCTGTCTTATCAGCAGTTGCTGTCACCAAACCGCCAAGCCGCTGTATTCAGTGTTCAGCAAGCAGGACTATGTGTGTTAGCATTGAAGACTTGTGTGTCTTATTATTATTATTCTTAAATATTTTACTGTAATAAGAATTACTAGCAAGCGGCCATCCTAAATACATGACCATGTTAACCAAATACATTCACCCTATAACTCGTCACTTCACCCAGTTCAATATTTAGTTTATAAAATCTCAGGCCAATGACCTTACCGTTTTGACACATGACTTGGTCGACCGAATGTTATAGGTTTTCATATTCTACAACCATTTGCTGCGCCAGACAGCGGTCTCGCTTATTACCGTTTACTAGCATGTTAAAGATCCCCTTCAGGGTTAAAAAAATCCTAGCACACATTTTCAAATATTTGCCTCCATCAGTCATAGGAAATATCACAAAACCAACCGTAATAAGCTTCCCCGCCATCCCGCAAAATAGCAATTCATTTCTTTCTGGCACGGTCACCGAAATCGCCATGAGGGATTTTTGAAATATTCGTCATAGGAAATATCTGAAAAAAGCGACCCCTCGTTCTAAATTTTTGTCGCCCCGTCCAAATAGCCATTTCCTGTATTCACCGTGGTCAGTCATAGTCTCATTGTAACACACGCCCAGTGCTACCGTCTAACTGTCTACGAGCACGTTTCATTTTAACAATAAAAAAAAACCAAGATTTTTTTAAAATGCATAGTTTTCGTTCTAGAGACTTGAAAATTTATTTTGGGTGTAGAGGGAGTATAGACCTTCCATTTATGTCGAGCAAACGTTTTGTAAACTTGTTAGTTTCTAAAATATAGGAATTTCAAAATTGGACTTTTTTCAAAAAAATAGAAGAAAAAAAATATTATTAAAAATAAATGTCATAGAGACCATTCGTTTGCAACATGGCACAACGTTCTATCTTGTTTGGTTTTCAAACTATCACCTACTTTTAAAAACAACTTTTTTCAAAAAAAAATATATATAATACGTAGTCCAGAGCAAAGCGCCCGTTGGCTCGAGTCCAACGAGTCCTCATTTGTTAAAATCCGATCAGGCGTGCGCGAATTATCGCCAATGTTCGCGAGAAAGTAGGCTATCATTTTTTTCCTCCTACACACTTGAAACTTGGTCTCTTTCTAGAGGGCATAACCACCTTTCATTAACGTCAAACAAACTTTTTTCTTATCTTCCCCGTTTCCAAAATAATCAAAAATTCAAAACCAACAATTAAAAAAAAAAAAAAAAATACCAACACACATTCTTAGCAATGAGGACGTCATCCCAATGCCAACAACACCTCATTTGTTAAAATCCGACCAGGCGTTGGCAAATAATCGCCAATGTTCGCGAGAAAGTAGGCTATCTTTTTTTTCTCCTACACACTTGAAACTTGCTGTCCCCCTAGAGGGCATAGGCACCTTTCATTAACGTCAAACCAACTTTTTTTCTCATCTTTGGCGTTTCCAAAATAGCGCCAATTTCAAAATCAAGAATTTTCAAGAAAACATTTTAAAAATACCAGCACACATTATCAGCAAAGTGGACGTCACCCCAACCCCAACAATACCTCGTTCGTTAAAATCCGATCATGCGTTCGGGAGATATCGCCAAAGTTTATATGAAAGTAGGGGGATAAGTAGCTCTCTCATCATCCCACTACTCTTTTTGTATTTATATCCTACAGACATGAAAGTGATTTAGGGGGTAGAGGGCGTAGGGAACTTTCATTTATGTCAAACAAACATTTTTGTAAAATTCCTAGTTTCCAAAATATAGGAAATTCAAAATTGAACTGTTTTGAAAAAAAAAAAGATAAAAAATAAAGGTCAGAGACCTTTTGTTAAGCTATTGCACACCGTTCTATCATGTTTGGTTTTGAAACTATCACCTATTTTTCAAAAACAAAAAAATTCAAAAAAAATTACAAAAATATAACGAGTGGTCCATAGTCAAGGCACGTCAGCCTGAGTCCAACAACACCGCATTCGTGAATCTCCGACCATGGGTTCGGGAGATATCGACTCGCATTGAAAGTAGTGGTGGGGGAACAGAACTCTCATCAACCCCCTACTGTTGACGATTAATTCTGATTTCAAGAAACCAACCATAATACGTTTATGACTGATAATGTTGCGACATTTATTCTTGAATTATTTGTCCGAGTATAGATGTCTTTAAAAATGGGAGTCTCAAATGTAACATTCACTTCTTCGTGTACCGGTATTTTGACGATTTCTTCCCGTACTTTAATGGAGATGATTTCAGCACATTCCGGTATTGTAGGCTTATCGTGGTAATGCGGCAATTTTCTTGTGTATGGCCTCTTCATTATTAGCTTATTTTCAATTTTGAAAAAAAAAAGGCTTATGAGATCACATTTTGCCCGTGTGTGTGTGCCCTTCCTCCTAATAACATCTAAACGGCTGGAGCGATTTCAATGAAACTCGGTAAGTTCATAGCACTATTCCGGACGACCCCGACCGTGTCCTTCAAATTCTGTTACGTCTCACCAATGCAACATGGTGGCTGTACGAAATATTTCACCAGCATTCAATATCTCCGAAACGATTACCGATATCACCCTGGAAATTTTCACGGTGATAAAGTGAAATACTAGAAGTTCACCTATGTGACTTTTGAAAAACTGGTAAGGGTCCTTCAAATTCTGTTACGTCTCACCAATGCAACATGGTGGCTGTACGAAATATTTCACCAGCATTCAATATCTCCGAAACGATTACCGATATCACCCTGGAAATTTTCACGGTGATAAAGGGAAATACTAGAAGTTCACCTATGTGACTTTTGAAAAACTGGTAACTACAAAACCAACATGGCGGCCAAGCGAATTTGCGACTTTTAAATAGACGTTTCTCGCGATTTAACCAACCAAACGCAATAAAACTTGGCACAGTATATGTTTATTATACATTTTAATGCACCGACATCAAACTTCGTTCAATTGTTTACATAATCACAAGATGGCGACTGTGCGAAATATTTCACCGGCATTCTATATCTCTGAAACTATTAGCGGTATCACCCTGAAATTTTGTATGGAGATAAAGGGCACTCCTGGAAGTTCGTCTGTAAGAGTTTCAAAAACCGATTAACTACAAAACGAACATGACGGCCAAGCGAATTTGAAAATTTTAAATAGGCCTTTCTCGCCATTTAATGTTCCAAACGCTATGAAACTTGGTACAGGAAATGTTTATACACATTGTAATGCACTGGTATCTAATTTAGTTCAATTGTTTACATAACCTCAAGATGGTGGCTGTGCGAATTTTAAAAATAAGTTTTTATTTATTGTGTCTTAATCATGCGATCGAAGTGAAAGTTTGAATAACGAACCTACGCAATAATGTTCCATTAATGGTACATGGCTCTATGGCCTATACATATAACAATCCAAAATGGCGAGCATCCGAAATATATTGATGAATCTCAATATCTACGAATCTTTTACAGCAATCAAACTGAATTATTTATGTTCATAGAGGCTACGGACATAAGTTCACCTATAGAACTTTCAGTAACCTGGTGAGCTCAAGTCCAACATATAATAATAATAATGTTATTGGTTTTACGTCCCTTTTAACTACACTGGCTTTTAGAGACGCCGGGGTGCCGGAATTTTGCCCCGAAGGGGAACTTTTACGTGCCAGTAAATCTACTGACACGGCTCCCTCGAATTTGCGCACCCTCAAATGCCAGCTGACTGCGCCAGGTTTCGAACCTGCAACCTTGGGCTCAGCAAGCGAGAACGTTACCCCTGAGCCACGCAGCCAGACTCAAGTCCAACATGGCGGGACGCGAAGTATAAGTATATAAATGGACGTTTCTCGCTATTTAACCATCCGAGTGCAGTGAAACATTGCACATTAAATGCATATACAAATGTTAATCCACTGCCATCTAATTTATTTCAATTGCTTTCATAACCACAAGATGGCAGCTGTGCGAAATTTTAAAATCTCGTTTTTACTTGTTGTGTCCTAATCATGCGATTGAAGTTTGAATGCTACACGAACACAATAATCTTCATGTAACAGTACATAACTCAAGGACCTACATATATAAAATCCTACATGGCGACCATCCGAAATATTTAGTCGGTTCTCAATATCCACGAATCTATTACAACAATCAAAATGAAATTTTGTATGTTGGTTGGTTGGTTCCTCAGTTTAGGGGCTGCGACAACGCGGTCATGTAGCCCCGTGTACTTTGGGTGTGTGTAGAATCTGTCCGATAACCGGTGTTAATTGTGATGGCAGTATTAGTGTGTGTATCTGTTTTTTGTTTCAAGTTAGGACTGCAAATTTGAATTTTTCAAATAGTTCCTACTTTTGCCGCCAAACGCAACCGTCAACGACTACTAGGCCTAGTTCAGAACTTAGCTACTAGACACCACCGCAGTCGGCTCTTGGCAACGAACGTAGAAACCTAAGAGCGTTGTTTACATTCCTAACCTATACAATTAACTTCACAAGGTGTAATTAGTGGAAGGTTCTTTAACATGCCATAAATCTATGACATGAGACGGCCGGCTTTACTTCTCCTCCGAAGGAAGGCACACTGAGGGATTTTTAACGCACTTAAATAATCCGACGGCTTCGGCCGGGTTTGAACCCGCTATCTTGGGAATAGAAGCTCAGCGTGCTACCAACTACGCCACCGAAGCCACCTTTTGTATGTTGACAGAGGCAATTAACTATAAGATGGATATATGAAAATAGGCTGTATAGTTCTTCACGGAACTACTTGTTTTTGTTGAGATCATGGTCCACGGAAAAAGCGACTGAACAGTGCCCGGTTTTAATCTTGCTTTCCCACCTTCAAATACAAACGCACACATTCAGTGGTTGTTATCGAAATGTCTAATCAGTTTATAGGTACAAAAAAGGAATTATTTCCCTTTGTAAATCACACTTACCCAACACAGTTTTCGTCAAGTCATCGGATTGAAAATGATGGGAACATACTTTAATATTTTCGGTCAGAATTTTCTCACCGAAATGTATCCTTACAATAACATGTAACCATTTCTTAGTAATTTCTTTATTTTGTGGAAATTGGTGAAACGAGAACGGGCTTCCCTGATATTTTCAAAGATGAACACTGCAATAGCTCGGCATAGTTACGAAAATTACAATTTAAACAACTTAAATGCTTGGATATTAGCTGCATGAGAATACAGGAGACAGATGAAAAGCACCTTGCGCTTACCCAGTACAACAGCATTGCGCTCTATCGGTGCTAGTTCTATACACCCCTATTCAAGTGAGGACTGCAGATTTTTTTGTTCAAGTAGTTCCTACCTTTGCCGCCAAACGCCACCGTCAACGACTACTAGCTGAGAACTTGATTACCAGATGCCACCGCAGTCGGGTCCTGGCGACGAACGTCGGAACCTAAAAGCGTTTGTCGAATGTTTAATCTAGTCTATATATAATTTTGCTACACACAGGTGTAATTAGGGGAAGGTTCTTTAACATGATATTAATCTATGTTATGGGACCGCCGGCTTTACTTCCCCTCCGAAGGAAGGCATACTGAGGGATTTTTAACGCTCTTACAAAATCCTCCCACAGGGGCTCACATCTAGTGGGACATGGGTTGGCGACCATGGGGCCCCAGCTGAGTCCGGCATTGCTTCCACTTACTTGTGCCCGGCTCCTCTCCGTCTTCTTTCCTGTCGATCTCACTTGGTCGACTCTTGTTCTCTTCCGACCCCGACGTTATTCGGGTATCCGAGGCTTAGGAGTCTCTTCCTTTCCCGCCTTAATTGGCCCTTATCTCATCTTTTCTGATACCCTCCTTCTGCGAGGGTTCAGCCCTCTTTTTCATTTCCTGTTATCTCCTGCCTTTTGCAAAAGGCCCTCAAGGAGGCAGGATGTATGTAGCCCCACCACTTCTGGTGCACCCTAGATATTGCTACTCCCTCAGGGGCTCACGGCTGGTGAGTTTGGGAGTTGGCGACCCCGAGGGATTTCTGATCTGGGTCCGGTTTTCCCCCTTTTATCCATTACCTGTGTGATGGACCCTCTCGTCTTTCACTTTCCTATCTTCCTTTTATGGCTCGCTATGCTTCCAAGTCTCTCAATCCGCATTCTTCGAGGATTGAGGGCATTTCTTTTCCTCCTGTCCTTTATTTGCCTTATTCTCCTTTCGTTTCCCATTTCGTCTTCTAATTTATAAGTTAGTAGTTAGTTTTAGTTATAGTTTACATTTCGTTATCATCTTCACGATCACACAAACCATTAGGGTCCGATAATCTAGATGTTAGGCCCCTTAAAAGAACAATTGTCATCATCATCTTAAAAAATCCGACGACTTCAGCCGGGTATGAACGCGCGATCTCCACTCATCACTATACAATAATTGCGTTGATTGGGTGTTAATGACGTCTTTGCAACAGGCGCCTATCAGGCGCACTGCGCCCGACGGAGGGTTAACACGTCACATAGCCTATAACTAACAAATCTGGACAAATTGCGCTAGTTCAAAAACTACTGCAACTAAATAAGTATATAATTGCGCTGCCTGGGGTTTTTGTGAGAATCTACCCACATAACCTAACGTCAGTGCCTTTTGAGGATCCAACCAGCCTTCGGGCTGACTACCCAACAGACAGAAAGGAAGGAAGATTGTAGTTTTACGTGACCGTGAATCTCGAGATCATAAGCCACGGGGTCTCCTTTTAACGTGGAATCCGAGCCACAGGACGTGACATTTCACTTTAAAAATATCGCATTGACCGGGAATCGAATTTGGTCCGTCGTGGTGAGAGGCCAACAGCTTGACCGCTGCGCCATAACGCCTCTAAATAAGTATATAGGGTGTAACTAAATAATTGGGAAAGCTCCCGAGATTCGATAGAGGACTTGACAACAAGTAAAACATGTCCTGTAAACATTGGTGTATTTGCTTACGTTTCCGTGTTACATGCATCGATTGTGGTGTACATAACACAGACCGCTTCACTACGTAGGTTGGTCATTTCTATTGATAAAGTGTACGTTACAACTTACAGTTCTCTATAGAAGGTGCTCGAAATGGCTACCACGAGCTGAGTTGCAGACGTCTATGCGCCGCATCATTGACTGTCTCACACGCTCCCATATTCCCAGCGTCTGCTGTATCTGCTGACATCCTTGCTCTATTCGCTGACGCAGCATGTCCACGTTGTGAATAGCTGTGGCATAGACAATGGCCTATAAATGACCCCATAAGGAGAAGTCTAATGGGATGAGATCGGGAGAACGAGTAGGCCACGGTGTCGGTCCCTAACGCCCTATCCATTTTCACACAGACTTGAATAGCGACGAAACGTACAAGTGGCCTGTGTGCCCTCCACAAATAACCAACTAGCATCGTGCCGCCGTCTGTGTTATGCACACCACAAGAGATGCTTCTAACACGGCATCGAGCGCACATGCACCATATGCTTACAGGATATGTTTTGCATGTTGTCAGGTCCTCTATCGAATCACCGGAGCTTCCCCACATATTTAGTTACACCCTATTAGCCTACTTTCGATTTTTGCAAAAAATGAAAGTAGACTTATGAGATCAACACAGGGCGAAAAAAAGTGTGTCTGTCTGTGTGTGTGTATGTGTGTATGTGTGTGTGTGAGTCTGTGTGTGTGTGTGTGTCTGTGTGTGTGTGTGTGTGTGAGTGTGTGTACTCTGAATGTCTGTCCCCCCCCCCTATCAATTCGAACACGGTGAATGCGAATTGAACGAAATTTGGTACAAAGGTAGCACTAGCAAAGGACACCTCAGTGTCATGTTTTATATCGCCGCCATCTTGACGGAAACGTAATGGCGGCCACACAAATGTTCAAAGCTTAAATCAAATTACGACTAACGTAATCATCCGATCTCTACCAAATTTTGCAACATCATACCTTTATGGGGGGATCATCCTTTGACCAAACCAATAGGTCATCAGCGTAATAGTTTGCGGATGGCGGCCATCTTTGTGTGAAAATCGTTTCCCCCTATTAATTCGAACACGGTGCAACCGAATGGAACGAAATTTGGTACAGAGGTAGTACTAACAAAAGGCACCTCAGTGTCATGTTTTATATCGCCGCCATCTTGACGGAAACGTAATGGCGGCCACACAAATGTCCAAAGCTTAAATCAAATTACGATTAACCTAATCATCCGATCTCTACCAAATTTTGCAACATCATACCTTTATGGGGGGAGCATCCTTTGACCGAACCAATAGGTCATCAGCGTAATAGTTTGCGGATGGCGGCCATCTTTGTGTGAAAATCGATTCCCCCTATTAATTCGAACACGGTGCAACCGAATGGAACGAAATTTGGTACGGAGGTAGTACTAACAAAAGGCACCTCAGTGTCATGTTTTATATCGCCGCCATCTTGACGGAAACGTAATGGCGGCCACACAAATGTTCAAAGCTTAAATCAAATTACGATTAACCTAATCATCCGATCTCTACCAAATTTTGCAACTACATACCTTTATGGAGGGAGCATCCTTTGACCAATCTAATAGGTCATTCACCTGATAGTTTGCGGATGGCGGCCATCTTTATGTCAAAATTGATTCCCCCTATTAATTCGAACACGGTGGAACCGAATGGAACGAAATTTGGTACAGAGGTAGCACTAGCAAAGGGCACCTCAGTATCATGTTTTATATCGCCGCCATCTTGACTGAAACGTAATGGCGGCCACACGAATGTTCAAAGCTTAAATCAAATTACGATTAACCTTATCATCCGATCTCTACCAAATTTTGCAACTACATACCTTTATGGAGGGAGCATCCTTTGACCAATCTAATAGGTCATTCACCTAATAGTTTGCGGATGTAGGCCATTTTTATGTCAAAATTGATTCCCCCTATTAATTCGAACACGGTGGAACCGAATGGAACGACATTTGGTACAGAGGTAGTACTAGCAAAGGGCACCTCAGTGTCATGTTTTATATCGCCGCCATCTTGACTGAAACGTAATGGCGGCCACACGAATGTTCAAAGCTTAAATCAAATTACGATTAACCTAATCATCCGATCTCTACCAAATTTTGCAACTACATACCTTTATGGAGGGAGCATCCTTTGACCAATCTAATAGGTCATTCGCCTAATAGTTTGCGGATGGCGGCCATCTTTGTGTCAGAATCGATTCCCCCTATTAATTCAAACACGCTGAAACCAAATGGAACGAAATTTGGTATAGAGGTAGCACTAGCAAAGGGCACCTCAGTGTCATGTTTTATATCACCGCTATCTTGATGGAAACGTAATCGCGGCCACCCAAATGTTAAAAGCTAAAATGTAATTACGACCAACCTAATAATCTAGTCTCTACCTAATTTTTCAACACCATATCTTTATGTGGGAAACATATTCTGACCAAACTGCAAGAACATCAGCCCAATAGTTTGCAGATGGTGGCCAAGTATGTGTGCAAATCGATTCCCCCTATCAATTCAAACACAGTGAAACCGAATTGAACGAAATTTGGTACAGAGGTAGCACTAGCAAAGGGCACCTCATATTCATGTTTAATATCCCTATAGCACGTTGTATTTCAACAAGCTCCTACAACCAACATTCAATCATACTCCTTGAAAAGGACAAAGAGTTATAACAATACCCATGCTTTTAGGAGAAAGTAGGCTATATGTTCTTTACTGAACATCTTGTTTTTGTAAATACCATCTCATCACCCATACATACGCTGGCCCATCGAAACTGGTCATCCAAGTGTATTTATTAATCTCGTGTTTTTTTATTCAAGATTAAGGGAAATGCCCATTACAATCGTTTTGACGGACTGAAAAACTTTACATTTCGATTACTAAGCCAAGACTTAAAACAATGGCTTCCAACACGATGATGATAATTTTATAAAATACTTGCCTAGCTTATATTCGGATTATTCAGTACATTATCATTTTCAGAATATTACGTTTTAGTGCGAATACTTTTTCCACGACAATTTCATATCACATGATCACATTTTTTACCAATATTTCATATGTAATTACACTTTGCTATTGATTAAAAGTATGGTCTAATATGCTATTACTTCTAAATAATATTCAGCTAGGAATTATTTTATTTTTTCATATTTTAACGCTGGGGAAGACCATAATATGGTCGAAACATCTTCGATTTGGTTCGTTAATTTCCATTAATTGAGAGATTGTTAATGATTTGGGTGGAATAAATAGATTATATAGCAATTTGGTACTTCGTTCTTTCAGTTGCCAATGAACATGACATGAATAATTTCATATTGTTACCCATTTTATGTTTAAACAGGAGTCCGACAAGGAGATGGGTTTGTGTACTCTATTGTTTAATCTTGTGCTAGGAAAAGTTATTAGGACCTGGGAGAAAGAAGTTAAAGGAATAACCCTTAGCAGACGACGTGATAACACAATTCATTTACGGTGTTTGGCCTTCGCTGATGATCTCGCAATCTTGTCTAAGAACAGACAGGAAGCGATTGCCTACACGGAGAAACTTCATGAAATTGCATCCAGAACAGAACTCCTGATCTCATACCAGAAAATACCCTAGATGGAGGGATCTCTTCCACACCTAAATGGACTACCAATGACAAGCAAATTCGGCAAAATATCTCAAGTGTTTAAATTCAAATACTTGGGAGAAGTCAGCCAACCTTCCGGACTGAATCAATTGTGAAGCAAACAAAGTAAGGATCTCTAAACTGCAAAAAGCATACAAACCCACTTGGAACAGACATAATAATCAATGTCTGGAAATGCAAAATTACGGCATTATAACACTCTAATCAATCCTGAAGCGCTATATGCTTCCGAAACGCTGATTATTGGGGGGAGATCATTAATTAAAGATGTGGAAAGGCAAGAAAGGAAAATCCTAAGAAAAAATGGACCAGTCTGTACAGGGGGAATCAGGATGAAAAGAAAATCCCAAGAGGTATACCAGCACTCTTAGGAAATCTCAGACACATTCAGGAAAATACGATTGAAATTTTACGAGCATATCCTCAGGATGGCCAATCAGAGACTGACCAAAGGGATTATTAACCTTGCCCTGTCAATGAAAGTTAAAAACACCTGGCTGCTTGAAGTTTGAAAAGATCTTCAGGAAATAGTCATCATAGATGACATTGTACAAGACAGAGCTAAGTTCAGAGAATTAGTCGATAATCACTACTTTGCAAACCATCCAAGTACTATCACCAACAAAACAGGGTCAGAAGATCTCAAGCGAAGCCACAGCGAGATGATGAAGAGATTATGGGTGAAGAGAAAGGCAATGCCATCAGCTAAATAAGTTCAATGGCGCTCCTTAGGCGGGCATGACGAAGAAATAATAATAATAATAATAATGAATAATATGGCTGTGCGTGTTAAATAACTCACCACGACCACGATGTAGGAGCTGCAGGGTGTCTGGAGATCGTAGATTCAAATACGAAAATATTTTACTAATTCTATTAAACTGTGAATTATTTGGGAATGAATAACATGCTATACCACTTTTCACGTGTGTGTGCTTTTGAACTTGGTCTTATTTTATATATTTTAAATAATCCCAGGTCCCTGTTTCAAAGCAATGTTTTCCTGTGTTTTGCTGATGACATCGACTACCAACTGTCTAATGACATCGATAAACACCAGTCGTTAGGAAACACTACTACAGACTCCACAGTTTCACAGGATTTCAGACAAACTCTAGACACTCCCAAGTATACGGGGATAAATGACCTGGATGTCTAAACACCTGAAAAGAAACAATAACACCACCAACATCTTCAAAAAATTATCATTCCATATAATTTTCATCGTTGAATCCATGACGTTGATGAAACACCTCAACATAGAACTGCAGCTCAGCCTCACTTCTCCAATTATTCCCAAATTATTCCTTAGCAAACTTCTTTGTATTATTGACCCTGGTTTCCAAGGATAAGGACTGCTCCGTTTCAAAGAAGACACAAACAACGTTGAGGGGTCATCAGATGTTTTCAATTCGTTGTTGAAGTGGAAGTGAATTGTTGTTTTAATGGGCGGAACAGCGAGGTCATATGCCCCTCTCACCATCTGAATGTCTTTTTCCACAAATTTACCACGACTCGAACACACCTGTTTGATGCTCATTCTATCCCTGAAATTACGTCAAATAATATATTTGCCTATTATTAGGAATAAAACACTACTGAATGCTCCAATTTGGTTACTTATTATTATCTTACATTTCATAATTACCTTACATTAAGACCGACTATGCAACCATGAAACCTTGTTTATTTTGAACTTGAAAATATAGCACGGGAACTGAGGAATAATCAAATAAATATCCTCTATCGCAAAATAAACCCAAATAGATAAAGCGTAATGCTGTTTGTATAATGGTCTACTTTTGTATGATACCACTCTCACAACAACTACTACAACAACAACAATGGAAATATCAATAGACAATAGGAAAATGATGAGTAAAGTAATACTTTCAGACGAAATCTTGCAGTAATATTATCGGAGAGTACCATTAAAAACATCATACTTGTAACGTAACTCAGTGTTACGTAAACTCATATTCAATCTAAATTTAAAAGTGAATATTGACTCAAAATCTTGCTCGTATTTGAAATTATGATTTCTTTATTCCGTAATTAGCCTACTTTCGATTTTTGCAAAAAATAAAAGTAGACTTATGAGATCAACACAGGGCAAACAAGAAGTTCCGTGACGAACTAAAGAGCCTAATTTCTTAAATTTAAGAATCATGCCAATGATTAATCTATATGAACCTATCTATAATAATGACGAAATTAAGTTAGTAATATCGAAATTTCCAATTAGTTCGAAATATACCTGGCATAATGTAGCCTAATAGAGCATTACTGTTGGCAGCCCTGGTGACTTAATATATTCTTAGTTCCATTTCTTAAGGTACAGAATACAAAATTTGGTTGAAGTCCAATGGATATCATGGACGTTACATGCAGTTAAACATTGGATCTGACAGCGCGCGTAAAATCATGTTGGCAACAATGACATACATGTATTGGTCAGAAATAATCTGAAATAATATGATCTATTGTTGTGTCAATATTGAATGAAATTCATTAGTTGGTATAGAAGTTGCATGCATTTTAAAATTGGACCTATCAGCTGGCTTAGAATCATGTTGGCAGCACTGACGTATATTATTTACTCCAAATTAATCTAGAATGCCAGGTACTATACGTGTGCAAAGTTTAGAGCTATTGGCTTGCATAATTTCTGATATATTGATAATAGGGTAACAAAAATAGAGACAGTATTTATTAACAGTTGGCAGCCCTGGTTACTCTTAAGAATCGGCATAGTCATATCTGATATGGTACACATAGCACACACGAAATCCATATGATAGTTTAGAAGTTACATGTATTTAAAGTTGGACTTCTCAGCAGGCTTAGAATCATGTTGGTAGTACTGACGTATATAAGTTACTCCAAATTAATATAGAACGTCAGGTACTATACGTGTACATAGTTTAAAGCTGTCGGCTTGCATACTTTCTGATACATGGGTTTTTGGATTAAAACAATTGAGAGCATTTATTAACAGTTGGCAGCCCTGGTGGTTCTTAAGAATACGCTCAGTCATATCTGTTTATGTACACATAGCACATGACCGTTGCTCACGTCCGCAGGAGTTACCTATAAATTGCCCTGCACGTGTCCCCTGGGTGGTGCTAAGCGAGCAACAACGACATACGGTGAAACTGAACAAATTACAATGTCTCAAACTCTTCGTTATAACGGTTCTTTTCAGAACCACCAAGCCATAGACATTGGACCTTCCGTCCGCATTCTCCAACTAAATATTGAAGGCATAAGTTCTGCCAAGTGTGACTACCTCCACAAACAGCTTAATAGCCTCAACATGGATATAGTCAACATTCAGGAGACACACACAAAAGATGAACAGGACCTTGCTAGACGAGGACAAATACCGGGCTATACATTAGTTGAAGCCATCCATCACCAACAGTATGGAATTGCCACTTACGCCAAATCTGGCCTGACTGGAGTACAAGTTGTTGAATCGAGTGACAAAGATCTTATCTTCTCTATAGTAGTAAAAATTAATGACCTAATCGTCGTTAATGTGTACAAGCCTCCTTGCATCAGATGGACTTCGAAAGTTTTGCCCACCTTCAACCATCCCTGCATCTATACTGGGGATTTTAATAGCCACCACACAAACTGGCGGTATGACACAGTAGATGATGATGGCGAGGTACTAACTCAATGGGCAGAAATATCCGATCTGCATCTAGTTTTTGACGCGAAAGACAAAGGCTCCTTCCATTCTACTCGTTGGGGAAGAGACTACAATCCCGACCTAACATTTGTGTCCAAGGATTGTCTTGATCAGCCTCTTAACACTGCACGTGAAATAATGTCTAACTTCCCAAACAGCCAACACCGACCAGTTCTTCTGGAAACTGGCACGAAGATACCCCTGGTGAACTCAGTACCTCTACCCAGGTGGAATTTCAACCGTGCAAATTGGGACAAATTCTCTGAAGATCTTGATAGGAAGCTATTTGATTCAAAACTAGAGCCAATTGCCAATAACTATGATGACTTCGTTAACCTAGTAATTTCAGCTGCTAAATTAAACATCCCTAGAGGTTTCAGAAAAGACTATGTGCCAGGCTGGAACCCTGAAAGCGAGGCGCTATTCGAAGAATATCTAACAACAGGTAATCATGAAGTTGGTTCGAAGCTGCTACAATCACTAGAGAAGAATAGGAAACAAAAGTGGGAAGAAACAGTGAAAAACATGGACTTCGCGAAATCGAGCAGAAAGGCTTGGAGAGTCTTAAATCGTCTTACTGGAAAACATGTCTCCAAAAAGCAGTATACTAACTTGAGCCCAGATGCCATTGCAAATAGAATGGTGGACATTACACGATCCAAAAGAGATAAATGTCACACGAAAACAGTGAAACAAAAGCTCACCAAACTCAAACGTAGAACTCAGAAGAATGAGAAACTGTCTAGGCCATTTTCTGTTCAGGAAGTTGAAACCGCTATCAAGATGTTGAAAACTGGTAAAGCTTCTGGTCCAGATGGCATCTTTAATGAATTCCTGCGGAACATGGGTCCACATAGCATCAGCTGGCTTACTTCACTTTTTACTTTCATCCTTCAGACTAACAACCTACCAAAGCAGTTTAAACGGTCAAAGGTGATCGCCCTTCTTAAACCTGGCAAGTCGGAGCAGAGACCTGAAAACTACCGTCCAATAGCACTTCTTAGCTGCATTTATAAACTTTTAGAACGAGTCCTTCTTGCCAGGATAGCACCACTCATTGAAGCTGTAACCCCACCAGAACAAGCTGGATTCAGGAAAAACCGAAGCTGTACTGATCAAGTCTTGGCCCTCACCACTCACATTGAAGCAGGGTTTCAAAAGAAGCTAAAATCAACAGCTGTCTTTATCGACCTGACTAGCGCATATGATACTGTCTGGCGACATGGACTGATCCTCAAAGTGCTGGAAGCTATCCCCTGTTTGGAAATTGCAAATCTTATCTCTAACATGCTTTGTGAAAGAGAGTTCGTAGTATTTCTAGATGATGCTAAAAGTCGCAAAAGGAAACTAAATAATGGTCTACCCCAAGGATCAGTTTTGGCCCCAGTTCTATTCAATCTGTACATTCATGACTTGCCACCAACAACAGCTACTAAGTTTATTTACGCCGATGACATTGCACTGGTAGCTCAAAGCAGAACTTTTGAAGATGCAGAAGGCACTCTTACAACCGATCTGGAGAAAATGTCAACGTTCTTCAATTCCTGGCGACTGATCCCAAGTATGTCTAAGACAGAGGTTTCATGCTTCCATATTCCCAACCGACTAGCAAACTACAAGCCAAATGTTGTATTTCGTGGTGAAAAACTGAAATACAACCCATTCCCGAAATACCTAGGTGTCACGCTGGACCGAACTCTGAGCTACAAAGAACACCTCACCAAGCTCTCTCACAAAATTTCCACCAGAAATAACATCCTGCACAAGCTTTGCGATAGTTCATGGGGAGCCACGTCGGACTGCTTAAAATAACGGGTATCAGTCTAGTCTATTCTGCAGCGGAATACTGTGCTCCAGTATGGTTGGAAAGTGCACATGTGCATAAAGTGGATACCAAGCTGAATGACACTATGCGTTGCATAACCGGCACCATAAAATCAACCCCTCGCCACTGGCTACCAGTACTCAGCCACATTCCACCACCTCACCTGAGGAGGAAGGAAGCTCTGATCAGAGAAGCAAAGAAGATATATGCTTCTCCCTCATTACCAATACACCAGGAATTCTGCCACCCACCACCGAAGCGACTTCATTCGAGGAGACCAACCAGTTTATTGGCCGACCAACTTCTGGCAAATCGATTCAACCTAAACCAATGCTGGCAGGACGAATGGTCAAACTCAACGTTTGGAACTAGTGCCCAGGAAATCAACCCAACGGTGAAAATACAAGGATTTGACCTTCCTAGAAAATTATGGTGTCGCCTCAATAGACTGAGAACCAGGCACGGCCGTTGCAATTACCTATGCCTTAAGTGGGGTTGGATAGATTCCCCATTGTGTCAATGCAATGAGGAGGAACAGACCATGGACCATATCATCCAGCGCTGCCCTCTACACGCCTACTCCGGGAGCCCTAGTGATCTGTTTCATCTTCGAGAATGTACTGTGGAATGGCTACAAAACTTGAACTTGGATTTGTGATTTGTTTTTATGTAATTCACCATACGATTAAATAATTAAATAAACATACGAAATTTGGTTGAAATCCAATTGATAGTGTAGAAGTTATATGCATTTAAAATTTGGACCTATCAGCAGGCTTATAATCATTTTGGCAACACTGCCATGTATGGTCTCCTGGAAATGAAACTGCAATATTATTATCTATACGTGAAATAGCTCCCATTCATACCTTCCAAGATATCCAACACGGAGCTAAAATTTAAATTGCGAGTTTTTAGCAGTTGGTAGCACTGACATCATTTTCATATATGGCTGTGAGATACCAAATGTTGTTTCGATCGCTGCAGCCGTTTAGGAGTTGATAGGGGGGGACACACACACAGCCAGACAGACAGACAGGCAGACACACATTTGCCCGATCTCATAAGCCTACTTTTTCCTCATTTTTAGCCTACTTTCGATTTTTGCAAAAAATGAAAGTAGACTTATGAGATCAACACAGGGCGAAAAAAGTGTGTCTGTCTGTGTGTGTGTATGTGTGTGTGTGAGTCTGTGTGTGTGTGTGTGTATGTGTGTGTGAGAGTCTGTGTGTGTGTGAGTGTGTGCACTCTGAATGTCTGTCACCCCCTATCAATTCGAACACGGTGAATGCGAATTGAACGATATTTGGTACAAAGGTAGCACTAGCAAAGGAAACCTCAATGTCATGTTTTATATCGCCGCCATCTTTACTAAAACTGAATGGCGGCCACTCAAACGTACAAAACGTAAAATCAAATAACGACTAACCAAATCATCCGATCTCTACCAAATATTTGTAACAACATACCTTCGTATAGGATGCATCTTGTGACCAAACTACAAGGTCGTTCGCCATACCATTTCAGGATGGCGGCCGTGCGAATTATGCAAACTTTATAATCCATATCATGGGACCCACCAGTTCCGATTATCGAGCCGAGAATCGTTTTAACTGTTCTAAAGGAAGAGGCACGTTCGAAATTAAAAGTTTATTATGTAATACTATAGTGCAGACGTTATTTTAAAAAGCTGAGCTGATTCAGTAATAAGACAAGATGGCAGAGGATATCTTGTGCCTGACTTATATTTCACTAATTTGAGTATTGCATGCAATATAGCGTACTGATACAAAATAGATAAACTTTGTATGAAATGCTTTAAATATAAATAATATACTCCTGTGATGAAATCGTTTAGTATAAATCATTATTTGCTAACAAGTTCTATGTAAGTCATTTTATATAGAACAATATTCGTTGACACAATTAGCTCAGTGGTATAGCGTTAGCCTATCGCTCAAATGCCTATGGTTCAAACCCGATCAGAGCTAGGTTTTTTGCTTGAAATGTTATATGTTTATTGTTTTGTAATGACTCAGATGTTTTAAAATTAAGCGTTATATTGTGCATATTATGGTGTAAAATATATATTTAATTAAAACATAATTCGCCAGCAGATTTACTCGAGACATCTAGCTGCCAAAAAGGTAACTGCACGTCGACCTACTTATTAACTTCCAGATTTTATTGAAAAGTTTCTTCTTCTGGCCGCTAGAATGCACTCGCTCTGTTAGGATTATATTGTTCGATATTTCACCACTAGATGTCACGACTAGTCTATATGGGGCTCTATTGATTACTATACCATTGGCATTCTATGCGCATCGAATTTGAAGAATGACAAAATGATACTACGATACATTTTTACTTTTTATTTTAATGGGTTTGTAACAGCCTATTTTGCGTTACTTGAAAATGTTATTTGAAGTAAAGAACAAAACGATTTCACATAGTAACTGAATTCAAGCCGTTGGTGTTAGTTCAGGTTATTAATTACTACTTTTATTTCAGGCAAATAGCAATCGAAAATATCCACATAGTTTGTATACACACGTCTCTGTAGGGTCATGGAAAGATTTGTTAATTCAATTAGGGTTGTGAAAGCCATGCACAACCAGACGTGTAAAGACATGCCTCAACTCAAAGTTGGATGTTGCCCACGGCAGGTCGTATAATATGTAATAATAATAATAATAATAATAATAATAATAATAATAATAATAATAATAATAATAATAATAATAATAATGTTATTGGTATTACATCCCTTTTAACTACTGCTGCTTTTAGAGACACCGGGGTGCCGGAATTATGGCCAGAAGGGGATCTTTAACGTGCCAGTAAATGTACTGACACGGCTCCCTCGCATTTGTGCACCCTCAAATGCCAGCTGACTGCGCCAGGATACGAACCTGCAACCTAGGGCCCAGCAAGCGAGAACGTTACCGCTGAGCCACGCAGCCAGTCCGGTCGATTATGTCTCCAGATCCATAACATTCTTGATATACTTCTTATCTTTCTTTCTTTCTTTCTTTCTTTCTTCCTTCAAAGATGGTAGCAGTTTTTATCTAGGTTGTGGCGTTTGGTAGAGGTAAATTGTTTCTAAGGTCTTCAACAAAGAATAGTTCTATTATACTCTTTGATAATAACAACGAGTTATAACTATACTCATAAATTTAGGAGAAAGTAGGCTATATGTTCTTTACTGAACATCTTGTTGCAAAATATGAAAAGTAGGCTAAACAAGAAGTTCCGTGAAGAACTATACAGCCTAATTTTCATGCCAATGATTATTCTACAGTATATGAACCTATATAGAATAATGACGAAATTAAGTTGGTAATATCGAAATATCTAATTAGTTCAAAATATACCTGGTATAATGTAGCCCAATAGAGCACTACAGTTGGCAGCTCTGGTGACTGAATATATTCTTCGTTCCATTTCTTAAGGTACAGAATACAAAATTTGGTTGAAGTCCAATGGACGTTACATGCAGTTAGACACTGGATCTATCAGCACACGTAAAAGCATGTTGCCAACAATGTCATGCGTGTGCTGGTCAGAAATAATCTGAAATATTATGATATCTTGTTGAGCCAATTTTGGATGAAATCCATATGTTAGTATAGAAGTTACATGTATTTTAAAATTGGACATATCAGCAGGCATAGAATCATGTTGGCAGCACTGCCTTGTATTAATTACTCCAAATTAATCTGGAATGTCAGGTGCTATACGTGTGCAAAGTATAGAGCTGTTGGCTTGCATACTTTCTGATATATTGATATTAGGGTAAAAAAATATAGACAGCATTTATTTACAGTTGGCAGCCCTGATTGCTCTTAACAATACTTATAGTCATATCTGTTACGGTACACATAGCACATACGAAATTTGGTTGAAATCCAACTGATAGTATAGAAGTTACATGTATTTAAAAAATGGTACTATCAGCAGGCTTATAATCATGTTGGTAGAACTGACGTATATAAGTTATTCCAAATTAATCTAAAATGTCAGAATATACGTGTGCATAGTTTAAAGCTGTTGGCTTGGATACTTTCTGATATATTGGTATTTGGATAAAATAAATAAATAGAGAGAGCAATTATTAACAGTTGGCAGCCCTGGTGGCTCTTAAGAATACGCACAGTCATATCTTTTTATGTACAGATATTACATACAAAATTTGGTTAAAATCCAATTGATAGTGTAGAAGTTATATGCATTTAAACATTGGACCTATCAGAAGGCTTAAAATTATTTTGGCAACACTGTCATGGTTGGACTCCAGGAAATTAAACTGAAATAGTCTTATCTACACGTGTGCCAATTTTGGAATAGCTCCCATGCATACCTTGCAAGATATCCAACATTGAGCTCAAATTTCTATTGCGTTTTTTCAGCAGTTGGTAGCACTGCCATCATTTTCAAATATGGACGTGAGATATTCCGGTGCACATCTTTACTCATACAAAATTTGGTTTTGATTGCTGCAGCCGTTTAGGAGATGATAGGGGGGACACACAGGCAGCCAGCCAGCCAGACAGACAGACAGACAGACATTTTCCCGGATCGATCTCATAAGTCTACTTTTTCCTCATTTTTGCAAAATGTGATAAGTAGGCTAAAATTGTGTGTCTGGCTGTGTGTGTGTGTGTGTGTGTGAGTGAGTGTGTGGACTCTGACAGTCTGTCCACCCCCCCCCCCCCCTATCAATACGAACACTGTGAATCCGAATTGAACGAAATTGGGTACAGAGGTAGCACTAGCAAAGGGCTCCTCAGTGTCATGTTTTATATCGCCGCCATCTTGACGTAAACGTAATGGCGGCCACCCAAATGTTCAAAGCTTAAATCAAATTACGACCAACCTATTCATCTCATTTCTACAAAATTTGTAACGTTGTACCTTTATGTATGAAGAATCTTTCGGCCAAACTACGAGGTCATCTGCCCAATAATATGCGAATGGCGGCCATGTTTGTGTGCAAATGATTCCCCCTATCTTTTCAAACACGGTGAAAAGGAAATGAAACGAAATTTGGTACAAAGGTAGCACTAGCAAAGGGCACCTCAGTGTCATGTTTTAAATCGCCGCCATCTTGACGTAAACGTAATGGCGGCCACCCAAATGTTCAAAGCTTAATTCAAATTACGTCTAACTTATTCATCTGATCTCTACCAAATTTTGTTACCTTATACCTTTATGTGCGAATAATCTTTTGACCAAACTACGAGGTAATTTGCCCAATAATTTGCGGATGGAGGCCATGTTTGTCTGCAAATCGATTCCCCCTATCTTTTCAAACACGGTGAATCCGAATTGAACGAAATTTAGTACAGAGGTAGCACTAGCAAAGGGCACCTCAGTGTCAAGTTCTATATCGCTGCCATCTTGACGTAAACGTAATGGCGGCCACCCAAATGTTCAAAGTTTAAATAAAATTATGACCAGCCTATTCATCTGATCTCTACCAAATTTTGTAACATTATACCTTTATGTACGAAGAATCTTTGGCCAAACTACGAGGTCATCTGTCCAATAATTTGCGGATGGCGGCCATGATTGTGTGCAAATCGATTCCACCTATCTTTTCTTACATGGTGAAACCGAATTGAACGAAATTTAGAACAGAGGTAGCACTAGCAAAGGGCACCTAAGCGTCATGTTTTAAATTGCCGCCATCTTGACGTATAATTTGCGAATGGAGGCCATGTTTGTCTGCAAATCGATTCCCCCTATCTTTTCAAACACGGTGAATCCGAATTGAACGAAATTTAGTACAGAGGTAGCATTGGCAAAGGGCACCTCAGTGTCAAGTTCTATATCGCCGCCATCTTGACGTAAACGTAATGGCGGCCACCCAAATGTTCAAAGTTTAAATCAAATTACGACCAACCTATTCATCTGATTTCTACCAAATTTTGTAACATTATACCTTTATGTATGGAAAATCATTCGACCGAACTACGAGGTCATCTACCAAATAATTTGCGGATAGCGGCCATATTTGTGTGCGAATCGATTCCCCTTATCTTTTCATACACGATGAAACGAAATTGAACGAAATTTGGTACAGAGGTAGCACTAGCAGAGGGCACCTCAGTGTCATGTTTTAAATCGCCGACATCTTGACGTAAACGTAATGGTGGCCACTCAAATGTGCAAAGCTTAATTCAAATTACGACCAACCTATTCATCTGATCTCTGCCAAATTTTGTAACTTTATACCTTTATGTACGAAGAATCTTTTGACCAAACTACGAGGTAATCTGCCCAATAATTTGAGGATGGCGGATATGTTTGTCTGCAAATTGATTCCCCCTATCTTTTCAAACACGCTGAATCCGAATTGAACGACATTTAATACAGAGGTAGCACTAGTAAAGAGTACCTCAGTGTCATGGTTTATATCGCCGCCATTTTGACGAAAACGTAATGGTGGCCACCCAAATGTTCAAAGTTTAAATCAAATTACGACCAACCTATTCATCTGATTTCTACCAAATTTTGTAACATTATACCTTTATGTATGGAAAATCATGTGACCGAACTACGAGGTCATCTACCAAATAATTTGCGGATAGCGGCCATATTTGTGTGCGAATCGATTCCCCTTATCTTTTCAAACATGATGAAACGGTATTGAACGAAATTTGGTACAGAGGTAGCACTAGAAGAGGGCACCTAAGCGTCATGTTTTAAATCGCCGCCATCTTGACGTAAACGTAATGGCGGCCACCCAAATGTTCAAAGCTTAATTCAAATTACGACCAACCTATTCATCTGATCCCTACCACAGTTTGTAACTGTATATCTTTCTGTATGAAGAATCTTTTGACCAAACTACGAGGTCATCCGCTCAATAATTTGCGGATGGCGGCCATGTTTGTGTGTAAATCGATTCCCCCTATCTTTTCAAACACGGTGAATCCAAATTGAACGAAATTTAGTACAGAGGTACCACTAGCAAAGGGCACCTCAGTTTCATGTTTTATATCGCCGCCAACTTGACGAAAACGTAATGGCGGCCACCCAAATGTTCAAAGCATAAATCAAATTACGACCAACCTATTCATCTGATCTCTACCAAATTTTGTAACAGTATACCTTTATGTATGAAGAATCGTTTGACAAAACTATGGGTTTGCAGATAGCGGCCATGTATGTGTGCAAATCGATTCGTCATATCAATTCAAACTCGGTGAAAACAAATTGAATGAAATATTGTACAGATGTAGCACTAGCAATGGGCACCTCATATTCATGTTTAATATCCGTATAGCACGTTGTATTTCAACAAGCTACTACAACCAACATTCAATTATACGCCTTGAAAAGGACAAAGGGTTATAACAATACCCATGCATTTAGGAGAAAGTAGGCTGTATGTTCTTTACTGAACATCTTGTGCTTGTTTATAATTATACTTATTAGTATTATTTTTTGTTGTTGTGTAACATCTTTCCACTCGGTATCTGGATTTTTTTGTGGCTACCGGTAGTTGGACATTTTTGTGGGAGTGATTTTGGAAAAGAGATGGAAGTGGATGGGACGGAAGTGGATGGGACGGAAGTTTATGGGACGGAAACAATGAGCGCGCGCGGTGGCGGAGTTCGGTACAACGACGTACTGTAAACCATGTGACTATGTGGAATGTAAATCGCATAAGGCTTACCTCAAGGTTTGGAGGCCCCATTAAAGAAATTCTAGCAATAAATCATCTTCAAGTTGCCGTTCTTTGGTGTGAAAATATTCATTATATCATATTTGCTGAAAACAATTACGATTTATTAAATCTTCATACTTTTGCTCTATTCTTATTTAATGTAAGCACTCGATACCTCGAGTGCTATATCGCATCAGCCAACACTCCAAATAACGTAGGAATTCAGTATATTAACACCGACTATTAACAATAATTGAAACTTCTTTGGTCCAAATAGCTTAATAAGATAACAGTGGGAACTCCCACGAGAAACTGGCGACACCGATTATGCGTGCCATCTAGCGGTTCAAGCTGACAACTACGAACTCGATTTCAATCGGCTGGCAAGTTTATCTGCACATGTTAGAAGGGTAACTTTTGGGCTATGTATGGGTGTTTTCATAACAAAATACAAAGCGATCCCAAGTCATTTTACAGATTTCCTCCAAACAAACAGTTGTGAGTACACCTACTAATGTTTACGTGCCTGTATTTGTAGCCTATTTTCAATTTTGAAAAAATAGGCTTATGAGATCACCTTTTGTCCGTGTGTGCGTGTGTGCGTGTGTGTGTGTGATTCGTGTGTGTGTGTCCCCCTATTAAATCTAAACGGCTGGAGCGATTTCAATGAAACTCGGAAAGTTCATAGCACTATTCCCGGCGACCTCGACCGTGCCCTTCAAATTTTGTTACGACTCACCAATCCAACATGGCGGCTGTGCGAAATATTTCACCAGCATTCAATATCTCCGAAACTATTACCGATATTACCCTGACATTTTCTATGGTGATAGAGGGATCTACTATAAGTTCACTTATGTGACTTTTGAAAACCTCGTAACAACAAAACCAACATGGCGGCCAAGCGAATTTGCGACTTTTAAATAGACGTTTCTCGCGATTTGACCAACCAAACGCAATGAAACTTGGCACAGTATATGGTTATATACATTGTAATGCACCGACATCTAACTTCGTTCAATTGTTTACATAATCACAAGATGGCGGATGAGCGAAATATTTCACCGGCATTCTATATCTCTGAAACTATTAGCGGTAAGCCCCTGAAATTTTGTACGGAGATAAAGGGCACTACTGGAATTCAACCAATAAGACTTTCAAAAACCAGTTAACTACAAAACGAACATGGCGGCCATGCGAATTTGAAAATTTTAAATAGACCTTTCTCGCGATTTAATGTTCCAAGCGCACTGAAACCTGGCACAGGAAATATTTATACACATTGTAATCCACTGGTATCTAATTTAGTTCAATTGTTTACATAACCTCAAGATGGCGGCAGTGCGAATTTTAAAATTAAGATTTTATTTATTGTGATGTAGTCATGCGATCGAAGTGAAAGTTTGAATAATGAACCTACGCAATAATTTTCCTTTAATGGTACATGACTCTATGGCCTATACATTTAACAATCCAACATGGCGACCATCCGAAATATTTAGACGATACTGAATATCTACGAATCTATTTTAGCAATCAAACTGCATTTTTAGCCTATTTTCAATTTTGAAAAAATAGGCTTATGAGATCACCTTTTGTCCGTGTGTGTGTGCGTGTGTGTGTGTGGGTGTGTGTGTCCCCCTAATAAAATCTAAACGGCCGGAGCGATTTCAATGAAACTCGGTATGTTCATAGCACTATTCCCGGCGACCTCGACCGTGCCCTTCAAATTTTGTTACGTCTCACCAATGCAAAATGGCGGCTGTGCGAAGTATTTAACTAGCATTCAATATCTCCGAAACTATTACCGATATCGCCCTGAAATTGTGTACGGTGATAAAGGGTACTACTAGAAGTTCACCTATGAGACTTCCAAAACCTGGTGACGACAAAACCAACATGGCGGTCAAGCGAATTTGAGAATTTTAAATAGACTTTTCTCGCGATTTAACCATCCACACGTAATGAAACTTGGTACAGCAAATGTTTATACGCATTGTAATGCACTGGAGTCTAATTTAGTTCAATTGTTTACATAACTTCAAATTGGCGGCTGTGTGAAATATTTCACTGGCATTCTATATCTCCGAAACTATTACAGATATCACCCTGCAATTTAGTACGGTGATAAAGGGTACTGATACAAGTTTACCTATGTATATTTCATAAACTTGTAAAATAGAAAACGAACATGGCGACCAAGCGAATTTGAAATATTTTAATAGAATTTTCTCGTGATTTAACTCTCTGAGCGCAGTGAAATGTGGTACAGTAAATGATTTTGCAGATTGTAATGCACTGCCATCTAATTTAAATCAATTGTTTACATAACCTCAAGATGGCGGCTGTGCGAAATTTTAAAATTAAGTTTTTATTTCTTGTGTCGTTATCATGCGATCGAAGTGAAAGTTTGAATAATGAACCTAGGCAATAATTGTCCTTGAATGGTACATAATTCTATGGCCTATACATATTACAATCCTAAATGGCGAGCTTCCGAAATATTTAGACGGTTCTCAATATCTATGAATCTTTTACAGCAACCAAACTGAATTTTTTTTATGTTCATAGAGACTATGAACATATGTTCACCTATAGGACTTTCATTAACCTGGTGAGCACAAATCCAACATGGCGGCGACGCGAAATATAAATATTTAAATGGACGATTCTCGCGAATTAACTATCCGAGTGCTGTGAAACGTTGCACGTTAAATGCTTATACAAATGTTGATCCACTGGCATCTATTTTATTTCAATTGTTTGCATAATCACAAGATGGCTGCTGTGCGTAATTTTAAAATCTCGTTGTTACTTCTTGTGTTCTAATAATGCGATTGAAGTTTGAATACCACACGTACACAATAATCTTAATGTAATAGTACAAAAATAAAAATCCAACCTGGCGACAATCTGAAATATTTAGACGGTTCTCAATATCTACGAATCTGTTACAGCAATTAAACTGAAATGTTGTATGTTGTTAGAAGAAATTAACATGAGCAGGATATATGAAAATAGGCTGTATAGTTCTTTACGGAACTACTTGTTTTCTATTAATATGAGCATAGCCTACTTTCTCAGGGACGGCCACATAGTTTGACAGCGCAAGTAAAAACAATCAGCTTATTCTATATAGACTGTAAGTGAGCTGGGGTGCGTGCATTTCAATGGCATATACATACAGTATAACGTGAAATTCTCACTTAACGTTGTATAAATATTAACGAGTTGAAACCAATATCTATACATCTAGGGTTCTGTCTGCCACCTGTTTTCTTAGCGTTCAATCGTGTGTGGGTGCATGTGTATTGTGATTTTTGTCTGTGTTGCAAGCTACGCGTGAAATTGAAACTTGACTTACCGGTACTGTTAGGACGTTACTACTTTACTAAGGTGGTGTTATGTAATATAAGAAATTAGTAGCATCATATTAGGCATATTTCCTTTTGTGTAGAAAATGATCATGCCTAGCCTGGTCTAAGCGCGACTATAAACGAACAATATTGTTTAATATTAAATCATATTTTAGTACCGTTCTGGGAATATTCTTTTTAATATTACAATAATAGTTATAAATAATGTAAAAAATGTTTGTTATACTTAGTCTCCATAGGGGAGGGGGATCTCGCACCACCTGAAAATCTTGCTAGGGCCGCCTCTGTCTTTCTTTAAAACATTGATGTGATTAAACCTATCCATTTAATCCTTTTCCAAGTGTGCTCGGTGGGTTGTGAAGAGTAGACAACTCCACAATGCTGTTTCCAAATGTGTGTGGAGGGTTTGTCTGCCAAAATGTCATGAACATGGAGATAGTTTTGCCATTTTTTTTTATCTGAAAGCACCCATGGGATTGGAAGCAGATTAACTGGTTGTTTTCTATCAATTAATGACTCTAATGAAGGTATCTGTAATAGCTGTACGAAATTACTGACTGACAAGTATTTCAAAGTCACTATTAAGGCTTACGGTATGTGTTTAATTTTAATTTTCATTGGTTTTACGTCCTTTTAGGTACTGCGTCTTTTAGAGACGCCGGGGTACCAGAATTTCGCCCCGAAGGGAATATTTAACGTACCAGTAAATCTACTGACATGGCTCCCTCGCATTTGCGCACTCTCAAATGCCAACTGGCTGTGCCAGGATTCGATTCTGCAACCTTGGGAACCCCTGGTGAGATCGTTACCGCTGAGCCACGCAACCAGCATAAAAGGCATATGTGAATAGTACTAATGATTCATCAGTGAAAAATCTTCCCACTAAAAATATCAATCTCAATAAGATATTTCACGTGTACTGTAATTTGCTTTTGGAAATATCTGTGGGCTAGTCAAACTGCTGTCATAAAATAACGATTGAATGTTTTAATGACAATATACATGTAGTTCATTCTTATTGCTGGCCCTTTCGGATCAACGCCCATATCCCTTCCTTATATTATGCTGCAACAAGTACGCAAAGTACCAAAAAACTGTATTTCTTGGCTTTTTTAAGTCGAATTGTGATAAACTCCAATAGTTCGTTCCGGCATTTGTCTATTCGAGCCGCTAGATAGTAGCATTATGTGCTGTCGCCACTGCTCTGCGTGTTAAGTGGCGAGAGTTTCCACTATTATCATATTAAGCTCTTTGGTTGTTCTAAACGTATCACTGGGAGAAACGCATTTAATATACCTACTGCACACCTAATTTTTAATCGCGCCTATACTAGGCAGTGCGCTATATCGGCAATAAGAGGCCATTTTCAATACCACCGCTGGCATGGATTCACTAACTGGCCGGTATAAAGCGCAGCTCGCATCAAGTAGGCAGTGGATTGCTCCCGCACACAGTTGCAGGTATATGTCACTACTGCAGATGCATTGGAGAATCCTTCCATGTTTGCTGGCGTAAGGTAGCACCATGAGTTCATTCTTTAAACAAGATGTTCAGTAAAGAACATATAGCCTACTTTCTCCTAAATGCATGGGTATTGTTATAACTCTTTGTCCTTTTCAAGGAGTATAATTGAATGTTGGTTCTAGTAGCTTGTTGAAATACAACGTGCTATAGGGATATTAAACATGAATATGAGGTGCCCTTTGCTAGTGCTACCTCTGTAAAAAAATCATTCAATTCGGTTTCACCGTGTTTGAATTGATCTGGGGAATGGATTTGCACACATACATGGCCGCTATTTGCAAACTATTGGGCTGATGACCTTGTAGTCAGTCATAAGATGCTTTCCACAAAAAGGCATGTTGTTGCAAAATCCGGTAGAGATCAATTATTAGGATGGTCGAAATTTGATTTAAGCTTTTAACATTTGGGTGGCCTTCATTCCGTTTCCGTCAAGATGGCGGCGATATAAAACATGACAATGAGGAGCCTTTTGCTAGTGCTACCTCTGTACCAAATTTCGTTCAATTCGGTTTCACCGTATTTGAATTGATAGGGGGAATCGATTTGCACACATACTTGGCCACCATCTGCAAACTATTGGGCTGATGATCTAGCAGTTTGGTCAGAATATGCTTCCCACATAAAGATTTGTTGTTGCAAAATTTGGTAGAGAATAGATTATTAGGTTGGTCGTAATTACATTTTAGCCTTTAACATTTGGGTGGCCGCGATTACGTTTCCGTCAAGATGGCGGTGATATAAAACATGACACTGAGGTGGCCTTTTCTAGTGCTACCTCTGTACTAAATTTCGTTCCATTCGGATTCACCGTGTTCGAATTAATAAGGGGAATCGATTTTCACACAAAGATGGCCACCATCCGCAAAATATTAGGCTAATGACCTATTAGTTTGGTCAGAGGATGCTCCCTCCATAATGGTATGTTGATGCAAAATTTGGTAGAGATCGGATGATTAGGTTAATCGTAATTTGATTTAAGCTTTGAATATTTGTGTGGCCGCCATTACGTTTCCGTCAAGATGGCGGCGATATAAAACATGAAACTGAGGTGCCCTTTGCTAGTGCTACCTCTGTACCAAATTTCATTCCATTCGGTTTCACCGTGTTCGAATTAATAGGGGTAATCGATTTTGATACAAAGATGGCCGCCATCCGCAAACTATTAGGCTAATGACCTATTAGATTTGACAAAGGATGCTTCCTCCATAAAGGTATGTTGTTGCAAAATTTGGTAGAGATCGGATGATTAGGTTAGTCATAATTTGATTTAAGCTTTGAACATTTGTGTGGCCGCCATTACGTTTCCGTCAAGATGGCGGTGATATAAAACATGACACTGAGGTGGCCTTTGCTAGTGCTACCTCCCCAAATTTCATTACATTCGGTTTCACCGTGTTCGAATTAATAGGGGTAATCGATTTTGACACAAAGATGGCCGCCATCCGCAAACTATTGGGCTAATGACCTATTAGATTGGTCAAAGGATGCCCCCTTCATAAAGGTATTTTGTTGCAAAATTTGGTAGAGATCGGATGATTAGGTTAGTCGTAATTTGATTTAAGATTTGAACATTTGGGTGGCCGCCATTACGTTTCCGTCAAGATGGCGGCGATATAAAACATGACACTGGGGTGCCCTTTGCTAGTGCTACCCCTGCACCAAATTTCATTCCATTCGGATTCACCGTGTTTGAATTAATAGGGGTAATCGATTTTGACACAAATGGCCGCCATCCGCAAACTATTAGGCTAATGACCTATTAGATTTGTCAAAGGATGCTCCCTCCATAAAGGTATTTTGTTGCAAAATTTGGTAGAGATCGGATGATTAGGTTAGTCGTAATTTGATTTAAGATTTGAACATTTGGGTGGCCGCCATTACGTTTCCGTCAAGATGGCGGCGATATAAAACATGACACTGAGGTGTCCTTTGCTAGTGCTACCTTTGTACCAAATTTCGTTCAATTTGCGCTCACCGTGTTCGAATTGATAGGGGGGGACAGACATTCAGAGTCCACACACACACACACACACACAGACTCACACACATACACACACACAGACAGACACACTTTTTTTTCGCCCTGTAGTGATCTCATAAGTCTACTTTCATTTTTTGCAAAAATCGAAAGTAGGCTAAAAATGCGAGTAAGTAAAATGGAATTATTCGAATAACATGTCAGATGTTACACATAGTATGCGACTACTGTAAGGATCGTAATTTTTTTAAGCCTCCATGGCTTAGGCGGCAGCACGTCGGCCTCTCACCGCTGGGTCCGTGGTTCAAATCTCGGTCACTCCATGTGAGATTTGTGCTGGATAAAACGGAGGCAGACAGGTTTTTCTCCGGGTACTCCAGTTTTCCCTGTCAACATTTCAATCCAGCAACACTCTCCACTATCATTTCATTTAATCTGTCATTCATTTAGTCATTGCCCCAGAGGAGTGCGCCAGGCCTCGGCAGCCGGCACAGTCCATATCCTCGCCGCTAGATGGGGGCTTCATTCATTCCATTCCTGACCCGGTCGGAGACTGGAATCAGGCTGTAGATTTTCATTTTTCAGTATTATATAACTTTTTGTTTTATTAATATTAGGTCCTTTTTCATTTAGGTGTCCACCTCAAAATTTAACTTTATAATCCTAATTTTTTATAATTTATTTTATGTTAAGAGGACCAGATAACCTCGCAGTTCTGCCCCTTAAAACTCAGAAGGAGCCATCTAATCATTTCAATCAGATATTGCTGTCCACTGAGATAATCTGGCTGCTTCAGGCTGACCAGAGGGGAGTAGTAGTTCTCATGAAGCTCTTCCTAGATTTGAGCCTACTATGTTCTGCTTTATGTCCCTTAGGTTTTGCTGCAACTTCACGCCTTACATCTGGAGGAGCAATCCCCGCTAGCTTGTGGAGTTTATCAAAAGGTGTAGCTTTTAGACACCCCGTTACTATCCTGCAGGTTTTCTTTAGAGCCGCATCAATTTGCTTTGCATGAGATGATTTCCGCCACACAGGGCATGCATATTCAGCTGCAGAATAACACAAAGCCAAGACTGATGTTCTTAGTAAATTGGGATCTGCACCCCACGTACTGCCAGTAAGTTTCCGCATGATGTTGTTACGAGGAGCAACTTTCTGCTTGGTGTTAGTGCAGTGATTACTGCAGGGCAACGTTCGATCTAAGGTAACACCCAGATATTTGGAGTAGAAACAATGTTCAAGCTCTTTAATTTCCCATTACACTGTAAGCTTTCTATATGCTTCTCGATTGCGTAGGTGGAAATCACAAATTTGAGTTTTAGCAGGGTTCGGTCTCAAATTATTGACTTAATAGTACTCAGAGAGGCCCTTCAGAGCATCAGTCAACTGATTTTCTACTGCCTCAAAATATCTGGCCCGTGTGACTAAAGCAAGATCATCTGCATATGTGAAGCTTTTTGTAAGAGAAGGTTGAGGCTGATCATATGTAAATGTGTTGAACAATATGGGGGAAAGGACACTACCCTGAGGCAAGCCATTCCTTTGACTTCTCCATCTACTCTTTCTACCTTGTAACTCGACATAGAATCGTCGATTTTCTAAAAGCGTCTGCACAGTTCTGGTGAAGTTAATGTCTCTGGTGATGTAGTAGACTTTGTGCAGTAGTTGTTGGTGCTGAATGATATCATATGCTGCTGTGAGATCCACGAACACAGCCCCAGAAATGTATCCTTTTTCATATCCCTCTTCAATATGTTCTGTCAAATTAAGAAATTGTGCTGTACAATTCTTTCCAGGTCGGAAACCGGCTTGTTGAGGTACGAGATGATGTTCAACAATGGGAGTAAGTCTATTCAGCAACATACTTTCATAGATTTTATACAAATAGCAAAAAACTGAAATGGGTCGATAGTTCTTTGGATCAGCCGCATCCTTTCCAGGATTGAGTAAATTAATAACTTTTGTTCCTCCAGATGATAGGGATCTGTTTCTGCTTCGGGCAATAATTATGGAATTGCAGAATCCATCTCTCCGTGATGGGACCAAAATGTTTAATTTGCTCAATCATTAGGTTATCTAGACCAGGCGCTTTACCATTTTTCCAATTCTTAACTGCTGTTCTAAGTTCAGGCAGGCTGAAGTCATTTGATAGGTGGTTGCTTTCACAGTCAGGATCTCTTTTGAGTTTTGTTCTATCTTAAGAAAAATTGGCCCTTCCATTCTGAACAAGCTGAAGAGCAATTTGATCTGGAGTAATATTTGCATGACCATGATTGTGAGTGGGGTCGTTGTTCAAGCGTCGCAGCAACTGCCAGGCTTTCTGACTGCTTTTAGACATATCAAGGTTCCCAAGTAACTCTATCCATCGTTCTTTTTTGGATTTGGCAAAGGCTGTGGACAAATTTTGGCCAGCGGGTATGGTTTCCATGCTCTAAGGATTATCGTTTAAGAGCCGGATATAGTTATGTAGATGCTTCCGGGATTCTTCTGTCAAGATTACTCGAAAATCTCTGGGAGTAGAGAGCCTTGAAGATGTTTTCGCGGCTTCCACAAACTCGTCATAGTTTGAGACTGATTGTGGTATGCGTGAAATTTCTGAATCAAGAAGATACGCAAACTTTTGACAATCTGCTTTCTTGAAATTATATCTCCTTCGGAATGGTGTGAATCTAGGACTAATAGCTGCAAACACTTGGCAGCATATGGGGCGGTGTTGAGTATTTGCTATCGGACGTAAAACAGTTTTTCTGCATTGGTGAGCTATGTTCACGCTTACAAAATTTAAGTCGGGATTGTACCCACGCCCACTGTTGAAAGATGGTGGAAGTTTATTATCGTGGACAAGATTAAGTTGGTTTCTATCAGCCCAAGTCAAAACTGCTTCACCATTACTGTCGTCCTCACCATAACCCCAAACGTTACTGTGACTATTGAAATCTCCAACAATAAGTGAACTTGTTGATTGTTGTAGTTGGTTGGAGGTGAAACATGGAAGTCTGCTCCTGGAGGATTGTAGAATGACGATACAATGCTACAATTCAGTTCAACAGATAGTATTTCAATATCGTTGACTTTTGTATGTGAGGTAGAGAGGACACCTATGTCGTTCCGAACAAAGATAGCACTACCATACTGTCAATGGGGTCGCTCAACTGCCAGTTTCGTCCCAAGAATTGTTGGTCATCTCAAGGTGTCATCTCGATGAGTTTCTTGCATACATAAAATTTCACACCTGGGATTATTGACAATATGTTGTAGGAGTTCTTCTTGGGGAGAGTGATGGCGCAGTGGCTTAGCTGCTCGTCTTTCACCCGGACGGCCGGGGTTCGAATCCCGGTGACAGTGGGGTGGAATTTTCACCTGAAAAATCACGTGGCGTCAGGAAGGGCATCCGGCCTTAAATCCCCGGCCAAAACCAAAATGAACCTGGTTGCTCCGGTGACCCTATTTCATTGGGAAAAGCCGAAGAAAGTTTTGTAGGAGTTCTTATTTGGGAACTGACAAGCCTTCTGCGTTGACCGATACGATCACAAGATGTGGTCTTGATAAAGACCGTAGGTTTCCAATCATTATGAAACTTTGCCGGACGTCGCTGAGACATGGACTCAGACATCTCTCGCCCATATTAAACCAAAACGCAAACATAAATATACACAATTCACCAGCCCAAGCAGACACATCAGCGCAAACAAACAACTACACTCCAAACAAATCATTCAGCCAACAATACAAGAACACATAGGCTCCCATGCAGCTCAAAACTCAACTACCGTACAGATAGCCGCCTCTCCCTCTGAGAGCGACGTCACACCTAATTACCTCCCTCCCGCTGACACAGTAAATTCATCCCCTCAGCCAAAAACACGGGGCCACGGCGTCCTCCTCCCAAACAACATACGACCCTCATCATCCAGTGTTTCAACTGTCAATGAACGCACCCTAATGCTGCATGTTGCACCTACAAGATCCGCTGCAATCGGTGTGGAGATAGTCATCACCACACTGATTGTAAGATCGCTAGAGACAAGCCTAAGTGCGGCAAATGTGGCGGTGCGCATGCAGCCTCCTACAACGGTTGCAATTACATTAAAACAGCCATTAGGCGAAGACAGTTGGAACCCACACACCGCACACACTCTAACATTCCGTCACTCATGTCCCTCAATGTCCCTTCACCTCCAATTAACACAAACTCAGCCCTCACACAAATTCTGCACATAATACAGCACATGGCTACCACAACTTTTTAAACTTCCAACTCATTCAAATTATCCCTACCAATCAGTCAAAATAACCTCTGGTTCGGTGGTTTAATCTTCCTGGGGGGGGGGGGGTAAAGGGTAATACCAGCCTGCCCGGTATGATGAACTACGGACGGGAGGACCTCAAACAACTTAAAACTCAATACAAATCGAACCCAGGTCTCAATAGAATGCCTAACGGAGCGTGGACTGCCCCCGATGGCAGTCCAGCGCTCAGCAGGCTTAAGCAAACCATTTAACTAACAAATACTCCATTGAAATACAAAAAACCATCACAATACTTATAATCTTAATCTTTCAACAATAAGCAATCATTAAACAACATTATTTCCACCTTCAAATACATTTATACAGAACTAAACCAACAGCCAATCACAGCACATCTCCAGCCAATCAGAGCCCAGCACCTTTAAAATCAAATAACCCGCCTGCGAGACTCATATTAAACCTTAATTACTCCATCCACAAACACATTACAACCAATTACACTCTTAACAACAAATCTACACAACTGAGGCTATTATTATTATTATTATTCAAAACCCAAATCCTACTAAAGGTCTATTATTATTCTTTCTACAAAATCAAACCTAACTAGAGGTCTATCTCCCTTTCAACAACTAAGTAACTTCAATTTAAACATTTCAAACCATTTATTATTATTATTAACCCCACTGAAGCATCTGCTGACAGGCCACGACCGAGCGAACTGCATATAATAACATCTATTGCCGCTGCGCGTCGGATGGTCAATAGCCAAAATGCTGACCCATTATTCGTACTCGCAGCTCATTCAGGCAAATGCACAGTATTAGTACTCTCAAATATCCTTCGAACAGTCAACTAAAGTAAACAATTAATCACCTCACGACAGATTAAAGCCAAAGGACGAATTTCTCCCTCAAATGCATTATTATTATTTTCTATCGCCATCAGGTGATACAGACTGACCGAGAGTACTACTACTATGAAACTTTCAATGCATCTCTTTTGGAGTGCTGACGTTCAGTTCAGTACTTGAGAATAGACCATATACCTATGCAGGGGCACCACGTGCAGGAAACAGCATCAACCCCAATCATCATACTAATATATAACAAGTAGTTCCGTAAAGAACTATAAAGCCTATTTTCATATATCCTACTGATGTTAACGGCCACTATCAACATACAAAATTTCAGTTCGATTGCTGTAATAGATTCGTAGATATTGAGAACCGACTTAATATTTCGGATGGTCGCTATGTTGGATTTTATATATGTAGGTCCTAAAGTTATGTACTGTTACATGATGAGTATTGTGTTCGTGTAGCATTCAAACTTCAATCGCATGCTTAGGACACAAGATGTAAAAAAGAGATTTTAAAATATCGCACAGCTGCCATCTTGTGGTTATGGAAACAATTGAAATAAATTAGATGCCAGTGGATTAACATTCGTATAAGGATTTACTGTAGCAAGTTCCACTGCACTCGGTTGGATAAATTGCGAGAAACGCCCATGTGAGTATTTATACTTCGCGTCGCCGCCATGTTGGATGTGTGATCACCAAAGTATTTGAAGTCCTATAGGTGAACTTTAGTTCATAGCCCCTATGAACATAAAAAAATCAGTTTGATTGCTATAATAGATTCGTAGGTATTCAGAGCCGTCTAAATATTTCGGATGGTCGCCATGTTGGATTGTTAAATGTATAGGCCATAGAGTCATGTACCATTAAAGGAAAATTATTGCGTAGGTTCATTATTCAAACTTTCACATCGATCGCATGATTACGACACAAGAAATAAAAACTTATTTTAAAATTCGCACAGTCACCATCCTGAGGTTATGTAAACAATTGAACTAAATTAGATACCAGTGTATTACAATGTGTATAAACATTTCCTGTACCAGATTTCATTGCGATCGGAACATTAAATCGCGAGAAAGGTCTATTTACAATTTTCAAATTCGCTTGGCCGCCATGTTCGTTTTGTAGTTAACCGGTTTTGGTAAGCCTTATAGATGAACTTCCAGTAGTGCCCTTTATATCCGTACAAAATTTCAGGGTGATGCCGCTAATAGTTTCAGAGATATAGAATGCCAGTGAAATATTTCGCACATCCACCATCTTGTGGTTATGTAAACAATTGAACGAAGTTAGATGTCGGTGCATTACAATGTGTATAAACATGTACTGGACCAAGTTTTATTGCGTTTGGTTAGTTAAATAGCGAGAAGCGTCTATTTAAAAGTCGCAAATTCACGTGGCCGCCATGTTAGTTTTGTAGTTACCAGTTTTTCAAAAGTTACATAGTTGAACTTCTAGTAGTTCCCTTTATCACCGTAACGAATTCCAGGGTGATATCGGGATTAGTTTAGGAGATATTGAATGGTGGTGAAATATTTCGCACACTGCTATGAACTTACCGAGTTTCATTGAAATCGCTCCAGCAGTTTAGATTTTTTAGGACACACACACACACACACACACACACACACACACACACACCCCTCACACACACACCTCACACACACACATACACACACGCACACACACACGGACAAAAGGTGATCTCATAAGCCTATTTTTTCAAAATTGAAAATAGGCTAAAAATGAGATGGTGTGTGTCTGTCTTTCTATCTGTCTGTCTGTCTGTCTGCCTGTGTGTTACTGAATAACGCAAGAAACACTGGTCCGATTTAAATTAAATTTTGCATGGATGTAGCTGATTTAGCATGTTTACATATAGGATACTTTTAATTTCGATATTTTGCACTATTAAAAATGGCGACCATTTTAGTGACGTTACTACACCCTTTGGTTTCAAAATTTCATATCTCCATAGCAAATAAAAAGAGAACGCTAAGAAATAGCAAACTTTTGATGGCACATACGAGCTTCAAAATTTAATTTCCAACCGAAATGTCCTTATCACTTTTCGTGTATCTCCAACGGTTAGCGAGTAAAACCCAAATATGTGACGTCACTTCACCCTTTTGGTTTCAAAATTTCATATTTCCATTTCAAATAAAAAGAGAACGCTAAGTAATACCAAACTGTTGATGCATACACGAGCTTTAACATTTAATTTTCTATCCAAAAGGTCCTTATCACTTTTCGTGTATCTCCAATGGTTAGCGAGTAAAACCTAAATTTGTGCAATAAAACACGGTCAACACCGAGCGGTGTAGTACATCATCTCTACATACATAAAAATTAAAGTTTGTATGTTATCTTCGCAATTTCTACGGAAATTTGAGTTATTTACGCGTTTCAGACTGTTTTATTATGGATGCGCGCAAAAATAATTTTTTGGTATGTCTGTTTGTTTGTTTGTCTGTGGACAAATTTGTTCCCTTATAACTGGAGAACGGCTGGGTGTATCAATGTAAAATTTGGTACAGATATCCATCAGAGGCACGACACAATTGTTGATGTAACCCTTCTCCGTGCCTCTCATAAAAGGGGACCTACCCCCTTAAAATTCATGCTGAAATAGGAGCAGAAGGACGAGACAAAGATCATTTTCAGCCCCTCAATGTGAGAGACAAAACTCGGGGGCCTTAAACCACATTTTAAGGCCCTAAAACCAACCGTTTTTGAGATATTCCCAGAAAACTTATTTCATTTAATAAACCAATGAACGAATACAAGCCGGTAACTATGGTAACAGATTATCAGAGGTCCATCTATTGCTGTAAGACGCAATGCAATTCCATTAATTACATTGGTGTGAAAGTTTGCAAATGGCTAGAAGGTTATCACGGATCCAAATTAAGCTGTAAAATTCATCAATACGTATAATGCGCTTAAGGGGTAAAGGGGTTCACTAGAATTTTTTCACGCGATTTACACCTACTGGTGTGGTACGGCAGGTCTACTATATACCTATCCGTATATTATATTATTATTATTAGTATTATATTATGGTGTACAACGAGGAGACAAAGCCCCTCGGTGCCAGAAACAAAACTTTCGTGCCCTAAAGGCTCCTCGAAAACTACATTATAAGGCCCTAAAACCAACAGTATCCGAAATATTCCCAGAAAACTAATTTAATTTAATTTAACAAACTAATGAAGGAATGGAAATCATTAACCATGACAACATTATCTCAAGGGGTGGCATCCAACTCTTCATCTATTTCTGTAAGAAGCAATGTCACTCCATTCATACCTTGCCACGGTGGGTGAGTGGATAGCGTGTCGGTGTACTAACACCAAGATTGCAGGTTCACTCCTGGCCGTGGTAAGTGATTTTTGAAAGGCGGCAAAAATACGACTCGCATGTCATACGATGTTGGCCTGTCCAAGAACCCATTTGAATTCAGTAGGCCGTGTTCATAATGGAAAAATTAATCTCAGGAGTTTCCGCCAACACAAAGTTCCTCATTTCTCTACTAGAAAGCGCTATAGTGTTCAAGGAGCTTATATATCTACCCTCCTTGACTTTCATAGTGATTCAAGGAACAACGAAATTTCGACATGCAATCTATCCTCTGGGTGTCAAATTACGAAGCTTGCACCCGGCACCGAGGTCATACGATATTATTATTATTATTAGGCTTGAAATCAGCAGTGTTGGAAGCACTGACGTATATAAGTTACTCCACATTAATATAGAATGCCAGGTACTATACGTGAGCATAGTTTAAAGCCGTCGGCTTGCATACTTTCTGATATATGGGTATTTGGATAAAAAAAAATTGAGAGCATTTATTAACAGTTGGCAGCTCTGGTGGCTCATAAGAATACGCTCAGTCACATCTGTTTATGTACACATAGCACACACGAAATTTGGTTGAAATCCAATTGGTAGTGTAGAAGTTATATGCATTTAAATATTGGACCTATCAGAAGGCTTAACATATTTTGGCAACATTTTCATTGTTGGCCTCCTGAAAATTAAACTAAAATAGTATTATTTGCATGTGTGCCAATTTTGGAATAGCTCCCATGCATACCTTGCAAGATATCCAACATGGAGCTCAAATTTCTAGTGCGGATTTTCAGCAGTTGGCAGCACTGACTACATTTTCAAATATGGACGTGAGATATTCCGGTGCACATCTTTACTCATACTAAATTTGGTTTTGATTGCTGCAGCCGTTTAGGAGTTGATAGGGGGGGGGGAAATCACACAGCCAGCCAGCCAGACAGACAGAAGGAAAAACAGACAGACAGACACACATTTTCCCGTATCGATCTCATAAGTCTACTTTTTCCTCATTTTTGCAAAATGATAAAAGTAGGCTAAAAATGAAAGTTTGTCTGTTTTTTTCTGAATTTCTACGGAAATTTGAGTTATTTACGCGATTCATACTGTTTTATGACGGATGTGCGCGAAAATAAAGTTTTTGTCTGTCTGTCTGTTTATTTGTTAGGCCCCTTAAATCAACAATCATGTTCCCTTATAACTCGAGAATGGCTGGGTGTATCAACGTAAAATTTGGTACAGATATCCATCAGAGGCACGACACTAATCATTGATGTAACTCTTTTCTGTACCTCTCATGAAAGGGGACTTACCCCCTTAAAATACATGCTGAAATAGGAGTAGAAGGACGAGACATAGCTCATTTTCAGCCCCTCAATGTGAGAGACAAAACTCGGGGGCCCTAAAAGCACATTTTAAGGTCCTAAGTCCAACCGTTTTTGAGATATTCCCAGAAAACTAATTTCATTTAATAAACTAATGAACGAATGCAAGCCGATAACCATGGCAACAGATCTCAGAGGTCCATCTATTGCTCTAAGGCGCAATGCAATTCCATTAATTACATTAGTGTGAAAGTTTTCAAACGGCTAGATGGTTATTACGGAACCAAATTAAGCTGTAAATTTCATCAAATGCGCTTAAGGAGGTCAAGGGGTAGTCTAGAATTTTTTCACGCGATTTACACTTGCGGGTGTGGTACGGCAGGTCTATTATATTCCTATCACTATATTATATTAGTATTATTAGTATTATACTATGGCGTACAACGGCGAGACAAAGCCCCTCGGTGCCAGAAACAAAACTCGAGGGTCCTCGAAAACTACATTATAAGGCTCTAAAACCAACAGTTTCTGAAATATTCCCAGAAAACTAATTTAATTTAATTTAACAAACTAATGAAGGAATGCAAATCGGTAGCCATGACAACATTATCTCAAGGGGTGGCATCCAATTTTCCATATATTTCAGTAAGAAGCAATTTATTGCATTTATTACATTTATTACATTTCTGTGAAAGTTTGCAAATATAAGGTTATCACGGAACCAACGTAGACTGTATAGTTCATCAATGCAATTAAGGGGGTCAAGGGGTAACCTAGAATTTTTTCATGCAATTTTCACGTGTGACATATAGTACAGAAGTTCTATTATATCTCCAAATGGCAACATTATTTTCAAAAATTCCTGAATTGAATCAGCATTCTTTGTGGCTTTTAGGAATTTGGGCCATTTGAGACTAAAGAACCTGAATTTTCATGCACCACAAGCTTTTATAATTTATGATAGAAGTCTTCCTGTGTTAGGGGACCTAACACAACTTAGAGGGTCAGTTTTTATGTGACGTGTATTGTGTTTCATCTACAAGGCTTTCAATTCTATTTCATGTCAGGAAGTACACGTTAGGTGAATTTAGTTTGAGAGCACATTTCAACTAATCTTTTTTTTTTTTTTGTCGACATACGGGTTCATCTTAAGGATGATTTTGTTTGATACTGTGTGGTAGATATGCCCATATTTGGATTTCTGGGTGGTATGTTGTAGACAAGAGAATTGACTGTCTGTCTTTCTGTGTATCTTTATGTACGCCTATAACTCGTGTTCGGATGCTTGGTGCATCGTAAAATTAGGTATGGTAAACATAAGTCAATACACCAATCATTTATAAAACTCTTCACCGTACTTTTCATACAGTAGAAAGGTGGATATAGGGAAATACTTCTCAAAATACATGCTAAAATAGGCGAAATATAAACATTATCCTAGAAGGACGACCAAAGCATATGTTGCACTTCTCAATGTGAGACACAAAATTCGCGAGTCTATAAAGGATCTCCGAAAACCTAATTTAAAGGCCCTTTAATTAACAGTGTGTATGATATTCCCAGAAAACTAACTTCGTTCTGATGAACTTATGAAGGAATGACAAACCGCTAACCATTGCAACAGTAGCTCAATTGATCATGTCTGGTGTTAACACCGAACACCGTTCGAGGAACGGATACTTCTGCTAGTACTAATATAAAAATGAGATGGTGTGTCTGTTACTCAATCACGCAAGAACCACTTGTCCGATTTAAATGAAATTTTGCATGGATGTAGCTGATTTACCAGGCTTACATATAGGATAATTTTGATTTCGATATTTTGCACTATTTAAAAATGGCGACCATTAAAGCGACGTCACTACACCCTTTGGTTTCCAAATTTCATATTTCCATTTTAAATAAAAAGAGAACGCTAAGAAATAGCAAACTTTTGATGGCACAAACTAGCTTTAAAATTTAATTTCCTATCCGAAATGTCCTCATCACTTTTCGTGTATCTCCAACGATTACGAGTAAAACCCACATTAGTAACGTCACAACACCCTTTGGTTTCAAAACTTCATATTTCCAAAATAAATAGAGAACGCTAAGAAAGAGCAAACTTTTGATGGCATACACGAGCTTTAACATGTAATTTTCTATCCAGAAGGTCCTTATCACTTTCGTCTTTCTCCAACGGTTGGAGAGTAAAACCTATATTTGTGCAATACAACACATTCAACACCGAGCGGTGCAGTATATCTCTACATATATAACAAGAAGTTCCGTGACGAACTTAAGAGCCTACTTCTCTTCAAAATTAAGATTCAAGACAATGTTTAATCTATATGGATCTATCTAGAATAATGTCGAAATTAAGTTGGTGATATCTTAATTTCTAATTAGTTCGAAATACTGAATACGGGGCATAATGTAGCCTAATAGAGAACTACAGTTGGCAGCCCTAGTGACTGAATATATTCTCAGTTACATCTCTTAAGGTACAGAATACAAAATTTGGTTGAATTCCAATGGATAGCATGGATGTTACATGCAGTTAAACATTGGATCTAACAGCGCGCGTAAAATCATGTTGGCAACAATGACATACATGTATTGGTCAGAAATAATCTGAAATAATATGATCTATTGTTGTGTCAATTTTGAATGAAATCCATTAGTTAGTATAGAAGTTACGTGCATTTTAAAATTGGACCTATCAGCAGGCTTAGAATCATGTTGGCAGCACTGGCGTAGGCCTATATTAGTTACTACAAATTAATCTAGAATACCAGGTACAATACGTGTGCAAAGGTTAGAGCTATTGGCTTGCATACTTTCTGATATATTGATATTAGGGTAACAAAAATAGGGACAGTATTTATTAATAGTTGGCAGCCCTGGTTACTCTTAAGAATTGGCATAGTCATATCTGTTATGGTACACATAGCACACACGAAACTTGGTTGAAATCCAAATTATAGTATAGAAGTTACATGTATTTTAAGTTAGACGTCTCAGCAGGCTTAGAATGATGTTGGTGGCACTAAAGTATATAAGTTACTTCAAATTAATACAGAATGTCAGGTACTATACGTGTGCATAGTTTAAAGCTGATAACTTGCATACTTTCAGATATATGGGTATTTGGATTTTAAAAAATTGAGAGCATTTATTAACAGTTGGCAGCCATGGTTGCTCTTAAGAATACGCTTAGTCATATCTGTTTATGAACACATAGCACATACGAAATTTGGTTGAAATCCAATTGATAGTGTAAAAGTTAGATGCATTTAAACTTTGGACCTATCAGCAGGCTTATAATCATTTTAGCAACAATGCCATGTATGGCCTCCTGAAAATTAAACTGCAATATTATTATCTATACGTGTGCCAATTGTGAAAAAGCTCCCATTCATACCTTCCAAGATATCCAACATGGAGCTCAAATTTCAATTGCGATTTTTCAGCAGTTGGTAGCACTGACATCATTTCCAAATATTGCCGTGAGATATTCAGATATAGATCTTTACGCCTACCAAATTTTGTTTCGATTGCTGCGGCCGTTTAAGAGTTAATAGGGGGGGGGCACACACACACACACCGCCAGACAGACAGACAGACGGACAGACAGACAAAAGGACAGACAGACACACATTTGCCGGATCTATTAAGTCTACTTTTTCCTCATTTTTGCAAAATATGAAAAGTAGGCTAAAAATGAAAGTTTGTCTGTTATTTTCTGAATTTCTACGGAAATTTGAGTTATTTACGCGTTTCAGACTGTTTTATGATGGATGCGCGCGAAAATAATTTATTTGTCTGTCTGTCTGTTTGTTTGTTTGTTTGTTTTTCTGTGGGCAACTTTGTTCCCTTATAACTCGAGAACGGCTGGGTGTATCAACGTAATATTTGGTACAGATATCCATCAGAGTCACGACACTAATCATTGATGTAACTCTTCTCCGTACCTATAATAAAAGGGGGCCTACCCCCATAAAATAGAATCTAAATAGGCGTATAAGGACGTGACAAAGCTCATTTTCAGCCTCACAATGTGAAAGACAACACTCGGGAAACCACATTTTAAGGCCCTAAAACCAACCGTTTTAGAGAAATTCCCAGAAAACTAATTTCATTTAATAAATTAATGAACGAATGCAAGCCGGTAATCATGGCAACCCTTAAGCATAAGTACATGTCCACACATGATTGTATTGCATTAACACATAACCAGTCCATATGTATGTAAACTTTGTAAATAACATAACATGCCCTCACCTCAGACAATAAAGAAACTATTTAAAGTCACCTCATCCATAATTACAATGAGCTTAACTTCTGCCAATTATTGTAATGAACTATAAACATCAACACAAACATTCATTGTATCACTATACCACTGTATTTCTTACAATCATTCACACACTATGTATAAATATTCCTCCCTTAACACCTACCTTCAACCTGAATACACACAAAACGCCACCATCTACAGCGTCCAATCCAGAACTACAACTACATCAACACACCTACACGCCCAGGAGACACCGGGACAGGAGAAGAAGAAGATGACGAAGAAGAAGCAGAATATGATACCACCCCACGACTCTTGCAATGATCGAGGGCGATCATTCGACCCAGGAGAGGTCTTGTTATACCCTGGGGTTCCCATAGGGTATGGCCTCCCCCTATCGTCCCCTTTCATCACCTTTCACCCCCATTTCGCGCCACAAACCCTAGAGGAACCATCAACAAGAAACATCTAGCTGTTGCAAATACACTCAGCTTGGCAAGCAAACCACACACACATGTGGTAATCTCTTACAACATAAGTCTAAAGAATATGATACCACCCCACGACTCTTGCAATGATCGAGGGCGATCATTCGACCCAGGAGAGGTCTTGTTATACCCTGGGGTTCCCATAGGGTATGGCCTCCCCCTATCGTCCCCTTTCATCACCTTTCACCCCCATTTCGCGCCACAACCCCTAGAGGAACCAACAACAAGAAACATCTAGCTGTTGCAAATACACTCAGCTTGGCAAGCAAACCACACACACATGTGGTAATCTCTTACAACATAAGTCTAAACAGGTAACTTCCCGCTATGTAGCACAAGAATCTGCTGACTAAATTACACAAACATTGACGATTCACTTAAATACAACCCACACTAGAAACTGATCATCTTTCGTACCCCAAGGTGCTGTCTGATGCCTGTTCGCCAACTCTGCAGTCTGGTAAGTGTACTCTGGGTTATCCCACGCAACTCCGATCTAATCCTAACCTATTACTTGTAACCATTGCATCCATTATTGTACTCTTCACATCGCTAAGTCCAACTAGCGACTCTTTGCACACTTCGCACTTATGATAATTTAATAATTTACACTCTCTTAAACCGCCTTCTTGTATTTCTTGAACCCCCTGTTCGAACTCTGGTCCTCAGCCAGCGAGCTCTAGTCAGCTGCGTCATGCCAGCTGTCTTACTCGTCTGGTATTTAACCTTGTAAACACGGGTCAGCATTAGCTCAGTTAGCACGGTCCGCTCGCTGCTTTCTTGCTCCATTCATCCTCGAACTCACACACCTCACTACACTCGAGTCATTGCCCTGCAGACAAGTACATCGTCTTTTAGACAAAACCACCCTAGCTCGAGCTATCAACCCCAGGGCAATACAATATTATTATCTTCTAAGGTGAGACATTTGGAGCATTTGTGCAGTGACTGCATGGGAGTTAGTGTGCTGTAAAAATAAGACAGCTTTTCGAATATCAAATTTTTTATCACTGTCTTAGTCGTTGCGTACTGTTGTCGTTCTTTTAACCTTTAATCAACCTTCCAATCTGATCCTAAGATGGTGTAACATAGAAGTCTCTTGGTACACTGAGGTCAAAGCGCAAGCAAGCATTTTGGATTGTTTGCAATTTGGTTTTGAGAATCTCTCCCAGATCAAGGATGGATTGAGACTACCTCGTGGTGTAGCGGCTAGCGTTCTTGGCTGTCGCCCGAGAGGACCGGGTTAAATTCCCTGTTCTGCCAAGAAATTCTAATTTTGTTGCGAGGGCTGAAATGGGGCCTCGTCAGGCAAAATTGAGAAGAGGAGGGTTTGATTCCCACCTCAGCCAACCTGGAAGTGGTTTTCCGTTGTTTTCCCACTTCTACTCCAGGCATATGTTGGGATGAATCCTAATTTAAGGCCACGGCCACCTTCTTCCAGAAACTTATCCTCCTTTTACAAATTCACACACTAACACAACCATCACATTAACACAGGTAATCACAAAAATTCTACACCTGCCCAAAATACACTATTAATAGGCTGTATCATCCTAGTTTAAATTTTAAATTTCAAAGCTTCTTTATTATTTTTTATTTATAATCGTTTCAGTCTTCTATGGACCACGTTATTTCAACTGCCTTTCCCCTCGTTCTTTCACATTGGCCCAGTATTAGCGCATTCTTCTTCGGTGAACCGCCTTTCGTTCTTCGGTCCACTACTTGCCGGTTTTCAATATAGGTTTTGGCTGAAAACTCTGTATTTCCCCAAATTTCTTCTTCAAAGAGTCACGTTACAAGATATCCTCATGTGATATCCCCAGTTCTTGTAGGTCTCTTTCCACCTCTGTTAACCAGATCCCTTTTGGTTTTCATTCCCACAAATTAGGCACAGATTTGATTGAACAATCTTCCGGAGTTCATTCGTGTTAAATGGCCATAAAAGGAGAGTCTTCTTTTGCGATTGGTGTCCGTTATTTTCCCCACATGTAGATAAAGTTCATCGTTGTGTCGTCTTATATTCTCTCCTCGTTCCTTGACCGGGCCCAGGATATTTCTCAGAATCTTTCTCTGTTTGGCTTCGAGTTGTTCTGCCAGGCCTTTATTATTCATCGACAGGCATTCTGATGCATATAACGTCTCCGGGCGAATAACGGTAACGTAGTGCCTCAGTTTGGCCTTGAAGGACATTGATCGTGTTTTGCAAATGTCTTTGGTTAAATGGTAAGCCATTTCCATTTTGTTAATCCGTGACACGAAAGCTTCCTTTTCACGAATGTTGGGCTCCGTCCATTCACCCAGATTTTTGAATTTCTCTACCTGTGTTATTTGTCCTTCATTCACCGTAAGTTCATAATTAATTTAATAAAATATATTTAATTTTCAAATTCACATGATATTTTTTTCAATTTTAGTCATATTTTAGTCGTATTATGCCCCAGAGTATAAACAAAAAATAAAAATAAAAATTACTGTATGACCGCGATTTCGTAGCCCCTAAAATAAGCAACAACATGAATAAATTGAGTTATATGGACAATTGGAGTGTCATTCAAAACGTTGAAGTATTGCCTTTCTTTTACGTAGTCATCCCAGAGCCAGGTCTGATTCTCAAAACCTACCATGGTAGATCATGTGAGTAGAAACTCACAAAGCACAAGGCAGCTTTATTATGAGACATACTTGCCAAGGAAGCTGGCCCCGTGGTGTTGGGGTAGCGCGCCTGCCTCTCTCGGCTCGTCAGGGATTTTAGAAACTGACTTGAGGGCTGGAATGGGGTGCACTCAGCCTCGTGAGGACAATTGAGTAGTTGCCTGACAGTGAGGCAGCGCCCCGATCACGAAAACCAAGATTAACGGCCGAGGGGACCCGATGCACTGATCACGCGTCACCAAAATATCTGCGGGCCAAATGGCTGGGCAGCGGTCGCTTGGTAGGCCTAGGCCCTTCACGGGCTGTAGTGCCTGGGGTTATTGTTATTTATTATTACTTGGCAAAGTGAAGAGTGAGGTAGTTTGCCTTTGCGTTTCTAACCAACTTAGTGCATCAGTACTGATCCATTCTCAATAGTTTCAATAGCCAGGGAACCAGCTGTGCTCTGAATTCCATTGTTCGACACCACCCATACTTCAGTAAAATTCCATATAAACACAGCCACATTTTACTCTGTGCCACCAGTAGTGTGTATATGTGTAATTATGAGGACTTCAAGTATTTGATAGCATAATCATAATATCATAATCACGCTTTTGGTTAAACGTGTTTCCCACACACTATAACATCCCTGGGCAGTGATAAAACACTCTTACATTAAATCCATATTATAGTCCAATAAAATGATACATAAAGCACAATAATATATCCCACAATTACTGTAATTTGTTATTCGATTTTATGCGATTTAATCAACTATTTACGGCTCTTTCAACATGGCTCATCTCACATCCACTCTGAATTAATAGTAACTAGCACATGAATTGCACAAGCATTGCATGCTAATCGCTGCTATGGAAATGACAGCACTATACTTTCAAGGTAGAGAGAGTACGCTAATTCAGGAAATGAACAAATGGACTGGTCTAATGGCGATGATGCTCGATCATCAGAGTCAATGAAATCTCTTGAATTTCAGCTTGTATCATTTTTAAACAAGATATTCCACACAAGACCTCCTTTCTTTTAGAAAATTTATGATATCATTTCTTTTAACCTTCTGTTCTTATTGAGAAATATGTTTCAGTAGGCTACAACTATGGTGGTCTAATCCCGACGTTACATGCCAACATCAAGCTATGAAAAGAGTACAGTGCAATTATAGTTCATGTTGATACACGAAATTTTACTTGAACCAAGTTACTTAGATGAACCTGCTATCCTACCAATTACCGTTCATATAGCTATGCTTGTTATTGGCCCCATCAATTTTATTTATATAAGTTATAGCCCCTTTCAAATGACAGCTACACGTAATATTAAATGCACTGTCGTGCGGTTGAGATAAATGATTTACCTAATTTTTGACAGCTCACTTTCCTAGTTTCGTGAAAAGCTTACTCTTACTAGAGTAATTGATTTCAATGTTTCAATCATATATAGGCTATTATTTCAGTAGTATAGATCCCTCCTGGGGCGCTCACAAGCGACCGATCGTGACAAGTGAGCATTCAAATGAAATAAAATAGACATTAGCGGTGACGAATTGCACTCTAATTTCAAACATATCTATACTTTCTTTAAAAAATGATTTAAAATGTACGAAATGTGCGATTTTCAAATACTGTAGCTGTAGGAAAATACGCTCCATAATGGCTGTGCACTTCACATTTTGGCCGCTGTGACGCCTGTTTCATGTCATTTTAACATTCTGAGGTCTATCCTTTATCAGTTTGCATGGATTTCAGAGAGAGTAAATCAAAGGAATGAGTACTCAAAACGTATAATTTCATAAATATCGAATAACCGGTGAGTGTTATGATGATCCAATTTTCAGTGATTGCCTTCTTAAGTTAGGGAACGTAGAACGTAGAATGCTTACTGAAATGTAATTAGTGTTCTATAATCATTTGGTTGAAATAAAAACAAAACCTTACACCTTAAGTCTCTCATTATAAACCTATTGGAGAAAGTTTGGTTTATGTACATGCGAGATTTCTCGCACGGGTCCGCTAGTAGTAGACTTACTTTGCGTCTGCAGTTGATACATTTAATTAATATGATCCCTATACAGGGTATACTGTACGTCGAGTGTGTCTCTAAATTCTTGCTGTCTTTCTTGCTCCGTACGTTTATGTTAATGTTTCATTGATTCAATTAATCATTCATTCTCTCGTATCAGGAGAATAAAATAGGAAATATTTTACTCTGTTGATATAAGAGGGCTGTTTCTTAAGTAATACCCATTGTGATATTACGCCGTTGCAGCGCTGCGGTCGGCATTCCGTGCAGGTGCGCTGTGTACCTGCATCTATTGGCAAGGCTGAGATGCCATTACGGCAACAGTTGCCCATGTGTAGGTGTGTTGACAAGCTTTTGAAATGGCATTGCCGATCGCGAGTGCCGCCGGCCCATAAACGAGAGAGAAAACTCACCTGTAAGATATCCTGCCGTTTGGCCACCACTGTCAGGCAAATTGCGTATGTGGTCAGGAGAACTCTTAAACATACGCAGTTCCCGTGGTAAGCACGCAATTTGCATGACAGTGGTGGTCAAATGGCAGGATATCCTACAGGCGAGTTTTTTCTCTCGTTTATGGGTCGGCGGCACTCGCGATCGGCGCTGCCATTTCAAAAGCTTGTGAACACACCCACTCATGGGCGTCTGTTGCCGTAATGGCGTCTCATCCTTGCCAATAGTTGCATGTACACAGCGCACCTGCACGGAATGCCGACCGCAGCGCTGCAATGGCGTAATATCACAACGGGTATTACTTAAAAGACTGCCCTCGTAAATAACAATTAAACAATAAAAGAAACGTAAGACAAAAATTCAGATGCAATGGGTCCAAACGTGTGCTACATCTGAGGCATTTTCACTTCTGAATAACAAGTGGCTTCAGTGGCTTAGTTGGTAGCATGCTTAACTACTGTGCCCAAGATAGCGGGGTTCAAACCCGGCCGAGGTCGTCGGATTTTTAAGAGCGTTAAAATCCTTCAGTATGCCTTCCTTCGGCGGAGACATAAACCCGGCGGTCCCATGTCACATATATATGGCATGTAAATGATACTTCCACAGAATACACTTGTGTGAAGCTAAATTCCTAGGTTTGATTTCGTTGGAACTCTCTATCAAAGTTCCAACGTTCAGCACTAGATATCGGTGACATCTGATCAGCGAAAGTTGGAACTGCTTGAAATTGAACGGAACGTGTAGCTCATCCTATGGGTGTCCGCTTGAAGCAGCTGTAGCCTATGGCGAGCAGAACATGCCATCGGACACTCCCGGCACTAAAAGCCATACGATAAATAAATAAAACTTCAGAGCAACAACTCCTGGTCCAAATAAGCTGACTGACATAGAGGACAGTGGCAAATGTCCATCTTCAACACAGTCGCTCTTAGTATCCCCTGACATGTGCCCACACTGCTTTAGGCTGACTTTCGTCAGTCAACCTTCGTCCGTAATCGGCTGAGTAAATTTCACTCTTACCAGACTTCATCATACCGAGTCGGATGATGTTCACGTGACTCCATTCAGATCTGACCGGGAGTTCCACAGGTCGAACTTGGCTTTGTCTGGAGGATTATCTGTAGCCTTTGATGAACAGAGAAAACTATCCTAGACTTAAGTCGGGAACGTGGCACTTGGTAAAGTGGATGGAATTCTTTGCTGTCAACCTGGAACCTACCATGGCCACATTCTAGACAGTTGGTGTTCGGTCTGCATGCCTCAATCAATGAGATATACGTTTCCCTGGCACGACTTTTACATCATAGGAGATGCATACTCCACTGCGGATTAGCAAGGAGCAAGCAGCTTTGGTGGCGTAGTTGGTAGCATGCTGAATTGCTGTGCCCAAGGTAGCGGGTTCAAACCCGGCCGAAGTCGTCGGACTTTCTAAGATCGTTAAAATCCTTCAGTATACCTTCCTTCAGAGGGGAAGTAAAGCCGGCGGTCCCATGTCATAGATATATGGCATGTAAAAGATCCTTCCATATTGTTTTAGATCCCTTAGTTGGGGGGGGGGGGGTAGTTTGGGATAAAACACTTGTGTCCCTGTGCTAATTTGGAAGGTAGTTCCTAGGTGAGAGTAGCTTCCCGTAGCTGGGAGAGCTTACTAGTGTAGTGTGTTGTTTAGTGTTTAAACGCTAGGGGGTGTTCCTGCAAAGATGCAAGTGTTTATTAGGGGATGGACCTCTAAATGCAGGCTACTATACTGACCTGCCAGCTGGACGGGATGAGTAATACGATAGGCATGCTTATGTCAGCGGCTCGACGTTATGTAGTCGAGTCGCGTGCTGGGAAATACAATGCAGTCTGACAAAGCAGTTACTGGCTACTACGGTCACGGTCAATCGTGACGAAAGTCAGGAAGGTTATGAGGATGTGAAGAGGAGTGTAATTAGTAATGCAATGTGTAACTTACTGACCATGTGTTTATTGGTCAGTGAATGTAGTTTTGTATGTCCCTTTTGGGAAGTCTTAGGCAAATGTAAAATACAACTAGTGTGTACAAGTTTGGGGTAGGTGTGTACAAAGTAAAGGAGTCTGAGCACTTTGCTGAATCTCACCTGATGATGTAGCAGGTGGCTCTCAGGGGTACTGCCCCCCTCGGGGCTGTACAAGTCCCCTTCTTCGATTAGGGGCGTGGTGGCTCAGTGGTCTAGCTGTATGCCTCTCACCAAGGCGGTCCAGGTTCGATTCCCGGTCAATGCATGTGAGATTTTCGAAGTGAAATGCCTTGCCCTGTGGTTCGGATTCCACGTAAAAAGGAGGTCCCGTGGCTCGTAATCACAAGATTCACGGTCACGTAAAACTACAATCTTCCTTCCTTCCTTCCTTCCTTCCTTCTTCGGTTAGTTCGCGTCTCCGCGAACGGGAACGGGACGTAGAGTGGGGTGTCGATGTGATGGTTCGTTCTGGAATTCTTCTTGTACTTCTTCTTCTTTTCTTCCGTGTTGGTGTAGGTGTGTCGATGTCGTGGTGATGTGAGTCCAGCTTGTGCTCAGAGGGGTATTTTGGGTGTGGAACATATTTTGGTTTCGTACATGTGTAAATAGCAATAGCAAACATAATTCGTGAATCTTAAAGCGTGAATTTGTAAAACATATCAAAATCATAAAGTATCAACATTATTTTAGATGCATGGTTGTAAGAATAGGTACTAAATGTAACATGGATCAGATATAACAATGTAACATCAAAGAATAATTGTAATAATGATTGCGTAAGTGCACAACGAGGGGAAAAAAAACGTCGTTAGGGCTAGGCATGCCCTTTCGCTGTCGCCGCAGCGGATGAAAAAGTGCCCTCGTGTGAGGTGTTCAATGTAACATTTAAAATATAGAGATAGACTGGAGGGAAAGAAAAACAAATGTCTTAAGGTGTAATTAGTTGGTTTATATAACATGTTTTTATTATGTGAGTGTGAAGTAAGACATTCTTACAAAGTGTAAGTTAAAAGAGTGGAAAGGAAAGTCAGGGTATACATGTGTGTGGAATAAATAAGAAAATACATACGTTTACAATGGGTGACATCATTGGTATACTGGCGACCTTGTCTTAAAATATAAGTAATTATAAATAGTTTGGATGACATGTGTGTAATAGTATTAATAATTTGAACATTCTTAGTATAATGTTGCCTGTCGGCGTTGATCGGTGGGCCAGTATGATTTGCTAATTTTTGTGTAAGGTGCCTCTTATCAAATAATACATCATTTTCTACATCCCTTTCTATGTACGCTACTCACTATAGTCTAACTTAATTATCTTACTCTTAGACGGCCGTATTTACTATGCCTTGCGTGCACGCTACTCTGTGCACTCATGTGCCATCTCATGGCCATGTGCTATCCGGCCGTTTTCCGGTGCGGTTTAGTGGTCACACTGCTAGTCCACTTTCCACCTGCTGTGTGTTTTAATGGTCTTCCTGCCGTGAGTAGGAGTTCCATCTTGATGATGAGGTACGGCACTTACAAAGGCCGTGCCGTCTCTGATCATCGCATATTGCTCTTTATTTGAGCGTTGTGTACTCAGGTCAACGCCTTCAGCATCTCACGGCTGCTGATTGCCATTACCTGCTGGCGTCATCACCTTTAGAGGTGTGACTGAAAACGACGAAGATCAATGTGTTGGTGTGTCAGAGATAAGTAGTGTAATGTGGTGTTGGAAATATATTTACAATAGACATCATCTGTAAAATAAATTCATTATTAATTCCCCTTTTTCGGTGGAAACATATGTATGATGGCGCCTCCTGGTTTGCCTGAAATACATTTCAATATTATAGTCACATATATTCCGTTTATTGTTATGCGCCATCTAAATCTACTTAATCTAGGTTAGCCTATGTATTATCTAGCTTAGTCTATGTATTATCTAGCTTAGTCTATGTATTATCTAGCTTATTCTGTGTGTTGTCGGGGTTACCCTGGTAACGGTTTTTGGTAACCAGGTGCCGAACGTGCTATCTTAATCTTACTTATCTTAATATGTTGTCGGGCTTACCCTGGTAACGGTTTTTGGTAACCAGGTGCCAAACGTCTTTACCTTAATCTTAAGGTGCTTAGCCTAATTTATGATAATTAAAAAAATATTTTGTATTTACAATCCGAATGGTTTTACCTTAATCTAGTGCCGAAATGTGCTGTGGCAGCTGTTTTACAACAGCGCTTATTAAATTTGCTTAATTCTAAGTTGCGTTCCAAATGCAACTGCCTTACATGCTAAAATTTCGACCGGAGCGATCGCCTGAGGCATTTTACCTCCTCAGAGCACCACCCGTGTGTATTCTAGAAACACCGGTTGTCTCTAAAACCACCGGATTCCGCTCCCTTAATACTAGTTGTCGACATTTATATTAGTGATTAATAACTAGTAATTACTAAAGATCCGGGCGCCTGCGCTGCTGGAGAGCAAACGCTTCGCCCGGCCATCCTGTTCAATGCCGCTGCACTTGCCTGTGTTGTCATCATTCTTCCTGTGTCATTTATTGATGTATTCATCATTGCTGGGTTTGCCCACTGTAACCCCTGTGAGAGCTCGCTGCGTTCCTCATTTAATTTCTCTGGCCGCCCGCTGCGTAACCATTTAAGCTCTGGTGACTCGCTGTCATCCATTTATGTGGGCACGGGACATCGTTCGGGGAAAATCGTCCGATAAAATAATATCATCCGGGAATTTAGCGTCCGGGAATCCTCTTCGCCTATATTGGCATTAATAATAACATCCGGGAATTTAGCGTCCGGGAATCCTCTTCGCCTATATTGACATTGTTCTCCATTGCTGGGTTGCCCACGGAACCCCTTTTGGCAGCTCGTTGCATACCTATTTAATATCTCTGGCCGCCCGGTGCGTGACCATTTAAGCTCTGGAGACTCGCTGTCAGCCATTTATGTGGGCACGGAACCAAATGATCGCAATCATTCCATATATATTATTCATTATTTGTTTATTCATTATTCATTTGTTTGGTTGTCTTCACTTCGCCTACGCGGGGCAAGGACTTGTCGGATCTAGGATTGATCCCGCTGAATCCTGAGATCCTGCTTCACTTCTACGAGTAGAAGACTAACTTCCCGCCATAGAAGCTCTACTTAACTTACGTACTAACTAGGAGTCTAGTCCTAATGTGGTCGTCCCTACGTTCATCTCCTGAGTCCGGTGCAGAGCTGGCTAATTCTCCCCCCAGTCGTCAAAAAGTCTCCCCTGCAAGTCTTGGCTTCGACGACCGTGGCGCATAGTGGGTGTAACTTTCCTCTGCCGAGGGGGTAGGCTAGACGCACCCCCGGTTTTGGCGTTTGCACGCGTCAAGCCATCGATGCTTCAACATTACGTAGTTCCGTCTTTTATTTAGTCTGGGTTATTGAGTTAACTGGGGCAGGGCTGCTCATCGCTCCCCCAGCTCTGTTCTTATGTGGCGCCTCTGCCCTTCTGTTTACCTCTCATCACCATTCAGTGTGACTCAGATTCCTTTTTTAATGAGTGTGATATGTAAAATAATTGTGTGGGTATTATGTAGTTATGCAAAAATTTTAAGTGTCCTGGGGTTGTTAAATCTTCTAGATGCATGGACTACTTCATGCCTGTAGTCGCCATGTCAGATTTCTAGCGGTAATGCCTTGTTGATTTTCTGGAGGTGTTAGTAGGTTTTTATGGCGTTGGGTCCCTTGTTATTAGGATCGGGGGGTGCTATTTGCTGAATAGGCTTAAATCGCGGTAGGAGAGGGTTATGCATCTTTGGACTCCATGTTTATGGTGGCCGGGAGCCGGTGATGCTGCTAGGATGTTTTTACAGTGAGTGGACGGGGTAGGTATTTCCCAGGTGTTCAAAATTTTTAAAAATTCCATGCAGGTGTAATAATAATAATTATATCCCTGGTATGTGGGTAGGACATTCCATGCATGTGGCTGGAAATGAGGCGTATCCGCTCTCATTTGTGGATATGTGTGGGTCGAGGTGTGATAATTCTATGTCCCTTGCATGCGGGATTATTTAATAAAAAAAAGAGTTGTTATTATGACTTTGGCCTCATCTCTTGCATAGAGATGTGCATTACGCTTCATTTTGTTTCCGACCACCCCTAATACTCGGGTGTAAGCATTTAGAACCAGGGTGTAGTATACCCAAATTCTTGGTAGACGTATGAAGTCTATCAACCCCGAAGTATATTTTGGAATGTAGTCTAACTGTTTCAATGTGTCTGTTTGTTTGTGTTGAATAGTGTTGTAATTGATAGGTTATGTAGGGAGAGGGGCGCTAGGATGGTATTCCGTAGCTAGTACCTTGGCCATCTCTGCTCCTGTCATTCTCACTTGGTCACTATTGGGTTTCTATCCGCTCCTTGGGATGGTTAAGTGCGGTGACGCTGTGACGTCACGGCCTAATCTGGTCTCTCATTTATAATGTTAAGGTAGTAGGTGATTGTGAGTGTACTGGTTATGTCCTGATCGCCTATGATGGTTTTTTAAAGCTTAAAAAAACAAGAAGAGAAGTAGTTATTGGGGAGGGTTGTTCCTTCAGGGAATCTGTCTGTGTTCGCCCCTGATTAGTGGGCGCGTGTGGGCAGGAGGTGCCCGTGGCTGTGGTTACTGAGGCTTGCGTGTCTGTGGTTGCGTTCCGCTGCAGCACGCTGGCGCGCGTGCCGTTGTCGGATACGTCTTATCGTGTGTCGTGTGGCTAATTGTCAGGCGGCGCGTGTAGCTTGTTATCGCCCTTGTATACATACTCCTGTGTTCCTTAGGTTAATATGGCCCACAGTATCTGTGCATTACAAATGCCAGGCCTGTCGTAATAACGCTGAATCCTGTGTCAATATCCGTGTGTCTGTATGCTGTTATTATTGATGGTTTATGACAACGTCATCATATTTGCGTGTCACCAGCACGTCTGGGTGCTCTAGGAATGTCTACCGGCAACAATGTTGAAATGCGCTAGAATTCGCAACGCCATGTATTGTTGTGATTGTTTTGTTTCGTCGTTGTTTACGGGAAGTCTCTGATGCTATGTGTGGCGGCTGACGGAACGTGACTTTTGCCAATGTCCGTGTGTTGACATTGTTTGACATTCCGGGAGGGCCAATGTGTTAATCTGCCCTGTTTTTGCTACTGATGTTGTGTAGGCATTTCTTCCGCAAGACCTTTGCCTTGCGTAATTGCTATAACTTGTGTTTAGGAAGTCTATTTCCTATGTTCGGGGTAATCGAAATTTTGGAATGATTTCCGGCCGCAAAAATGCGGTGTTACCCGTTTTGTGTCTGTATGGGACCCTATGGTTTTTTCTGTAGGGGATGGTGTATGGATGCTATTTGTGCGATGGTACCCGTGTAATTGTCTGTGAGTGATCTTTCGTCGGTCGACAATTCTTGTTTTCCACGGTGTCCGCTCTTATTAGGCATTCGGACCCGCGATCCCGTGTAATACTCCGTGTTTCATGTCTGCGTTGTCTGTTGGGATTTGTGTGTCCCTAGTGTGGTTTCTGATTGTGTTTTTCGCGCCAAAAATGCCATTGTTTAGCTTTCTTTTTGGCACGATTGTATCGTGTTATCGTGTGTTCGCACCCGCCTTGGTCTAAGGTCCTGGTGTTACAATTTCTGTACTGTATGTACCATGGCACGTGTATTGTGTGTTTGAAACATGCGTATGAAAATATGCTTTAGCGTGAATGTTTTGTGCCATTTGGGACGACCCTCGTACTCTAATTATGGGAGTTACCGTTCATTGATTTGGCGTGAATGATCGTGTCTACTACATTCAGAGCTGAGCGCTGTTAGTTTGTTTTGCGCCTGGCGAAGGTCGCATGGTTATGTATGTGTTATCGCTGACCTGGCGATAGTATTAGATTACAACTGTGTAAGGAAGTGCTTTGCCGGCTTGACGGGCGGCCCGACCGCCCCATGTGCCAGGCCAATGTGTGTATGTTTGCCGACACGTCTTTCTACTGTCTGCATATACAGCGTGTCTTGGGTCCCTTGTAATGTAAAAGACCCTACGACTATGTATGTTTGTGTCCCCAAGTTTTTGTGTTATTGTGGGCCTTGGATGAATATATTCCTGTTAGTGGTAGTTAGCTGTGTTTATGTACGTGTGTCTCCGGGACGCGAGTCGCGTGATTGGTGACTAGGTGTCGGAGGTGATATTATTATTTTGTGCATATGAATACCTGTTAGTGTGACTGTCCCTTATTGTTCTATCCTTCAATTGGATAGTTACCCGACCTTGCATTCCTGGTATTCAGGAGGGGGCGGGTTCGAGACCGTCTTTGTCCAGGGTAATTATTCCTGGTGCCTTTTAGGCCTGTGTCTCCGGGACAGTTCTGTCAGTGTTAGGTTCGTATCCCGGTGAGGTCATCGGGGTTCGAAGGCTATTTTTTGGCCTTCTTTTCACGTCTGCCAGTGGAATCATTTCCCTTCCTTTTGACAGTGTTTCCGCCTTTACGTGTAGGTGTCGTTTTGCGGGTGTGATATGCCTTCATACGGCGGCGTGTATAGTGTCCTTAATGAGTTTTCGTCCATGGCGCACGCTGACTATGTAATTAGGTCAGATACCTTCCTGCAAACCTTGAAGGGACCTGACCAACGTGGCAGGAGGAACTCGGACACATTTTTCTTACGGGCGGAATTGGAAACCATAACCAATTGCCCGGGTGTGTATTCCACGGTCTTTCTTTGCCGATCGTACCGTTCTTTTTGTTTTCTTTGTGCCGCGGCTATGTTCTTTCTGGTGTCCATGCGAGCGAGCTATCTGCAAGTGTTCTAGCCGGGCTGCATTGTCTGGGAGAGTGTCCTGTGGGATGCATATGTTGTCTATGGGACTTCTAGGTGTATATCCGTGCAACAGGAAGTGTGGGGAGTGTTTTGTGGCCGTGGATATGGAAGTGTTGTAGCTAAATGTAATGGGCTGCAAATATTGTCCCCGTCTGTCCCTGTGTCCCCGGTGAATTTAGCTAGCGCTATTCCAATTATTTTATTCATACTCTCCGTAAGTCCATTGGTTCCTGGGGAAAAACTCGTGGTCGTGTATGCCCTTATCCTGAGTATCTCCAAAAACTGTTGGAGCACTCTCGAGGTGAAAATAGTCCCTCTGTCGGATAGTAGGGTTTGGAATAGGCCATATCGTGTGACTATGTCAAATAGGAATTCGACTATGCTGTTCGTGTCTGCTTTGGGAACAGCCCTTGTGATCATATACCTGGTGAGATACTCTGTGGCCACCAGTATGTATTTATTGCCTTTTTCAGATGTCGTAATGGGGCCTTTAACATCTATCCCGACTCTATGAAATAGCTCTCCTACGGGAATAGGGTTGAGTAATCCATGAGGCTTGCCAGGTCTTGTTTTAAATCGCTGGCAAGTGTGACATGTCTATACGAAGGTGTCTATGTCGGCCTTCATGTTTACCCAGTAATACTTGTCCCGGATTCTATGGTATGTTTAATGCATACCCAAATGTGCCCCTGCCATTGGGCTATTGTGGTGTCCGATCATGATATTCTCTTTCAATGACTCCGGAACCGCTATAGGTGCATTATCGTGCATGGCTGTGGGTTTAAATTTCAGTACCCCGTCTTTGTCTAGAAAAAATCGCCTAGACAGCCTTATCCAAGTTTTCTAATGCCATTAGAATCTGTTTCAAGTATGGATCACGTTCTTGCTCCTGCTTGATGTTAACCACCGTCAGGGCAAAAGTGGGCATGTCGTCCCATTCGTGGTCCTTACTGTCATCTGGGGGGTCGGCTACTGGCAGCCTAGACAACCCATCTGCATCTAGGTGTGTAGCGCCTTTCTTATGCTTGACCACGAAGTTATATTCATACAGGCGGAATATAAACCTATTGAGCCGCGAATTAGGGTTTTTGAATTTGTCCCAAAAAAGCAGGCTCGCGTGGTCAGTCACTACCGTGAACTGGATACCATAGAGGTATACCCGAAAATAGTTCACTCCCCATGAAAATGCCAGCATTTCCCGCTCTGTGGCAGAGTATCTAGTCTCGACGGCCGTTTGTTTTCTGCTAGCGTAAGCTATTGGCCGTATGCGCCCTTCTGCATCTTCCTGTATCAGGGCCGCTCCCAGCCCGTACTGGCTGGCATCCACGTGTAAAAAGGTGGGCCTATCACTATGGAAGTATTGCAGTAATGGTGGTGAAGTCAATAGTTGATTCAGTGTGTTAAAGGCATCTATGTGTTCCTGTTTAATGCTGAAGGGCGTCTTCTCACGTGTGAGTTCGGTTAGGGGATGGGCGATGTGTGCGAACCTGTGGATATACTTCCGGTAATACGAGGCGAGACCAATGAAGCTACGCAATTGTTTCAAATTTGTGGGCATTGGGATGCCCGTTATTGCGTCAGTCTTCGCTGGGTCGGGAATAATGCCCTCTCTGTTTACAATATGGCCCAATATGTTAATTTGCTGTCTAGCGAATTGACATTTCGCAGGTTTAAGCCTTAATTTGGCCTCTCTGATCCTTGCGAAAGCCTCCTCCAAGTGTTCGAGATGTTCCTCAAAGGTGTTGGAGAAGACCGTTATGTCATTCACGTAGACTAGGACTGATCGCCATTTTAGTCCTGAAAATGTTTTATCCACTAGCTTTTGGAAGGTCTGGCTGGCGTTACGGAGGCCCATTGGTAACCTTTTATAGGTATAGAGGCCGTTTTCTGTGACGAACGCCAGCTTGTGCCTGTCCGGTTCATAGACGGGGATTGAATAGAATCCACTGTAGCAATCCATCGAACTGAACCAGCTAGCCCCACCGAGGGCGTCCAAATAGGTGTCAGCCCTTGGTAGTGGATAACTGTCATTTTCGACTAACTTATTGAGCCTACGGTAATCAGTACAGAACCTGTGGGAACCGTCCCGTTTCTTGGTCAGCAAGACCGGTGCACTATAATTCGAAATTACGGGGACAATGACCCCTGCCTCGAGCATCTCTGTGATCTGAGTGTCGATGGCGTGTCTCTCCTTTTGACTCACCCTGAAGGGGGGCTGATGGACTTGCTTGTCACTGGTGAGTGTGACGTGGTGTTCGATAAGGTCTGTCACTGCGAAATCCTTCATCGAATGGGCAAAGATATCCCTATTGGCCTCCAGGAGCTCCGTGAGCCTTTTAATTTGCTCCGGTGTCAGGTCCTGTCTATGAGTCTGATTGGCCGCCTTATCTGTGTGTGTGTCTGTGTTTTTGCTGATTGTGTGCAATGTAGAGGCCTGGTGCTCGTGGACTTCTCGCTCCGCTCGAATCCCATCTGTGTTTCGGGTGTATATCATGGGATGTGTGGTGAGCCTGTGGTTATGCTTTAAAAGCATCTTGCCGCTAGCAAAATTTATGCTAGCTTCTTACTTGGCGAGGAAGTCCATGCCAATTATGGCTGACGCAGAAAGATGTTCTATTACGAACATGGGGTGTGTTGTGGCAAAATGGTCTAGTCTGAGGTGTATGTCTGCCACCCCCGAGTTTTCTAGCGTCTGAGCATTGGCCGCTACCAGCCGGATGTCACCCGTGACACCGTGTATCTGCCCTTCGGTAACGTGTTTTCTGTTTACACAACTTACCGCTGCCCCAGTGTCAATTAGGGCTTGCACCCTGTGGCCATTTATGCTGGCGTGTATCGTCAGTGCCGATACCTGGAGTCCCTTGCCCTGCAAAGATGTGTTGTATAGGGTGTATGTTGTTGTTGTTGTTGCTAGCGTAATGTCCTTGTTACTGTGTGCGCCAGTGTTGAAGCCCCGTGTGACTTTTGTGCTGGGAAGGCATGGAGCTGGCCGCTTATTGTACTTGGCACGCTTGGCCTCTCGGCTTACTTCCTGGCTCGAGTTCTTTGCCTCGGTCAGCGAAGTGTGCCCACTGAGTACATTGCCTGCTCTCTTAACTGCCCGCGCTGTACAAATAGAGGGATTCTGGTGAGCGTCTAGTGTGTTGACAGTTCTCAGTTTTTGTGCAGGCGTGTTGTTCCTTTCACCCTCCTGGGAGGGTGTGTCTGCAAACGTAACTCTACGTTTGCATTTGTGACCTCGTTTTTTGTTCCAGGCGGTTGCGAGTTCGACTCCTGTTGCTGGCTTCCCAATGCAAGTGAGCTTGCGTCCTGCGCCTGTATGGGGTCACTTCCCGCCCCGTGTTGTGGTGTAGGGGGTATGGTTTCCCGTCTAGAGGGTGTGGGTTTTCCTCCGTCTTGTTTGTGCGTGATTGTGAGGGGCGTATAGTGTCCCGCCCTAGGGTTCCCCGTAAATAGTAAATGCAGGTCCCTGTTAAATCCTGCGGTTGTAAATAGCGGGGGTGAGTGCACATCAGTATATACATGTATGTTTACTTTAAGCACCTTGCCGAGAGCGGTCACCTCTACGGTGCCGGCATAGGTACCGTCCCTACCCATGCAATTTTGGTAGTCCGCCCCTGTCTGGAATGGGTTTTCCCGCTCGTACGATACAAAATCCCGGTACTCTTTCCAGTTGGCCAGGATATGTTGGACCGTTTTCTGTCTGTAGTCCCTATGATGATCCTCGGTGTTCCGGACTAGGAAGCTAATGGCCCTAAACAGACAGTTGCCGTCTCCTTGTATGGGGTGTGTTTGGAAACGGTCCAGGGGCAGATCGTCAGCCTTGGCTTTAGCTGGCTATTTCTTCCCCTTGCTCTTACGAGTCTGTTTAGGTGAAGGGCCTCTCTGGTGTTGTGTTAGGGGAGAAACCTCAGCCGCTTTATCAGCTGGCCGAACCTCCCCGTCTAAGCGTTTTTTGGAAACGTGGGCGTTCGTCTCCCTGTACTGTATGTACGCCCCCCCCTCGGGGTGGCTGCGGTGGGTAGCTAGGTGTGGGAAGTATTGCACCCCTGTCTGCCCGGCGGGGTACCTCATCCCTGAACTCCCTCGGGTGTTCGTCAGGGAGGGGATAGTGTTCCTGGCCCTTTGGGTATGTGTTTCTGGCTTCCCGTCCTTTTGTGTTTTTTTTTCTAGCGGTTATTGCCCGGTGGTTCGTTTTCCTGTCTCCGCCAGGGTAGGGTGTATGTCTGGTGCTGCGGGGGCGGGTTTTCCCGGCGATTCCCCTTTTCCCTGTACTGGGAGGGTGCATACCCCTGTCTGCCTGGGGGTGGGTTCTCCCGGTACTCCCCGTTTCCCCTGTGTTGTGGGGATGCATACTCTTGTCTGCGTGGGGGCGGGTTCTCCCGATAGTCCCCATTTCCCTTATATTGCGGGGCTGCATAGCCTTGCCTGCGTGGGGTCGGGTTCTCCCGATAGTCCCCATTTCCCGTATATTGCGGGGCTGCATAGCCTTGCCTGCTTGGGGGCGGGTTTTCCCGATACTCCCTCTCTGCCCTGTATTGTGGGGCAGCATAGTCCTGTCTGCTTGGTGGCGGGCTGCTTCGCTGGGGGATGGTGTGTTCGTACTCTTCAGGGTAGTGCTCCGGTGTGTACGGGGATGGTGGTCGCCGTGAGGGGTATGTCGGCTCTACGTCCGCGTATGATACCGGTGAGTACCGCGGAGGGTAGTGTGGCCTGTCCTGTGTGTGTGGTGTTGTTGGCCGCTGTGGAGGGTAGTAAATTTCCTCCCTCCCGTAGTGTCTCCTCTCCGTGTACCCCCTGTCCCTTTCAGGATAATAGCGCTCTTCCGTGTCTGTGTGTTCATCCCTAGGCGGTCTGCCGCCTGCTTGGATGGCAGCTATCGTTAACTTTTCCATCCTGTCCACTAATTCATCCATCTTTTGACTAGTGTCGTCCTTTTGTGGATGATAGTGCTGATTCACGGCTTTCTCCGTAGCTTTTTCCGTGATCTTTTTTCCTGCCTCTATTGTTTTAATGTTATTCAGCATGTGTTGGACCGTGGGGTTATTCATAATGCATAACTTGTCCACGATGGATGGTCTGAGGCCCAGCATTAGCAGCTTAACTTTCTGTTTATTCGTCATGGCTGCATTATATTTATCGCACATTAGCAATTTTGCGTTGACGTATGACTGTGCGCTTTCTTTAGGTCCCTGTGACCTCTGTCGAATTTGGTCATACAGGTCCTCATCATCTGGTATGAGCTGGAATTCACTTTTCAACAACAAAGTGATTTCCTCCCATGTGGCATCTTCTAGGTTGTCCTCATGGAGCTCATACCATGTCATCGCCGCCTTCGTGAGGTATGCGGGGAGGAGCCGTTTTCTGACTTCATCGCTCCAGCCATTGATCCAAGCCGTTCTATTGAAGGCCTTGAGGTATTCCTCGGTATCTTGGCCTTCCCCCGTGAACTTTGTGGGGTGGATCATGGGATATTCTGTATGCCTGTTCATTTCCTGTTCGTCTGTCTCTCGTTGGCTGTGTAAGGATTCTGATCTGTTTAAGTTGTTCGCACTGTTATCGTGTGACAAGGTGTTTGTGTTGTTTTGAGGGGAACTAGCCTCACTCCCCGTGTACGACACGTGTGTTACGTTACCAGGTGGCTCGTCACCTGATATATCGTCACTGATTGATGGTGTGTCGTACTGTGTGGATTTGACTACGTCCACAGTCCTGTCTAAATCCTGTTTCACCGTTTCCAAAATAGTGTGTATGTCTAGGACCGCCTCTGTCGTATGATTGTCTGCTTTAACAGTGTCTGTATCTAGTAACTGTGTGATGCGCTCGAGCAGATTATCAGTTTTCTGCTCTGTGATTTGCAGTTGCTGCAACAATAGGGGGTGGAGCGTTGGCAGGCAATCTACTTCACTGGCGGTGGATATTGATGATTCTTGTCTGTGTTCAGTGGCCTGGGATCGTGTAAAATGTGTGACTTGTTCTGCCGCTGCAGGGTGTTGAGCGCGGATCTCTGATGCCTTGAATTCGAGTTCCAAAGTAGTTGTACTGCAGTCTGGTCAGTTATCAAGTCACTCTTCTTAATTTTTAACTTCGGCAGGAGTGGAGTTGTACTAGCCGACAAATGGTGGGCAAAGTCCCTTAGTGTGGTTCTAAACGTGGTCATTTAATTTCCACCGATCTTGCACTATGGGGAGGGTGGGGGTGGGTGTAATAATACAAATCCCTGTGTAATAAAGAAAAAGTGTGGGACGTAATGCAGGAGAGAAAAAAAATTAGTCTCGCTTGGCTGTGTGCGGTATGGGTCGTTTCTACCACGAGGTCTCGTTGTATGAGTCCTACCCTTATTGTGCGTGGTAGCAGCGCCTCCACCAATATGTTTTAGATCCCTTAGTTGGGGGGGGGGGGGTAGTTTGGGATAAAACACTTGTGTCACTGAGCTAATTTGGAAGGTAGTTCCTAGGTGAGAGTAGCTTCCCGTAGCTGGGAGAGCTTACTAGTGTAGTGTGTTGTTTAGTGTTTAAACGCTAGGGGGTGTTCCTGCAAAGATGCAAGTGTTTATTAGGGGATGGACCTCTAAATGCAGGCTACTATACTGGCCTGCCAGCTGGACGGGATGAGTAATACGATAGGCGTGCTTATGTCAGCGGCTCGACGTTATGTAGTCGAGTCGCGTGCTGGGAAATACAATGCAGTCTGACAAACCAGTTACTGGCTACTACGGTCACGGTCAATCATGACGAAAGTCAGGAAGGGCATGAGGATGTGAAGAGGGGTGTAATTAGTAATGCAATGTGTAACTTACTGCCCATGTGTTCATTGGTCAGTGAATGTAGTTTTGTATGTCCCTTTTGGGAAGTCTTAGGCAAATGTAAAATACAACTAGTGTGTACAAGTTTGGGGTAGGTGTGTACAAAGTAAAGGAGTCTGAGCACTTGACTGAATCTCACCTGATGATGTAGCAGGAACAGACGTTGGCTAGGGCCGCTGGCGACGCACCTTGTATAACAGATAATGGCTCCAGTTAGGACTCCACTTCTTATACTTTTAGGTGCTGCATGGTCAGCATTACGTCACTGTAGCTGCCCCAGTTAGTTGTTGATGTAGATGTTTATGTATGTGTTGCAAGTAGTTGGCCTACCTCCCGAGCTGGGTGGCCGCCTCTTGCTGTGTAAAGATAATGTTCTGGTCTTATGATGTTGCCAGTTGGGGTGGTTTTAGTGAAAGATGGGGGGTGGCTCTCAGGGGTACTGCCCCCCCCCCTGGGCTGTACAATATACTAAACATGTGTGAAGCTAAATTTCTAGGTTAGATTACGTTGGAACGCTCCATGAAAGTTCCAACGTTCACAACTAGGTATTAGTGACACCTGGTGGCGAAAGTTCGAACTACTCGAAATTGAATTGAACTAGTAGCTCAACCTATGGCCGTCCACTTGAAGCAGCTACAGCCTCTGGTGAGCCAAACATGTCCTCAGACACTCCCGACACTAAAAGCCATACGATAAACAAATAAATAAATAAATAAATAGCAAAGAGCGAAGGCAGATGTGCCAAGTACTTGAGTGATGGTTCGGTATACCGCCATAGGTTACTGGCCATAGGTTATGTCGGTAGATACCAACAAAACCTCGAGTCAGAACAATAGCACTGACCCTATGAGTAGAACCTTTCACAGTAGGCACCAGCACTAGCTGTGCCCTGAAGGAAATTACTAAGCACCACCCATACCCCAATAGCTTCCATACAATCTCAGCCATGAATGGTACTGAGATATTGGTGGAAAGCCACATTTTACTCTAGCCTGTGCCAACAGACAAATACAATTCCACATTCATCAAAACTGGTAAACAGGGACAAAGTATATGAGAATGAGTTCTTCTTTCTTCATTTAGGCCAGCTATTGTACCCATCTGAAGAATTAATACATGGTCATACTTCGCCTAGCTCAGTCAATTGGGGGGTGGTACATCCATTCCCACGATATGACTCATATATTTGGGATCATAAGCAACAGGTCAACACTTCAAAAATAAAATCGAAATCTCTCATAAAAATATATTTAATTGTAACTAAAAATGGCGTTACAAACAAATTAATACAAATCAAATAAATGACACAAAACCAATACAAATCTATACTACACAAATACTTATTCCATTACAATAGGAATCTTCAATAATACAAATCACTGTACTGGCGCGATATTATCTGTGTACGGCTACGGTAACATACTTCGCCGTGTGTCTCTTTAGACATGTTTCCCTAGAGTCGCAGTCTTAACTAACGCTCTGTAATAAGTGTTTTTCCACTCCAATACAAGTTTAAAAATATTTTCACTCGAATTCCTTACTAGGATTCCTCCAACTTCGCGATTTGAAGACTTATACTCGCTTCAATAATTAACTGCTGTTATTAATTCCTAACACTTCAAACTAACGTCCCTAATGACCTGAATTTCCCAAGCACGGGCAAATTCTGATTCTATTATTTTCACGATAACTCCACACGAGTTTCGAATATACTTCGTTGATACAGTATAACACTCTCTACAGAGGTTCACTGAGGACTGTATGCTTGTTGACTAAGCACGACCTCCCACTAAGGACCGTTCTAAACTGAATCTATACTCGGCGAGACAGTACGGCACCTTACTAGGTTCACTCAAGACTGAATAATACTTGACGCAGCACTTCCTCCTTAGAGGTTCACTGGAGACTGCATGCTTGTGCCTTGGCCGACTGGCTACTTATCTGATCTGGGCCAAAAGTAGTTCGTTTCTACCCCTGTTGAAGCTAACTACCAAAGTAATCCTCGTAGCTGATTATAAAAAAATCTCTTGTACTCACTGAAATCCATAGGTTCGAAAAATATCTTGAAATTTGGAACTCGATCGTACAGTTCTTCTATAAATTTTCCAAAATGGTCTGGTTCTATGTGGGCGTATTCGATTACTGATTTCCCTCCGCATTATCCATTCGCGAAGGCCAAACGACGTAAGGCTTATCTTGCACTTCTTTCCTGTGCAGTAATTAGACGATTTTTGGTTCTTGAAAATTCTCTTTCTAATTATCAGCCATTATGGTATATACCAAAATTCATAATTTAGCATTTGATCGGTAATCGTGCAAATTTCACAACATTGCAGGGTCTCTCTGCTGCTAATCTTGTCGTAATACTGCTGATTCAACATAGCTAGGGGAATTCCCTTCTAAGTCCCTGACCTTACTCATAGTTTTAATCTCTTGGCCCGACTCGCTATCTGATTTATTACGCCTGAATCACACCACACACGTGCGTGTATAGTCATCCTTATGATTCACAGGCAGCTGCGTCTTGCGCGGCGATTGCGTCCTGTTTCAACATATTGTTGCGTGTTGCCGCGGGCCAGCAGGAGGCTCCCGGGGGGAGGGGCAGTGTGACAGTCAAGTGGCCTTGGCCAAACCCCGCAGGGGGAGGGAGAGAGTGCCCACACCCTCTCGGTTCCTCCCACGGCCATACATTAACAAAGCACCTGTGAGTCGGTGCGAGCCGGCCAGAGAATACGCGAAGATTCTGGATGTGGAACCAACCAGAACAGACTCAATGCGGCAATGGGTTGTGACATTTCGAACTTTCCATGTCAGGGACTGATCCCATATAAACCAGCGAGCCGCGGCGAGGAGGCAGTGTGTATTGCAGTGTATTGGTGTGTATTGGACAGTATTGGTCAGTGCTAGGGTGTATTGAAGTGTGGCCAGTGAGTGAGTGCGCAGCAGTACAGTGATTATTACTGGACGTCTACGGTAACAGAGTGTAAGCCTGTCTGCCAGGATGCAACTTTGAGTCAGGACTGTTAGTGCTTGGAGGTGTCGCGGTGCTTCGTGGAAGTCGTGGTCGTGGGATCGACACGGGACGAGCAACAGAGCACAAGGAGCAGCAAGAGGAATCCGGAAGTAAGTGTAGTGGCAGGGACAAGGCTGTAGAGAACCTATGTAGACTGTACGTGTGAGTGTAAGCTGGAACACTGTAACGCCTCACGGACAGAGAGAACATAAATGTGGAAACTAATAGTGACCAGTAGTGTTTTCTGAATTAGACTCAGTGTGTGTGTGTGTATGTGTGTGCACTGTGTATGTTTGTGGGCTGCAATAAAATTATATTTCTTTAAAGGAACAATTGTATTTGTGCTTTTCGCCAAGTTAACGTAAGTGCCACTAAGGGGTTGGCACGTAAAAATATGAACTCTTCCCTTGGATTACAGCTCAAGCCTGCAAGAATATTATACTTCTTTCTTATATAGTCACGGGTTCGATTCCTTGTGCCGGCTCAAAAGGGCACACTATGGACCACGTCATTTCAACTGCTTCCGTCTTTGGGCATTGATCTTAGCCCAGTGTTCACGCATTCGCTGCCTGTGAAACTCCCTTCTTTCATCAGACCTCTTCTTGCCGGTTTTTAATTTCGCTCTTTCTTGGAATTGGTGGTGTGCTCCAAGCGTTTCCTTCAAATGATCACGTTCCATAACGTCTGCGTGGGTAATCCCTACTTCTTGCAAATCTCTGTCTACCTTACAAAACCAGCATCCCTCGGTTTTCTTGTTAAGAAAATAGGTAACTATCCGATTGGCGATTCTCTCGGGTTTCATACGAGTTAAGTGGCCATAGAAAGATATTCTTCTCTTCCGAATTACTTGAGATATCCTTTCTATATGATGGTACAGCTCATTGTTATGCCGTCTCCTGTATTCACCATCGTCTCTCAACGGCCGTAAGATCATCCTCAGGATCTTCCTTTCCTTGTTCACTAAATCGAGCCTCCCATGTTATCTAGCAGCTTCTCGATGAAACATATTCTTATCCACAGTAGACGAGGCATTAACCTCGATGTTCCTCTGTATATCCTTGCTTCACTCAGGCGCTTATGCTGTTGTTCAGCCAAACGTTTCTATTCTAACCGAATGCAGTCTTGTTATGGAACTTTATTATCCCTAATACGCTGTATAACTTCCTTTCCCCTCTTTCTATTCTTCTTTCAGACTGTGGAGTCAATATTTCTGGAACATATTCATTCAAAGTCTACCTCTTCTGTTTGTGGTGTAGTTAGCGATCTCTCAAAATATTTCAGCCAGCTTGTTATTATTCGTTCGTAATCCCAAACCAACTAGGCCTCGTTCTTCTTACTCTAGGAAATTCTTGGTTGGAACTTTTTCTTTATTCTCACATTCTAATATTTTCTGTTTATTATTGGTGAGATATTCTATCTCATATTCATTCTATTCTTTTCATACTCTTTTTATAATTTACTATTCAGGCGCTTTCTATCTTTTAAACTCATCAGCATTGGTTCCCCAAAGGCTCATGATTAATGGGTCATGAGTTGGCGACCAAGGAGCCCCAGCTGAGTTCGGCATTACTCCCACTTACTTGGGCTTGGCTCCACTCTGTCATCTTGCCTATCGACCTCCCTTGGTCAACTCTTGTTTTTTTCCGACCCTGACGGTATTAGGGAATCCGAGGCCAAGGGAGTATTTTACTTTCCCGCCTTAATGGGCCCTTGTCTCATCTTTTCTGATCCCTCATTCTTCGAGGGATCTGATCTCTTCTGTTCTCTTCATAACTCCTGCCTTCTGCTCAAGGCCCTTAAAGACACAGGCTGTGTCTAGGCCCACCACGTCTGGTGCACGCTCAATAGTGCTACACCCTCATTAAATTTTGCTGTAGGCCTAGTCCACTAAAGATTTTTACTTATTACTACACAGAGTGATACGTATCACAGAATTTATAACACAATGAACACACACACTCAGGGATTGGAACATGGAATTTGTCATTCCAACATATCTTATCATGGTAACCATGAATTGCAAATCGTGTTAATACAGTGCGTAGCGATTGATTTTGAGTTGGCCATCGTCTATCATTGGATCCGTTACATAAAAATCTTGTTGAATTTCCATCTCTATTTTCCTGTCTTATTCCAAGTAACTTAGTCACCTGAGCAGTAATAACTTGAGCCGCTGGTCCTCAATGTAGAAGGGCTCTCTCGCCAATTCGTATACAAGCCGTGAGGGGGCCGTTATGGCTGCATCCAGTGATCGTTAAAAGTAGCGAGCTTTTACTTTATCTAAGGTAGATATATCATTTAAAGAGGGTCGTTCCTACATTAGTTCTATGCCGTACGTCAGGTTGGTCCAACCTTTAGTTACCCGAGGGCCAATCAAACTTTAGTATAGGAATGTGAGGGCCAGATACATTCCAGAAAGAAAACGTATTACATATTTTATTCAAAAACCTTTATTAAAATTTATATTAAAAGAAGTTTAATATTATTAGTTTAATATACCACTTCATTTTACAGTCGAGAAATCAATGTGATGATTGGCACTGTTTTCCTGATACAAGTGTATCAATGTCCACCGTAAGTTCAGTAAGGCAATGTCACAGGCTCGATTCCGGTGAAACACTTTCAATTCGATTTTTGTTTTTTTATTTAATTTGTTTGAGAGCAGAAAATGCACTTTCGCACCAATTTGTAGTGCAAAACAGCGATAACACTTGCAGAGAGAATTTAAGCAGTTTAGGAAAACGTTCCTTAGAAATCAGTTTCCAGAAATTTTCAGGGACATCGCACTTTTTAGTCTGGTCTGCCTGCAGATCACAAATTTCCATTTGAAGGTTTCAGGGCACCTCACTCACTTCAATATCCAAGGAGTTGTTGAACAGTGCAAGTGATAATTGAAGTAAGCACGCCACAGATTATAATAGTCGAAGAGAGAAGGGCAGTAAGAAGGGCAAGGGCCAACAAAAATGAACAGGCCGTACGTCCTTAGAGGTGTTATTTTGGCGTAAAATAAGATCATGGCTGATGTCAATGATAATCTGGTGATATTTTTGATAAAATAATAATATCGTATGGCCTCGGGTGACGGGTGCAAGCTTTGTTATTTGACACCCAGAGGGTAGCTTGCATATCGAATTTCGTTGTTCCTTGGAGCACTATGAAAGTCAAGGAGGTTAGATATCTAAGGTCCTTGACACTACAGCGCGTCCTAGTAGAGAATGGGGGAACTCTTGTATTTGCGAAAAATCCCGTGATTAATTTTGCCATTATGAACACGGCCTACTGAATTCAAATGGATTCTTTGACATGCCAACAAAGTATGAAATGCGTGTCGTGATTTTTTCTGCCTTTCAAAAATCTCTTACCATGGTCGTGAGTGACCCTACTAGCTTGGTGTTGGTAGACTGACACGATAACCACTCAGCTGTAGTTCGTTCATTTATGTGAGTTCTGAAGGAATTACAGGTCGTCTGTAATGTAATTACGAGGTACTTAAACGAATTTACTAATTCAATTTCTACTTATTCTATAGTCACTTCATCCTCTGTTGAGTTTTTCCCACCTTTCCGGAATACCATATATTTGGTTTTGTGTTAATTGATTTTAAACTCATTAATTGTTGCCCAGGAGTTTAAGGAATTGAGGGCCTCTTGTAGTTCATCTCTGTGGGGTGAACCCAGGACCATTATCGTCTGCATACATGTATAGAGAAACTGCTGTAGTTGATTCAATGACTTTTTATATATCTGCTAATTTGTATATATTTAGTTAGTTAGTTATACAGTTATTTAGGGCTCGTTAAGGTATATGTTTCATACATGTTCTATTCGCTCATTGAAAATGAAAATCCACAGCCTGCTTCCAGTCGACCGACCGGGTCAGGGATGGGAATGAATGAAGCCCCCAACTAGTGGCGAGGATATGAACTTTGCCGGCTGCCGAAGCCTGTCGTACTCCCCTGGGGCAATGATTAAATTAATGACAGATACAATTAAATGATAGTGGAGAATGCTGCTGGAATGAAATTGTGACAGGAAAAACCGGACTACCCGGATAAAAATTTGCCTGCTTCCGATTTGTCCAGCACAAATCTCACATGGAGTGGCTGGGATTTGAACCACGGACCCAGCGGTGAGAGGCCGGTGTGCTGCCGCCTAAGCCACGGAGACTTCTGTTCGCTCGTTGTCATCTTCAATTATAAATGTCACTCTTATTTTGTTATAAGTTAAGCTGGGTTCCCTCATATTATGTTGAAACCGGAATAATGTATAGCCTACTCTACATGAAAAGGCCAATTAGCCACAATGATGTTTCTTTGACTTATAAATTCATATTCAAACAATCACCTCTGATGAGGTTAAAAGTCTGGAAGCGCAGCCAGCCGTAAAATCCACCAACCAAACAAAATATAATCATCTCTTGTATGAGTGGAAATATTAAGAATCTGATTTGCAATATTACATTACTCCTGTAGAAATATAATCGAAAGGATAGTGGTAAAAGAAGATTATTCATAATGTGTTTCCCTGCGCCCAACTAATGATGCAACATTGCTGGAGGACTATGTAGATTGAATGGTATTCCTGAGCGTTTTTGCTTTGTCGCCGAGGAGATTAATGAAGGTAATCTGGTATAACTGCTTCATTAACTACCACATTCTTTCTAGTGGCTACATTGATTTGGTGACCAATCACGAGAAACGCTGTAGTCCTGTCACAGAAGTTCTCTCTCTCTTGCTCTGACCTAGAGGCAGACAGCGCCAGCTAATGTGAGGACCTGGGATAAAGAGACTGAATTATTCACTTCATTTATAACAGAAAAACGAGGTTATTGCTGGGACAGATTCTAACTGTGTGTGGTTGAAAAGAACCAATAATAATCTGTATAGTGGTAATTAACCTTGGCCGGCTGTGTGCAGCACTCGCTTCCTGCATTCGAGATTGTGGTATTCGCTCTGTATTTGAATCAAAAGTACTAAAAATAAATTCACCTCGTAGCACAGTGGCTAACATTCATGACTGTCACCCTCTGAGGTCCGGGTTTGATTCCTGGCTCTGCCAAAATGTAATTCTGGTTTGAATACTGAAATGGAATACAGTCACGCTAGTGGGGCAGACCTGAGAAGAGATGGGTTCGATTTCCACCTCCGCCATCTTAGAAGTGGTTTTCCGTGGTTTCCTACCGCTATTCCAGACAAATACTACGATGGTTCCTGACTTAAGATTATGGTCGCCTGCTTCCAAATCTTAGACTTGAATAGAAACACACACACTACTACACCCTTCACAATTACACAGGTTATTCAGGCAGATTCAAAATCCACCCAAATACGGAGGGAAAATACACCACCACGATGTCACAAAGTCCCCAAATTAATCAACCACAAGAACTAAAACTTCAATAAATTGAACACTGTAAACATGACAGATGAAAGTATACAGCTATTAGGGTATGAATTATCAAAATTTTCTTTATCGACTGAATTATTGCAACTGCAGACTCTAATGTTAATAAGGCAATTTGTGCAAAATACAAGCCCTGAAAGAAGTATTATAGTTAAAGGGGGGGGCCAGCATTACCTAATAATGTAAGTAGTAGGTGAGAAGCAATTATATTAGCTGGTGTATTTTATTGTTGATAAGGTTTTGAATAGAATAGACTCAAACCAGTGACCTTCCTCTATGAACGTTCTTAATATGAACACTGGGCAAATAGAGCAGACATCATCATTCTCATAGCGAAATATACCTCCAACATGTGAAGGCAACATATTAAGCTTGGTAAAATCAAATTGTATTAGATGCCCACTGTAGGTTTTGGCTTCCTTTCGTAATGATAATTCTATAGTTTCGGGGTACATATTGAAATCCGGTTCCAGCTATGCCAAGAAATGTTATCCTGGTCTGGAAACTGGAGCAGGGTAGAACTACACGCAGCTTAGTGTGGCAGACCTGAAGAGCTGCCCTAGAAGTGTTTTTCTGTTGTTTCCCACTTCCACTCCTGGCAAATATGGGGATGGTTCCTAACTTAAGACCAAGATCACCTCCTTGCCAATTCTGTTGTTGTTGTTTGAGTCTTCAGTCTTTTGACTGGTTTGGTGCAGCTCTCCACACCTCCCTGTCCTGAGCTAATCGTTTGATCTCTACATAGCTACCACACCCTACATCTGAGGCAATCTGTTTAACATATTCTAACCTTAGTCTACCCCTACAGTTCTTGTCCTCGACCCTTCCTTCCACAACTAAGCTTGCTATTCCTGGATGTCTTAGTATGTGCCCTACCAACCTATCTCTTCTCTTCATTAGCAGTCGCCAGAAACATCTCTCCTCTCCCAATCATTTTAACACCTCTTCATTTGTTACCCTACCTACCCATTTAATCTTCATAATTCTCCTATAACACCACATTTCAAACGCTTCAATTGTCCTCTTTTCTGCTGAGCCAATAGTCCAAGTTTCACTTCCATAGAGTGCCACGCTCCAGACAAAGGCCTTCAAAAATGACTTCATAATACCTAAATCTACAGGTCCATTCGATGTCAACAGATTCCTTTTCTGTAAAAATGCTTTCCTTGCCTGAGCCAACCTACTTTCTATGTCCTCTTTGCTTCGTCCATCACTGGTTATTTTGCTTCCTAAGTAACGGAAGTCTCCTACTTCCTTTAGCTTTTCACCTGCAAATTTGATGTCCATAGAGGTTTCTGATTTATTTTTCAAGTCTTATTAGAAATTCACACACTACTCCAGACAACACAAAAGCACAGACAACCGGATAAGTCCCACACCCACACACACTGCTGTCAGTGCAAATAGAGCAGTTCTTGGCAATGCCGAGAATGGAACCAATACCAATTCGGTGTCAGACAAGAATGCTAGTCACCACGTCACGAGGTGAACAAGGGGATATAATTAATTTTGTCTTGTGGACAATAAACGTGATACGAGAGATCTTTTACGTGCCGATATCGTAGATCCAATTTCCTCAGCCGAAAATATAGCAATTATCGTTGATGTCAGTCATGATGGTAAATTAACAGTACAGCTAATATCAATCACAATAAAATAGTTAAGACACATAGACATTCTCGACTGGTGTTTGCCGGAAGCAACAAAGAAATGGAATGTGTATACAAATGCTCTGCATTACACAGCGAATCCCTAAGGCACTATTGCGAAACAGTTTCTAGTCACTGTCGGTACATCAAAGGAATGCCAGCTGACAGAAGACAGTAAATCAAACGTGAGGAATCATTGGACTATTCTCTGGCATTAAGGAATCTTCCTTGAGTATGCCCTATAGCCTATATAGAGAGAGACTGCTGTTCCTTTAATCTGCTAGTTGAGATTAGGTAAAGTCATTTACTAACATAATGTTCAGAGTTGGAAAAAGTCATTGCATCACAATCTTCAAACAAGGTAAATAAATGTTATTTTTTACTCAAAATTTTGAATTAAAAAATGTTATATTTTCATGTATAGGAATATGAAGAGATTACGTAAAAACATCGGATAATACACGATTTTGATTTTTTTAAAGTTCCGGTCAAACAAGTTTGATTCTAGTACATATTGTAAAATGTTACATTACGAACGGTCAATGTTATTTTTTTTTATTTAGTCGATTTACCCTCTAGGTTGGTGGTTCCCACGGACTCAGCGAGGGAACTCACCACTACCGCCTCTATGGGCAGTTTCCTGGAGCTTGGAACATCTGGTCGGGGTTGATACAACTGGGGAGGTGTGATCAGCACTTCGCCCAGGCAGCCTCACCTGCAAAGCGAACAGGGGCCTCATGATGGAGGGGAAGGGATGGAAGATTGGGATGGATAGGCTAGGAAGAGGGAAGGAGGCGGCCGTGGCCTTACAGTAGGTACCATCCCGTCATTTGCCCGAAGACGAAGTGGGAAACCACGGAAAACCACTTCGAGGATGGCTGAGGGGGAATCGAACCCCCTTTACTCATTTGGGCCACCCGAGGCTGAGTAGACCCTGTTCCAGTCCTCGTACCACTTTTCAAATTTCGTGGCATAGCCGGGAATCGAACCCAGGACCTCCGGGGTGGCAGCTAACCATGCTGACCACTACGCTACGGAGGCGACTCAATGTTATTTGTCATCAATATTAAAACATAAGAAACTAGCTGAAGTACCCGTTCTTCGAACGGCTTTTCGTACTTGCCGACCAAAAACATTCACATAATCACACAGATGTTCTGGACGGTCCTCGATGATATTACATGCTATAATAATTCCATTTTCATCCCGCTTTTAGCTGTAGGATCAGCGAGCGGTATCGCAACGCGACTACACAACATTTCAACCACAGTAGATAAATTTAGCATTGAGATTCGAAACATATTAATAAAACCAAGTTATATCAGGAGCTATGTCTGCGACCCTCCTTCTTTCTTCTTCTTCTTCCCGTAACAATCCTCACCCATAACATTCAGCCAGTCGAGTTCCTTAGATTCAGATCAGATTTTGCATAGCGAGTGCGTTTTAATAGCGTACGATCCAATGTCGTTTAAAACATTTGTCGGCAGATGGCAGTCTTGTAAATATCGAGGAATTTCGCGACCTGTTTATAAAATAGTAACGGGTCAGTAGCAACAGTTACAGCATAAGTATTTGCAGCCCTAAGATCATCTTTTGAACATATCAGCAGGTGTTTTGGATCTTGTAAAATGCTGCAGTCGCAGAACTCATCATTGTTGACGAGCATGTTTCATTTCTTGAGATTGTTCTTGCAGCGTGAAACCCCCGTCCTCAGCCTGTTCAATGATTTCAAAATTCCATATGGCAAGTTGTGACTAGGTGCCATTTTTAGTCTACTTTTCACATTTTGCAAAAATGAGGACAAAGTAGACTTATGAGATCAATCCAGGCAAATGTCTGTCTGTCCTTCTGTCTGTATGTCTGTCTCTCAGTCTGTGTGTGTGTGTCCCTATCAACTCCTAAACGGCTGCAGCAATCGAAACCAAATTTGGTGTGAGTTAAGATATAAACCTGAATGTCTCAAGGCCATACAGTATTTGAAAATGACGTCAGTGCTATCAACTGCTGAAAATTCATAACTGGAATTTTAGCTCCATGTTGGATATCTTGGAATGTATGCATGGGAGCTATTTCAAAATTTAATAGATCCAATGTCTAAATGCATGTAACGTCCATGCTATACATTGGACTTCAAAAAAAATTTGTATTCTGTACCTTAAGAGATGGAACTAAGAATATATTCAGTCATCAGGGCTGCCAACACCTTAGTGATAGATTAGGCTACATTACGCCAGGTATATTTCGAACTAATTAGAAATTTCGATATTACCAACTTGATTTCTTCATTATTTTATATAGGTGAATCATTGGCGTGAATCTTAAATAGTAAGAAAAGAAGGCTCTTTAGTTCGTCACGGAACTTCTTGTTTCTGATAGAGGAATAATTGGGTCTTTGAATTCTGCCTTCCATATCTTCACACGGGCAGGTTCTTGTGAGCCTTCTAGGGCTATATTTATGATAAAACCTAGCTTCTATTTTGTTATTCTGCCAATTAACGTCCTTTTGAAACAAACCGTACGGTACAGCGTTGTTTGTAAAGTTCATAGCCAAATTATGACCAAGTAAATATTTGACTGCTTTGAAGTCAGTTGACCATAGCATAGCTTGAATATTCGTAAGACATTTTGTTCCTTTAAGAATCTATGTTTAGAGTCCTTCTCCGTGGCCTGTGTAGCCCACCCTCGAGAACCTGCACCTACTTTCAATCTTCCCTTGTTAGATTTCTTCGTCGCTCTCTTGTGCTGATACAAATTAAAGTACTAGAATCTTTTCATACAATTCTGTTTCTGTCATTAGCAGAAGTATTTTCCTCTCTAACATCAAGCATTGCAATTACATCCTCCGAACAATGTAATTTCTTTCTTTTCTTCAATTAACTCAGTTGTACAGCTTCTCATTAATTTCTTTCAAAGAACTTCGCTCTGGCAGAACCTGATTGTCCCCCCTTAAGTCATTAATCCTCGCTCAAACACGGACCTTACCTGGAGCTTCATTGTGAGAGGCTTGACGCTCATTACGTGGTGGTTTTGATACTGGAACCTCGGCAGTGGTCTGTCGTGTCACAATTAGCGCCAGTAGCCGAGGGAATGTTGCTCACTTACTGATTATATTATTTTCAAACGGAGTTGGCTTACAATGTAGTGCAGGTGGTATTTACTGTATAGTTTCAAAGGGGAGGAATATTGCGATCATCTGCATTTCGCCACATAGATGTTCAACAAATTTGATATAAGAAAGTTAATGAATAAGTACCTAACTAAAACTCGGCAATTCTTCTAGGTTTGTGCCGTGTCTTGTGTGGTGTTTCACCTAAGACACCAAGCTGGCTCATCAGCGGGCTCTTGGTGTCCCAGCCCACCCCTGGCCGTGAAAGCCAATATAGCATCTTTTTGGAAGCCTTCATAGGGAGGTTATGGCTGCTTGAGCTTTTAGTACTCGCAGTAAAGAGGCACAGGTGCGCTTCATAAAAAGGGAGGTAGTGCGCATTTCGCTACACCTGTGGGGGTCCGAGCGGCATAAACCTAGAATAATTGCTGAGTTTCAAATCACTGGCCGTGAAAGCCAATATAGCATCCTTTTGGAAGCCTTCATAGGGAGGTTATGGCTGCTTGAGATTTTATTTCTCGCAGTAAAGAGGCGCAGGTGCGCCTCACAAAAAGGGTGGTAGCGCGCAGTTCACTACTCCTGTGGGGGTCAGGGCGGGGACACCAAGAGCCCGCTGATGAGCCAGTTTGGTGTCCTAGGCGAAACCCCACACAAAACATGGCACAAGTACCTAACTGTAGTTGTTAATTCATTTAGGGGTTTTGCGACATCCGGGTCATTTAGCTCCGTGTACTTGGGTGTTTGTATAGAGAGAGATTCGTTGAGGCCAACTAGGACCACGTTAAGTCTTGCTACACTTGGCAATTTGTTTTGCCTTCCTCTGAGCCCAGAATTCCCTCATTCTCTGTGAGTGGGCCATCTTGCGCTCCGCTGTCCAAGTGGTACCTTGTCTTCTTTTCGGGTTCGATGTCTCGTCTCGGGTTAGCCCATTAGTCAGTATCCTTTTGCGGAAGAGATCTCTATTGAAGGCGTCGTCGGGTTTTAGATGCAGTATTTTGAGGTCGTCTTTGGTATTCATAAACCAGGGCATTGTGGTTTTGGATTTGGAGTCAAAGAAATGAAAAATCTGTTTAGTCAGCCTGTTTCCGTCCATTCGTTTGAGATGACCGTAATACCGTGCCCGCCTTTTACGGATCGATTCTGAAATTTTCTCTATTTCACTGTAGACTTCTTTGTTGGATTTTTTATAGTGGATAGCATTCTTGTAATTTGATCCCATTATACCTCTGACGATTTTGCGCTCTTTTTTCTCCAGTTCTTCAAGGAGTCCTTTATTAGCATTTAGGGATAGGGTTTCGGCTGCATACATAACTACTGGTTTCAGAACAGTTTCATAATGACGTAGTTTAGTATTTTTGGACAGGCATTTTTTTTTGTATATTGAGCGCGACGTTTGATAGGCTATTTCGAGTTTGCGTATTCGTTCCTTGAGTGCTTCTTTGTCCAGTCTACTTTTCATGATGATCTCTCCCAAGAACTTAAATTTTTCCACTCTGTTGATCTTCCCGTATTTTGTCTGCAGTTTTGCTGGGGCGTCTTTGATGTTGGTCATTACTTCTGTTTTTTTCGAATGATATCTGCAAGCCAGTTTGTTCAGCGATTTCTTTTAAAAGGTCGATTTGCATCTTAGCAGTTTCTACGTCGTTCGACAGAATGGCGATGTCATTAGCGAATGCTAGACAGTCGACTATGATCCCCTTGGATTTTGCTCCCATGCTCAGAGGGCTATACTCAGTTTCCAATAATTTTGTTCACCAGGTCCGAATGACTTTTTCGAGGACGCAGTTGAAAGGCATTGGAGAGAGCCCGTCACCTTGTCCGACTCCCGTTTTGACCTCAAAGGAATCCGACAGACATCCCAGGAACTTTACTTTGGATTTTGTTTCAGTTAGGGTGGCTCTAATTAATGCCAGCAGTTTCAGGTCAACCCCGAATTCGTTGAGGATGTTCAACAGAACTTCGCGGTCTATCGAATCGTAAGCCTTCTTAAAGTCCACAAAGACTGATACGTACGATTTGGACCTGAGATTGCAATATCTAATGATTGTTTTGAGGTTGTGGATCTGTTCGGCAGTTGGACGACCCTTTCTGAATCCCCCTTGGTATTCTCCTATTTGATGCTCGACTTCGGCTTCTAATCGCTCCAGGATAGCAAGTGAGAGAATTTTGTACGTTACCGGTAGGAGGGATATTCCTCTGTAGTTGTTGACGTTTTTCATGCTGCCTTTCTTGTGTAACGGATGGATCAAGGCCGTTTTCCAATCTTCTGGTAGAATTTAATTTTTCCAAATTTGTTCTATTTGCTTCTGCAAGATTTCAACTGCTTCTTCGGGAGCATATTTCCAAAGTTCTGCAACTACAGAGTCTTCCCCGGGCGCTTTGTTGTTTTTAGTCGAGCAATGTGACGCTTGATTTCGTCTTTGTTGGGTGGTCTTGATTCTGGGCATCTGCGAATGGGTTCCTCGGTCTTGATGGGATTTTTGGATTGATCGCAATTTAGTAAATTCTTAAAGTAATCAGCTAGGATGGTACAATTTTCTTCATTTGAGGTCGCCACTGTACCGTCCTTTCGCTGAAAGCAAAACGACGGAGGTTTATAACCCGTAAGTTTCCTTTTGGACGTTCCGTAGTACTCTCTGGTGTTGTTTCTTTTAAAGTCTTGGTCGATCTTCTCAATAAGTGACTTTTCATATTTACGTTTCTCAGCTCGGATCACTTTAGCTGTCTGGGCTCGTTGGGCTTTGTAGGTTTCCCAATCAGTTTGCGATTTTGTTGAGTAATATTGTTTCCATGCATCGAGCCTTTTCTTGAGAACTGAAACACATGTATCATTCCACCAGGCATGTTTGTTGCTTCTTTTAATTTCAGCAATTTCCTTGGCAGCCTCGATCAGGCGGTTTTTTGTGTTGTTAAAGTCACAGTCGATTGGTCGAGCCTTTTCCTGGAACTCGGTTACATTCTGTTTGAGTTTATCAGTGTCGAAGCGAATAATTTGTTTGGGCGTCTTGTTGGTGTTTGCAGGGACCGGTTTGAATTTAATTATGGACATATAGTGGTCTGAAGCCATGTTTATGCCTTTTTTAACCTTAACATTCATAATCTCAGGGCTGATTTTCCTCGAGATTGCGACGTGATCTATTTGAAACTCTCCGATGGCGTCGACAGGAGATCGCCATGTTGTCTGCTTTCTGGGAAGATGGCGAAAGTGTGTCGACATGATCTGCAAGTTATGGTTTTCGCAAATGGAGACCAATCTCTCACCATTTTGATTGTTTTTTTGTGGGCAGGATAGTTTCCAATGATTTTCCTATAATTGTGTTCTCGGCCAAGTTGAGCATTGAAGTCCCCCATAAGAAGTTTAACATGGTGTTTAGGAATTTTGGCGAGCTTTTAATCCAGTAGGTCCCAAAGGTTATCCACTTCGTCCGGGTCAGATCCGTTCTTGTCATTTATGGGGGCATGTGCGTTAACTAGGCTGTAGGTTTTGTTGGCGCATTTGATTGTTAATATGGATAATCGGTCATTAACTGGCTGAAAATTTGCGACCGACTTAAGGATTCTGGTTCTCACAGCAAACGCTGTTCCAAGCATCACAGATCCATTGAGGACCCTCTTTTGAGCTCTGCTCTTGAAAAAGCGGTAACCTTCAGATTCGAAAGTCTCTTCGTCTGGGTAACGTGTTTCTTGTAGGGCAATGATACATATCTGATTTGCATGTAGTGCGTCGGTGAGAGTTTTCAGTTTGCCAATTTGTGTAAGGGTGTTAATGTTGAACGTTGCTAGAAAGGTTTTTGATTTGGTTCTGAATTTCTGACTGGTTGGGATACACCGAGACGCTCCGACTCGTCTCTCGCATGATGTCGAGTCTCCCCCAGAATCCGAATGAGACTCGTGCGTCGCAGGTTTGACGACGAGGGATTTATCCGAAGACTTACCCCCTGAGGTAAAAGAAATGTTGAAATGTTTTGCCATCATGCTCACTTGACTTGAGTTTGTTTTGGACGCATACGCTTCCATGTTGCAACTAAGGTTGTTAGCCCTAGAGGTTGCCTCAAGGTGTTTTCTGGCTTCTCTATACTACCTTCGAGCATAAATACAATAGAGTGTGCATTGCCACACTGCGCCTGTACTGTGACGTGAACCCAACATCTGGATCAGCTGACTAAAGGGAAAACAGAGGAACTCGTAATGGAAGATGATAGGAGTTGGTGGGGAAATGATTTTTAACGAGGGTTTAAACACACATTTTCGTAATTTATACGACATTGGAAAAAGCATCGCATGTTTCTTTACGTACCGGAAGGTAGCAAAGGTTGAGAATGTAACATATTTGGTGTTAAAAGTGGCTGTCGTGTTCCGTAATACTCATACATCCAGAATCCCCTCTTGTAAATAATTAATAACAAATCCAATTCTGAATTAGGCCTACTGATTTTTGAACAGAATTGTATTAAAGTAAAAAGTGGCTGTCGTGTTCCGTAATATTCATACATCCAGGATCCCCTCTTATAAATACTTAATAACAAGTCCAACTCTGAATTAGGCCTACTTATTTTTGAACAGAATTGTGTTTGTGTAAAAAGTGGCTGCCGTCCATAATATTCATACATCCAGGATCCCCTCTTGTAAATAATTAATAACAAATCCAACTCTGAATTAGAGCTACTGATTTTTAAACAGAATTGTGTTTGTGTAAAAATTGGCTGCCGTGTTCTATAATATTCATACATCCAGGATCCCCTCTTGTAAATCATTAATAACAAATCCAACTCTGAATTAGGCCTACTGATTTTTGAACAGAATTGTGTTTGTGTAAAAGGTGGCTGCCGTGTTCCGTAATACTCATACATCCAGGATCCCCTCTTGTAAATAATTAATAACAAATCCAATTCTGAATTAGGCCTACTGATTTTTGAAGAGAATTGTGTTTGTGTAGCTGGTCATTTTTAATTTTACGCCCCATAGCTCCAAACAAGTTCAATCTATTACTACATCATTTCCTAATTTGTTTTTCATCATTAGAAAATGTATTTTGGCTAATTTCAGTACCGGTGCATTATTTTACAAAATTTCATCGTACGATTAGCTCTTATTCAGCGATACTTTCCACTTCAGTATTTTATGAAGGTGAACAAAACGTAGGCAAATGGAAATAAGGAAGTCTATTGATTTAGTAAGCGTGGCTTTTTAACAACTATGCATTACATTTGCTACAACGGAAATCATTACAAGCATGAACGGTTTCCTTTTAAATTCCATTTTCCACGAATCATAGAAACCTTCGCAGTAATAATCCAGAACTTTGAAATCCTACGAATTGACTAATTTAGGGCTGCAATATATCCTATAAGGATCTGTAAATTTCCTCATCCAAACGCACTGTCCATACGTTTAATAAGATGACAAATATTACCTCAGCGTATTTATTATCGAAGACTACATCGTCACATCAGTAGCATAACCCGCAATTTGACACTGAACATGATTGAAAAGGAAGGCTATTTGATGTTGTGATGGTCCTAATTTTGCTTCATAGGCCTGTTCAGTGGAGTAAGGGATAGAGTAAATTTAAATAATTTGTAATAAATGTACAGATTAAATTATTTTTCTTTCATGTCTCGGAGTTAAGAGGAAACGTAAAGAAATGCAAGTAATGAAGTCAAGAATGTTGGGGTTATTTTACAATGGATTAATTTAGGACTACCTATGGAAAGAAATGCCCGATCTTTTCCTAAACGTCTCCTTACATCCATACGCTGCACAGTAATACACCATTCTGGCTTAGTACGGTAATGAATAGAACAGAATAGCTCAATTCTATCATCACGTGTAGTATTTCAGTGCTCCAAACTATCCGCAGTTCCCTTTGGTAAGCTGATTGAGATGTTGGTTTCACAAATGTGACGTCATCAGCCATCTATTGTATTTATGATATAAGTATACTACCAAGGTTTCAAGCCTGGGAGTCCCCCAGCACTGATCGGTTCGTCGACCCAGTTTCCCGCTGGGATTGGTTACCCAACCTTCCACTGGGTTGCTCGACTTAACAGGGGCACCTCGTGTATGTTACGAGCTGGAGTTGGAGTGAAAGAGGCTAAGTTGGATTCTCTTGCTGAATCCAATAGGTTAATGTTGCAGATGTTAGCAACGACGCATTTCACTCCCATTTGCCAGAGTCACAATTACTCCTCCCAGGTTTATTCCTGGGACCCAGTTTGCATATACAGTATATCTACTTAGTATAAAGCAAAGTCCCCGATTCTTGGATGTTACGGGTAAACTCGAGCACCACTGGATGGATTTTGATGCGGTTTTCATCATTTGTAAAGGATATCTCGAGGATGATTTCTGTAGAAAATAATTTATTTATGATCAAAGGAAGCCGAGCAGTAACGATTTCAGTGGAAAAGTAAAAAGAAAATCCTGCGTTCGAGCGCTTGTAAGCTAACGCTGGGCAAACCGTTAACAATATCTGAAAACTATGAGTGTAAGAATTGTTCACCATGAAAAGTTCTACAAAAAAGTCCGCGAGAGCATATGTCTATCTTCAATACATCGCCCACTATAAGTGTTTTTACGTTTTAAATTCTTCCAACCATGTCCATTCAACTTGTGAGGCGACAGTGTACGAGCTAGCTAAGGGCTAGTCTATCATCCCTGTTACAGCAAAGCTAGCGGGTGAACGTATTACCCCACATACAGACAGAAGCAAACAATCGAGTCGTGTTGTGTTAAGACTTCTGTGAAAGGTGGTTGTGTTTGGAGTTTCCCTGGAAGTGCAACTCGGGTTTTCTTCATTTCGCCTGTGAAACACGGTCAAGTTAAGATTGGACGGAAGGGGGATTTGAGTTTTATTCACCTCGCCATTCCCTGGAAGTGCAACTCTCATTTCGCCTGTGAACTTTTCGTTCCGCAAAATTCACAGTCAATTTGAGATTGGACGGTAGGGAGATTATATTATATTAGATTATACTGATTGGCGTATAATCTTTCCTTAGTATATGACAAAGTCCCCGATTCATAGATGTCACGGGTAATCTCGAGAACCACTGCATGGATTTTGATGCGGTATTCACCATTCTCTAAAGGATACCTCGAGGAAGGTTTCTGTAGAAAATAATTTATTTATGATCAAAGGAAGCCCAGCAGTAACGATTTCAGAGAAAAGTAGAAAAAAATCTTGGCGTCCGTGCGCTTTTTAAGCTTACGCTGGGCAAACAGTTAAAATGAGTTTAAGAATTGTTCAGCATGAAAATTTCTACAAACACGTACGCGAGAGCACATCTCTATATTCAATATATCGTCCACTATAAGTGTTTTTATTATAGATTGGACGGAAGGGGGATTTGTGTTTCATGCACCTCGCCATTCTTGAACTACCTCTGACAAGAATTTTCTGCACATGCATCTCCATGGTAATATAGTTAATAGTCCAGTCAGTGTTTTTAACCCATCATGCCGAGACGTAAAACGGATATAGATCTTAATTCATTGAAATCGTAAAGATGCGCTTATCACGTAATGCATTCACAACTGTTCCCGGGCGAAGCCGGGCCGGGTTGCTAGTATATATATAGATAGATAGAATTTGTCTGATAACCTGTGTTATTGTGGTGTCTGTAGTAGAGTGTGTATTTGTAATGCAGGTGAGTATTGGGAAGGAGGCGTCCATGGCATTAAGTGTTACGGAACAGTCCTGTATGTGCCTGGAGTAGAAGTGGAAAACCACGGTAAATCACATCCAGGATGGCTGAGATGGGAATTGAATCCATCTCTTCTCAGGTTTGCCTAAATTGGACCCCGTTTCTGCCCTCAGACCAGAATTAAATTTCTTAGCAGAGCCGGGAATCGAACCCGGGCCTCCGCGGTGACAGCCAAGAATAAAGTACCAAACTAGAGGTCAGTGTAGATTAAAGTAAAAAACAAGATGTTCAGCAAAGAATAAATAGCCTACTTCTCCTAAATGTATGGGTATGGTTGTAACTATTTGTCCTTATCAAGGAGTAGGCTATAATTTAATGTTCGTTGTAGTAGAGTTTACTGCAGTTGCATTCAAGTCCTCAATTAGAAAGGTTTCCCTGGCTAGGACATTTACGTATCGGGTTCTGACACATTGTGATACCCCTACGACCCGGTAGGCGCCATTAGTAAGCAAGGATCGACTTCCGTCATTCTTATCCAAGGAATTGTGCACTCTTCTTTGCGTCACTTTACGCACATGAATTTATAGTTGTGCGTAGGACTGCGAAGGAAACAGCCGTGATCTTGGTGTGTTCGATTCCAGCCTCAGCCATCCTAAAAATGGTTTACGGTAGCTACCAACCTCTACTTCAGGCAAATGCCGCGATGGTGCCGAACTTAAGTCTCCTTCGCAGTCCTTACTTGAATTCCAAATAGGCTATCAGATACACCCAAGTAAACAAACTCCATGGCACCACAGCCTGCAATTTGTGGGGTGATGCGTGGTTAGCACGTCGAGTCCCCTGAGGGTTATCGTGAACGGGGCACTTTCTCTCTGTAAGGCAGCTAGTCAATTGTTTTCATAAGGCTCAGTGCACCCCATTCCAGCCCGTTCGTCAGTTCTTTAAATCCCTGACGGAGTCGGGAATCGAACCCGGGGCAGGCGTGCAACCCAATTATCGTGGTACCAACATCACACACCGAATTACACGGGGCTAAATGACCACGACGCCCAAGCCCCTCACATGAAACAACAACAACGTATTATTGAATGCGAAGTACAGATATAATAATAAAGCGTAGCCTGGTTGCTGTAATTAGACCCTCTGTCTGAAAAGTTCGGTGAATGGGCAATATCACGAACGGATTTTTGGCTTACATGAAACAGCCGTTACTGTCCTTCGAAGTAATCCCCGTGGATAGTTATGAACTTCTGAGAACGACTGAACAAGTCCTGGAAACTCCTGGCATAGTCTTCTTTAGGAATAGCCTTCAGTTTGGGTCGTCAAAACTCTAAATATTGAAAGCAAGAGAGAAGCGTGAATTTATGCAAACTGCCTTGCACACCTGATAGATTGGTGGCAATGAGAAGGGTTAATTTATGCAACCTAACGTGCACATCTCTCTGAAGGGTGGCAGTGAGAAGGGTTAATGTTCATTGGAATGGAATCGTCCTGTAAACCATCGTCACGGGTGACGAGACCTGGTGCCTGAAGTACGACCTCGAAGGCAAGCGTCAAGTATGGAGTATCGGGGTCCAAGGTCGCCGAAAAGCCCTGATGGGCCAGAGGTTCTCGGACATATCGGACATCCAACGTAATGTGACGACCCAACTGAAGGCTATCCCTCATGAAGACCATGCCCGGACTTGTACAGCCATTCTAAGAACTGCATAACCATCCACGGGGATTACTTCGAAGGATGGTAACGGCTGTTTCAGATAAGCCAACAATCCGTTCGTAATATAGACACATTCACTGAACTTTTCAGACAGAGGGTGTACAATGGGGAGGAAGTGGGCTTCTAAGTCAACCAGAAGTGCAACAGATACCCGATTCCGTGCGTGATCAATGAAGTTCTCCTACACTCCGCGCACGAACTGTGCTGTTCGTGGGATATGTGTTGCGCCAGCTAAAGGAATAGCTGTCGATTAATCTGTATTACTGCCTTGGAGGAGACGAGAGGATCTCTTGGGATCGAACACGCCATCCTGACTTCAGCTAATAAAGCTAGTAGATTAGGAGCTTAAAACTTCTCTTTAATGGCACTAGACCAGCCACAGTTGTTAATTTGATGTGTTGTTGTTTAAGTCATCAGTATTTTGACTGGTTTGATGCAGATCTCCATGCCTCCCTGTCCTGAGCTAATCGTTTCATCTCTACATATCTACCACCCTACATCTGAGGCAATCTGTTTAACTTATTCTAACCTTGGTCTGCCCCTACAGTTCTTGTCCTCGACCCTTCCTTCCATAACTAAGCTTGCTATTCCTGGGTGTCTTAGTATGCGTCTTACCAACCTATCTCTTCTCTTCATTAGCTGTCACCAGAAAAATCACTCCTCTCCAACTCGTTTTAATACCTCTTCGTTTGTAACCCTTTCTACCAATCTGATCGTCGTCAATCTCCTGTATCACCACATTTCAAACGCTTCTTTTCTGCTGCACCAATAGTCCAAGTTTCACTTCCATATAGTTCCAAGCTACAGACAAAGGCTTTCAAAAATGACTTCCTAATACCTAAATCTATATTCGATGTCAACTGATTCCTTTTTTTTTTGTAGAAATGCTTTCCTTGCCTGGGCCAACCTACTTTTTATATCCTCTTTGCTTCGTCCATCTCTGGTTATTTTGCTTCCTAGGTAACAGAAGTATCCTACTTCCTTCAGCTTTTCACCTGCCAATTTGATAAGTTCGTACATAAAACAGTTTTTGAGGATTGTGCATGGAGCATAAGAATTTATTGTCATGTCACACCGAATAATTCTCCCTTGGTGCTCACAACTAACGAGACGTGAGTTTGAAACCACGGGACCCTAGCTGGGCTCTCAAGATGACGAGAAAATCACTTGGGATCGAATCGCCATCATGTCTTCAGGTAGTAAAGCTACTTCAGCTAGGCCCTACCCTACAGCACCGAGCCATTATTCGGAGAGCGATGAGTCAGCGCTACTTGACTGGCATCTACCGTTACACAACAGTGGGATGTGAATCACCACTTGTGAAGATGACATGATTACATTCCCAGCGGGCAAGATACCTTAGTTCAGAGAGTTAAGACGTGTGGTGAAGTGCTGTAGCCTGTCTCGTTTCCCATCCAAAAGTGTAAATGTGTTTAACTAAATCTCAGCAATTTTTCTAGATTTATTCCGGGTCTTGTGTGGGGTTTCGCTCATCAGCGGGCTCTTGGTGCTCCCCGCCCGGACCCCCACTGCAATAGCGAATTGTGCACTACCTCCCTTCTTATGAAGCGCACGTGCGCCTCCAACTGCGAGAGCTAAAATCTCAAGCAGCATTTCACCTCTCTATAAAGGCTTCCAAAAATATGCTATATTGGCTTTCATGGTTAGTGAATTAAAACTCAGCAATTTTTCTAGGAACATCAAGAGCCTGCTGATGAGCCAGCTTGGTGAAACCCCACACAAGACATGGCATAACCCTAGAAAAACTGCTGAGTTTTAATTCACGAACCGTGAAAGCCAATATAGCATATTTTGGAAGCCTTTATAGGGAGGTGAAAGGATGCTTGAGGTTTTAGCTCTCGCAGTTAAGAGGCGTACATGCACCTCATAAGGCGGGAGGTAGTGCACAGTTCGCTACTCCTGTGGGGGTTCGGGCACGTGACATCAAGAGCCCACTGATGAGCCAGATTGGTGTCCTCGGCGAAACCGCACCTAGAAAAATTGCTGAGTTTTTATTCACGGGCCGTAAAAGCCAATAAACCATCTTTTTCTGTTTAACTATTTGGGCGCTACGCTGCTGCTAGCGCCAGTGCCTTACTCGACACGCGGCTAACCACTGCGACTTTCCGTTCTACAGGGAAGGTCCTCACAGTGGATTACAAGGTTTAAACTTATCTTTAATGGCACTAGACCATTCAATATGTTTGATAAGTTTGGTTGGTTGGTTGGTTCTTAAGTTTAGGGGCTGCGATAACGCGGTCGTGTAGTCCCGTGTACTTTGGGTGTGTGTAGAATCTGTCTGACAACCGGTGTTCATTGTGATGACTGTATTAGTGTGTGTATCTGTTTTAATTCAAGTAAGGACTGCAGACGATCAATTTTCAAGTAGTTCCTACTTTTGCCGCCAAACGCCACCGTCAACGACTACTAGTTCAGAACTTAGCTACCAGACGTCGCCGCAGTCGGCTCTTGGCAACGAACGTAGGAATCTAAGAGCGTTGTTTACCTTCTTAACCTATACAATTTAGCTTCACACAGGTGTAATTAGTGGAAGGTTTTTTAACATGCCATAAATCTATGACATGGGACCGCCGGCTTTACTTCCCCTCCGAAGGAAGGCTTACTGACGGATTTTTAACGCTCTTAAAAAATCCGACGACTTCGGCCGGATTTGTTTGATAAGTTTAAGATACATAAAACAGTTTTTGAGGATTGTGTTTAGAGCATAACAATCGATAATTATGACAGATCTAATAATTCTCCCTCAGGGGCAAACAACTAACGAGGCGTGAGTTGGAAGCCACAGGACGACAATTGCAGGAAATCTCTAAAACATCGAAGGACGAAACCAAGACTATACGCTATGTTTAACTCTTACATCTCCCAGGGGCTCACAATTTGTGGGACGTGGGCTGGTGGCCACGGGACACCAGCTGAATCCGGCATGGCTTCCACTTACTTGTGCCGGGCTCCTTTCAGCCTCTCTTGGGCAACACTTGTTGTCTTCCGATCCCGACGGTATTAGGGTATCCGAGACCTAGGGATCTTTCACTTTTCCGCCTTAATTGGCACTTGTCTCATCTTTTATCTTACCCTCATTCTTCTAGGGGCCATCCTCTCTTTTCTTGTCATGATATCTCCTGCCTTCTGCACAAGGCCCTCAAGGACGCAGGGTGTGTGTAGCCCCACCACTTATGGCGCACCCTGGTTAGTGCTACACCCTCAAGGGATCACGGCTGCTGAGTTTGGGAGTTAGCGACCCTGAGGGATTCCTAAGTTGGGTCCGTGTTTCCATTGCCTCTGGGGCGTACTCTCTCCTCTTTCCCCTCTCCTATCTGCCATTCATGGCTCTCCTTCCTTCCAAGTCCCTCAATCCTCAAGGGTAGAGGGCAATTCTTTTTCTCCTGTCGTTGTCTCATCTTTTCTGTTACCCTCATTCTTCTAGGAGTCAGCCTTCCTTTTCTTTTTATGATATCTCCTGCCTTCTGCACAAGGACTTCAAGGTGGGAGGGTGTGTGTAGCCCCACCACTTATGGTGCACCCTTGATACCTTATTCTTCTTTTGTTTACCATTTCCTCTTCTAGTATTTAAGCCCATAGTTAGTTTTAGTTATAGTTTACATTACTTTTTATTTATTTATTTATTTAATAATTATTAGATACAACCATGATAGGTCTTTTTACACTAATATTTTAACAATTTCAAATAATAATAATAACAAAAACAACAACAACAATAACAGGTAACAATTGACAGAGATGGCAGCAAGGGATAAATCTCGGAAAGACGCAGGGAGTGATTGGGGTAGTGGGTGATTAGGAGGGTGAGGGGGTAGGAATTGAGGATGAAAGGGATCTTCTAATGTTATGTTTGAATGTTCTATAGGGAGAGAATATGTCAATATTTGGAAGGGAGTTGCTAAGGGTAGGTAGACGGTGGAAGATAGAGCGCTTCTGTACTTCAAGACGTGGGCGAGATATGTGGTGTAAATGGTTCTGACGTGTTGAACGGGAGGGAACATGGAGTGGGAAGTAGCTTAAGAGCATGTTACATTTTGTGTAACCATTCATAATTTTATGTAAGAAACACAGGTCAGTAAATTGTAAGCGGCTTCTCAGGTCGAGTACATTGAGCTGATTTAGAATGTCGGATTTGGCAAACTGCCTTAGTGAAGGATTGCGAGCTTTGACTATTGATATGAAGAAATTAAAGACACTGTTCAATTTATCATTATCACCCAAACCATCAGGGGCTGATAACCTAGATTTTAGGGCCCTTAAACAACAATTATCATCAGTTTCTCGAGTGGTCAGACCTCTTCTTCCTCTGTATGATGGTATCTACTGCTTACTGCAAGAGAATATCAAAGAGGCAGGCGCTCTTATCTGGTGAGCTCGGCAGTTAGCGATCTCGTGGGGTTCCTGGATCGGATCCGTTTCTTCCCTTCGGTGACAGTCTGAAATAGGCAAAACATGGAGGTTTTCGTAAAAGGACCAGACATATCTAATTTTAATTCCCTCATTTTGAGAAACTATCTTACAAATTTGAGCTTAACGGGTTTGACATTGTGCCTATTAAGAGTGATATGATTTTTTAATTTATTTTCCCCCCTTCTTACCAACCTTTCATGGCTTTACCTCCTTTAAAGTTCCTCAAACCTTATTCTTTGGTTCACCTCCTGGTATAATGGCTAACGTTCCTTGTTGTCGCCTCGGAGATCCAGGTTCAATTTCCGGCTCTGAAAAGAAATTTAATTCTGGTCTGAAAGCTGGAATGGGGTACACACAGCCTAGTGAGACACACTTGTGAAGAGATTTGTTCGATCTCCAACCCAGCCATCCTGGAAGTGGTTTTCTGTAGTTTCCTCACTTCTACTCCAGGCAAATACAGCATTTTTAATAATGTTTTTAGAACCAGGATGCCGGCGCCATGGTGATGGAGTAGCGCAACTGCCTCTCACCCGGAGGCCCCGGGTTGGAATCCTGGTTCCATCAGGGATTTTAGAAACTGACGAGACGGCTGGAATGAGGTGCACTCAGCCTCGTGATGACAATTGAGTAGCTGTCTGACAGTGAGGCAGTGCCCCGGTCACGAATACCAATATTAACGGCCGAGGGAACCCGTTGCACTGACCACGTGTCACCCCAATACCTGCAGGCCAAATGGCTGGGCAGCGGTCGCCCTTCATGGGCTGTAGTGCCAGGGTTGGTTATTATTATTATTATTATTATTATTATTATTATTATTATTATTATTATTATTATTATCCGGAATTCATTCCTCTATACCAGTGGTTCTTAACCGGTTGTCCGCGGACCAGAGGTGGTCCGCGAGTACCTCGGTAGTGGTCCGCGGAAGAAAAGGGTCCACCAGCAAGTATAACAAGATGTTCAGTAAAGAACATATAGCCTACTTTCTCCTAAATGTATGAGTATAGTTATAACTCGTTGTTATTATCAAAGAGTATAATAGAACTATTCTTTGTTGAAGACCTTAGAAACGATTTACCTCTACCAAACGCCACAACCTAGATAAAAACTGCTACCATCATTGAAGAAAGAAAGAAAGAAAGAAAGAAAGAAAGAAAGAAAGATAAGAAGTATATCAAGAATGTTATGGATCTGGAGACATAATCGACCGGACTGGCTGCGTGGCTCAGCGGTAACGTTCTCGCTTGCTGGGCCCTAGGTTGCAGGTTCGTATCCTGGCGCAGTCAGCTGGCATTTGAGGGTGCACAAATGCGAGGGAGCCGTGTCAGTACATTTACTGGCACGTTAAAGATCCACTTTGGGCCAAAATTCCGGCACCCCGGTGTCTCTAAAAGCAGCAGTAGTTAAAAGGGATGTAAAACCAATAACATTATTATTATTATAAATATTTCTTCTTATTATTATTATTATTATTATTATTATTATTATTATTATTATTATTATTATTATTATTATTACATATACGACTGCCGTGGGCAACATCCAACTTTGAGTTGAGGCATGTCTTTACTCGTCTGGTTGTGCATGGCTTTCACAACCCTAATTGAATTAACAAATCTTTCCATGTCCCTACAGAGACGTGTGTATACAAACTATATGGATATTTTCGATTGCTATTTGCCTGAAATGAAAGTAGCAATTAATAACCTGAACTAACACCAACGCCATGAATTCAGTTACTATGTGAAATCGCTTTGTTCTTTACTTCAAATAACATTTTCAAGTAACGCAAAATAGGCTGTTACAAACCCTTTAAAATAAAAAGTAAAAATGTATCGTAGTATCATCTTGTCATTCTTCAAATTCGATGCGCATAGAATGCCAATGGTATAGTAATCAATGGAGCCCCACGTAGACTAGTCGAGACATCTAGTGGTGAAATATCGAACAATATAATCCTAACAGAGCGAGTGCATTCTAGCGGCCAGAAGAAGAAACTTTTCAATAAAATCTGGAAGTTAATAAGTAGGTCAGCGTGCAGTTACCTCTTTGGCAGCTAGATGTCTCGAGTAAATCTGCTGGCGAATTATGTTTTAATTAAATATATATTTTACACCATAATATGCACAATATAACGCTTAATTTTAAAACATCTGAGTCATTACAAAACAATAAACATATAACATTTCAAGCAAAAAACCTAGCTCTGATCGGGTTTGAACCATAGGCATTTGAGCGATAGGCTAACGCTCTACCACTGAGCTAATTGTGTCGACGAATATCGTTCTATATAAAATGACTTACATAGAACTTGTTAGCAAATAATGATTTATACTAAACGATTTCATCACCGACAGTAGTGGCTACGCTGGCTAACGTGCAGCATTAGGTCATGGGGCCTAGCTCTCTGCTGACTCGGTAGACGCGTGGGTTCGAGCCCCACCGTCGGCCGTCCTTGAAATGGTTTTCCGTGGTTTCCCATTTTCAACACCAGGCAAATGCTGGGACGGTACCTTCTGACAGGCCACGGCCGCTTCCTTCCACATCCTTGCCCAGTTTCATTCACCATCATTCATTTCATCTCTCATTAACTCCTCTCATGAGGTTGGCGTCAGGAAGGGCATCCGGCCGTAAAAACCGTCGCCACAAAGACTTCCATCGCATCTCATCCCCGACCCCGTTGGAAAAACGGGAATAATAAGGGATAGACATACATACACTAAACGATTTCATCACTGGAGTATATTATTTATATATAAAGCATTTCATACAAAGTTTATTTATTTTGTATCAGTACGCTATATTGCATGCAATACTCAAATTAGTGAAATATAAGTCAGGCACAAGATATCCGCTGCCATCTTGTCTTATTAATGAATCAGCTCAGCTTTTTAAAATCACGTCTACACTATAGTATTACAAAATAAACTTTTAATTTCGAACGTGCCTCTTCCTTTAGAACAGTTAAAACGATTCTCGGCTCGATAATCGGAACTGGTGGGTCCCATGATATGGATTATAAAGTTTGCATAATTCGCACGGCCGCCATCCTGAAATGGTATGGCGTACGACCGTGTAGTTTGGTCACAAGACGCATCCTATACGAAGGTATGTTGTTACTAAATTTGGTAGAGATCGGATGATTTGGCTAGTCGTTATTTGATTTTACGTTTTGAACGTTTGAGTGGCCGCCATTCAGTTTTAGTAAATATGGCGGCGATATGAAACATGACACTGTGGTGTCCTTTGCTAATGCTACCTTTGTATCAAATTTCGTTCAATTCGCATTCACCGTGTTCGAATTGATAGGGGGGGGGCAGACATTCAGAGTACACACACTCACACACACACAGACACACACACACACAGACTCACACACACACATACACACACACAGAGACTCACACACACACATACACACACACAGACAGACACACTTTTTTCGCCCTGTGGTGATTTCATAAGTCTACTTTCATTTTTTGCAAAAATCGAAAGTAGGCTAAAAAAATGGCCAATAAATGGGGATTTCGTAAACGATGTGCGTTGAACGAGAATCGTCCGAATGTATTTGCGGCGATGACTATCAGGGTTTGAATTGAAATATCTTTAAAATAAGTGTTATTGAGGAAGGGTTATAACTGATAAGGTGTATTGGTGGGAGGGGGCGGTCCGTAGATGATTCAATTTTAGGCTGAGTGTTCCGCAGACTTCTACGGGTTCAGAACTACTGGATCGAAGTACTTCACTATTGTTTCTGCTCAGATACCTTGAACCTGCTTAGTGATTTGTAAATAGTTAATTTGTGGCTTAGTAAACTCTGAAAAGTTCTGTCTCTTTTATTGTACCTTTTTTAATGCACCTATATATATATATTTTTTTTTTTTGCTTAATCCAAGTTATAGCTGTTAAAAATGAAAATTAACCAACTGTGGCTTATCACACATTTTAATACATGCATGAAATCTTAGCTTAAATAATCAGAATTAGTATAATATGCAGCCGGCCCCGTGGTACAGGGCTAGCGGCACTGTCTCTCACCCGGAGGCCCCGGATTCGATTTCCGGCTCAGTCAGGGATTTTATAAAATGACGTGAGGACTGGAACGGGGTGCACTCAGCCTCGTGGGGACAATTGTGTACTTGTCTGACAGTGAGGCAGCGTCCCGGTCACGAACCCCAAGATTAACGGCCGAGGGGAGCCGATGCGCTGACCACGCGTCACCCCAATATCTACAGGCCAAATGGCTGAGCAGTGGTCCCTTGGTAGGCCTAGGCCCTTCATGGGCTGTAGTGCCAGGGTTTATTTAGTAAAATATGCAGGATTTCACAACATATATAACTACAAGTATAATTTTACAGTAAGAATTTATAGAAATTTCAGCCTGATCTTGGATAATCAATACAATGAAAAGACAAACAAATTACAAAAATTAAAAAATCATTTCCCTCCATAACAATCTATAATATTTTAGCAGTTGTACGATAACTCTAATGAAAGGAAATATCGGCTTAAATCTTTTAGTAGGCTGTGTGCTCAAGTTTTGATCTTGGTAAGAAAAACAATTAAAAGACTCATTGATTTGTTACAATTTGTAACTTGCTACGTATGATTATGAAATTGACTGGATTATAGAAACTATTTCCTCAATATAAACGAACAAAGGAGAATGTAAGACATTCAAACAAACAAGATGTTCAGTAAAGAACATACAGCCTACTTTCTCCTAAATGCATGGGTATTGTTATAACTCTTTGTCCTTTTCAAGGAGTATAATTGAATGTTGGTTGTAGTAGCTTGCTGAAATACAACGTGCTATACGGATATTAAACATGAATATGAGGTGCCCATTGCTAGTGATACATATGTACAATATTTCATTCAATTCGGTTTCACCGTGTTTGAATTGATATGACGAATCGATTTGCATACATACATGGCCGCTATCTGCAAACTATTTGGCTGATGACCTCGTAGTTTTGTCAAACGATTCTTCATACATAAAGGTATACTGTTACAAAATTTGATCGAGATCAGATGAATAGGTTGGTCGTAATTTGATTTAAGCTTCGAACATTTGGGTGGCCGCCATTACGTTTTCATCAAGATGGCGGCGATATAAAACACGAAACTGAGGTGTCCTTTGACAGTGGTACCTCTGTACTAAATTTCGTTCAATTTGGATTCACCGACTTTGAAAAGATAGGGGGAATCGATTTGCAAACAAACATGGCCGCCATCCGCAAATTATTGAGCAGATGACCTCGTAGTTTGGTCAAAAGATTCTTCATACATAAAGATATAATGTTACAAAATTTGGTAAGGATCAGATGAAAAGGTTGGTCGTAATTTAAATTAAGCTTTGAACATTTGGGTGGCTGCCATTACGTTTACGTCAAGATGGCGGCGATTTAAAACATGACACTGAGGTGCCCTTTGCTGGTGCTACCTCTGTACCAAATTTCGTTCAATTCGGATTCACCGTGTTCGAATTGATAGTGGGGGGGACAGACTTTCAGAGTCCACACACACACTCACACACACACACACACACACACAAAGACAGACACACAATGTTTGGCCCTGTGTTGATCTCATAAGTCTACTTTAATTTTCTGCAAAAAACCAATGTAGGCTAATAACCGTGAAGTGTATCTGACACTTAGCTATCATTGTCATCACTCGCATCCCCCCTGCCTTCATTAACCCTCAGAGGAAGTGAATGCCCAAATTCGAGTCTGTTAACAGGAATAATACATGATTTTCCCTTCAATAACTGAAGTAAAGATCATTTCCTCTAAATAGGATTGCCTCGAGGTTGTTCTTGCTGCCTGGGTACAGGAATCTTCTCAGTTTTAATTATTTTCAGTTGAAGAAAATCTAATGTCTTCCAATCCGCCTGATACTCCTCTTTGTACAAAATAAGTAAATTGCCTCTCTTTGCATGGATTGTAACAATGTTGTGGAAATATCGTTGTTCAGATGAAATGCCTTATATAATTTTTAGCGACGATACTTTTCCATTTATAAAGGCTTATAGGGAGGTGAGAGGCTGCTTGTGCTTTTATCTCTCGCAGTAAAGATGCGCATGTTTGCTTCATAAGAAGGGAGGTAGTGCAAAGTTCATTACTTCTGTGGGGGACCGGGCATGGACACCAAAAGCCTACTGATGAGCCAGTTTGCTGTTCCTAGGCAAAATCCCACACAAGACACGGCATAAACCTAGAAAAATTGCTGAGTTTTAATTCACTGGCCGTGAAAACCAATATACAGTAGCCTACTAGCTTGCCACGGTGGGTGAGTGGATAGCGTGTCGCTCTACTAACCCCTAGATTGCAGGATCGCTCCTGGCCGTAGGAAGTGATTTTTTGAAAGGCGGCAAAAATACGACACGCATGTCATAGGATGTTGGCATGTCGAAGAACCCATTAGAATTCAGTAGGCCGTGTTCATAATGGTAAAATTAATCTCGGGAGTTTCCGCCAACACAAAGTTTCTCATTTCTCTACTAGAAAGCGCTATAGAGTTCAAGTAGCTTAGATATCTAACCTCCTTGACTTTCATAGTGATTCAAGGAACAACGAAATTCGACATGCAAGCTACCCTCTGGGTGTCAAATAAAAAAGCTTGCACCCGGCACCCGAGGCCATACGATATTATAATTATTATTATTATTATTATTATTATTATTATTATTATTATTATTAGCCTACTATCTTTTTGGAAGACTTTATAGGGAGGTGAAAGGCTGCTTGAGCTTTTAGCTCTCGCAGTAAAGAAGCACATGTGCGCTTCATAAGAAGGCAGGTAGTGCACAGTTTGCTACTACAATGGGGGTCCGGGCGCGGACATCAAGATGATGATGATGATCATTGTTGTTTTAGGGGGCCTAACATCTGGGTTATCGATCCCTAATGGTTTGGGTGATAGTGAAAATGAAAATGAAATATAACTAAACCTAAAACTAACTGCAAACTTACAAACTAGAAGAGGAAATGGAAAACAAAATTAAGAATAAGGGAAACAAAAGACAGGAGGAAAGGAAATGCCCTCAATCCTCGAAGAATGAGAATGAAGGGACTTGGAAGAAAGGAGAGCCAGAAAAGGCAGATACGAAATGTAAAGAGGAGAGGGACCGCCCTAAAGGCAATGGAAGAAGGAGAAAAACCAAACCCAGCTAAGGAAGCCCTCAGGGTTGCCAACTCCCGAACTCACCAGACGTGAGCCCTTGGAGGGTTAGCACAATCCAGGGTACACCATAAGTGGTGGAGCTACACACACCCTGCCTCCTTGAGGGCCTTGAGCAGAAGGCAGGAGATACAATGAAACGAAAACAAGGGGTCTAACCCCTCGAAGAATGAGGGATCATGAAAGATGAGACAAGGACCAATTAAGGCGGGAAAGTGAAAGACTCCCTAGGCCTCGGATACCCTAATACCACCGGGGACGCAAAAGAACAAGAGTTGACCAAGGCAGGTCGAAAGGAAAGATAATAGAGAGGAGCCCGGCACAAGTGAGTGGAAGCAATTCCGGATTCAGCTGGGGTACCGTAGTCACCAACCAACGTCCCACAAGTTGTGAGCCCTTGAGGGGGGACACCAAGAGCTCGCTGAGAGCCAACTTGGTGTTCCTAAGCGAAACGCCATACATGACACGGCATAAACTTATCAACTCATCATATTTCGAATTCACAAACACAACCCAGCGCTTACTGTTTGCCGCCAATTGCCAAGGCATTTTAAGCTATCTACAGTTTACTAGACCTAAACAGTGCACAAATACTACGCCAAGTCATTGTATCTCCACATTGCTAAAGCATTTTATGCTATGTACACTTTACTCAATCAAAATATCGTATCTACTGTAAGTACAGTGAAATCGTTTAGTAAACTGCAGAAACAATGAAATGGCCTAGCAATTCAAGTCCGAAATGCAGTAACGGTAGACTAAATAAGCGATTATTTCCTAAATAAACACGTATAAACGGTATTTTACACTAGTAACAGACGCGGTAGGATGCAGAGCAATAAATGGAATCTGTATCTCAGTTTTGACAAAAATGTCAGTTACCAGTCACTTCTGTGCTTAGCAGGCAGTATTTACCATATGTGAGCTGTAGGAAGCAGTAGGCTCCCTTCGGAATAAGAAGGCTACAGGCCCTGACGGGATACCTGTGGAAGCTATGAAACTAGCTGTCAAGGTTTGTCCGCAGATACTGCTTGAAATGTACAACTGTTGTCAGAGAGCAGGTGTCTTTAAAGCCCGTTGCAAAAAGGCTCGACTAGTGCTGATTAAAAAAAGGAAAGGCGGTCGGGAACGCGCCATCGTCCTTCAGACCACTATCTATTTTAGACATTGCGGGAAAAGTGATAGAGAAGCTATTATAACCTCGCATACTGTCGTCTATTCAAGCCACGGGATTTGTCCGACAGGTAATTTGGCTTCAGCCGTGGGCGATGTACAATAGATGCAGTACGCGTAGTAGTTGAAGCTGCGAATCAAGCACAGGAAGGTAACCATTATTCTCGGAAAATAACACTTCTGGTAACCTTGGATGTGAAGAACGCCTTCAACTCAGCTAGGTGGATAGATGTGATTGAAGCTCTTCAATTCACCTTCCAGTTGCCTGCGTATAATGAAAGATTATTTGAAGGACCGTACCCTGTTATATGACACTGCAGACCGTTAGAAGAGGAGGGAAGTCACGGCAGGAGCAGCGCAAGGATCTATCCTGGGACCGAATTTGTGGAACATGTTGTACAACGGCTTACTGCGCATGGAGATGCCCGAAGATACATTCCTTGTTGGGTACGCTGATGATATTGCTGCGGGGATTGTAGCCCGAAATGCGGTTCAGGCTCAGTGGAAACTCAATCAGGTAATGCGACGGGTGAGTGTTTGGTGAACGCTCATGGTCTGAATTTAGCTTTGCGAAAACTGAAATAGTAATGTTAACTAGGAGGAGAATGGGCACTATAATTCCCATGAAAGTTGGAGGAGTGGTCGTTCGAACTGGAGCCACTGCAATGTACTTAGGAATTACTCTTGACATGAAACTGACATACTGGTCTCATATACGGAAGGCAGCAGATAAGGAGGAAGTAGTGACAGCTGCCATTAGTAGACTCATAGCTAATGTGCATGGTCCTAGACAAAGCAAGCGTCGACTACTGTTGTCCACAGCGCAGTCTATTATCCTGTATGGAGCGGAGATTTGGTTTGATTCGCTGGGGATAGAGAAGTATAGGAAACGCCTAGCTACAATTCAGAGGAGAGGAGATCTGAGGGTGGTGTGTGCGTACCGTACAGATTCGGAACCTGCAGTTCTGGTTGTCTCAGGTGTTGCGCCAATAGACTTACTCGCGCAAGAACGTAAAGACGTATACTTCCGACGAGTAGATCTGGGCAAGGCTCAAGCCCGGAAGGAAGCCGTAGCACGGAAGATGGAGCTTTGGCAGCAGAGGTGGAATGACGATCTCAGATGAAGATGGACAGCTCGGCTGATACCAAGCCTGGTTGAGTGGACAAGTAGAACACTTGGAGAAACTAATTACTTTCTGACTCAGATGTTGACAGGTCATGGCTACTTTCGGTGTTACCTTCATCGTATGGTCAAAGTAAGGAGTCCAGTATGTATTTGCTGCGAGAACGAACGAGATGACGTATATCTTACGTTCTTCGTCTGCGCTCGTTAGACAGTGAAAAAACAATGACTTGAAGCTGAGGTTTGTCCAATAATGCCGGGCAATATAGTTGGAATTATGCTGAGGAACGAGTCAGCTGGGATACGGTCGCTTTCTTCGTTGAGGTGGCCCGTAGTCAGAAGAAGTCGGATGGGGACTACTTGCTCGATTTAGTTGATTAAGTTTGCGATCCGCGGACTAGGAATTGAGAAGTACGAAGGTGCTTGTGAAGCAAAGAAAATGGCTCCATCCTGAAGTAATATGAAAGTGGTCCCGGGATGGGTTTTGTCAAGAGGATAGGGTGTGGTTTTTAGTGGGTAAGAATTCCACACACTTGAGAGTGCGGACCCTCATCAAGCGTCTTGATAGAACATTTTTCCATTTACCTCGTAAAAAACAAGTAGTTCCGTAAAGAACTATACAGCCTATTTTCATATATCCTGCTCACGTTAATTTCTTCTAACAACATACAAAATTTCAGTTTAATTGCTGTAACAGATTCGTAGATATTGAGAACCGTCTAAATATTTCAGATTGTCGCCAGGTTGGATTTTTATTTTTGTACTATTACATTAAGATTATTGTGTACGTGTGGTATTCAAACTTCAATCGCATGATTAGAACACAAGAAGTAAAAACGAGATTTTAAAATTACGCACAGCAGCCATCTTGTGATTATGCAAACAATTGAAATAAATTAGATGCCAGTGGATCAACATTTGTATAAGCATTTAACGTGCAACGTTTCACAGCACTCGGATAGTTAATTCGCGAGAATCGTCCATTTAAATATTTATACTTCGCGTCACCGCCATGTTGGATTTGTGCTCACCAGGTTAATGAAAGTCCTATAAGTGAACATATGTTCATAGTCTCTATGAACATAAAAAAAATCAGTTTGGTTGCTGTAAAAGATTCATAGATATTGAGAACCGTCTAAATATTTCGGAAGCTCTCCATTTAGGATTGTTATATGTATAGGCCATAGAATTATGTACCATTCAATGACAATTATTGCCTAGGTTCATTATTCAAACTTTCACTTCGATCGCATGATTACGACACAAGAAATAAAAACTTAATTTTAAAATTTCGCACAGCCGCCATATTGAGGTTATGTAAACAATTGATTTAAATTAGATGGCAGTGCATTACAATCTGCAAAATCATTTACTGTACCACATTTCACTGCGCTCAGAGAGTTAAATCACGAGAAAAGTCTATTAAAATATTTCAAATTCGCTTGGTCGCCATGTTCGTTTTTTACTTTACAAGTTTATGAAATATACATAGATAAACTTTTATCAGTGCCCTTTATCACCGTACTAAATTGCAGGGTGATATCTGTAATAGTTTCGGAGATATAGACTGTCAGTGAAATAATTCGCACAGCCGCCATTTTGAAGATATGTAAACAATTGAACTAAATTAGACTCCAGTGCATTACAATGTGTATAAACATTTGCTGTACCAAGTTTCATTACGTTTGGATGGTTAAATCGTGAGAAAAGTCTATTTAAAAGTCTCAACTTCGCTTGGTCGCCATGTTCGTTTCCTACTTTACAAACTTATGAAATATACATAGGTAAACTTTTATCAGTGCCCTTTATCACCGTACTAAATTGCAGGGTGATATCTGTAATAGTTTCGGAGATATAGACTGTCAGTGAAATAATTCGCACAGCCGCCATTTTGAAGATATGTAAACAATTGAACTAAATTAGACTCCAGTGCATTACAATGTGTATAAACATTTGCTGTACCAAGTTTCATTACGTTTGGATAGTTAAATCGCGAGAAAAGTCTATTTAAAAGTCTCAACTTCGCTTGACCGCCATGTTGGTTTTGTAGTCACCAGGTTTTTGAAAGTCTCATAGGTGAACTTCTAGTAGTACCCTTTATCACCGTACCCAATTTCAGGGCGATATCGGTAATAGTTTCGGAGATATTGAATGCTAGTGAAATATTTCGCACAGCCGCCATTTTGCATTGGTGAGACGTAACACAATTTGAAGGGCACGGTCGAGGTCGCCGGGAATAGTGCTATGAACATACCGAGTTTCATTGAAATCGCTCCAGCCGTTTAGATTTTATTAGGGGGGGACACACACACGAATCACACACACACACACACACACACACACGCACACACACACGGACAAAAGGTGATCTCATAAGCCTATTTTTTCAAAATTGAAAATAGGCTAAAAATATCCAAGATACAACTTTCGTGGAATTGATAGCAGTTTGAATAATCATGTCACTCTTGTACTTGTGTCAATAATAAAGCATGTCATCATTCATAGAACAAGTAGTTCCATGAAGAACTAAAGCCTATTTTCATATATCCTACTTATGTTAACTGCCACTATCAACATACAAAATTTCAGTTTGATTGCTGTAATAGATTCGTAGATATTGAGAACCGACTAAATATTTCGGATGGTCGCCATGTTGGAATTTGATATATGTAGGTCTTAGAGTAATGTACTGTTACATGAAGATTATTGTGTACGTGTAGTATTCAATCTTCAATCGCATGATTAGGATACAAGAGGCAAAAATTAATTTTAAAATTCGCACAGCTGCCATCTTGGGATTATGCAAACAATTGAACCAAATTAAATACCAGTGCATTACAATGTGTATAAACATTTGCTGTACCAAGTTTCATTGCGTTTGGATTATTAAATCGATAAATCGAGAGGAAAGTCTATTTGAAACTTTCAAATTCGCATTGCCGCCTTTTTCGTTTTGTAGTTAACCGGTTTTTGAGAGTATCATAGATGAACGTCCAGCAGTACCATTTATCTCCGTACAAAATTTCAGGGTGATGCCGGTAATAGTTTCAGAGATATAGAATGCCGGTGAAATAATTCGTACAGCCGCCATTTTGAGGTTATGTAAACAATTGAACGAAGTTAGATGTCGGTGCATTACAATGCGTATAAACATATTCTGTACCAAGATAAATTGCGTTTGGTTGGTTAAATCGTGAGAAACGTCTATTTAAAAGTCGCAAATTCACTTGGCCGCCATGTTGGTTTTGTAGTTACCAGTTTTTCAAACGTCAGATAGATGAACTTCTATTAGTTCCCTTTATCACCGTACAAACTTCCAGGGTGATATCTGTAATAGTTTCGGAGATATTGAATGCAGGTGAACTAATTCGCACAGCCGCCATGTTGGATTAGTGAGACGGGTCAAAATTTGAAGGGCACGGTCGGGGTCGACCTGAATAGTGCTATGAACTTACCGAGTTTCATTGAAATCGCTTTAGCCGTTTAGAAGTTATTAGTGGGACACACACACACACGAATCACACACGCACACACATAAATGAAAATAGGCTAAAAATTGTAGTCGTTTTTTAACATACTGTAATTTGTTTTTACAATATATTTGTGAAGATGATGATGATGGTGATAATTGTTGTATAATAGGGCCTAACATCTAGGTTATCGGCCCCTAATGGTTTGGGAGATAGTGAAAATGAAAGATGATCAAATGAAACTTACAACTAAAACTACTCACTTTCAAAATAGAAGAGGAAATGGGGAACAAAATCGAGGGGAATGTAAATAAAAGACAGGAGGAAAGGAAATGCCCAAAACCCTCGAAAATTGTGAATTGGGGGACTTGGAGGGCAGGAGAGCCATGAAAGGCAGCGAGGAAAGGGAATGAGGAGAGGGCCCCTCCTCAAAGGCAATGGAAAAGGGCGAAAACTTGACCCCTCTCAGGAATCCCTCGGGGTCGCCAAATCCCGAACTCGCCAGCCAGCCGTGAGCCCTTGAGGGTTTAGCACTATCCAAGGTGCACCAAAAATTATGGGGCTACATACACCCTGCCTCCTTGAGGGCCTTGTGCAGAAGGCAGGAGATATCATGAAAAGAAAAAGAAGGCTGACCCCCCGAAGAATGAGAGAATCAGGAAAGATGAGACAAGGGCCAATTAAGGCGGGGAAGTGAAAGACTACCTAGGCCTCGGATACTCTAACACCGTCGGGGTCGGAAGAGAACAAGAGTTGGCCAAGAGAGGCTGAAAGAAAAGGTGACAGTGAGGAGCCTGGCACAAGTAAGTGCAAGCAATGCCGGACTCAGCTGGGATCCCGTGGTCGCCAATCCACGTCCCACTAGTAGTGAACTCCTGGGGGAATAATAGATTTAATAATACATCAGGTAGGTTATTTATTTAATTATTATATTCTAATGTTGGCCAGCTTCAACCAAGCATGGACAAGCCCCAAATGGAATGGAGATGGTTGGTTGGTTCTTACGTTTAGAAGCTACGAAAACGCGGTCTTGTAGCCCCGTGTACTTTGGGTGTGTGTAGAATCTGTCTGATAACCGGTGATAATTGTGATGACTGTAATAGTGTGTGTTATCTGTTTTTTTAAATTTAAGTACTGCAACTTAGAATTTTTCAAATAGTTCCTACTTTTGCCGCCAAGCGCCACCGTCAACGACTACTAGGCCAAGTTCAGAACTTAGAGCGTTGTTTACATTCTTAACCTATACAATTTAGCGTCACACAGGTGCAATTAGTGGAAGGTTCTTTAACATTCCATAAATCTATGACATGGGACCGCTGGCTTTACTTCCCCTCCGAAGGAAGGCATAGTGAGGGATTTTTAACGCTCTTAAAAAATCCGACGGCTTTGGCCGGGTTTGAACCCGCTATCTTGGGCATAGAAGCTCAGTATGCTACCGACTACGTCACCGAAGCCGCTAAATGGAGATGAAAATGTTACGTTGGTCCACGGGTGTTACACGGCTTGATCATGTCAGGAATGAACATATCCGGAAACAGATGGGAGTTGCAGCCATTAGTCTACCGATAAAATGAGAGAAACACGGCTTCGGTGGTAGGAGGATGTCACTAGAAGTGATGAGAACTCTGTGGCAAGAACAGCTCTCCAATATGATCCAGGAGGAAATTGACCCCGTGGACGTCTAATGAAAAGATGGCTGGACAGAATCAAGGAAGACTTGGTGAAGTGTGGACTTAAACCTGTAGATGCCCTTGACAGGAAGAAGTGGCGAACAGCAACCAAACAAGCGGACCCTGCACCATCGCGGGATACACGCTAGGAAAGAAGAATAATTCTAATTTGTATTATTCATCTTGTATATGACATGTTTCCTAATTGGCTTGTTTAGTTATCTATAATATTTTGTTGATGTGTAAGATCTTTCCACTCGGTTGCTGGATATTTTCGTGGGAGTAATTTTGAAAAATGGGAAGTGTGCTAGCTGGCAGTGGCGGATCGAACGGAAGTCTAAGACGCACCGCCAACTCGATAGATCGATCCAGCTGGCAATGGTAAGATCCGGATGGCAGTGGTAAGAGAAACAATGAGCGCGCGGTGTCGGAAATTGATACCAAGACGTACTCTCGGCCATGTGGAATGAATATGACATACTGACTGGTAAACGCTCATGCAAACTCTGGTGTCAAGGGATTGAAACAAAGCGCATGGTACATGTTCGAAGTCTTCGTATCAGTATTTAAATGGTAAAATGCCTTAATATCAAACATTGTAAGTAGTCTGCATTGCCGGTATTATGTTTCTGCACAATGGCTATTCAAATATTAACCAACATAACGGTAATGCAGTCATCAATATAATATAATCGTTGTGGTTATACGAGAATTGAGCAACCCTTCATGAACTATTGCTGAATACATTCTCTTTACTCACAAGAGGGCCTATTCATAAGGCATTTTAAACTCAATTTCACCCAGGAACATTATCGAAACAAGTAAAATATAAATTAAACTTAATTCCGTAATGCAGTATTATTGGAACGTGGAAATAAGTCACCATCTTGTGCACGATATTTGCGTAGTCGAAATAGCCGTGGGGTTAGCGCCTCTGACTGTGAATCTAGAGATCTCGGGTTCGAATCCCTGACGGAGTAGATATTTTTGATACCAGATTATCATTTTAAACGATATTTATCATATCAGTATGACTCATTTCAACAGAATCCATATGAAATTACGTGTTGGTCTGTGAATCAAAAGGACCTGTTTATAAGTAATTTAAGGTTATGAGCCGTGTCGCGTGTATTAATCTAGTCGATCCTTATCGTATTCTTTATTTAGGCTAGTGCTGTTGGAAACTACAAATCATCTAGTAAAATGAGTTCCGTATTATAAACTACAATATCTATAAAACACTCCCTCTTAAAATAGATTAATATTAGTGCCAATAATGGTATAAAATATCGGTGTATCAACAATTTCACGAGAGGTTTCTTCTATGTCAGATGATACACATCATATGCGACTACTGCAAGGCTCGTAATTTTCGTATTAGTTGTTGAGCAAGGTTTAGTTTAAATTTAAGTATCTTGGCTCTACGATAACTACTGAAGGTCGTCTCACCGAGGAGGTCAACGTAAGAATTAATGCTGCGTGGATGAACTGGCGAACAACGACAGGTGTCATGTGCGATTGCCAGATGAAAGACCACCTAAAGTCGAAGATTTACCACACTGTCATTCGTCCCGTGGCACTTTATAGTACCGAATGTTGGCCGACCACGAAGGAAGCAGAACGTCGGCAAAGTGTCATGGAGACCAAGATGCTTAGATGGAGAGCAGGCATTACTAGGTTGGATCACATCCCCAATCAAAGAATAAGGGAACGATTTGGTATCGCGGCAATCAATAACAAAATGCGTGAGGGTCGTCTTCGATGGTTTGGGCATGTGCTACGGTTAGGAGCGGACACCATTACAAAACAGGGCTACACACTAGAGGTCGCCGGGAAAAGACCAAGGGGGCGACCGAGACAACGTTGGGCCGATACACTGCACAGGGTTCTGAAAAGCGTCAACCTTCATCCGGACATGGCCCATGACCGAGTTAAGTGGAGACAGCGGATTCAATTAGCGGACCCTGCCACTAGGCGGGACAAACGCTAAAGCAAAAGAAGGAGAAGAAGAAGAAGACAAAGAAGCAAGGTTTAGTTTCTTATTACAATACTTCAAGCCAGAACATTGTATACACTACATAAAGGGGCTCATTTGCCTCAGTGGCAGTTCTTTACCAATACACTCTCTCGGAATAGTTGCAACGTGAGTTAGCCCGTCCAGTGTTACCTTGACTGTGTAGGTGTTCAAAGAAGGTGAAGAGTGAAGAATTTGTGCTGATCCATCTTGTATAACAACAGTTAACGTGAGTTACCTTCGATATACGTAGATAGTTTGTGCGCCTTTAAGTTTTTAGCTCGTAAAAATACAAAGCATTCTACAACATCATGGGTAGGAAACAGAAACAAATGAAGGCCGCCAAGCGAAATGCAGAATCTGTGCGCAGTGCTACCAACAAAGACAATGGTTCAGATGGTGAGCAGCAGCGCAGCCCAGGCGAAAAAGCAGGAACTACCCCGACTGCTCGTAGTACAAGGTCGGCCGTCGCGAAGAGCTCAAGGCCCGAGTGTGGTGAAATGCGATGCTCCCCGGTAGATAGCCCCACTGCACCCTTCAGAAAGGAAATTGTCCAACCTAGTCAGGCTACAGACGTTGACCCCAGTGGAAGCTCATCAAGCGCTAGTGTTGGAGGACAGACTGACCCGCAACGTGATCTATTAGAGTGTACGACAACTACCCCGAGCACTCAACTTGGTGCATATAATCTGGACTCCACAGTGTCGCGATCACTAGTCAATATGTTGAGTAACAACGATCTCCTAAACGACCTTGTAGAACGTGTAGCAACCAAGGTCATTGAAAAACTGAAGGAGAGCATTGACTTTAATACGGACATCATAAGGGAACTAAAAACCGAACTCGCACAACGGGATGAGTCAATAGCTGACCTCGAGCAGCAATTACACGAAAAAACGGATAGTATTGAAATGTACCAGAGGCGGAACAGCTTGAGGATTTTCGGGATACCAGAAATTCCCGGCGAGGATACAGATCAATGTGTTCTAGATGTCGCCAGGAAAATTAACGTCCCACTCGAGCTATCCAAGATTGATAGGTCCCATCGTGTAGGCTTCCGAGGAAGTAATAAAAGGAGACCTATTATTGTAAAATTCGTGTCCTATGCTGATCGTAATGCTTTCTTCAAATCGAAGAAATTTCTGAAGAACACCGGCATAACGGTGCGGGAAGATTTGACGAAGACCCGCACTGACCTACTAAAACAGACTGTCGGCCATTTTGGCCTAAATTACACGTGGAGCATTGATGGTGTTATCATGGTACGTGTGGGTGATACAAAACACAGACTGACAACAGCTCGAGACCTAGAGGCGTTGAAGAAGCGGTACCCAACACCCTTGAAGTAAGGACCCCTTGGAGAACCGTGCAGCTGATGGTAACTCAACTCTTCAACTCTTCAGCATAAATATGGAACCTGGAGAGGCTACTTGGAAATAAGGAAGATCAAAATACTTTTCTTTCTTCCTTACTGAAATTTATGTTATTAATTAATTAATTAATTAGAATTAGATTCATTGCTCTAGCATAGAATTAATTATTTTCTTTCTCTTTTCTCTTTGTCTAGCATTGTAGGTATTAATATCAACTTCAAAATTAATCTAGTACTGTATACTCGATATCTCACTAGACTTTCTTTTATTTTTAGCGTATATTAGGCCATTTTTGATAGGTCATTTTATCGTTTGTTTTATTATTTTTACAATAGTGATCTCAGGTTTGCAAAACAGTTTATAGTATATATTGTGTCTATATGTTCTTAATTCTGTAATTAAGAGTGTATTCGTTGCTTTTATGTCTCATGAAGAACATGTATTGGCTGAACTACTATCAAACATTAGCTTGAGAAACTCAAACAGGCTTAAAGTGGCACACATCAACGCACAATCTCTAGTTGATTCCTCCCACATTTCTGAATTCCGTCATACTTTTGGTAACAGTTCTTTTGACATAATAGCAGTCAGTGAAACATTTCTTAAGCCCTCAATAGGGGATGCTTCAATTTATCTCAGTGGATACAACGTCTTTCGTAATGATAGACTTGGCAAAGGTTCAGGTGGCGTTGCTGTTTATGTCAAGGACACTATAAAATGCAACATCCTTAGCAAATCTCCGGGTGAATACAGTAAGAAACCGGAATATTTGATACTTGAAATGATCCTGCCAGACTTAAAGATACTCTTTTCTTGTGTATACCGTCCACCAAAAGCTGGCTATTTAGACTCATTCTTGAACGATATGTACACGCATTTACTGAATTACAAATATATTTTCGTTGTTGGAGACATAAATGCTAGATTTGGCAGTGGTACGTTTAAAACAGAAAGTATTCGTGAGATGTTGAACGCCTGCAACCTTGAATGTTTGCCATTCACTGAAACCTTCCACACCGCTACCTGCGATAGCATTCTCGATATAATATCTTCCAACTGCAATGATCTTGTTATAGAATATGGACAGGAGCCTGCTCCTGGATTCTCAGCTCATGACCTCTTGTACGCTGTATTTTCTTTATCTGCTCCTAAATCAAAACCCAAGACATACCTAGAACGTGACTTTAGTAAATTTAATTCAAGTGATTTTAGTGCAGATGCAGAATTACTCCCTTGGGAGCAGTTTTATAAAACAAACAACGTAGACGAAAAGCTCAGTCTCTTTAACCAAAACATCTACTTTCTGTATGACAAACATGCCCCTCAAAAGATAGTAAACGTTAAACACCATTCAACCCCATGGTTTAACAGAACAATTAAAGACTTGATAAAGATTCGCGACAGAGCCCGCAAGGAATTTTTAAAGACAAAACTTCCGGATGACTATGAAAAATTCAGAATTCTACGGAATAACACAAAACAAGCGATCAGAAATGCTAAAGTTAAGTACATATATAACATCTTCAGACACTGTGAGAATTCTGCAGCATCCTGGAGAGCTGCAAAATCCCTTGGAATATGTGCCAGCCCCCCACCTGATATCCAAATGCCAGTTTCCCCCTCCGAGCTGAGCGATCATTACTTAAACGTAGTTCCCAACAGTAACACAACAAGAATATCCCAGACCGCAGAGCATTATAGAATTCTTCCGCCGCCAAACCATGAAAAATTCTACTTCAAATACGTATACCCAGAACAAATAGTGAAAGCGATGAGGTCTATTCGTACTAAAGCCAAAGGTCCGGATAACATTCCAATCTCCCTTCTCTCAAATTGTCTCGATATATTCCTGCCGGCCATTTTACACTTGTTCAACTTCTGTTTACAAAACGGAGTATACCCGACGCTCTGGAAGTGTGCGAATATACGCCCAGTGCCTAAGAAGAGAATACCTGCGTCTTGCAGTGATTTCAGGCCCATCAGCATACTTTGTGCTCTAAGCAAAGTTCTAGAAAAAATAGTTCATGAACAAATGTGTGAATATTTGACCGAGTTCCACATCCTAAATCCTCATCAATCCGGATTTAAGAAAGGTCATAGCACAACTACCACGCTCTTAAAAATAACGGACGACATACGCTCTGCAATTGACCAAAGACAGCTTACAATTCTATGCCTCTTTGATCTCAGTAAGGCCTTCGATTGCGTAAGCCATGAGTTGCTCCTTGCGAAGCTACACTCCATTGGCTTATCGCGGAATGCATTGTCTTGGTTTGAATCGTATCTAGCTGGTCGGCAACAGAGAGTGGTCTTCTTTGATGGCTCCTCATCGAATTGGCAATCAGTAAAAAGTGGTGTACCCCAAGGGTCAGTTCTTGGGCCACTGTGCTTCTCGCTTTATATAAATGATATGTCCAGTGTATTCAAAAACAGTCTCTGTCATATGTACGCTGATGACGTACAGGCCTACTTCCATTTCAGTCCCTCTGATGCGCCTCACAATATAGAACTTTTCAACGAAGATATCGCTCACCTCCATCAGTGGACCCTAAACCATAACCTCCAGTTAAACATTTCTAAGACTCAACTTATATGCATTGGCTATACTAAACTTCTTAACTCTGTTGATCTTAACTCACTACCACCAATAAAATTACTAGACAATGATATCCCCTACAGCAACTCTGTGAACAACCTAGGAGTAATTTTTGATAGAACCTTATCTTGGGGAGAGCATACCGCTGCTGTAATAAAGAAAGCTATATCATCAATGCATATCTTGAAGCGGAATATCCCTTACACGCCGTCAAAAATGCGCAAGCTTCTAATCCAAACTTTGATACTTCCTATCATCGAATATGGATCAGTAGTGTATAATGACTTATCAGAAACACTTAACATAAAATTACAGAGAGTTCAAAATGCATGCGTTCGTTACATTTTAGACGTCAGGCGTGATGTACACATTACACCTTATTATGTGCAAATGCAGTGGTTGAAACTTCGTGAACGTAGGCAGCTGTCAATTGCGATCCTCACCCAGAAAATATTGTGTACAAAAACTCCTGGTTATCTCTATAATGTGTTTAAACCAATGAACTCCATCCACCACAGAGAAAATAGATTTACTGATTCCACTCTACAAATTCCTGTCCACCGTGCAACTAAATACAATAAATCATTCCATTGCACAGCTTCACGGCTCTTTAATACATTCCACCTTCACTCATTTACAAACTCTGTTAACACTACACAACTCAAGAAATACCTAATATCAAGATTCCTGAAGGAATACGAATCAAAAATATAAATATTCCATACAAAATTTTTGAAATATATCCGTGCCATACAGCTTTCTATAATATTTTTAGTATCCAAGATACAACTTTCGTGGAATTGATAGTAGTTCTAGTAATCATGTCACTCATGTAATTGTTTTAATAATAGATGATATTATACTTACATCAAAATTTTACCCTTTGTTACTGTACTATAATTTGTTTTCTTTTAATAGATATAATACATTATTAGGTAGGTTCTTTATTTAATTATTCTATATTCTAATTTGTATAATTCATTTTGTATGAAGTGTCTGGTAATTGGCTCGTTTTCGTGGAATTGATAGTAGTTCTAGTAATCATGTCACTCATGTAATTGTTTTAATAATAGATGATATTATACTTACATCAAAATTTTACCCTTTGTTACTGTACTATAATTTGTTTTCTTTTAATAGATATAATACATTATTAGGTAGGTTCTTTATTTAATTATTCTATATTCTAATTTGTATAATTCATTTTGTATGAAGTGTCTGGTAATTGGCTCGTTTAGTTATAAGTATATTTTATATTTAGTTTTTCTTAGTTGTTAAGCTAGGTTTATTTTGTATTTTTATTTATTTTTATTACATAACTTCAAGCCAGAACATTGTATACGCTACATAAAGGGGCTCTTTAGCCTCAGTGGCAGAACATTGTATACGCTACATAAAGGGGCTCTTTAGCCTCAGTGGCAGTTATTTATGAATAAATTCAATTCAAATTCAAAAATTCAAATTCTCTCTCAGGGATGGTTTCTAACTTAAGATCATGACCACCTGTTTCCCAATCCTCACCTGAATTACAAATACACACACAACACCAGCCTCCACAATAACACAGGATATCAGACAAATTCTACAACACCCAAGTACACGGGGATATATGAGCACGATGTCCAAAACCTCTCAATTGGAACTACAAGATAAACCTCATTCTTCGAGGGTTGAGGAAATTTATATTCCCTGACATTTGCCTTCTTCCAGTTTAAAATACAGGGTGCCCGGAAATGCTCTCCGCAGTGTCTACGAGCTGCTGCCAAAGGTAGCATCAGTAGTTTAGTTGGCAGCACTGTGTCCTTGACAGAGTGAATCCCACACGTTTGGGTCGTAGGCTGTCGAAATCGTCAGTGTGTATTGCAATAAACGAGCGGGTGTGTCTTCAGTATGTATTGCAGTAAGCGAGCTTTACTAATTAGATTATTGGAAGAGTGCAACAGTATACAGCAGGGTGTTCCAAATCCACGTGTTTGAGTAGGCGTACACGCGAGTACTCGGCGGTGATGCTCGGAGCACGGTTGGAGAGGGACTGGGGGTGATTGCCAATACGTTACTGGGCGAAGGTCATAGCACAAGTCCATGCGCTTCCTGCCAATCTTGATGTATCCACCGCGCAGTGACGGCAGTCCCCACCGCAGAGCAGTATTGCATGTTGCAGATTTGCTCACGCAAGGTGGCGAGTACTCCGCTGCTCACTGGCGAGTTGCTCGGCTGTAACAGCCTGGTATACAGTATATAGGCGGTGATGTTTACTACTGAAGAGAGAGTTTTTTTATAGGAATACGTTTTTCGCGAAGGCGTTTTTTTTTTTTACAGAAAATGTAAAATTAAAATTTCAGGCGCGGTTTCCTAATTCAAAGTGTTCAAACCGTGATACCGTTCGGGATTCGAAAAGTAAATTTCGTGTGACCAGTTCACGATGTACCGGGAACAGACAGGTCTACGCTTTTAACAGACGAAAAACTTGATGTAATCTACGATATAATGCTGCGTAGTTCAAATAAATCATCACGCAAATTAGCTCAACAAACAAGAATCTCTAAGTGGACAGCACACAAAGCTGTAAGAGACAAGCTTCAGGGACAACACTTCCAGCATCTGTTATGAATGGCTGTGGTGAGTACAAAGTTTACTGTTCGTTTGTTTTGATACAAGCGGCAGTCGTGCTGCCAACGTAACTACTGATGCTCATAGCAACTTGTACGCACTGCGGAGAACATTTCCTGGCGCCCTATTCTTCTATTTAAAAGTTAGTTACTACTAGTTGTAGCATTTCTTCTTATTATCATCCTCTAGGATGAACTGGAAAAGGTTTTCCTGCATTTTGTGTGACAAAAGGCTCAGTATAAGGGTGAAAGGAAAGGCCTACAAGACAGCTGTGAGGCCAGCCATGATGTATGGTGCGGAGACTTGGGCAATAACTAAGTCACAATGTCATAAGCTGGATGTGACTGAGATGAAGATGCTGCGCTGGATGAGTAGCGTCACTAGGATTGATCACATCGCAAATGAGAAAATCAGGGGCACAGTTAAAGTAACAGAAGACTCAAAGAAAATCCAGAAGAAAAGACTGCTGTGGTAAGGGCGCGTTATGCGTCGAGACATTAACTATGTAGGAAAGAGAGCAATGTCTCTGGTTAGCGGCTTCGGTGGCGTAGCCGGTAGCATGCTGAGCTTCTATGCCCAAGATAGCGGGTTCAAACCCGGCCCAAGCCGTCGGATTTTTAAGAGCGTTAAAAATCTCTCAGTATGCCTTCCTTCAGAGGGGAAGTGAAGCCGGCGGTTCCATGTCATAGATTAAATGGCATGTTAAAGAACCTTGCACTAATTGCACCTGTGTGAAGCAAACGTGGATAGGTTAAAAATGTAAACAACGCTCTTAGGTTTCTACGTTCGTTGCCACGAGCCGACTGCGGTGGCGTCTAGTAGCTAAGTTCTGAACTTGGCCTAGTAGTCGTTGACGGTGGCGGTTGGCGGCAAAAGTAGGAACTATTTGAAAAATTCTAAGTTGCAGTACTTAAATTAAAAAACAGATAACACACACTAATACAGTCATCACAATTAACACCGGTTATCAGACAGATTCTACATACACCCAAAGTGCACGGGGCTACATGACCGCGTTGTCACAGCCCCTAAACCTAAGAACCAACCAACCAACCAACCAATGTCTCTGGTTGTGGATGGCACGAGGAAGAGAGGCAGACCTCGAAGAAGATGGACTGACAGTATCCATGTTGACCTAATGGAGAAGCGACGATGTGTGGGACAGAATAAAATGGAAAATACTTGTCAGAAACATCGACCCCACTTGAAGTGGGATAAAATGATGAAGAAGAAGAAGGACAGATGACCTAGATGTTTTGAAATTATTTATAATCTGCCTGTAGAACAGGATTGACACGTGTGAAATGTTGTGCTACATTAAACCGTTGTTGTTAACATTTCCCACCCCTATCCCCTAACTGCCCCTGTCAGAAGAGGTTCACGACATTTCATATTTCATCCCCCAATGCCTCTCCAAGGCTATTCTTTCTTCTTCCACCCCCAACCCCTCCATTTCAGAAATGAAATATTCAGACCCTATGAAACCACTACATAAACCAAACATTGCAGCTTATACTTAACATTGTCATTTCCGCAGTGTGCAAAGCACTTCAAACTCCCCTGCCTTCTATTGAAACGTTTAAAGTGGCATTGCGCCTGCGGGCACCCCTGGTAATGGCAGCTATATTAAGTTCCCCTCTGCTGCCGCTCCACGCTATCGGCTGAGATTTCAAAAGATCTTACCAGTGCGCCCACATTTAGACTCCTTTCAAACTTTTGTTTCTCAATTGCACGCAAGCTGGGAGGTTAACCTCAACTTCAAATAAGTTGGAGAGTGTTGCCATTCAAGTTTCGTGTTTCTTAATCGACTGGAGAGGCCAAAAGCTGGGTGCCATACTTGAAATAGCTCCTTTTCAGATGCATGGCTCATCAATTTAAAGGCGACGATACGGAAATTATGTTGTTGACTACGTACTCTTCTTCTTCTTCTTCTTTTTTGATTGGACCTACTGAAGACTACGATTGTTCAAATGTTGGATTTTGAATTTTGCTCAGTACTGACGCATCACATGAACAATGGCCCATAAGTTCACGGTGTTGGCTAGGCGTATTATTAATACTTGAATTGATTTAACTCACTATACAATAAAACGATTAACGCGAAATTTAGTGAGACTGGAGTCCCATTTAAAATAACTCAATACCAATTTTCTTAGGAATATCACACTTTAGTGCGCAGAAGCCATCTTGAAAATATAAAATATACGAACAAATAATCTATATATTTTAGATTTATAAATTATCATTAATATACAGTAGAACCGTTTGTGAGTTTTATACATCAAAAGAAAAAAAAACACCCCCGCCATGTATTCAAAATGGTGGCAGATCATACTATTAAAACGCCAAAACTCAGGATCCAATTGGGTAAATAACACGAAACTTTGCCAGAGGGGAGGCAGAGATACGATACCTCACATGCATTGGTCACAAAATTATCACACTGCATACAGCACGCAGCCACCATCTTGAATATATAAGACATTAATATCGATAATTCACTATTTATTAGTTACAATGACGAAACGCTGCTACTATGTAGTCTCACAAAAGGCTTTTCTGATTAACACGCAATACGATTCATTACATTCAAGATGGTGGATAGGCGTATTTTTCTAATGCTCCAATCAATTCCTCTTGATGAAAAAGCGGAATCACCATGAATCTTAGTAAACGGGGAGCTTTTCATAGGGTACAACTCTTAGCGTTCATCGCAAGAACATTCAATTAGGCTATACTACTTGATTACTCAGCGGTTTTTGTTTCAAGGATATTTGGGCCTGAGTATGATAGCAGAAAATATACGGACTTCTCTCATTCTTCACTTCCGGCTCTGCCCAGCTGTCTTTGGCTTAGCTTTAGTGAGTCTACCATGCGAGGTGGAGGCTTGAACCTCGGGGCTATGTTACTTCCTATACGACCCTGGGTCCGTCATTAAAGCCGGCCGGATGTTACAAATATGTGTATAGGGGGTAAACGAACAAACCGTTAACTTTAATCACTTTGCGAATCTCACTAATGCTCAAGTTTCCTTATTTGACTTTAATTTTACCATCGTGTTATGTGAGTTTAGGAAGTTTTCCTTTTCTAACAAAAAGAGGAAGGAGAAAGTTTGAACAAAACAGAGCGTGATTGACAATAATCAAAGCATTAATAAGTTTAGTCGTCAGGGCTGATGGTAGCAATTTATCTGAATATCAAATATAGAGGCCTTGATTTCCCGAGTAAAATACATCAGTGCATTTAGACTTTTCCTTGGTGGAGTGGTAATTTCCTGACAAGATCAAATCCCCCACCAAATTAGGGGCCTTAAAATCTAAACCCAAGGGCTATCTGAGTCCAAATTAAACACCGGTATATCATCTCTCTGTTTTCCTCTTCTATTTCTCAAGTCACTCCTTCTCTTTCATCACATAACTCAATTATTTCATTTGTTTCGCTTCACTTCCTTCTCACTTACCATTTTTACAATTCATCTGTAGAATAAATGTCTTATTTTAGTATTGGGTTGTACTTTTATATTTTGACTGGCTGAGTAGCGCAGCGGTAATATTCTAGCCTGCCGTGTCTTAAGTTGCAGGTTCGAATCCTGCAGCAGTCAGTTGGCATTTGAGGGTGCGCAAATGTGAGGTAGACATGTCAGTAGATTTACTGGCACGTTAAAGATCCCCTTTGGGGCAAAAATACGGCAGATCGGAGTATCTAATAGCCTCAATAGTTAAAAGGGATGGAAAACCAATAACATTATTATTATTTATTTATTATTTGAAGCGAATTCTCCCAATACATATAAGACGTTAAGCAAATGACTCAATCATATTTTCTTTTAGTTCCTCTTGTTGTTCCAATAGACTTTCATTCTTTCCGAGAAGGATTGTTTGCGTTGTTACGAGCACTGTGCTCTGTACTGGTTTTTTTGGTTGCTCTGATATAACTTCCCATTTTTAGCCTACTTTCGATTTTTGCAAAAAATGAAAGTAGACTTATGAGATCAACACAGGGCGAAAAAAGTGTGTCTGTGTGTGTGTATGTGTGTGTGTGAGTCTGTGTGTGTGTGTATGTGTGTGTGTGAGTCTGTGTGTGTGTGTCTGTGTGTGTGTGAGTGTGTGAACTCTGAATGTCTGTCCCCCCCCCCCCCTATCAATTTGAACACGGTGAATGCGAATTGAACGAAATTTGGTACAAAGGTAGCACTAGCAAAGTACACCTCAGTGTCATGTTTTATATCGCCGCCATCTTTACTAAAACTGAATGGCGGCCACTCAAACGTTCAAAACGTAAAATCAAATAACGACTAACCAAATCATCCGATCTCTACCAAATTTGGTAACAACATACCTTCGTATAGGATGCGTCTTGTGACCAAACTACAAGGTCGTCCGCCATACCATTTCAGGATGGCGGCCGTGCGAATTATGCAAACTTTATAATCCATATCATGGGACCCACCAGTTCCGATTATCGAGCCGAGAATCGTTTTAACTGTTCTAAAGGAAGAGGCACGTTCGAAATTAAAAGTTTATTTTGTAATACTATAGTGCAAACGTGATTTTAATAAGCTGAGCCGATTCAGTAATAAGACAAGATGGCAGCGGATATCTTGTGCCTGACTTATATTTCACTAATTTGAGTATTGCATGCAATATAGCGTACTGATACAAAATAAATAAACGTTGTATGAAATGCTTTATATATAAATAATATACTCCAGTGATGAAATCGTTTAGTATAAATCATTATTTGCTAACAAGTTCTATGTAAGTCATTTTATATAGAACGATATTCGTTGACACAATTAGCTCAGTGGTAGAGCGTTAGCCTATTGCTCAAATGCCTATGGTTCAAACTCGATCAGATCTAGGTTTTTTGCTTGAAATGTTATATGTTTATTGTTTTGTAATGACTCAGATGTTTTAAAATTAAGCGTTATATTGTGCATATTATGGTGTAAAATATATATTTAATTAAAACATAATTCGCCAGCAGATTTACTCGAGACATCTAGCTGCCAAAAAGGTAACTGCACGCCGACGTACTTATTAACTTCCAGATTTTATTGAAAAGTTTCTTCTTCTGGCCGCTAGAATGAACTCGCTCTGTTAGGATTATATTGTTCGATATTTCACCACTAGATGTCACGACTAGTCTACGTGGGGCTCCATTGATTACTATACCATTGGCATTCAAAGCTCATCGAATTTGAAGAATGACAAGATGATACTACGATACATTTTTACTTTTTATTTTAAAGGGTTTGTAACAGCCTATTGTGCGTTATTTGAAAATGTTAATTGAAGTAAAGAACAAAACGATTTCACATATTATCTGAACTCTACCGTTGGTGCTAGTTCAGGATATTAATTAATACTTTTATTTCAGGCAAATAGCAATCGAAAATATCCACATAGTTGGTATGCACACGTCTCTGTAGGGTCATGGAAAGATTTGTTAATTCAATTAGGGTTGTGAAAGTCATACGTAGCCAGACGTGTAAAGACATGCCTCAACTCAAAGTTGGATGTTGCCCGCGTCAGGCCGATTATGTAATAATAATAATAATAATAATAATAATAACGTTATTGGTTTTACGTCCCTTTTAACTACTGTTGCTTTTAGAGACGCCGGGGTGCCTGAATTTTGTCCCGAAGGGAATCTTTAACGTGCCAGTAAATCTACTAACACGGCTCCCTCGCATTTGTGCACCCTCAAATGCCAGCTGACTGCGCCAGGATACGAACCTGAAACATACAGTCCAGCAAGCGAGAACGTTACCGCTGAGCCACGCCGCCAGTCCGGTCGATTATGTCTCCAGATCCATAACATTCTTTAGATACTTCTTATCTTTCTTTCTTCAATGATGGTAGCAGTTTTTATCTAGGTTGTGGCGTTTGGTAGAGGTAAATCGTTTCTAAGGTCTTCAACAAAGAATAGTTCTATTATACTCTTTGATAATAACAACGAGTTATAACTATACTCATACATTTAGGAGAAAGTAGGCTATATGTTCTTTACTGAACATCTTGTTTACTTTGTGCCTGAAGGTATCCCTTTCTAAAATGTCAGGTGAACTTATGTTTGCGTTTTTGAGGTCCTTTCGAAATTCCTCTAAGCAAGGTGTTAAGTTCTTGAGTGTGGTCAAATAATCTATTATCCTTTTCGTCAATCGATTTTCTGGTAGTCTAGTGAGATGCCCAAAGAATTTCATTCGTCTTTTCTTAATGTCAATTTCGATCTTTGAATACTTTTCTGTTGTTTTTATTGATTGTAGTCTGTAACCATCTTGCGTATATCTTGCTCCTAAAATTTCCTAATGATCTTCCTATCTTCCTTTTTGATGTCTTCAAGTGCATGTTTACTGTTTAGTGTCAGAGTTTCGCTTGCGAAAGGGACTGTTGGTTTTATGACTGTGTTGTAGTGCCGAATTTTTGTGTGTTTTGACAAAGATTTTTTGTTGTAGATGTTTTGGACTAAACCTAATACGTTTTTGACTTTTTGGAGATGATTTTGTTGCGAGATTTTTTCAAGGTCTGTCGGTTCGATAAATTTTCCGAGGTATTTAAAGTACGGTACCTTTTCGATTTTACCATATTTTGTTTTCAGGCTCGTGATATCTGACTTTGAACAGAAGATTTTCGTTTTCTCAAACGAGATCTGTAGTCCCACCTTTTCTGCACTTTCTTTAAGTATCTCGAGATGTTTGACAGCAATCTCCTCATCCTCGGTTAGTATCGCCAGATCATCCGCAAATGCGAGGTATGGTATGTAGAGGTTGTTTTTGGGAAAGCCCAGTCGGATTGGCTTCCAAAATTTACATTTCTTGAGTTCCTTCTCCCATTCTTCCATAACCTTGTCTAGGACGACGTTGAACAGAATATGAGAGAGTCCATCACCCTGTCACACACCTGTTTGAATGTAGAATGGTTCTGAGATTATCCCCATAACTTTCACCATAGATTTTGTTATTAAGTTATTATTATTCTTTAAACGTATCGGACTAATAAAGACCACGCCATTACAACTGGCGTTGATCTTTGCCCAGTGCTCCTTCATACGTTGCCAGTGTTGGTCTTTTCTTCCTTCCGTCAACATCTTTCCCGTCTTCAGAGGGCTCATACACCGTCGGTTGTCAAGATTAAAGTTCTTTTAACGTTTAAATGAAAGACAATACCTTTCTGGATATATCTGTTAAGTTTTATAAGTAAATTCAGCGTTTTGGCAGAGATATAGCGTAGTACTTGAGACCATGCGCCTATCTGTCAATGGAGTGTTTAATATTCAAAGCTGTTTTCCCGAAAGGTTGCATTTTTGGTAGGAAAAACACAATATCTCGTGAACTATGTGTTGAAACTGGATGAAACTTGGCAGATACATTCAAACATATGATTCTTAGAGGATGAACCTCATTTGTGAAATTATCTTAAAAAATAATTCAGATATACTTGGAAAAATAAACTAAAAAACTGTTCATTTTTTGAAATACAAATTTAATATTTTTTTAAAATATACTATTTACAATATAATATTCATGGTGGTTCATCCTCGTTAATTATGCGTTTACTTTGCATGAAAAAAATCATTCCATTCCGACTGTTATTTCTTGTTAAATCGTGTTTTTGTGATTCACGGAGTTTAAAATATCACGAATATTATCCTTTCAATATATCACGAAATACTTTATATGCTTCTCCACCCTCTAATTTAGATGAAAGCTCTATGTATTTACTAGACATATGTCAGTTTTCATAACTGTATGTTATATATTAGTGAAGCTATGATACGATTCGTAACTGTATGCGAAAATTCCCACTGACGGTGTGCGAGCCCCCTTCAACTTTGTTTTTTCTTGAAAACCTGGTGGTCATGTAGTGTCTTCCTGAGGAGTTTGCGTTCTTGAATATCTTCATAGGTAATTTCCATCTCCTGTAAGTCACTTTCCACCTCTTCGAAACAGGCTGGCTTGGTCTTCTTTTCTTTAAAATAGGTGAAGATCCGGTTTGTCAATCGTGTGGGTTTCATTCATAGCAAGTGGCCATAAAATGCAATTCTTCCTTTCCTCATAACTTCAGAGATCTTTTGGACATGAATATACAGCTTATGGTTATGCCGTCGGCTATATTCACCTTTGTCTTTAATCGGGCCAAGAGTTTTCCTCAAGATCTTTCTTTGTTTCTTTCTTTCTTTCTTTCTTTCTTTCTTCGATCTCCTATTTTCTAGCAATCCTTTCTTGTTCAAAATGTGGCATTCCACTTCATACAGAGTCTCTGGTCGTATGACAGTGCAATAATGCCTGAGTTTTTCGTTCAGGGAGATTGACTTTTGTTGTTAACGTCCTTGGTGAATTGGTACATTATTATTACTATTAATTTTAAGTTTTTGTTTTTTTATTTAGGGTATTGAATGTGGTAGTATTTTCAGCCCCGTTATCTAGAGTATGTAACGTATTTGGTAGGAAAAGTGTCTCATAATCTGTGACCTAAAAACCTATTTAAAAAACTATTCTAAATATAAGGAAACTAAAAATACTATTTTATGCTTTTGAAATCCTAAAATGACAATTTTTGAAAACCTAAAATTCTGGTCACAAACCATCATCAACATTTTCATCTACAATAAATGGTGCAGTATGTACAGTATGTACGTAGGCAAATCAATAAGTTTCTGCAATCTATTTATTACAGCCTGAAATACGACAACCCACTACACTTAAATGTTATGTGTGAAGTCTGCATTAGGGCACTCCTTTCTCATAGCGTTCCAAAAATACAGTACGGAGGCAAACTCGGCCTACCAGACAATATTCACAAGGAAACAAGTATAATGTGCTGTATAGATTTCAGCACAATACGGGGACAATGTTTTTCTTGGAGAGATTATGGAGGAACCGGGGGAAACCCCACACACAGGATGGCCACTGTCCTTGCCAGGGTTCAAACCTCAGGTCCAAATTGCAATTTTGTAACTTGACTCAACGCAATTTCTTGTCCAGCTCCATGGCTAATTGGTTAGCGTGCCAGGTTTTGGCCCGAAGGATCCCGGGTTTGATTCCCGGCCGGGCGATTAGGAATTATATTCTCCTGGAGTTAATTTCCGTGGCTTGGGGACTGGGTGTATGTGACGTCTTCATCATCACTTCATCCTCATTACGAAGCACAGGTCGCCCACGGGCGTCAACTAGGAAGACCTGCACTCGGCCTCTCAGGAAGCCACACGAAAAAAAAAGGAATTCCTTTTTATAAGTCGTCTATGAATTTCCGCTATTGTTACACCCTCAGATCACAAAAAACGAAATGGAACGTTGTTCTTACTTGGTGCAAACAGAGAGTGGCTAGGCCATCTTTACGTCACAACAGCGCAAGCTGTACTGATCTGATAATGCTTAAACCTACCACAGACGTGGACAACGGTGGCATCTAGCGGATGGTGAGCACACAACGCCATACAGCCAACCTAACAACACTTGGAGAACAATTTCAGATACTTATTGACTTGCCCTCGTACATGTTGCCACTCTCTTGTTTCCATCATTGGTACATTTTCAGTAGAATAAGCTGCTATTACTTGTGAATCAACCCCTTTATTTTATTTAAATTCAACAGGAAATACAAAAGACACTATTATCATCCCAGCATTTGTTCTTAGCGGGTTCGGAGAGAGTGATGTGCTATTCTAATTAACATTTCTCCTGCAATCGACAGGAGAGTCTGAGTTGAGCATTTGGGCGCTTTGTTGGATAGGCGGAACTTCCCTCTCTATAGAATCAACAGTGAAAGAAATTGAAATATACGTTGGTGGGATACCGAAGTTGTTGGAAAATAAATTTTCTGAGGTGAAGGGAAACATTAAATTGAATCACAAACTTTTAAATAGCACTTAAAGTCTGTTAAACGCTTATAGAGGACTAGAACCATTCAAGTCAATGCATCCAACTTGTCATTTTGAAGGCTGCAACTTAACCCTTGAGAACTGACGTGAGAAAATATAACACGAGGACGGGCGCTGGGCCATTTTGACCCATAAGTGTATCACTCCATTTTTGTCGTACTCGTACGGATATCAATGTCAAGTCACGGCACAAACTAACAAGAATTGCTAAGTTTTAATTCACCGGCCGTGAAAGCCAATATACCATCTTTTTGGAAACCTTCATAGGGAGGTTAAGGCTGCTTGAACTTTTAGTTCTCGCAGTAAAATAGAGCAGTTGCACTCTATACAATGGGAGGTAGCACGCAGTTCGTTACTCCTGTGGGGGTGCGGGCGAAAACACCAAGAGCACGCCGATGAGCCAGCTTGGTGTCCTAGGCGAAACCCCACACAGACACGGCTCAAACCTAGAAGAATTGCTGAGTTTTAATTCACTGGCCGTGAATGCCAATATACCATCTTTTTGGAAGCCTTCATAGGGAGGTTAAGGCTGCTTGAACTTTTAGTTCTCGCACTAAAGTAGTGCAGTTGCACTCTATACAAAGGGAGGTAGCGCGCAGTTCCTTACTCCTGTGGGGGTCCTGGCGGGGAAACCAAGAGCCCGCCGTTGAGCCAGCTTGGTGCCCTAGGCGAAACCCCACACAAGACACGGCACAAACCTAGAAGAATTGCTGAGCTTTAATTCCTCGGGTTAAAAATACTCATACGCCAGTCCTCGTGGGTTAAGCGTACTATTCTGTTGGCATGCACTTCCATGAATAGCGATAATTTCGGTTTTACTGAAGGGTTTCACCATCAATAATGTAATGATAATGAATTGCTATCAATGTACACAACACAACCCAATAGCTGGGAGCTGCCTAGTCATTAGCGTGGTTGTGAAGATCAAAATGTAAGAATTAGCCCCTAGAGAAGATTATATTGTAATACTTAGTTTGTTGTTGAAGTTGTTGTATGTGATGGGCTTGGGCAACGTGGTCGTACAGACAGGGCTGGATTTAACAATAGGCCCCATAGGCCCCGACCTAGGGGCGCACCTTGCTGAGGGGCGCAAAATTAATCCGCTTTTTTTTTGTCAGAAAATTTCCATAAATTGTTCTCGTCTACGCCCAACGAATGTTTTGCAACAGCAGATTTTTCGACTTCAGCTTTAGAACAGTAATGTTTTATGATTTATTAAGAGAAAATTTAAGTCTTGACCGTTAACCCTCTCAGTGCTACGCGCCGATCAGATCGGTTCTCGCAGCCCACGCCAAAAGTGCCAAAGCCGATTGAATCGGCGCACTGTTTATCTTATATTTGTAGATTTCTGTAGGCATAAGTCCGTGATTATTTCATACTGTTGGAAAGGTGAGGTTCCAAGCTTGCCTGTATGGTGTCTACTTTTTTCCTTCGAAGTCCGTTACGAGATAGGTTTGAGTTTGTATTCACGCCCTCGCTTTGAACTCCCCCAATCACGCACGTTCCCGCCAACATTGCGGCGCAGTTGTTTTCTTCTTGTTGACGTTTTCTGGCTACAGATGTATCTAAGAACTTTATACAGCTGGAAACGTAGTATTTCTTCGAATATGACTCTTAGGTGTCCTTAATTAGGCTCAAAATTGTATTTTAATGAAAAATTGAATTATCATAATAACCTCCATTAAAAAGGTTTAGATGCAGTATTTACCTTCACGAACATAATGTATGATGGTATGAGGTATTGGTTATAAAACAAACCAAAAATAATGGTTCTATCCTTGAAAATGTGGTATTCATGACTTTTTTACGAATAGCCTGCATGATCATTGAAAATGGCTTGGCATTCTTGGCAAGTATTTCAGGAAATGGCTTGGCACTAAGAGGGTTAATATCAGTTTAATTTGAATAATTTATCATGCATAGTTGCAGGTTGTATGATGTAGTGTATATGTGTATCTGAATATCTGTAAGTGTATCATGAGTCTTAAATGATTTAAACTTACTTTAATATCTCTTTGGTCTATTTATTTATAGTTTATATATACAAATTTAGAAATATTATGGGGTTTGAAACAGTTGATTCTCTCATTATTTTAATTTATTTAATTGATTTTGCTTCAAGATTCGTTAGAATAAAATAAAAATTACCTTCACAAAGACCTTTCTGAGGTCTGAATTCTCCCTCCTTCACGATGGTATGAAGAGGGGGCGGCAAAAACCCACGGGCCTGTGAGCGCATAAAATCTAAATCCGGCCCTGCGTACAGATCCATGTTATTGGGTGTGTGTGAGGGAAAACGAAGTGGAGGTGGTATCGATTCTCACTTCAGCCATCCTTGATATAGCTTGACTTGAGGTATTCCAAACTCGTGATGACACTCTGGTATATAAACTCAGCAAATTTTCTAGGTTTATGCCGTGTCTTGTGCGGGGGTTTGTCTAGGAATACCGAGATAGGCTCATCAGTGGGGTCTTGGTAACCGTGCCCGGACCCCCACAGGAGCAGCGAATTGTGTACTACCTCCCTAAGAAGCCTTTTACCTCCCTATAAAGGCTTCCAAAAACATAGTATTTTGGAACTCAGCAATTCTTCTAGGTTTGTGCCGTGTCTTGTTTGGGGTTTTGCCTAGGACACCAAGCTGGCTCATCGGCGGGCTCTTGGTGTCCCAGCCCGGACCCCCACAGGAGTAACGAACTGCGCGCTACCTCCCTTTATATAGAGTGCAACAGCACTACTTAACTGCAAGAGCTAAAAGTTCAAGCAGCCTTAACCTCCCTATGAAGGCTTCCAAAAGGATGGTATATTGGCTTTCACGGCACTTGTATGAAGTCAAAATTTGTAGACAAGGTTTGATTAATGCTCCTAATTTCCAACGTTCGTCACCAGACGCTGGTTGCGATGGCATCTAGCAGTAGCAAAGTTCACAGCTAGGTGTCGTGGACGGTAGCGTTTGGCAGCGAAAGTATCAACTACTTGAAATTATCATCTGCAATCCTTACTTGAATTAAAAACAGATAGCACACACTAATACAGTCATCACAATTAACACCGGTTATCAGACAGATTCTGCACACACCCAAGGTACACGGGGCTACATAACCGCGTTGTCTTAGCTCCAAAACTATGGAACCAACCAACCAACACTTGTGTTGTTGTGCATGTTGTCATGCTATTGGCAGCACAGGAGTACTGCCTAAAAGCCAACATTCTTCTTTACGTTACAAAAGTTGCATGAGGTGAAAGGGCATTAAAGCAATACGATCATTATGATCATCAGCCTCGTGTCCTTAGGCATGTGGGGGATAGACCTATGACAACCTCACTAATGTCTGAAGAGTCCACTTCCTGGTGTAGCTGCTAGCAATCTTGGCTGTCGATCCAGAGGTCCACGTTTGATTCTCTGAAAAGAGGTAGATTCAATTCTCCCCTCAGTCATCTTGGAGGCTGTTTTCCATGGTTTCCCCACTTCCACTTCAGGCGAATGCCGGAATGGTTCTTATTTAAAACCAGGCCACCTCCTTCCCTATCCTTCTCTGAATTAAAAATACACTCACTACCACAGACATCACAAAGCACAGGTTATCAGATAAATTCTACAGACACGCAAGTACACACTGCTTCATGATCACGATGTTGCAAAGCCCCTGAATGGAGCAACAGCAACATCGACATCAACATCTCCATCAGGCTGTTCCAAATCCACGAGTTTGAGTATGCGTACACGCGAGTACTCGGCAGTGTTGCTCGGAGCACGGTTGGAGAGGGACTGGGGGTGATAGCCAATACGTCACTGGGCGAAGGTCATAGCACAAGTCCGTGCGCTTCCTGCCAATCTTCATGTATACACCGCTTAGTAACGGCCACCCCTACAGCAGAGCTGTATTGCATATTGCAGGTTTAATCGCACAAGGCGGCGAGTACTCAGCTGCTCACGGGCGAGCTGCTCGGTTGGAACAGCCTGATCTACATCAACAGCCTTACAAGAATGTTATACAGGGTTGTATACACACTTATGGTTGGGATGTGACCGCTTTCAACATAAAATACGAAAGTTAATTACTGTAACCTACCCAGGTACTAATTATTTCACTGTGAATATCACCAAGGAAGTCACGGGATGTTAACACATAATATGAAAGGCAATGAAAAAAAAAAAAAAAAAATATCAATTGGTATCTATTGTGAATAAATGTATAGGTACTTTGCCGAGGTTCATGCCGTACGTATTAAATTAGTTAGGCCTAGTTATTTACATTAGTATCTGTAGTTTTATAACAGGGATGCTTTGCTGGTTATTCCGGTATCAGCGAACAAGTATTTTATTTATTGAAAAACAGCTTCATATTCTGACTGCATCTCTCATTATTTTTAATATATTACTTGGAATTCATTCCTAGAAGAACATCAACAAGTCCTTGCCTGGCAATTTAAATAACTTACTTTTATCCTCCAACTTCACACAACTGGCTTTTCACTCTCTTCTTGTTCTTCTATTGTTATCCATTCCCATGAGTAAACAATACGAGTCGCTGTCTTTGCTTTACAATATTCTTCCACTAGTTCACGATATTGCCACTACAAAAAATCCAAAGCCATCTTTGTACTTCATGTAAAGTCTCTTTAGTTCCACGTTTCACCACATGATACTTTCCCCAATGTGACAGTACAAGTACTGAACATCTATGCATTTTCTCAAGAATGCTACAAATACGTTTCCTTCCAACAGCTCATCCCAATAGCACCAGTTTACCTCTAAATAAACCGGGTGAGTTAGCCGTGGTCGTTACGGCATGACTGCTGGCAGGCGCTCACATCCGGGAGGCGAGGAGGTTCGAATCCCCCCGCCGGCAACCTTGAAGATGGTCTTCTGTGGTTTCCCATCTTCCTTCCAGGCAAATGCCGGGGTTGGTCCCAAACTATAGGCCACAACCGCTACCTTCCAACTCCTCGACCTTTCATTCCAACTTTCCTCCCCAACGGTACGTGTAGCTCACCCATTGGGTGTCCGTCTCGAAGCAGCTACAAAACTGGCGAGCCGAACATGTCCTCGGACACTCCCGGCACTAAAAGCCATACGCTAAGAAAACTGTATATAGTCCTAACCAAATATCTTAACCACTTCCCTTGGCATAAACCTGGCTTACCTAAACAATAAATAGCCTACCCTCTTAAATCTACATAATGAGATGAATGAAAACGTATAAGGTGCGTTCAAAAAGTAACGAGCCGGAGGCTGGAATGCGCAAAATGGTGACTATATCGGCTAATCGTGGCGTGTGTAACGATGTGTGGTTCCGACCAGAGCGTGGGAGGTCACAGCCCGTCAGTAGAGGGCACGCGTGCACGTCACGTGACGATACAACGCGAGCAGCAGCATGTATCAATCGTCCAACGCTGCCAGTCGCATTGCAAACAGTGACATGGAGGCGTCAACCGAAGAGCAAAGAGGTGTTGTTCGGTTTCTGGAAGCGGAAGGAGTATGGGGAACGGACATTCATCGCCGAATGGCACAAGTGTACGGCGAACACTGCTTGTCCCTTGCAAGAGTGAAGGCGTGGCACAATCGCTTCAGGGAAGGGCGGGTGTCGTTAGCCGATGATGCCCGGTCTGGGGCACCCCCATGCATTACCGATGACAACGTCCAACTGGTTGATGCACTCAATACCCAGGACCGCCAAGTGACAGTGAAAGCCATAGCCGCCGTGGACGCTCCACGACAATGCACGACCTCATACAGGCAACACAGTCGCGGCACTCATGCAGAAATTCAAATGGGAGGTTCTCGGTCACCCTCCATACAGTCCAGACCTCTCTCCCTGTGATTACGACATGTTTGGTCCCCTGAAAAGGGCTCTGCGGGGCCAACGATTCACCTTGGACGCCGACGTTCAGCTGTACGTGCGGAACTGGTTCACATCGCAGCCCAGGAAATTTTATGAGACAGCCATTCACCGCCTCGTGTCACAGTGGGACAAGTGCCTCAAGAGCCAGCGCCAATACTCCTAACATACAGGTACTGGTTTTTCTAATTATGCCTCCGGCTCGTTACTTTTTGAACGCACCTTATATATGCAATGGAAGAAAACAAATGACACAAGTGTTTCTAAAGTACATGGGCTCAACCCCTTGTAACCTACATATTACATCACATGTAATTTATCTCAGGTTATTTTTCATTTATTCCAGTATTTGGAATGGTTTATGAGTTGACGGCCTCGAAGCTACAATATTAATTGTTATTATGGTATACAGGTGCACAGTATCCTCTTTGTTGATGACGTTGCACTCTTGGCCAATTCTGAAATAGTACATAATGCAACGAGCCTATAATGCCAATAATTAAGACACGAGTATGTTTATAAAACGAGCGTATGCGAGTTTTATAGTTTCCATACGAGTGTCTGAATTACCATTATAGGTGAGTCACATACGACTATATGTTCGACGATAATTATAATAACTATTTTATGTTCGAACATAAATATTCATAAATATCTGTAGAGATTTCGCCAGTTTTATGTACTGAACAGAGCGCATGAGACGCTGAGAATGCCTTGTATTTAACCATGGCCTCATCGATCACCCTACTATAACACTAGGCCACGCAGTGAACTTTAAATTAGAAAGCCTTGGAACTGAGAGCAGGTGTGATGCAATCCTTATCTAATTGGTCAAACAACTGTTTCATGAGCTCTAATTGGTGGGAGAAACTGTTTCATAATGAAAAATAGTGTTATAAATAGCCTCATTATAGTACAGTTTTCTGACATATAATAGTCAGGGTCGAACATAAAGAAACTTAGAGGACGTCCAAGGATGTCGTACATCAAAGACTCCTTTGGATAACTATCATGTGATACTTAAGACAGCATGAAGAGACTAGTAGTAAACTGCATAGACATTAACCATTATGAAGAATGGTATTATATATTATCCGTTTTGAGTGATATTAATCTCAAACTGTAATAGCCGCCTTGTCTAACACTTACAAATCGTTTAATATTTATATTAATACGTGCATGTTTCGGTATACAATGATATCCTCGTCAGCGTAGATTGAAATAATAAAAATTCTTAAAAATATGTTAACAAATATTGTTGTTGTTTGAGTCTTCAAACTTTTGACTGGTTTGATGCAGCTCTACATGCCTTCCCGTCCTGAGTTAATCGTTTCATCTCTACATAGCTACCGCACCCTACATCCGAGGCAACCTGTTTAACATATTCTAACCTTGTCTACCCCTACAGTTCTTGTCCTCAGCCCTTCCTTCCATAACTAAGCTTGCTATTCCTGGGTGTCTAAGTATGAGTCCTACTAACCTATCTCTTCTCTTCATTAGCAGTCGCCAGAAAAAACTCTCGTCTTAATACCTCTTCGTTTGTAACCCTCTCTACCCATCTGATCTTCATCATTCTCCTGTAACACCACATTTCAAATGCTTCAATTCTCCTCTTTGTGGCTGCACCAATAGTCCAAGTATCACTTCCATAGAGTGCCACGCTCCAGGCAAATGCTTTCAAAAATGACTTCCTAATACCTAAATCTATATTCGATTTCAACAGATTCCTTTTTTGTATAATTGCTTTCCTTGCCTGAGCCAACCTACTTTTTATATCCTCTTTGCTTCGTCCATCACTGGTTATTTTGCTTCCTAAGTGACAGAAGTGTCCTACTTCCTTCAGGTTTTCACTTGCCAATTTGATGTCCATAGAGGTTTCTGATTTATTTCGGCTGCATTCCAGTATTTTTGTTTTACATTTATTTATATATTAATAACAAATACCAAAGTTAAAATGGACATCATTACAAAGAACACATTAAAATGTAAATAAAATGATAGGTCACAAATAAACAAGAAAAATAGTTTAGTCTTGTTTCTTTTATGTTTTTTTTTGTTGACCTTTCATTTTATTTAATTTTTAATGTGTTCTTTGTAATAATATCCATTTTCACTTTGGTATTTGTTAACCTAGTTTTTAAGATTCTTTTATTATTTCAATCTACGCTGACGAGAGTATCATTCTATGGCGAAACATGTACGTATTAATTTAGAAGGTAAACGTGTTTTAAGTGTTTGACAAGGCAGCTATTTTAATTTGAGATTAGGAGAAGTCTTTCAAATGTGGCTGCAGCGACAAGGCTTTGCCTTTATTAATTGATGTTGTTGGATATGGCAATACTAAAATATAATTAGCTTCAAAGCTATCATTTAAGTACGAAAGATAACAACATTGTTACATGGTGGAATTTTCAGGTGCAGCGACAAAATATACACACTAGTACAGCCATCACAGTGACACAGGTTATCGGACAGATTCCACACACTCACCCAAGTGCATGGGACTGTGTGACCAAAGCCACAAAATAATCACAACAATAAATATATGATTGGAGAATGTATGCCATGGGGAAACGAACACACCGCTTTCAGTCGGCCTCACGAGACTGCGAGGACTCCATTTACTCCCTCTTACCAAAATTAAATTTACTGACAGATCCGCGAAGAATACGCAGGACCTTTGAAACCGGAGACTCAATATAAACCTCTGGAATAACCAATGATATTCTAAGACAGCGTTTCCCAAACTGGTGATGTTACGAAAGATATAAAAAATATTAGATACTGAACCCGATGGGGTTATGCTGACTGGAATCGAACATGGTTCTCAGAGACTGTGATCTCAGTAAAAAGGTTCCGCCAGGGAGCGAACCAGAGATCTGTACAGGGAGTTTCTTGGTAAAAACCCCTCGAAAGAAATGTATATTTAATCACTGGTGTGATTTTGATGAAATGGCATTATTTATTAGAATAATGTAGGAAATAATGAGCAGATTATATCATTATAAGACGATTTGGTGTAAGCTATTGGAGGTTTGAAGCAGAGAAGAGGGCAGAGCTGACATTTACTAATCGGCCCAGAATTGTGGGTTGGTCCCAGTGGAGCCACGTCCATCTCTGTCACCCCATTATGTCGTCTGGAGCAGGGGAGAGGCCTGAAAAATGACACAGTTATTCCCCGACGGAGAATAGATTTGGAGTAGGGGCGGAGGAATGCCCAGAAGAATCATTGATTACTCGTGATTGGAGTAACGAATCGAGATGAGAGTTGCACACAGGTGAATATCTTGGCAAGAAGATAATTTTAGAGTCTTTTACCTGCGAAATTGGTGCATATTTAGTGATGTGCGTAAGGACTGTGAAGCGACCATTGTTCGCGGAGGGATGTGAAGATGTTGACGGGGAGTTCCCGGTTAGGTAGCGTCCCACGCCATGGAGAAAGGAATTAATATTAATTAATTGAACGAGCGATTCCTTTGCACACAGATAGTTTTGGGACCTGTGAAGAGAGAGGAACACAATGGTCATGGTTTGAAGACCTGAATCATGCTGTGAGAGGAGCGAAGATTACGCGGGAAGATGTTGCTCTACTTTCTGTGGAAATCCGATATAAGGGAGTAGACCCCAGGAGGAGCTCTCAGTTGAACCTCACTTGAAGCCCAGTTGTAAGCCAGTCGAGACGCAGCCAAGCTCAGTCTACATGCCGCCAAGCGCAGTTACAGCCAGTTACAGTCTTACTCAATTGTCAATTGTAGCACAATGGAAATAAGTTGCAATCAGTATGCAGCAAATATGCAGCAGTACGAGACAGCGTGTAAGCCGCAGACAGAAGTCTTCAAATAAGTTACGTGCAGTCTTCGAGTGAAACTTCAGTCAGCTACAGCCAGGTTGAAGCCAGTTCGTCAAGGCAAAACGCATGACGGATCTATTCATCGAGACGCCGAACAAAGACTGGTATGTGTAAAAGAAACAGTAAAGATGTTTGTATGAATAATAGTCGTGATACAGGCATAATCAGCCGCACGAACTATGACGTGTTCAGTTATGAAGCACCGTATAGACTAACGGCAGCACTATTGTATATAATTATTTGTGAAAGTGTTGAACTTTATTAAGCGCAGTGTGTATAGTATTAACTAATCGTATATGTGTAACTACGATAGAATGCGCTAAAGAAACTCTACTAAGTGTTTGGTATTGCCATGAGAGTACCAGATGGTAACGCTTACTGTAGGAGTAATGATCGTCACAAAAACTGTTGGAGAGTTCCGAGAGCAGATAACCAGACTTTCAATCAGGAGTTGATAACGTAAGATGCCGTCGACACCTGCAATTTCGATCTCTGCTAGGGAATTTCAGCATTGAAGTGTGTATAAGTGACGAGTGTTCAGTGTAATGTATATGTAAAAATATCATTTAAAGTAGTGTTTGATGAAGTGTTTCACATGTTTGGGGAGTGATAACTTCCTGAAAGGTATGCAACGTGTCGTGTTGGTGATAGAAATTATGTATAATCAAATGTGTGTAAACAAGAGAAATATGTCGCGTTAAACCCATTATGGCGGGCGACATGGAAGAATATGATTGGTTGGAGCCACCTTAGATGCCTATAGAGATGTAAGTACCCCACAAATTATGGTTATAATTATGTAGAAGTATGGACCGATGCATGTCTGTGATTCCGTAAAGGTATTGTGAATTCCTTATAGATGCCAGTAAAAGTCAGTTAGGAGGCTGATCCTCCATGTTTAATCAGTAATGAGTTGATTTTTATAGAGTTGAAATGATGATTTGCATCATTAAGTGGAGTAATTATTCCCACTATGAATTAAGAATGGCAATCCGTTATGTAAATGTAACGAACGCGATTGTTCGAGTTTAAAACGTCTAGCTATGTCGGAAAATTTGGTAATTTATGTGAGAATAATAATAAATAATGATTTTGGTCATTTATGTCAATGAGATTTGTAATAATAATAATAAAGGATGATATATTTGTGTCATTTATGTCAGTGAGAAATGATGATAATAATAATAATGGTTATTAAGTGTATGAATGAACACATCAGGAAACAAATAAATGGTGTAAGCGAGAATTATTAACGCTAATTGCAAGACTTATCAATCTAAGCAGGAAGATGTTACAATGAGATTACATTTCAGTAATTATGGAAAGAAGTTTTATATCAGAATATTGCATATATTCAGTAATGATACCAGTAATGAAAGAGCTTTTAATGAATTGAATTTGCAGCTTAATTGAGAAGCTTATAGAGTAAATGTTAGATTTCTCTTAATATTAGAGGTCGGAATGTCGTAGCATGGAGCATTAGGGGCCAGATAGTCTATTCTACGTATGAATTCTCCTATGTCGTGGACATTGTTGGAGATATTATTTATGCCAGAGTTTTAGTGAATGGGCCCTAACTCTGAAGAAAGGATTGGAATGTGTTCCGGATTGGAATCCTATGATAGAGTCGAGGATAACAAGGACACCTCGCAGCTCTATGATTTCCCGAGAACTTATGATGAGTTATTTACGCTCGTGGGCAGCGAAAACTCAGGGCGACAGTGGTTTTGTGCGCCTATATTATACTTGAGACATCGGTTACCCAGCCTGGCTCATGCATTACGAACCCCGAATCTTCATGTTGAATGGACCCATGTGAGGCCATTAATTAATCATTATCCTCTACGTAGGAATAATTACAAAAGCTCATTCAATACCTGTTGGCATAATAGTCAATTAAGATCCTTTGGGAACATGTGTGTCGGTTAGGACACAGTATTTGTCTTGTAAATCTCCACTGCTTAGAGAGAGGGAGGCTTTCAAACTTTTAGAGGTCGAGATAATTGGTGGAACGACCCATCCCACTTTCTATTGTGTAGCGATTTCCTTTAGCCGAGGGTCGGTGCCAACCACCCGAACCGCTCAGGCAAGTTATAGAGGGAAGAGATTCTAGACCTTGTTAAAATGACATATAATGCAAGATTGTTATGTTGAGTATTATAGCCATGTGGTTAGTGAACACATGGATAATTATAGTCAATCCTGATGGTTCATTAATTTAGCTATCTGACGAATAGTTACATGATGTATTTGTACTGTCACTGGAGCCAAGTCATGTAGTTGGTTACTAGATGCCAATCGCCATGAGCGCGAGGTAGTCTATCGTACAATCCGACATAAGCTATAAAGTAACGTTTTATCTAGGAATCACAGACAGCATGCGGTGAAACCATATAATTGAAGGATGTGTCGGGGGTAGCTTACATAATTATGGAGTTGCACGGTGATTTTGGTGCAACGTCCAAATAGGTAAATGCATGCAAAGCATTTCATTGGTGAGAAGAAAAATATTAAAACACGCCCAGCACACATAATTGTTTAACATAAAGAGGTTTAAGGAATAATCCTTGTTGTAATATTAAAGAAGTCACATTGTATGACTGTTATGTTAATGTAAAGTTGTTTTGAAGTCGTAGGTGCATCAGCGCACTAGTATATCCTTGTGAGGTTCACAGAAGGGTAAAGCATTATGGCTAGTTATGACTTTGTTGTGATTTCATATTTGTTTATTTGTGGATTGTGGAAGTAAAAATTTTGTTTGCTTTTATTTTATGCTTTTTTGGGTATTGTTTTGTGTTTGAAGCCATGATTTATTTTAATGAATTAAAGTTTTAGAATAGAGTTGTGCTTTATCATTGTAGAGTTGATACTTTTTTGCCTCAAATCCAAAATATGCACTGCTAAATTGGGGTTACCGTACACGCCTGAGAGCTGATGCTAGTTGGAGGCAGATGCATATTATCCAACGAGATTACTCACATGGGTACATGGAAATTGATGTCCTATACTGTGATTTGAGCTAAAGGTACGACTAAAGTCGGTCAGATTTAATGCACACAACTCTATTAAAGTAAGAATTAACGAAGTAGGGTGTGACCGCTCCTAATCCATAGCTAAGTTCCGATACGTATATATAAATTTTGATAGATACCTGTAGACATTATTCTCTACTCATTTATCATGGCCCAAGCAGCGTGGGACGGTATTAACTCTTTATGGAACCGCCTGCGTCAGTGCAATATGAGCGATGTTGGCATTGCACGAACCGGGCAACGATAGATGATAATAATTTATCATGGCGCCCAGAATACGTGGAACTTATGGGATTTAGGGAAAACCCATAGATTTTTTATGGTATTTCATGGGGAAAACCATAGTAATTGTTTTGCCTCAAACTGTGTTTGAGTGATTTTTGAATTCAGTAGGCTTTTTGAGGTAACGCAGAATCTCTCTATTGAGAAGAGAATGGCCTAAGGGTACTAGCGTTACATACCCAATCCACAATCTACTAAAATATTATCAGGTTTTGTACGACTTCACAATATGTGTGCAGTGTTTGATGTTTCTCTTCGAAACGTATCCACATATTTTTCCAGGAAGCCTGCCTGCATATTTAAGTGTGTTATTGTAAAATGTCAGGTACGGAGGAGATCTTGCAAGTTATTGCAGGACTGAAACAACATTTTGATGCTGCTCACGTGCAGAACAAACTGGAAACCAAAGCTTTCCAGGATAGTATAAATGCTCGTTTAGATGCAAATCAGGTTGCAATGAACAATAACCAGATTGAATTAAACAATCGTTTAGAGGCAAATAAGGTTGCACTAGACAATAAGTTAGGTCAAATGCAAGAAGTCATTAAGACCGAAGTAACAGATACTGTTGTAAGCATTGTATCGGAAATGCAGGTAAATACTGATAAACGTTTCGAGGCTATAGAAGCCAAACTTGAGGGTAATTTGCAAGCGTGTAGGCATGCTCAGGAGCAAACCAACAGTAAATTAGAGGCGTTGTCTAACGATATTAAGGATATTCAGATCCAAAATGAGGCGAATCTCGAACGCCAAGCGAAACAGTTCGCAGAGTTTACGAAAACAGTAGACCAGAGATTAGAGGAGAACGACTCCAAATGGGACCAGAAATTGAAAAGCTACGCTAGAGCAATTAACGGTGACCTCAAGAAACAGGACCAGAATATATTAGGTCAATGCCAGGAAATAGGCGAAATTAAGGCTATCGCTCAGGAAAGTAAGGAGCTGGTAGGCAACGTAAAAGGTCAGATGGGTAAAGTTCATAAAGAACTGGACCAAGTGCAAAGTGATATTGTCATAGTCAATAAAAGACAAGAGGAAAATAGAGGCGAGATCACCAAGGTCCGGAATGAATTGTCTAAAGTCAATGGACACATTCAAGATGAAATTAAAGGTCTGAGAGAAGAACTCGAAATAAGAGAAGGCCAGAAAACAGAGGCAAGCGACAAGACCCTTGCTCAAATTAAAGAGGACGTAGAGGATGAAATATCCCATATCAAACAAAGTCTGAAAGAAGACAAGGTGAAAATTTTTCAAGTAGCCGAGGAAAACCGAGATAGGCTTACGAGAATAGAAAAAGAAGTCATTACTCGCCTAGAAAGAGCAGAAATGCGCCATAACCAAATGGAGACTAGGATAATAGCACAGGAGGAGACACTTCTGAAATATCCTAAGTCAAGTGAAGGCAGCATAGAGGATATAAGAAAAACAAGGTGGGCAGACCTAGAAACCCAACCTATAAGCAGGAATGCTGCAGGCGCAGGAGAAAGTCCTTACATGACGCCAGGTGTACCAATTGCGGCATCGACGCCACATGAAAATGCGATGCACACCCAGGTGATAAACGTCATTAGGGCAAGCGAAGAAAAACCTAGGAAGTTTTCAGGTAGTCACTGTAGTATGACACCAAAATATTGGTTAAAGGAAGTGACCGAATATCTCAATGATGCACGAATACCGCAGGAGCGTAGGCTACGTGCTATAGAGAAGTTAACAGAGGGGGAGTGCGCATTATGGTTTCGCAGCTTCCGTTACACTTTTGATACTGTTGAGGAATTCCGCGAGGCATTCTTGAAGAGATATTGGGACGCCGCGACTCAGCAGAATTTACGGCTGGATTTGTATGCCAAAAAGTACAGCACGAACAACCCGACGAAGTACGCAGAATTCTTCACATCGCAGATGTGTCGTTTTAAAGAGCTGGATCAAAAACCTAGTGAACTGGAGCTATGCATTGCTATCGCCAAACAGCTTCCATACGAGATCCAAAGGCTACTAATCTCGGCTAATGCGAAAACTGCTATGGAAATGGAGACAGTTCTAAGGCAACTGGACCTCACCACAGCAAATACTATGCGTCAGAGTCGAACCGTGGAACAAGTCCACGTGACCAACACACAGACTGACCAACAGCAAGCTCCAAGGAACAACAAGGCCACGAGCACAGAAACTTTAGATTCCTATGGACGGCAATGGGACCAGGAACCCAGAAAATGGCAGTCAAGGTACAAAGGAAATGCTAATAAAGCAGGAAGAGGACGAAGTTCGTGGAATAAACACAATAACAGGGGCAAACCGTACCATAACAATGGAGGTAATAATGGCCAGGAAGGCAATAATAGAAATTGGAGACCCCAAGAGAGAAGAAATAACTTCGATGACGAGGCAGAAGAGCGATATCATGCTTCTTTGCGATACCTCGAAGAAAGGGGAGATGAGCCCCAGAAATCACAAGTCCGCTGGCAAGAAGTCATGCAGAACAGGACATCGCCAGACAGATATGGAGATGGAGCTAAGAGTTTGGAACTACAGCGCAGCGAACAGGAGAGAAGGAACTCCAAAGGGGCGGGCGCTGAAGAAAAAAAAAACGCCAAAATTAGAAGAGCTCGAGACTGATGGATGGAAGTCTATTAACATCATCAATTGGATAGCCAAACCAGAAGAATTGATTGAGGATACAGGAGGACCACAGGTCATGGTCAAGAGAGAATTGCCTATTATAATTGTGAGAGTGGCAGGATTAAAAGTCAGAAGTCTGCTAGACACAGGATCAACAGTGAGCCTGATGACACAAGCTCTATATAATGAAATAGCCCGGAGAGAGAACATTTTGAAGATACCGATCTCCAGTGTCAAAATTAAAGGGGTAATTCCAGACAGAACAATGATATGTAAATACCAGGTATTCCTAGATTTACAGATTGGAGGCTCTATTTTCTCACAGAGTTTTCTGTTAGTAAACAAACTACCTTATAACCTACTTATTGGGGCAGAGTTTATAAGGGAATACAGAGTGATAATTGACCTAGCACAGGACAGGGTTATGTTCCATGTGAATGAAGAAGCTGAAGGCTTAGAGGTCGCACTCAATGAAATTGAACCAGGATCCAGTGAACAAGTATGGCATACATACAGAGATGTGGCTGATGAAGAAGTGTTAGCTATTGAGCAGTTGGAAGCGGAGCTCAAAACACTAGCCACAGACTTGGAAAAAGATCTGGAACCCAAATTGGAAGAATACATTTCGGAGAAGCTAGAAGAAGCGAAAATTGGGCTAAAAGAGAAGGAAAATTTAAAGCAGTTATTGCTGGAACAGAAGGAAGTCTTTGATTCGAGACCTGGTCGGATAAAGAACTTCACTTATGCTTTTCAAGTCAGTGATTGGACACCATTTAGGCAGAAACCCTACCCTATAGCTGAAAAGCATTATGCGAAAGTAAAAGAGGCAATTCAGGAGATGTTGGAGGCCGGTGTTATTGAGAAAACACCTACGCCTTATGTAAGTCCATTGGTAATTGTACCAAAGACAGACGGATCTGTCAGAGTCTGCTTGGACCTGAGACGCTTAAATTTGAGAGTTATTCCGGAATTTGACCAAGTGCCACCTATTAAAGAGATCCTCAGGAAGTTTAAAGGGAAAACTATATTCTCAAATTTGGATATCACATCCAGTTTCCACCATCTTGAATTAGAGAAGAAAACTAGTCTGTTGACAGGATTTATGTTTGATCAACATACATTCACATTTTTAAGGCTACCTTTTGGGTTGAAAACAGCTGGTTCAGCCCTGATGAGAGCGTTAGATCGCAATCTATCAGATGAGGTTAAAGAGAGTACCATCAGATATGTAGACGACATTCTACTCACATCAGAATCTCTGGAGGAGCACATGAGAGACCTGAAGAAGTTGCTAGATGACCTTCGAGAGGCTAACTTTAAGGTCAATATCAAGAAATCGCACTTCTGTCAGAGGGAAGTTAAATTCCTAGGGCATGTTATTGATGCAAATGGAGTGAAGCCCAATCCAGATAAATTGGAGATAATTCGGAATTTCCCTCGACCCACGAAAGTTAAGCACGTCCGACAGTATTTGGGAGTAATTGGATTCTTTTCGAACCACTGCCCAAACTATACTGCGACAGTAGCACCACTGCAGGACCTATTGAAGAAAGGCGGCAGATGGAATTGGACGGAGCAATGTCAGGAAGCATTCGTGAGGTCAAAACAAATGCTTTTGGAATATGTGAAACTGGGATACCCAGATTATACCCAGAAGTTTATCATACAGACGGATGCATCACTTATTGGGATTGGAGCGATGCTATTCCAGGAAAATGTTGACCAGCCTGAGAAGAAAGTTTTTATCGCCTTTATCAGCAGAAGACTGAGAGCCCATGAGAAAAATTACACGATCACAGAGATAGAATTGCTCGCAATTTTGTACGCGTTGCAATCGTGGCACAAACTCGTGTACGGCTTCCGAATAGTCCTGAGAACAGACCATAAAGCTTTAACATTTTTGTTAAAGACAGATTTGTCTAGTCAGAGATTGACAAGATGGTCCCTGTATATCCAGCAATTTAATGTGGAAATAGAATACTGTCCAGGGAAAGAGAATGTAATACCGGACATATTAAGTCGTTACCCTAGAGAAGAAGAAGTACTAGCGGTCCAGATTGAGAATCGAGATCAGAAGACGTTGGATGACTTAAGGAACATTACCAACCTACAACGCGAAGACCCATGGTTGAAGATGATAATCGATTACTTTGAGGGACGATTAGCAAGGGGAACTGCGATATACAGAGAGGCGGAGGCATTGGCAACAGAATATGTATGGTATAATCAGATATTACACAAGTGGGACGATGTGGATCACACACGTCAAAGGATTGTAATTCCTGCATCTTTGCAGAGGAGATTAGTATGGCTAGCCCACAGAGCATTTGGTCATCCGGGGATTGATAAAATCTGTGCTCTGTTGAAGGAAGCATTTACTTGGCCAAAATTGAGAGAAACGGTGAGAAATGCTATTAGAACATGTGATCTTTGCCAAAGGGTAAAGCCGAATCCCTTTTTAATGAGGCAACGACCTATCCCGTTATTACCAGAGAAGCCAAGGCAGCTATTGAGTATCGACAACTTTGGACCATTGCCTAGAGCACGTAGAGGCAATAGACACATTTTTGTAGCCATGGATGTATTTTCGAAAATGGTGGTGTTGTGCCCCATTCAAAAGACAAGTTCAAAACAGGTCTTGAAGCGCCTGAAAGAGAGAGTTATTCCGATTCTTGGGAAGCCGGATAACATTCTCTCGGACCACGGAAGTTGCTTTACTAGTGCAGAATTTCGTCGAGAACTGGAAACTCTAGGAATTAGGCAGATTTTATCTACCATTCGCCATCCTGAGGCAAGTCCCGTTGAAAGAGTAATGAGAGAGATCCAGAAATACATGAAGATCTACTGTTCTGAAGCGAATTGGCGTTGGATTGAATTTCTAGAAGTAATTGAATACTGTATAAATAATACTGTACATGAGGCGACAGGTCAGGTTCCCGTTACTCTACATCTGGATCAGAGACCAGAGAGACCGTGGAATGGTGTTATTCCATTACCTGTAGACGCACAACCCGGTAGAGAATTGAGGATCCAACGAACCTCTGAATATCTCAAAGCACAGGCGGAGAGACGCCAGAGAAGGAATCGTGCGAAGAGGTATCATAAACCGCTTCTCGTGGGACAGAAAGTTTTAATTAAGAAACCCGCCAGTTCAGATCCAGAGGCACGGAGGTATAAAAAGTTTAATTTTTCTTACCACGGCCCGTTCGAGGTGATAAGAGACCTCCAGAACAATGCATACAGGTTAAGGCATTTAGAGAATGGAAACGAGGTCGTTATGAACATAGCCAACTTAAAAGTTTATTACTCGCCAGAAGAATTCGATGAACCAGAAGAAGAATTAGTAACGCACACCCAACTCAACGTGGAGAGCGGAGGCAGCCAAGCAGGCAGACCTGAATGTTGGAACGGCGAGACGGGACGAGAAGCAGACAGTTTACCCAGTGTAAGCGGAGAGCAGAAAGAATGCCAGTGTTTGCGAGAACTCTATGAAGAAATGGTCAGAGTAGCCAGAGAGGTTGAGGCTGTAAACGCGACCCTTCGCAGGGAGAATAGACAGCTCAGAAACAAGGCCGAGTGTGGAAGGGGGAATACTACTAACCCACTCGCAGCCAGACAAGGTGAAGGACCCCAGACGTAAACACAGACGGTGGTCGACAGTCAGCTGGTTACTTATATAAGCCACTTGCATTGGACTTTTATAAGTTTTGCAAGGGGAACATGAACCCGATGGGGTTATGCTGACTGGAATCGAACATGGTTCTCAGAGACTGTGATCTCAGTAAAAAGGTTCCGCCAGGGAGCGAACCAGAGATCTGTACAGGGAGTTTCTTGGTAAAAACCCCTCGAAAGAAATGTATATTTAATCACTGGTGTGATTTTGATGAAATGGCATTATTTATTAGAATAATGTAGGAAATAATGAGCAGATTATATCATTATAAGACGATTTGGTGTAAGCTATTGGAGGTTTGAAGCAGAGAAGAGGGCAGAGCTGACATTTACTAATCGGCCCAGAATTGTGGGTTGGTCCCAGTGGAGCCACGTCCATCTCTGTCACCCCATTATGTCGTCTGGAGCAGGGGAGAGGCCTGAAAAATGACACAGTTATTCCCCGACGGAGAATAGATTTGGAGTAGGGGCGGAGGAATGCCCAGAAGAATCATTGATTACTCGTGATTGGAGTAACGAATCGAGATGAGAGTTGCACACAGGTGAATATCTTGGCAAGAAGATAATTTTAGAGTCTTTTACCTGCGAAATTGGTGCATATTTAGTGATGTGCGTAAGGACTGTGAAGCGACCATTGTTCGCGGAGGGATGTGAAGATGTTGACGGGGAGTTCCCGGTTAGGTAGCGTCCCACGCCATGGAGAAAGGAATTAATATTAATTAATTGAACGAGCGATTCCTTTGCACACAGATAGTTTTGGGACCTGTGAAGAGAGAGGAACACAATGGTCATGGTTTGAAGACCTGAATCATGCTGTGAGAGGAGCGAAGATTACGCGGGAAGATGTTGCTCTACTTTCTGTGGAAATCCGATATAAGGGAGTAGACCCCAGGAGGAGCTCTCAGTTGAACCTCACTTGAAGCCCAGTTGTAAGCCAGTCGAGACGCAGCCAAGCTCAGTCTACATGCCGCCAAGCGCAGTTACAGCCAGTTACAGTCTTACTCAATTGTCAATTGTAGCACAATGGAAATAAGTTGCAATCAGTATGCAGCAAATATGCAGCAGTACGAGACAGCGTGTAAGCCGCAGACAGAAGTCTTCAAATAAGTTACGTGCAGTCTTCGAGTGAAACTTCAGTCAGCTACAGCCAGGTTGAAGCCAGTTCGTCAAGGCAAAACGCATGACGGATCTATTCATCGAGACGCCGAACAAAGACTGGTATGTGTAAAAGAAACAGTAAAGATGTTTGTATGAATAATAGTCGTGATACAGGCATAATCAGCCGCACGAACTATGACGTGTTCAGTTATGAAGCACCGTATAGACTAACGGCAGCACTATTGTATATAATTATTTGTGAAAGTGTTGAACTTTATTAAGCGCAGTGTGTATAGTATTAACTAATCGTATATGTGTAACTACGATAGAATGCGCTAAAGAAACTCTACTAAGTGTTTGGTATTGCCATGAGAGTACCAGATGGTAACGCTTACTGTAGGAGTAATGATCGTCACAAAAACTGTTGGAGAGTTCCGAGAGCAGATAACCAGACTTTCAATCAGGAGTTGATAACGTAAGATGCCGTCGACACCTGCAATTTCGATCTCTGCTAGGGAATTTCAGCATTGAAGTGTGTATAAGTGACGAGTGTTCAGTGTAATGTATATGTAAAAATATCATTTAAAGTAGTGTTTGATGAAGTGTTTCACATGTTTGGGGAGTGATAACTTCCTGAAAGGTATGCAACGTGTCGTGTTGGTGATAGAAATTATGTATAATCAAATGTGTGTAAACAAGAGAAATATGTCGCGTTAAACCCATTATGGCGGGCGACATGGAAGAATATGATTGGTTGGAGCCACCTTAGATGCCTATAGAGATGTAAGTACCCCACAAATTATGGTTATAATTATGTAGAAGTATGGACCGATGCATGTCTGTGATTCCGTAAAGGTATTGTGAATTCCTTATAGATGCCAGTAAAAGTCAGTTAGGAGGCTGATCCTCCATGTTTAATCAGTAATGAGTTGATTTTTATAGAGTTGAAATGATGATTTGCATCATTAAGTGGAGTAATTATTCCCACTATGAATTAAGAATGGCAATCCGTTATGTAAATGTAACGAACGCGATTGTTCGAGTTTAAAACGTCTAGCTATGTCGGAAAATTTGGTAATTTATGTGAGAATAATAATAAATAATGATTTTGGTCATTTATGTCAATGAGATTTGTAATAATAATAATAAAGGATGATATATTTGTGTCATTTATGTCAGTGAGAAATGATGATAATAATAATAATGGTTATTAAGTGTATGAATGAACACATCAGGAAACAAATAAATGGTGTAAGCGAGAATTATTAACGCTAATTGCAAGACTTATCAATCTAAGCAGGAAGATGTTACAATGAGATTACATTTCAGTAATTATGGAAAGAAGTTTTATATCAGAATATTGCATATATTCAGTAATGATACCAGTAATGAAAGAGCTTTTAATGAATTGAATTTGCAGCTTAATTGAGAAGCTTATAGAGTAAATGTTAGATTTCTCTTAATATTAGAGGTCGGAATGTCGTAGCATGGAGCATTAGGGGCCAGATAGTCTATTCTACGTATGAATTCTCCTATGTCGTGGACATTGTTGGAGATATTATTTATGCCAGAGTTTTAGTGAATGGACCCTAACTCTGAAGAAAGGATTGGAATGTGTTCCGGATTGGAATCCTATGATAGAGTCGAGGATAACAAGGACACCTCGCAGCTCTATGATTTCCCGAGAACTTATGATGAGTTATTTACGCTCGTGGGCAGCGAAAACTCAGGGCGACAGTGGTTTTGTGCGCCTATATTATACTTGAGACATCGGTTACCCAGCCTGGCTCATGCATTACGAACCCCGAACCTTCATGTTGAATGGACCCATGTGAGGCCATTAATTAATCATTATCCTCTACGTAGGAATAATTACAAAAGCTCATTCAATACCTGTTGGCATAATAGTCAATTAAGATCCTTTGGGAACATGTGTGTCGGTTAGGACACAGTATTTGTCTTGTAAATCTCCACTGCTTAGAGAGAGGGAGGCTTTCAAACTTTTAGAGGTCGAGATAATTGGTGGAACGACCCATCCCACTTTCTATTGTGTAGCGATTTCCTTTAGCCGAGGGTCGGTGCCAACCACCCGAACCGCTCAGGCAAGTTATAGAGGGAAGAGATTCTAGACCTTGTTAAAATGACATATAATGCAAGATTGTTATGTTGAGTATTATAGCCATGTGGTTAGTGAACACATGGATAATTATAGTCAATCCTGATGGTTCATTAATTTAGCTATCTGACGAATAGTTACATGATATATTTGTACTGTCACTGGAGCCAAGTCATGTAGTTGGTTACTAGATGCCAATCGCCATGAGCGCGAGGTAGTCTATCGTACAATCCGACATAAGCTATAACGTAACGTTTTATCTAGGAATCACAGACAGCATGCGGTGAAACCATATAATTGAAGGATGTGTCGGGGGTAGCTTACATAATTATGGAGTTGCACGGTGATTTTGGTGCAACGTCCAAATAGGTAAATGCATGCAAAGCATTTCATTGGTGAGAAGAAAAATATTAAAACACGCCCAGCACACATAATTGTTTAACATAAAGAGGTTTAAGGAATAATCCTTGTTGTAATATTAAAGAAGTCACATTGTATGACTGTTATGTTAATGTAAAGTTGTTTTGAAGTCGTAGGTGCATCAGCGCACTAGTATATCCTTGTGAGGTTCACAGAAGGGTAAAGCATTATGGCTAGTTATGACTTTGTTGTGATTTCATATTTGTTTATTTGTGGATTGTGGAAGTAAAATTTTGTTTGCTTTTATTTTATGCTTTTTTGGGTATTGTTTTGTGTTTGAAGCCATGATTTATTTTAATGAATTAAAGTTTTAGAATAGAGTTGTGCTTTATCATTGTAGAGTTGATACTTTTTTGCCTCAAATCCAAAATATGCACTGCTAAATTGGGGTTACCGTACACGCCTGAGAGCTGATGCTAGTTGGAGGCAGATGCATATTATCCAACGAGATTACTCACATGGGTACAATACGTCACAAAAAATATAAAAATATAAAATTTAAAAATACACAAACATTGATATGTTGCCGGAGGACTTCAAGGCCAAAGATAAGGAGCAGTTTTATGAATTGAATTGTGATTCAGAACTAAGGCAAACTTTTCCAAAATTGCTCTTGTGAACTTTTGGGTTAAGAGGTGTGCAGACCATGCAGACATAGCTGACAAAGCATTTCGATTTTTACTGCCTTTCACTACTTCGTACTTGTGTAAGACTGCATTTTCTTCACTTGTTTATCTTAAGAATAAATACCGAAATAGGCTCCTTGCAGTGGAAAACGATATTCGTTGGAGACTCAGCAATCTTAAACCAGACATTCCTAAGTTGGCTTCTAATCTTCAAGCTCACCCTTCACATTTCATTTGTTAGTTGAACTTTGGTTTTTATGTTTAATTATTAAGAGTTCTTTTATTAATATTATTTGTACAGAGTCATTTCTGAATGTTTGAATTGAAATCTTATTGTAATAAATAACAAAACAACTGGACTCACTTTTTATTATTTGAGCTTTAACTCGAACAAGAAACATTTACAGTCTATCTTTTGGTCTGCCGCGTAGTGGTGGTGTTGGGGGGTTATAGTTACTATATCTCCCAACCATTAGGTGGTACGCGAGAGATTCTCATCTTTTAAAGTGGTACACACAGAAAGAAGTTTGGGAAACACTGGTCTAAGGCACAATCCACGATAATCCGATGTTCGCATCCTAGTCCTGCGGGTAATCAATCTGTTTGTGATTCTTTGTCGGGTTTATCCACGCTCCCTCCATTTAAAGGCCGGGGTAGCACCTTATACCAAACCATGGAGCTCCTTTTCCAATACTAGACATTAATGATTATTATTGATTGTTATTATTTTTAAGGGGCGGAGGTCATCTGTCCCTAAATGACTACTAGGCTAAACTGATGTGTTTAGTGATTACTGTTATACCAGTATCCACAGAGACGCAAGTTGTCATACTCAATAAATACGCACCCAAGTTTGTAAGGATAATAATTAATATGAGCTCAGCTCCTAAATAAGCAACTAATTTTTTTTGCCAGAGCCGGAAACTGAATTCGAGACCTTTGGGATAGGAGTCTCAACAGGCACACCTCAGACGTGACCAAATTATGGGAATAAACATTCGTGTTCCCAATTTGTTGTCTATTTGCAATATTGATTTTCTTTTTCTTCTTTTATATTGTCGCTGATTGTTATGAAATTTTGCAATTGTTGTGAGCCATAAAGTCTTTTATGTTCGACGATGTCGAAATGTAAATATTATATGTCAGAAAACTGTATCATAATGAGGGTCATTATAGTACTATTCTTCATTATGAAACAGTTTCTCCAGCCAATCAGAGCTCATTCATTGACCAATTAGATAAAGATAGCTTCGCGCATGCGCTCAAAATCCAACATGTCGGACATGAATTACATGATTTGAAAGTTCAAATTGGATATCGGATCAACCATTGTAGTTACAATCCCAAACACAAAGACAAAATCAGCACGAACCTTCACGGTAACAATAAAATACTATGACAAATGCAAGAAATGTTTGAATCTACGTCCATAAGTTAGCAACACAGCATCCTTCTACATAAATTACCGACATGGAAAGTGCACCGTCTCATATATGTTCGCGTAAATAAACTGGCGAATATGAGACAAGAAATAGCACTGTACTTCAATATCCCCAACTCCAATTTCTACACAGCGCATTGCTTTAAAACGACTTCGGTGACAATATTAGTGAATGCTAGTTCTCATCGACACTAGACATCATGCAGGTTGTAAACAATAGCATTGCCAAGCAAAGTAAATGGTCTCTGCTTTCGAAATGCTTTGACCCACGCATGCGCGCTGTTCAGTCAGCAAAGCACTCAGCGCTAACTGAAGTTATTGAATCCCACATATATTTATGAATATTAATGTTAAAACATGTAATAAATTTATAATTATCGTCGATCATAAACAGGTGTATGCAACTCGCCTATAATGGTAATTAAGGCACTCGTATGGAAACATACTCGTGTCTTAATTATTGCCATTATACGCTCGTTGCATAATGTACTATTGCTATACTGTATTGTTAATCAGATAACTCATTAGTACTGTTTAGTAATAATAAAACACAACATATTTCTCTAAATAAGTAACTACACACAAATACCGACAATCATAGAAATACTGTATTTATAACTAGCAGTAGTGCCCGGATTCGCCTGGTAGATTTACTTGTATTATGGATGATAATTATTACTACTACAGAACTGGCACATGATACTTAAACTAAAAGAAAGATATTTTAAAAACAAGATGTTCAGTAAAGAACATATAGCCTACTTTCTCCTAAATGTATGAGTATAGTTAAAACTCGTTGTTATTATCAAAGAGTATAATAGATTCATTTCTTGGTTGAAGACCTTAGAAACTATTTACCTCTACCAAACGCCACAACCTAGAAAAAAACTACTACCATCTTTGAAGAAAGATAGATAAGAAGTATCTCAAGAATGTTATGGATCTGGAGACATAATCGACCGGACTGGCTGCGTGGCTCAGCGGTAACGTTCTCGCTTGCTGGGCCTTAGGTTGCAGGTTCGTATCCTGGCGCAGTCAGCAGGCATTTGAGGGTGCACAAATGCGAGGGAGCCGTGTCAGTAGATTTACTGGCACGTTAAAGATCCCCTTCGGGCCAAAATTCCGGCACCCCGGCGTATCTAAAAGCAACAGTAGTTAAAAGGGTCGTAAAACAAATTACATTATTATTATTATTATTATTATTATTATTATTATTATTATTATTATTATTATTATTATTATTATTATTATTATTATTATTATTATTGTTATTGTTATTATTACATAATCGACCTGCCGTGGGCAACATCCAACTTTGAGTTGAGGCATGTCTTTACACGTCTGGTTGTGCATGGCTTTCACAACCCTAATTGAATTAACAAATCTTTCCATGTCCCTACAGAGACGTGTGTATACAAACTATGTGGATATTTTCGATTGCTATTTGCCTGAAATAAAAGTATTAATACCCTGAACTAGCACCAGCGGCTAGAATTCACTTACTATGTGAAATCGTTTTGTTCTTTACTTCAAATAACATTTTCAAATAACGCACAATAGGCTGTTACAAACCCTTTAAAATAAGAAGTAAAAATGTATCATAGTATCATCTTGTCATTCTTCAAATTCGATGCGCATAGAATGCCAATAGTATACTATCAATGTAGACCAGTCGTGAAATCTAGTGGAGGAAATATCGAACAATATAATCCTAACAGGGCGAGTGCATTCTAGCGGCCATAGGAAGAAACTTTTCAATAAAATCTGGAAGTTAATAAGTAGGCCGGCGTGCAGTTACCTTTTTGGCTGCTAGATGTCTCGAGCAAATCTGCTGGCGAATTATGTTTTAATTAAATATATGTTTTGCATCGTAATATGCACAATATAACGCTTAATTTTAAAACGTCTGAGTCATTACAAAGCAACAAATATGTAAAATTTCAAGCAAAAAACCTAACTCTGATGGGGTTTGAACCATAGGCATATGAATGACAGACTAACGCTTTACCACGGAGCCATTTGTGCCAACGAACATTGATCTATATAAAATGACTTACATAGAACTTGTTAGCAAATAATGATTTAGACCTAACGATTTCATCAGTGGAGTATATTATTTATGTATAAAGCATTTCATACAAAGTTTATTTATTTTGTATCAGTACGCTATATTCCATGCAATACTCAAATTAGTGAAATATAAGTCAGGCACAAGATATCCGCTGCCATCTTGTCTTCTTACCGAGACGGCTCAGCTTTTTAAAATCACTTCTGCACTATAGTATTACAAAATAAACTTTTAATTTCGAACGTGCCTCTTACTTTAGAACAGTTAAAACGATTCTCGGCTCGATAATCGGAACTGGTGGGTCCCATGATATGGATTATAAAGTTTGCATAATTCGCACGGCCGCCATCCTGACATGGTAGGGCGGATGACCTTGTAGTTTGGTCACAAGACGCGTTCTATATGAAGGTATGTTATTACCAAATTTGGTAGAGATCGGATAATTTGGTTAGTCGCTATTTGATTTTACGTTTTGAACGTTTGAGTGGCCGCCATTCAGTTTTGGTAAAGATGGCGGCGATATAAAACATGACACTGAGGTGCCCTTTGCTTGTTCTACCTCTGTACCAAATTTCGTTCAATTCGGTTTCACCGTGTTCGAATTGATAGGGGGGGACCGACATTCAGAGTACACACACTCTCTCTCACACACACACACACACACGCACACGCACACACAGACTCACACACACACATACACACACACAGACAGACACACAATTTTTGGCCCTGTAGTGATCTCATAAGTCTACTTTCATTTTTTGCAAAAATCGAAAGTAGGCTAATATAACTTTTTGTGGTGGTGGTAGTGGGGGTTATAAGTAGTACAGTATAATGTACATAACATTCAGGTCATTTTCCCGTAATGATAATGATAATAATGAATAGGGAAACAGCTATTTATTGACTACAGTACTGAGACATGTAATTTAAAAACGAATTGAAAAATATGATTAGAATGAAGAGTATGTGAAACAGCAAACACTGTCTAGGGACTATATCTCACTGGCTGTTAGAAAAGTAGAAATCAATAGTGTCGTCTTATGTCGCATAGTGCCTTAGAAAAATTATCTATAAGACTACGGAAATAATTTCTTAGATTTGTCACTTTCAATCATTGGGAAACTGCAACATCGCCGGGGTAGAAAAGGACAAAGCTAATTGCAGGATATAGGATTCGAGTGAGAGGCAAATACTACATTTAATTCCATACAGTCTTTTAAGGCAGAGACGCACTATAGTGAATGAGCTTATGTCGTACTGCTCGGGTCCCAACTGCAAGGACCTGAGAGGATCGTACCGGTGAATCACTCACCCTTTCGAAACAACACAGTGGTTTGAGCAACGGCCCTGTATGAACATCAGCATAGTCAGCAATACCAGATAAGACGGCGGGCTCTGGACAGTCTTCTCATGTCACCTCGCGATGATTCAGCAAGCTATTCTCACAACTCCCCCCCCCCCCTTCCCCAGGGTCTCACAACTTGTGGGACGTGGGTTGGTGACCATGGGACCCCAGCTGAGTCCGGCATTGCTTCTACTTACAGGTGCCGTTCTCCTTTCAGTTCTCTTTCCTGTCGGCCTCCCTTGGTCAACTCTTGTTCTCTTCCGACCCCGACGGTATTAGGGTATCCAAGGCCTAGGGCGTCTTTCACTTTCCCGCCTTAATTGGCCCTTGTCTCATCTTTCCTGATACCCTCATTCTTCGAGGGGTCAGCTTTCTTTTTATTTTCATAATATCTCCTGTCTTCTGTTCAAGGCTCTCATGGAGGCAGGTTGTGTGTAGCCCCACCACTTCTGACGCACCCTAGATAGTGCTACACCCTCAAGGGCTCATGGCTGGTGAATTAGGGAGCTGGCAACCCCGAGGGATTCCTTAGCTGGGTCCGGTTTTACACCTTTTTTCCATTGCCTTTGGGGCGGACCCTCTCCTCTTTCCCCTTCCTATCTGCCTTTCGAGGCTCCCCTTCCTTCCAAGTCCCTCAATTCTCATTTATCCAGGGTTGAGGGCATTTCCTTTCCTCCCGTCTTTTATTTCCCTTATAACTTTCTTTTGTCCTTATCTTCTTCTAGCCCGTAAGTTTTGTAGTTAGTTTTAGATGTATTTTCAATTTCACGATCCGCCAAACCATTAGGGGTCGCCAACCTCGATGTTAGGCCCCTTAAAACAACAATTATCATCATCATCATCATCACAACTGGCATTGTGCAATTGGTTTATTGTGGTATCATGACGAATAGAAGAACCTAGCGTGAGGACTCCACCATTATAGAACGGTAGTTCGTGGTCCCGCCGCTACAGGCTCTGCAAGCGATTATGTCCAACACGTGTCCTGTTGTTCCGTCGAACCGGGTCATAGAAAAGTGCGGGGAAAGCTACTGTGTGAGATATTTGTGTGAATTTAATTGAATTTTCTTCGCTTCCAGTTCTTAAATTCAGTTCATTGTGTCTTGTGTACATCAGCGTTTTATGTTTTGTGTAGGCCTACTTCAAATATATTTCTTTGCTAATATCACTGTTTTGTGCCATCATCATTCCGAGTCTAGCATCCAAGCAAACTGCACGCCACTGCTCCAAGCTCCGTATTCTAACGCCAATGGACGAAATCGATGATCCGCCAGCCTTGCCAGAATTTCTACCAGGCCTAGTCCTCGCTATCGCCTCGACTTCGATATTTCAAGCCATTCCACTACGTTCCTATAGGCTTAATGTGCATCCCTCTTGGTAACAGTGCAGATTAAGTCACTCCTCTACCATTCAAATATCCAACACCATACCCACCCTGTAACCATCCTAGTCAAGCAACTCCTGTCTCCCTCGAGTTTTAATACAAGTTTAGCTCATCCCCTCACCCTACCAAGCAGCCAATAATTAATCATTTAATTAATTATTTCAAGTAACTTCAAATTTCATCAGCGCACTCAACGTCACAGCTCCAACTGTATTAAACTGGATAACTTTGAGTGACTGGTAAATTTGTTTTTCTCTTTCCTTATTCTCTGGTCGACCAAGGTATTTGACCACTATCTCTCATCACCTCTTACTCATTACACGCACTTATACACTCACGAACACAAACATGTCGCGCACTGACACTAAACCTCGCACATTAACGTACCAGGGCATAACATTCCTAATAACTCAGGACCCTGATGACCCTAAAAGCCCAAATTATACCCCTGTCAATCCAAAAACACTAATTCCGAATGGGCCTACCCAAAAACGAGAAGGTATACTCGTTCCACTCAAACCAGCTTCACCAAAATCAGATTCCTCACTCTCTAGCTCACCTCTTCCCTCACCGGGCTACGTCTCATTCCCGACATTTGATTTCGAGGAAGAGCTGTGGTACGCTTCACCCAATGGCAGTAACCTTCAGACCACGATGGTCGTCATCCACCTACCTATTGGTATTAGCCTTTGTAAATCAGTCAGACAAGCAGGAATTAATGCGCTCAATCCCATAGCCCAATTTATTTCCCTCATTGAGGAATTAGGTAATCACCAAATAGGCTTCACTCCCTCTGAGATAGCCATCTCAACTCTGTCATTAGTGCTCTCAAGAGCCACTCTGCCATTCCCCCATTTTCATTAATTAGATTCAGACCAACAAATTCACCTTCTTTATTCTCTCAATCAGAGGAAACTAAATTGCCACAACAAGAAACAACAAAATTAACAGTCTGTATAGCCTACTCCAGGAATCTGTGCTTTCCGTAACATGTAATGGAGACCGTAGTACTTATTTCCGTGAATTATATTTTCCATTGTGCCCTGCCGTGTTATTTTAATTGTAATCGCTAATTACATTTTAAAAGAGTATCAGTTACAAAGTAATTCGTTTCCCTTGGCATTATCCCTGAGACCAGCTGGCCGGCAGCGTGGAATTTGCCCACTCTAGCGCTGCCGGGCGGGGCGCGCTTGAACTTGAGGAGTCCTCTCACTTTCTCTTCCATTCGTCATGGTGGTATTTAAACTTCCTGTTAAGCCTCTCACCCTTTTGTGTTACATAAATTATTTGTTGCTAGAAACCTTCCCTGGAATCCACGGCATTGTGCAATTGGGATACTATGGTATTTTAAAACATCCTGTTAAGCCTCTCACCCTTTTGTGTTACATACAAAATTTGCAGCTAGAAACCTTCCCTGCAACCCACAAAACTCACCCAAGTTTCTTCGCAATCGGATTAATGGTATATGAACGCATAGGGGACATACATACACTACTACTATTGAGCACGACTTTATGTGGTGAGATGACTATTACTACTGAAATGGTTCATCAAACTTAGAAACTAATAGAAAAACATATTTTAAAAACCACAGGCGGGGAAGAGTGTGGTGTTGCTTAACTTCTGACACGATTGGTTCAAGGGCCTTAGAACGTGATTTTCTGATCCCGCACAGTTTCACTGAAGTACTCGTTGGGTTCCAAGGGATAAGTACACAAAATTTGGTGCTGATCGGAGAAACGGTGTGGATTGGTGCCAAAGGGCCTAAATGCAGGAAATGGAATGGTCTGTCCGAAATTTCGAGTGGACAATGTAACCCGCAGGTTTCAAAGAGGTAGGTATACATTTTTTTTTTCAGATCAGTGACAGTGTGTAGATTTGTGCCGAAGGGCCTAAATGCAGGGGATGGAGTGGTCTGGCCTAAATTTCAAGTAGTGAGTGTTATTCATTGGGTTCCAATGGGTAAGTATGCACAATTTGGTTCAGATCGCTGAAACGGTGTAGATTTTTGACAAAAGGTCTAAATGCAGGGAATGGAGTGGTCTGTCCGAAATTTCAAGCATTCAGAGTTACTCTTCGGGTTCCAGAGGGTAAGTATGTAAAATTTGGTTCAGATCGGTAAAACGGTGCAGATTTGTGCCAAATGGCCTATATACAGGGAAGGGGGTGGTCTGTCCGAAATTTCAAGCAGACAATGTTACTCGTCGGGTTCCAGAGGGTAAGTATGTAAAATATGGTTCAGATGGGTGAATCAGTGTAGATTTTCGCCAAAGGGCCTAAACGCAGGGAATGGGGTTGGTTTGTCCGAAATTTGAAGTGGACAGTGTTACCCGCAGGGTTCCAAAGGGTAAGTATACAAATTTTGGTTCAGATCGGTGAAACGGTGTAGATTTTTGCCAAAGGGCCTGAATGCAGGGAATGGTGTGGTCTGTTCGACATTTAAAGTAGACAGTGTTACTCGTCGGGTTCTAAAGTGTAAGTATTCAAATTTTGGATCAGATCGGCGAAACGGTGTGGGTTTTTGCCAAAGGGCCTAAATGCAGGAAATGGTGTGGTCTGTTCGAAATTTAAAGTAGACAGTGTTACTCGCCGGGTTCTAAAGTGTAAGTATACAAATTTTGGTTCAGATCGGCGGAACGGTATAGATTTTTGACAAAAGGCCTAAATGTAGGAAATGAAGTGGTCGGTCCGAAATTTAACGTTGACAGGGTTACCCGCAGGGTTACAAAGGGTATGTATACTCATTTTGGTTCAGATTGGTGAAACGGTGTAGATTTTTTACAAAGGGCCTAAATGCAGGGAATGGTGTGGTCTGTCCGAAATTTATTGTAGACGGGGTTACCCGCAGGGTTCCAAAGGGTAAGTATACAAATTTTGGTTCAGATCGGTGAAACGGTGTAGATTTGTATAAATAACAGACAGACAGACAGACAAACAGACAGAAAGACAAATATTGAGCTTTATATATATAGATTAAATAACATCAATAATGTTATTTTTATACAGTATGAATTGCAACTGATTGGCAGCAAAATAACCAAATTATGCATAAATATGTAAAATGATGTTGCATGAACTTCCGGGCCTTACTGATAAACAACCATTTTCGTGCCAGTCAGATCTGAGTAATTTTAGGTTGACTTTTGGATGATGATTCCGAATATGACAACAATTTTGCACAATTGGCTCTAGTATTTGAGATATTGAAAGCCCTACCAGAAAATATTTTAAAAACAGGAAAATAAGTTGAATAGTATAACCTACTCACAAACAGTCTGAATTCACAACACACATAACAGAACTCATCAGGACAGTTCACACAACCTCGTCGTGAAAAACTCATATTTCATATTTTACCACAACGAACAAATAAAATGTGAAGTTAATGTTTAATTTAACACACAGAGTGATACAAATGTCCAGCATAACTCAACACATTGCTAGCGTTTCGCCCCAGCGTGCCAATTGGGCTCTTCAGTTGGTAAAGGCACACCTACCAAGACGCGTAGCATGTACACACTGAGAAGGCTATACAAGACGCTTTGCTACATATGCAGCCACCATTTGACGTGTTAATCAACCCTAGATATTTAAAGTTATTTGTCTTGGGCAGATCTTGATCGCTAATTTGTACAGTGCCATTGGTTTGCGGGCCATATTCAAGATATTCTGTCTTCTGGATGATAAGGCACAGTCCATAGGCAGCCAACCATTCCATCCATATTTGCGCTTGATGCTGGAGTTCAAGGCGTGTCCCTTCTACAAGTACAATATTGTCAGAGAAAAGAAGGGTCGAAGGGTGTGGTGTTTGTATATCAACCGTAACCGTATCCATGCAAAGGATAAATAACAGTGGCGATAGTTCAGAGCCTTGATGAAAACTGACAGTGATATCGAAAGATTCCGGCTTGGCAGCTTATTACACTAGTTGCATTGCAATAAAAAAGTCATAATTTGTTTGAATTTCTTCCCATATTCCAGTAATTAGAATTATTTTGTGTAGACCGACGGAATCCTACAATATTAGTTAGAAAATACTTTGGAATATTCCCCCTTTTAGGCTATAGCAATAGCTTCAGTTTTGTTCTTACGAAGCTTAGTGTAACGAGTTCCAGAAGTTTTGTTGCAATTAATACTTGAAATATTTTTCTTCGTCCTGGGGAAAGGAGATTTTCGACTGACTGAAGCACATCACACAGAGGGATTGCAAATTCCAGTTACAAATTTCTAGGACTTGCACAGGGGAGTAAATACATAATATTTTGAATGGGAACCCATGCGCGGAAACATACCATTGCCGATATACATCCGTTTCAACTAAGGTGTTTACCTCATCCACTCTTCGGAAAATGTGGTGTGGCAAACGTGTCAGAACATTGAAAATCTCGAATGTGTCTGTATCTGCATTCAGAGTCCTCTCAAAGGTTGGTTGGTTGGCTCCTTAGTTTAGGGGCTGTGACAACTCGGTCATGTAGCCCCGTGTACTTTGGGTGTGTGTAGAATTTGTCTGATAACCTGTGTTAATTGTGATGGATGTATTAGTGTGTGTTCTCGGTGATACAGGTAAGGACTGCAGACGATCAATTTTCAAGTAGTTCCTACGTTTGCTACCAAATGCTACCGTCCACGACACCCAGATGCGGACTTGGCTACGAGATGCCATCGCAGCCAGCACCTGGCGGCGAACGTTGGGACTAATATAGCGTTATCAATCTAACCTACACATATTGGCTTCACACAAGTGTAATTAGTGGAAACTTCTTTTTCATGGTATAAATCAATTTACTTCCCCTCCGAAGGATAGCATGCTGAGGGATTTTTAACGCTCTTAAAAATCCGACGACTTCGGCCGGGTTTGAACCCACAACCTTGGGCATAGAAGCTCAGCATGCTACCAACTACGCCACCGAAGCCGCCAGTTCTCTCAAAAGGATACAGATTTGTACGAATGAATATTGGGCATTTCGTAAAAAAGTTAAGATTTACTGGAGGATAAAAACACATCCATTCAGACTGAATTGGTGTTCTGAACTTGGGAAGAATATGCCTATTATACATACGAAAATTGACTATCTTCTCGACCCCTCAGCTGGTGTGGATGTGGTAAACGCCACAATTGAAATAGATGTAGAACGGAAACGCTTTGTTGTGTAGTGGCTAGCATTCTTAGCCGTCACTACGGTTGCCCGGGTCCAACTCCCGGCTCAGCGAAGATATTTAATTCTTGTTTGCGGGCTAAAATGGGGTACAGTCAGACTTGTGAGGCAAAACTGTAAGGAGGTCGAAGGGACCAGGCAACCGCCAGTCTACCATTTCCACGCGCTGTCTCCTGTTCTCCGTCTTTTCATTCGCTTTAAATTCAGCCCATTAAAATACGATCAGGGGTAGACGCTGTTGTACCAGAGTTCCCTTGTTAGCCACGTGAGGCAGAACTGAGAAGCGTTGGGTTTCACTGTGTGTGTGATTGAGTCTTATGTCTATTGACTGGTTTGATGCAGCACTCCATTTCACCCTCTCCTGAGTTGACCCTCAATTCACTACCTGATTCCCCGGGAGTCACATTCATTTTTTCAATCTTTGTGCATCTCGTGATTTTGCGCCAATTTTTCCCCGCCACTGTATACCTTTCTTCAGTTGAGTGATGAATTTGTAGCGGAAGAGACGTGTGCAAGCGGTGACTGGAAAGTGGGCAAAAGTGCTCGAATGAGTCCCGGGGACTCATGGTAGTTATTTATGTTACAACTTCTGTTCATGAGCTTACAGTATATGCTTATTTTATATTTTAGTATGGATCATAGTCATGCTGGATGTTCTTCAGTATGTATCACTGATCCTGATGTAGAGTCTATTGTAAATCCATGGCTAAAAGAAGAACAAACCCAAAGTTAAGAAATGTTCGAAGAAGATATGCAGATCCTGTGTAACCGAGAAGTAGGCCTAGTTGAACCCCTGCTGAATCTTCACTGTCATGCAATACATGTGATATTTGTTTGGTGATGATTACAACAGTAATTGTTGTTTTAAAATGATGCTGATGACATTTGTGAATTATATAGTTTCTGACAATTTTTATCATTTTGAAAAAAATGTGATTGATGTTTATTGAGATCATTGTGAGAATATCTCATCATTTGTAAATATTTCTAATTTACTGCGTTAATAATTACGTGTTTTAATATTACTTGTCCATATCAAGTCAAGTGCATTTATTTTTTTCTTAATTTTGATATTTAAAAAAGTGAGTCCGTGGGACTCAGGGTAGGAATATACGTAACATGTTTCCTAGTAGTGAATCGAGGGCTAATCGTTTCATCCCTATATAGGTACAACACCTTACATCCGAGGCAATCTGTTTAACATATTCTAACCTTCTTCTCAGTTCTCATCGACCCTTCTACAACTAAGTTTCCTATTCCTAGGTGTCTTAGTGTGTGTCCAACCAACCTTTCTCTTCTTTTCATTAACAGTCGCCAGAAGCATCTCTCCTCTCCCACTTGCCATAATTCCACATCATTTGTTACTCTATCAACCCATCGGATCTTCATCATTCTCTTGTAACACCATATTTCAAATGCTTCTATTCTCCTCTTTCCTGCTGCGTCAACAGCCCAAGTTCATTTCCATAGAGCGCCACGCTGCAGACAAAGGTTTTCAAAAATGACTTCCTAACAAATAAATCTGCATCAGATGTCAACAAATTTATTTTCTGTAGAAAATGGAATTGGTATTCTGCCCGAAGCCAGTTCCGAGCCTCCGAAGAGGCTATCCTCAGCCGGAGTTAACGTGCGGTAGGGTGGCCAGGGCCTTTCCGCTCCTCCATATGTTGGACAACAGCGCACAGTACCTAGAACCGGTATTCCATCGAAGTTCCAACTACGCCCAATGCTGCTTAACTCCTGAGTTCTCATGGGATCCGGTGTTTCAACACGGCTAGGCCGTTGGCCTTCCGTAGAAATGCATGTTTTAATCATGGTATTATTACAAAGCTGGAATAACATGCCATGTCGTCACAAACACGTATTTTCGTAAAATTCTCCTCTAGTGTTGAACGAAATACTTTCTCTACAAGGCAGTTTAATTAAGGGAGACTTACATTACTACGGTAGATGAGGGGAAAGGCAAACCAAAGAAATCCATCGCGTTCTTTTGATATAATGTGATGCAACAACAGGTGAAGCGGGCTTTAAAACTCAGCAAACGCAGATAATGGAAACATTTTAGAAAGAAGAGGATGTGGATCAGGTGAAAATAAACATAATTAACTTCTCAAGCTTCGCTTTTTGTCGCATCGCAAATAAAATTTCTGACTGAATGTTTTTAAAACCAACCTCCAGAGAAAACACCAGTAATAGGCTATGTTCAAATATAAGGTGCGTTCAAAAAGCAACGAACCGGAGGCATAATTACAGAAATCAGTACCTGTATGTTAGAAATAATGGCCCTGGCTGTTGAGGCACTTGTCCCACTGTGACAGGAGGCGGCGAATGGCTGTCTCATAAAATTCCCTGGGCTGCGAAGTTAACCAGTTCCGCACGTACAGCTGGACGTCGGCGTCCGAGGTGAATCGTTGGCCATGCAGAGCCATTTTCAGGGGACTAAATATGGCGTAATCACAGGGAGAGAGGTCTGGACTGTATGGACGGTGGCCGAGAACCTCCCATTTGAATTTCTGAAGGAGTGCCGCGACTGTGTGGCCATATGAGGTCGTTGAGCGACTACGGCGGCTATGTCGTTCACTGTCACTCGGCGGTCCTGGGTAATGAGTGCATCAACCAGTTGGACGTTGTCATCGGTAATGCTGGGGGGTGCCCCAGACCGGGCATCATCGGCTAACGACACCCGTCCTTCCCTGAAGCGCTTGTGCCACGCCTTGACCCTTGCAACGGACCTGCAGTGTTCGCCGTACACTTGTGACATTCGGCGATGAATGTCCGTTCCCCCTACTTCTTCCACTGTCAGAAACCGAACAACACCTCTTTGCTCTTCGGTTGACACCTCCATGTCATTGTTTGCAATGCGACTGCCAGCGTTGGACGACTGATGCATGCTGCTTCTCGCTTTGTATCGTCACGTGATGTGCATGCGTGCATGGGCTGTGACCTTCCACGCTCTTGTCGGAACCACACCTCATTACACACGGCACGTTTAGCCGATGTCGTCACCGGTTTGCGCATTCCAGCCTCCGGCTCGTTAGTTTTTGAACGCACCTTATACATAAGATGCTAAAGCCCGTTTTGTTTGCTATAATGTATACAGGTTGTATCAAAATTCAACGGATTTCACAAACAGAGAGAAAGGGGAATTCAAAAGAATAATGTCATGTTTTTACGTCCCTTTTAACTACTGCAGCTTTTAGACACGCCGGGGTGCCTGAATTTTGCCCCGAAGGGGATCTTAAACGTGCCAGTAAATTTACTGACACAGCTCCCTCGTATTTACGCACACCCAAATGCCAACTGACTGCGCCCGGGTTCGATCCTTCAATCTTGGTGACAGCAGGCGACAGCTTTGCCGCTGAAACACGCAGCCAGCCTGCAAGGAAGGATTGAAGGCACGAGGCGAAGAAGAGAGAAGCGAGCAGATGGATGGACCAAGTTAGGAAGATCACTGGTTTACCTCTTGAAGAGACTTTAAGAAATGCTGGTAACAGTCTGGTATGGCGCCGTTAGTTCATGGGGTCACAACACTCAGCAATTAGTTCAATGACTTGTGATGATAAACTAACAGAATACAAACAAGTAGTTCCGTGAAGAACTATACAGCCTATTTTCATATATCCTACTTATGTTAATTGCCTCTAACAACATACAACATACAACTGGTACTATTAAGTCAACGCCTTGCCATTGGCTGTCTGAGCTGAGCCACATTCCTCCACCACATCTAAGAAGGAAACAAGCATTCTAGAGAGAGGCTAAGAAGATCAGGGCTTCACCTACTTTACCACTATACCATGAATTTTGCCATCCCTCACAACAGCGTCTACGGTCTAGGAGGCCAACATGTGTTAGTGCAGAAATACTATATGTGGATGGGTTTAATTTAAACCAAAGTTGGAGAAACGAGTGGTCAACTAAAACAGCGGGGACAAGTGCCAATTCTCTTGATCCTACAAAGGAACTGAAAGGTTCTGACCTCCCAAGGAGACTGTGGTGCCGTCTTAACAGATTCAGAACCGGCCATGGCTGCTGTAAATTCTTTCAACACAGATGCGGCTGGACCAATTCAGCAATATGCGATTGTGATCAAGAGGAGCAGACAATGGATCATCTGCTCCGACGCTGCCCTCTGTTCTCGTTCCCTGGGAACCCTGCTGAACTCTTTCATGTCACTCTAAATGTCATAACTTGGTTGCAGAATGTGGATAATGTTGTATAATGTAAATTTTGTATATAATTCACCATACGATTAAATAAATAAACATACAACATTTCAGTTTGATTACTGTAATAGAATCTTAGATACTGAGAACCGAATAAATGCTGCGGATGGTCGCCATGTTGGATTTTTGTAGGTCTTAGAGTTATGTACAGTTACATGAAGAGTATTGTGTTCGTGTAGTATTCAAACTTCAATCGTATGATTGGGACACAAAAAGTAAAAACGAGATTTAAAATTTCGCACAGCTGCCATCTTGTGGTTTTGGAAACATTTAAAATAAATTAGATGCCATTGGATTAACATTTGTATAAGAATTTACTGTACAAAGTTTCACTGCACTCGGGTGGTTAAATTGCGAGTAATGACCATGTGAATATTTATACTTTGCGTCGCCGCCATGTTGGATTTGTGATCAGCAAGATATTGAAAGTCCTATATGTGAACTTATGTTCATAGCCCCTATGAACATTAAACGATTCAATTTGATTACTGTGATAGATTCGTAGATATTGAGATCCATCTAAATATTTCGGATGGTCGCCATGTTGGATTGTTATATGTATAGGCCATAGAGCCATGTACCATTAAAGGAAAATTATTCCGTAGGTTCATTATTCAAACTTTCACTTCGATCGCATGATTACGACACAAGAAATAAAAACTTAATTTTAAAATTCGCACAGCCGTCATCTTGAGGTTATGTAAACAATTGAACTAAATTAGATGCCAATGCATTAAAATATGTATAAACATTTCATGTCCCAAGTTTCATTGCGTTTGGATCATTAAATCACGAGAAAGGTCTATTTAAAATTTTCAAATTCGCTTGGCCGCCATATTCGTTTTTCAGTTAACTGGTTTTGAAATTATTATAGATGAACTTCCAGTAGAGCCTTTCATCTTCGTACAAAATTTCAGGGTGATACCGCTAATAGTTTCAGGGATATAGAATGCCGGTTAAATATTTCGCACAGCCGCCATCTTGAGGTTATGTAAACAATTGAACGAAGTTAGATGTCGGTGCATTACGATGTGTATAAACATATACTGTGCCAAGTGTTATTGCGTTTGGTTAGTTAAATCGCGAGAAACGTCTATTTAAATGTCGCAAATTCGCTTGGCCGCCATGTTGGTTTTGAAGTTACCAGGTTTTCAAAAGTCACATAGGTGAATATCCAGTAGTTCCCTTTATCGCCGTAAAATATTCCAGGGTGATATCGGTATTAGTTTCGGAGATATTGAATGCTGGTGAAATATTTCGCACAGCCGCCATTTTGGATTGGCGAGACGTAACAAAATTTCAAGGGCATGGTCAGGGTGGTCCGGAATAGTGCCATGAACTTACCGAGTTTCATTGAAATCGCTCGAGCCGTTTAGATGTTATTAGGGGGACACCCACCATCTCACACACACACACACCATCACACACACACGCACACACAGACAGACACACGGACAAAAGGTGATCTCATAAGCCTATTTTTTCATAAATGAAAATAGGCTAAAAATAAAAAACACGTTATAAAAATTATATAACTTTTTATAACTTAAATACAGTGCGTCCGGGAATGTTCTCCGCAGCGCCTACTTGCGTCTGCGAGAGCTAGCTACAGAAGTTACGTGGGCAGTACGGCTGCCGCTTGCAATATATTAGCCTTTCACGAATTGATTGCCGGCTGTCGAGATGGGAACTATTCTTTGTTTACTTGTGTCACGCGCCAGCCAGCTTCGTTGACAGGTACAGTTGCGCGAGTATGATATGACTCAGCTCAAGTAGCCTCTGCCATCGTTTAACTGTCCGTGGTGACATGAGCTCCTATGACGCGCAACGCTGCTTGACTTATGTGCAGAATGCATTCTGTCATCGCTGTGTTCCCTAATAACAAGCAAACAGTAAACTTTGTACTCACCACAGCCATTCACAACAAATGCTGGAAGTGCTGATGACACATAAGCTCGCTTATTGCAATACACTCTGACGATTTAGACAGGCTACAGCCCACACGTATGGGATTCACCCTGTCAAGGTACCAACTAAACCGATGACGCAACCACTCACAGCTGCATGTAACCACTGCAGAGAACATTCTCGGGCACCCTGTATATCAAATATTGGTGTACACAAGTGTTATATACATATCCAACAAATATTTCAAAAGGATGAGCCTGATGATGTTTGCCTGACGAACGAAACATGTCATCCAATTAACACCCATCTCCCCTTTTCTTCGAAGCATATAGTTGTATAATTAATTCATGTAAAATTTCAGGTTAGTAGATTGATTAGATAAATTTATTTGGGCAGATTGGCGTTGACCGACTCAAAAGGATTCTTGTAATAAATAATAGTTTACAGTATTGATGTAACAACTGTAAGAAAATCCCAGGACTTCTCGTCTAGCAAGAACACAGAATACGTTTGACATAACGAGATAAATGATAGTAAGTTGAGGCAAATCTCAGAATTCTGTGGGTCAAATTTTGATTCAGAACTGAAGTATTTCTATGTGGATTATAATAGTAATTATCCTTGTACTCTAATAGCACTGCAGCTTCCTTGAACATCACTCTGGTCGTGAAAACCCAATTCATTATCACGTTAGAACACATTGCACTAGCTGTTATGGAAAACTTTCAAAGTGGTTCCTTTCTTGAACATTTCCAAATACAACGTTTGCCCAATAGGTCCAACATAAACTAGTTTTACCTTCGAATGACAAATTTTGACTTGTATACAGTACTCTCTCCCTTGTCTCAGATGAGGATTTACCAGGTGGATTCCAATAATGAGAATGAATATTAATTTTGTATGAACTCGGATGATGGAACGTAAACGAAATTACAAATATTAGTTCTACAAGGGAATTTAATTAAGGTCATTGTATATTACTCCACCGGATGACGAAAGAGGCAGGCGAAAGTAATCCCTCTTATAACCTACTAGCAGTAGTGCCCGGCTTCGCCCGGTGGATTTATTTGTTTTATGGGTAGCCTACTACTACAGAACTGGCACGTGATACTTAAACTAACAGAAAAACATATTTTAAAAATATAACCTCTTGTGGTGGTGGTGGTGGGGGTGATAAGTAGTACAGTATAATGGACGTAACATTCAGTTCATTTTCCCGTAATGATAATAATGAATAGGGAAACGGATATTTACCAACTAGAGCACTGACACATGTAATTTACAAACAAAAAATTATTAGGAGGAGTAAGTGAAATAAAAGACACCGCCTAGGGCCTATATCTCATTGGCTGTTAGAAATGTAGAGACCAATAGAGTCGTCTTTAGTCGCATAGCGCCGTAGGAAAATAATCAGAACACTTTGGAAAACTTCGGCTGTCCCAAGCTACTGAGGTAGCAATAGTATCATTTATCGCCACATAGAGCTCAACGATAAGGTTCGGAATAAATGAAGGTAAATTTGAAAGCACCAACACTTATTGCAGCTGGTAACCTCAGTGTACTGCACCAACACCATTGCAGTTATACAGAGGCATAATATTTTCATGATGATAACTGTTTTAAGGGACCTAAGAGATCCTTTTGCACTAATTATTCCTCGTGACTGCAAATTATAAACAGCGCAAGATGCAACTATTTTCGCAATTCTGCAACAGAGCAATGGTAGGGGTGACGTGATGCAGCCCGAACTGCCCGTCAACAATAGAATTATTAAAATACTCTTACAATTACACTTCTACGGACATGAATGGTTCTAGGGCCTTAATACGTGGTTTTCAAGTTTATTTTGTCTGTTATTCTAAATGTAGAGAATGGAGAGCGTTGTCCAAAACATCAAGTGGACAGTGTTACCAGCAGGGTTTCAAAGTGTATGTAAAATTTGGTGCAATTAGGAGAAACGGTGTAGATTTGTGATAAAGGGCCTAAATGCTGGAAATGGAGTGGTCTGTCCAAAATTTAAAGTGGACTGTGTCAACCACAGGGTTCCAAAGGGTAAGTATACAAAATGTGGTTCAGATCGGTGAACCGGTGTAGATTTGTGCCAAAGGACTTAAATGAAGGAAATGGAGTGGTCTGTTCAAAATTTAAAGTGGACTGTGTCAACCACAGGGTTCCAAAGGGTAAGTATACAAAATGTGGTTCAGATCGGTGAACCGGTGTAGATTTGTGCCAAAGGACTTAAATGAAGGAAATGGAGTGGTCTGTCCAAAATTTAAAGTGGACTGTGTCAACCACAGGGTTCCAAAGGGTAAGTATACAAAATGTGGTTCAGATCGGTGAACCGGTGTAGATTTGTGCCAAAGGACTTAAATGAAGGGAATGAAGTGGTCAGTCCAAAATTTCAAGCAGACAGTGTTACTCGTCGGGTTCCAAAGGGTAAGTATATAAAATTTGGTTCAGATCGGTGAAACGGTGTATATTTGTGAAAAAAAAGGCCTAAATACAGGAAAATGGAGTGGTCTGTCCAAAATTTCATGCACACAATGTTACTCGCAGAGATCCAAAGGGTAAGTGTACAAATTTTGGTTCAGATCAGTGAAACGGTGTAGATTTGTGCTAAAGGACCTAAATGCAGGGAATGGAGTGGTCTGTTCGAAATTTCTTGCAGACTGTGTTACTCGCAGGGCTCCCAAGGGTAAGTATACACACTTTGGTTCAGATCGGTGAAACAGTGTAGATTTGTGACAAAGGGCCTAAATGCAGGGAATGGAGTGGCCTATCCGAAATTTTATGTAGACAGTGTTACTCGCAGGGTTCCAAAGGGTAAATATACAAATTTTGGTTCAGATTGGTGAAAAGGTGTAGATTTGTGCCAAAGGGTCTAAATGCAGGGAATGGACTGGTCTGTCATGAATTTCACGTTGGCAGTGTTACCATCAGTGTTCCAAAGGGTAAGTATACAAATTTTTGTTCACATTGGTGAAACGGTGTACGTATCACTAAGCATAACGCCAGTGCATGCGGATATAACAGTTCGGGAGCGCTTGTTCTACCGACTTACTAAACAAAAATCAATCTTTAAGGTTACCTAAGAGGTATAGCCTAACAATACATAGCCTAAACTATTCCTCATGAATCTGGCTATCATATAAAAATAATTTTTAGAATCGGACTGGTAGTTCCAGAGATTAGCGTGTTTAAAGACACAAACACACAGACAAACTCTTCAGCTTTATTATATTAGTATAGATAGCAGAGGTAAAAGGAATCTTAATCCTCAGTAAAAACACAGAGAGAGATATATTTCATTATACGTTGGGGATGTGGTTGTTAAGGGTCAATATACTTTTAGCTGTATTTAACAAATGAAATTACTAAGTGAATGTTTTCAAAAGAAACCTCAAAGGAATATTCAACGAACGGTTAATATTCCAATTGCACAGTTCTGTGTGTGGTTATCAAAGTTATACTAATATGTACAGGTAGTTACGTGAAGAACTATATAGCCTATTTTCATATATTCTACTTATTTTAATTGCCTCTATCAACATACAACTTTTCAGTTTGGTTACTGTAATAGTTTCATAGATGTTGGGAACCGTCTAAATATTTTGGATGGTCGCCATGTTGGATTTTTAACCTATTTTCAATTTTGAAAAAAAAAGGCTTATGAGATCACCTTTTGTCCGTGTGTCTGTGTGTGCGTGTGTGTGTGTGTGAGGGGTGTGTGTGTGAGGGGTGTGTGTGTGTGTCCCAATAACATCCATACGGCTGGAGCGATTTCCATGAAACTCTGTAATTTCATAGCACTACTCAGGGTGACCCCGACCGAGCCCTTCAAATTTTGTTACTTCTCACCATTCCAAAATGGCGGCTGTACGAAATATTTCACCAGCATTCAATAACTCCGAAACTCTTTCCGATATCACCCTGGATTTTTTTACGGTGATAAAAGAAACTACTAGAAGTTCACCTATGTGACTGTTGAAAAACTGGTAACTACAAAACCAACATGGCGGCCACGTGAATTTGCGACTGTTAAATAGACGTTTCTCGCGATTTAACCAACCAAACGCAATAAAACTTGATACAGTATATGTTCTTACACATTGTAATGCACCGACATCAAACTTCGTTCAATTGTTTACATAAACACAAGATGGCGGATGTGCCAAATATTTTACTGGCATTCTATATCTCTGAAACTATTAGCGGTATCACCCTGAAATTTTGTATGGAAATAAAGGGCACTACTGCAAGTTCATCTATAAGACTTTCAAAAACCGGTTAACTACAAAACGAACATGGTGGCCAAGCGAATTTGAACATTTTAAATAGACCTTTCTCGCGATTTAATGATCCAAACGCAATGAAATCTGGCACAGGAAATTTTTATACACATTGTAATGCACTGGTATCCAATTTAGTTCAATTGTTTACATAACCTCAAAATGGCGGCTGTGCGAATTTTAAAATTAAGTTTTTATTTCTTGTGTCGCAATCATGCGATCGAAGTGAAAGTTTGAATAATGAACCTACGCAATAATTTTCCTTTAATGGTACATGACTCTATGGCCTATACATTTAACAATCCTACATGGCGACCATCTGAAATATTTAGACGGCTCTGAATATCTACAAATCTATTGTAGCAATCAAACTGAATTTCTTTATGTTCATAGGGGCTATGAACATAAGTTCACCCATAGGACTTTAAATAACCTGGTGATCACAAATCCAACATGGAGGCGACGCGAAGTATAAATATTCACATGGACGTTTCCCGCAATTTAACCATCCTAGTGCAGTGAAGCTTGGTACAGTAAATCCTTATACGAATTTTAATCCACTGGCATCAAATTTATTTCAATTGTTTCCATAACCACAAGATGGCAGGTGTGCGAAAATTTAAAATCTTCTTGTTACTTCTTGTGTCCTAACCTAGGTAATCATGCGATTAAAATGTGAATGCTACACGTACACAATAATCTTCATGTTACAGTACATAACTCTAGGACCTACATATATAAAATCCAACATGGCGACCATCCGAAATATTTAGTCGGTTCTCAATATCTACGAATCTATTACAGCAATCAAACTGAAATTTTGTTTGTTCATAGTGGCAGTTAACATAAGTAGGATATATGAAAATAGGCTGTATAGTTCTTCACGGAACTACTTGTTATATCTGTAGTACCCGGCGTTGCTCGGGTTTCATTTTTCCTGACGCCCAGTTGGTCCTCAATTTGATAGCCCACGACGTAGCCGTGCTCTTTAAATCTTGCACGAGTACACGGGCAACTGCAAAAAATCTGGAGATCACAGGTTCAAATCCCGGCGCTAACAGCGGCTATCCTAAGAATGGTATTTTCCCCGGGTTGTTCCACCCTCCCTCCCGGGAATTGCCGTGATACTACCATATTTCAAGTCACATTGCACCTACCCCATCCCTGCCCTTATAACACCTGTATACAGTACTATAATCATCGCATAAATACAAATTAACAGATAAATTCAAAACACACCCAACTTCACTGGCCTGATGATCAAGACATCCTCAAGTTCCTAAATTGTAATAACAACATCAATTTGTTGGGACTTCAAGACGACCCGACTTTTAATATGGATGTTCAGGACAGATTGCGCTGCACAATGAAATGGTAGCTTAATCTGCTACCTCATGGAGTATTTATATTTAAGAGCGTTAAAAATCCCTCAGTATGCCTTCTTTCCGAGGGGAAGTAAATCAGATTGTCCCATGTCATAGATTTATGGCATGAGAAAGAACCTTCCACTAACTACACTTGTGTGAGTCCAAAATTTGCATGTCAAAATTGATGACGCTATATTATTTCCAACGTTTGTCACCTGATGCTGACTGTGATGGCATCTAGTAGCCATATCTGCAAGCTAAGTGTCGTGGACAGTAACATTTGTTAGCAAAAGTAGGATCTAATTGAAATTATGAATTAAAATAGATAACACACACTAATACAGTCATCACAATTAACACCGGTTATCAGACAGATTTAACACACATCCAAAGTACTCGGGGCTACATGACCGCGTTGTCGCAGCCCCTAAACTAAGGAACAAAGTCAACCTTGTATTCTGGCCTATACTCGTATCTGGGGAATCAGTTGTGACACCCAACATCAACATTCACAAATGCACATGTTTGTTGAATTAAATAAATGCAACTTGATAGCAAAAGTAGGAACTACTTGATATTATCGTCTGCAGTCCTTAGCCTACTTGAATTAAAACAGATAACACACACTAATACAGTCATCACAATTAACACCGGTTATCAGACAGATTCTACACACACCCATAGTACAGGGGGCTACATGGCCACGTTGTCGCAGCCCCTAAACTAAGGAACCAACCAACCAAAGTCAACCTTATTTGCTGGTTTATACTTGTTGCATCTAGAGAATCAGGAAGGAAGGAATCTGTTAGTTTTACGTGACCGTTAATCATGCGACCATGAGCCAAGGGACCTCCTTTTCACGTATAATCCGAACCCCAGGGCATGGCATTTCTGGAGAATCAGTTGTGACACCCAATATCTACATTCTCAAATGCACATATTGTTTGAATTATTTAGATGTAACTGGTAAAATTTTGAAAGACTCAAATATTGAGATACTCACAATTCATTACCTTACTGACAAACAGTATAGGACTTGGTTATAATGTTATGACAATGACTACGTAAAGCCATAATATGATGGAGATTCAAAGTAGTCAAAGATGTTGTGAGAAGGCATGTTCCAAGGAGAATTGCATATACAGTGGAACGTGGCTAATTCAAACTTCTATAATTTGAAATCTTCTTTAATTCGAAATTTTCTCTTGGTCCCTAGCATTTTATATACAATCTATGCTAAAAATCATTGTTAATTCGAATTATATTTGGATAATTCGAAGTATTTACGGGTAAAAAGCTGATCGGAAGCCAAACAGTAGGGTCAGGAATTTCCGAAAAACGACGTTCTATCATTGGCATGCGGCCCCTACTCGATTGTTTTCTGTTTTTCGCTCCTTAAATTTGTTAGATTCTTTTGTGATGGCCGAGAGACTTAATTGCAGGAAAGAGGTAAAAATCTCAAACCTTCTTGAAAAACAATAGATTTCTCTAAGACTTAACTAGATTGCTGGAGTACTACTGTCGTTAAATAGGTGAATAGTACATTTTGGTTTTATTTTATCATTTGAAACTTTTGAGGTTATTCACGATACAGTCATTATAGGCTACAGAACCGTTGTCTGTTAATCTGCTTTGTTGAACTTAAATCATTATGTAAACGTAATAGATAGTAAGCTAACGGCCTAGCCGTGTTGAAACACCGGATCCCATGAGAACTCCGCAGTTAAGCAACATTGGGCGCAGTCGGAACTTGAATGGTATGCCGGTTCAAGGCATTGCGCGCTGTTGCCCAACATAAGGAGGAGTGAAAAGGCCCTGGCCACCCTACCGCACGTAAACTCCGGCTGGGGTTAGCCTCTTCGGAGGCTCGGACATGCCTTCGGGCAGAATACCAATTAAATTAATACATAGTATATAAGCACTTTACTTGTTATAAACCTATGTAATATTATGTTTAATAAAGTTTCTTGGATGAAAATTTAAAATTTGAATATTTTCTCTACCCTTTTCAAAGAACTTTCTTAATTCGAATTTTCGGATAATTCAAATTTTTTTACTGGTCCCTTGAGGTTCGAATTGTCCAAGTCCCACTGTAGTTGTTATGGTAACCGTCGTTGCGCCTTTTGTGTCGTATTGCGCTCTACGTACCTAGAATTTGAATTATTTAAATAACCTACATCTCCATGTGTTATAATTATACATTACGAGATTGACACCGCGACTGGTTGTTGTAGGTTAATTGCAGCAAGGTTCATGGCTTCGGTGGCGTAGTTGGTAGCATGCTGAGCTGCTGTGCCCAAAATAGCGGATTCAAACCCGGCCGAAGTCGTCGGATTTTTTAAGAGCGTTAAAAATCCTTCAGTATGCCTTCCTTCGGAGGGTAAGTTAATTCGGCGGTCCCATGTCATAGATTTATGGCATGTAAAAAATCCTTCCACAGACTATACTTGTGTGCAGCTAAATTGTTAGGTTAGATTTCGTCGGAACGCTCTATCAAAGTTCCAACGTTCACAACTAGGTATCATTGATATCTGGTAACGAAAGTTGGCACTACTTGAAATTGAACGGAACTTTTAGCTCACCCTAAGGGTGACCGCTGGAAGCAGCTACAGACTCAGGCGAGCCGAACATGTCCTCGGACACTCCCGGCACTAAAAGCCATACGATAAAGAAATGGTATATAGCGGAGAGAGTTATGGGAAGGTAGGTAGGTTTTTGATTACGGACCGTTATGAAGTGACTTCAATGGCTATGCTTTCAGTGCATTTAAGCTGGAAGGATGCCTTCTGTTAATCTTGACACCAAACCCTACGCTAATGTTCTGAAGGTTTACAGTATGCTCCTGCCACCCTGCAATACTGCCGTTATCACGGAGTGTACTCGAGTAACTTTCGTAACATTATAATGCATGACAACTGCTGTTTTGGTTGTGTTATTTTTATGATAGTAGGCATCTTAGATACTGCTCCTTTAATGTACAGTAATGCGGGTTGAAAGCCGCGTCAGGTTTTTTACTCCTTTGCTTTTTAATGTTCCTTTTTAAGAGGTAGTTAGTTATTGTGGTTTTAAGGGACGGAACAGCGAGGTCATCTGCCCCAGTAAGAGGTACATTTTAACTGCAAATAGAAACGTATACCAAACTTACGCAATGTTGTCAATGTTGTCAATGTTGTCACCAATGCCGTATCACACAATTTTTCTACTCTTCTACTTAATGCTAGAGTGTTCAAAATACATGTACCTTAATGCTTTTGCTATTTTTGTGCGCATGGATCATAGAATATTAACTGTCTGACTCCTTCATAGAGGCAGTAATATGAGACAGAATATTTTGTTATGAATATACGAAGGTTTGTAATATTTCATATAACTTTTGCTTAGTTTTATAAAAGCACCGCTAGACGGCAGCACACACGTCATCCACAATACCATCACATGGATTATTAGCCTATTTTCAATTTTGAAAAAATAGGCTTATGAGATCACCTTTTGTCCGTGTGTGTGTGCGTGTGTGTGTGTGTGTGATTCGTGTGTGTGTCCCCCCCCCCCCCTAATAAAATCTAAACGGCAGGAGCGATTTCAATGAAACTCAGAAAGTTCATAGCACTATTCTCGGCGACCTCGACCGTGCCCTTCAAATTTTGTTACGACTCACCAATCCAACATGGCGGCTGTGCGAAATATTTCACCAGCATTCAATATCTCCGAAACTATTACCGGTATTACCCTGACATTTTCTATGGAGATAGAGGGAACTACTATAAGTTCACTTATGTGACTTTTGAAAACCTGGTAACTACAAAACGAACATGGCGGCCAAGCGAATTTGCGACTTTTAAATAGACGTTTCTCGCGATTTGACCAACCAAACGCAATGAAACTTGGTACAGTATATGTTTATATACATTGTAATGCACCGACATCTAACTTCGTTCAATTGTTTACATAATCACAAGATGGCGGATGTGCGAAATATTTCACCGGCATTCTATATCTCTGAAACTATTAGCGGTATCTCCCTAAAATTTTGTACTGAGGTAAAGGGCACTACTGGAAGTCCATCTATAAGATTTTCAAAAACCGGTTAACTACAAAACGAACATGGCGGCCAAGCGAATTTGAACACTTTAAATAGACCTTTCTCGCGATTTAATGTTCCAAGCGCACTGAAACCTGGTACAGGAAATATTTATACACATTGTAATCCACTGGTATCAAATTTAGTTCAATTGTTTACATAACCTCAAGATGGCGGCAGTGCGAATTTTAAAATTAACTTTTTATTTCTTGTGTTGTAGTCATGCGATCGAAGTGAAAGTTTGAATAATGAACCTACGCAATAATTTTCCTTTAATGGTACTGTCCCCGATAATCCGGATAGTAGGCTGTCAGATATCCGCCCCCTCAATCGGATTGCCAATAATCAGTCGCACCGGCACAGCTACATCAATAAAAATGGCACTGACAGATACTACCGATATTAGAGCACAGTAGTTAACAAGAAATTATTGTGGAACACACCAAAATATACGGGGGTCCATACTTACCTTTTACTTACCTATTCAATTTAATCTCGGGTCTGGGTTTTCAACTGGATCACTTAATAGTATGCCTTCACAATAACCTCCACCTCGATATTTAAAATGAACCAAGTCGAAACAAGAAAATTTAAACTGCACAATAATTTATTTCACATAAAGGGAATAATTTAACAAAATTTAACAACAAAATATACGTGGCAATCAGAAGCCATTGTCAATGCAACCATGTCCTCCTGTAGGACTTGTAGACTTCACATACAAAATTTCAGCTTTCTCTAGCTCAAAAGAACGTAGTAATAAAAACAAAGCACTTTGGAATGGATAAGGGAGCTGGGACGAGACATATAGCATTTGTTTCCTTTTTCATGAACTTCACATTTTATTTATAACCGCAAGGCTGCTATGTAGATGACCTTGGCCTCTAAAATTCAGTTATCTGGCCACCTGCGATACACCCTGCACCGTGTCGCATGCTTGCTTCGTCAAATGGACTCACCTGTTCAACCAATGTTAGCATATGCTAGTTACCTCAGAGTCAAGCTCCTTTTCAAAACACTTTAAATGTTCACATCTCAACTCAAGTATTATCACGCAAATCTTTTAAATGCTCCGTTCAAATATCAATGGATTACTCTAATAATCCCAAATCTTGTTTAATTGTAGAATCCAAATGTTGAAATAGCGTTGTTTAGAGTATAATAACGAAAACGCTTAATGTTTATAACAAAATGTTCATTAATTATTTATAACATTTTTAATTGTTTATAACATTGTCAAACGACAATTGAAAAGTTTATACATGCCTCTATTAATCCCGTTCGTTTCAAATTATTATTAAAGATATTTACATAGTTATTTACATTATTTATATTATTTATATTAGAAATACATTAAACCACACGTTTATCCGGTTGATAATTACTTAAATCGTGGTGATATAATCGACCAATGAAGGTTAGTTATATTTAAATTTTAGATTCAGGTTTAATAAGATTTAATAATTATTATTACTTGTGACGGTAACCTCCATTCAAAATCGTTATCTCAAATTATTTAAACACTCTTGTTAATTTTAACAGTAACTTCACATGAATAATTTTCAATGGACCTGAACAATACACTCAGCGGAAAAATACCTCGCTCAAAACGCACAAAATTGCACCAAAATTGGCCCATAATTCATCATATATCTCATTATATATGGCATCAAAATCTTCCACAATACACACAAGAAACCTCCACTTATAAATTCATCATCTTCATCAATATTACTGTGGGAACCTCCTTCACTTATTAAAGGGCATTATTCATCAGCGACTTTTACACGTCCACTGAACTAACGATTATACATCCATAGTTCCTCTTTAAAAATTCTTATATTCATCAATTGTATCAAAAACTGTTATTATATTTAACCTTCGTGGGTTTCATTCATGAATCAATATGAAGTAAAAATTTTCCAGTCACAAATAAATTTTATAGCAAATACGATTAGACACGCTCCCTGGTCTATCAAAATTGAGATGAATATCATCAAAGTATCGCAGTATAAAAATACTATCTTCAATCAAAGTTCATCTAAACTGCATAAATAATCGAATAGAATACAATTAGACTGTGGACTGCAAACATTATTGTTCCAATCTAGAATTGAGAAAAACTCCTATCAAATGTTCATTACTATAGTGTACTCAAAAAATAGTACTCAAAGTTCATATTTCATAAAATTGTCTATAATGCAATGGTATTTCAGAATTGACGATAAATGTCTATGTTGCAATCATGTTCATAAAACGACTAGTATTTCTAAGATCGTCGATAAAGTAGTAGATTTTAACGCTCTAAAATCTTTGAATCATTCTTCTTTCTTGAGGATGACAGAAAATTGGTCAAAGTAATTTACTGAAAAGAATTACTTTAATAAAATGACACGCTGTCTGAATTCAAATTTGCTATAGAAAATCGTTAAATTTACAGTCAAATCGAGACTACAAAAAATATGCAAATTACTGAAAGAATATAGAATATCAGTCTCAACTGATCCAAAATTATTTAATTATGCCAATGACATAATAATGTTTCAATAAATCGTAGAAAAAGGCATAAATCAGCAAATTGTACTGAGTACAGAAATATCAAGCAAGAATATGGGGCAAAATATATGGGACAGAAAATATGGGAAAAATGGTTGCTCAGATATCGCTAAATGGCTCAAATAAATCAAGAAACGTTCACGACTACCTTATCTGTTGATTGAAGTTCTAGAGGAAAATTTCCAAAAAAGACTGCTGTTGGTTCCATTTCACCACCGTAAAGATGTGCTCCGACCTCGAACCTGGAACCTGCGCCCTCGGAGAATAGAACAGCTTCCTCCTCCGGAAATTGCACTGCTCCGTGTAGACGATAGACATCCTTCTGGCAAAACTCTTCTGTGTGAGCCGGGTCCACCCTGGCCTCTCTTGAAAATTCCCTGAAGTTCTGGTAGAAATTCGCCATGAAGTTTATTACAATTATTTCCGCAGAAATGTTCATAATTGTGGAGTATGAAGATATTTCCACTGCCATTTGATGTAATTCAGCGATGGATTACGATGCATGAGTGTAGTTGGATGTTCACTACATGCTCGCTTTTGTAGAATGACGATTAACGAAGCTCCATGCTGCTATTTCACTCCATTGATATATGTCCCAATTGCATTAAAGTTTTAGTCTTCCATCTCCACTTCCGTTATAATAATAGTCGAAAGTACTGCCAGATTATGTAGTTCCATTGTAGAATGTAGCGTTGTATCACCAAATGTAATCTTCAGTATCACGGTTGCAATACATGTGTCAGCCGTGGCGTAGAATGTGGTATTATAAAAGTGCTTCTCAGGTGTCGAGAAAATCACTTTTGTCTGCAGTCTTAAAATGCGAATATCTTCCAAAGTATACTCGTGAAAATGATCAACTTTCGTAAACGCCTCAATATTGTAATGCACAATTGAATTAGCATAAATGCAGTAGCTAACTCTTGATAGATAATCTTGTAGACTCGTTTATGTGTGTGCTCCAACTTCGCCTAGTTTCAGTAACCGTAAAATTGTACTGCTGCACGCTCAATGCTTGTTCGATGCTGTGGGCTCTGCCACACGTGCTAATGACGACTTGCTTCACTGAATAACTCGAAGTCTGACAATATGAGAATCAGAAAAATGAGCCATGAGAGCCTCCTCTCTGCTGTGCAAGGCCTTTTATCAACTTCTCAAGGGGCGTATCCATCCCTACCATAGCTTGTTCCTCCGTCATTGCTAGAAGTTCTAACTTTGGCTATACTTGACGGATTTTCAAATTTCAAAAACTCATAATGAATTTCTTCAAAATTCCAAATCAATGCCATAACTGAAAATAGATTTCCACAATTCTGCATGCCAAAAGTAATTAAATATGATAGTTTCAGTAATCTCCGTCTCCCTCCAAGCTATCATTCATTGGTTCGAGCCTCTCCTCCAATAGCGTAACTTCTTCCTCAGCACAATTCCTTGCTTCCCTGCGACTGCGTCGTAAATCTCAGATCCTTCTCGAACAAAATCATGACGTCACCAAGAATCTCAGCTCATCCAGCCTACTTGCATGAAGTCTGCGTCATCCGTGCCTACGTCATGAATATACACGTCACAACTATGACGGCCATAACTTTATTCACATATGCCAATACAGCCACCGTGGTCTCAGTATAATTCAATTTACGGGGGAAGTACATGACTCTATGGCCTATACATTTAACAATCCAACATGGCGACCATCCGAAATATTTAGACGATACTGAATATCTACGAATCTATTTTAGCAATCAAACTGCACTTTTTAATGTTCATAGGGGCTATGAACTTAAGTTCACCTATAGGACTTTAAATAACCTGGTGATCACAAATCCAACATGGCGGTGACGCGAATTATAAATATTCACATGGACGTTTCTCGCAATTTAACCATCCGCGTGCAGTGAAACTTGGTACAGTAAATCTTTATCCGAATGTTAATCCACTGGCATCTAATTTATTTCAATTGTTTCCATAACCTCAAGATGGCAGCTGTGAAAAATTTTTAAATCTCCTTGTTTTTACTTGTGTCCTAATTATGCGATTGAAGTTTGAATACTACACGTTCACAATAATCTGCATGTAACAGTACATAACTCTAGGACCTACATATATAAAATCCAACATGGCGACCATCCGAAATATTTAGTCGGTTCTCAATATCTACGAATCTATTACAGCAATCAAACTGAAATTGTGTATGTTAAATAGTGGCAATTAACATAAGTAGGATATATGAAAATAGGCTGTATAGTTCTTCACGGAACTACTTGTTTTATTGCTTGGCAAAAGCTATGGTGAATTAGCATAGCTATGCGCTATCAGACAGCTACCATAGCATGTAAAAATTGAAGCCAACTTCTTAAATACAAATGAGCCATAGTCGTGGTCTATAATTTTACGTTGGTGTAGCATTCACGGTAGTAAAAATGTTCCCTATCTACAATAACAAAATCATATTATTCATGGACATATTTAAAGACCAATCGTTAACTAATCACGGCAGCTGAAATAGAAAGAAAGAAGCAGGAGACGGACTCAAGACACCCCCTACTTGGTAGTGAACATCAACTACCAAGACTGAAATCGAGAAAAAGTTTCCTCCAGACGACACAACCAATTCAGACACCACCTGCAAACCCTCGGATACAACGCAGGCGTAGCTCATCATCAGAGAAATATTGGCACAACCCCAAAGAAGAACTTGCTGCAGGTCATCACGTCCCATACGAGACATGGAAGGTTATTAATAGACTGAGGACTGGAGTATCTCGGTGTAAGGTGAACATGAAGAAATGGGGATTCATCTCAGAGGACTAACTATGTGAGTGTGGTGAACATCAAGACCACCAGCACCTACTCAACTGCAGGAAACTATCAGAACCTGTCTCCATGGACGATCTGGTAGCCGCCTGTGATAAGGCAGTTCGTGCAGCGGAAATCTGGGGATCACGTGGAATATAAAGATGGACATATACTTTGTAATCTTTGTATATATTGCACCCTACAATAAAGCATGGTTTTCTCAAGATTCATCTACGGGGTCGTGGTCAGTCGTGACTGTGTTACACAGCAAAGTTCGCTTCAAAACAACATGCTCTAATGAATAGAAAGGTCCATGACAGAGGCTATACTAGAAATAACATCAATAACAAGTAGAATAAAAGATATTTAATGACAGAAAATTATGTGCATAATAATAATAATAAATAAAAGAAATCCTCCCTGACTTTCACTCCCATAAGAAATAAATATATTACTGAGCGGTAAGACTCGCTCCACACAACAAAACAATGTAAATACAGCTTTACTCAAAATGATAAATCATAGCATAAAATTGAGCGGTAAGAACTCGCTCGTCACAACATATGGATGCAAGTCCATTGTTCCTGGTCAAGAAGTTATATAATGCGTGGTGTACTGCTCGTTAATAAAAAATGAGTACTGATGCGAGTCCGTTTACAACTGAAACAGTCAAGTTGCTCACGGAGATACATCTTTAAATCACACTACGGCTATGGGACCCACCCTTAATTAATACACTATAATTACTACTGACATATGCAAGATCTAATAATACAAAAGATGAAGAATCTCCCTGAGATTCTAGCTGGTGCCAGAGCACACGAAATAAAAAGAGCATGCCAGAAATAGGCCAAAACGCTCGCATCACAAAATGGAAACACAGCCTCGCACATCCTAATGCCACACGGGGTCATTGAACGCGTAAAATAAACACACAAGAAATAAAGCAACAGCAACAAAATACAAGCCTAACGGCTAAAAACTATGTTTACATTTTTATAAAACTCCAGACAAACAGGAGTTTCAGAAGCTACCTTACAACTATTGACAGCACCCATTTAATCATTCAAATACTCATGATAACTGATCAGGTTTTGTGAATTTTAAACAACGTCTTAAATTGAAGTACAGGAGCCAGGCCTGTTACTAATGACAAGTCGCGTTATCTGACTTGAGCGCGCCCCTCGTGTATGAATCATCGCTGCGTCAACTATCTCTCTCAGTCCCTCAAGCTAGGTGCACGTTCCACCTGGAAACGCAAACATATCTCACTCATCCGCTTGGATGGCAAGAAAACACAAATATATACCACAAGTCCAGTCTCGCGAGGTTATGAACTGGGCTGATGTGAAGCAAGTCAGAATAATCACAATGATATATTCCCGCTAACACATCATAAAATCACACTAAGCACCATAAAGCTTGGACTGACTCACTCAAAACATACCACTGGGTCGGCTCAAACAGATCAACAAATATTGCGTCCATAGACACATTAAAAATTACACAACAAAAACTCGGGTGCAAAGTGCCATCCCGTTCAGATCTGCTGAAAAAGCAACTATCAAAATAATCCTGATCCATCATAAAATTCTGCTCAAAAATAATCTTTACCCTCCAAATTCTATTTTAAATCTCAAAATTAATTCAGTTCCATTTTTTTTATAAGGCAGACTTCCGAATTACAATGCTTGACCGCGATTTACGCAAGCGAATGCGAGCACGAGCTGCGCGTCGCCCCGTATAGTTGAACCAAACACAAATCACAATATTTACAAATTACGCAACGCTCGGCTTGTCCCATATTTAATGTGTCAGTAAACAAGAACTAAGAATCTACATTACCAAACAAGCAAACAAATATCTACAAAAATATGTCCCATAATACCATAGCTGATTTAATAAATAAATAAATTAATTTGTACTCAATCCTATAAAACAGCGTCAAGGAAACATCTGCAGCCATCATTCCTTTAAGATGTTAAGCTCGTCATCGACATCTTCTGGCAAATGTCCTGCTGGTTCCAAGATCCGGTCTCGTTCCAAGACGTCATCTCGTGCTGAATTAAATAAAGTTTTGTCAGATACACTCACGATATATTTCCTATTAAATTCACCGATCAAGTACTAAATTCCTTGACAGTCTATTGGTGAATTATTTCGATGAACTGGTCCTATCTGGTAGTACTGGGACTACAAATAAATCACTGAAGTTACACTTCTAACTTGACGACAATTATCCATGTTCAACTACATGAAAAATATGCAGAGTATGCCTCGTGTCCTCGGACACCTTACGTCCTCAAATGCTCAAATAAAAATCAACGTTACGTCCTCAGACGCACAAATGAAAGTGTGTCCTCTCGAAGCTTTCTGGATCATTATAAATGAAACTGACTAGGGTAGGTTTGGAAGGGGATTTATGGAAAAATTATTCCATAATAATTATCAGACTAGCATGCGATCGGTATCAATGAGTTCGTAGCAGTGTGGAGGTTACGATTATGCTGTAGCTGGCTCGAATCGATTGTGGAATTAATCCGTAGATAACTCCCGCGTTAATTTACCAGGGTGCGTTACCAAGCCGAGTTGCCGCTAAAACAGGGCGTCTTGATATTATTGGTCCAGACCCTTGTAGATCTTTGCGCGCTTTTACTTGTATTTCTGCCACAGGGAGTGTTTAACATGAAGATTCGTAGCATTCGATTTTCTTCTTGGCGCCAACACTCATAGCAACAAGCCATATTGTGCGTACCCAAGCCGTCTCCGCGCTAAAAGTTGCACCTGTTCTATGTGTCATGAATATTATGCTACTTCCTAAAATACCACAGGAGCTTAAACCATTGTGTCCTCTCGGCCACTGATTTCTCAATATTTCCCAACACCGTCTGGCTCTCATATCTGCTGTCTGTAGAAATGTATCAAAAGATGATGAATAATTTATTAGAATCCTTTATACAGCCTGTGGATAAAGGGTTCAATATATATATTTATAAAATGTTATGTTCTGGACACGTATAAATAAATAACTAATCACTGACACCGAAAACAGCCCACATATTATTGACTTCAATCTCCCGCTACAAATAACTTCTAAATATAATTACAAGCACCAACATTACACGTCCTGTGACCTTAACTGGATCCTGCCCGCGAGGTTGGCCAAGGCCAACTTACTCGGGATGGGGCCCGGTTGTCGTGGGTTCGATCAAACACGTACCACACCTCAAATACAATACATGGCACAGCAAATATACCTACACTACAACCCAAATTACATAACTGAGGCTTATTATTATTATTATTATTTTATAACCAACAACCTCCTACAGGTCTTTAACATTTCATACTACCATAAACCAACCTTCTACGAGGTATTTCTTCTTCAAATAACAAATTAACTTTAACAATTTCAACCATTTTATTATTATTATCAACTATTAAAGTACTGAAGCTGCTGCTGACGCAATAAAAATTCAAATGAACATCTTGCCCCTCAGTGAATGGACGGTCTAACTTGACTCGTATGTCCATGAATTGAGGGGCAAAGCCATGGCGAATTACTTTTGAGAGATAATCTAATTCATATATATAGTGATGATGATGATAATTGTTGTTTTAAGGGGCCTAACATCTAGGATATCGGCCCCTAGACATATATATATATTGTACCCGTCAGGTACTCCAGGATGCGGACTCTTATCTCAGGGCGTGCTCTGTTCGCGTAGCTTTAATCTACACTCAACATCCTGGGATTTTATGTTCAGATAGCACACTCTCATTTACAATAGTAGTTTACTGGTGTGTCGGACAGGTTATCTTTCTCGATCATTTCCTTCATACCAAGAATCCAGTCATGATCGTCGCTGAGCGATTTCTCGGTTACAGGTCGTGTGTGCATAAATTACAGAAACTTATCTTACATAATCCAATGACCAAAACTAGGGTGCAAGCCCTTCCAAGCTTAACTGTTCATCAACATCATAAAAACAACAAAATAAATAAAAATCTTCTGCGTGGATCACTCTAGCAACAATGGTGGCCTATGCCCCATAATGAAATCAAACACTTATTTATTTACATGGGTGCACGGAAACTTTGCTTCCTAAAGCGAGTTGAATGAAATTCCCCACACGAATATAAATGGCCAAGCGCCTGTGGCTGATTACCACGATATATCGAGCCATTCCGTTCTCACAACATAAACACTTAAAGGACCAGCAGTGGTCGACGACCTCACTCGTACAATAGACTAACATCCCGCAATTTGGAACACTGTCTACCTGGCCTCCCCTCAAGGCTCACTTGAAAAAAAAAACCAGCTGAATGCAATACTTTCTCCGTCCAGGGAGCGTCATTACTTACCATTTATCATCTCATCAAATTAATATGCGGGCAGTATCCATCCGCCTTCGATTTACCATTGAAGACCACGGGCATGTACCTCCGTTTTCTTACCTTTTGCTTTGCATTATCAGCTCAGTTTGCAATATCCCTTACCCTTACTCACTCACCAATGCGGCTGAAGTCTCACATACCAATCTTGGGTTGTCTCTTACCTCAACAACGGTCATCAGTCCCTATCTCTTTGTGCTCATGCTCAAATACCATCATTAGAATTGGCCCGTTATATTCCTGAATGGTTCCCTTCAAACTCACTTTTACGTTTATTTCCTGCACTTTCAACCCCTTATCGCGCATCCCCCAGACAAGAAAAATAACCCTTACGTTATATTGAACAACAAAAGAAGATCCCGCAGTCAAAAAGGAATTAAATCACACACTAAGTTCTAACAAATAAAATATATACAAGTTGCACATTCTCCGACCTGACATCTCGGTAAACCTCTGCTAATTACGAGGCACGTCCAGAAAGTAAGTTCCGTTTGGTATTAACATTAAATTGTGTATAGATACAGAAAAATTATTTATTGCACAAAATTCTACATCCCTTAAACTACTTTTCCACATAACTGCCGAAATGTTGCAGGCATTTGTCGTAGCGTGGCACAAGTTTTTGGATACCTTCTTCATAGAAGTTTGCCGCCTGTGTCTTCAACCAGTTGGAAACATCTTCTTTCAGCTCGTCGTCATTGTTGAAGTGTTGACCGCCAAGGAAAGACTTGAGATGTGTGAACAGATGAATGTCACTAGGAGCGAGATCAGGGCTGTACGGAGGATGGTCAAACACGTCCCAGCCAAATCCCTGTAGGAGGTTTTTCGTCACATTTGCAGTGTGTGGTCGTGCGTTGTCGTGAAGAAAAACAACACCTTTTGACAGCAACCCTCGGCGCTTATTCTGTATTGCGCTGTGCAATTTCCTAAGTGTCTCGCAGTAAGCATCTGCGTTGATTGTTTGACCACGTGGTAAGAAATCAATGAGTAAGATGCCTTTCCAGTCCCAGAACACTGTGCACATCATTTTACGAGGTGTCAAGATTTGTTTCGGCTTAACCTTTGCTGGGGATGAAGTGTGCCTCCTTTCCATTGATTGCCGCTTCCTTTCAGGGGTGTCGTAAGAAACCCAAGTTCCATCTCCTGTGATTATCTGTGTCAGAAATTCTTCGCCACCTTCATTGTAACGGGTCAAAAACTGAAGTGCACAACTCATCCGTTTTGTTTTGTGTTGCTCCGTAAGAATCTTTGGTACCCAAGGTCGGCAAAGTTTACGAAAGTTCAGTTTTTCTGTAACAATTTCATGAATTAGTGATCGTGAGATTTGGGGAAATTCCATAGCAAGAGCACTAATTGTAAACCTGCGGTTTTCCCGGATCTTGTCATCAATCGCGTGAACCAATTCTTCTGTAACCAAATATGGACGCCCACTTCGTTCTTCATCGTGCACTTCACTACGTCCTTCATTGAACTGTCGGACCCATCATCTCACCATTGAATCACTCATCGCATTTTGTCCATACACTTCGCAAATTTGCCGATAAATTTCAATTGGTTTCACTTTCCTAGCATTCAGAAAACGAATCACAGATCTGATTTCACAAGCGCCGGGATTTCAATCAACACCGACATTGTACGAGTAAACATGCACAACAACGCGTACGTGGCTGACAGCGGTCTCCAAATGGCGCACGTCTCTTCTCCTTTATACAGAGCGTCTACCGCGCATATGCGGAACTGCGCTGCAGCGGAACGTGGTACAAATAGTTGAAGACACAGGTGGCACACGTCTATGAATAAGGTATACAAAAACTCGTGCCACGCTACGACAAATGCCTGCAACATTTCGGCAGTTATGTGGAAAAGTAGTTTAAGGGTTGTATAATTTTGTGCAATAAATAATTTTTCTGTATCTGTACACAATTTAATGTTATTACCAAACGGAACTTACTTTCTGGATGTAACTCGAATAATGGCTTATAATTGATACCCTATCCGACACCTGTTGTAGCCATCATCATGCCATGCACACCCCCAAAATTATGCCACTTAGCTCATGATCACGTATCGGCTAATCCTTCCAATAGACGTACCTTCTGCTGGCTTCTGATGACACATGTTCTCTTGCTGGGGAGGACACCTTTTTTAAAACACAATTATAGTTTCATGCTAAGTGAAGGACCACCATGAAACTTTTTACACAATTTATGCACTGTTTTGTCTAGCGGAGCGCCTCCTATGATCTATAGCTAGGCATGACCTACTCAATTCGGCCAATAGTTAATCTAGCTCCTACGCCACTGAATTTGCCTATAGTACGGATTGCTATCTTCTATAGTACGGACTTCACACGCACTGGTTTGTTCCGAACAATATGCATGTCGCTATTATTATCAGAATACATGTCACTGTTCATTACTTAACAAATTTTCACTTTTTCGCGCAGAATTTCGCGGTAATAACTAACGTGAAATATCGCCTATCACGCGATAAAGAATCAACTGATTTTATACTTATAAAATGTTTGCAATAATATGGGCTCTTGCCGCTCAGCGATGGAGAAATCGACTGACTTTACTGCCACTGGGTAGGCTATTTAAAGGTCTGGCTCTGAAATCGTCAGGAGTGGGAGATCCTCAAAATTTAAATCTGGAGCAATACTCGTATGACGATAAAACTAGGTTCATTCGATTGCACTTGTTTCTAATGTCCCACACTCGGTTTTATTTCGAAATCAGATCGTACGTTCGGATGCTAATTAGCTCCGTAGTAACTTTCATTGTCCAAGATTTTCGCGGTCTTTTGAAGCGTCCATCCGCCCACAATGCATTTTGGTTCGTTCAAATTTTCCTTCCTCCAGTTCTTCATGCCGAATTAATTCCAATACCGCTGTTTTCGTGACTTTTGAAATGAGATTCTTGAGGCTAAAATCGCCCTCTTTCCAATGCTGCAACTCATAATTTTGTATGTTAATTATTTCTCTAATTTCTCTAAAATGGGAGGTGCTTATTTTCCAGTTTGGCGAGTGATCAGTTACCACCCCCACTTATGGTTGAGCGACCTCGATCCTTGGTTCAATCACATCTGCTATCCATGTGTTGCGGCTGTGAGCTTCGTTTCATTGTTCGCTTTTAGAAAGTTGTGGAATGTCACGTTCCGGACGCTCCCTTGCAATCCCTTGTTCATCTTCTGGCGCGCTTGCCTCCTTCTCAAATCAGTTGATAAACTTAACTTGGAACATTTATGCTATATCATATGCATAAAAGTTACAATATATAATTAATTAATTAATTATATATATCATATTAAAATAATTAATTCCAAACAAACATTGCAGCCACTGCCGACATACTTGTTCGGTACGGTGCAAAATAATATTAAAAACAAATACTTAACTTAAAAGCGCATTCAAAAGCAAAACTTTCTTTATATTACGGGGCATAAGGAGCTCACTGAGAACACCAGGTTCCCACATTCTAATTCAATGCACACATGCCTACAAGCTTGGTTATCTCATAAATTTTAATTGCTATCTGAGACCCTTGGAGTGTGCCACGCCTCCCTCATGGAGTCCATAATATTATACAGACTTATTTATAACTAGCAACCTGTTCAGTCGCCCCTACCAGTGTTCTGGTGCAGAATTGCGAAAATAGTTGCAATGCATAATAATATTGCAGTCACGGGGAGTAATTAGTGCAAAAAGATTTCTTAGGCCCCTTAAAACAGCAATCATCATGACCATATTATGCCTCTGTATAAGTGCAATGGTGTTGGTGCAATAGATTGAGGTTATCAGTTGCAATAAACGTTTGTGCTTTCAAATTTACCTTAATTTATTCCGAAACGTAACGTTGAGCACCATGTGGCGATAAATGATACTATTGCTACCTCAGGAGCTTGGGACAGTCGAAGTTTTCCGAAGTGTTCTGATTATTTTCCTACGGCGCTTTCCGACAAAAGACGACACTATTGGTCTCTACATTTCTAAAAGACAATGAGATATAGGCCCTAGGCAGTGTCATTTATTTCACAAACTCCTCTTTCTTATCATTCTTAGAAATTTGTTTGAAAATTGCATTTGTCAGTGCTGTAGTTGGTAAATATCCGTTTCCCTATTCATTATTATCATTAGGGGAAAATGACCCAAATGTTACGTCCATTATACTGTACTGCTTATCATCCCCACTATAGCCACCACCACCACCACCAAAAAACGTTATATTTAAAAAATGTTTATTTTCTGGTAGTTTAATTATCATGTGCCAGTTCTGTAGCAGTATTCATTAACATCCATAAAACAAATAAATCCACCGGGTGAAGCCGGGCACTACTGCTAGTTATCAATATGCGAGATAACAAACAATATATGGTGGTGCAGGTGATTGTTTTAGGGATGAGGACTAAGAGTTATAAGTATACCCGTACATTTAGGAGAAAGTTGGCTATATGTACTTTGCTGAACATTTTGTTTAAATTTTAATTCCCGACATCGACCCCTGTAACATTTAAAATAATACAAATTAAGATTTATATGGCGTTCAGATTCCTAATGTTCTTATCGTGCTTTGGATAGAAAATGGAGGCCCATGGCCTGGTGTTCACGACTCGAGCTACAGTAGTCATGGAGAAAATGGAGTGGCATGGCCCCTTACAGAGACAGGTGGAAAACTGGTGGTCACTTCTTGATCTAATGTTGGCGTTGAGAAAATTGAGTGGCATCTCCTCTTACCGAGATAGATGGAAACTTGATGGACCCGTCTTTAGCTACTGTTGCCATGGAGATGGTCGGGCTTCCCATTCCTTCATCAGTTAATTTTCTGACTTTATTATCCTTTGCTCGAGTGCAAAAAGGCCGATATTAGAAGAATGAGAAAGACTATCGAAAATTCATATAGCCAGCGGTTTATTCTGGATCCTGAACTATGTGTAGGAAATATGTGGTTGAGATTGGTGGAATGGTGTAGATTTGTATACGGTACAAATATACATACAGACTTTCACTTTTATATATTAGATTACATGATGATTATTGTGTATGTGCAGTATATGATTCAAGCTTCAATCGCATGATTAGGACAACAGAAATAAAAACGAGATTTTAAAATGTCGCACAGCCGCCATCTTGTGGTTATAAAAACAATTGATATAAATTAGATGCCAGTGAATTACAATTTGTATAAGCATTTACCGTACCATGTTTCACTTCGCTCGGATGATAAATCGCGAGAAACGTCCATGCACGAAATGCGATTCGGAAATCTCGAAAGAAGAAACCACAGTATGCTGTGATGGAGGCTGCAACAGCTGGTTCCACAAGGAATGCACACCTATGACAACAACAAAATTCAATGGCCTACACTCAAAAAAGAGATCGCTTTTATGGATGTGCGAGACCTGTCGAACACGCCTGCAATCGCATGGTCTCCCCCCATCGACGCCAAACAGTCAAGAAATAAACCAACAGGTAAAAGAGATAGCCATAGAAAATAAGCAATCATGTGAAGACATCAAGGAAAAACTCGAAGAGATATCAGAAACCCTCATGAAAAAAATGACGCTCATCCTAGAGACACAGCTGCAACAGGCAGAAATACTAGCAAAACAATACCACCATAGAAGCCAGGACAACATCGCAACGAAAGAAACAGAGCAACCATCAAACTAACCGTCCATCACACCAGAAACACCAAATAAGAATAACCACCATTACCAAGCCAGATCATTATCAAATAAAGAATGGCCAGGATTACCTAACAGAAACAACAATCATGACACCACAACACAAGAAGAGACGAGAAGACAAGGCATCTTCCCAAGAAGACCCCCACAACTTGGAATGGGAGGTTCTGAAGTAGGCAAACTAAGAGCAGCACCACAATCAGCCAGGATCTTCGTAGGGAGACTAGACCCCGACACAACCGAAGAGGATATAAGAGATCACCTCACCCAAAACGGAATCAACACGATCATCAGCTGTGAACAACTCACCTCTCGCGGCACAAGCAAGGCTTTTAAAATCGGTGTGCCCATAGAGGAAAGGGAGTCAGTTTTGCAGGTGAATCTCTGGCCAGACAGAGTAATATACAGATCTTTTCGATTTCGAAGGCGATAACTTCAAAGGCAAACAGAAATTATACTCCTCGAACACCACGGAAAGACCCAGTACAGACGATGAGACCAAGTTAAAAGCCTTGCTATGGAATGTAGGACTGACATATGACATTCGTGTTGACCGGAATGAGCAACCTGAGAGACCTTGGAGTCAGGTCATACCCAGACCGACAGACGCTCAGCCTGGAAGAGAAGTCCGTATCAGAGGAGCTTTTGAGCATTTACAAGCCCAAGCTGATAGGAGGCAACGAAGAAATAGGCTTAAAAGATATCATCGACCGTTATTGGTAGGGTAAATGGTGTTAGTGATAGACCAGCCATTTCTGATCCAGGAAACCACGTGTACAAGAAGTTTCAGATAATGTACCACGGCCCATATAAAGTAATAAGGGATATAAGAAACAATGCCTATAGAATTGAGCAATGTGAAACGAATCATGAAGTAACCATGAATTCGGCAAATTTGAAAGTATACTATCATCCCGAAGACTTTGATGAAGCAAATGAACAAGCCCTGGTAGTGGAACTAAGTAAAAATGATAATTAATTCGTTTTAAGAGTAAATAGGAGTATGTTGAAAAACGGTACAGAGAGGGAACGTGAAAGGTAAGCAGCCAATTGTGAATGTGAACTGGAACAAACGTATTTTGAGCTAAAAGAGATAATTGAATTAATTGAAGAGGATAATTTCAATTTAAGGAAAGAAAATGAGGAAATAAAGAAACGGGTAGGGATATACCACACCCGTAACGAAAGATGAAATTCTGTAGACTCTTAGTCCAGAAATAAAAGGAAGGAAGAACGGGTAGGGACAGAGCGTGCCCAGCCTACACTATTACTGGATATGACTTTAAATTAGACGACCCAAATCATCGTGAGATTCTATGAGAGAAGGAGACCAGAAGGTGCTGCGAAAATTTATGATGGCTTCGATACTGAAAGGATGAAATGTTCTATGGAAAATACTTAAATAAATTTCCTCAGAATTCAAAAATTAATTTATCTAAGTAGGGGAGATTTGAACCCATGTGGACTGGTTGAAGTATCGAATCCATACCATTATATGCAAGAAAAAGGAGAAATAATGCGGACTTTAGAATGGATTTTAAAGGTTTTGGAAGGGTTAATAAGAAATTGGACTGTTTTAAGATGCCGAAAGAACGAGATACCACGAGTCACCAGAGCATGAGATCACTGTTGACGCTGCAGTAAAGGGCTGGCGCATGATTATAAATAGAGCTGGTATTTTTCCGTCCTGAGAGACAGAGAAAGAGTTTCGTATGAATCCATTACTCAACAGTAAATTGACAACGTTGCAATGACGCAAGTAAAGAAATAATTGAAATTAAGCCATTTGCAGGCATTTAACTAGAGAAATGAATCCGACATTGTTGATAATCCTGGGAAAGAGATTTTTGTGTGTGGAAAAGTTTGTAATATTTGCACAGGAAAGAAGTGCACATGAAGCATTACGTAAATAGTTATTCCCCGAGACCGAAGTTGGCAAGGAGGGAAAACAAAACTCCAATACCCACGCATCTCAGGAGCCCATTTATTTAATATCATGGGAGTGTATGATCGATTTTCGTAATTAAAGGGACCCTTTTTACAATTAGAATGAAAGCTTTTAGGAGATATATTTTTCAAAATTATACGACGATTATTTTAGAAGTTAGGGTTGGAGAAGGTATGAGTCTGATCTTTTTGTGGAAGATTTCAATATAAACCCAGGACGCGCCAGGAAGTGTATGCAGTATTCATCAGACCATGATAGGTCGTGTTACTCGGTATCGCAGACGAGCACCAATTATGGGATTCGCCGTCTAGTATCGTCAATAGTATCGCCGTGCGAAAAAGCATCAGAATCCTTGTTATAGGAAACATATCATCAAACTTCGGACTTTATAAATTTTACAAGTACAGTCAATGTTTTAAAGTGGACTTAAGCAATTACCGGCGATAGGGACTCGAACCTAAATAGTTTCAGCTAAAGTGTCAGCATCATAGTAGTTTGAAGTACCTAAGAACAGTGAACTATACAATTCTATCTCTACGTTAAATAACCAGATCAGGGTAAAACGTGATAGTATCACCTAGTGTTCCTGAATGAGGAGACTAGAGCGGGGTGCGATAGAATTTAGGAATCGAGATGCCAGGCTTTGTCTATGTTTAGACAAACGAACAGTAAGATATTGGAAATTATTCCAATAGTTAAATAACCGCAGCATCAGAGAGTAAAATCCACGTGTGGATTACCAGAGAAAGAAATCACTAGGTCGCCGTTATAATAGTTCGAGCGATTCTAGAAGTAGAACGTCAGTGACAGACTTATGTTAAACGAACAATTTAGCTACAAGCAAACTACGATATCGTGCATTAAATTCATTAAGCCGATAGTCGAAACCACGGAATAAGAGGATCAACCGTTCCAGTGAGGGTAGTTCCATCGAGACTTTCAATCATCCCGATAGGATCAGGAAGCTGACGTAAACAAAGTGCTACCCTTGGAGACGGGGAAAGCGAAGAAAATCACGTGTGTTAAGGCAAATGTAGCAAATGCCATAAGAGATAAATTTATATGTAATTCGATTTTAGGGAAATTTTTGAGTGTAATATATATCCTTTTTAGTGAATTTGTGTTTTAGTGAAAATGAACCCTAGAAGGGTAGTCTGTAAATTAAATATGATCAGTGTATATGTTTTATGTGATTTTGAAAAAGTGTTTCCGAGTGTAATTATGATCATTAATATGGCTTAAGAATCAGTAGGTGGGGGAAATGTTTCATCGTTGGAAAACCCGGTCTCTGACTGGAAGGATCATGTGAGTACTAATTTCAGGAGTATGTGTTTTGGGATGATTTGCGTAAAATCCTCAGAGGTTGAAGTAGGGATGTTTGAAAACATGTGAATTATAGGTTTCGCGATCTGAACGATTAATTTGATTGAAATATAAGTATTTTGAAGTATTAATTAATCCCTTGTGGGAAATAATCAGTGGAGTATCAGTATAATGGCAAATAATATAATTTATGTAATGCAAGCGCAATAATAATAATAATAATTAAATTAATTAATTATGTGATGAATTTTATATGGAATAGGTCGTAGGTGCGGAAGCTCCTTATATGAATTGTTAATATGTTGAGGAACCAGTAATGTTCTTAATGTTAAATATAGTTATTGTTGAGGGAGGCTAAGGCTGAATAGATTCTTTTCGAGACGAAGATCAAATGTTGATTTGAATTTTTATTATTTCTTTTTTTGAAAGTCAACTAGGCTATTTGATGTAATGAGCACCATATCGCGCATTTGTAATGATTTGTCACGCTAGGAACGCGTTGAAATGCTCGGTAAAATAATTGTGAGGGACAGTTAGTCGCGGTAATGTGTTATGTTGAATTATGAGCGCTAGTTGAGTGCAAATACCTTCTCTAAGTCGCAAATATGATGTGGTTGTATGCAATACTGGAAAAGGATGCAAATTATGTTGAATTGTGAGCGCCGGTTGAGTGCAAATACCTTCCCTAAGTCGCAAATATGATGGACAGTGGGTTATGATACCACTGGTCTTGTAATTCTTTGTTGTAAGTCCTCAAAAGTGGGATATGGTTCCCGAGGCAGTTTAAAAGGAATGAACTCAGATTCTTCCACGCCGAAGCCCCTTTTATATTTGTTGTTCCATTGATCCTCTTACCCACTAATGATGACACTTCATAATTATACTTTACCGAAGCTAAGAGAATAGGTCTGTAGAACCTAATAATATATTGTTGTTGATTTGCATTTACACGCCTTGTCTTTCAAAAGAAACGTTTGGGCGGCCGGTAGTTGGCGCTTTGTATTCCGTTTCAAGAGAGTGAGACCGTGGTCCCACTTTCCAAAGCCATAAATTAGCCAAGTGTTGAGACACACTCTTAGAAACTCTTTTATAGAGAAAGGTCTGGATCAAGCTCTCTGGTTCATGTTACACGGATGTGTTTAAGATTGTTTTAACGACCCAGTATTTGAACTGAGGTCCTTTTACGTTCATTATTATCGCTTGCAGAGTTCAGATCGTTGCTTCCTTATGATATAATTGTCTTTGAAGATAATACAAGAAAATCCCTAAGTTTATTATTAAATGATTTAATTTGTTCACGAGTTATGATGAAAATGTTGAGATATTTGGGAGTTATCTTAAGTTGACCTTGTCAGTAGTTTTCTATAACTCGGGAATACGCAAGTTTTTCCAGGCACGGTAGTGAGTTGGTAGCTTGAGAAGAGAGAAAAAATGAACATTGTGGGAGCCCAAAATAATTAATAAGTAGCCATACTATAATAATGTAATTAAAGCTAGATTGACTCATTTAAAGACTAAATGGTGTGTGTTTATTTGTTAACACGATGCATGTAAGATTCACCGAGGGATTCGGAGCTCGTTTGTAAGAAGTTGGGATTTGTGCTATATGGGAGTGAAACTCAGATGAAGTTTTTTGCTTTGTTTTTGGATAGCCATTATTTATTATTTGTGAATCATTATTTTGAATTCCTTGTTCATTTTTGGAACAAGTGTGAAGTGTAATGTCAGTGTTTTATGTTTATTTTTGTAGCGCCAGGTTTTTGAATAATTAAATGTTCTGATAATAGGATTTTGATTTTGTTTATTTTTGGAAGTGTATCCTATGCTTAATCCAGAGTGTGTAAGTCGCAGAGTGGGAGAACATACCATGAACCCCGATACTCCCGATTGAGCATTGCTGGCTAAATATGATTTGCATATTTCATTGTTGGAATGGGCACACTATCAACATACAAAGTTTCAGTTTGAAGATTGTAATAGATTCATAGATATTGATAACCGTCCAAATATTTCTGATGGTCGCCAGGTTGGATTTTTATTTTTTTACTATTACATTAAGATTATTGTGTATTTGTGGTATTCAAAATTCAATCGCATGATTAGAACACAAGAAGTAAAAACTATATTCTAAAAGTTCGCACAGCTGCCATCTTGTGATTACGCAAGCAGTTGAAATAAATTAGATGCCAGTGGATCAACATTTGTATAAGCATTTATCGTGCAACGCTTCACTATACTCGGATAGTTATTTCGCGAGAAACGTCCATTTAAATATTTATACTTCGCGTCGCCGCCATGTTGGATTTGTGCTCACCGGGTTACTGAAAGTCCTATAGGTGAGCATATGTTCATAACCTCTATGAACATTAAAAAAATCAGTTTCATTGCTGTAAAAGATTCATAGATATTGAGAACCGTTTAAATATTTCGGATGCTCGCCATTTTGGATTGTTTTATGTATAGGCCATAGAGTAATGTACCATTCAAGGAAGATTATTGCCAAGGTTCATTATTCATACTTTCAATTCGATCGCATGATTACGACACAAGAAATAAAACCTTAATTTTAAAATTTCGCACAGCCGCAATCTTGAGGTTATGTAAACAATTGAACAAAATTAGATGCCAGTGCATTACAATATGTAAAATCATTTACTGTACCACATTTCACTGCGCTCAGAGAGTTAAATCACGATAAAAGTCTATTAGAATGTTTCAACTTCGCTTGGCCGCCATGTTCCTTTTGTACTTTACAGGTTTATGGAAGTTACATAGATAAATGTTTATCAGTACCCTTTATCACCGTACAAAATTTCAGGGTGATATCTGTAATAGTTTCGGAGATATAGAATGTCAGTGAAATATTTCACACAGCCGCCATTCTGAGGTTATGTAAACAATTGAACTAAATTAGACTCCAGTATATTACAATGTGTATGAACATTTGCAGTACCAAGTTTCATAATGTTTGGATAGTTAAATCGCGAGAAAAGTCTATTTAAAATCTCAACTTCGCAAGGCCGCCATGTTGGTTTTGTAGTCACCAGATTTTTGAAATTCTCATAGGTGAACTTCTATTAGTGCCCTTTATCACCGTACATAATTTCCGGGCGATATCGGTAGTAGTTTCGGAGATACTGAATGCTGGTGAAATATTTCACACAGCCGCCATGTTGGATTGGTGAGACACAATAAAATTTGAAAGGCACGGTCGGGGTCGGCCAGAATATTGCTATGATGTTACCGAGTTTCATTGTAATCGCTCGAGCCGTTTATAAGTTATTAGGGGGACACACACACCTCTCTCTCTCTCACACACACACACGGACAGGTGATCTCATAAGCCTATTTTTCCGTAAAATGAAAATAGGCTAAAAAACGAGAAATATGGGTCGATTTCTACAGTACAAAATATGCTATGACTAGAAAGGATTGGAAGAAGGCGAATTACCATCATAGACATCTTGTCACAAGGCTTGCGGTGCATGGTTTCCACCATAAGTTATGCCGGACAGAGAGATTCCACGACCCATGCGCGACCTGTATATATCGTCTCTGTGGAGAGTTATGTGACAGATATCATGTCGTTACATATACTGTGCCCGCTGGCTGAAGGTTTCGGGGAGCCACCGGTTTCTAATGACCCTTCCGAGACCCTCTTCCAGTTAACACACAAGTATAGGGGACGACACATTCATAGGCTGGTGTTGCATAAAAGTCTGCACTCGGGGGTATCGGGAACTGGTGAGATTCGATTCTTAACCAGCTCAGAGGAATGCATCGATAACAAAACTAAGCAAGAAAAGAGAGGTCAGTCTTATGTTAAAATCACGAATAAATTTTATTCAGAATAGATCCCTAGCCTATCATGAGAGTTGCAAACGGCTAGTCCGATGCTATTCTGCCCAGAAAGAAAATATAAAAAAAGTTATAATTAAGTTCTAAATTACTCTCATGGTCCTAATACAAAATTGGAATAAGAACGAACAAGCTAAGAGAATGGCACGTAAGATCAGCCTTAAGCAATTACATCGAAAATGACTACGGGAGGATCAAACATCAAAAGGATCTACAGCAAAGCAAGACATTTACTTGTTTACAAATACTAGAAACATTTACATTTAATAGCAAGGGTAAAATGTGTCCTATGCTATGATGGTGCCATATCTAACATTTATCTTTAAATTTACGTGTTTAACTAGTCCTAAATATCATTCACTAATAAACGAGGCGCATTTATTACAAAGAAAATCAAGCTATGTGCACAACGTTGCTGAATAAAAAAAAAGCTATGCTAATACAACACAAATGCATGCAATAATTCAGCACTCTTATGGTTGTGCAATTGGCACTGCCTGCATACTCGATTTGTTACTGTTTGTAACAAGTGGTCATAGTTTTAAAGTGTTAAGAAAGTAGAAAAATAGGAAAGCTTGCAAATGCGATGGTAATTAAATAATTACATCGACTCATATTGCTACCAATCTGATGTGTGTAATACAATTATCACATCACCAATTGGTTGTCGACTATGCATGTAAAAATGTTTCAAAATGTATCTAAAATAACTTAACAATAACTAAGTGTCGAACATCTGGTCCAGAAAATATTTTATTTTTAGTATTTATTATCTTTATTTAGGCTCAGGGGGAATTATGAGATTTGTTTAGTTTCACAAAATCCTATCTTTGATTATTAAAACTTCACACAATTATTTATTCCTCACGGTATAGTTGTTCAGTTTATGGACCTTTAAATAGCATTCAGTGTACTCAGGTAACGTGTGTATCCAACTAATGCATAATAACTTAATAGTTTATTAGACACCTTGTGTCTCCAACAATACTTCATTATTATTATTAGACACCCTGTGTCTCCACCAATACTTCATCATTATTAGACATCCTGTGCCTCACTCTTACAATTACGGATTCATCAATCCTGGCAACATCGGTTCGGTACAACTGCAGTAGTTCGTTACCACCGGAATAACCACAATTACATGTCGGAGGTATTAATCCACCATCACGACTCACTTCACTAATACAATAACAATGTTACTTACAATAAGTGTGGATCCCTGAATAATACACGTTTTAAATACTGGTCATAAAGGTTATGTGTGCAGAAAACACATTCTAACAACGCTTTGAATTAACATGAAGGCTCCTGATACAAACTAAAGTGTGAGATTGGGCATTCATTAAATTGACTCTTCCCTGAATGAGGTCAAACCTATGTTCTCTGGTTACAAAATACTGTTTCTTTCATTGCCTGTCTGGCTTCTCGTAAATAAATAAACCTGTTTTTAAGTATTGATCTGGCCAAACAAATGTGAATAACGGAACTCTGCATTCCGATTATATAATACTAGGAATTTCACAGACTTCTAAATAAATAATGCACTGCCTAAGATCTAGTGTGCTGTGTAGTGGTTTTGCTTGTACACATTGTAACCTTGGCCTTGTTTTAACATCTGCCTAAACTAGTTCCTTTGTCATCAGCTTGACAAAATAAAAGTGAATAATAACTGTTCTGAAATGATACAAAATGGACATTGGAATACTGCCTTCCTGGCGTTTATAAATGTATAACGAAACTGTAACTTTCCACAGGTGTTCTTATAACAGCTACCTGCGCTGTGCACTAAAAATGATACCATACTAAAATTAATCTACTGTTTCCAACTCATTACAATTACGCTACTGATACATGATCTGACTTACAGATTGCAGCGACCCTCGTTCGAGACCCGCCATGAGGTGTTATAAGCAGTCTCCTCTATGGTCTTAAATCATCACATCATCGTATCGGGCATCTTCCGTCATCAATTCCCCACGCATGACTTAGTAATCCATTTCCATTGCGTGGTTGGGGTTATATTCGAAAGATAGATGATTCAGTAGCTCCATAATGTTACCGTTGGTTGTACAATTACACATTTTTAAAGTAAACTTGCACTCACAGACTCTAAGGTGCGGTAAAAAATTGCCCATTTTTTCACTCCGCCACTGGCGTTAAATTATCGCTTGTGGGATGCTCACTCGCAACTTTTACTAAATATTTACACAAAATTATAAATCGAAATCACTGCCCATCCGGAAAAACATAAAATATACTTCCAGATTTGCACAGTTTATCAGCTTCACAGTTTATGATGCACTTAGGTATGTGACCATGTAGTCGTAAAGTTTGCTAACATGCTTCCATAGTTTTACCTCGTCGTTCAAACATATTTCACAGTTTAAATGTTAATACATATCTCCAATCACTAGATTATTAGATTATGCCCTGAAGGCTGTCCATTCGATTAATATACTTGGATTTTTCCATAACCCATGGGTTCCCTTCACGGAACGTGTCCTTACTCGTGCTTCAACATGCACATAGGTGTAGCTTCATCAAACGACAAGAAGGTAGTGGCTTCACAAAGCATGGCGTTCACTCAGGACATGAGTTAGGCGCGTAAATTGACGGTTTCGCTGATCTGCGAAGTATACCGTATTTTCAATAAGCAGAATTACGTTGATGCAATTATAGTTGATTTGTAGAGTGTCTAAAGTGCATAAATTTTTTATTATAAGCGATATTGCTTCGGATTCTTCCCGCCGCTCGCAGGATATGTTCAGTTACTTTTCAGCATGGATCTTGGTCTTTATTAGCTGTGCAAAGATGCGTCAACAGGCGCAGTTCAGAGAGATATGTATCGTTGATCAAGTTTTGTTGTGATTAGTGTTTATGCTAATTTGTATGGCAATTTTGCTTCAATAAACATGTTATTAAATATATAAATTTTGCGTCCCCGCCATGTTGGATTTTTGCTCACTAGGTTGTTGAAAGTCCCATGTGTGAACTTATGTTTATAGCCTTGATCAACACACAAAATTTCAGTATGTTTAATAGTTCAGATGGACGCCATATTTGACTTTTATATATGAAGGCCATAGAGTTAAATACTATTATATGACGATTATGGTGAAGGTTCTTTATTCAAGGTTGACTTCGATCGCATGACTAGGACACAATAAATGAAAACTGAATTTTAAACTTTGCACAGCCGCCATCTTGAGGTTATGTAAACAATTTAACTGAATTAGATGACAGTGCATTAAAATGTGTATAGAAGCTTGGTGTAGCAAGTTTCACTGCGCTCGGATGGTTGAATCACAAGTAAAGTCTATTTAAATGTTTCAAATTCGCTTGGCCACCATGTTCATTTTGTAGTTAACAGGCTTTTGAAAGTCTCATACGTGAACCTCTAGTAGTGCCCGTACAAAATTTTGGGGTGATATCAGTAATAATTTCGGAGATATTGAAATATTTCGCACAGCTGCCATGTTGGATTGGTGAGACGTAATGAAATTTGAAGCGCAGGGTCGGGGTCGGCTATCATTTTACTGAGTTTCATTGAAAGCGCTCCAGCCGTTTATATTTTACTAGCAGAAGTACCCGTTTTTCGAACGGTGTTCGGTGTTAACACCAGACATGAGCTACTGTTGCAATGTATTCATATTCATATTCATTCATTTATTTGCAGTGGGGGGTGTGTCCCCCGGTGGCAAATTGTATATACATAACAAATAAATAATTATACATAACAATTCAATAACAATTATACAACAATTAAACTGGAGTATTTACACAAATAGTCAGTCTTTTCTTAAACACACCTATATGTTTGGGAAAAGGCTCTAAGACTGCGGCAGGTAGAGAGTTCCAGTTATCAATGGCACGGTTTACAAAAGAATATTTACCATAATTTGTTCGCTGTGGTCGGCCCTTAACTTTGAAAGGATGATCGCTCCTACCCATGTAAGTGGGCTTTCCCAATCGTTTGCTAAGCTCACCCCATGCTGGTTGATTTGTATACGTGTTGTACATAGCGCAGAGTCTAGATTTCATCCTTCTAGCCTCCAGTGATTCCCACCCAAGTTTCTTTAACATACGGCTCACACTGCTCCTGGGATTAAAATCACTGAGCACAAATCTAGCGGCCTTTCTTTGTACCATTTCCAACTCATTGATGAGCCCTACTTGATATGGATCCCAAACCGCCGAGGCATATTCCAGAATAGGTCTTACAAGTGACAAATAGCCTAATTCTCTAGCAGAGGTACTACTTCCTTTTAATACCCTCATTACAAAGTGCAGGTATTTGTAAGCTTTTGAAACTACACATCCTACATGACTACTCCATTTCATATCATTCCTTACGTGAACGCCCAAATATTTTCAAGAATCTTCTTCTACATGTATTTCCGAGCCTATGTTATATTGAAAATCCTGCTTTCGCACTTTCCCTATTTTTAAGAGACTACATTTTCTTGTGTTTATTTTCATTTTATTTACAATCGCCCACTTATAGACCAGGTTCAGGTCCTCTTGAAGCACTGCATTGTCTTGTGAGTCATGTATCTTTCGATATATTACACAATCATCCGCAAACAATCGACAGTCACTGCGAATCCCATTTGGTAAGTCATTTATAAATGGTTAGCGGTTTGTCATTCCTTCATAAGTTTATCAGAACTGAAGATAGTTTTCTGGGAATATCACACACACTGTTAATTTAAGGGCCTTAAAATGTGGTTTTCGGACACCCTATATCGACTCACAAATTTTGTGTCTCACATTGAGAAGCGCAACAAATGCTCTGGTCGTCCTTCTAGGATAATTTTTATATTTCGCCTTTTTTAGCATGTATTTTGGGAAGTTTTCCCTATATCCACCTTTCTACTGTATGAAAAGTACGGTGAAGAATTTTATAAATGATTGGTGTATTGACTCTCGTGGATGCCATACCTAATTTTACGATGCACCAAGCATCCGAACACCAGTTATAGGCGTACATACAGATACACAGAAAGACAGAGAGACAATTCTATTGTCTACAACATATCACCCAGATATCCAAATATGGGTATATCTACCACACAGTATCAAATAAAATCGTCCATACGATGAACCCGTATGTCGAGAAAAAATAAATAAAAAATAACTGATGAGTCAAAATGTGTTCTCAAACTAAATTCAACTAACGTGTACTTCATAATGTGAAATAGATTTGAAAGCCTTGTAGACGGAACGCAATACATGTCACATAAAAACTGACCCTCTACCTTGTGTTAGGTCCCCATACACAGGAAGACCCCTTTCATAAATTACAAATGCTTGTGGTGCATGATAATAAAGGTTCATTAGCCTCAATTGGCCCAAATTCCTAAAAGCAGCGAAATATGCTGATTCAATTCAGGAATTTTTAAAAATGATGTTGCTGTTTGGAGATATAATATACCTTCTGTACTATATGTCGCACGTGAAAATTGCGTGAAAAAATTCTAGGTTACCCCTTGACCCCTTTAATAGCATTGATGAATTATACAGTCTACGTTGGTTCCGTGATAACCTAATAGCCATTTGCAAACTTTCACTGAAATGTAATAAATGGAGTGACATTGCTTCTTACAGAAATAGATGGAAAGTTGGATGCCACCCCTTAAGATGATGTTGTCATGGTTACCGAATTGCATTCCTTCATTAGTTTGTTAAATTAAGTTTAAATTAGTTTTATGGGAATACTTCAGAAACTGTTCGTTTTAGAGCCTTATAATGTAGTTTTCGAGGACCCTTTAGGGCCCCCGAGTTTTGTTTCTGGCACCGAGGGGCTTTGTCTCGTCGTTGTACGCCATAATATAATACTAATATAATAATATAATATAGGGATAGGAATATAATATACCTGCCAGACCACACCCGCAGGTGTAAATCGCGCGAAAAAAAAATCTAGAGTACCCCTTGACCCCATTAAGTGCATTATAGGTATTGATGAACTTTACAGCTTAATTTGGTTCAGTGATAAACTTCTAGCCTTTTGAAAACTTTCACATTAACGTAATTAATGGAATTGCAATAGATGGACCTCTGAGAATCTGTTGCCATGGTTACCGGCTTGCGTTCATTCATTAGTTTCATCATAACCTTGCACAGTTTCCAGCCCCAGGCTGGGTCTGTTTGGAACATAAGCCTCGCCATTTAGTTCTTTCTTCCCACCACCTCTCCGCTGTCACTCTGGTCCAGTCCTCGCCTCTCTTCTTGACACATTCCTCCACTCCTTTCAGCCATCTATCTCTTGGTCTTCCCCTTGGTCGTTCCTTCTGCATCTGCATCTCATGTATCCTCTTGGGAATCTTCTTCTCATCCATTCTCTTTAAGTGTCCATACACCTCAGTCTTGATGTCTCAATCCTACCTTGCAAGGGCTCCTCTTTCACCATTTCCCTGACCTTTTCATTCCTCACCCTGTCTCTTCTTGTTACTCCGATCCTACTTCGCAGGAACTTCATTTCACCTACCTGTATTCTGCTTATGTCTCTTTTCTTCATTGTCGAAGTTTCTGAAGCATAGGTCAGTATCGGGATATAGTAGCTTCTGTATAACACTTCCTTGCTTTTTTGTGGGACATCTTTATTCCACACTAAGCTCCTAATGCTACTCAGAAATGCTTCTGCCTGTCTGCCACGTTCCGTAATCTCTTTGTCATTTCTCCCATTTTCCTCCACTATACTTCCCAAGTACTTGAGACTTTCCACCTTCTTCAGCTGTCCACCTCCAAGTGTTATCCCACTCATTGGTCTGTCCTTTTTCCTGGTCGTTAACAGGATCTCACATTTACTGATGTTTAACTTCCATCCGTACTCTCCCACTGTTTCTTCCCAAGCCTTCAGTTGCTCCTGAATTTCCTCCTCCTTGTTTCCCCAGACCATGAGATCATCTGCAAACACCATTGCTTTCATCTTATCTTCTCCTATCTTTCCTGCTATCCGTGTCATTACCTCGTCCATAACCACAATAAAGAGAAGAGGTGACAGCGCACTACCCTGTTTCAGGCCACTCATTTGTCTGAACCAGTCTGTTCTTTCCCCTCCTACTTTCACACAACTCACACTTCCACAATACATCTCCTTTACTCTGCCTACAGTCTCTTTTCCACTCCCATGTTTTCCATTGCTTTCCAAACCTTCTCCCTACACACACTATCATAGGCCTTTTCGATGTCCAGGAAGGCCATCAACAGATCCTCTCCAAATTCGTAGTGGAGTTCCTGGAGCTGTCTCACAGAAAATAAGAGATCCACAGTTGATCTCCCAGGTCTGAATCCATACTGATCCTCTCTCAATTTTCTCTCCACTTTGGCTCGTATTCTACTTTCTAATATATTTTCATATATCTTGGCACAGTGAGGTATGAGTGTGACTCCCCTGTAATTTCTGCACTCCTTTCAGTTTCCTTTCTTAAATATTGGGACAATTAATCCTTTCTTCCAATCTTCTGGGGTCTTTTTCATATCACCCTCATCACACGGTACAGCCACTGTTTCCCAACCTCACCTGCTGCCTTCACCATTTCAACACTCACTTCATCCACACCTGGTGCCCTTCCCCCTTTCATCTTGTCTATAGCCATTTCCAGTTCTCTCCAAGTCAGGTCCTTTTCCATTCCTGTGTTGTCTTCTCCATCTTCCAATACATTGTCTTCCTCCCTATGACCATTTGGATTCAGCAAATCCTCAAAGTACTCTTTCAACACTGTCTTGAGTGTTTCTTTGTTGTGTACCTCATTTCCGTTTTTGTCCATCATTACCACATCCTCTCGCAGACATCTTCTCTTACTTTTGACCATCCCATAAAGTACTTTCATATTTCCTCTGCTGTCTTCCTCCATCATCTCTGTCCACTTTACCATCCACTTCTTCCTCTCCTCTGCGACAATCTTGTTTGCTTCTTTCTTCTTTATCTTATAATCTTCCCTTGCCAGATCAGTTCTTTCCTGGAACCACACTCTGAAAGCCTTGTTTTTCCTTCCCACAGCTTCTTTTACTCTCTCATTCCACCATGGTGTCTTTTTACACCGCTTTCTGTTGCTTGTTCTTCCTCATACTGCCACTGCAGCTTCCACCATTGTGTTTTTGAATTGCTTCAATTCCTCTTCCCCTGTTTTAGGATTGTCTGTTGGCATCCTTTCCCTTATTATCTTCTGGAATTCTTCCTTGACTTCCTTTTCCTTGAGTTTCCATACTTTGATTCTCCATTCCTGGTACTCTGTCCTCTTGCTATCCTTAACAACTCCCAGGTTCATTACAAGTATTCTGTGGTCGCTATATAAGGCCTCTGATGGTATTACCTTTATATCTCTGACACTTCTCTTCATTTCCCAGTCGTACAGCATGTAATCTACCAAAGATTTCTTTGTTAAATCACTGCTGTACCACGTTACCTTGTGGCTTTCTTTCTTCCGGAACCAGGAGTTGCCTACCACTAAACCGTTTCTCTTGCAAAAATCCAGCAACTTTCTCCCTTCTTCATTCCTGCTACCCCATCCTTCTGCTCCCAATACATTTTCATATCCTTGCCTTTCACTTCCTACATGTGCATTCAAATCTCCCATGACATTGATGCTCTGACCATTCAACTGCTGCTGTAGCTCCTCCTCAAAGTCTTCCTTCTCTTGAGCTGTACATCCAACTTGAGGGGCATATACCTGGGCTATCTCCAGGCTTCTTCCCTTTACAGTTACTCTGATCTTCATGATCCTGTCACTTATTCCCTTTACCTCTTCCTTCATTCCATCTCTCACAACTACTCCTACTCCGCTGCTCCTTCCTTCACTGTTCCCACTCCAGTACAACCGGTACCATTTCCTCAGTTCTCTGCGACCTTCTCCTTTCCATCTTGTTTCTGCCAAGCCCAGTAAATCCAGTTTTCTTCTCTCCATCACATCTACAATCTCCTCCACTTTTCCTGTCAGTGTCTGTATGTTTAATGTCCCAACTCGTAGTCCATTAGCACATCCGGGTCGTCGTCGTTTGCATCCGTCCTTTCCGAGGCCTGTTCCTGGTTTGAAAGCAAATATGATATCCACTACTGGCTTGCTAGGCCTATCGTAGCTTCACCCGTCACTTTTCAGGGTTCCCATAGAGCCTTCACAGCTACCGTAGCGGTCCCGGGGCACACAAAGTCCCCACTGTACTTCACCCCTACAGGCAATCCCCTACTTCATTCCGCTGCCCGTCTCCCACCACGTGGAGGAGGGGTTGGACTTGTGGGAGAACGTTCATTAGTTAATTAAATGAAATTAGTTTTCTGGGAATATCTCAAAAACTGTTGGTTTTAGGGCCTTAAAATGTGGTTTTCGTGGACCCTTTAGGGCCCCCGAGTTTTGTCTTTCACATTTAGGGGCTGAAAATGAGCTTTGTCACGTCCATCTACGCCTATTTTGGCATGCATTTTAAGGGAGTAGGCCCCCTTTTATGAGAGGTACGGAGAAGAGTTACATCAATGATTAGTGTCGTGCCTCTGATGGATATCTGTACCAAATTTTACGTTGATACACCCAGCCGTTCTCGAGTTATAAGGGAACAATTTGTCCACAGACAAACAAACGGACAGACAAAATAAATTCGCTCGCATCCATCATAAAACAGTCTGAAACGCGTAAATAACTCAAATTTCCGTAAAAATTCAGAAAAACCAGACAAACTTTCATTTTATATAGAGAGAGATAGGCTGCACCGCTCGGTGTTGACCGTGTTTTCTTCTTCTTCTTTTCGAATCACCCACTTTGGGGTACGTCAGATCAATCACTTCTTAGATGCTTGTGTTCTCCTTTTCTCCCAATACTTCTTCATTCTATCTGATCTCCTCTATCTTTCCTCTTGTGATATCTGCATCGGTTTTCTGGAGGCGGCTCTGGCTTGGAACTTCTTGGTGTTGTCTTTGGTCACGGTTTTGGCTGTACCATTCATCAACATGATTTCAGTTATCTGAAGCTCTCGCAGGTCCTTTTCCACTTCCGTAAACCAATTAGGTTTGATCTTCTTTTTGGAAAAGAAGTCAAAGATTTTCTTGGTTAATCGGGCAGGATTCATCCGGTATATGTGTCCATAGAAATCAATCCTCCTTTTCCGTATGGTATCTGAAAGTCTCTCCGACTTCACATACAGGGTGTCGTTCCTATAGAAAACTTGTTTGTTATTTTGGAATTTAGGACCCATGATCTTCCTCAAAATTTTTCTCTTTTTGATTTCCAATTTTTCCATTTGCCCTTGTCTCCTCAAGACTAGTGTTTCTGCTGCAAAGAGTGCCTCTGGATTAATTACAGTGTTATAATGCCTGATTTTAGTGTTCCAGAGAGGGATTTCTTATTGTATGTATTTTTGGTTTTCTGGAAGGCAAGTTCCATTTAGATTCTTCTCGCGTCCATTGTTTTTCCTTCAAGGTTATTCCAGTCGATCCATTCTCCTAAGTATTTGAAACTATTAACCACCTCGATTTTATTAGTTCCTACTGTAATTCTCTTGGGCACATCCAAACTATTTGACATAATTTTAGTTTTCTTCAAAGGAAATCTTAAGTCCTATTTTCCCCGCCATCCCTTGTAATTCTGTGATTTGTTCTTTGGTTTCCTCCCATGTTTCTGCAAGCAGCGCCAAGTCTTCAGCAAAGGCCAATCACTTAATCGTGATTCCTTTGTTTTTTGTTCCTATACGTATTCCCCCTCGTGTTTTCGCACTCCATTCTCTCATAGATTTTTCAAGTGCGCAGTTGAACAACAGGGGGGAGAGACCATCCCCCTGCCGGACCCCTGTTCTGATCTCAAATGGTTCAGACAGTTCGCCCATGAATCTAACTTTAGAGGACGTATTCGTGCGCGTCTCCTTTATGAGGGCTAGGGATTTCCTGTCCAGGCCAAACTTTTCCAAAATATTGAGCAACGACTCTCTGTCGATGGAATCGTAAGCTTTTTTGGAAGTCTACAAAGGTCACTATATACGGTTTCGCCCTCTGCTTCTGGTACGCTATAATGCTTATGAGATTTAAAATTTGTTCAGCGCAAGATCTCCCCTTTCTAAACCCTGCTTGATACTCCCCAAGTGGCAGTCCAACTGTGGTTCTGCTCTTTCTAATAACCCTCTTGAAAATATCTTGTATGTCACGTCCAGCAGTGAGATCCCTCGGTAATTGCTAAGATCCGATTTCGAACCTTTTATGTGAAGAGGGTGTATCAGGGCCATTTTCCATTCCACTGGAATGATCTCTGTCTTCCATATCTCCTCAAAAAGCTTTTGGAGTGACCCAATCGCATCTTCACTGGCATACTTCCATAATTCAGCTGTTATCTGATTTTCTCCAGATGCCTTGAAATTTTCCATACGAGTCAGTATCTTCTGAATCTCTCTTACAGACGGGGGTTTAGAATCATGTTTGGGAGACGATTTTGGTCCACAATCGAAAGACATCTTTTGGAGTGGTTCATCGCAATTTAGGAGTTCATTAAAGTAGCCGGCTAGAATTTTACAGTACCCCTGTTACTATATGCCACGTTCCCGTTTTCGTCCTGAAATTGGAGAGTTGGGGGGTCATATCTGCTTAGGTTTTCCTTGAACACCCGATAATAGTTTCTCATATTGTTCTTCGCAAAGTCATCATTTATCTTCCTGAGTAGTTGGTCGCCGTGCTCCTTCTTTACTTTCTTGATCCCCTTGGACACCGTCTTCCTGGTTTCCAAAAAGTGTTGCCAGGTACTCTCGTCCTTTTTGGTTTGCCAAGCGTGCCACGCCTTCTTCCTCAGATCAAGTAGTCTATCACACTCGTTGTTCCACCATCTATGCTTCTTCGTCTTTGTAACAGGAGCAAGTTGTTCTGCCTTGGTTAGAAGACTCTTCTCCATCTGCCTCCAGTCCTGGCCTTCTAGGTCTCTGGTTAATGTGTCCCATTCTTCCATGTTCTCCATAATTTTGTTTGGATCATATCTTCTTCGTATATGGTTGTTCCTTTGAAAGTTACTCCTAGGAAAAATCTTCAGTTTAACTTTTGACAAGTAGTGGTCTGAGTCAAGGTTAGCTCCTCGGAGAACCCTAACATTTTGAATTTCCTTATGAAACTTCCGCTTTATTGCAACATGGTCCAACTGGAATTCTCCGAGGAGGGGATTAGATGATATCCATGTCTTCTGTTTTCTAGGCAGTTTCTTAAAGCTAGTCGATTTTAAGACCAAGTTATGTGCCTGACAAAATGAGCCTGACACCATTTTGGTTCGTTCTGTTAAGTGCTGGGTAGCATCCCACTATATGCCTGAACTTCTTTTCTCTCCCCACTTGGGCGTTAAAGTTCCCTAACAGGATGACCTTATTTTTGTCTGGGATCTTCTGGATCGCATCGTCTAGTTTATCCCAGAAAAGTTCTACTTTTACCTTATCCTTTTTGTTGTCGATGTTTATAGGGGCATGAATATTCACAATTGTATAAACTTTGTTGGTCGACTTGAACGTGAGTGTGGATAGCCTTTCAGAGGTGGACTCGAAGCTTATGATGGAGTCTAGTATTTTCTTGTCAACTATGAATCCTGTCCCAAGATGAGGGACATTTTTCATTACTCTGGCCCCTGGTTTCCCCTTGAGTATACTGAATCTTCCCGATTCAAAGCTGTTCTCATCTAGGAATCTGGTCTCTTGCACAGCCGTTATGATAATTCTATGTTCATTTAGTGTGTCTGTTAGAGTCTTAAGTTTCCCCACTTTCAAAAGTGAATTTGCATTAAAAGTGGCTAGGTAGTTTATTTTCCTGTATTTTATTGTGTTCGAAGTTCCAAGACTCTCCGGCTCGTCTTTGTGTGACAATGCAGACTCCCCAGAATCCGAATGTCTGCTTGTGGATTGACCACCTGAGGTAAATAGTTTCACATCACACCGCTCCATGATTGATAATTCTTTTAGTTTTGGAGGTGACTTCTAGAGCCACCATTTTTACAACCGATGTTGATAACTCCGGATGATTATTTACAGCTGCCCCTGACATGGAGACAGACGCTGACCAAAGGCCGCCCAATGTGGGAACAGTCGATCTTGGATTTTAAAATCAGACTGACAGTCTGAATTCATTTATGTTTCGTGGTTGACTCCACTATGTTCCTCCACCCTCTCAGCCGTTGGGAAATGAAATTCGTCTTCCGCCTTTGAGACCGTTGACCACGTATCGCCTAGTAACCCTAGGTAGGGGCCCTATGACAGAGTGCTACCATCCGGAGCCAGATGTACCCTGTTTTTTACGAGGTCGATACTCCTCCCGCTCCTCATTCCTCATCACATGACCGTGTTTTATTGCAATCATTTAGGGTTAATTCGCTAACCGTTGAACATACACGAAAACTGATAAGAACCTTTCGGATAGAAAATTAAATTTTAAGGCTCACATATACCATCAAAATTTTGCTATTTCTTAGCGATCTTTTTATATTTGAAATTGAAATATGAAATTTTGAAAGCAAACGGTGTAGTGACGTCACAAATGTGGGTTTTACTCGCTATCCGTTGGAGATACACGAAAAGAAGTTTGTTATTTATTAGCATTCTCTTTTTATTTGAATGGAAATATGTAAACAGTCGCCATTTTTAAATAGTGCAAAATATCGAAATCAAAAGTAGCCTATGTGTAAACCTGATAAAGCTCATATACAATCAACATTTTGCTAATTCTTAACGTTCTTTTTTTATTTGAAATGGAAATATGGAATTTTAAAACCAATCGGTGTAGTGACGTCACAAATGTGGGTTTTACTCGCTAACCGTTGGAGATACACGAAAAGTGATATGGACCCTTCGGATAGAAAATTAAATTTTAAATCACGCATGTGCCATCAAACGGATGCTATTTCTTGAAATTATATTTTTATTTGAAATGGAAATATGAAAATAGTCGCCATTTTTAAATAGTGTAAAATATCGAAATCAAAAGTAGCCTATGTGTAACCATGGTAAATCAGCTACATCCATGCAAAATTTCATTTCAATCGGCTTTGCGGTTCTTGCGTGATTGAGTAGCAGACAGACAGGACGACAAACACCATAACATTTTTAGCCTACTTTCGATTTTTGCAAAAAATGAAAGTAGACTTATGAGATCAACACAGGGCGAAAAAAGTGTGTCTGTCTGTGTGTGTGTATGTGTGTGTGTGAGTCTGTGTGTGTGTGTATGTGTGTGTGTGTGAGTCTATGTGTGTGTGTGTGTGTGTGTGTGTGTGTGTGTGTGTGAGTGTGTGTACTCTGAATGTCTGTCCCCCCCCTATCAATTCGAACACGGTGAATGCGAATTGAACGAAATTTGGTACAAAGGTAGCACTCGCAAAGGACACCTCAGTGTCATGTTTTATATCGCCGCCATCTTTACTAAAACTGAATGGCGGCCACTCAAACGTTCAGAACGTAAAATCAAATAACGACTAACCAAATCATCCGATCTCTACCAAATTTGGTAACAACATACCTTCGTATAGGATGCGTCTTGTGACCAAACTACAAGGTCGTCCGCCATACCACTTCAGGATAGCGGCCGTGCGAATTATGCAAACTTTATAATCCATATCATGGGACCCACCAGTTCCAATTATCGAGCCGAGAATCGTTTTAACTGTTCTAAAGGAAGAGGCACGTTCGAAATTAAAAGTTTATTTTGTAATACTATAGTGCAGACGTGATTTTAAAAAGCTGAGCCGATTCAGTAATAAGACAAGATGGCAGCGGATATCTTGTGCCTGACTTATATTTCACTAATTTGAGTATTGCATGCAATATAGCGTACTGATACAAAATAAATAAACTTTGTATGAAATGCTTTATATATAAATAATATACTCCAGTGATTAAATCGTTTAGTATAAATCATTATTTGCTAACAAGTTCTATGTAAGTCATTTTATATAGAACGATATTCGTTGACACAATTAGCTCAGTGGTAGAGCGTTAGCCTATCGCTCAAATGCCTATGGTTCAAACCCGATCAGAGCTATTTTTTTTGCTTGAAATGTTATATGTTTATTGTTTTGTAATGACTCAGATGTTTTAAAATTAAGCGTTATATTGTGCATATTGTGGTGTAAAATATATATTTAATTAAAACATAATTCGCCAGCAGATTTACTCGAGACATCTAGCTGCCAAAAAGGTAACTGCACGCCGACCTACTTATTAACTTCCAGATTTTATTGAAAAGTTTCTTCTTCTGGCCGCTAGAATGCACTCGCTCTGTTAGGATTATATTGTTCGATATTTCACCACTAGATGTCACGACTAGTCTACGTGGGGCTCCATTGATTACTATACCATTGGCATTCTATGCGCATCGAATTTGAAGAATGACAAGATGATACTACGATACATTTTTACTTTTTATTTTAAAGGGTTTGTAACAGCCTATTTTGCGTTACTTGAAAATGTTATTTGAAGTAAAGAACAAAACGATTTCACATAGTAACTGAATTCAAGCCGTTGGTGTTAGTTCAGGTTATTAATTACCACTTTTATTTCAGGCAAATAGCAATCGAAAATATCCACATAGTTTGTACACACACGTCTCTGTAGGGTCATGGAAAGATTTGTTAATTCAATTAGGGTTGTGAAAGCCATGCACAACCAGACGTGTAAAGACATGCCTCAACTCAAAGTTGGATGTTGCCCACGGCAGGTCGTATATGTAATAATAATAATAATAATAATAATAATAATAATAATAATAATAATAATGTTATTGGTTTTACATCCCTTTTAACTACTGCTGCTTTTAGAGACACCGGGGTGCCGGAATTTTGGCCCGAAGGGGATCATTAACGTGCCAGTAAATGTACTGACACGGCTCCCTCGCATTTGTGCACCCTCAAATGCCAGCTGACTGCGCCAGGATACGAACCTGCAACCTAGGGCCCAGCAAGCGAGAACGTTACCGCTGAGCCACGCAGCCAGTCCGGTCGATTATGTCTCCAGATCCATAACATTCTTGATATACTTCTTATCTTTCTTTCTTCAATGATGGTAGCAGTTTTTATCTAGGTTGTGGCGTTTGGTAGAGGTAAATCGTTTCTAAGGTCTTCAACAAAGAATAGTTCTATTATACTCTTTGATAATAACAACGAGTTATAACTATACTCATACATTTAGGAGAAAGTAGGCTATATGTTCTTTACTGAACATCTTGTTATATATTAGTATGATTAGTGGGGGGGGGGAGGGGATACACACACATAGGCTAGACACACGTACACGGGCAAAAGGTGACCTCATAAGCCTATTTTGTTCTTAAATGAATGGATAAATGTTTTTTTTTTCATGAATTAAAATAGGCTAAACAAGTAGTTCCGTGAAGAACTAAAGACTATTTTCATATATCCTACTTACGTTAATTGCCACTATCAACATACAAAATTTCAGTTTGATTGCTGAAATAGATTCGTAGATATTGAGACCCATCTAAACATTTCGGATGGTCGACATGTTACATTTTTAGAAATGTTGATCTTAGAGTAATACACTATTACATGAGAATTATTGTGGCGGTGTAGTATTCATACTTCAATCGCATGATTAGTACACAAGAAATAAAATCGAGATATTAAAATTTCGCCCAGCTGCCAACTTGTGGTTTGAAAACAATTGAAATAAATTGGATGCCAGTGGAATAAACCTTGTATAAGCATTTACCGTACCAAGTTTCACTGCAGTAACCACGAGAAACGTCAATTTAAATATTTATATTTCTCATCGTCGTCATGTTGGATTTTCGCTCACCAGGTTATTAAAAGTCCCATAGGTGAACGTATGTTCACAGCCTCAATGAACTTAAAATATTTCGGTTTGATTGCTGTAGGCCTAATAGATTCGTAGATATTGAGATCCGTCAAATTACTTCGGATGGACGCCATGTTGGATTCTTATCTGTATAATCAATAGAGTTATGTACCATTAAATTAAAATTGTTGCGTAGGTTCATTATTAAAACTTTCACTTCGATCGCATGATTACACAAGAAATAAAAACTTAATTTTAAAATTTCTAACAGCGGCCATCTTGAGGTTATGTAAACAATTGAACTAAATTAGATGCCAGTGCATTGAAATGTGTATAAACATTTACTGTACCATATTTCACTGCGCTCAGATGGTTAAATCGCGAGATAATTCTAATTAAATGGTTCAACTTTGCTTGGCTGCCATATTCGTTTTGTAATTTACAGGTTTTTGAAAGTCACATGGATGAACTTGTAATAGTTCCCTTTGCCACTGTACAAAATTTCATGGTTATATCGGTAATAGTTTCCAAGATATAGAATGCCGGTGAAATAATTCGCACTGCCGCCATGTTGGATTAATGAGAGTAATAAAATTTGAAGGCCACGATCGGGGTCGGCCAAAACGGTGTTATGACCTACCGAGTTTTATCGAAATCAGTCAATCCATTGAGAAGTTATTAGGGGGACAGTCAAACAAACAAACAAACAAACAAACAAACAAACAAACAAACAAACACACACCCATACACACACAAGGACAAAAGGTGATCTCATAATCATATTTTTTCATAAATGAAAGTAGGCTAAAAACCTTGTGGTACATGTCTGTTTTTCATGCACAAATTCATCAACCGATTAAGCTGACATTTTGCATAGTTTTAACACAGGTTATTGTAATCATAGGCTTATTTCCGTTACCCACAATAATATAGTGAACCCGCTGAGCTATGGTTCATGTGATTTTTTTTTTTATGACAGAGCATTTATGAGGGGATGTTGTACTTTTGAACACACCCAGGAAGCCACGTGAAGCTGAGAGATCACGCGATACTTTGAAGTAGCGGTGAATCGCACTTTTGACTTTGGTGTAAACTGCTAATTATTATCTGAGGTCTTATTAATTATTTTTATCTTTCCTACGAGACTCAGAATATTCCATTTCGTCATGCTGCATTATTAAAACATTTTGGAGAATGTTTATTTTCACTTTAGGTAAGGTAATACCCTTGCAGATACGCAAAAAGGAACGTAAGTAGTCGCTCAACGTTTTCGTTTTGACGACCTACTTTCTAGAGACACCCAGTACCGGAGCACTGCGTCTAGAGAATCCGCCTTGTGTAGGCGTGGAATTACATTTGTCCTACGAGACGTAGAAGAATATCCGCTGTTTAGCGTTAAAAGCGATTATAAGGTGCCATCGAGCAAGCAAATACTAATATTCACTGTCGATGAAGTCCAGTGAATTAAATAAGAAGCTTGGGAAATAATTATTGGCAAGTATAGTGTATTGCACAACATTGCTGTGACATCACATATTACCCACGCGTATGTGGAGGGCAGATGCCTAGTGGAAATATACAGGTAATAGTGTTACAATTATCCTGAATAAGTGTGATTATAATTGTATGAGATATTTAAATTGCCAAAGTGGAAATTTCATCTTTGAAACGTCGTATAATTCACAGATGCTGCGTGATACAAAAGTAGCGTCACTAGCACGTGCAGCATTATAAAATAGTATTAGCTCACATGCTAATCCACATCTGCAAGATTAAGGCTGTGTCGTATTTTATAATTGAAGCCTATAATAGCCACGACGGACATTATAATTTTGGAAGTGAGAGGATGAATAATCACGCAACTTATTTCGCTACCCACGTGATTGGACTTTTATTCACCATGGTTGAAGCAGTCACCATGGGCTAATACCATCCCAGTATGGGGGGGGGGTGACGTTTCTACAGGAACCCGCATGATGGTGGAACTTCCAGAACGATGAACGAGAGGGAAGGAGCCAAAATGTCATTTCCAGGCATATCCACGAAGATGTCGACAGGGACAAATCGAACCCTGGTCTTTGGGGGAGTCCAGATGGGAATCCTGATGAGGAGGATACCGATCCAGAGAGCCAGAGAGGTTTATGTACAACCCTTGTTGTGGAATAGAGAGCTGAGTGAGAGCTCCTCCATTTCGTGAGTTTTTGTCACACCCCTTCTTTGTTCTAGTTTCTGGTGGTATAGTAGTTTTAATGTAGTTTGTGAATCAACCACACTCAGTGTCAGCCATTTTTCTAGGTAGGGATGTAACTAGATTAGTTAGATGTCATTTATTTCAGTTTAGAGTGAGACACCTTTGGGGTCAGACATTTTGGTCAGCCCTGGTGCAGCTTGGTGAACGTCGTGGAACGTCAATGCCTATCATTTTGCTGAACCTGATCGTAGTCATTTTGAGGCTATTTTGTTCAACCCTACTTGGGGTAATTTTCAAGTCTTTGCTGACTGTAGTTATGGCAATCAGATGCCTTGGTTATTAATTGACTGCATTCTTCGCAGCCATCCTTTGTTACACCCCTGACTGTCGTTAGAACGGTCGTATCATTTAGGTAGTCGACAGTAACTACCAGTTTGTAAATGCATTATATTTCATTTTGAATAAGCTCAGAAGCTATTCTTGGTCATGTTTGAACCTAACAACTAGAAGGAATGTTTCGTTGCCTAGCATCGAACGCGGTTCCCAACGTATCATTAAGCAGATCTAGTGTGTGAATCTGTGCCACATTTATCATATTTTGCTTGTGTCGTGTGAGACACGTTTTTATTTGATGTTCTAGCAACTACTGAGTTGCATTTTTAAAGCAAAGAGCTTCAGTTATTGTAAGTTTACTTTCATTTAGACGTCTTTGGTAGAAAGACGGAAGTGTATTACTATACTCAGATTTATAGCGTGCGTTTGATACACGGACTCTGTAGAGATCCGTAACATATGGTAAAGTTTTTTATGAACCGGCCAAGTGCAGGTTTTGTATTGATTAAATCGCCGGCCTTGAATAAACTGGTTATGTAACCCAGTGACCTAGAGCACGCCTGCTTCATTGTGAGACAAAACTACTATAGACGAGGACAGAGTACAATTTGTATTCGCTTTTCCTTTCATTGCTACTTTGCTTATGGAAATCAGTTTCCACTCTTGTATTTGATCACTTGTTTTATGGATCGGTTTTTGTTAGTTTAACGCTCTGTTGCGTGTATTGTCGTACGACAGGTACAGTTATTTAAGGTTTTCTATAGGATGGTGAAGTCTACCCTGTTGTACCAGGATGTTATTGTATGCTTTGTCCGGGGATGATCCCGTTGACCAGATGTTACTGGAAGGTAACTGTTGTACAGGCCTATCCCAAAGTTATTGAACGCGAGCTTAGCGCCGCTGGTAACCCGTGTTATTGTGTATCCGAGTTGTTATACTCGTTGATTATATTCCGACTGTTGAGTCGAGGCTTTTTGGTGGAGAATGATCTCAGTTGGAGACACTCCGTGCCCAGGCTATTGTCAATGTTATTCGCCATAAACCTACGATAAACCTATAAACCGACATTCTAATAATAAAATGCATAATTGTTGTAAAACAAGCCTAACTAACGATTCTTTCTATCTAACTTTGTTCTTTGCATTCTGGAACTGTTGACATAGCCGTGCAGTTGAAGATAATTTCCTTGTGAGGAAATGACTAGGACAGTTGACATTTTTGTAGCGACCTGAAGCATGTGCGAACCTAGAGTTCGTAGCTTGTGGAGCTCAGGCCATGCGATGTCAGACGTGGTCTCAACTGCGCATTCGTCACCGTAACTATACACATTAGATGACTATGGTTTACAAAGAGTAAACCAAGGTGTAGGCAGGAATTTTTAATAAAACTACTGTGTCTATTTCGTTATTAATTTATGATGTCAAGTGTATTAAACCCTACATGTTACTTTATTGTGTGCTGTTAGCACATAGTTATTAAGCATAATTAAATTGTTTGTTTTTCATGGCTGTACACTTAGCTTTTGGATGTAATTGTTTTCTTTTACGGACGTCATCGCCGTAAATTTTGTTAATTGATAGGACTTAGCTAGTTGAATTAATGTTGAATTTAAATGTCGAAATGGTACCATCCTAACCTAGATTTGTTTTGCTACCCTGTTAAATGTAAATTCAGATATTAGCTTGATCTTGTAACTTGAACTAGGGACTTGCGTCGTGCCATATTCCTAGCGTTACTGTTGTTGCTTTATCATTGTGAGTTAGATCTTTCGCGAGGGTTTTCAGTAACTTCTCAGGTAGGGGGACCTGTTCTTTATCTTTGTTTATTTATTAATTTGCGGACTAGCCGATTATAACCCTCCGAACTAGGCTAGGGGCTTGTGAATTTTAATAAATTTTCACGGTGTTTTACATGAGTCTGGATGTTTATTTTCTCAGTCTAGTTTTAAGGTGAACCTTTCCTTAGGCGGTCTATGACCATCGTCACCATGTACCACGATCCCTGTGGACTACGGACTCTCGTGCCACTTTAGCCTTTATGGAAGGTCACCTGATCCTCACGGTACTTTTTATTCGATTTATGTGTCGTTAGTTGAGTCATCGTGGTTGTTGACATCAACTAAACGGTCACATAAAATGGCGCCCAACTCATGTGCCGACGTTAACGTGGTGACCCTCTGTACCATGTTATTTTTTTTTTTTTGAGGATTCTAATGTTGATTAATGGTAAATTGACAGGACTGGGACGAACTTAGAAAGTCGTACTGCAGATCAATTGACCGCATGGCATTCATGTTTGATAGAAGTCCATGGGGTGAGGCTTTAGTGTTGGATAAATGAAGGATAGGATTTTCTTTGATGATGCCTCATCCTAAGTAAATGTAATACTTTGCTTTGCTCACCGTTGTCTTTGTAAATGTAGAAGCACTTAGTTTGCATACTCCAGCTGTACTCGTGATATTTATATAAATGAAGCAAGCTTTATACCACCAAGTAACTAATCATAGCTGTAAGTTCCAGTAGAAATTGATCCCTCACTTTCTCATATATTTCTTATCTATGGATGAGGAAACTATTCGTCGTGTGTTTGGAGAGATGATGGCAGGTGTGAATGCCAATCTTCAACAGATTACTGCTGACTTAGGTCAGAATACTCAGGCTGTAAATACTGTCAGTGGTCATGTGGACCAGGTTAGACAGGAAGTCAACAAGGTTAGACAGGACTTAGAGATTAACACTCAGTCTATGAACAATGTAAGACAGGACTTAGAGATTAACACTCAGTCTATAAACAATGTAAGACAGGACTTAGAGATTAACACTCACTCTGTAAATAATGTTAGGGCTGATTTAACTCAAGTCAGGGCAGACATGGACACATATAGGATCGAAGCGAGAAATGATCTGACGACAGGTTTAGCAGCTGTTAGGGTTGATGTCATACGACACCATCAGGAGGCTAACCAGCGCGTAGATTGCTTAACCGACCAGATGAATAGAGCTAGGGAGGAGGTGCAAAACCGATTGGAGGAGCACACAGTTCAAATTCAGACAACCTTGAATAAAGTCCAGATAGACATGAGAGCAGATCTGGAACATACCAGGGAAGAATTCGGGACTTGACTAGATCACGTCGAGGGATTTATCGGAAATGTGAAGAAGGACATGACAACCATGAACGTTGGTTTAATCTTGATGAGAGGAGCTGCCAATGCCGTTAATAACAACGTGAAGACTATCGTTGATGGCATGATGGAGATTAAAGAGGAACTTAACACCAACAGGAGAAACATTTCTGAATTGACGGAAACCGTAGCCAGTCTACGTGAGACAGTTGATGTTCATCATGAGGAACACAAAATTGACCTCATGTTATTGAGAGGTGACCTCAACGAACACGAAGCTACAGTCGAGGCTAAGGTAGCCGAGGTTAGAGACGATGTGGGTAAAATCCAAGAAAATATGTCCAGAGTTGAAGGAGATATCGATTCCTTACAAAAGAGATTTGAGGAAGTCGCGGTAACCGAGAGGTTAGACCTCAGTTATAACCTTAGGACGGCCATACGCGAGGTAGACACAAACCTCAAGGGAAAGGTTGACAGGATCGAGCTGCAATTGAACGACTTAGGCAACAAAGTCGCAGCCAGAACCATCCCAGGTCTTGAAGTAATAGAAAGACGCCTGGACAGACTCGAGACGACTCCAAGAGAGAGACACGTACACCCACAGATGGGAGAATCTCAGGAAACGCCTATATCTCAATCAGGAGGAATGATGCCTACCCATTTCCAACCCAGCGCGCCTATGGAATCGCAACCGTCACAATTCACTAATTTAGCGCAAGGTCAGACCTTGAACTTTAACGCTCACCCGTTTCAACCAGCATCTAATCGAATTAGTCATGAGACTAACACTCCTACGCAGAGTTACATGCAAAATACTTTCAGACCCGCGAATACGCAGGGAAATGTCACCATAATTCGTTCAAGAGAGGAGCAACCAGCTCGCTTCTCGGGAACTGGGAGCGGTGTTACTCCAGTGGAATTCCTAGCAAATGTCGAAAGCTACTTACGTGATACTATGGTAACTCCAGAGAGGGAACTAAGAGTTATAGAGCGACTGCTTGAGGGACAAGCCGGTACCTGGTTCAGAGCATTCCGATACTCATTCACAGGCTACCAAGACTTTAAGGAAGCGTTATTAAGAACATATTGGTCGAGCGACATCCAGCAGAGCATCCGAGCTGAGATGTACACTCGAAGGTACAGTTCCAATACACCTACTCGTTATGCGAATTACTTCGCAATACAGCTCGCGAAGCTCCGTTGTCTTCAGCCTCCATTGTCCGAACAAGATTTGGTGAACACAATTGTTTGGCAGTACCCTGCGGATGTACAACGTGTGTTAATCGCTGCAGGGGCATCCACCTTCCAGCAGTGTGACCAGATACTGCGAAGGTTGGACGCTAACACAGAACAGTTTCCTACACACCGTCAGCAGAAGGCTGATAGGCGCGAGGATAGACATATGAATCTGACGACTGTTGATAAAGTGAGCCAGACGCCACAACAAACACAAACCACAGAGGATTCTGGGCGACGTGATAACAATTACAGTTATAACAGGAGAGAATGGAACAACAATCCGTATACTCGAAATCAACATGATGACCGGCGAAGTCATTGGGACCGGCGATTCGACCGAAGGACGGACGATAACCGACGTCATGAAAACAACCGCCGAGGGAATGAAGGAAGAAATCAGCAACACGGACGTATTCGTAGAGACTATCGATATAGTGGGGGTTACGACAGAAATCGAGACCCTAGATACCAGCCAGACAGGGATTGGAAAGGAAGAGCGCGGGAGAGCCGTGAGTAGCTCCAACAATTGAGAGAATTGCAGATCCAAGAAGAGGGAGAACGGAACCCTACTTCGAGGGAAAATAGACATTCGGCGCAGGAGACGGAGCAGAAACAGCCCAGTACTTCTCGCCATGACAGAAAAAAAAAACTCCGAAAAATCAATAGATTCTTGTTTGATTGAACACCGAGTAACTGCCTCTATATTACTCTGGGAGCCAATCCAAGAAGACTTGTTGGACGAACGACGAACGACGAACCACAATTATGAATTAACACGTCTACCCAAGATTGTAGCCACCTTGAATGAAGTCAGTGTAGTCATACTCATCGATACTGGGGCGATGATTAGTGTAATTTCCGCCGATTGCCATGCCAGACTTAGAGCAAACTCTGAGGTGACGGAGTTGCCCATTTCAGCTATAAGAGTCAGAGGTGTCATACCTGACCGCGTTGTAACGTGCAAAATCCAGATTTTGTGTACTGTGAAGATTTCGAGCCACGTGTACTTGCACGAATTTCTCGTAATGAAGGGCCTGCATCATGATGCCATTTTAGGCGCAGACTTCATTAGAAAATATGATGGAATCATTGACATGGGACGGCATACGGTAGAGTTTAAGCCGAACGAACCCATTCAGATGAGCCTAATTGAAGAAGAACCGGAATTCCTATCCGAAGTAGACGTAGTCGAAGCATTAAAGGGCAAGGAAATTGAGGCGACACTAGATGCCGACGAAGAGGCAGAATCGTTATCAGCACCCACACATGAGGATCTTGAGGCAATACTGAACGAATACCGAGATATATTCGACACCACACCTGGTGAGATATTAGACTACGAGTATGATCTTGTATTACTGGACGATTCCCCATTCCAGAAAAGGATCTATCCGATTGCCGAGAAACATCTCGAAGAAGCTGCTAAGAAGATCCATGAGATGGAAGCAGCAGGTACAATCAAGAAATCACCGACAGCCTTTAAACAATGGAAGTTATGTGATAGAAGACATTAGGACAGGAGAACGCATTGGAACCTTTAATGCAGCCAATCTAAAAAAATATCACTCTTGAATGAATTTCAAAGCAAATAAAAATGTTATCCCAACATTTTATTTGAAACGACAGAGAGGCAGATGAACCCGCTGAGCTATGGTTCATGTGATTTTTTTTTTATGACAGAGCATTTATGAGGGGATGTTGTACTTTTGAACACACCCAGGAAGCCACGTGAAGCTGAGAGATCACGCGATACTTTGAAGTAGCGGTGAATCGCACTTTTGACTTTGGTGTAAACTGCTAATTATTATCTGAGGTCTTATTAATTATTTTTATCTTTCCTACGAGACTCAGAATATTCCATTTCGTCATGCTGCATTATTAAAACATTTTGGAGAATGTTTATTTTCACTTTAGGTAAGGTAATACCCTTGCAGATACGCAAAAAGGAACGTAAGTAGTCGCTCAACGTTTTCGTTTTGACGACCTACTTTCTAGAGACACCCAGTACCGGAGCACTGCGTCTTGAGAATCCGCCTTGTGTAGGCGTGGAATTACATTTCTCCTACGAGACGTAGAAGAATATCCGCTGTTTAGCGTTAAAAGTGATTATAAGGTGCCATCGAGCAAGCAAATACTAATATTCACTGTCGATGAAGTCCAGTGAATTAAATAAGAAGCTTGGGAAATAATTATTGGCAAGTATAGTGTATTGCACAACATTGCTGTGACATCACATATTACCCACGCGTATGTGGAGGGCAGATGCCTAGTGGAAATATACAGGTAATAGTGTTACAATTATCCTGAATAAGTGTGATTATAATTGTATGAGATATTTAAATTGCCAAAGTAGAAATTTCATCTTTGAAACGTCGTATAATTCACGGAAGCTGCGTGATACAAAAGTAGCGTCACTAGCACGTGCAGCATTATAAAATAGTATTAGCTCACATGCTAATCCACATCTGCAAGATTAAGGCTGTGTCGTATTTTATAATTGAAGCCTATAATAGCCACGACGGACATTATAATTTTGGAAGTGAGAGGATGAATAATCACGCAACTTATTTCGCTACCCACGTGATTGGACTTTTATTCACCATGGTTGAAGCAGTCACCATGGGCTAATACCATCCCAGTATGGGGGGGTGACGTTTCTACAGGAACCCGCATGATGGTGGAACTTCCAGAACGATGAACGAGAGGGAAGGAGCCAAAATGTCATTTCCAGGCATATCCACGAAGATGTCGACAGGGACAAATCGAACCCTGGTCTTTGGGGGAGTCCAGATGGGAATCCTGATGAGGAGGATACCGATCCAGAGAGCCAGAGAGGTTTATGTACAACCCTTGTTGTGGAATAGAGAGCTGAGTGAGAGCTCCTCCATTTCGTGAGTTTTTGTCACACCCCTTCTTTGTTCTAGTTTCTGGTGGTATAGTAGTTTTAATGTAGTTTGTGAATCAACCACACTCAGTGTCAGCCATTTTTCTAGGTAGGGATGTAACTAGATTAGTTAGATGTCATTCATTTCAGTTTAGAGTGAGACACCTTTGGGGTCAGACATTTTGGTCAGCCCTGGTGCAGCTTGGTGAACGTCGTGGAACGTCAATGCCTATCATTTTGCTGAACCTGATCGTAGTCATTTTGAGGCTATTTTGTTCAACCCTACTTGGGGTAATTTTCAAGTCTTTGCTGACTGTAGTTATGGCAATCAGATGCCTTGATTATTAATTGACTGCATTCTTCGCAGCCATCCTTTGTTACACCCCTGACTGTCGTTAGAACGGTCGTATCATTTAGGTAGTCGACAGTAACTACCAGTTTGTAAATGCATTATATTTCATTTTGAATAAGCTCAGAAGCTATTCTTGGTCATGTTTGAACCTAACAACTAGAAGGAATGTTTCGTTGCCTAGCATCGAACGCGGTTCCCAACGTATCATTAAGCAGATCTAGTGTGTGAATCTGTGCCACATTTATCATATTTTGCTTGTGTCGTGTGAGACACGTTTTTATTTGATGTTCTAGCAACTACTGAGTTGCATTTTTAAAGCAAAGAGCTTCAGTTATTGTAAGTTTACTTTCATTTAGACGTCTTTGGTAGAAAGACGGAAGTGTATTACTATACTCAGATTTATAGCGTGCGTTTGATACACGGACTCTGTAGAGATCCGTAACATATGGTAAAGTTTTTTATGAACCGGCCAAGTGCAGGTTTTGTATTGATTAAATCGCCGGCCTTGAATAAACTGGTTATGTAACCCAGTGACCTAGAGCACGCCTGCTTCATTGTGAGACAAAACTACTATAGACGAGGACAGAGTACAATTTGTATTCGCTTTTCCTTTCATTGCTACTTTGCTTATGGAAATCAGTTTCCACTCTTGTATTTGATCACTTGTTTTATGGATCGGTTTTTGTTAGTTTAACGCTCTGTTGCGTGTATTGTCGTATGACAGGTACAGTTATGTAAGGTTTTCTATAGGATGGTGAAGTCTACCCTGTTGTACCAGGATGTTATTGTATGCTTTGTCCGGGGATGATCCCGTTGACCAGATGTTACTGGAAGGTAACTGTTGTACAGGCCTATCCCAAAGTTATTGAACGCGAGCTTAGCGCCGCTGGTAACCCGTGTTATTGTGTGTCCGAGTTGTTATACTCGTTGATTATATTCTGACTGTTGAGTCGAGGCTTTTTGGTGGAGAATGATCTCAGTTGGAGACACTCCGTGCCCAGGCTATTGTCAATGTTATTCGCCATAAACCTACGATAAACCTATAAACCGACATTCTAATAATAAAATGCATAATTGTTGTAAAACAAGCCTAACTAACGATTCTTTCTATCTAACTTTGTTCTTTGCATTCTGGAACTGTTGACATAGCCGTGCAGTTGAAGATAATTTCCTTGTGAGGAAATGACTAGGACAGTTGACATTTTTGTAGCGACCTGAAGCATGTGCGAACCTAGAGTTCGTAGCTTGTGGAGCTCAGGCCATGCGATGTCAGACGTGGTCTCAACTGCGCATTCGTCACCGTAACTATACACATTAGATAAACTATGGTTTACAAAGAGTAAACCAAGGTGTAGGCAGGAATTTTTAATAAAACTACTGTGTCTATTTCGTTATTAATTTATGATGTCAAGTGTATTAAACCCTACATGTTACTTTATTGTGTGCTGTTAGCACATAGTTATTAAGCATAATTAAATTGTTTGTTTTTCATGGCTGTACACTTAGCTTTTGGATGTAATTGTTTTCTTTTACGGACATCATCGCCGTAAATTTTGTTAATTGATAGGACTTAGCTAGTTGAATTAATGTTGAATTTAAATGTCGAAATGGTACCATCCTAACCTAGATTTGTTTTGCTACCCTGTTAAATGTAAATTCAGATATTAGCTTGATCTTGTAACTTGAACTAGGGACTTGCGTCGTGCCATATTCCTAGCGTTGCTGTTGTTGCTTTATCATTGTGAGTTAGATCTTTCGCGAGGGTTTTCAGTAACTTCTCAGGTAGGGGGACCTGTTCTTTATCTTTGTTTATTTATTAATTTGCGGACTAGCCGATTATAACCCTCCGAACTAGGCTAGGGGCTTGTGAATTTTAATAAATTTTCACGGTGTTTTACATGAGTCTGGATGTTTATTTTCTCAGTCTAGTTTTAAGGTGAACCTTTCCTTAGGCGGTCTATGACCATCGTCACCATGTACCACGATCCCTGTGGACTACGGACTCTCGTGCCGCTTTAGCCTTTATGGAAGGTCACCTGATCCTCACGGTACTTTTTATTCGATTTATGTGTCGTTAGTTGAGTCATCGTGGTTGTTGACATCAACTAAACGGTCTCAATAGCTTGTTGATTATGGCCATTTTGGGACTCAGCGTAGGATGAAGTAGTCAAAGTATCGAATTTGTTGTAGAAATACGAACGAAGCCCCTGAGTACAAGAATTAATACTTAGGTCCCATAGTGACTCCAAACATTATATTTAGAAGAAAATATACCTCACTTAATAGACACAATATCAAAACCGTTCAAAATGGTTAAAAGTCATCCAAACCTTACTTAAAACTTTTGACTGAAAGATTTTAGCATATTTTCATTTTATGAAAAAAAAAACAAAAAAAAAACAAGATGTTCAGTAAAGAACATATAGTCTACTTTCTCCTAAATGCATGGGTATTGTTATAACTCTTTGTCCATTTCAAGGAGTATAATTGAATGTTGGTTGTAGTAGCTTGTTGAAATCCAACGTGCTATAGGGATATTAAACATGAATATGAGGTGCCCTTTACTAGTGCACCTCTGTAAAAAAAGGTCATTCAATTCGGTTTCACCTTTTTGAATTGATATGGGGAATGGATTTGCACACATACATGGCCGCTATTTGTAAACTATTGGGCTGATGACCTGGGAAATGAATGCAATCAGTATGTTAAGAAACATCCCCCCCCCCTCAGATCTTTAGAGCACGTTTATTAAAGAATAATCCTCTTGCAGTATGCATTGCCACTGACTCACGTAACTTTTTCTTCTTCTTAATCATCATATTCTTCTTCCTCATCCGTTCCGGATGTTGGTGACCATCAAAGTTATGTCAGTTTCTGATGTTCTTAAGTTTCCAAGCCAATATGTTCTGTTTTCCCCGTCTCTTTTACCAGGAATCTATCCTTGAAGAATGTTCTGCAGCAGTTTATACATGTACCCATTCCTCATTCATCATCATCATCATCATAATCGTGAACCGGCTCCTGTTTCCCCGGTGCGGTGAATGAGCGCTCTCCGTTTAGTTCTCTCCAAGAATGTCTCCCCTTCCACGACCTGCTAAAATCCAGATCACTCCCTGCAAAATCATTTCTAACCTGGTCGATCCATCTCTTCCTGGTCGACCTCTTGGTCTATTGCCTTTCAGTTCTTTCTCAAACCACTCCCTGCAAAATCATTTCTAACCTGGTCGATCCATCTCATCCTGGTCGACCTCTTGGTCTATTGCCTTTCAGTTCTTTCTCAAACCACACTCTAGCGGTTCTTTGTGTGTCCATTCTTTTGAGATGGCCGAACCATTTCAGCCTGGCTTGAACACAGATCTCATTAAGAGATTTTGTCCCTGAAATATCTTTTGAATCATAATTCTTAAAAACTTCATCTCCACTGCCTGTAGTTTGCTGGTATTTCTCTTGGATTGGGTACATGTTTCTAAGCTATATGTAGTAACAGATACAAAGAAGCTCTTGTAGAGTGTTAGTTTTGATCATAAAAGAACCTGCTTATCCCAAAGAGGGCCTCTCACGAGATAATAAAATTGCGCTCCATGTTGAACTCTACTAGTGATTTCTGCAGATGGTTGGTTATGTGTCGACACTACACTGCCAAGGTAACAGAACTGATGTACTTGTTCAGAGTGATGTTAGTACAGATGTTTTGTCGACTAACGGGCATCACTACCGTTTAGGACATGCTTAAATTCAGACCAAATTGCTTGAATATAGCATTCCAATCATTTAGCTTCTGTTGTATTTCAGACTCATCTTCACCCCATATTACAACATCATCTGCAAACGCTAAAGCTTTAAACTCAGAGGTCTCATTGAGTCTCTTAACTCTCTTCATTATTTCATCCATTACAGTAATGACCTAAATATTGTAGCTTTCTGAATTTTACTGTTTTCAGGACTTCTGTTTCGTTCTTCATTTTGTGTATAATGTCATTGTTTGTAATTTTACCTGTCCACGTAACAGTACTTTCTAATATTGAAATTAAGATATCAACCATCAGTGATCACCTTGGTGTTATGTATTAAGGGTCACAAGAAACATTTTTCACCATTATAAAATACTAGCGGACCCGTGCGAGAAATCTCGCATGATCATAAGCCACACTTTCCCCAATAGGTTTATATTAAGAGACTTTAGGAAAAAGTTTGTTATTTTTTATTTGAACCAAATGATTATAGAACACTATTTACGTTTCAGGCGTCCCTACGGCCAAAGTGCGAACTGAACAGCAAAGATGTCGCATATTTTCCTACAGCAACAGTATTTAAAAATCGCACACTTCTTACAAAAATGATATATATGGAATTAGATTGCAATTCGTCACTGCTAATGTCATTTGTTGGCTGAGTCCATTGATTGACAGCTTAGCCGTAAAACTCACCAGTTATTCGATGTTTATGAAATTATACGATTTGAGTAGGCTACTCATGCTTTTAAATTACTGTTTCTGAAATCCATGCAAAATGATAAAGGAAAGACCACAGAATGTTAAAATGACATGAAACAGATGTCACAGAGGCCAAAATGTGAAGTGGACAGCAATTATGGAGCGTATCTTCCAGCGGCAACAGTATCTACAAATCGCACACTTCGTACAGTGTTTTAAAAGTATTTTTTTAAATAAATTATAGATATTTATGAAACTAGAGTGCAATGCGTCACTGGTAATGTCTATTCTCTTTCATTTGAATGTACATTTGTCTCGATCGGTCGCTTGTGAGCGCCGCAGGAGGGATCTATACTACTGAAATAATATGATACTGTATGTTTCAATAAATGGTTGTGGTATTTTCTTTTACATCGTTATGCACATCTGTGGAGCAAGATAGAACTTATTTTGCTAATGATGTTTTTTTCTTCTTTCCCAAAATCTTTTCATCTGGGCACTAAACATCTTCCTCCGTTTTTTCCGTCCATGATTTCTTGGTCCTGGTAGTAACTTTCTCGGAGAAAAGCAGTGATGGTTATTGTTTGATGTTCTGAACTGGAGTCGATCTTGTAAAATGTCCTCTGTAATGCCAATTTCTTTAAGGTCTTTTTCGATTTCACTAAACCAGTTAGTTGTTCTTGACTTTCATTGAGAGAGCAAGGTTGAGAATCCTTTTGGTCAGCCTGACATTTTTAGCCTACTTTCGATTTTTGAAAAAAATAAATGAAAATAGACTTATGAGATCTATACAGGGACAAAAATTGTGTGTCTGTGTGTGTGTACTCCGAATGTCTGTCCCCCCCCCCCCTATCAATTCCAACACGGTTAAACCAAATTGAACGAAATTTGGTACAGAGGTAGAACTAGCATATGGCACCTCAGTGTCATGTTTTATATTGCCGCCATCTGGACGGAAACGTAATGGCGCCCACCCAAATGTTTAAAGCTTAAATCAAATTACGACCAACCTAATCATCTGATCTCTACCAACTTTTGCAACCACATACCGTTATATGGGGAGCATTTTTTGAACAAACTACAACATCAACAGACCAATACTTTGCAGATGGCGGCCATGTATGTGTGAAAATCAATTCCCCCTATCAATTCAAACACGGTGAAACCGAATTGAACGAAATTTGGTACAGAGGTAGCCCTAGCAAAGAGCACCCTAGTGTCATATTTTATATCGGCGCCGTCTTGACGAAAACGTAACGGCGGCCACCCAAATGTTAAAAACTTAAATCAAATTACGACCAACCTAATCATCTGATCTCTACCAAATTTAGCTACATTATACCTATATGTATAAAGAACCTTTTGACCAAGCTACAAGGTCATCAGCCCAATAATTTACGGATGGCGGCCATGTATGTGTGGAAATCGATTCCCCCTATCTTTTAAATCAGGGTGAAACCGAATTGAACGAAATTAGGTACAGAGGAAGCACTAGCAAAGGGCACCTCAGAGTCATGTTTTATATCGCCGCCATCTTGACGGAAACGTAATAGTGGCCACCCAAATTTAAAAAGCTTGAATCAAATTACGACCAACCTAATAATTTGACCTCTACCAAATTTTGCAACAACATAACTTTTTGTAGGAAGCATCTTTTGACTGAACTGAAAGGTTATCAGCCCAATAGTTTGCAGATAGCGGCCATGTATGTGTGCAAATCGATTACCCATGTCAATTCAAACACGGTGAAACCGAATTGAATGAAATTTTTTACAAAGGTAGCACTGGCAAATGGCACCTCATATTCATGTTTAATATCCGTATAGCAAGTTGTATTTCAACAAGCTCCTACAATCAACATTCAATTATACTCCTTGAAAAGGACAAAGAGTTATAACAATACCCATGCATTTAGGAGAAAGTAGGCTATATGTTCTTTACTGAACATCTTGTTCATTCTGACAATGTGACCGTAGAACTTCGATCACCTTTTCCTGAAGTTGTCAGTAATATTTCCAGCATGCCGATGAAGCTCCTAAGACATCAGTATCATCCAGATTGCTTCTGAGCAAACTGGGCCAAGGAATGTTATCAATATTTTCATTTCTTGTTTCTCTACGTCTTTAATAAGAGATCTGCCTCCAATTATCAAGGTTTAAGGTTAGGACTAGATTAAGGTGGTGCAATGTCATAATATTGCGTTCTTCGATATTGATCTTTTGTTGAATCTGTTCCAGGTAATTATCTTTTCTATTGTCTTCTTTTACCACCTCATGAAGTAGTTAGTCGCGCTGTTGGCTCCAACCTCCTTAAGTCCTTGGTTTGCCTGGCTGCGTAGTGCAGCGGTAACATTCTCCCCCTCTGTTCCCAGGGTTGTAGGATCGAAACCTGGCACAGTCAGTTGGCATTTAAGGATGCGCAATTGCGCGGGTGCCGTGTCAGCAGATTTACTGGCATGATAAAGATCCTCTTCGGGGCAAAATTCCGGCACCCCGGCGCCTCTAAAACCCGCAGTAGTTAATGGGACGTAAAATCAATAGCATTATTATTTTATTATTATTATTATTATTATTATTATTATTATTATTATTATTATTATTATATTATTACGTCCTTGGTTCTATTCTAGGTCTAAATGTCTTGGTATGGTCTCAGTCTCATGATGCAACATGAAAAGCTACCAGGTACTGTATCAGAGGGAGGAACGGAAATGAACTCACCACTCTACTGCACGTAAACGTTGACTCAGGATGCCTGGTAAGTCATACCTTTACATACCCAGTATGAAGCACACTATTCTATTAATACTACTACTACTAATAATAATAATAATATAATCATTTCGTCGTGATTATGGTGAATCTCAATAGACAAAATACGGACTTTGCAATCAAGTAGGCTACTCTATAATACTGTAAAAACGTAATCGGAATATATGACATATCTAACAAAAACAAAAAAACATCCATTCTTCCTATCACATGTTTCATTTTCAGTTCTTTCGGACCCATTACCACACCCTTGGGAACTACGGTACTTCCGTTGCTGATATCACCAGAGGTTAAAATATTCGTTTTTTCTGACAACGGTGCATACTCTTTTTTTTTTTTTTTATTGTGCCTGAGTGATCTTTAGGTATCTGTGTTTCTACTCTACCTACCATTGCCCCTTTCACACGGAACTTAAAATATAATAATCGTCTGTAATATCAACAAACTCCAAATATATTGACATCAAACACTCATTTATACATCCAACAGTTTTACTATCTGAAGTATTTTCTTCTGTCCAAATATAGAGAACAAGAAATTCCCCCACAATGATGAGAATTATATTACTGTAAAGTCATTGTACTCAACTGAATAACGTGCATATAAATTTAGAAGGAAATCATATAATTACATCCATTCATATTAGACCTGAGTGCGATAAGATATTCTGGAGTTTAATTCCACAGGAATGTGTCGATTATGGTTCACCTTCAAGTATTTATACTCGAGTTCTCAATGTAGGCCCATTTCATGATGATATTACACATTTACCGCTGAGCCTCAGGCATCCCAACGTACATTTAATGGCTCCGCGACTTCATATTTACGGGAAAGGAAAACCTCCCGGGGGAAGGGTGAAAGGAGGAATAAGATACGGCTTGGATAATACCCTTTAACTTTGCTTTAAGATGAGTTGTAGATTTCTTATCTCTTAACCTTTCTCAATTCTGCATTCCCCATTGCAATGAAAACAAAGATTTTAAAGACGGTAATAACGAATAGTTATTGCATGAAGCAAACTTTCATGTCTCCAGGATTGCATGCCAATGCTAAGGGGGATATTAGGCTGTTGGTGGATATATTGTGCATTCAAAGTTTCCATCAGACACCTACATCTTTATTATTGTTCTAACAACAAAGACAGATAATGGCGGAGTCGTCTTCGATCAATGATACGACATAAAGTTATGATGAGAACAAAACCTACGCCCATGGCATCCCGCAAAGATGAAGAGTTTATTTTACAAATACCCTTCTCAATTAAGTTCGCCAAAAGGATATCTAGAGCAAATTCCTAATTATTCCCAGGGGGACAAAGCTGGAGATAATTAAGTGAATAACGATAGCCTAATAAGGAAACTGCATAGCCTAATTCCTGTTAAGCTGACAGAGGGACCGGAGAAGAAAAGAGATGCAATGTGACCCCTAATGATCGCAGTACGCATTACAGCAATGACTAGATGAACGGCATGGTGGATCACCTAGTAGAGGGCGTGGACATCACTGATAACATAGTGTGCCCAACTCTAGGAATGGGTATTCCAAGTTTCAGACACCTAGATATCAAGGGAAAGGCTGTAGCAGCTTTTGAAAGTTCAGATATTTGAATATCGCGCTACATTGCTTCTCGAAGCCTTTCGAAGGAAATTACCGATAGTTGGATGGTAAATGACGTAGCGAGTAACAGCAGAGGTGGAGACTATTTATTGATTAAATAGTTAACTATGGAGCAGAGACTTGAGACTGGGATCAGATTACTGGCACGGCCAAATGAAAGAGAATGCAATTAGTATCAAGTAAATCGGACCAGGGATTCAAGAGATATGAGGATTTCTAGATATCAGGCGATGACGCGTGACCCTGACCGTTTTTGTATAAAAGCAAGCTGGAGCAGGCTTAGTTAGCTCACTTCATCATAAGCACTTGGCGAACAAGTTGCGTCTACGCTGAGCCAAGGCACATGGTTGCCGCTTCTACGAAGAAGTACTTTTCAAATCGTGATAGTCACGAGAAGTGCTGCGCAAACGAGTTGGAACTTAGTAAGTTTCTGGTGAGGAGAATCACTGAGGTGATTGTATTTCTACAGACATTGGTGGAAATATTTATATTTCCTAAAGGACATATGCTAGACTTGGTCTAGAAAATAGTATTTGTCACAGTCCAATAGTAAATTAATACTTGGATGTTTAAATCCATTTAAAGTCAGTTTTCATATTTTGTAACTATTTAACCACTTCGATCCGTCAGTACATTGAAGAATAGTCTATAACGGTGGCGTTCATTAGTCTACGCAAGGGAAACTGCAGGTTGTCTAGCGCATGGCAGATGGTGATATTAATAAACCATGCCCAGGGAACGATCTTCAGAACAGCCGTTAACTGCTTAGACTGTCAACGTTTTTCTTGTACTGATGAGATTACAGTGAGTTAGGTTACAACTGACATATTGAAGAAGAGATCGCTTAGATCTGACCCTTTTCAAACAAACTGTTATGGCTTTGTTAGAAGCCCATATTAAAATGGAACCACAGTCATTTAAAACGTCGAAGGATACTACCACTATGTCTGACTAGACGATTTGTGGGTCTACAATGGCGGCCGATACAAGGATTATACGTGCTTGTCCGCTAGGGCATGTCTACGGATAAATCTGGTATAGACCAGGTTCACTACACTTCAAGAACATCAAGAAATGTAAGCCACATTTGAATTATATTATGCCTAGCTAATTGGAACAAACTATTTTTCTGCAGATGACCAACACATTTTTTTCGTCATATTTAAAGCTTGTAATGATTTACGCAAGACTAGTTAGATTTATTCTGAGCATTTTCAGCACTCAGAACAGTTTAGGATCGATGACCGAGCATTTTGAGCATTTATTTGAATTTTTCATATTTTTGGGAAATCACGGTAATCAGCCGATGTAACTGTAAAAGTTAAATTTATTTTTGTTGAGGAATGGATATTTTTTCCATATTCGAAGGTTCGAACATGTGGATTCTCACATAATGAGATGATAATTAAACATATTTGAAATAATAATAATAATAATAATAATCCACTAATAATAATAATAATAATTTTTGTAATTTTTCTAAATAATTCTTGGATATTATATTTTATAATAATCATATGTATTGAGAAAGAGCCTATGAAGTAGTTGAAACATTTCTAGTCTGGAACAGGAGATTTTACGAAGGAGAGTGGTTAGCGCAAGCCCGCATTCAACCTACATTTCAGTTCTGGTTGAACAGTTGATATTTGCTATGAGCAAAGTATATGTTTCATATAACACGAAGAGGCATGAAACGGGAAGCAAATGATATTTGTATCAAATAGGGTATTGTTGTATTTATATAAAATCATGACGTAAATACACTTCGAAAGTGAAATATGATTTTCATAAGTATGGTAAATTCACGGGTTGAACTGAATGGGAAAATAAAATAAACTTGTAAGTTTATTAATCTTCCAGTGTTGATAACAAGCAGAGGCTTGATTTATTGTATAAATTTTGGGAAGATAATTTATGTGTGTGGAGTAGTTGTAATGCCATTCCCAGGTGCGCAGGTTTAAGTCGCAGGAATGAAGGTTTTTTCGAGCATCAATCAAATAGCAGGTTCGATGGCTCAGGTTTATAGTAGGAGTATTTGGAGCCACACATTTCGTCGTATGAATAACCCGAAGGTTATTTCTTTGAAACCATCAGTTCTTATTTCAACCTTGTTTACGAATTCCATTTAGACTTTGATTTTGCTAGAACCCGGATTTGTCATGATAGTAGTTTATTCTTCTTCAGAGGAAGACCTTTGCCGTTGTTGTTGTTGTTATAATATTGTGTTCTTACACAAATAGTAGAATGGGCCACTGCCAATTTAAAATAATTCTTTAACCACGAATAATTTGAAGGATATTTTCAATCCTAGTGCCATGAACTAAATGAATTCATTATAAGACTACAATTCTAATTTCCGCATTCTGTCGAAGAATTGCAAGTTGTGAAAGTTGCTAAAAATGGCCATAAATATAAATATTTTTATAATATTGTTCCCAAGTGGAAAATCTAATAGTTGAATGGTTCAACCATTTGTTGATCAAGTTAATGATTCAGAAATCATATATTTTGTTTGGAACTTGAAGTTCATAATCGAGTCACTTCTCGAATGTTTAATGTCAGAAGAACAATTAATTGTTGTTGTGCTTCGCACAGTTCTTCGATGCTATGCTCAATGGTCAAATATTTTTCAGATGTTGTTAATATGTGTTAATAATTTGTGTTGCTACGATGATAATAATAGTTTCAACGATATATTTTGGAAAACTGGAAAACAAATGAAAGTTTAAGAAATTCTATAAACATTTATTCTACGAGTGTTAATATCATGTAAATAGTCAAACAGTGATCTACGTTATTTCCAGTATGGACAATTCATTTTGCACTGGAATAAAATGTTAATAATTTTGGAACACAGTCCACAGGACTAACAATCGGACTTGTGTTTTCAAAAAGATTGTCAAATGTGTTTGGAAGATTTCTGTATATTGTGTGTAAATAAGAGTGTGGATCGCCACACGTGGATGATGCTACTTTGAGCATTATTCTTGCAGTCAGATTTTAACTTTAAATAAACTGAGATAATTTTACCAGATGTGTTTCACCCAATTAAATCTCCTTCTATCCTTATTGTTGCATTGAGCCAAAAATCAGCAAAGCATTTTTATAAATTTGATGTCGTTTTTGCGATTTGCTTTAACCCATCTGGCGCTCCGGGATATTTTGATTCTCGTGCTGACTGATTATTGGTAAAATGCATATGTGGTCGTGCGGACTCCGGTCTAAACGGGCACAATAGTTCACTCCTTCAATGGACAGGAACATACCACTTTCCTCCGTCCTGTAATTTGGATTTACGTGGTGTGCTAATTAGGCTATAGCAAAGTTTCTACAAGATTGGAGATGAGGTGATATGACGTTTTATCTGACAGATGTCTTTTACGGTCCGATGCTCCTCCTGGCGGCATATTCAACCAGAGCACCTTTTTTTAGCCTATTTTCAATTTTGAAAAAATAGGCTTATGAGATCACCTTTTGTCCGTGTGTCTGTGTGTGCGCGCATGTGTGTGTGTGTGTGTGTGTGAGGTGTGTGTGTGTGTGTCCCTAATAACTTCTATACGGCTGGAGCGATTTCAGTGAAACTCGGTAAGTTCATAGCACTACTCCGGGATACCCCGACCGTGCCCTTCAAATTTTGTTACGTCGCACCAATCCAAAATGGCGGCTGTGCGAATTATTTCACCAGCATTCAATATCTCCGAAACTATTCCAGATATCACCCTGGATTTTTTACGGTGATAAAAGGAACTACTAGAAGTTCTCCTATGTGACTATTGAAAATCTGGTAACTACAAAACCAACATGACGGCCACGCGAATTTGCGACTTTCAAATAGACGTTTCTCGCGATTTAACCAACCAAACGCAATAAAACTTGGTACAGTATATGTTTATACACATTGTAATGCACCGACATCAAACTTCGTTCAATTGTTTACATAACCACAAGATGGCGGATGTGCGAAATATTTCACCGGCAATCTATATCTCTGAAACTATTAGCGGTATCACCCTGAAATTTTGTACGGAGATAAAGGGCACTACTGGAAGTTCATCTGCAAGACTTTCAAAAACCGGTTAACTACAAAACGAACATGGCGGCCAAGCGAATTAAAAATTGTAATAGACCTTTCTCGCGATTTAATGTTCCTGTGTCTGTTAGGTAGTCAGCCCGAAGGCTGGTTGGATCCTCAAAAAGTACCGCCGTTACGTTATGTGAGTAGATACCCACAAAAACCCAAGGCAGCGCTATTTTGAGGCGTTCTAGGCAAGAAGAGGAGTGAGGTAGTTTGCCATTGCTTTCCTCACTGAGTCAGAACAGTAGTCCTAACCCTATGAATTGAACCTTTCACAGCATTCACAGGCACTGACTGTGCCCCGAATGCCATTACTAAGCACCACCCATACCTCAGTAGCTTCCATATAATCACAGCCATGAGAGAGACTGAGACATCGGTGAAAAGCCACCTTTTACTCTAGCCTGTGCCAACTGACAAATGCAAAAGTACTGTATTCATCAAGAGATGGCGAACACAAACGCAATGAAATCTGGTACAGGAAATGTTTATACACATTGTAATGCACTGGTATCCAATTTTGTTCAATTGTTTACATAACCTCAAGATGGCGGCTGTGCGAATTTTAAAATGAAGTTTTTATTTCTTGTGTCGTAATCATGAGATCGAAGTGAAAGTTTGAATAATGAACCTGCGCAATAATTTTCCTTTAATGGTACATGACTCTATGCCCTATACATTTAACAATCCTACATGGCGACCATCCGAAATATTTAGACGGCTCTGAATATCTACGAATCTATTATAGCAATCAAAATGAATTTTGTAATGTTCATAGGGGCTATGAACATAAGTTCACCTAAAGGATTTTAAATAACCTGTTGATCACAAATCCAACATGGCGGCGACGCGAAGTATAAATATTCGCATGGACGATTCTCGCAATTTAACCAACCTAGTGCAGTGAAACTTGGTACAGTAAATCCTTATACGAATGTTAATCCACTGGCATCTAATTTATTTCAATTATTTCCATAACCACAAGAAGGCAGCTGTGCGAAATTTTAAAATCTCCTTGTTACTTCTTGTGTCCTAATCATGCGATTGAAATTTGAATGCTGCACGTACGCAATAATCTTCATGTAACAGTACATAACTCTAGGACCTACATAAATAAAATCCAACATGGCGACCATCCGAAATATTTAGTCGGTTCTCGATATCTACGAATCTATTACAGCAATCAAACTGAAATTTTGTATGTTCATAGTGGCAGTTAATATAAGTAGGATATATGAAAATAGGCTGTATAGTTCTTCACGGAACTACTTGTTGTTTTTTGTTTTTACGCATGCGCACTTGGCGATTTCGTAAGAGGGCGGGCTTTTTGAATAATGATTTGTAAATGAGTTATTAAAAAAAATTAACCAAAAGATTGAAAACTAATAGGTCATGCGCTTTTTAATATTTCCTTAACCAATAAGGCTAGGGACTTGTATGAGGGGTCGTTGGTTTGGGGGTAACGCCCTGTTTTTGAATGTATTATTCATTTTTGTTAAAAGAGCCTAACTGCACTCTTGTTAATATCTCGCGAACGAATAAGGCTAGGGACTTTTATGAGGGGTTTTAGGTCACAGGGTAACGCCCCCTCTTTTCCTATACCCCACTAATGCAAGAAAAAAGCAAAAACTAATAGGTCATTGGCATTTTAATATTTCGCAAACCAATAAGGCTAGAGACATGCACGAGACGTTCAAAGTCTTGAGGTAATGTCCTCTTTTGAATTTGTATTTATTTTTTCCAAAAAAATTACAATGGGCCTAACACTTTACATGTTAAGAAATGTTCATAAAGAGTGGTAGTAGACAAAGAGACATTACCGGTTACATACATGTGTTTAAACAAACCTGTCACTGACCACGGTTGCCATGCCCCTAAAAATTCAATGGATATTTTAAGAGGACAGCTGGGCAGTAAAAGATGACTCGTTCTCCGATCTTTCTTATGGCTGACTGATTGACTGAAATAACCAAAAACTGCTAGGTCATTGACCTGAGATTTTATAAACCAATAATCAGATTTGGACACATGAGGTGTCCTAGGACTTGACATGACATTCTCTTTGCTATGGTGCATACATTTACTCAAATATCCCAAAACTTCTAGGTCATTGACCTGAGATTTTATAAACCAATTATCAGATTTGGACACATGAAGTGTCCTAGGACTTGATATGACATTATTTTTTGCTATAGTGGACACATTTACTCAAATATCCCAAAACTGCTAGGTCATGGACCTGAGATTTTATAAACCAATAACTAGATTTGGACACATGAGGTGGCCTAGGACTTGACTTGACATACTATTTGCTATAGTGCACACATTGACTCAAATATCCCAAAATTGCTAGGTCATGGACCTGAGATTCTATAAACTAATCATGGGATTTGGATACATGTGGTGTCCTAGGACTTGACATGACACACTCTTTTTTATTGCTTATGGTTTGCGAGATATTAAAATGCCAATGACCTATTAGTTTTTGCTCTTTTTGTTGCATTAGGGGGGCTATAGGAAAAGATGGGGCGTTACCCTGAGTCCTAATACCCCTCATACAAGTCCCTAACCTTATTCGTTCGCGAGATATTAACAAAAGTGCAATTAAGCCCTATTAACGAAAATGAATAATACATTCAAAAACAGGGCGTTACCCCAAGTCCAACGACCCCTCATACAAGTCCCTAGCCTTATTTTTTCATGAAATATTAAAAAGCGCATGGCTTATTAGTTTTCAATATTTTGGTTGAATTAAAGAACTCATTTATAAGTCATTATTCAAAAAGCCCACCCTCTTACAAAATCCCCAAGTGCGCATGCGTAAAAACAAAAAATGAAAAATGTTAAATCATAGCGGCATCCAGCTGTATGCATGCGCTTTATGTGGAACAACGTTTAATTTGATACTGGTATCGGGCCTCATGTCTGTCGCATTTGGGAAACCAAGTTTACAAAAAAAAAAATATTTCACCCTCTAGTAGCGGTAGGTTATATTTTGGGGTTAGGATAAGTGGTCCATAAAAAAGGGGCGTTAGCCCGAGTCTTACGACACCTTATTTGTCAAAATCCGACCATCGGTTCGCGAGATATTGGCTTGGACTCACATGGCGGCCATCTTGCCCATTAGCACCATTTATACAACCAGCATGGGGGTGGACACACGCGGCCGCCATCTTGCCCATTAGCCCCTGTGCCAGAACCGCCTTATATTACCTACTGCATTCTTAAAAGCAAACAGGGCTGCCAATTGTTAATAAATGCTCTCTCTATTTTCAACCCCAATATCAGTAAATCAGAAAGTATGCAAGCCAAGAGCTCTAAACATTGCATACGTATAGTACCTAACATTCTAGATTAATTAGAAGTAACTAATATACGGCAGTGCTGCCAACATGGTTCTAAGCCTGAAGATGGGTCCAATTTGTAAATACATGTAACTTCTATACTATCAAACGGATTTCATCCAAAATTGGTACAATAATGGATCATAATAGGTCAGATTAATTCTGAGCAACTTATACATGACATTGTTGCCAACATGATTTTATACGCGCTGATATATCCGATGAATAACTGCATGTAACGTCCACACTATCCATTAGACTTCAACCAAATTTTGTATGTGCATTCTGTACCTTATGATATGTAACTAAGAATATATTCAGCCACCAGGGCTGCCAACTGTAGTGCTCTATTAGGATACACTATTTCAGGTATTATTTATTTAGCGTATGGCTTTTAGTGCCGGGAGTGTCTGAGGGCATGTTATGCTCGCCAGAGTCTGTAGCTGATACAAGCGGACACCCATAGGGTTGGCTACAAGTTCCGTTCAATGTCGATTAGTTTCAACTTTCGCTACCAGAAGTCACTGACATTTAGTGGTGAACGTTGGAACTTTGATACAACGTTTCAACGAAATCCAACCTTGAAATTTAGCTTCACACAAGTTTAGTTAGTGGAAAGATCTTTTACATACCATAAATATATGACATGGGACCGCCGGCTTTACTTCCCCTTCGAAGGAAGGTATACTGAAGGATTTAACGCTCTTAAAAATTCCGACGGCTTCGGCGGGGTTTGAAGGAAGGTATACTGAAGGATTTAACGCTCTTAAATATTCCGACAGCTTCGGTGGGGTTTGAACCCGCGATTTTGGGCACAGCAGTTCAGAATGCTACCAACTTATTAACAATTTCCGAATTATCAACTTACGCTACAAAGATGTATATAGAATAATCATTGACATGGATCTTTCACTTTAATCAAAGGAGGCTCTTTAGTTCGTCACGGAACTACACACATCAAAAAAAGTTTTGCATCACCTCGGTTCCCAGATCTCCGGCATATAGACGTTGACTGTGTATATTGTATCCAAGATACAGTCCCTTTGACTGTTCATAGATGTCACTAAAACTGCTCAAAGATGTAAACAACCATGCATGAGCAGGGCCTATTAGACGGAGGGGGTACGACAGCCGATCAGTTCCAGTCATTCCACCAGGACGAAGGTACGCTGCTCATGTTGTCTGTAGTTCTACCATGCCTAGAAGGTCAATACCGCAGTTCGATCGCGTCCGCATTGTTACTTTGTGTCAAGAAGGGCTCTCAACAAGGGAAGTTTCCAGGCGTCTCAGAGTGAACCAAAGCGATGTTGTTCGGACATGGAGGAGGTACAGAGATACAGGAACTGTCGATGACAGGCCTCGCTCAGGCCGCCCAAGGGCTACTACTGTAGTGGATGACCGCTACTTACGGATTGCCGCTCGGAGGAACCCTGACAGCAATGCCACCATGTTGAATAATGCGTTTCGTTCAGCCACAGGACGTCGTGTTTCAACTCAAACTGTGCGCAATAGGCTGCATGATGCTCAACTTCACTCCCGACGTCCATGGCCAGGTCCAGCTTTGCAACCCCGACACCATGCAGCGCGGTACAGATGGGCCCAACAACATGCTGAATGGACCCCACGGAATTGGCATCACGTTCTCTTCACCGATGAGTGTCGCATATGCCTTCAACCAGACAATCGTCGGAGACGTGTTTGGAGGCACCCTGGTCAGGCTGAACGTCTTAGACACACTGTCCAGCGAGTGCAGCAAGGTGGTGGTTCCCTGATGTTTTGGGGTGGCATTATGTGGGGCCGACGTACGCCACTGGTGGTCATGGAAGGCTCCGAAACGGCTTTACGATACCTGAATGACATCCTCCGACCCATAGTGCAACCATATCGGCAGAATATTGGAGAGGCATTTGTCTTCATGGACGACAATTCTCGACCTCATCGTGCACATCTTGTGAATGCGTTCCTTCAAGATAACGACATCGCTCGACTACAGTGGCCAGCATGTTCGCCAGACATGAACCCTATCGAACATGCCTGGGATATGTTGAAAAGGGCTGTTTATGGACGTCTTGACCCACCAACCACTCTGAGAGATTTACGCCGAATTGTCGTTGAGGAGTGGGACAATTTGGACCAACAGTGTCTTGATGAACTTGTGGATAGTATGCCACGACGAATACAGGCATGCATCAATGCAAGAGGACGTGCTACTGGGTATTAGAGGTAGTGGTGTGTACTGCAATCTGGACCACAAATGCTGAAAGTCTAGCTGTATGATGGTACAACATGCAATGTGTGGGTCTCATGAGCAATAAAACGAGCTGAAATGTTGTTTGTGTTGATCTCTATTCCCTTTGTATTTAAAGGTTCCGGAACTCTTGGAACCGAGGTGATGCAAAACTTTTTTTGATGTGTGTATTTGTTTGAATTACTCTTATTTGTTAGGTCAGTAAGTTTCAACCTTAAATTTGAAAGGTATATAGAGTGGGGGTTCAATAGAGAACTAGTCATTTCTAAGGGGTACAACTTTTAAAATGTTTGAGAATCCCTGTTCTAGATAACACTGAAAGAATGGCTTCAAAAATGTACTTTTTCATTTTTCCATCTTTGTTCCAAAGAGACGGTGAAACTGCCTGCATCCACCGTGGCCATTTTCCGAAGATCGAATGAACTGACTGTTACACACACACATGCATTTTAGCAATATCACTGCTATCATAGATATTGATTATTGTCATTTTTTTTGTCGTGTAGCCTCCTGAGAGGCCGAGTGCAGGTCTTTCTAGTCGACGCCCGTGGGCGACCTGCGCGTCGGGATGAGAAATGGAAAGGATGAAGATGAATGAAACTGGGCAAGGATGTGGAAGGAAGCGGCCGTGGCCTGTCAGAAGGTACTGTCCCAGCATTTGCCTGGTGTTGAAAATGGGAAACCACGGAAAACCATTTCAAGGACAGCCGACGGTGGGGCTCGAACCCACGCGTCTACCGAGTCAGCAGAGAGCTTGGCCCCTTGACCTAACGCAGCGCTTTAGTCCGCGTAGCCACTACTGTCGGTTATTATTGTCATAACATACAGTATATTCTCGGATAAATAGCATGTATATCAGTGGATTAAATGGACTCGAAATCGAGATAACTATACTAAAATTAAGTTCCACGTTTGATTACAATTTGGCTTTTTAGAAATTATAGCTACATACCATTTCCAACTACATTTAGTCTTCGTGGATCCTCTCCCTCCCCCCGTCCACCGCTAATTAATTCTAGACCCACGCACTGACACAGATTGACAGGGCGAGTTCATAAAAAAGTGACAAATTTTCAATTTCATGTGTGATCTTACCGTTTTGCATTGAGGGTAATGAATTTATTTGTATTCATTCGCTCAGTAATTTTCTCGTTCAATACAATTTTGCATGTCAATTATCTTCCATTGACGTCCGTTCAGTGAATGTAGTGGCGTTGATTGGGTTCTCATCTCAAATGGTCGCCCTATGGGGTGTTCAGAACGTTCCATCCCAATCTCGGGTCATGCAGAACCGTAGTACCCAAATGTCGCATTCGAGGTCTGGGGTTACAAACGTGGTCAAATAGTTTGTACTATTGACTTAAAGACTTTCCATGTGTGTTAATACCCCTAAAGTAGTATGACCATAATGTCTTCATATCTACATGAATATAGTAGTTTAATAGGCCTACAGTCCTTGATGAGCATGGTACAGTACATTTCCACCAAATACGTTCATAAGCATTCAAAATGTCTGCATTATAAAATTAAGAGTCCACGTCTATAAAACAGTGAGAGCCTTCGCTAAATAACTGAGCCGCGCCAGCCCGTGTGATGGGCGGAGGGTTATTAGTCACCGCCAGTTGACTGGCATTTACCGATTACACAGATCTACAACATAAAAATTTTGGAGACCCTTTTAGCCTACTTTTCACATTTTGCAAAAATGAGGAAAAAGTAGACTTATGAGATCGATCCGGGCAAATTTCTGTCTGTCTGTCTGTCGGTCTGTCCTTCTGTCTGTCTGTCTGTCTGGGTGTCAACTCCGAAATGGCTGCAGCAATCGAATCCAAATTTGGCATGAGTAAAGCTCTATACCTGAATATCTCAAGCCCATATTTGAATATTATGGCAGAGCTACCAACTGCTGAAAAACCGCAATAGTAATTTGAGCTCCATGTTGGATATCTTGGAAAGTATGCATGGGAGCTATTTAAAAATTGGCACACGTATGGATAATAATATTTCAGTTTAATTTCCAGGAGGCCATACATGGCAGTGTTGCCAAAATGATTCTAAGACTGCTGATAGATCCAATTTTTTAAATGAGCATAACTTCTATACTATCAATTGGATTTCAACCAAATTTTGTATGTAATATATGTACATAAACAGATATGACAGAGCGTATTCCTAAGAGCCACGAGGGCTGCAAACTGTTAACAAATGTTCTCTCTATTATTTTATCCAAATACCAATATATCAGAAAGTATGCAAGCCGACAGTTTTAAACTATGCACACGTATAGTACCTGACATTCTAGATTAATTTGGAGTAACTTATGTACGTCAGTGCTACTAACATGATTCTAAGCCTGCTGATAGGACCAATTTTAAATACATGTAACTTCTATACTATAAATTCGATTTCAACCAAATTTCGTATGCGCTTATTCTTAAGAGCAACCAGAGCCGCCAACTGTTAATAAATGCTGTCTCTATTTTGTTCCACAAATATTAATATATCAGAAAGTATGTAGCCTAAGCCAACAGCTTTAAAATTTGCACACGTATAGTAACTAACATTCTAGATTAATTAGGAGAAACTAATATACGTCAGTACTGGCAACATGACTCTAAGCCTGCTCATAGGTCCAATTTTAAAATACATGTAACTTCTATACTAACAAATGGATTTCATCCAAAATTGGCACAACAAGAGATCATAATATTTCAGATTATTTCTGACCAACGCATGCATGACATTGTTGACAACATGATTTTACGCGCTGATAGATCCAATGTCTAACTGCATATAACGTCCATGCTATCCATTGGACTTCAACCAAATATTGTATTCTGTACCTTAAGAGATGGAACTAACAATATATTCAGTCACCAGGGCTGCAGGTATATTTCGAACTAATTAGAAATTTCGATATTACCAACTTAATTTCGCAATTTTTCTAGCTAGGTCTATATAGATTGGCATGCATCTTAAATTTTAAGAAAATTAGGCTCTTTAGTTCGTCACGGAACTTCTTGTTGGATTCAATAACTGATATTGTATATTGAAAGTGTCTGAATTACGGAAATGTCTTCTATGTCCCTGTATCACATCCCGTTAAAAATAATAAAAATAATCATTACAATATGCGTGAACTTGAAAATCTGCATTGTATTGTTTCTTTATAACAGGGTTTAGTACTTGAAAATAATAATAATAATAATAACAATCACATTAACTTAAGACATACTGTATTGTAACAAATACGTATCACAGAAAAATCCAGTTTGTGTTCGCTTGTATGATTATGTCAATGGAACCGTTGCTGCTTGGATGTAAAGCTTTTCATTCTGCATTTTTTATTGTTCACTCTAGTAGGATCATCACGTTTTATCAGCCAACAGTAGAGATATTGTGATTTTATGCAATATCTTGTTAATCAAAATTACTGCAGTTATAAAAAAATTACGAGCCTTACAGTAGTCGCATATGATGTGTAACATCTGACGTGTTATTCGAATAATTCCATATTACTGACTCGCATTTTTTAAAGAATGAACTCATAGTGCTACCTTGTGTGAGCAAACATGAAGGATTCCTTGGTGTTATTACCATCGGTAAGTTCTAATTACTATTATTATTTCTGCAATAACTACTTGTAAAACTCCAGTGACAAATCCTTTCAGCAAATATGATATAATAGCCTAATGCTGTACTTTGGCGGACAGTACCTCGAGTGCTTACATTAAATAAGAATACAGCAACAGTAGTAAAATTAAATAAATTATAATTGTTTTCAGCAAATATGAAATAATGAATATATTCTGGCCAAAGAACGACTGTTTGAAGATGATTTATTGTAGGAATATCTGCAATGGGGCCTCCAAACCTTGAGGTAAGCCGTATGCGATTTACATTCCACAGAGCCACATGGCCAACAGTACGTCATTGTACCAATCTCTGCCAACGCGCGCTACTTGTAAAACTCCTGTGCCAAATCCTTTCAGCAAATATGATCTAATGAATAATTTCACACCAAAGAACGACAACTTGAGGATGATTTATTGTAGGAATGTATTTAATGGGGCCTCCAAACCTTGAATTAAACCGTATGCTATATACATTACACACAGTGCTGTATTTTGGCCGACAGTACCTCGAGTCAACAACAACAACAACAAAAAAGTCAACCCCTGGCACTATACAGCTCATGAAGGGCCTAGGCCGACCAAGCGACCGCTGTCCAGCCATTTGGCCTACAGATATTGGGGTGACGCGTGATCAGTGCCTCGGGTCCCCTCGGCCGTTAATCTTGGTTTTCGTGATCGGGGCGCTGCCTCACTGCCAGACTGCTACTCAATTGTCCTCACGAGGCTGAGTGGACCCCGTTCCAACTCTCGCGTCAGTTTTAAATCCCTGACGTAGCCGGGAATCGAACCCGAGGCCTCCGGGTGAGAGGCAAGTGCGCTTCCCCAACACAACGGGGCCGGCGACAGTACTTCGAGTGCTTACATTAAATAATGTGTTGAGTGCTGAGGCGTTATACAATTGAGCGTTATATTGTGGATTTTGCAATGGAAAATATATATTTAATTAAAACAACGTTCTCCAATACATCTGCACTAGTGCCATAACCTGCAACTGTATGCTGGAGCAATCCACTGCCTACTTGATGCGAGCTGCGCTTTATACCGGCCAGTTAGTGAACCCTTGCCAGAGGTGTTATTGAAAATCGCCTCTTATTGCCGATATAGCGCACTGCCAAGTATAGGCGCGATGAAAAATTAGGTGTGCAGTAGGTATATTAAATACGTTTCTCCCAGTGATGCGTTTAGACCAACGAAGTTTCAATTATTGTTAGTAGTCGGTGTTAATATACTGAATTACTACGTTGTTTGCAGTCTTTGTTGATGCGATATAGCTCTCGAGGTATCAGGTGCTTACATTAAATAAGAATACAGCAAAAGTGTGAAGATTTAATAAATCGTAATTGTTTTCAGCAAATATGATATAATGAATATTTTCACACCAAAGAACGACAAATTGAAGATGATTTATTGTAGAAATTTCTTTAAAGGGGCCTCCAAACCTCAAGGTAAACCGGGATTTACATTCTACATAGTCACATGGCCTACAGTATTTCGTTGTACCGATCTCCGCCACCGCAAGCGCTCATTGTTTCCGTCTCATGCACTTCCGTCCCATCCACTTCCGTCCCTTTTCCAAAATCACTCCAACAAAAATGTCCAGCTACCGATTGCCACAAAAATATCCAGATACCGAGTGGAAAGAAGTTACACATCAAAAATTGGTATGTGATCGGACAAAAGTAATGGCACTCCTGAATTCAGATGAACAATGTACATGAAAAACAAGATGTTCAGTAAAGAACATATAGCCTACTTTCTCCTAAATGTATGAGTATAGTTATAACTCGTTGTTATTATCAAAGAGTGTAATAGAATCATTTCTGGGTTGAAGACCTTAGAAACTATTTACCTCTACCAAACGCCACAACCTAGAAAAAAACTACTACCATCATTGAAGAAAGATAGATAAGAAGTATCTCAAGAATGTTATGGATCTGGAGACATAATCGACCGGACTGGCTGCGTGGCTCAGCGGTAACGTTCTCGCTTGCTGGGCCCTAGATTGCAGGTTCGTATCTTGGCGCAGTCAGCTGGCATTTGAGGGTGCACAAATGCGAGGGAGCCGTGTCAGTAGATTTACTGGCACGTTAAAGATCCCCTTCGGGCCAAAATTCCGGCACCCCGGCGTATCTAAAAGCAGCAGTAGTTAAAAGGGACGTAAAACAAATAACATTATTATTATTGTTATTATTACATAATCGACCTGCCGTGGGCAACATCCAACTTTGAGTTGAGGCATGTCTTTACACGTCTGGTTGTGCATGGCTTTCACAACCCTAATTGAATTAACAAATCTTTCCGTGTACCTACAGAGACGTGTGTATACAAACTATGTGGATATTTTCGATTGCTATTTGCCTGAAATAAAAGTATTAATAACCTTAACTAGTACCAGCGGCTAGAATTCAGTTACTATGTGAAATCGTTTTGTTCTTTACTTCAAATAACATTTTCAAATAACGCACAATAGGCTGTTACAAACCCTTTAAAATAAAAAGTAAAAATTTATCGTAGTATCATCTTGCCATTCTTCAAGTTCGATGCGCATAGAATGCCAATGGTATACGGTACTAACCAATGGAGTCCCACGTAGGCCAGTCGTGTCATCTAGTGGAGAAGTATCGAACAATATAATCCTAACAGGGCGAGTGCAATCTAGTGGCCATAAGAAGAAACTTTTCAATAAAATCTTGAAGTTAATTAGTAGGCCGGCGTGCAGTTACCTTTTTGGCAGCTAGATGTCTCGAGCAAATCTGCCGGTGAATTATGTTTTAATTAAATATATATTTACCACCGTAATATGCGCAATATAACGCTTAATTTTAAAACGTCTGAATCATTACAAAACAATAAATATATAAAATTTCAAGCAAAAAAAAAAACTCTGATCGGGTTTGAACCATAGGCATATGAGAGCTACGCCAACGCTTTACCACGGAGCCATTTGTGCCAACGAACATCGTTGTATATAAAATGACTTAGATATAACTTGTTAGCAAATAATGATTTAGACTAAACGATTTCATCAGTGGAGTATATTATTTATTTATAAAGCATTTCTTACAAAGTTTATTTATTTTGCATCAGTACGCTATATTGCATGCAATACTCAAATTAGTGAAATATAAGTCAGGCACAAGATATCCGCTGCCATCTTGTCTTCTTACCGAGACGGCTCAGCTTTTTAAAATCACTTCTGCACTATAGTATTACAAAATAAACTTTTAATTTCGAACGTGCCTCTTCCTTTAGAACAGTTAAATCGATTCTCGGCTCGATAATCGGAACTGGTGGGTCCCATGATATGGATTATAAAGTTTGCATAATTCGAACGGCCACCATCCTGAAATGGTACGGCGGATGACCTTGTAATTTGGTCACAAGACGCGTCCTATATGAAGGTATGTTATTACCAAATTTGGTAGAGATCGGATACTTTGGTTAGTCGCTATTTGATTTTACGTTTTGAACGTTTGGGTGGCCGCCATTCAGTTTCGGTAAAGATGGCGGCGATATAAAACATGACACTGAGATGCCCTTTGCTTGTTTCGTCTCTGTACCAAATTGTGTTCAATTCGGTTTCACCGTGTTCGAATTGATAGGGGGGGGGGGACACACATTCAGAGTACACACACACACAGACTCACACACACACACACAGAGACTCACACACACACATACACACACACAGACACACAATTTTTGGCCCTGTAGTGATCTCATAAGTCTACTTTTTTTTTGCAAAAATCGAAAGTAGGCTAATAAGAGTCAAAACCAAGAAAGGAAGAATCGTGTAGACCTGTGTTATACCAGGGCGGGACGGGTAGCCCGGAATGTTCTCATTGCATTTATTACATACGGAGCTGGCAAGATACCGTACCTTAGTTGAGATAATTACGACTTGTGGTGAAGTATTGTAGCCTGTCTCGTATTTCTTCAACATTGTTACGTATGGATCGAAACATCGAATTTTTCTAGTGGAAAGTCATCTTCTCAAGAAGAAGTCTTTCAGCAAGTGTGTTCGTAAGTTTCAGATGAACATTGTGGAAGAGTTTGCAGCTCCAGAATTGGTCCACACAGTCATAAGTGGATCCACAGACATTGAGGTCTTAAAGTCCCAAAGAAGACATCATACTCTTTAGCGAGTGTTAGCCTATCATCATCATTATAGCCCTCCATGGTGGGTGAGTGGTTATCGTGCCGGATTACCAACCTCAAGCTTGTAGGTTTGTTCGTGGCCGTGGTAAGTGATTTTTGTAAGGCGACAAAAATTACGACACGCATGTCATAAGTTGGGTTGGTTCTTAAGTTTATGGGCTCCGACAACGCGGTCATGTAGCCCCGTGTACTTTGGGTGTGTGTGTAGAATCTGTCTGATAACCGGTGTTAATTGTGATGACTGTATTAGTGTGTTTTAACTGTGTTTTAATTCAATTAAGAGCTGCAGAATTTTTCAAATAGCTCCTACTTTTGCCACCAAACGCAACCGTCAACTACTACTAGTTCAGAAATTAACTACCTGACGCCACCGCAGTCGGCTCTTGGCAACGAACGTAGGAACCTAAGAGCGTTGTTTACATTCTTAACCAATACAATTTAGCTTCACACAGGTGTAATTAGTGGAAGGTTCTTTGACATGCCATAAATCTATGACATGGGACTGCCGGCTTTACTTCCCCTCCGAAGGAAGGCATACTGAGGGAATTTTAACGCTCTTAAAGAATCCGACGACTTCGGCCGGATTTGATCCCGCGATCTTGGCCATAGAAGCTCAGCATGCTACCGACTACGCCACCGAAGCCGCCCTTGTCATACGTTGTAGGCATGTTAAGGAACCCATTTGAATTCAGTATGCCGATAACCTAGATGTTAGGTCCCTTAAAACAACAACATGAATTCAGTAGAACGTTTCCATAATGGCAAAATTAATCTCGGGATTTTCCGCCAACATAGAAGTTCCCACTTTCTCTACTAGAAAGCGCCATAGTGTCAAGGAGCTTAGCAATCCAACCTCCTTGACTTTCATAGCGCTCCAAGGAGCAAGAAAAAACCGATATACAAGCTGCTCTCTGGGCGCAAATAACAACGCTTGCACCCGGCACCCGAGGCCGCACGATATTTTATTATTATTATTATAATTATTATTATTATTATTATTATTATCATCATCATCATCATCATCATCGTCGTAAGTTTCAGCGACCTGCGGTATTTTACTTGTGAAGGAACCTCAAACAAAATGTATCTTCTTTCTTTTCTTAGTCGTTTACCCTCCAGGTTGGTGGAACCCATGGACTCAGCGAGGAAACTCACCACTACCGCCTCTACGGGCAGTGTCCTAGAGCTGGGAACATCTAATCGGAGTGGATACAACTGGTGAGGTGTGATTGGCACCTCGCCCAGGCGGCCTCACCTGCACAGCGAACAGGGGCCTCGTGAGGGAAGGTAATGGATGGTCAGGATGGATGGGCAAGGAAGAGGGAAGGAGGCGGCTGTGGCCTTGAAGAAGGTACCATCCCGGCATTTGCCCGAAGACGAAGTGGAAAACCACGGAAAACCACTTCGAGGATGGCTGAGGGGGAGTCGAACCCCCTCTACTCATTTGGGCCACCCGAGGCTGAGTAGACCCCGTTCCAGTCCTCGTACCACTTTTCAAATTTCGTGGCAGAGCCGGGAATCGAACCCAGGACCTCCAGGGCGGCAGCTAACCATGCTGATCGCTACGCTACGGAGGCGACATACTTAGGAGGCTCTCCAGAACGAAATATCTGCACCTCTACCAAATATCAGCGAAGATGAATTACAGCGAGTGTACCAAGACTTCCTACGTTGGTGCAATGTGTGCTTAGAAAATGAAGGACAGCAATTCCAATGACAAGATGTTCAGTAAAGAACATATAGCCTACTTTCTCTTAAAGGCATGGATATTGTTATAAAACTTTGTCATTTTCAAGGAGTATAATTGGTTGTTGGTTGTAGTAGCTAGTTGAAATACAACGTGCTATATGGATGTTAAACATGAATATGAGGTGCCCTTTGCTAGTGCTACCTCTGTAAAAAAAATTCATTCAATTCGGTTTCACCGTGTTTGAATTGATATGGTGAATCGATTTGCACACTTACATGGCCGCTATCTGTAAACTATTGGGATGATGACCTTGTAGTTTAGTCAAAAAAATTCTTCCCACAAAAAGGTATGTTGTTGCAATATTTGGTAGAGTTCAAATAATTAGGTTGGTCGTATTTGATTTAAGCTTTTAACATTTGGGTGGCCGCCATTGCGTTTTCGACAAGATGGCGGAGCAATAAAATATGACACTGAGGTGCCCTTTGCATGTGCTACCTCTGTACCAAATTTCTTTCAATTCGGTTTCACCGTCTTTGAATTGTTAGGGGAATCGATTTGCACCCATATATGGCCGCCATATGCAAACTATTAGACTGATGACATTGTAGCTTGGTCAAAGAACGCTTCTTACATAAAGGTATGTTGTTGCAAAGTTTCGTAGAGATCTGATGATTAAGTTGGTCGTAATTCGATTTAAGGTTGTTACATTTGGGTGGCCGCCATTTCGTTTTCGTCAAGATGGCGGCGATATAAAACATGACAATTAGGCGCCCCTTGCTATTGCTACCTCTGTACCAAATTTCGTTCAATTTGGTTTCACCGTGTTCGAATTGATACAGAGGGACAGACATTCAGAGTACACACACTCACACAAAGACTCTCTCTCTCACACACACACACACACACATTGCTTCGCCCTGTGTTGATCTCATAAGTAGTCTACTTTCATTTTTTCAAAAATCGGAAGTAGGCTAACTATTCTGAAGTCCATATGAGTTGTGATGATTATTAAATGCTTTGGAAATGCTTCGCTGCTGCTAACGTCAGTGTCTTGCTCGCCAGATGGTTGCACACGCGGCACATGCAAAGTTTCGTTCTGTAGAGAAGGCTCACTCTGTAGTAATGCCTTTGCATTCTTGATGTTAAGCGGTTTCTGAGGCGTAGACGGAAGCATGCTGAACTGCTATGCCTAAGATCACGGGTTCAAACCCGGCCGAAGTCGTCGGATTTATAAGAGCGTTAAAATCCTTCAGTATGCCTTCCAGCGGAGGGGTAAGTAAAGCCGGTGAAACCATGTCATAGATTTATGGCATGTAAAAGAACCTACCACTACAATTGAGTCGTCCAGTTGCAAAACTCGTTCAATCCACTTGTGAAAGGATCATGACGTAACTTTATTTATGTTCGACCCTGACTATTATATGTCTGAAAACTGTATCATAATGATGGTCATTATAACACTATTTTTCATTATGAAACAGTTCCTCCCACCAATCACAGCTCAAGAAACAGTTGTTTGACCAATTAGATAAGGATACCTTCGCTCATGCGC